>OU612047.1:124233966-125648966 GCA_914767935.1 Coremacera marginata
AATTATTTGCCTCAAATACTGTTACTCACTAATCATTGTGTTGAAGGAGTTTTACGCTGAAGCTATTCACAGTCAATTTTTATTTCTCGTACTACTCCGCTGCTCCAAATACGGTCGTCTAATGTTCGAAAATGTGTTAAAACTCATCTGACACTTAATGCATGCATTTATATGCACATTTATCAATAATATTTGATAAACTCTTATTTTAGACACACACACTTCAAAGTAGAAATGCGCACTATGTGCTAGAGTAGTTGATATGGACGTTTGATGATTGAGTCAGAAAGAGCAGCCACAAAGTTATTACTTCCATAACCACTTGAACACAAAATTTAATTTATATATATTTCAAATATATTAATTTTTATTAGAAGTAGTTATACTCAAAAGATAAACAAGGTGTAGAACTATTACAGCATTTAGACTAGTTTTCTCAGAAATGTAATTTATTGTATTTTAGTCTTAAAAAAAAAATTAAAATGACTTTATGATCAATCCGTAAACATTATGACGATTGCGTAAAGTAAGAGTTTGCATTGGTTTTCGACTTGAAGAAACATGAGTTTCTTTGCGCTGTTATACAAAATTCATTTTTAAATCGAAAAATAATTTTTTAATAAGCATAAATGAGCTCGCAAACGTATCACTGCTTTTAACATTATTATCTAGATGCATTTCTACGGTGATTGTAAATTAAAAGTTAAAACTTACTAAACTTAAAAGTTTAGTAAGTTACATAGACGCCGGAAACTCATTTCAACTGGGGTCGCTGTACAACTGGGGGTGGGGAAGGGAGGGGGCAGAACATTTTTCACAATAAAAAATTTGTATTTATTAAAACATTTTTGATTATATTAATAATGTCGTTGTGATGAAAAACCATATCAATAAAATATTACAAAAAAATATTGATATAAAAATAAATTGAATAAAAGCATGTAAAACAAACAGAATTATTACCGAATGCCGTCCGCCCTCTTTCGGCTCTCCGGCGCTAAGCTTATACAGGGTGTCCCGCAATTGAGTGCAGGTATTTACGGTGGTGAAAGGTTATGTTGAGCTGATCAAAAAATCGTATGGGCGGGTGGGGTCCATTTTCACATTCTTAGAAGCTATAAGGTTAAATAATATTTCACGACTTTGATTCACGTTATTGTTTCTAGCAGAAAATTGTTGTTAATTTATTCTAAAGGCAATGAAATAATCTTTCAAACGGTACATCAACGAACCACACCGACTTAACCGTTACCGAGCTGTACTTATGTGAAGATGAAATCAATCGGTTGAAACTACCAAATTTCAAATTTGAGTACAAATTTCTCAGAGTTCCGCGTAATAAATGCTCCTAAAAATGTGAAAATAGACCCATCCCTCTAATACGATTTTTTGCTCAGCTTGATTTAACCATTCACCTACGTAAATAGTTGCACTCAATAGCGGGAAACCCTGTGTAAATATATGAATAAAAACTCTTAATGCGAAATGAGTCTGGGAGATGTATGTATTAGACATCTGCACGAATACATCCGCACGCCTCTACTAAACATATGCTTGAAACACGTATACTTACATTTTATCATAGTCAACAACCAACTACGATTGAATACACTACAAAACAAAAGCAAAACATTCCAGTACTGTACTCAAAACAAATGTGTTTTCAATATGAAATTCACTCGAATACTTGTGCTCGTATACTAAGTACACAGGATAGAACAGAAACACATCATGTATAAGCAGAAGGTTATGCGCTGTTGACAACATGTTGATGTGCACTTGTTTGCATCACACAAACACACTTTCTCCTTCACATCAGAGCGAGTTCGTGTCTTAAGTCTTTTTGTCGTTTTCTCAACTTTGTAAAGTAAAGTAAATTGTAGGTGAACTACTTGGTATAATTTGTATACTCGTATGTTTTTGGTGTATTTCAAAGGTAAACTGCTGCAGTTAGCATGTATACTGCAAACAAATTATGTACACACTCTGTTAAGATCCAACCAAATGTTGTACAGTACTCGATTCAGCCTGTGTTTGATTTGAAAGTACTGTACGAAAGTTTGAAAGATGCTATAAAATGTGGTACAGTACGAAGGTGTACACTTTGCTAAAGGCAAAACAAATGTATTCCTGCAGCTCTTTAGTATGTATCATAGCCAAAGTTTTTTACGCAGTTGAGAGCATAAACCAAACCTAGATTAGTGGCTTCACAGACAAATTATTCTTCACAGTTACTCATTTTCTAAACCAAAGAAAAGTGAAGTGAACTTTCATGGGGGATATTTGCTAGTTCCGTTTTGGTCACGTCGTCAGAGCCCATGTTTCCAAACTCTTAATACGAATGAAGGCCGATGCAAGTTGTAGATTACATATTAGCTTGGTTATTATGCGTATTTGAGACAGGATAGTTCTTCACCAAAGATTCTTTCTAATTGAAAACCGGGTTGGCCTTACTATAGCGGGGATATTTTTGAGATATTTAGAATCGATGCATGCAAGTCATTCGTATTGCAATAATCGGCAAAATGGAGCCTGTCAGCAAAAACAACTGGGGAGGAACTTTTGTGTATATGTATCTGTATGTATATGTATTTGTATGTAAGTTATGCACTGATAGAAATAATGCAATAAAGGTTTTTTTAACTCTCATATACATTTGCCTGAAAGTTGTGTGATCTCTAGTTAAAATCGAAGCTTTCTGTCTCTTTATCTCTGATATTTACTCTCAATCGACCTACCGGAAAAATGTTTTGTGAGCTGATTTGTTTTTCAGTTAGCGCAAAGACAAATATAATTCAATTTAACAATATAAATAATTTAGGTTTGTCAAGTAGAACTTGCAGGTATTATGCTTGGAATTCTTTAAATTGCTAGAATCAAGCCCCAAATTTTTGAGAAATTGCTAAGAAAGCTAAATACATCGACAAAACTACAAAAAAAATCGATACCAATCCTGTTGCTTGTACTTTTTCCTTAAATTTGGATTTTTCAAACATCGGAAAAGATAGATTTTAATCTTTGATATGTACTCGCACTTTGCTTCGTTCTTTTAAACTAAATTAAGGCAGTATTCTAGTTTAATGAGAACCGTTTTGGGCGATTTTTTTTAATTCAATAAAACAAAAACTAAAAATATTTTTACCATCCATTTTTTTATTATCTGCTTATTAATATTTCAATAATACAAAAAAAAATTTGAAAACACAATTATAAATTGAAAAAATTATAGGCTGGTAGAGTGACACGACTTAAGCCCTTCTAGTCATCTGAAAAAAAATTCTTAATTAGTAAGAATGTCGCTATATCCCGGACTAGGGAAAGAAAAAGAAATTTTTCCGCCTTTTTTTCAAAGTTTTTATATATTTTAAAATGATTAAAAAACAAACTTTTTACATAGTTCTAGTCCGGTTCATAGAGGGATATTAAATGGATATCGGTCAATTAGAACTTGAGATATCATGTTAAGCGTGTTGGAAAAGAAGTTTCGAGAAAAGCTTTAAAAGATTTGAGCAAAGTTACAGGCAGTTTAGTTAGGTTAGGTTAGAATGGTTGAGACGGTTGCCCGTCTCGTGCTTTAAGGCCAATATAGGCTCCTTGTGATACCATATAATCTCATTTAACTTGGCGTTATAAGAGTCCTGTCTCCGTTGAACCATCCCGTGGACTTAATGAATCTGTTGATTTTTTTTGGATGTATCTTGGAAATTGAAGCAAGAGAGTGAATGAGGGGTCGACTGAGGGTATTTAGTCTCCTTCTACTTAGAGCGGGGCAGTGCCAGAGAAAGTGTTGTATGGTTTCCTCCTCCATATAGTGAGGCCTGCTTTCCCATTCCTATCGTGTAGGAATGCGGACATTGTATTTTTTATCAACGATTACCTGTGGTATGCAGTAGTCTGTGTTGGAAGGAATAGTGGCCAAGGCCAGTTTCTCCGAGTGTCCCTTAGCCTCAGAGCTGTGATAGTAGCACCTTCGATTGCAATTTAGTCTAAGGGAGGTTACTGCAGGATGACGTTTAACGCATCCGTAGGAGTAGACCGCAAGGCTCCTGTTATACATAGTTCTGCACTTCTTTGTACTTTGAGAAGCTTATTTAGTACGGAAGGTTTACGAGTATTGGTCCGACGATAGCAGTGTAAATCCGGCGGACTATGATGCGAAAAAGTCCCCAATGTTTGCCTATTGATTTCTTCCAAGCGTAGAGCGCTATGTTTGCCTTCTTGATGCGTTCCTCAGTATTCTCGTTCCATAGAAATTTCCTGTCTAGGATCACTCCCAGAAACTTTGCGCTGTTGCTGAAGTTAAGCTTGACTTTGTTCCGATTCGGGGGTGCTAGTATAAGGATTTTGTATCTCCTGGTAAAGAGAACCAGTTCCGTCTTTGCCGGGCTCATTCTGAGTCCGCAGGTTCCAGCTCAGCTGGATAGCGACCAAAGCACTGACTCCATGATGTTACAGAGTGTTTGCGGGAATTTACCACGTATGACGATACAGACGTTGTTCGCGTCAGATATCACCTGGTGGCCAGTCTCGTCCATGCGTCGTAGCATCTGGTTGATCGTGACGACCCATAAGAGTGGAGAGACAGGCAGTTAAAGTCATATAAACGGGCGCTTTACTTATAGCTATAACTTCGTAAATAATTGAAATTTTAAAAATTCCTTCGAAGGATATATTCTTGAAGATCCCCGAGAAACAATTTGTGTCCGTGACAAAAAACTCAGGCGCAAAAGTCCCGAGTATCAGACACAATTTTATTTTTTAAAAGCTACCAGCAGAAACAAAAAACTCCGAAGCTTATGAAAAAATCGAATCGCACTTCCGTACCAAAGAACTCTGGTAAAAAAGTCCCGAGTATCAGTCACTGGTCTGAGTCTTAACTGTAATGTACCTGAAAAGTACTCGATATTTTAACTGAAGTTTGCCCGATATTTTACTCACATTCTTCTAAAAATTGTCCAAAAAGTGCCCAAAATACCCGCCTTATTCGGACACAAAAACCGATGAGTGCCAGATTAGGTCTTCGTTCGGGCAATGCATCTAACCAAGGTGTTACAGAACTACTACTTCTTTCGATGCATGTGTGGGACATTTACCGACACGGGCACCGGATACTTATCTGCTACTTTATGGACACAAAATATGAAATTGTTTCTCGGGGTCTAATCTTCGAAAATATGCAAAAACAAAATCGAGTTTTTTTTTAAATTCTACACTAGAATACTGCCTTAAAACTACAAAAGCTGGCAAATTGAAGAATAAAAATACTTGCATATCATTCCGAAATTTCTATTTATTTCTAAGTATACCAGAATCCATTCCGAAATTTCACCAAAAGTAATTGGTCAGATTAGTCAAACCCGAAAACTCCTAATCAAAAATTTTACTAATCTGATGAGCGGCTTAGGAATAAATTTGGAAATGTAACATTTCCGCTGCATCACTTCCGTATATTTAAAAATATTTCACATGTGGTTTCATCAATTTCCAAACCTATATTTCATAATTCAATTGACCATGCCCAAATAACTTAAAAATGTTGTACTTAAAAATAAATATTGCTATCAAATTCATTTGCAGACAATTTATTAAAAGTGATAATTTTTACAAATTGAATTTTTCTTAAAATATAAATTTCTGGAGAGAGACGTCCCAGTTTTCAACTTTCTTATGGAATTTTTTTTTACATCTTATTAAAATATTCAGATTTTTTTGGGAAGCCAAAATCAAAATGGAAATGTCAATATGAACAGGTCTAATGTGCATGCTAAGGCTGTGTGCGGTGAACTAAATATATACGAATACCTTCGTTAAAAGCTGATTTCTAAAACCGACGAAGTTGCAATTATTTTTTTAATAATAAGAAGAACGTGCGTGCGTTACATATATGTAACGTTGGTCATTAATGGGTTAAGGCTATGACATAAATATTAGTATATTTTATGTATATTAGTATTATGTATAACAGCGTATACATTATACATGAACATTTTATTAACGGCTAAAGACTTCGCCATACATACATACAATACTTTGCACTTCCGAATATGTTTTGCCCTACAAAATTAATTTTTTAATTAGTGCACGCCGATCTGCTGTACAATGTTTTCCTCGTCCCGTTTCTGTACAAAATCATATATATTTTGTTAATATAATGTTAATTTCTTAAAGAACAAACCAATACTTACTGTTTTTCACACTTAAGGCCTCTTTCCAGCTCTTAAGTAATGAGTCAAGTAAAATGTTCTATATATTTCTTGAATAAAAAAAGGAGTAAGAAAGTATTTTTGACAGCACACAAAAATAAAATATTTTTATTTGAATGAAATATATAACATTTCGTTAGAAAATCGAGCCGCGGGGAAATTTCTCTCTGTCCTGTCTTCCAATCAGGGTTGGCTGGGACAAAAGCTGTTGCAGTTAAGCGGTAGGATTGACCTTAACTAGCAGTGTCAGCTTTTCAGTCCGTATCAACGGGATACGCTTGATACGAAGTTTGGAAATGTGCTACGCTGCTCTGCGTCCGGTGAATTTCGGCTACTCGAATATATACCTAACGAAATGTTCTTGCATTCTATATCCAGATTCACTTATGAATAGTCTCTTTTCAAGATTGGGTACAAATACAATTGGCTTACGGACGAATTAAGTATTTTGGATGGGAAAAGATAGATCCAATGTTGCATATCCTTTTACCACAATATAACTTTGGTACTGCCTGACAGTAATTGCCCGGTTAACCTTCTGTAACAAAGCCCGAAACGTAGAACTGATAGTGTCGTTATGAGCAATCATCAGCTTGCTGAAAAAGGTTATAAAACCTAATATTTTTTGCGTATACTTTTCATTTACTTGAGTGAACTAAGGGTTCCATTGTTTTTCGTGGAGGACATCGTGGGTATACAGCAGTTAGTCATAGTAGATATTAAATAGATATTTTGAGGTATGGCCTATGGCTGCATTGCCTATGTCTAAACTGGTTGACTTCCTAAATTGTTTTCTTTCGACCGTCAAATATGCCGCTATGATTCTACTCCTCTGATTATGCCAGCAAACCATTCCTTAAACCCTGAAAAGTTGTTGAATAGGCCTATGAAGTTGTTACCAACCATATTGTAACTTTTAAGTAACCAAATTTACTTGAAGAAACAATGTGAAGAAAATATAACTGTTTCTTGTTACTGATTATTGCCTTTGAGTGATTTAAGCCAAGGATTATACGTTATTATTGGTTTTCACTGTTGCAATTTCTTGCACTTCTTGAGACAGTCTTCGGTTGTGGATCGAAAAGTATGGTTCAAACGTCGCAAAGCCTTACCAAGGCAATGCTACGGTAACTCTCTTAAAATCAACTTACTTCATGCTTACCGAAGTGTTTCACTTGCAGCATAGTTTCCAATCTGTATCTTTTTTTATATATTTGGCATTATCTGTTAAAAAAAATTATGGATCTTTCCAGTGGAGCATGAATTAATTAGAGGAGGATTTAAAAATTAATTTTGTGTATCTTAGTGATTTGATCTATTTTTATTTTAAATATATCTCGAAAGGATTTGACCCAATGTGAGAATTTTCGCAACATGTTTTAGCAAAACATTATATATTCTCTTTCAAAACTTGCCTCAGACAGCAATAACAACGTTTTTTATAATAAAGATTATTACAAGCACATTAGTGGTATTCACGATGTTGGGCAACTGGTCTGGCAGATGGGTACAAGAGCAAATTAGCTCTAAACAACAACAAAATACATTTGATGTAAATTAGCTACATGTTTGCTCTTTAGCTACACCAAACCCTTGAGTAGATTTGAGTGGCTAAGCTACCACAGAAAAATGCAACTCTGTGACTGACGTTTCCTTATATTTTACTTTGATTTTAAATGATTAGTTTCATTAAAAGCGAAGTGTGTTCGCAATTTGTTCTGCTATTTTGCTATTCAGCTCATCTACCCGACCATTAGCCCAACATCGTGAATACGACCATTGTTTCTCACAAAATTTACTTTAAGAAACAATATGATAAGCATATATTTCTTGATATTCACAATGTTTCCGTGTTCGTATTTCATCGAAAAAAAGTAGTATAAAAAAATTGTTTTTTCCTCCGAGCTGGATTTACTTTTAAATAATTTTTAAAAAAGAAAATTTCTTTTTTATTACTTTTCAGTTTTTTTATATGAAAACTATGCTTTATTTGAGAGCTGGAAACAGGCCTTTAACATAAAAAATTTACTTTTGTTGTTATTTTCCAAGCGAGCGCTTCAATCACTACTATTTTTTTGACTGTCTCAATGAGCAACTAATTTCATTAATGTTAAATTACAACAACAACAGAAGCACATTCAAGCTGGCAAAGCCACACATATGTATGTATTGTGGCTTCTCTCATATAACGGTATTTTACAGCAATGGCTACAGTAAGTTAGTCAGTTTGAAAATACAACATGCTATTTAAATTAGGCTATTCCACTACTATTATTTTGACCGCAACTGTACATAGTTAAATACGGTAGCGGGAGGGAGGGGAAGGGGGGAGATGGGCGGTGTTTTTCAGCTTCTACTCTGCCGAAGCTCCATTCCTTACTTGTTTTATTTTTTTTTTTTTAAATAAAATTCATTGCTTGCTTAAAACGAAACAAAAAACACAAGCTGCAAGTCAATTGGAGTTTAGTGGAACTTGATAAAAGCTCTATACAGGGTTGTGCTCATATAAATAGATTTTTATTACAAATATTTTTCCCGCTTTCAATCCTGATTGGTTGGACAATCAACCAGTTCGGGATAATTGCAGACGTAGCGAACTCTATCGTACCACATGCCGAGTTCACAAAAGCGAATAATAGCTTTGGAATTGAGGCAGGTCCAAAAGAAACGACAATGTTCACTATGCGGCAAAAGGGTTCCATTCGGATAAAGATTGCAATCAGGAGTGCTTTCATAAGCTGGCGTCATAATTGTTGGTGATTCAGTGTCTGGTGTAAGAATTGGAGTTGATGGTTCATTCGGTGTGATCGTCGTTGTTATCGTTGTTGTGGCACAAGTCTCGCAATTACATTTGCAAGGTGGACACTTTCCAAAAACACACTCCAGTTTGTTTTCATCGAACTTCATACCACTCGCACAGTACTGCTGCAGCATAAAGTCCTTGTGACACAAAATATAGCCCAAGCAATTGGTGGGATCTGGCAGTTTATAACCAAGCGGCTTATCTTTACACACATCCAAGCAATTGATAACTGAAGTCATACGATTAGATAGCGTAGTAGTGATAAATGCGGAAATGATGAGAACTGAAATTTTGAAAAAGATAACAGATCTTGAGGTGAGAAGCACATATTTATAAAGGGTGTTGCAGGTTCAAACATTTTTTTACTATCCGCTGAGATAATCTCTCCGGCAGGTAGAGTTGTACTTGCATAGTTTTAAACTATTGTTACTTTTATTTGTAAGGATTTGTATGCACTTCTAACAAAATAAGAACATTTTTTAAAGTCAACCCTTACTTTTGTACATTTTTTCAAAATTAGTGTTAGTTCACAGTTTGTTAAGGAAGAACTGATTTCTTTATTTACTGCATTGGATTTATATATGGATTTAAATCGTTTGTATTTAGTACTCGTATTAATACTAAAACTATTTTATCTCTTCTATTTCTAAACTTATTTGCACTGTCGTTGACCTAAAAAGATATAGAGTAGTTTGTCTGCTTAAACTAAGAGTGTTAAGTTTGTTTTTTTAAAATGTCAATTCAGTTTTTTTTCGTTCAGAAATTAGAGTCATTAGCTGCATTCCCGTGGTCGTTGATCTAGAGCGTGGCTCTATTTTATTCACAATGCAAAAACAAAAATTAGAACCAGCTCTTTTCCTGACTTTATTTCTGATCTTTAAATGCTGCCAAGTTAACAGCATTTTTTTCAAAACGAACATATACTGCGTTTCCGTCGCGAGCTTACTCGGGATTAAGATTTTCGTTGAGTTGACAAAATGGCGTTGCTAGCTCGATAGCGTTTCCATGCATAACATCGAGTCGAGTTGAACTCGTCAATGGCCGCATTCAGCGCAGTCATTGAACTATAGTCTGTTGTGAACTATTATGATAGCGATACCATGTGAGCGATGTTTTTCTCTGAATGTGTTGTTACTCTAAGCGTCGGAAATATTGTCAAAGTTTAGAGTTTTTAGAGCTTAGAGTCAAAGTTTAAGCCTTAACTAGTACACTTAGGCTGTGGGGCCATGCTAAAAAAATATTAGAATATATTTCTCTCATTATGTCATCATTCATTCATTAACGCTCAGTACATTTCAAGCCTTTAGGTGTGTGCTTGCTTTCGCATTGATCAGTCGTGTTGTTATTTAAGGCGTTCTTTGAAAAAAAAAAACATACGCTTGTAACTACATTTTTTGAGGTGTACCAGTTAAGGGTTAAAGCACTCAACAGTTGTGTTCATGTAGCATAGAATTTTATCGCTCAATTAAATGGCGTCCGCTACCTGATCAGTTTAAGTGAGCGCTTGCATAATTGTACCATTTAGCGAATTTTTACACAACTGTTACCAACTGTTATCTCCGCTGAATGTGGCCAATTTTTTTTTTGAAGCGAAAAAACGCCCCGTTCTGTGATTTGCTTGGAGTGAAATCTGAAAAATTTTCGACAGAATTTTTCTTCGAATTTTATATGGTTTCTTTGTTTCTGTGTTTTTTACAACTAGACAATTTAATATAACAAATATAAAAAAACATTTCTTCGCTTGCCGTTGGGATTCGAACCCGCTAATCTTTGGCTGGAAATTCTATACTCCATCCATTGAGCCAAACACCTCCTTTGTGCTGATGTGTTAATTCAGTATTAAGTGCAACTGAAGCTATGTTGCAGTACATACAATAATCTATTAATGTATTTGTGTGGTTTGGGTAGCTGCTTAGCCACTTGCTACAAGAGATGATTAATAGATTTTTTATGGTTTGGGTAGCTGCTTAGCCACTTGCTACAAGAATCATCAGTATTGCCACTTTATCACAATTGTGGTAAATCTAGCACTTTTTTAATTTCTACCATTTTTATCATCCACTATTTGCATTTTTCCAAAATCTATATATTTATATAAAAATTATTGCATTATAACTAAAATTTTAAAAATATTATTGCATATATTTTATTTTTACAGAAATTTTATTGCATATATTTTATTTATTATTACTTTTAATATATTATTTTAGAACTGTTTTAAGAACATTATATGAGAATTATTTGCAATAAAATTAATTCAGCGTGAAAAAACTTACTTTATGGTATACTTCTTATGATTTGTTTTGCTGTAGGACTTCAGTCGAATTCTTCATTTACAGATCTATTCTGCGCGTTACCGGTAATAGTAATCTTGTTACGGAAATTTGTTACCGGTCTTAGTATTCGGTATGCTGTACACTCGGTAACGCTTTCAAAAGCCGTAAGCTCGTTTAAGAACAAATGACACTCTTTCCATGCATCTGGCTGTTTTGCTTGTTACCACCTAAGGAGATGGTAACAATATTCACTGGTAATGCTTGCTTGTAGAATACCAAAAGGATGTAAATGTTACCAAAAGGTGAGTTTCTTCGGTAATAAGAATAACGTTACCGCGACAGAATCGATCTGTAAGAAGAAAAATATATGTATTCCAAAGTTGTTTAAAGTTCACCACTCATTTTAGACTCAACCTACCACTATTTAAAATTTGCAAGTGACAACACTGGTCATCATCCTCAGTTTGCTAGTGCCATCTGTTAGCGAAATCAACTGTTAACATAGCTGTAGTTATATATTTAATATTACATCAACATCAAACTTTAACAGAGCTGTTTGGATCGGTGCATGGCAGAATTATAAGGTAAGGTCATCACGGAGAGGAATGGAGTAGAAAGCAGAATAAAGCTATATTGATGTCAAAATCAGCTGTTCATCGCGAATTTCTTTATGCTCACGTTTCGCAGTTGTTTTTAGGTTAAAACTGTTACAGGTTTTTTTTTGCAATTTTAAGACTTCTTTCACATTTTTTAGTTTCTATTACACTTTTTATATAATATTTTCACTCAAATTAGCACAAATTTAACACCCGCGACCGCACTGTTTGCAACTTGAAAAGATAAAATATTTTCTTCATTTGCAATTTCTACGAAATTCGTCGTTTTGACATTAATCTTGCTTCTCATTATCCACTCTTCGTTGACGCGTGAGAGAACTTAGCGCAGCGGGCCTACCTTATCATTGTATCATGGATCGGTGGAAACAAAGTCGACTTATTATTCAGTGGGTCATGGCATCGATCATCACGGTGGGCAAAGTAATACTTTTTTTTTTATGTGAATGCGTTTATGCTGTTTTTGGTACATGCTTTTGTTTTGTTTTTGCATAGTGCGAAAAAAATTAACAATTTCCCACAAGTGCGTTGAAATAACAATGACAGTAACATAAAAAGCTTTGCTTCTCTCGTGTGTCCAACGACGCACCTGTTTTTTTTTGACATTTGTGTCTTCCACTCACCACATTTTTAACCGACTTCAAAAAGGAGGAGGTTCTCAAGTTCGTCGGTTTCTCTGTTTTTTTTTTTTTTTTTTTTTTTAAATGTATGTACATCGATAACTCCTAAACCATATGCCTGATTGCCATAATTTTTGGGGAACAGATAGATATCATAAGCCTGTACAAAAGTGGGCGGTATTCGAGAACTGGGCGTGGCAAAAATAGATCTCGCAATACTAGATACTACTGTATATCGAATAATATTCACACTAGGGTACTGCAATTTAGGTAGGGGTAGGCACAATTATTACAAACTACGGGCAAGAAAATGGGCGTAATTCGACAAATGGGCGTGGCAATATTAGAAAAACAGTGTATCTTGAAAAATTTTGAGGCTAGAGTACTGCAATTTAGTATAAGGGTAGGCATTATTATTACAAATTATGGTCAATAAAGTGGGCGTTATTCGACAAATGGGCGTGGCAGTATTATAAAAACACTGTATCTCGAATAATATGGACACTAGGGTAATGAAATTTAGTCTAGGGATAGACACAGTTAATACAAATTACGGTCAAGAAAATGGGCGTTATTTGACAAATGGGCGTGGCAATATTAGAAAAAGAGTATATCTCGAATAATATTGATTGTAAAAATTACGGTGAAGAAAGTCGGCGGATTTCGACTACTGGTCGTGGCAATATTAGGAAAACAGTGTATCTCGAATAATATTGACACTAGGGCACTGAAATTTATTGTAGTACAGGGGTAGGCAGAATTATTAAAAATTATGGTCAATAAAGTAGACGTTATTCGATAAATGAGCATGGCAATACACCTAAAAAAATGTGAAGTATAAATAATAAACTTTTTCGGGTTTAATTAAAGAACTAGGCTGGAATTTTAATATTACTCCGAAAAGTGTTATGAATAGTTTTTAATAGTTAATATAACATTTTTTCTGAAGAGTATAAGAGTGGGATAGACATGTTAATGTAACTCTGTGCGTGTTAGGTGAGCATTCGTTAGCAAAAAGCTATTTAAATCGGCATGCAGTGTTGACTATAAGCACAAAAAGTGAAAATGGATGCAGAGTGCGACATTTTTGAAGAGGTCGAATTTCTGGACGTGAGCGCCAATTCTGTTGCTGACGATTCGCTAGAGGCTCTATTGGCAACGTGGGAAATGCCCCCATTTATCTTGGATCAGTGCGAAAGTAAGTTTTAATGAAAAACAGTTGAAAAAAATTATGAAAATATAAAACACAAATGATATAAACTTCTACTTCCTTTTATGTAGGATACAAACTTACAAAGTCCCATCTTCAAAGGCTGCAAAACGAAGACATAAGCACACTAATTCCAGATGAGCATTTAGCTCTTCGGATTGAGTTTAAGCACGCTCTACAATTGTGGAAACAGGTAACAGGTAAATCGAACATAATAAGTTAATGGCGTCTACAATTAGCACTTCATTTTTTTCCATACATTTGGCGGCCATCCTTATATATAAAGTCATATATAATTATAGTTATAAGTGTTTTTATAAACAAATTGAAAATAAATAAAACAAATATAAAAATAGTTTTTAAATTTTTTTTTGCTGCGAAGTATTATGGGGTGTGAATGTTAATCCGCAGCGGTGTAAGGCTAACTCTTTTTTTCTTTGTGTTTCGACTTCAACACTTTCTACTCTGCTGAAGTGTATGCCATAGTATTTTCGTGGTTGACTGGAACCCATAGCGTAAAGTTGTTAATATTACTCCGCATCAGTTTAAGGGTTACTCTTATTTTCTTTGGGTTTCGACTTTAACTCTTTCTACTCTGCTGAAGTGTTAGCCTTACTATTTTCGTGATTGACTGAGAACCATAACGTAAAAGTGTTAGCATGACACCGTTTCTTTATGACTATAACTCTTCATTTTTTGGGTGTACTAGATAAACACTATCGCAGTTAATATTGACGCGGGGGTGCTGAAATAAAGTACAGGGGTAGGCACAATTATTGGAGATAACGCTCCAGAAAGTGGGCGCTTATTTAACAAAGGGGCGTGACTATATTTGAAAAACACTATATCTCGAATAATATTGACACTAGGGTAATAAAACTCGTTACAAGAATGGGTATAATAATTTCAAAACATGTGACATCTAATTTAAATTTAAGAGGCAGATATTTGAAATAACCAACAAACTTTCAGATTTTAATAGAACACATTTTTTCGGAACAATTTTATTTCTGTTGTTTATACACTTTTTTCGAAAATTTATCATATTCTCTAAAAAGGAAGAAATAAAAATTAAAAAAAAAAAATAAACAACCGACTACAAAATCACTACAAAGTAAAAAATAATTTTAATAATAATTTTCCTTTTAATTTCTTGGTCATATTTGATAATTTATTTAAACATATTATTATATATGAAATCTTATTATCCTAATATTTTTCTTATTCGTTTTATTATCATAAATATATTAATTTCTTGATGAATACAAAGGCTTTGAAGTTGGCGCTTCTGATTAAAAGTCTGATTATATTAGCGCCAACCTTAAAAGCTTTTGTATTCATCAAGAAATTAATATATTTATGATAATAAAACAAATAAGAAAAAAATTAAGATAATAAGATTTCATATATAATAATATGTTTGAATAAATTATCAATTAAAAGGAAAAGTATTTTTAAAATTATTTTTTACTTTGTAGTGATTTTGTAGTCGGTTGTTTTTTTTTTTTAAATTTTTCTTAATATAGGCTGTATTTGTTTATTCATTCCATACGTTCGGATTGACTTGCTTGATTTCTTTATTTATTCTTGATTATCCGGAACATTCCTTTTTGTGTTTCTTTATTCATACGGCATATTTCGAACGCGTTCCTATTGTACCATCAACTGAAGGTAGAATAAAATGAATATCCTTTGTGTTTGAGGTTATGTCCAATGTTGTTTAATTTATTGTAAAATTGCATATATACAAAAATATATCATACATATTTGTGTTCATAAAGTTAGCTGGTTACCAATAACACAAATGTGTTCTTTCTTTTCCAATTTTGTTTCTTTATTCAATCTGTTCTGGATAAAGAACGGCCTATTCTATTCCTTCCGTTCTTTATCTGGAATGAATAAAGAAATACAGCCATAAATGAATGCAATTCATTTTGACAGATTGAACCCAGTTAAATCTCACAAGTTGCGTGAAGTTTATGTGGATTAAACGAACTCAACTCAACTCGCGTTTCCTTAGCGAGTTAATCCCGAGCAAGTTTGATTTATAAGGTTGTCACAGGGCTGATCGCACTCTCTTCTCAGTACCCATAATTGTCAAAACCAGACGCTTTTGCGAATGACTGCGAAAGAGAAACGAATGATAAAAAAAAACACTTGCATTTTCTATGAGCTGTCAACTTTGATTTGACAATTATGGGTACTCACTCTCACAGATTTGATCTGATCCAGTGTCACTATGGTAGCATTAGCTGCATTCAAATCTCAGTGGAACAGTTTTAGTTCAACTTTATTACAGATCGGCATCACTGGCGATGAAGTGTCAAAACACGGTTGCGAGCAGTGAGATGAAAACTCAAATAAAAGTAATTTAGATTTGCCAACTATGTTCGTTTTGAAAAAAATGCTTTAAGCTTGGCAGCATTTTAAGATCAGAAATAGAGCTAGGAAAAGAGCTAGCTCTAATTTTTGTTTTAGCATTGTGAGTAAATTAGAGCTGCGCTCTATATCTACAACCACGGGAATGCAGCTATTGTTACATTGTTACATGTTGCTTAGTGCAAACACAAAAAAAATGTTAAAAACATTACAATGTAGCAATGACAGCAGCTGCAGATTCATATGCATATCGTCATATGAAATAAAAAAAGCCGTAATTTACCAAAAATTCAAAATCTACTTTTTTATAGATTATGATGCACCGTATCAAAATACATTTTCTTGCTAAATTTTACACTCCTACAGTTAAAAACGACGTTTTTATAACAAAATTCTAAAAGCCTTAAGTGCACCTTTTATTTTATTTAATGTAATTTGTCGTATTATTTGCCTTTATTTATACCAAGGAATGATATGTGTGGCAATTGTGTACCATACGAAGCAAAAAAACATAACTGAGGATCAATAAAACAGTCAAAGGTCCGAAATTGATGATTTGATATTTAAAAAGTTTTTTGCTTCTCCTGTAAAATTTTTTAAATGCAACTTACGCCTTTTTTGATTTCATATGACGATATGGGCGAAATGAAATCCACCGCTGTTTTGGTATTCGTTTTAAGGTACTGCATAAAATTTCACACATATTTTTTTCACAACTTGATTATGATTATAATATTCTTAACGAACGATTTTTATAGAATTTATGTTTTTTACATTTGCTTCACTTTTAGCTTTGTTGCACGAACAGCTGTTTTTGACAGAAGATGGTTTGCTTGTAGTAGAGAAAATCAACTGTTATCAATGCTACCTGGTATAATTCTATCATGAATTTAACGCACCGAAAAAGCTGTAGTGACGAGTAACTGACACACACACATAAGCCAAGTCGTCATATTTTATTTAGGGATTTGCAAAATTTACCACGTTAATACAATAGGTGTGTTTCCGTACTCACACTGTGTAACTTGTGGGACACTATTTTCTGTTTCCGTACTTTCTGTGCTTAAAATGGGAGAAGAAGAACAAGCATAAAACCGCTCTCACACACAAAGTGCACGGAGAGTGCTAGAACTCAAGACTCCGAGTAAAGTAAGAACAAGCATCAAGAAGAACAAGCATTAACTTGATGATAATTTAAATAAAAACAAAACATAAAAGAAAAACAAACAAATTGACGATAATTTTAATTGGCGAAATTTACGTTTGACATGTCTGCAGTCAAAATCAGCTGTTTTGTGCTTGAAACTTACTAGAAGCTGTTTCCGTACTTTTGCAACTATTCTCACATTTTATTTTTACTCTCTCAGTTAAACACACCTAATAAAACACAGTTCAAGTACACAAAACCAAAACTGCTTTCATGCAGACTGACCATTACAGTGTGTTTTTGAATAACTGACTGCTCACGCAGACTGAGCACTTCACTGTATTTTCGGCCATTCAAGAAACAACACGATCTTGCCTTCGTGCTTTTGGCACGAACTAAAGGAACAAGCATAACAACGTCTGCAGCAACTGAAGCATCAATGCATGATTTTCTCATACTTATTTTGCTATATTGTGACTTTATTAAAGAAGTAAAAAAATCCAAAGTGCAATATTCGTTTTATTGACTATATAACTGATATTTTGGCATATATTTTATTTTTGCACGATGAAAGTGAAAGGCTTTAGGTATACCGCAAAGTGTCCCTCAAAACGTTAGCATGTGTTCGAACAAATTTGTGAAAATTACCCCTATAAAAACCGCGCTGTAATGGTCTAATTATGTTTGCGTAACGAGACGCAACGTGGCCGTAGCAAATCGCAGATTGCACGTAACAAATAGCCCGTTGATTATACAGACGTATATCTACTTGTATCTACTTGATAAAACTTTAAATCAGCTGCTTTTGTTTACAAAAAGTAAAACATTTGTAATGGGTGGCAAAATTAAAAAACGAATGGAGCAAAATTGTTTCATTACAAAATAACATAACGTTTCTGAAAACACAAATTCAAATGTTTTAAAAAAGTTTTGTTAACTTGGATTCGATTAAATTCACTATGAATTAAGGTAAATTCGATCGCCATGAGCTATTGGATTGGAAGAGAAAAAATATGACGGCTTCAAATGCAGCTTTGAACAATCACGTAGAAATCGCGGACCGGCCGAATGCTTACCTGATGACCCCATTAGGTAGTGGAGTGGACATAGGCTGTGGCCGTGCACCATTGCGATAACCTTTTTCTATTTGCATGGATCAGCAGCTTCGCGATTTCCATGTGATTGTATCATCATTCTTTGCATTTTCCACTTCCAATATTTTCAGGATTGAAATTCAGGACACCCTCTTAGGTTTCTAAGAGGTGAATAAAAATTAATCATAGCTAAGATACATGGATACATCTCTAATCAAGCAACAGAATACATTATGCGACGACATTCAAGTGAACTCAGACTAAACAAAGCACAACGTGTTTTATAGGAAGGTATATTGATTTGCCAATTCAACTTTGAGAACAGATATTAAGAAAAAACTTTCTGGACTCTTTCCAGTCTCCGAATATCCGTGGCATATGAGGGATTCCATATGACACAACAGTATTCTAGGTAAGGTCTTACGAGGCTTTCAAATAGTACCTTGATTGTAAGAGGATTTCTAAAATCTTTAGAATTCCTCTTTAAAAATCATAGCATAGAGTAAGCCTTGGGTATGACATAATCAAAATGATCTATGAAAGTAAGCCGGCGATCAAAAGTTACGCCTAAATCTTTTTTAAGATATACTCTATCAAGAATGAGATTATTAATACTGTAATTATAAAATATAGCTGAACTGCTTCTATAAAAAGAAAACGATTGACATTTCGAAATATTAAGACAAAGATTGTTAGAGGTACACCACGCGGCAACTGAGTTTAAATCAGTCTGTAAAAGACTACAATCTTCTACAGACTTAACGGAACGATATAATTTTAAATCATCTGCAAACAACAGACACTGCGAATATTTAATAACACTGGGAAGATCATTAATAAAAAGTAAGAACAACAACGGAGCAAGATGACTTCCTTGAGGGACACCAGATGACACACTAATAGGATACGAAAAAGAATCATTTATTTTTACAAGTTGTACACGGTTACATAAATATGAGTTCAACCATTTTATAAACTCACCACGGAATCCTAGACACTCAAGTTTGAACACTAGAGAGACATGATGTACCTTGTCAAAAGCTTTAGCGAAGTCAGTTAATATGACATCGGTTTGCAAACGACTAACAAATGAATTAACAATATAATAAGAAAACAAAACTAGATTAGTAACAATTGATCTACCAGCACGGAATCCATGTTGATAATCAGATAGAACATTAACAAAACATGGTGTAATTTTTTCACAAACAATTTTTCAAAAAGCTTAGGTATTGCACAGATAATAGAAATTGGTCCATAGTTGCAAACGTCTTCCTTCGGACCAGACTTATAGATTGGAACAATATGAGAAACTTTCCAAGAATCTAGAAACGCTCCAGTGGCAATTGACTTATTAAAAATTAGGTACAAAGGATATGCTAATGACTGCACAAAGTTTTAACAAAAGTGGTGCAATACCGTCAGGTCCTTCAGATATTTTTCCTTTTATATTAGTTAGTGCAAGTTCTACATCGAAGTCGGTAATGTTAATGCTACTTATATCACACATAGCGTTAGGCACCCTGAAATTGGAAACTTCAAAACTATCATTCGAGTAAGCAGATTTAAAGTTTTCTGCAAAAAAGTTACAAATTGTTTCGGTATCCTCTGAGCAATCATCAAGATAGCGCATTAGACTAGGCAAACCATTCGTTTTTCGTTTGGTATTCAAATAAGACCAAAAAAATTTCCTATTATTTTTTAGTTCGTTTTCAGTAGACAACAAAAACGATTTATAAAGAAATTTGTTGAGTATGTCAAAATTGAGTTGGCAAGTCAAATAGAATAATATAATAGAATATCTAATAATAGAATATCTTCTTTAGATTCACGAAATCGCTTATATGCTTTATTTTTCTTGTTTTTAAGATTATTATTATATTTTACAGTTTTCAAAGGCACACATTTTATAATTGCATCTTTAACGTTAGTTAAAAATCTATCATACATGCAATTAAGACTAAGTCTTACGAACATTGAATTCCAATAACAAGAATCAATTAGAATCAAGAATCCAATCAAGAATCAGAGCCACTATGGCTCATTGCTTCCAAATTAATTCGATTGTAATCGTGCACAGATCTTAGAGAAAAGTTCTGATTTTGATAGTGTATAACAGACATCTCCAGAATTATAGGTGAATGATGAATAGATTTTTCAAAAATAGGAGCACTTGGAACGTCAATCATTATAGATAATTCTTTATCAATAAAAATGAGGTTTAAAATACGATTATTATCATTAGACATGTTGTTAAACTTAATTAAATTATATTGGCTAAAAAAATCAATAAGGAGTGACTCAATATCACTATTAACATTAAATGGAGTTAAATAATTATCATCATTGTCCAAGTTCCAAACAATATTACCTAGATTAAAATCTCCCGTAAATATTACATGTTAATTAGAATTAAGACCGTCTAATATAGAACGACAGTTTTCCAAATGAGCTTCGTAAAGATCAAAACAGCTAGATGGAGGTATGTAGCTAACAACAACAAATAGATCAAAATCGTTTCTAAGGCTGAACTTTACACCATCCCTTGAAAGCCCCGTAGCAACCGAGCATCGATCTTTACGGAATACATTATACGATAAACTGTTAATAATTTCGGAAATTAAATCCGAAGCGTAGTTTGTAGCAGAACTTGTCGTCATCGCCGAGGCAAACGTGGAAGCAATAGACTGCGCAGCGACAATAGTCTCTGCAGTAGCAGCATAAGAATTGTTAACTGTTGTGCAGCAGCAGGGGTTACAGTACGCGTGGCGGCAGAGACAGAGTGCACCGTAGTAGTGAGTATTGCAGCAGCAGCCGTTATAGCAGGCGTGGCGGCAGTGGGTTGCTCAGCAGTGGTAGTGTGCACCGTGGGTGCAGTAGAAATTGTAGTTGTAGTGGTGGAAGTAGCTTGCGCAGCAGTAAAGGCTTTCATGTACGCAGTAGGTATCGCAGTAGCAACAGCTGGCTCAGCAGTAAAAGCCGCTAGAGTTTGAATGGCGGCAGTAGGTTGCCCAGCAGTAATTGTTGAAGTTAATGGCCCTGTTGACAGCGCAGAATACTGCGCAGCGGCAGTTTGTGTAGCGGCCTTAAGTTGCGCATCAGCAGTAGTATGTGTGGCGGCAGTATTTTGTGAACTTCTAGTTTTAGCACGTTGGGTTCTGGTTGAGCCAATATCAATGGAAGCAGGAACAACATCAACAAGCCCAGCAGCATCGATTGAAGACGACAATGCAATGGTTTGGGCGCAGACAGTGCGCTGATCAACAGCAGAGGCTTGCGACAAGGCAGTACACTGCACATCAGCAGTACGGTTTGTCGTAGGCGGCTCCGCTACGATATTTTTCCTCGTAAGTCCAGATCGTAAGGACCTACTAGTGCTTGCTGACTGGTTAGTCACAGCGCCAGTTGCCACTGAGCCCGCAGTGCAGACGAGGATCTTAAGTGCTTCCAAATTCTGGTTCATTGTAGGAAGCAAGGCATGAAGATGACTAAACTCTTCATTAATCTAAACCGAGAGAGCCGAGAGATCTGAAAACCTTGACAGCAGCATCTTCGTTGAGAACTTTCTACAATGATTGCAGAACCATTGCAGCCCATTGGCCTCAGGAGATTGTAGCGCGTCGCAGATCTTAGCGCTCAGGTTGACGCATTTAGAATGGAATAACTTCGAACAACCATTGCATGCAATGAAACTGTCGTAGGTGCTCCATTTCGATTTGGAAATTTCACAGCCGTGATCCATTGAGGTTATGTTGACTGCAAATTTAGCACTCGAAGCTCGCTGGAACAATTCCTGTGAAATCGATTCAATTCGATATATGCTGAATCAGAAACACTTTAGTTGTTAATTTCACGTTTAATTTTATGAATTTTTTTTCGTCAAATTATTAAAAATTTACAATAAATTCTTTGTGCCTGTATACACTGGCCTCACTTTGACGTCTACAGAAGAGATGAGGAAGTGAGAAGGTGAAATGTTCGTGAGGCAAGAATTTTAGAATTTTGGAAAATTCTGCGAATCACTTTGATTCGACATTTGTTATTTGTATTTTTTCCTGTTAATTCCACAGTATTCCAGTTTGCTTTACTTTGATGAAAATTTGTAATCCATTCTGTATAAAGTTGAACAAAAAAAAAAAAAAAAAAACAAAATGGCCATTTCAGCCCTTGAACGGACTTTGACCGAGCTTCTAATGATCAATTGTGTTGTGTGTGATGTGAAATGTTTGCACACAAATAATGATCGAGAACTGGACCCACATGTTTTACGCCTACTCCGAACGGCTTATGTTCTCAAGAAGCTTTTCATGGCAGTTTTTACTCTCTGAGGTTTGCCATTGTCTGCAGAGAGGTGACGGCCGAACAGAAAAATTAATTCAATTGAAAAAACTTTCTGTGTTAGATGGAGGATTCGAACCTGGGTTCTCTGGTGTAAGAGGCACACACTCTACCCACTACGCCACGGCCGCCATAAAGTTGAACAACGAGACGAAAAACTTTATATGCAGTTTAGCAAATTGTAAGAACTGTTTGTGATTGTAAGAACAAGTAGTTTGTGAAAATAAAATATTTTTACATCAATTAAAGTTATTTCTGTTATTTGTTTGACAAAGGGCTATGTTTAATTATGTTTTGCGTAATCACCATTGATTTTGCCATGTGCCAGCCGCTTATCTACGTTCCATGCACTGCCAGGCTATGCGAGGCTAATTGGACCATAAGACGTAACTCAGCGTCACATTTCTACGTCAAAATTTAAAAAAAAACGATAACTAGCTAAGGTAGCGACTAGCACAGAAAAATTCAACTTTGTGACTGAAGTTTCCTGGCATCTTACTCTGATTTTAAATAATTACAATCCACCCGACCATTATCCCAACATCATGAATACCACTAATGCTAATAACATTGTAGTAGTGACAGCAGGCTATTTTCACACAAACGGTGATCATTAGTTGCCATTTTCACTTCTTATCTCTTCACATTTTTTCTATTTTCTTCTTTCTACAATTTTTGACAATATTTGATCGTCAAAAGAACTGTCCTACCACCTTGTTAGTTGCATCATTAAGCTAAAATATATGCTAAATAAAATTGCAAGTATATTGTTATCGACTTCCCTGCGCAACAATGAGTTGAAAACAACGAGATCGTTGTCACATCTCTAGAAAGCATTCTGACAAGCGAATCGCGTATAAAAGCAAAGTAAAATATAAATCATAACATTGGTCAAAAATAACAATAAATATTAATTTATTTTATTACACTACAAATACTATAAATATTCATGTAAATTTAACCAAATATATATTGTTCATCCAAAAATAGAATGAAATCAGAGGAAGCAACACAGAGCATCGAGTACTCACGCACAATTGTGCCATCGTCAATGCGGAGTCCCTACTGGAAATACTTTGGATTTCCATCGGATAATGCCAACAACATTCTAACTAAACAGAAGATAATTTGTACCCTGTGCAATACGGCTATAGCGTATAACAAGAATACATCGAATCTGCGAACTCATCTCATTGCTAAACACTGTGAGCTGTTGCATGAGTTGCAACAACAGCAGCAGCAGCTCCACAACACCAATACTCGAACAACACAGAAGCGCACCCAAAGTGACATGGCAGCACAGACCCAGACAACTGAAGCCACTGTAATTAGTTGCCGCGAGAAGAAGATAAAAGACAACAACTACGATTTCCAAAGTGATGGCGCGGATGCGTATATAACAACCAATTTCAAGCAAAACACACATGCGCTGATCGTAGAAGATGGAGTCGATGATGTGATTGAAATGATAGAACAGGCGCACGCAAACGATGATATATCCGATGTAGAGGGTGTAGACTATGGAGATTACGAGACTGAACAGCAGGCAGGTGACGCAGACGAAGAACAGGAACAACAACAGAAACATGCTATTGACATAGGAGACATTGTGATGCAGAATTCGGACGAGAGTTATGCATTTGTCAATATTGGAAATGTGCCTCAGAAACGCTCTACTGTAGAGAATAGAGCCAACTTGGATTTGGAATTGGAGGATTTAGTAGTTGGCATGCTCATCACGGACTTGCAACCTATTTCGACAGTAGATGGACTGGGCTTCAAGCGTTTAGTTAGCCATTTGGGCACTTTGGACAAAACAACGGTGTGTGGAATGATCTTTTTCTACTATTTAATGCATTTATATATTTTATTTTGGTAGGTGGAGTTTAAACTAAGTGCTCTGTACGAAGTTATGTTCGACAAAATAACTTTGCACCTAAAGAACATTTGCCAAACACAGCCCTATTCCTTAGGTGTGGAAATCTTTAAAAATGTTGAACTCCTGCCGGTTATATCTGTATACGTTAATTACTACTGCGCAGAAGAAAATGAGCTGCTTAGTGTTCTGTATCAGAATTTCTTGATGACAGAAGAACTGCAGGCTGCACAAAAATGTCTTGATTTTGAGAATATTTTCCAGGAACTTAATTTAGCGAATTGTGCTGCCTACGTCTTAAATAACCCAAACGCCGTTGTTGAAACTTATTTCCGCTCACAGAGTATGTTCTGAAAATGATTTAAGTTTGCTTTTGTTCTTATACCCTTTTAATAACTCTTCTAGACATACCCATGGTTCCTTGCTTGGAGTCGGTTTTAATACACTGCATGTCTTCTATATTTGATTTGCCGAGCGTAAAGAGTGAATTTAATAATGTTTTTAAAATCGCTGAAAGTAGTGTTAAAGCAGATAATGCGCTGGTATATAATATAGCATTTTTCAATTAAATAAAACCTTTTTCCAATTGAATGAAAAATTTTAACAATTGAATTAAACTGTTTTCAAAATCTATGAAACCTTTTACCGATTGAATGAAACCTTTTTCAAAACTAATGAAACCATTTTCACCAATTTTTAATTAAAATAAACCTATTTTCTTTTAAATTAAACTTTTTTCTTTAGTATGAATGCGAGTTTACACAACGGGCTGGGAAGCGAAGAGAAAAGTTTATTTTCATCGCCGAAGTACAAGGACCCTGTTATTGTGCATAACGTAAGAGGAAGGTCATTAGTTGCAGCAATAAACAACTCTGGTGTTTTGCATAAACAAATTTTTGCGACATCAAAAATGAATGCGTATCGTTTCCAAGAATTGCTGAGAGAGCTTATTAAAAATATCAATAGCGATGAACGTGTGCTTAATTCTTCTCCATTATGGACAATGCTCCGTTACATAAGTGAAGAGAGACGGAAGGCATAGTGAATGGTTTTTTAAGTTTTTGCCTCCATACTCACCTATGTCAATCCCCATAGGAAAGAAAAAATGGTACGCTCGTACAAAATTATATTTATTATTTTATATTAAATTAAATTGAAAAGCGTCTAAATTGAAAAAAAAGTTTCATATAATTTTAAAATGGTTTCATTGATTTTAAAAAAAGGTTTCATTCAATTGAAAAATGGTTTCATTGGTTTTGAAAAAGGTTCCATCGAGTTTGAAAACAGTTTCATTCAATTGAAAAAAGGTTTTATTTAATTGAAAAATGCTGTAAATAACTTGTATTCATTCTATTTGACGATTCTTTATTTTTCTGTTAACACAGTCTTTAACGCTGCCTGAGGTGTATCCGAAATGTGCCTGGTCCAAGTTGAATTTTCTGCAGTTCGTTCATGAAAATCTTACCTTCAACAGTTTTGATGGCTCTGGTGTTTTGAACAAAGCCCGCGATCTGGCCGATTATATTTGCCCCTTAAAGGTCTTATATTTTGCCACTGTCACAAAAATGTTGATTTATAGTAGTAACTTATATTGATTTGCTTCATAGATTTCGCTGGAAACCATCGCCGAAGAACCTATGTCACTTTGTTCACTTATGCGTCCATTTACGCTGCGTTTGCTGGAAGATAATTTCTCCGCTTTCTTTGCTGATGACGATTATCTGAATGAGGTCAAGCTAATTTTAACGGACGAGCTTACTAACAGGTAAGTTTTTTTAAAAAATCTTAGAATGTACTTTGGGATCAGAAGGGACACATAGTCGAAACAATTTGTAAAGAGTTTTTATTATTAATTTAAAGTGGAAAATCTAGTACACCCAATTTAGGTGTTAATACCACCTTGTTCAAAAAGAAAAGTTCATTCACACTGTGAACCTTACTTAACTGTCCGATTCGAAAATTTTTAGTTGGTTGTCACATGTGTCTATGACAAAGCTGCCAAATATCAGCGTCATACAACAAATTTTTTCGTGTCTTCGATTTTTACGATGGAAGAAAAAATTGAGCAACGAGTTTGTATCAAATTTTGTGTGGAAAATGGTTTCAACTGCGCCGATACGCGTAAAATGTTACGGTGACTGCTCGATCATATCAGAAGGCAAACAAGTGGTTTAATCGATTTGTGAGTGGCCAAAACGTTGAAAAAATCAAAGAAATTTTGGTCAAAAATCGCAAATTGGCGATTAGAGAGATAGCAGAGGACGTCGGCATTTCAATTGGATCCGTTCAGAACATTTTGAAGAATGAATTGGGCTTGAGCCGTGTCGCTGCGAAGTTGGTACCGAAAGAACTCAATTTCATGCAAAAAAGAGACCGAGTTGCTATCGCAAAATACATGCTGGTAATGGTCGAAAACGACGAATCATTCATCGAATCCATCATTACTGGCGATGAGACATGGGTATACGAGTATGACACGCAAACCAGGCATCAGACGAGTGAATCAGGCTCAATGTTTTCTTCCATCGTAAAAATCGAAGAGACGAAAAAAGCTGTAAACAAAACACTGTCACTTTACCAAATGTCAACTAGAGACGCTGATATTTGGCAGCCTTGTCATAGACACATGTGACAACCTACTAAAAAAATTTCGAATCGGACAGTTAAATCCGGTTTACAGTGTGAATTAACCTTTCTTTTTGAACAAGGTGGTATATTCTGAAAATCTTGTGACTGTTAAGCTTTGGATACTTTCTTTTCATAGCCTAGAAGGTGTCTTAAGCTTAAATTTTTTTCTTTCTCAGATCAGGAGAGATACAGTATGCAACAGAATTGAGCAAATAAACAAGCAAACACGCTTAAATATTTTTTTTAATTTAATATGTATTTCTGTGGGGTTTGTTTAATAGAATATTTTTTTCATTTATTATCAACAATTTTATAAATTTTAGTAAAAAGCACTCTCAATTACAATACACACACAAAGCTTACGGTAACAATAATAACACATAAGCTCCTGAGCACAAGTGTAGTATTCTCAACACATTGGACGCTACAGCAACACAATGCTTGCCAAAAATTCTAATTTTTTAGTCTGATTAAAATATAAAAATGTAACTTTTTCTCATACTCTTCAGATAATGAAGCTACAATTTTGCTGATTTCGCCGAAGTTAGCGGCGTGAAAGGGAATTTTTGGGAAAAAGTTTTTTCAAATTGACGAATGAGTTAAAAAATTATTTGTGTAACGAGCAACGCCGGGTATTCAGCTAGTACCAAATATTTTGAGCATTTCATACATGCATACATAAAATTTATATATAATCTAATAATCTGAGGACTACATATCATAAAACCAAGTCTTAAGAGAAAAAACAATGTGTAAGTAGACTTATTGCATCTACATTTTTCTAAAAATTTGTACTTTCTCTCTTACTTAATTGTAAGTGCAATAACATCACTTTTTGCTACTTGAAATGTAGTAGTTTTCATTTTATAGATACGCTTTTCATTTTAAATTACATGAAACCCCTTTGGGGAAAGCCCGGGCGGGAAGAATCATATTCTTCTGCATACTATTTTGAAAAATTTGTCAGATGATTTTAGATGTTTTTACATGTTTAAGTTTTCAAGCTTTCTAGCTTTTATGCACTAAAAATGCATATTTTTAATAATTCGCAAAAAATATACTTCTTTCAATAACAAAAAAAAAAAAAATTATAGTTTAAGAAACATTAAATATCATAGTTTTATTATTTCTTCATTTCAATTCCATTCTCTTAAAAACAAAAAAGTGGAACACTTACAACTACAGGTAGTAAAAACAAGTGATAGTCTCAAATTTTTTCATTAAAAAAAAGTTAAAACTTCGAGTCACTTTCTGTCCAAACGGTAAAAGACTTATAAGTGATTTTTTTTGTTTTCCTTATCTGCTATTAAAAAATACTTTTAAATATGGTTAAAATACTTCTTCTTAAGCCAAAACTTGATAGGCTTCTGAAATCCCAACATGCCTATATTAAAGGCAGATCTGCAGAGACAGCTCTCTAGTATCTACAATCGAAAAATCACTTGTGAACAAAGAATATGCTCTTGCTGCTTTTCTAGACATATCAGAAGCATTCAATAACGGAATTGGAGGTGGAGGATTCTCTCGTGAGCTTCATACATCAGATGATCTTGGGCATTGTGGTGAACTCAGAGCTGGGAGGGATCCTGTACACGCAGGCTCGTGAGAAGTGATACTCCGCAGGGGGAGTCTTGCCTTCGCTTCTGTGGTCCGTGGCGGTTATTTTCAATCGTATTAAATGGACAATTTCCTCAGACTCTCTGTCAACTCATGGAGAGAGAGCACTCTCAATCCTTTCAAGATGGGCATCCTCTTGTGGTTTAAGTGTTAACCCGGAGAAAACGGATCTCATTCTTTTCACTAGGAAATGTAAGCAACACAACTCCGCGTCTAAACGGCACAAGGATCTTTAGTGACAGCACGAAATACGTAGGAGTTATTCTGAATAAGAAGCTTATCTGGAATGATAACATAAAGGAACGTGCTAGGAAGGCAAACATAGCTCTTTTTGCCTGTAAAAAATCTATAGGTAAAAAATGGGGTTTCTCCCCCAAAGTAATTGCCCATACTTATTTATGGCTCACTGGTATGGTGGAGGGCCCTTGATAAGACAACTGCACTTCAGAAATTTGCAAAGGTGCAGAGAAGTGCAAGTCTATGTATTACTGAGGCATTGTCCACAACACCAACTAACGATTTGAATGCCATGCTTCACCTTCCTCCTCTTGATTTCTTTGCCAGGGAATGTGCTAACACAGCAGGTCTCAGACTAAGAGAATCAGGAAATTGGATAGGTAATGGTTGCGGTCACACAATTATTCTGAACTCCTCTGTTCCCGACAAAACAGACTTGCTTAAATCTTAAAAAGAACTACAAAGTTCTCATCCCTTCGTGACTAGGCTGGGCTAACAAAACCCTCCTTAAAACAAACGGCATAAAAATCTTTACAGATGGATCAAAACTTCAAGAACAAGTAGGGGGGTATTTACTCCCAGGACCTTGAAATCGAAGTATCCTTTAGACTCCCAAATTATTGTAGTGTCTATTAAGCGGAGATTGTGGCAATTCACGAAACCGCTAAGATTCTGGGTCTAAAAGACCCTGAAAAAAATAGTATTTTCATCTTCAACTCTAAAACTCGCACTGAGTGCCGCAGATCTCTTAACGAGATGGCAAGGCTATTCAGGATCGAACTCATATGGGTACCCAGACACAGGATATCGAGGGCAATAACTTGGCAGACGAATTGACACCCTCTTAAATGAGGAACTTATTGGTATACCCATATCTTCCTATAAACTCCAGTGCAGGAACAAATCCTTAAGTCTTGTACAAGAACGCTGTGAACACCTTGATACATGGTGGGACTGGACAGGACTGCTAAGCTGAAGTGGCTTTCCTACGACTTAAAACGCACCAACTCACTGCTTGAATTAAGCAGGGAAAACCTGCCTAATTGGAACGCATGCTCTTCGGTTAGAACTTATAGCGAATAAATTTTGCAGAAGCTGCAGATGTAAGGAGGACGTAGAAAATGTTCAGCACCTCCTCTGCGAATGTCCGGCCCTTGCTAAAAGGAGGGGGGTCATCCCTTTTTAAACAGACTTGCCAAGTCCCATGTCTGAAAATTAGGCATATCCTAAAATTCATTACCCGCACGAACTGGTTTGAGGAGGGAAATCTCTAGGGTTCAAAGGTGACTAAGTGGTATCGCAACGGGCCCTGCACTGGCCTAGGTGTTGAGTCATTTATCGACTTATGTTCATTAGGTCTGTTTCCAAACATATTGCCGAGTAAAAGTCGAGTAAAGTTCAAGCTGAGAGAATAAAATGAAATTTGAAGACAGTGTCAAATGTTGAAAAATTGTTGCTTTTTGCAAACAGCTTTTTGTGTTTATATTCACTAAGTTGGCAGCAAATAAAATTTTATTCGTGCTATAAATTTTACAAGCAGCTTAAAGTTCTCGTTAACTTTATCACTTCGGTAACACTAAACAAGACATGAGTGAAATTAAAAAGTGCTAAAGAGGACTTTAAAGTAAACTTTAGCTAAAGTCCACTTTAAAGTCCACTATAGATAACCTAACCTATCTGATATATGAACTGTCTATTAGTATAAAAAATGTTTAAAATATTAAAAATTTAACTTTTTTCTATTTATGGCTACGATTCTCCCACTGTGCGTCAGTCCAAATCACGGAAGACCACTGCTTCAAAGACCAATTTGGATGAGCTTTTACAAACGCTAGCCGCAACTTTCTGTGACGGTGCTGTTAGTAGGGGCTTTTTTTATGTTTCGCCCTGCCTTGTATCCCATTTTTCTTAGCTTTCGATTAACAAGCATTCTGGAAATTTCATTCCCAAAGTTAGTTTTGAGCTACTTTTGAACGGCAGTGCCCGGTTTTGCTGTTCCTGTGATAATTGAACGGCTTATGGCTCTTCGATCAAGGCCGTTAAAAATGCTTCGTCTATCAGCACGCTGCTTGGGAGCCTCTATGTCATTGTTATTAGCAATGTTCTTTACAGAGCCCACAGAGCCCATAAAACACCCACAAATGACGCGACGAGACGATATGACAGGTCCTCATTTTTTGGTAACCAAATTTGTAATTGAGTTAATTTCTGCATTTTACCTAAAATGAATTACTTTCAATATTGAGTAAATATTAAGTATTACTAATTAATTATATCTTACCAGTCTTAAGTAGTAAACATTTCCAAAATGCCTTAGATATGAACTGTTTATTTGACCCTTTTTTGCAATGCACATCCACGCACATCAATCTCTGAAACACAATTGAGCAAATGACTCCCAATGCAAAGACGCAAAGATAGTCTAAAAACCGGCAGCATGTAAAAATAATAAAAACTAGTGATAACGCCCCGAAAATCGGGTGTACTTCCCTACTTCGCTTTGGAAATCACACTTTCTCTTTCACATTGCAGCGAGTTCGTGTCTTAAGTCTTTTTACCATTTTTTTCATTTTTAAACGCTCAAATCTTCTAAACGCTATCACTTCTCAAAAATCTAATAATTTTCTGCTTACCTACACCTAAGACCTTTCTAATAATATATCAAGTGTTTCTGTAGCGTTTGTAGATTTGCTGGAATAAGGGGACCCTTACCGGAATAAATATATAGATTACTGTATAAGTTCCGTTTTTTTTTTTTTTTCGTAGATATATATCCCACCGCATCTGAAATGGTTTAATTAAATACTTCTAAGACATATAAAACATTGTAAATTTAAATAATTTCCATTTCCAGGGTGCTGAAAAATTCTTTTCTCAATGAATCCACCTTCTTCGATGGACGTTTTCGACGGGACTTTCTTGAAGCTGCCGATTTAGCTGCAATTAAAGTATCGGTATGTGATCGGTTCAAATCACTCATTGATGCTGGTGCCGAGTCTAGAACATTAATTAAAGAGGAATATAGTGTCAATTCCACTACCAGTAGTAGCAGTAGCAACAGCAGAAAATCTAGTGAGTCACTCAATTATATTAATCGATGTTTTTACTTTGAATTCTTTATTCACCTCTTAACAGGTTTGAAATCTTTTTTCCAACGCAACGCTGAAACAAGTCAAAAATTAATGACGTCAAAGAAAAAGCACAACATGGAATATGAATTTAATAAATACAATTGCGAGCCTCCATTGGATCTAGAACAGTGTCCAATTAGTTGGTGGCAAGAGAACTCCTTTACCTACAAACAATTGAAAAAGGTCGCCGACTATTATATGAGCGTGCCTTGTTGTGTCAATCGGCTGTTTAGATGTGACATCAGCGAACGTAATGATTTGCGAAATAAGCGCTATATGCTGCGTAATCAACATGCGCAAGAAATTTGGTATTTACATTATAATAAAAAATACTATGATAAGCTATAATGTTGGAATTAATTAAAAGAAAAAAGTATAGGTTAAGTTGTATATTACGTTAGACTTTATTCTTTAGTTTTTAATAAGAAAAACTACAAATGCAAACAAACACATATTTCTTTGTTGTTGTTTACTTTTTATAGTACATATAGCAGTATCTTGCTTACATATATTTAATTTTTAATATTTTTTCGTTTTACTTGTATGAAAACTACATTGTTTCAATACTCGTAAGTGTTTTAATTATAAGTTTCTATTTTTATAAATGACAAATTATGTGTTTTTTTAATATATAATAAATTAAGAATACTATCATTAAATATATATAATAATTTTCATCCTAAATATATTTATACTTGACACTACACTTGTATAACAAAACTCAGTATATGACATTATGTTGCATTTAGTTTTTTACGCTTTTTTTACTAAATGCAACGTTTTAAGTTTTTTACTTAATAAAATGTATGTGAAACTTTTATTGGGGCTTTATGTAGATTTCTCAAGTATGAGCTTAAAAGTAATTTATTGCTTTTTTGCGAAACAATCAACTTAATAAAAGACACTTTAAAAACTTAGTTTTGAAAATCAGAATAAAATTTAGAATTAGGGTTCCTTATACCCCCTTAAAACAGAATTTTAAATCGTTTTGTAAATATAAATACATCACCAATTACCAACATTATAAAATCTCAAAAAAACGCCGTACAAGTGGGATTGTTTTTTTTTTTTTTTTTTTTTGTAAAAATTCTTGTAAATGCTGTGAACTCATACAAATTTTCTAATAAGCGCGTTAGACACGGCAATATTAATATTTTAAATTGATATTTTCATCCACTGCAGTACTCAAATGCTACGTCTTTAATTGTATTTTGATCAACTTTGTATGTTTTATGTATATTTTGAAATTTGTTGTATATTTTAAATATAAAATCGTTCTAATTAGTTATTCATTTGCATTGAATTGTATTGTAAAATTTTGAATAATAAATTTATTCAATTTTTTATATATATGTATTCAGCTGCTAAATGCTTTTTCTTGTTGTTGTTCCTTCAGTGGTATTGAATTGAATTTTTATTATTGTAAAAAATTTACGCATTGATAGCTTCCACATAGTTGGCTGGATAAAGTCCAACCTTGCCATTCATACGTCCTTTGCACCAACCTTGCTCGTCTTCATCTTCGAGCTTCTCGAAGATATCACCTAGAAAATAGTTTTAATTTTATAATTTTGTGGTTTGTGTCAAAGATTTTAATATAAGAATATCCTAGAATTTCTAGCTCTTCTTTACAAGGTCTCCCTATCGAACTTGAAATTAGATATCTACTAACTATTCTTATATCTATGATTGTTTTAATGTATTGATATAAATACCCTTAACTTTGCTTTGAGGAATTTCAACATTCCCTAATTTTGACCTAATTAATTTGCATACCTAATTAAATGCAAGGTTTGCATTTTATTCGAAAGAAAGTGCTATGTAAAAATATTTTTAAAGCGCAACGGAATATCGATCTCTGGTCGAAGCTGAAGTAGTCATTATGATTAAAAAACAACTTTTATTTCTGATTGAAAAAATAACGATTACAAATAACTTTTATATCTGATCGAAAAAATAACGATCAAAAAATAATTGTTATATTTGATAAAAAAAAAAAAAATCGGTCAAAAATAATTGGTTTAAGGTTAAAACTTAAAAATCATAAAAAATCATGTCAAAAACGGGATCTCTGACTCCCTAGGATCATGTTGCTACATTTAAAATTATTTTACAATTACTTTTTACACATGATCTTTTGGTCTGAAAATTAAAAACTAATCGTTATTTTCCATCCCTGGTTCTGCTACATAAAAAAGTTAATCAAATTGCCACATTAAAATATTTTAGAAATATTCAGTCCGAATAACTTTTAAACGAAAACTTTTAAACTGTTTTATTACAGCAAAATGTTTGAGCATGTGACGGGGTTAGCCCCATAGCCCCCCTTGTATATGCGCCTGATATACACTTAGCTGTTGAGTTTTAGGTGTGGCATATGTATTGAATGTACCACACCTCGTTGTTTTATTATGTTAGTTCGTACTGACAAAATATTGTACGAGTATTGTCATCGGAACTATTGTATAAACATATGTATGCAAAATTTCAAAACAATCAGATAACGCAAATTATGTGAAAATTCCAGCACAAGATGTGACAGTTACTCAATGTGAAACAGAAAAAACTTTTCGATTACATATAAACTGGAAACCGATTACATATAAACTTGAAGTTGTGGCGCCTGTGTTTGTGATTTGTAGCCAAAACTTGCCCTATAAAAATTAATCTCTGCCACTTGAAAATGTTAAGTGTGCAACACTTTCAGCCTTACCAAAAAAATAATTTAGTGCTGGCTCTAACTAGTGCTAGCTCTAAAAATATTTTTAGCATAAGCTTAGCAGATGCTACACTGCTACTAAATAAAAGCTGATGCTAAAATTTAATATCAGTTTTTTAGTAAGGCTGTATGTTTATTATATAAAAATAGTTTAAAAATAAATGAAAAGTATACTCTACAAAAACTTTCAAAAGACACATGAATGATCAGTATTTTAAAATAATCCATACATACCATTCCTTTTTTGTAAATTTACCTTGTTTAAACGTTAATTCATCACTCTCGGCGCCTTCATAATCATACAAAGCCTTAACTGGAACACCTGGTTCGCCATTATCTACTAGCACGTTATCCGTTTCATCCCATTCTTCTTCCTCTTCGAATGGATTGGGATCAGATTTTCCATTGCCATTCCTAAGAGAAAAAAGAAATTATTTAATTGTTTATAAAGCGAAACGGAACCGACAACACAAGTGTTGTTTTTATGTAATGTGATATTTGAGCACCAAAAGCAACTACTTATAAAATATCTATAATAATTAAAAATCTACAGTTGAGTGCAAGCATTCAACGAATTTGTCGTCGTATGAAAGCAGCAGCAGCAGCAGTCGAATTGAATTAAGCTTTTTTTTTATATTAAACTTCTGAAGATTTGTCTGGACACAGTTGAATTGGTTTAAATTTTGTTGCTCATTTAAGTAATGGGAAACAAATTTTGAGCTAAACCATGTATTTCCCAATTCATTTATTTATTAAACTATCAAATACGTTGTTAAATAACGAGTATTAATTTACTTACGTTACGCTTGAATTGCGATTATGTGCAGCTGCTGCACCTCCCGCTAATGTTTTAGTCCCAGTCGGTGAGGATGTTGCGGATGGGTCTTGAGTGTTGACTGCTGTTGAAACAGACGTGGATGTGTGGGTTGTTGTGTTGCTGTTTGCCTTTCCACCACTTGATTTGTTCGATGAGTTTGTTGATGTTTTTTTTAAACTATTTGTGGAGTGTTGATATTCCTAATAAAATTTAAAAAAAAAAACATGAAAAGCAAAAAAAAATTAATTGAGCAAAAAAAGCGTAAATGTTGTACTACAACAACAACAGGAAGCATTAATTTACATGCAAATCTTCTGCAACGGGCCGCTGATTGATTAATGTAATTGGCGCTGCTGGCAAAGCTTCTTTCGATTTGCTACCCTTAGCTATGTCACGAAATTCTTCAGTGTATTCCTGGGCAAAGCGATGAGGAATAAAAAAAGGGAATATTTTTGTAAAGCATTAAATGTGACTATTAAAACAAAGAATAAGGTTTTAGCTAAAAATATTATATTCGAGTTTTATGTAACGTTGCATTGCAAGTTTGAGAAAAATAATACGAAAAACATTTTCAGGCAATTTTTACAACTTACAGTGATGTGCAAAAAAATAGGAGCGCTCACTTTCAATTCAAGATAACTTTTGTAGCCATGAGAAGTCAAACAACAACATAAAAAGTCAAATACCGTCTTAAGAAAGCAGATCTTATAAGCAATGAATTACCGTTATTTGTGCAAGAATTCTTAGTCTATTTATTTCATTTGTTTTCATTTAATTGAACAGTGCAAAATAAGTCATAGTTTAGCAGAAAACAAAAAAAAAAAAAAAGAGTTAGACTGTTAAAATGTTTGTTTTATGATCAAAAGGTTAAATTTTAATTGGCTTCTAAAAATATGTCAAAAACTAATGTCAGGGAACCGTTCTAAAAGAAGGTGATATAAAGAACATTTCCGATTAGATAAAAGAAACACGTCTGTTGTGTTTAAAATACTTCGAGCGAATCCTTTACTCGTTGAATAAAAGTAATGAATAGATAGGCTGAGGCATGGCAGAATTATAAGGTAGGACCGATTTGCTTGGTGCCCCCACGCGTCAACGAAGAGTGGATAATGAAAAGGTTGGCTAGATGTCAAAACGACGAATTTCGCAGAAATTGCATAGGAAGAAAATATTTTATGTTTCCAAGTTGCTAACAGAGCGTTCGCGTGCGTTAAATTTGTGATAATTTGAGTGAAAATATTATAAAAACAGTGTAATAAAAACTATAAAATGTGAAAGAAGTCTTAAAATTGCAGAAGAAAACCTGTAACAATTTTAACCTAAAAACAACTACGCAAGGTGAGCATAAAGAAACTCGTGATGAACAGCTGATTTTGACATCTAGCCCGCTTTATTCTGCTTTCTACTTCATTCTTCTCCTAGTCGGTCCTACCTTCTAATTCTACCAAGGGCTGAGGCCAGACGATGATTGTTTGAACAGCGCATGGTAAAATAAGAGAAGGTATATGCATTTCGGAGAGGCAGACTACCATAACTGTCAAAACAAATTTGTCAGCTCATAGAAAATCTGAGAGCGATGAGAAAGCTTTGATTGGAAAAACATAAACAAGAAAGTGATTTGTATTGGTTTTGACAATTTTGGCTATGTGAAAGAGTGCACAGTGCGAAATGCATCTATCTTCTTTTATTCAACCATGGAACAGCGTTCGATATGTTTTGTTGTTGTTTTCCATGCAAAAATGTCAATAATCAGTGAGAACGAGAGTAGATGAACACATTGTAGAGCAACCAAAATTTGTTCATTTTTGAACGCTGCACATGACAGCATTCATCGTTCAGGACAGTGTTTCTAGGTAGCAAAATAACGAATTTGCTGGCTTTTAGTAGGTAAAAAAGTACTTTTTTAAAAAAAGTAGTATTTTTATACTACTAGTAGTAAAGTAGTACTTTTAAACATAATAAAAAAAGAGTTGTATAAAAATAAGAGTTCTTGGCTATACTTACACAAATGGCGACCATAGCTTGACATTTGCTTTGTATTTTTAACTTATTATTTTTGCTTACATTTTTCATAGATTGTCAAAAATCGTACAAAGTCGAAAATAAAAACAAGTAAAAAAATTAAAAAGTTAAATATACAAGCAAATGACAACCTATGGTCGCCGAATGTGTGAATATAATTGCATGATCCAACAAGACCACCTTCTTTTGTCAACTAACAAGGTGATAGTGACGGTTCTTTTGGTGATCATAAAATGTCAAAAATGGTTTAAAGTAGAAAATGAAAAAAAGTAAAAAGTTTAATTTACAAGCAAATGACAATCAATGGTCGTTTGTGGGAATATAATTGTATGACCCAACAAGAAGGTGGTAGTGACAGTTCTTTTGGCAATAAAAGATTGTCAAAAATGGTACAAAGTAGAAAACGAAAAAATTTAAAAAAGAATCAAATGCAAAATGTACAGGCAAATGACAACATATGATAGCCATTTTGTGAAGCCAACTGTCACTACTACCATGTGGGATTATTATAAGGTGTTCTCATCCCATGAAATTGTTCAATATGTTTTTTGACATGCTGCCTTATTTTGACAAGTTTCAAACATGGTTTGATATATGATTTTTTCTGATTTTCCAGATGAGAACACCTTATATTTATTGCACCATGACTACTACCTTATTGATTACATCATGCATGAGCTCAATACTACCTTCCAATCAAAACTGGTCAAGTAGAGGAATTTTTTTATAGTACGAAATAAAAAGGGAGGAGAAAAAGTAATGGAATTTATGAAATGTCAAAAATTGAACGCCAATCAATTCGCTGCCGTGTGACCGACCAGCAATCAAAATGTGAAAGACAGTAAAAATAGTTCATTGAATGCCGTTCAAACGATCATCGTCTGACTTCAGCCATACAAGAATCGATACTTCAATACAGAGTTTAAGCATTGCCAGAGTTAATAAAAAATATATAAAGGTCCGGTGACACTAACTATTTTTACGCGTGACCATGGGCCGATCAAATCTCTGCAAAGCCGAAAAACAGGAAGTGATAAAAAAAATCTTCGTAATAAAGATTTTTCCAACAGAAAAAAAGCAGAAGTTGTTGAATGCTTTCAAAAGGAAGCTTGAAAACGCTATATGTGTATTAGTACCTTAGTTGTATGAAACAAATTTTATTTTTACAAATTGAAAATGTGCATGGGCTCGATTGTTCGTTTATATGTAAAAACTATATTGTGAAATTTTTCGGAAAAAATAATGATATTTTAAAAAATAAATGATATTTTTACACTTCGTTTTTCATTTATTTTTTTTTTAAAAGGAGTTACGAAACATGAAAATCTGACTTTAATTATCAGAGTTATTATTTTTTACTCTTGGAAAAAAATCTTTTTCTCGTTCTATTAAAAAAACCGCAAAAATCCAAATTTTAAAAAAGTTCAGTAAAATGTCTTGGAACGATTTTCTAAAACTATACCTAATGCAGATACAAAAAATGTTGCGATTACGTTTGATAATTTCGTCATTACGAAATTTGTTGCTAGAATTATGCCTTTTTGGAAATGTCAAGTTTGAGTATTTTTATGCAAAAAAAAAATTCCAAAAACCCAAAAATAATAATTGTGAAAAATCAAACAAAAAATTATCTAAGAAAAGTTTTGAGCTATTTTGTGCAAAAAAATCAGATAAAAAATATTGCTGCTGAAACTTGACTTTTTTATCAAAAATACTTAAAATAAAATTCCCTTTTCTGGCATATCGAACACAGAAAAAACGATTCGATATCGAAAAATCGATTTTAAGATTATTCTTTTTTCAGAAAGCTGATAACCCGAATATATATTGCCACGCTCGCCAGGCCATTTTTTTTTCTCTAAATGCGTGTTTCTCAAAACGGGGCTTCGACTTTCTCATTAGTCCGATAAGCCTACATTTTTTGGGTTTATTGAAACAATAGCTTGACTGTATTCTAAAATTAATTCTCCAAATTGAACCTAAGATATTTTATTTTACTTTAGAAGAGGGTTAAAGGACTTTTTCCTAAGAAACTTTTTCGCAGATTGGTACTTTTTGTTTTAATGGCCTTCATAACTTGATTGTAGAATTCAACAGGATATATACTATATGTCTACTTTAAGATGCTGTTTGATTTTTTTTTTGTTTTAGTACTAGTATTGCAAAGAAATCCTGTACGGAGACAACTTTGGCGCCCTCTGGTGGTGTGAAATGCATAATATAATTTTAAAAATAATTGTTTTTGATGCTTCTTAGTATATCTACTAAAATAGATTTCTATAAAAAAAAAATTGTGAAAATTTGCCAATTATCACAAAAAAAAGCATCCATATACGTATCCATATCCCTTAACGTTTAGACGTCAAAAAATTTTTATATTTTTGGAAAAAACTTATGTTTAAAACTGAAAATAAACTACTTTATTAAAAAAAAAGAAGTGAGTATATATTTTCCCACTCATTTAAAAGTTTTGTATTCATAAATAAATTGAAAGAATAAATCATGAACAAACTTCTTAATACTACCACGTATTTAGAATATAATTCGGGGCTGTTTATAAACTACGTAACACGTTTAGGGGGTTCGAATATTTGTGACGAAGTGTGACAAGGGCGGGGGGAGATAGGTCGGTCGTGCGTTACGTCACAACAAAATTCAATTTTAAAAACTGGGGGATCAAGATTTTGTGACAAAGTGTGACATAGAGGGGAGGAGGCCTAAAATTGGTCCAGACATGTAACGTAATTTATGAACAAGCCAGCCCCTTAGTTCTATAGAAAAATGTATTGTAAAGACGAAACGAAATTCATTAAAGTTTGCGTTACTTAAAACAAGACCTGCTGTGGTGCGTTTATGTAACTATTCTCTACTAGTTGAGAATTACTGGTTGAGATTGTGACGTCACAATAACGACATGCTCAACTAGAGCGTTCATAGAACTGTGGTGAGTTGATTATTGTATTTTCTACTTGTTGAAAAGTTCTCGTCAGCTTTATATTGAGATTGGATGGTGTTGTAACAGTACATTCAAAAAGACCATAGGATGACACATAGATGGCGTTACTAGATTTTTTCCATATGATTTTTATTTAGTACCAATCTTTAAACGATACGTATAAAAATTTGATAACAATCTGACAATTGATTCGTGAGTTATAGCATTTTGTGTGAAACTATTGTTATTGAAAAAAAAAAAATGGAAAAAAGTGAATTTCGAGTTTTGATAAAGCATTGTTTTTTGATGAAAAAAAATACAGTGGAAACCAAACAATGGCTTGATAAACATTATCCGGACTATGCTTCATCGAGACAAATGGTAGAAAAGTGGATTGCTGAATTTAAACGTGGTCGTACCAGCACAAATGATGCAGAGCGCAGTGGACGCCCAAATCAGACTGTTATTCCACAAAACATCAAAAAAATAAACAAATTGGTTATGAACGATCGCAAGTTGAAGGTGCACGAGTTAGCTGACATTGTAAAGATATCAGATGGTAGTGTTTTTAGCATTTTACACGAACATTTGGGTATGCGAAAGCTCTGTGCCGCGTGAGCTCACAGTCGACTAAAAACAACAACGAATTTATGCTTCAGAGGAGTGTTTGACGCTGTTAAACCGATATGTAACAATGGATGAAACATGGCTTCACTATTACACACCAGAATCAAAGGACAGTCAGCTGAGTGGACAGCAGTCGTCGAACCGAATTCAAAGCGAGCAAAGACCTAACAGTCGGCTTGTAAGGTGATGGAGTCTGTATTTTGGGATGCGAAAGGAATAATATTCATCGACTATCTCAAAAAAGGAACCACCGTCAATAGCGCCTATTACTGTGCATTTTTGGATCGATTGAAGGCTGAAATCGCCAAGAAACCGCAAAAGAAAAAAGTGTTGTTTCACCAAGACAATGCAGCGTGTCACAAAACGATGGCAAAATTGAATGAATTGAGCTTCGAATTGCGTACCCACCCACCGTATTCTCCAGATTTAGCCCCCAGCGACTTTTTCCTGTTTTCAGATCTCAAGAGAATGCTTGCTGGAAAGAAATTCAAGTCCAATGATGAAGTGATCGCTGAAACTGAGGCCTATTTTGACAAGAAAGAGAAATCGTACTATAAAAGTGGTATCGAAAAGTTGGAAAATCGCTATACTCGTTGTATCACTCTCGAAGGCAACTATGTTGAAACATATAATCGATTTTTATCAAAATTTTGTTTTTTCTTACTTATCCTACGGACTTGTTGAATGACCTGTAAAAAGTATGGTTTTTTTTATTTTGCCCAAATTTATTAAAAATTTTTATTTATTTAATACAGAACTAGCACTTCTTTCGGTACATGTGTCGGACATTTACCGACACGGGCACCGGACACATATCAGCTACTTTATGGACACAAATTATGTAATTGTTTCTCGGGTTTATTTTTGATTTTTTGACATTTATAAATGACAACTTATTTATGTAACCAACAAAATTCAATTTCGAAAAATTAACAATTTCAATTGTTAGTTCTAACAAGAAATCAACAATTGCCTATTGTTTGCTTTTTCAATAGCACCAGCACACTTATTTCGGAGCTGGGGGCAAACAAAATAGCACGTTTACATATACAATGTGAGACTATTGCCCCGTCACAATTTGCTATCGTGAACGAGCACGGAGCCGGACCTGTAGTCGAAGCACAGCGCAGAACAGCCTGAGTGCTTGCCGGTGCAGTGTTTTGGGGTCTGGTTTTGGGGGCTAAAAACTGTTAGCTTCTGTGCGAAAATTTTTTAGTGTCTAGGCCTGTCATTTAAAAATATGTTTTAAATAGACGTCAGGAAATACCCTATACAGGGAAAATTTTATTGTCTTTTTTTTTAATTTAAAGCGACAACCATTTAAAGCATGATGAAATTTCTCTCTTCTTCGAGATATGGAGCTTTTTTTATTTTTTCCAAGATTTTCGATTTTCGAAGAATTTTTTTAACTTTTTATCGAAAAACATCAAAAAACCTTGAAAAAAGTATTGGCGGCATAGGGATCAGCTCCGGCGCACGTGCCACTTGCGTGCCCATTGGGGAGGATCGGTGATAATCTGGGCTGCGTTTTGTTATGAAGGAAAGACTCAAATGTGTTGATCAACAAAAATGAATGCTGAAATGTACGTTTATTTATTGGACAATGAACTAATAAAATTTTCCGGCCAACTTTGTGTTGGGCTTATCAGCAGGATAATGCGCCAATACACTGTGCAAAGCGTACAAAAGAGTTTTTACAGCCAGAAATATACCATTACTGCAATGGCCAGCAATAAGTTCAGACTTAAACGCCATTGAGGATCTCTGGGGAATCTTCTATGGAAAATAATATAAGGATGGAAGGCAATTTGAGACAGTTAGGGCAAAGTTAGGCAAAATATCAGCCCATCCACCCTAAAATCCTTGATTAATTGTATGCCATTCCAGCTGAGCCAAGTTATTTAAAAAAAAAGGAAAGCATATTAATTACTAATACAAAATTTTATTTAATTTTTTTTATTATTAAGCTCGAAAATTAAGCAAAAACACATATAGTTAAGTTGTGCACATATTACTTACTATGATAAAATATGGTATGTTAATTTTTTTATTTAATTTAAAGGCCAATTGAATAAAGTCTTTGTTGTGTTATGTTACTGTTGTCATAAATAATATAACTGCAAGAGCAGAATTTTGAAACATTTATATTTTAGCGCAAAAATAATTTGACTAATGGTGCACATATAATTATTTGTATGAGGTAGGTGATTTTCCGAAGCCTGTAATTTGGAAAAGACTTCGCACATGCCTTAATTTTTTTGACAAGTTGGATATTTATGAAGTCTTATACACCAAGAAAGCGGCGAAACAAAATGGGCAAAATGTTTTAGTTATCCGCTTTACGTGGAATACACCTTAATGTGTTAAAGTTTGTAATTCATGTATTTTTTGTATTATACAACTTTTAAAAATTTTAAAAAAAATTCATTCAAATGAATGCTTTCTCAAAGGTTTTGGGTCCAATAAGCCTAGATATTGCATAAAAAATGTCAACCTAATTCATTTTCTTCAATTTATAAAATTATATTCGTTCTAGGTATAAATACGTATATATACATACATATTTTTCTAGATATCAGGGCATTTTTGAGCATCAACATTCATAATTGAAAATTGTTCTTTATTATAAAAACTTCCTGTAGTTGAATTTAAATATAATGATTATGACTTTATTAAGCAAAGTTAATGTATTTGGCTAAAAAATTTTTCAGTGATTAAGTGAAGTTTCTTCAATTTCTTTAAAATGCTGAAACTTTTGCATCTTCAAGTAAATTTACAACATTATCACAGTTTGTTTTAAAAAAAGATCACATTTTGAGCTTAATATTTTCATGTGTGTTATTTTTTCAAACTTTCATACAGACCCAAATGGAGGAGGTGGGGCTTTGAACACCTAAAATCCCCTTGGCTACGGGCCTGACATGGACTGGTACTCAAATTTTTGCAGTACGTATCCATGAATTTGTACTCAAAAAATGTCCAAGTCCATGTACTTGTACTCAACATTATTTGAGTGCGAGTTCAGGTACTCGAATCATGAGTACTCAGAGTACACAGGTACCCGAGTACGCAGAGGTCTGCTTAAAACAATTTTTTATTTTTTTTATATTGGTTTGTAAGGAATGTTTCTTTTAAAAAATTGGATTACTTTTAACTGAAAATGCTATTGTAAAATATGTGTATCTTAACTACTCACCACAAACGATGGCCAATTCATTGCCATATTTACGCCATGATTGTTTGACCACCATTTTAAGTCCTTCTGTTGATCTGCATTGTTGATTGTATGATAGAATTCTTCATAGATTTGTGGTAGGCTACATAACAAAAAAATAAGCTCCAATAAAATACAATTAACAACATTATTTTTAATAGATACTTACCATTGCACCTTGGTTAGATCCAAGCTTGCATGTATATTAAAGAGTACTTCTTTGAAGAACATTAAGCGTGTTCGTTCCATGACTTGGCACTTTTCGAATACTGATGTCATATCCTCGATATAAACTGAATTATATTTTGTTATTTCAGCTATGGCCTGTTCATATTTTTCGCGACATTTTTGAACGTGATCCTTAGTTTTTTGCACACGATCGTGCATTTTTTTAACCTGGAAGTAAGAAAAAAGTTTAAATGATCGGTGATCATAAACAAAAACACTACTATAAGAAATTCAGTGTTTTTTCTTTCTTTTAGTGAATTGGTTTTGTTAATGTAAATTTGAATTTAGAGCGACAGAATACTTCCATTCTTAGTTCCTTAAAGTAAGTTCAGGCGGGTTTAAGAATTGAATAAGAAAATGCACAAGATTCTTTTCAGCTCAGCCGATCACACACTATGACCTCATAAGCTTCAAGAAACCGTACATTTGACGTAAAATGTCCGAAACCCATCAACCTAGATGGAATCGTAAAAAGAAGTAAGCAATGAATGAGCGCAACAGAAAATCTTTACAGAATTAATGTAGTCACCTTTTCGAACTTTTGCTTTTTTCAAAATTATAGAAAAACATTAGGGGTATTCTCTATTCTAATATATGGCCATTGCACGGTGCAAGAATAGGAAATATGCAATCGGGCCAATGTTGTGGCATATTCTAGTCTTAGAGAATACTCCCTATTGCTTTAAAGCGAAAAGCGAAGTTGTGCCTATTAACTTTTCAAAGTTAATGGACTGCAGAGCCACAGAGGATTACAAATTTTTAAATGAAAAGATCACATATAAAAAGTTGTTGTAAAATACATTTCATTGTAAAATACAAACTGGAGAATTAATTTTTTACATGATTTTATGTGCCATGATTTTTATAATATAAATATAAAAAAAGAATCGATCAAAAATAAATATCAATCATTGATCGATATTTTTACGGTCGAAAATAAGAATCAATCCTTGATCGCTATTTTTTCGATCAAAAATAAAAATCAATCATTGATCGTTATTTTTTGATCAAAAATAAAAATCAATCATTGATCGTTATTTTTCGATCAAAAATAAAAATTGATTGTTACTTTTTCGATCAAAAATAAAAATCTTTATTTGATCAATATTTTTTCGATCAAAAATAAAAATCGTTATTTTTTCGATCAAAAATAAAAATCAATCATTGGTCGTTCTTTTTCGATTAAAAACAAAAATCAATCTTTTATCGTTACTTTTTCGATTAGAAATAAAAAAACAATCATAGGTCGATATTTTTTCGATAAAATATAAAATAAGAAAATAATGAGATAAAAAATAAGAAAAAAATCATTAAACGTTATTTTTATCGATTACATATAAGTATTACATATATTATATATATTAGGGCGGAGCAATTTTTTTTTCGAAAAAAGTGTATGCCATATTTGAATTCTATGCTAAATTCTTAGCAAAAATGCTGAACAGACATTATCTCAAAAATGACGTTTGACCCCCCAATTTTTAAAAGAAAAATCAGTATATTAAAATTTTTTGGATCGAAGCTAATTTTTCATTTACAAAGTTTTGTGTATTTATTTATATATAAGAAAAACTTTGCAAAAATTTAGATAATAGAAAATCAGGTATGCATTGCAGACTAGGGATTAATTTCCTACTTTCAACTGTCACCGCCATAATGCCTTCTCTGTTCTTTTCAACAACACGTCGCACTAAGGGAGAAATATTTACAAAACCCTCGTATTCAGGGTTTTTCCTAAGTTAACGGACTTACTTATTTTTGCTAGGTTTTGTAATCTGGATATATATCCAACATGTGAAAAACACCCTCAACACCCTTGCATGTTATATGATCCCAAGGATTGGTCTCCCTTTTTTCTATAATATTGTTTACACTGCTGCGTACGAATGATTGTAGAATATTCATTTAAGAATGCAATTAACTCAAACTTGGGTTTTTAGAATAAAGATAATTTAGACGGGGTTTTCAAATATACGTTTTTATGAGTTCCTTAAGTTGTGCCTTTTATCAAGTTTTTTGTAAAATGTTTTATTTTTGAAGCGAATCTTTTTACTCCTCGTTCTGTGATTTGCTTAGAGTGAAATCTGAAAAATTTTCGACAGATTTTTTCTTAGAATTTTATAATTTTCTTTGTTTCTGTGTTTTTTTACAAGACAATTTATATATCAAATAAAAAAAAAACATGTCTCCGCCTGCCGTGGCGATTCGACCCCATCAACATCCGATTGGAGTTCTATGCTCTATCCATTGAGCCAAACACCTTCTTTCTGCAGTAGCATTGATTTAGTATTAAGTACAATTGAAGATATGTTGCAGCACATCCAATAATATATTAATGTATTTGATTAAATGATTTTTATGGCTTGGGTAGCTGCTAAATCACTTGCTACAAGAATCATCAGTATTGCCACTTTTCCAAAATTGTGGCAAATCTAGCGCTTTTTTGGTTTCTACCACTATTTGAATTTTTTTAAAATCTATCACTTTTAAATATATTTATATAAAAATTACTCCATTATAATTAAAATTTTAGAAATTTTATTACATATATTATTTTATTTAATATTTTATTTTAGTGCAGTTTAAGAACATTATATGAGAATTATTTGCAATAAAACTAATTCAACGTGAAAAAACTTGCTTTATGGTATACTTCTTATGATTTGTTTTGCTGTAGGATTTCAGTCGACTCATTCCTTAAAAAAAAAAATATATTCCGTTTTTTAAAATTCACCACTCATTTTAGACTCAACCTACCACTATCTAAAATTTGCAAGTGACAACACTGGTCATCATCTTCAATTTGGTAACGCCATCTGTTAACATAGCTGCAGTTATATATTTAATATTAAATCAACATCGGAATTTAATAGAGTTGTTTGGCTCGGTGGAAAGAGTATAAGTTTATTAATCATAGGGTCACAGGATCGATCCTCTCGGTGGGTGAAGTAGTATTTTTTTTTATGTGAATGCGCTTGTGCTGTTGTTGGTACATGCTTTTGTTTTAACAATGACTGTAACATGTAATAAAATAAATAAAATAATAATGAAATGTAATAAAATTTACTGGTGTGAATATTAACGTGCGTTTTTTTAAGTTTTTTAATGTTGCTTTAAATTTTTGAATTTAAGTTATTTAAAAAAAAACCATTAAATTATCAAATCTACACACAGAAAAATACCTACGGCATTTTGCCTAAAACGACTTGAGTTACTATTTTTGTGTGAACCCTAAGAAATTTGTGCAAATTTCATAAGTTTTTTGTCAACTTGGTCATGCCAACACTGTATAAAATGCCAAAGATACTTGGGCAAAAGCAAAATGGGGTTCTTACAATCTTTTTTCTCATTGCTACTCTTTCTGTCATACGCGGTCATTATTTGTTTTCCTTTTCTTATCATTTGTACTAACGTGCATGTATTTCGAGCAATTTATTCGTTACACTGACGAAACAAGTAGAACATAAAGCTGCGGGAACCACGCAAGACTACTATTTAATTGATATTAAATAAAAATTAAGTTGATTAAAAACTGAAAAATAAAAAATTGAAAAAGGTGTTAAACAAAGCTGAAAAGATGAAAAAAACAAACGAATCCTAGGAGAACAACTTAAGCGCTTGTTGCAAAGGCCTTAGGAAATCTTCACTAGTATAAGTATAACTTACCTAAGGTTATGATACCCAAGTTCCTTTTTTAATATTGCCTTAAATGTACAGCAACCTATTTTAGCAGAAAGCCTTCAACAAGACACACAAGTTCAAGCATAAATTGCTTAATGGCAAAATAATACGATTGCCTAAATTCCCTTTGTTAATTAAAAAAATACTTAGATAACCCATTCTGGCCGAAGGTCTTAGGCAAATTATACCCGAAAATTTTATAATTTTAAATGTTTCCTCTGTGTGTATGAAACTGTGAAAAAGCTTCGCTTCTCTCGTGTGTTCAACGACGCACCTGTGTTTCTTATTGAGCTATAACTTTTCTGATTCCATCTAATTTCTCGAAATTCTTCGCAAAAGCAAAAAAATATGATAAGGAATTTCAGGATCTGGCAACGGCAATAGTTCTTCACCCTCGAGTTCTAAAAGTTCTAATAAATGATTATACGGAATGTCACTCAAACAAAATTTGTTCGTAATTAAAATTTATCATATTCGTGTAATTGATTGAATAGATCGTAATTGATCTTTGGTTTTTTATAAACTATAAGGCTAGGGGAGGGGTCGCTTAAAGTATCTCTAATATGCAATAATATGCCGCTGTAGCCGAGTGTGTTCTGTGCATGGTATTTTGGTTCGAAAATCTAAAAATGCATTGAAATATACAAAAAAGCAATTATTAAATGAGCTAAAAGCTAGTCATTTGCTTTGCCCTCTTTGGCATTGATAAAAACCTTTGTTTGGATTTTTCGTATACGAAAAACCTGAGGTCTTTTACAATTGTAATATATGCACTTATTTCTAAAATATAAATAAATACACAAAATTTTGCAACTGAAAAATGAATGATAATATACTACATTTTCTTTTAAAAATTGAGGGGGTCAAACGTCATTTTTGAGATATGGTTTGTTCAGCATTTTTGCTTAGAATTTAGGGTAGAATTCAAATATGTTATTCACATTCTTCGAAAAGTTTGTTCCAAACAAATTACTCCACCCTAATAATGTATATATATATAATGTATATATGTATATATATATATATATATATACAGTGTTGCGCAAAACAATAGCAACAATCCCCTTGACATACTTTAAATTCATATACACCACCTATTGTCTATACTTTTAATGAAACTTATGATTTATATTTGTTCACCACTGTTTTTAGAAAAAGAAGTGTATTTTACAACAACAACAACAACTTTTATTCTAAACTTAACAACAATAATGTACAAGTTTTTTAAAATTGGCTGCGCAAAACAATAGCAACACTTTTAATACTTAGTGTACCCTTCCTTATTCTTAATAACTTCCGCACATCTTTCTGGCATTGAATTGATTAAATTCTCTAATGTGGTATTTGGGATCTCATTCCATTTAGTTTGTAACTCTTGGAATAATTCGTTCTTATACTTAAAGCGTTGACCCGCTACTTCCCGTTTTAAGATCATAAATAAATTTTCAATGGGGTTCAAGTCTGGTGATTGTGCTGTCCAATCAAGAACTTGAATTCCATTGTCACTAAACCAAATCTTAACCAGCCTCGATGTGTGTTTCGGATCATTGTCCTGTTGAAACACCCATCGAAGAGGCATATTCCACTCAGTGTGGGGAAGCATATTAATTTCTAAAATATTTTTATATTTTAAGCTGTCCATTATCCCCTCTGTTGGAATCAAAGGGCCAACGCCATACCCAGAGAAACTCGTCCAAATCATCAAACTGCCTCCACAATGCTTTGCAGTTACTTTGCAGTTCCGCGGACTAAGTCGTTCACCCTTGCGGCGTCTTACTGTGACACATAACGTCCGAATTAATTAAGTTAAACTTGGACTCATCGCTAAAAAGTACAGTTTTCCACTTGTGGGTCGACCAATTTATGTGAGCTCTTGCAAAATCAAGCCTGTAGGAAGAAGGGATAAAGTAATAATGTATGGATATTTTGTATGAATGTATGTATGTATGGATATTTTTACTGTACTGTGATGAATATTCAAATTAAGTGTTGTCACAATTTCTTTGGACGAAGTGAACGGGCTTTTTATTATTAAATTGCAAATTCTTCGGTCCGCACGCAGTGAAGTTTTTCGTGGTCTACCACCGCAGTGAAATGTAGTGGCTTCTCCTGTTGCCTTATACTTTTTAATTAGTCGGCAAACACAAGACCTGTTAATATTCAATTTCTTCGCAACCGAACTTTGAGAGAATCCATTTAAAAAATCATTTATTATTTCAGTTTTTAATTTATTCCCGAATTTGTCTTTAGCCATTGTAAATGAATGTTTACTTTTCGAAAAACTTTTATCAATTAATTAGACAATACGCGGATTTTTTCTGTTTGTACCAAAAACAAAGAAAAACAAGTATTGAAGTACCGTTACACAATGTTCTCCGCTCGATTTATTCTTAAATGTTTATTGTTGCTATTGTTTTGCGCAGCCAAATTCGAAGAACTATTAAATTGTTGTTGTTACAATTAAAAAAAATTGTTTTTGTTTTTGTAAGTACTATTATTTTTTTTCTGATACAGTGGTGAACCAATAAATATCAAGAGTCCATTAAAAGCATGTTTAATATGTGGTAAATATAAATTCAAAGTGTGGCGTAGGGATTGTTGCTATTGTTTTGCGCAACACTGTATATATATATATATTGTAAAGACGATTCAAAAATTCAAAAAGTCTACTATTTTTTTTCAAAATCCCTTGTGAAATAGATTCAGGGAGGTGAGAAGAGATGCCTGTACAAACCGTAACTCTTGATATTAATATTTATAGCTTATCGGGATTTTCATATAAATTACATGGGAAAAATCATTTTTCAAATTCTGAGTTTTATATCTTAAAAACTAATTGACGGATGTAAATGACTGAAATGTATCTTATCGGAAAATGAACGCTAAAAAAAAAATGTCCCTTAACATTTTTTTGATAAATCTACTCGTTCAAAAGTTATTCAAATTCAAAGATAAATATATGTTATAATTACGCTCTTTTCTCCAGTCTCCGGTAAAATCATTAAAGTTATCATTAAATATTATATAATCTTCCTTATAAGAAATGGTGGATTTTCAAGTCAAGTTAATTTGGAAAACTTGATAAACTTGTTGATTTTAATTTTTTTTTTGCCTTTTTTTTTTGTAGTATTTTATGATAACTTAATTAACCGAAAATTGGGGGAAAAAAGTGTAATTGTAACATACATTTAACTTTGAATTTGAATAACTTTAGAACGAGCAGATTTATCAAAAAAAATTATTAGCATTTTTGTAGAGCGTGTAATTTCCTATAAGGACACGCTGTATGCCAAATACAACTTTAACATTTTCCATACAAATGGGTCTAATAAACATTCTATAACAAATTTGATTCATGAAATAGGTTTACAGTTTCATATGCCATGATAAATAGCTCCTAAGCTATTTGTTTCAGTACAAATGATATGCCAGAAAGATAGAACAAAAAAAAAAAACAGATGTGGTGGAAGCAATTAAAATAAATTTTTCACATTTCATCTATATTTATGTCTGTAAATTTTTGAGTTCTTTTGTATATTTGTAATCTACTTGAATTGACTTGAGGTACGGGGAATAACACTTGCCTCATATTCAAATTCACATGTTAATACAGCTTCTCGCCACACTTAGAACATCTTACATATGTTAAAGGTCCACGCTTGCCTGGATAGTTGTTGGACAATCTTTTATTTAAAGTTAAAACAGAAAATAGGCAATAAAGTTTGTTTGCAAAGCAAATATTTTTATTAGGAAGTGACTCTGCTGGTAATAGAATCCATCCAATTATTAATTGTAAATACATTTTACGCTACGATAAGTTCTTCAAATATTTGTTTAGCAAAATCAATTGATTTTTAAAACCACGTGCAACTAAAAACTAACTAGATATAGTTATATACAGAAAATTTTATGTACGTATATGTTTAAAGTTGTGCGTTGACTTTATCTCTCTCTCTCGTATTTTCTTATCGAAAACGTTTTATCTAAAGTATGTGTTCAGAGATTTTTTTTTTTTTTGAAAACAAGACTTGAGAATTTTCCCTTTATACTTTATACTGTTATAGTTGTTGGCATTTTTCGCCACTTTTATTTAATTTCTTATCTAAGTGATTAAAATATAATTTGACTCATAAAATGATTAAAAATCTGATATCATTATATTCATGGCATTACATTTAAGTAACAACCGAAAAATATTTTTGGAATTCCTCAATGAAATTTCAAAACGAAGTTAAAACATATATTTAGGCAATTTAAGTTATGTTGATACAGTTAAACATAAATTTTCTGGTCTTGCGATAAAAAGGTATCAAGATATGGTGTATATGAGTAACAGTCATGAAACAAAATTTGGTGTGAGTTAAAAGTACTGAGCCAGAACAGAAAAAACCCTTTGCTTACCTGATCCGGTGAGAGTGAACTGTCGGCAGTTGCATTTCTTTCCTGATTGGTTGCGCTACGCTCTGTTTTGCATGCTGAATGATAGTCAGCCTTTGCTTTCTCGACTTTTGCCAGTAATTTGGCCCAAGGTTTTTGCGCCTTCTTAAATAGATCCTCCATATCCTTGCGCTCCTTGATTTGCATAAGCGTGTGATGATAGTTTTCTTTTTGCCAGCCTTTTATTTGAGTGCTCACTTCGTTGCAGAGACTCTCTTTGATTTTCATGTGAACATCGCATAGACGCTCTGATTCGGTGAGTATACCTTTCCAAGCAGCCTCGGAGGTACCATATTCGGGACCTAAAGTGGAAATTAGTATGAGTGAAAAATACTCAACTTGCAGCTCAGTTATAATCGTGCAAATATTTTGCAGATTTGTAATCATTAAAAAGTACAAAACACAATAACTACGTCAGTCAGTAGATGATGTATCGCTGTCCGCAATCATGCACTACAGCACCCTCACATTTACAATAAACGTAAGCTTTTGCTTTGCCATGCATCAATCAATTTTAGCTTTAAATGCCGGCTAATAGCAATCTATGAATGTATGTTGTCGCTATCTGTGTTGTTATTGTTGTTGTTGTTGCTGTTTCCGAAATTGATTTTCGAAGCCTCACTAGTTAATATGAGCAAAGCGAAACAAACATTGAAGAAGAAGAAGACACTTTATTTGAGGCTGATTCCTAACATGACTTCATTTATAAAATATTTCAATGCAGGTATTGTTAGTATCTGAAGCTAGCTTCTATTGAATTTTTAATTTCTAGTGGGGGGAGGGGGGAACATTTATTGAAAAACTATTCAAGTATATAAATGTTAGAGATGAGTTAACTGATTTTCGTTAAATAAAATCTTTTAAATAGATGAATTAGTTTATTAGGAGCAACAAATTTTGGAAAAATAAGGGTGTATACTAGGGTGGGTCACCAAAAGTAAATACAAAAAGCCACCCCCTAGAAAGATAGCTTACCTCGAAAGTATTTCAGCATTATCAAATATTTTTTTGTGTATCCCAAAAAACAGCCAAAATGGTCTTTTATTCATAAACTTGGCTCTGGTCCGATCATAAAATGTATATCGTTGGAAAGGTCTTAAAGAGTGCCACCTTGCGTTCTTATATATCATTGAACTCAGATGTTATCTTCAAGTGAATATTTCTATTTTTATTTTATTTTTTCGCTTGCAACCCCAAAGTTCCGATAAAAAATATTAATAAATCACGGAGTTCATTAGATTTTAATATACTATTGTGCAGAAATCAAATGATTTCATTCACTAGAAAAAAACTTACAGAGATTTACATTTTCATACAAATTCTGTTAAAGAAAAGGTAGTATATTTTTTAAAATTTAAATATAGTCCGAAAAATTTCAAGTTTTATTAATATACCTTAGTTTACATGTGGCTTACTAGAATTCGTTAAAATGTAATATAACTTAAGAAAAATTTTAAACTACTGACTATTTTTATAATATGTAAAAACACCCTATTTGTACTAAAACTTCTAACCTTTGCAGCATTTTTTCTAGTGAATGAAATCATTTTATTCTGCACAATAGTATATTGAAATTCAATAAACTTTGATTTAATAATATTTTTTATCGGAATTTTGGGGTTACAAGTGAAAAAAATAAAAAAAAAAAAAAATATTCACTTGAATATGACATCTGAGACCAATGATACATAAGAACGCAGGGTACTATTTAAGACCTTTCCAACGATATACTGCACTTTATCCAGAATTGCCAAGGTTATGAATAAAAGACCATTTTGGCTGTTGGTGTGGAACACTAAAAAAAATGTTGATGGTGCTGAAGTACTTTCAAGGTAAGCTATCATTCTAGAAGGTGACTTTATATATTTATTTTTTACCCCATATAAGGTGAACCACCCTAGTGTTAAGGATATAGGTTTTGTTTTAAACACTACAATTAAATTGTAGATTTGATAGAATTGATTAAAATCATTCTCAAATCTGAGTTAACAGAATATGTCAGTTTAATTCCGATCAGTTTACTTCAATTTATACACAAACTTTTATAAAACTTGTGGTAAGCTTTAAAGAAGCTAGTTATAGAAACTACGTTACTTCTATAAGCGCTTATGAATTATATACCCCGTGGCAAAATTATAAACGCACTAGATTTTTCCCAATTTCTTTTGTTGTTGTGTTCATGAGAACATTTTTCTACTTTTACCGTTTGACAAATGTATTAAGACCAATTGTTGTATATAATGAACAACAACAACAATATTAAGAGTGAAAATATAAACATACGAAAAATATCGCTGTGCCAATCAGAAAAAGCAGATATTTTTCTATAACCGTTGCAAAATGCCGCGTGTTGGAGAGTTGATCTTGATCGGGAAAAGATAAGGAAAATTATTGTTCGAACAGCAATCAACATGGGCGCAAAAAAAATTCTGGCAGTTAATAGCACAATAAGTATGCGAGAAAAAAAGGCGGAATGCGATTTTGATGCTTCTTGAAGTACAATTTGCCATGTTTTAAATAATTCCGGGAATATATGGTTTTCTAAAATGAAACCGACCTTTCGACTAAGCAACAAGCATAAGGAGAAGCCTAAACAAGTCGCTCATAGCATAATGGGACGTAATTGAAACCAGGTAATGTTTTCGTAAAAAGTGTAGCTTTCTACACATTAATTTTTTAGAAATTTTTTTTTAAGATAGTATTTTTTGATGTTAAGAAGCTTAGCTTGGATGAACCAGATGGCTACATGAACCCCGATATTTTTCAAGGAGAACTTTCGGTGGCGGGTCACTGATCGTGTGGAGTGCACTCCGTGCCCTTGGAAAGGTGCGCTGATCGAGTTTGTCCAAAAAGCTAGGAAAGAAAAAACAACAAACACAATGCTCTGTTGAAACTTTTGACTTTTTTTAACTTTCGCCTTCTACTCTCAACAGAGCTGTGTGGCTTGAACAGAGAGTGAAAAAAGTGGAAAGCTTCAACAGAGTTGTGTGGCTTTGTATTTTGTTGTTTCGCTTATATGGTGAAAAAAGATGTTCTAAATTTCCAATTTCTGCCTATCTTTACGACAAGACATTTGAATTAAAATGAAATTGTGCACTTGTTATGAACCAGAGCTTTCAAATAATTTAAGTTTCATTCGACAATGTTGTCTTTAAAGTGGATAAAAAAGTGTCTAATTTTTGTGTTCAAGTATTAATATATAAGTAATGTTACCAAATATTAAACACAACAAAATTTTTCAAATATAAGCCCTGCAAATGCATGTAACTTGGCAAAATAATATGGAATGCGATTAACAGAGAGAGAGAGAGAGAGAGAGAGAGAGCAGCAACAGTACATGTTTGCCGCGGTCTGACTTAGGATACTTGTCTGTCAAGCTTTTGAAGCTTCGCCATCTTTTTTCTCTCTCTCATTGGTTTGTCCACGGTATGCTACACATACTTTTCTGTTTGGCAAGGCCATGATACAATGATAAGGTAGGGCCGTTTCGCTGAGTGCTCTCACGCGTCAACGAAGAGTGGATAATGAAAAGCAACATATATGTCAAAACGACGAATTTCGTAGAAATTGCAAATGAAGAAAATATTTTATGTTTCCAATTTGCAAACAGTGCGGTCGCGGGTGTTAAATTTGTGCTAATTTAAGTGAAAATATTATAAAAAAAGTGTAATAAAAACTATAAAATGTGAAAGATGTCTTAAAATTGCAAAAAAAAACCTGTAACAGTTTTAACCTAAAAACAACTGCGAACGTGAGTATAAATAAATTCGCGATGAACAGCTGATTTTGACATCAATGTAGCTTTATTCTGCTTTCTACTTCATTCCTCTTCGAGTCGACCCTACCTTATAATTCTGCCATGGGTAAGGCTAAATGCCACATTGTTTCGTCTGCTTTCTGTTCAAAACCTGCTTTCTGCCAAATTGTCCAAAGAGTTTTCGGCTTCAGACCTCGAAAATAATTTGTCGGTTGCTTGGAATTTTTGGATGAGAGAATCTCTCTCTCAAATTTCATTTTTTTTTCTTTTACCCGCGAAACAACAACAGATGTTGTCGGTGTCTGAAAGTGGAGCATGCAACTTTGCAAAACTTGTTTGCATAACTTTATGTTCAAACTACAGCCACGAGTATGAGAATGCATACGTTTATTATTATGGTACAGTAACTTTCGCCAACATAATCAAAAAATGCCAATGTTCAAGCGATGATATGAAACGTACGAAAAAAGTTTAGGAATCCTTTTTCAACAGTCGTTATTGAATAACCCAATGCATAATTTCAGGCAGCAAATTCTATGTGGCTATTAGCCAATAGATGTCGTCATGATATTCACATAGTTTAAGGCATCGCATAGGAAACGTACTTCCTCTATGGGAAATTGTTTTTGCTTTTTTTTTTAAATACGCTAATAATATAATATCTTATTTCTTGCACATCTACAGAGCAAGACTTTTCTATTGCTTCCCTATTTATGAAAATCAAGTCTCTGGTATAAAATTGATAGTCATCACAAAAAATGCGCTGGCATCATAATAATTTAGCTAAGTATTAATATTTGTGTATATAACTTTGGAGTGGTTTAAAATATTTGAAATTATTTCACAGACGTTATTTTTTAATCTGTTGGACTTTGTAAAAGAGATGAAAACAGCATTTTGAAAAATGTAATTTTCATCAAAAAATTTATAGGGGAAGCTCATGATTTTCGATGATAGAAATACTTAATTGAATTGTGTGTCAAAATGAAGCAATTCTTGCTAATAAATGATGATTTAAAAAAAAAAATTACAGCAAAAGAATGTTTGGTCTATTTTTTGAGCAAAAATTTAATATTTTAGAGGTTTTCTGAAAACAACATAAAAAAATGGATTAGTGAGATAACGGATATCTTATTTCTTCAAAGTCGTTTAATTGAACTTACAGACAAAAAAATTTCAGGAAAATTTATTGAAAATGGATGAGATATTTGCTTGCAAATCAAAATTTGATATGTCAATTGTTCTTCTCATTTTGAGGCAATAATTTTGCTTAAGAAAATGCAATAATTTTGATGTCATAATGAGGCCATTTTTTTAAACACACTGTCCGTAGTATATAATCAAAAAGTTTTCGTATACCGTTATTTTTCTCAACCAACGGCTTTTCATTCGAAAATCGTTGTACTGAGAACATCTTTAGGTTTAGAGATATCACAATAATTTTGATGTCAAAATAAAGGGAATTTTTCAAAATTTACTATTTGTAAGCAATTTTACCATCACGATATATATCCACAATTGTTACATAAAAAATGCTTATTAGGGTAACCGTAAGATATGGTGAAAAAAGTCTCAAGTATTTTTTGCACATCTTATCAATGTCTAAAATTCTCTATCATGTTCAAAGCCATTAGATGCATAAAATTAATTAATCCAAAAGATTTGAAATTATCACAAAAATAACGCAAAACACTTCAAGTCGAATATTTATAAAATTTATAAAAATATAAAATAAAATTTTTATAATTTATAAAAATTATAGATTCCGGACAAACGTCTGGTTTATAAATCTTTGAAATCGTTTATCAAATTTTAAAATAAAAATGACCAAAATTTAGGCCCATTTTTCGAACGCCTTCTTAAAAACTCAGTGTAACAAATTTAAGCATATACAAGTATCTCGGCTATATAAGCGTGCATATCAATTTTAAGTTGCAACTTGAACTTGAAAATTTCTATGGAGGGAGTTTTAACCTAAACTACTTTAAAAAGATTTGACCAAAACTATAAAATACATTGTTATATAAAAATTCGCACTTTCATACTTTATATTTATTTCCCCCATATATTCTTAAAATTTCTACAAAAGTTAATATTTTATTTAAATTTGCCCCGCCAACAACATTGCCCCATAAGCTACAACCGCTTTAAAACATGTACATAACCACATATCTAAAACTGGTCTCTTACAACTAAAAAACAGTTAAAATATAATTTTTCTTAATTTAAAGTGCAAATTCTACAAATTCTCAAAGCAAAGCGTGTCCCACAAAATAAATATATTCTGAGGCAAACGAACGACGGACTAAACGAACGAATGAGATGTTAAAAAAAAACAAAGTAGTAAAATTAAGTCACAAATAGTTAAGCACCTTATAGGTCGTCTACTTTGCAAGACTTGTTTTGCCTACGTTCAGTACTAAAAGCAACATCAACATAATGACCAAAGACCACACCCACCCCCTAGCCATGCACATACCTACCTTTTTCAATAAGTTCGCCCCATTTCTTTGACCAGGTGCGCAAACTCTTCGCATAGCCTTTTTCGATGTCCGCGCGCTCCTGTATAAGTTGCTGTAGATCATTGCAGAGCCTGCAGGAATAGAAGATAGGTTTTTATCAAATTGATACTCGTAGTTTGGTTGGCTGCACTCACTTGTAGCCATCCTCAATACGCTTTGTGGTGCGTTTATAGTTGCCCGGTTCCCAGAAGGAATCACTTCCAGCCTGCAGAAGTTGATCATCGCTGTGATGCGACATGGCGTTGGCCTGCGGGGAATACCAAAGATTCACTTAAAATTCGTTTTTGTTGTTTTTTTTTTCTATTGTAGTTTAAACTAATTCACTGATTTAAAATAATGAATAATTAGTGGGCACTAATTTGTATATTTTTTTCTTTTTTATTGCTGCGTAACGCGTAACTTGTGCTCACTGTATTCTGCAGCCACCAGCTAGCCAGTTAGGTGTTTCTAGTCTATAAATAGGCAAGACAGGTATTAACTGTTTTTTTGTTTTTGTATTTATTTTATTATCATCTGCTTTTAAGTTGTTTTTAGTTGTTGTTGTTGGTTGCTAGTCGCTTACATAAGCTTAAAAGAATCTCAAAAACGCGTTTAATTGATAAAAAAACCAAATTAAATAAAAATAAACAGCTTTGACAATTCACGAACAAAATCGAAATATTTCTATGGAAAACATTTTTTTTTTTATTCTTTTTTTTTGTTTATTTAATATCCAGTTTTTCGGTTGTTCACTTAAAGCTTAACACTACCTTTTTGTTGTAAGAAATTCTTATCACTATGCTACGAATTAATATAGTAGATTTCTAAAATCTGAATAAATAAAATTCGCCACAGCCACACCAAGAGTAACAACACAGAAAATGAGTTGGAGATGATAAATTGTTTGCTTGCGAAAAATTGTTATCGGTATTGTTTACATTAATTTTGTTCAAAGTAAACAAAGTTCACATTATGATGATGATCACATATTTAAAGGCGGAAAGTTGACATCATTTGAAGTAAGTATTGTTGCAATTTTACGAGACACTAGTGTATAGGCTGTAAAGATAACTTATTATGTCATAGTTGTGTGATATCGATTGTGATGACAAGACATTTGCAGAGACACTTTTTCTATGATCAACAATTTTGCGAATTGAACTATTTGTTATAATTCGGCAGATCAAAAAATTTGGGGTATGCTTTAACTTCACTTCGCAATTTTCCGAAATCGCAAAATTTACAACGAGTAGAAGTGAGAGACTTCATTGAAATTCTTTCCTATGCATCTGCCAAACTGACAACGCGCCAATGCGGTCATTTAATAGAAACTCGACCAAAAAATTTTGGATATAGAAATAAAAACATCTTTGTCTTTTAACTATCAGAAACGCCGAAATTTCATTTTTTGCTTAACGGCTGTGCAAAAAGTATGACAATGCTCTTCTTTCACTCATTAAAGAGTATTTCTTATGGGCACTGAACACAGCTTTATTTCGTAAGTTTGCCACAATTATTTTTAATCAACTCAATACTTGGTGAAATTTAAGCAAACTTCGGAAATACAAAACAACAACAATTGCACTGATTTTCTCGTAAATTTGCGATTTCGGAAAATTACGAAGTGAAGTGTATACCCTAATTATTGTGTGAATCAACGTGTTGAAAGGAAATGGTATGCGTTCCTTTCTACAAAAATCTGAGATATTTTCATGTAGAAAATGTTGTAGGATTCTAGGATTCATCTCATATGAATCCTAGAGCCAAAATAAGTCACCCGTGAACTAACGAGCAATCGAATAGAATGAAATAACGGTCCAATTATATTTTGGTATCAAGCTGAAATACAATAATTGTGTTTTGCATTTGCGCTATCATTGCTGGGTTTGTCCAAATTTTGCTATAAATAAAAACTTGTTACTGGCGAGTTAAAAACTATAAGTAGCGAGTTTTCTCTAGGTTTATATTCTGCAGTCATAAGGAAGAGTGCGGCATCTAGCATGAAAATCAAAATTGATTTTATTGTATTTTTCTTATATGTCATCCAACCTCTTAAGATTATTAAATAAAAATCGCGAATTTTTGGCCCTAAATATATTAACCCAAACAACCGTACCTACACAAAATTTTGGTATTATTCCAGGATAAAAAGCAGTACATACAGAAACATAGTAAAAAATGCCGTAGCTACATGTAAATGCCGCACTTTGCATTTGTTTTTTATTTGTTTTTCATAGGAAAAATAAAACCTACCTTAAATTCATTCAGGCTAGGCAAATTGAGCGTTTACTGAAGAAATAATTACAAAATTGGATAAACTTTGATCGTTCACAACAGGTAAACAATAACTTTTACACGTTCACGACAGCCTATCATATCAATATGCGTGAAACGAACATAATTTACTTGATTACAAACTTTTATTTTTAAATTTATGCGATGTACTTGAATTAAGTGAGAAGCCATAAAAATTAATGTTACCAAAAATTACCGGCATGAGCAATATTCTACTTTTCTCTTTTTGCTCACATATCTCATCAATTATGAAAATATTTCTTGAGCAATATTGTCGCATGCAAAATTAGTCTGGCAGAGTAAGCATGATTAAAAAATGTAACAAGTTTGATATAAATTTTTTACAGCAACAATTTTTGATTAGTTTTAATCAATATAAAATTTTTATTTGCTTCTTAAGATAACATTACATATTAAGGTTAAAATAAATTAAGCAAGTTTCAGCCATGAAAAGTTTCACAATCGAAATGATAAGCAATATCATCATATCGATGATGCCAAGTATCTGGCGTTTCATATATTTTATAGAAGGAACACAAAACCTTAATAGATAAGACATATTTATACGATATATAAATACGAGTATACATATATATACGACATATATATAAATATATGTCGTAAATACATATATATACGAGAATATTTATCAAGCAAAAGGTTTTTCATTAATATGAGATGTGAGAAAAGTGTAATATAAGCCGTACTGGAAACTTTTGAACAATATCTTTCTGCTTAAAATAGACGAAGTGATTTCAATTGTCATCATAAAATGACGGAACATTGCCAAAAGCATGATTAAACAGGAACATGTATAAAAAAGGAATGGAAGATGTTTATGCTTGGAAGAAGGAACGTTCCATTTCAATTTTACGAACCAGAAGGAACGAACAAATTTAATAGCACGCACAACACAATTGATTAAAAGAACCTCGATCAAAGACCATTTACAGGCTCAAATGGCCAGTTGTTTTTTATTTCAGTTGTTGTTAATACATAAGTAACGTTTATAACGGCATCGCTTATTGCGATCTATCGGTTATAACGAACAAAAGGTTGGCCAGACAAATAGAACATTCGACGAGAAGTCTTCGGCATCCATACAGAAATTTGAACAAACAATTGAAAATGATTTATGTATCAGAAAAACATATAACAAAAAATTACACATTTCTTCAAATAAATCCAAAAATTTGTGTAAATATTAACCAATATGAACCAATTTCTTGTAACATCAGAGAGAAACTGTCAGAACGTCGACAACGGGAAATAAAAATAGAAACAATTATTATCTGGGTTTTTGTTTTATCAATCAGTTTTCTGCCAAAATTATCTTCCATAACAGACCGTCTCCACTTACAATTTTTGATCTAATGAAATATTTCATGATATCTATATCGCAAGTGTAGACTGCTCGTTTCATGAAATTTCACATCTCATGAAATATGTCTTATGAGCTGTCAAAATATTTAAGTGTGTGTGTGCATTGCTTGCAATTATAAAACTGCACAAAACAGTGCAAAAATATAAAATGAAATGGCGGATGAATGAAACTTTAAAGTTAATAAACAATTCGGTTGCTTTTGAAACTTTAAAAGTTCCAGTTATAAGCGAGTTTATCTGAAACAATCTGCTTGACACCATGCTTAAAATGAAATTAAATGAGATGAAATGCCCACCTAAAAATTATTTCATGAAATTTGGATTTATTAAAAGTATTATTATTAGTATATTAACAGAACAAGGTATGAAAGAGGAAGAATTTTATAGATATCAAACATGGTTGAATTATAAGGATGTCGCAGGGCTGATCGCACTCTCTTCTCAGTACCCATAATTGTTAAAATGAATACGGAAAATGGGTCAACAAGAAAGCATTTGCAGATTTTCTGAGCTGTCGACTTCGATTTGACAATTATGAGTAGTCGCTCTCACCCTTGCGACAACCTTATAATTCAACTATGATTTCAAACATATATCAAAAGTTATTTTATACACCATTCTGATAAAACTTTTTTTACAAAAAAGTTACATTTTGATGTACATATTGCCAAGTTGTTTATTCTTCCTCTTTTTTCATTTGTTTTTGAAAGAGGCACTGTTTCTTAGTGTCTTCTCTACTTTTTGGACGCCTATGTCACAGACTTAATTTTCAATTTATACTGTATAGAGTGCCAGCTGATTAAAATTATATTAAACATTAAAAGAAAATACAACATTTCTGAACTTTTTAAATACTGTACGCAGGATCTTAACTGGGTATTTTTAATGACATTTTGGAAATTGACTGGTAGGAGATGTAAGAATTTCAAACAAATAATTGGATATTTTTAATAATTTTACCAGCTCGTACTGAGTAAAATATGCTCATTATTTTTCAATTTTTTTTTACTGTACTTTCAAATATTTGGTCAAAAAATTCATCATATCAATATTTGAAAATACATATTATTCAGTGCCTTAACAGTAATGTATGGTGCAAACGAATGTAGTGCTTCGTTTTCACTGTCGTCGTTTTTGATGACGTAAATTTTTTTGCAAATCCTTGCATAACACATGTAAACAAATAACGTGTTTGTTATTCGTCATAGTTAAGCTGACTGCTGATAATCGCTTAGTGAAAACCACACTTAAGTGATGAAACATTGATATTGAGATTCATTTATATAGGCCTATAATAAACAATCGGTCATTTAGGTTTGTATTTTAGAGCAGATGTTAGTTTATCAATGCAATTAATATTTTAGTAAGTTATTTAACAATATTAAATGAGTTTGAGTGACGGCCGTGGCTGAACGTTTCGAATCTTATTTAACACAGAAGTTTTTTGATTGAAAGCAAAAACTGAGAGCACTATTTTTGAATATTCCAAATAGTCGATAATTTATTGTTATCACTATTTTCGATAAATTATTTCTACATTGATAGTTTTGTTGTCTTTATACGAAGTGCACACAAAACGTAACAGCGAAGAAAAGTGGACCGTACCGTCTAAAGTGGAAGATGAAATGGAAGTAATAGAGCACTTGAAAAATTTCTTTTTTCAACACTTGAATTAGATATTTTTTAAAACTTTTCGTCACTTTAGTATTATTGTATGGAATACAAGTTTTCACAATATTGATTCGAATATTTTTCGTTATATTTTTAAGCAGTTTCAATGCTTTTATTTCGATCCGAAAAGAAAATCTTATAACCCGTCGACAGATCAGTTGTTAATGTAGGTCTTCAATGTGTTGGAATGTTGCTTCGTTCATGTTTTCATCTAGTTGCTGTCAAAATTTTTCTAATACTCTTTGTAGTCATTTTCGCTTTAAGTGCAGGGCTACCACTTACCACAGAACATTGTTGCAAAGGTACGAATATCGAAAAGAGTACTCAGTATTATTATATTATCGTACGTACAGACCGCCATACAGTACTTTGAGCTCATACAAAAGTGGCAAATCAATAGTCGAAGTCCTTTATGAAATTCAGTCAGCTTTTACGTAGATTTGCTTTTAATTGTCATCGAGAAAAAATTAAAGTACTCAAATTTCTTCATTTTTAAAAGTATATAAAAATTAGTAGTGTTATATAATTTAAAAAAATTAATTTTTTCCTTTGAGATTGAAGCTTTAAGTTTATAACAGTTTTGTTGTTTTATTTTTCCATAAAAGATATAAATATTTCTTTCTTTGTGCTTTTATATATTACATTTCATTTCCTGTTTTAAAAAAGCTTATCAGTTTTGATGACAAATATTTATCTCACAGAGATATTTATACCACAAAACGTACTGCGTAAGGAGCATATTAACTCTGTCATTCCATTTGTAACGCAAATAAGGAGTCGTGTCAAATATAGATTAGTATATTTATTTTTAATCAACAAGACCACCTGAGTCGATTTCCATCTATCCATTTGTCCGTCTGTGATCACGATTAAAGCCGCAATTTTAAAGCTATCGTAATGAAATTAATAATGTAAGCGTCTATCTTTAAAATTAAGAACAAGTTCGAGAATGAGCCAAATCGGTTGAAACCACGCCTACCTCCCATACAAAGTGACTTTACTTTAACATAAAAGGTCCACAAATCTTAAAGAAATGTATTAAAATTTTGCACACTAGCTTTGATATATATTTTAAATCATCAGTCAACTAACGCCTACCACCAGTACAAAGAGACTTTATTTTAACCTTAAATTTTCTTAAAATTCCACAAACATTAAGGAATATCTTTAAATTTTGCACATAAACTTTGATATACAAGGTGTCCCAGACTTAGAGTACTATAATGTGGGGGCTGATTCCTCGTGATGAGACGAGCAAAAAATCGTATAGGTGGGGGTAGTCGCAAATGCCCCCCTAGAGGGCTAGGAGGGAAAAACAAAAAAATAGGTGTCGTAACGTTTTAATCCATAGCTAACATATCTGCAACGATTAAAAAAAAAACATAACTTTTTGAAAAGAAAATTAAATTTGCTTTAAATTATTTTTGCAAAATTTTTCCATAAAGTCATAAACAAAAAATGTATAAGCACCTGAAGTCAAAAAATTGGTTTTTTTCTTTAAAAATTCAACTTTCAAGGCAATTTTCTCAGAAAAAAACCAAATGTTTTATTATTTTTTATGACGCAGTTTTTTTCCTTGGTCAATTCTCTAAAAATTTTCTAAAACCGTAACAAAAAATAATGTCTGCGTACTCTGAGTTGGAAAACATTATAACTCTACGATTGGTGAAAGAATGTGTCGATTCAGGCATGTGATGCACTTAATAATGAGAAATTGATTTTTTTTCTTAATTCCGTTAAATCTAACTGTTTTACTAGTTATTGTAAGCAACAAAAAAACAAAGTCACCTTGCTTGCATTAAGTACCCCAGTGGGGGGAAAAAGTGGTAGAATCGGAAAATCGATATTATACGAAAAATATTATCTCTGAGGTATAAACAATGTATGATGGATTTTTAGAGAATTGACCAAGGAAAAAACTGCGTCATAAAAAATAATAAAACATTTAGTTTTTTTCTGAGAAAATCGCCTTGAAAGTTGAATTTTTAAAGAAAAAAACCTATTTTTTGACTTCAGGTGCTTATACATTTTTTGTTTATGACTTTATGAAAAAATTTTGCAAAAGTAATTTAAAGCAAATTTAATTTTCTTTTCAAAAAAGTATTGTTTTTTTAAATCGTTGCAGAGATATGTTAGCTATGGATTAAAACGTTACGACACCTAATTTTTTGTTTTTCCCTCTTAGCCCCCTAGGGTGGCATTTGCGACCACCCCACCCATACAATTTTTTGCTCGTCTCATCACGAGGAATCAGCCCCCACATTATAGTACTCTAAGTCTGGGATACCCTGTATATTGTTAATTATCAGTATTATTTTTGTAGAAATCAGATGAAAATCATGCCTACCTCTATACAAAGTGGCTTTATTTTAAACGTAAAATCTCTAAAAAATCCACTAAAATGAAAGAAAAGTTAATTTGGCAAAATTTCATTAAAGCCCCCTTCCTTTCATACGAAGTGACTTCATCATAATAGAAAAATCCTTCGAAAATATATAAAACTGAATGTCATCGTGTCTGAATGTATCCAAATTCCACCAGACATTGTAATTTAGTCGGACATCATTTGTCCGACCTATACTATATTTTGCACATGTATTTTTTGGTATAAGTAAAGTCTTCAGACTATTAGAGTGGGCGTGGCATTTTAGTTTTAATCGAATTTAATCGTCTGACTTCAACCAAATTTTTCGCATATAATCCTTGGTAATTTGAGCAGTGTTAAAATTATGAAATTGGGCTCCATAAGACAGGGAGGCGTGACACTTTATTTTTGATCTCCCACTCCTACTACACCAGTTGTCCGATTTCAACCAAATTTCGCAAATATATTCTTTAGTATAATGAGCAGTCTATAGTTTATAAAAGCGGGTAATTTTAATCAAGCTTTTTATACACTGTTTGTTCGAATTCAGCCATATTTTTTTACACATATTCTTAAGTGTAATTCGTAGTCTTTAGTGTAGAAAAGTTTGTGGGACTAGACAGCAGGGCGTGGCACATATATCTTCATTGAACTACTTTTACACAGTTATTTAGCCTGCAACCAAATTTTGCTATATATTCTTCGGCATAATGAGCAGTTTATACTCTAGAAAATTAGGCGAAACAAGACAGGGGCATGGTATTTTAATTTAAAATTAACTTATTCTACAGCGTTTATCCAACTTCAACCAAATTTTCAACATATCGCTCATTTCGTGCAAGACTCTGACAACTCAAAATTGAGTATTTTTAAGTAAAGCGTGAACAAAGTTGATTCTGGCTACCACCGTTACAAAATCATAATTCGATGTCATAAATTATTTAACTACAACATCTACCAACCAATTTAGTCATTGTTATAGCATAATTTTTCTTTTATTATTTGAGATATGAACTGTATAAAACTGTATAAAAAAGTGACAGTCTTGCACGATATGAGCGATATATTCATCGGAATTATGAGCAGTTATGAGTCTAGAAAATTAGTCAGGACTAAACAAGGGGCAAGGCACTTAAATGTTAAATGAACTCTACTTCGTTTGTAAGAATTAAATCAAATTTTGCACTTATAATCGTTGGAAATTTGAGCAGTCTTAAGTATATAAAACTGGGCGGGATTAAGCAGGTGGCGCTTTTATGTTAATCTAATTGCAACTACACCGTTTGTCCGACTTCAACCGCACATATATTTTGTTGTACATATATATTTTTTGATATAATCAGCAGTTCGTGGCTTATAAAAGTGAGCGAGATTGGACAAAGAGGCGTGGTGCTTTAATTTTAATCAAGATTTTCTATTTTTCTGACTAAATATTTCTAATATATTCTTTAGAATAATGAGCAGTCCATAGTGTAAAAAATTGCGCGGGACTATGCAAGCGTGCCACTTTAACTTCAAGATAAATTCTTTAACACCGTTGGTATGAATTTAACCAAATTTGGTCATATACATATTCCCTAGTATAATGAGCAGTCTCGTCGAAATTAGTCGGAATAAGGCAGGGGGCGTGGCAATTTAATGTTAATCTAGCACATTCACTGATTTTCTTACTTCAACAAAATTTTGCTATACATTTTTGGTACAATGAGTTGTTTGTAGTCTAGAAAATTGGGTGGGATAGGACAAAGGGGCGTGTAACTTTAATTTGAATACTTTATCTCAGTAAGCGTTTGCTCTATGGTATTAATATTTGGCATAGAAGTTGGTGGGATCTGTTCCAAGTAACATGCAAAACGTGGGCGTGACTAGACAAGGAGAGCAGACATTTTTTTAAGCACTTTATCTCAGGTGTAAAACTCATAATTCGACTATGCCCTTACAGCTGAAAAATTTCAGGTGTAAAATTAGGTGGATCATTCCTGGCCACAGATAAAATCTGACGTGATTATGTGTCAAAAACAACTACAGCAGTATTGAGATGTTAGCAATTAAAAAATAGCATTAACATTAATGCCACATTTCATTCGGCTTTGGTTTCGGCTTCGCTAGAAAATTCAAACTCGTTTGAACTCTAACTTGAGCACACAGATATTACAAGTAAGAACCTGATATTATTGGTACAAATACAACAATGAGTAGAACTAAATATATGCGAATATGTTTTGAATTGAGCAGAGCGCGTATCGTCTCTTGCTCTGGCTCTCATTGTAGTGTAAGTTTTTTTTCTCTTTATCTGTTCCACTAATATACGAATATATCCATGGTAGAATAAAAGAAGGTAGATGCATCTCGAACTGCGCTCTCTTTTTCATAGCCAACGTTGTCAATATCAATACATATCGCTTTTTTGTTTACATTTTTTCAATAAAAAATTTCTCATCGCTTTCAGATTTTCTATGAGCTGTAAAATTCATTTTGACATTTGCAGTAGCCTGCCTCTCCGAAATGCATCTATCTTCTTCTATTCTACCATAGATATAACCATTCAATATGGATATTCCAGATAGTTCTCTTTGTGTTAATCTCGTGCTTTTACTTTTTCTATTCTACTAAAAAAAAGTATTGATGTAATGGATATGGATTCTGTGAATGGATTGATTTATATAAGGTACTTGTGATACATTAAGCTTAAATTAATAAATTTTCAATATCATTAAATCATCTAATAAATTACCTTTGTTATGTTAATTTTTTTTATGAATAAATGAAAAAACTTAAATTATTTAAAGTGTTTCTTCTATTGCTATATTGAAATAATTCGCTATTTATTTTTTAGGCTTGTGACGTCACATACTCCAGAAGTTCCAAGTAAAAATAACAACACTACCGATATATTGTTGCGTATGTTTTACTCTCACTCAATGCTTAGAGAGCGAAACAGATACAAGTACCCAGCAAAAATTTCGTTGGAATTTGCTTTGAAACATTCAGTTCTGTAACACATTACCTACGTAGACACGATCGAGATAGTTTTCTAATTACTTTTAATATTAAATGTAATGCAGCCATAGCTTCCATATTTCATATAGCATTTTTTTTATAACCAGGGACCGAAAATAATTGTTATTCTATATATCAGTAAAAAAATCAGACAATTTTAACCCAAAAAATATTCGTTATGAATTACTTTTAATTTTAAGATTTTTTTTTTGTTTGCCGCATAACTTTTATTTTTGAGGAATCATTTTTAGGCTATTTTACAGTTATTTTTTGAAATGAAGTTTTTTCGGTTATTAGTGTCTTTATTGTGTCGGTTAAATCTTAAAAATAGTTGACATTTTGTTTTGATGAACTCCCCTCCTTGTTAAGGGAGTCTTAAGGAGAACTAAAAATGGGTCTTCGGAGATGAAATGGGTAGATGACGATACAAGTAGAAAGATGAAGTCTGTGTATACTGAAATTAATAAACTCTGAAATTGAAGTTACTGGTGAGCGATCTTTCTAAACTTAAAAGCTTATTTTAAGGAATCTCCGATGCAGTAATGCAGAAGAGACTTTAAAACAAATAATGTTTGTAAAATTGAATTGAAACATAAATACATTAATAAACTAATAAGAAAGCTAAAAGCGAAACTTTTTATTGAAATTTCACACTAATAACCGGAAAAAAGTCATTTCAGAAAATAACTGTTATTAGTCAACCTAAAAATTTATTCCTCAAAAATAAAAGTTATGCGGCAACAAAAAAAAAAAATATTTCTTAAAAATCACATTTATTTATAACTTAAATGCATTTTAGCCGATTTTAATCATTTATTTTAATCAATTCGAAAAAAGTTGCATAACAGTTATGTCCCTGTTTAAAACTGAAGTGGGGAAACATGCTGTATCTTTTCTTTTTGCTTTGTGCTTTGTTTGCGCCGTTATTGTTCTTTCAAACGCATTATTGGAAGTAGTTGCATAAGAACTTCTATGTCGATAAAAAGAGATACCGTCAATGACATGCCTATGTTAAAGTAATGTGTTCCGTAAGCTTGAAGGTAATTGATGGTGACATGTTTCTAGATTATTTTTTCGATTATATGTCGGCAAAGTTCTTACTGGGTAGATATAAGAAAAAATAACAACATATAACTAGGGTGCTTGGATGGTTCTCTGAAGAGCTTTATTGTGCATACTCTGCAAACTTCTTTAAAAAAGTTGAAGTCAGAAGTTGTACCTTTTACCCTATGTTTTTTAATGGTTAAAATGCTAAAAAATTCTTGCATATTTATAGACATTATAATAAATATACACATAAAAGCCGTTCATGTTGGATTATGCTACAAGTTCAAAGTGCTCAGTGCAAATAGTGAACATATTGAATATGGGTTCGCGATAAAATTAAAGCGTGTAACAGAATGCGATGTAGTTGTAGCGATTCCATGTAGTAACCTCATCAGCTGTTCAGTGTGTACCACGCTACGCCAAAAAATAGGTCCACAATGGCATGAGCGCTTCAGAGAACACTTATTTATCAATTTTTTCGATTTTACAAATATTGTTAATTTGGAACACTTATTTCGGTACCGACAACGTTTGCAGTATCGATTTGATATACTCAATCTTAAAAAAAGCATCATTAATACAATTTTCAGAATAGCGTAGTACTCAAAAGTTAAAACTTAATTACAGCTACGAGCCACTGACGTACTACGTATTCTGTGCGATTCCGTGCATTTAGCATATTTTAACTTTTGACAGGTACTACTACGTACTACAAGCTACAACATTCTGGTTCCCACTTAATGAACATACCTTCGAATTGTATTTCGAACCAGTGCACAAAGGGGTAAAATGTTCAAAAGTGTAATTTAATTAAAAAAATTAAATACAAGTCCTTCTTATGGTAACCGATTAAAATTAATAATTTTCTCCATCTTTAATCGAAAGAAAAAAAAGCATTTTTGAAGTTCCGTTTTCCCGCTCCGCTCTTTATAAGTTACACGATCGAGCGTTGTTGCGTGCGAATAGTAAAAAAACGAATAAAGGCTATATTTTACAATGAAATATTATTAAAAATTTGCGCAAACGAAAAAAAAATTCTAGTATGGAGCCTTCAACTTCAGGTAATTTTCAATGTTAATTTAAAAAAAAAAAGCTGAAAAACGGCCGCAAATATTCTTTTTTTTTCAAAAACTTTAGAAATTTGGGTGTTTCTGATGAATCGGAAAACAAATAGTTGTGTTTCATTCAGGTTTGCGCAATAAATTTTTCGTGTTTTATATAATCTTTATACTCTTGTTTTGCATTTCCATAAAGAAAAAATTTTCGAATGCTTGCGAAGGATTATCTAAGCTAGTGTTTTCGGTTGTTAATCTTTACGAAATTACTGCTTGCAAAGTCGCAATGCTTAATGCTGTTGTTTTCGTTTTCTGTTTTGTTCATATTCATATTTTCGTTATCGTTGTTGTTTTGTTAGTACGAATATCGACCTAAACACATTGATTGCGGCTGCACCAACAAGCTGTCAAATTAGGAACGATTCTTTATCAACGACAAAGCCGTAGCGGTAAGGGCGGCCTTACACCAGTTTCTCTTCATAATAGCCTAGACACATTGACTGCGGCTGCGGCCGTGCGGCATCTCTCAACATTTTTTACAACGCACAAATCTCAGAGGAAATGAAAATTTTGTTTTAATCTAGAATATGTGAGCTTCCATATTTAGCAATAAAAAGTTGTGCATTTTTGCGAGAATAACTTTATGAAATAAAGTTTTTTAAATTTAAGTTACTGAAGTTATTTATACTATGCAATGAATTAATTTTTGAGGAATTTATAAGGTTATGAGGTTTTACTATTTAGATGACGTCATTTTGTATTGGAGATAGAATCTTCATTATATTGTGCCAAATTTCAAACTCAGAGTACATACTAAAAAGCCTTTTTTATACATTTACCTTTTTTTTTTATAATATTACTCTGTATGTGAGGTACGTATGGATTTCTTTCGATTTGGTTGAATTTCATACACAGAGTACACATTAAATATCAAAGCTCATTTCCAAAATTTCAAGGCCATATATTACATTTTACCGTTTTGATGACGTCACTTTGTATAGAAGGTAGGCTTGATTTTCATTCGATTTGGTTGAGTTTTATACTCAGAATAGATATTAAATATCAAAGCCCTTATACAAAATTTCAAGTTCATATATTAATGAAATTAATGGAGATTTTACTGTTTTAATAAAGTCACTGTTTTAATAAAGTCAGAGGAGGTAGGCGTGGTTTTCATCCTATTTGGCTCATTTTCGAACTTGATCTTTTGTTTTCTTTCAGCCCAATGTGCCGTGATGTGATTTTGGAGGGATTTCGCTCACTTTTCCGGATTTTTTACCCCTTAGAGGGCGGTCAGGATTTTCTAAGATCGGACCCAAAAATTGCTTTGGATATTGATAAGAGAGTTTATTCTAAAGATCTTCGTTAAATCTCAGATTACGTGGAAGTAAGCAAATGTTCACTAGAAGATTAATGGAATGATTTATCATTTTTATTTAATGATCTCAATACCTATAGTGTTTCGAGTTTTTGGAAAGATGTGGCCTTTAGAAAAGTCCTAAGTTACGTTGTTTTCAAGCTTAACAATCCTGTCAACTTTTATCCTGTCATTACCGCACTTCAACACCGACGCCGAAAGGATTTTCTCCATAGTAACGCGGTTAAAAACTAAAGAACGAAACAGACTTGGAGAAGATACTTTAAGTGCTGTTTCTGTAGTGTTAAATTTAGCGAAAAACATGTTATAGGTTACAAATTTTAAAATAAAAAATTTTTTCGGGATTTTTTTTTTATAGATGGAAAAAAGAATACAATTTTTTTACAGAAAATAGTTTTTCAAGCGGTTTATGACGTTGTTTGATTTTTTTTTTAAAAAATGCCAAAAATTGACGGTGTACAGAACATCACCAGTCTGGAACATCTGCGAAGGGTGGAAAAAATACCAAATTAATCTTTGTTTAAGTGGCTATCGCCTGAACTAGGATAATTTTTTCCGCCGAAAAAAACAAAATGGCGGACGATTTTGTAACCGCGATAATCGACTTTTTTCAAATGGCCGCTATTTTGTTTTTTTTCGGAGGAAAAATATTATCCTAGTTCAGGCGATAGCCACTTAAACAAGGAATTATGTTTTGTTTTTTTTTTCCTCAGATGTTCCAGACTGGTTATATCCTGTATACCGTAAATTTTTGGCATTTTTTTTTTTTAAATCAAATAACGTCAAAAACCACTTTTTTATATTCCTTAAATGTTAATAGATATGTGTGCAAAATTTGAAAACGATATCTTTTTCTTCTATAAAAAAAAAATTCCCGAAAAAAAATGTATTATTTTTTTTTTCCAAAATGAATTGTTACGTAAGATTTTTACTTTTATTTTTTTTATATGCGAGTGTAATAAATAGATATACTTTTTGGTTGAAAAATTATATGTATCTACTTCTCATGATACTTTTTTTGTTGGATGTTTTGTAGACTTGTAAGGTACCTCTGGCGGTATAAAGTGGGATTTTTGTTTACATATTCGGGATTTTTCACAAGGTCTGAAACACATCACTGTTTCTAACAGAATTTTCCAGCAAAAAAGTGCTTCCAAAAGATAATAACGTGGAAGAGAAAGTTTTGAATTCCACCGCTTCCACTTTCATATCCAGTAGGCATTGTTTTAGGCATGCCCAATAGGCATGTCATTGGGAGCAATGCTTCCTTAGCCTTCTCCAGAAGTGCTTCCAGAATTTCTTCAAAGGAAGATTTCTTTGAGGCATCCAATGAAAGTATTCTAGTATGTGATTTTCAGGAGAACTTTAAGAAGGCCATCCATGGAATGCTTCTTAGTAGTCATGGTGTAGTAGCATTTCAGAAGTTATTCAACGAAATGTTTCTAAGAAGATATCCAACCGTTGTCTTGCAGAAGTCATGCCATGGAAGCATTCTTTGAAGTCTATTTTTGGGTGGACTTTCAGAAATCGTTCACAACAGGGAAAAAAGGCTAAAAGCTTCTCCTTACGTCTAAGTCTATTAAGTAATTGATTTAATTCAAAAATTAAATATAATTATTATTAAATTTATTTCAATGAATTAAAAAAAAACTTAATAAGTTTACGTTATGTGTTTATATAACTCCAATAATTTTTTAATTATTAAAGGTTATCTTTTATCGAGCTCAAGGTCAATGTTGTTTAATAAGTTTACTTCATATTTGTAAATAAATTTGAAGTATCTACGATAAATGAAGAAGTTAAAACATAAAACAAAATATGCACCAACATTAACTGAAAAACTTTCACATCAAGTCAAAAAAATTTTATTTAAAGGATTAGGCATCGCATATTAGAGTTATATTAAAAAAAATCAGTTTTTTCTGTTACCGAAACTTAAAAATAAGTTTTTCTCGGAACCACATTAATAAAATCAAACGAAAAAAAATATTTTTTAGTGCGAAGAAAGTTTAATGTTTATTGGAAAAAACTCTTTAAAGAGCTTAATATCCTCGCTGTTTTTCATCCCAAGATCTAGATCTGGTTCTTGCTTTGCGTTGAAAACGCAAACAATTGATTCGGAACGAGATTTGGATCATTTCTCAGGGCGAGTTTATATTAAACGCTTCTTGAGCTTATATAAACATATTTTGAAGGCCTATCTCGCTTTATTACACAGCGAACAAGTCAGATAAAGGTATAACAACAAGTCAATAAGCTTAAATAAGCGTTCACTATAAACGCGGCCTTAGGTATTTTTCTTACTTACTTTTCACTTATAATAAAATTATAAAGTTTTCAGGTATAATTTGCCTTAAACCTTCGGCCAGAATGGGTTACCTAAGTATTTGTATAATACAACAAAGGAAATTTAGGCAATCGCATTATTTTGCCATTAGGCAATTTATGCTAGAACTCGTGTGTTCTGTTGAAGGCCTTCTGCTAAAATGAGTTGCGGTAGATTTTAGGCAATATTAAAAAAGGAACTTGGGTATCATAACCTTAGGTAAGTTATACTTATACTAGTGAAGATTTCCTTAGGCCTTTGCAACAAGCGCTTGCGTTGTTCTGTTATGATTTGTGTTTGTTTGTTTTTTTTCATCTTTTTAGGTAAGTTTGACACTTTTTAAAATTTATTGCTTTTCTGTTTTATTGATGGCTTTGTAGGTACAACGTTTCTATATGTGATCCTTTTTTAATGTACGACCTTACCTTTTTCTTTGAAACTAGAAAGGGGTACATTTCGTCCAAGCCGGTATTTAATATTTGTGTTTAGTATTTGTGTATTTGTATTTTTTTTGTATTCGTTAATATGAAAAGATTTAGGTGGCAACTCTATCCGCCATTTTTAATTTTAAAATTCTGAAATTAAATTGTTAGATAATGCTTAAAACTTGTAAAAAACACATAATAGGTGGCAGTGCAATGATAAAAAAATTAAATAATTTTTCAATTCTGATAACGGATTCGGATTTAGCGACCCGTTTTTACCGCATAGAAGGACCGCTTCCGAGTAGTCTCGAGCATCGCTAATACATAGCTCGTGGTCTCATAAATAATTTCACGTGTAGATAGCGACCCATTGTAGTCTGGTCTGACATTCAAAAAGCGAAAAAGAAAAAAATAAAATTATGTCCAAATTGTGCTAAGCGGCGCATAGAAAATAGGACTCATAATAAATGTGCTGTGAGCAATGTCCATATGTGCTTCATACCTAAGCGAAATTGTTTCGTGAAATATCATAATAATTGACTCTTTTATATTATTTTTAAATAATTTCACACTTTTTGGTATTATTTTTGGTTATTTTTTTTTTTGCAATAATCAATAACTATTACTTAAGTACTTTACCTTTATATCCCACTGGGAAAAATGTTTTCTATAAAATAAAAAAAAAAACTGAACGCCCTCTTAAATTTTTCTCATAATTTTTATATTTTACACTCAAAACAGCTTTAAAGATCAGTTGCATACTTATAAGTATTTTGTATTGGAAACCTTATGGTGCCGTAAGGATCAAGTTCCTTGGATGGAATAAAGATTTTTATTGATATTTTACTAAAAATATTTTTATCTAATCTAATTCAGCTGTCAATCAAATTAAGAGCGCTAAAATGATCGAAGGCGTTTCTTGTTCATTTTATTTAAATCTCATCTTATCACAGACCAAAAAAAAACGCTGCTTATATAAAAAATTTAAGTTCCTCAGTTCAAATTCAGCACAAACAACTGAATATCGAACTTCAAAAAATACACTCTTATTTTCTTCTAACACTTAGTCAGCGAGCAACGATCGCAGCTTGGATAATAAATGATTTCATTCACGCACGCTTGAAGCGCAGAATCGAAGAAACGCTCTCCACTGCACGTTCGCTCTTCCACTGGCATCCCATTCTCACATACATGATAATTGTGACAATCATTGGTGGCACTCTCTACCAGACGTGTGCCTCGCCCCTCACAGCGGTTGTATGAGCAGACTGTCGTATGCGGATCATCACACATTTGTGTGGCACCATTAAAGAACATGCCATCAGAGCAGCGTCCCCAGATAGGCTCCAGATCTGCTACATAACCTAAATTAGCACAATAGAAGTAACCACTACATGACGCTTGATCCGTCACATAAACTCCACTCTTGGCACTGCCATCTTTACCACAAACATTGGTTGGTATAGGATGCACCTCACATGCCACCAGATATTTTTGCACGCATTTGCCACTCTTCACATCGAAGTACTCGTTGGCCTTACAATTCGTAGATGTCAATTCTAGTTTCGATTTAACAGTTTTACACTCGTAGTGAGCATTGCAGTTATCTTCGTTTCTAAATTTGACATTTGCGGGTGCCACTTCACAGAAATTCGGCACATCGATGCACTTGGAATCAATCGCATGAATGCACATCTGTTCCAGTTCCGCAAAATGATAGCCATCAGGACAGTAGCTCAGCAGACCAGCACCATTGGAGCAGTAATAAAAACCGTTGCAAGACGTTGGATCGGACGACCAGTAACTATTTTTGCCTTTACATATCGGCTGGCAGTAATTGTCGTCGGACAAAGCAGTTTCATCTACGCAGGATTTTTTGTTGCGATCGAAGAGTTTTTTGCTGGGGCAAATGGACACCGAACCGGTATTATTTTTACATGTAATGTATTCATTACAAGAACCTGGATTGCGTAACTGGATGCCATCATTAAAGAACCTACAGATATGGTTCTCAGCATTGGCATTGAATTGATAGATGGAAAGAAGGAGGAGCAAGCAGATAAGAACTGAAATAAAATAAAAAAAATTTACTCAGTGATTAAAATAAAAGTAAATTGTCGTGATAGTAAATTGTATTGTATTTTTAGTTCTCCAATACAAAGTGATATCATCAAAACGGTAAAATCTCTTAAAACTACACAAAAATTTATTTCATAATATCGAAGGGGAAGCAAAATAGGTAAAAATTAACCATTTTATGGGGCTTTCTAAGGGGGGAAGCATTTCTGAGACGCACAAATAGAGGGGTCTATCAGTCCCCATTTTGCACATTTTTAGGGGAAAACATCGAAACACGTGTTTAACTGTCCACTGTAAGTCAAATTGTAAGTCAAACACATTTTTTTGCTCCCCCTTAAAAATATTGCAAATGGGGGCAGATAGACCCCTTTTTTTGTGTTCGGTTTCGGATTCAGCGACCCACTTTTACCTAGTGTTAGTCCCAGCACCGAATTCGTAAAAAAACAGAAAACAAACAAACTCCAATAGAAACGAATTATAAAAAATTATGACATCCAAATCAAACTCACTCAGTTCTCACTGTATATAACTATCATTGAATAGAGTGAATCATTTTCAAATAATCTGAGTAAGGAGAAAAAAAAGAGTGAGCTCATATATCGGCTTATGCTCTGCAAAAGCGCATCCCAGTTGGCAATAGCAGTAGTTGGAAGCGCTGCTAGCAGGCCTTCATATGGATTTTGAAGTGCTTCCGCACTCATATTCAAGTATACTTTCTTTTTTAAATGAAACGAGAAAATTTTTCAGGCTTTCCGCTCTCCCTGCTTTAAAGAGGCCTGCTATAAGCACTCCTTTAGAATGGCTTAAAGAAGAGGTTAACCAAAACAATTAAAAAAATATTTTTTTTTTATTTCTTTTTATGTATACCTACCTGTTTATTCTGTGATTTTATTTTATTTTACATATTTTTGTCAGATAAGAATATTTCTATGTCTTGACGTTGATTATTATTCAGTATTTTTGATCTAATATATATTTTAACTTTTAACGAAAAAGTAACCCTGAAATATAAGCAGAACCAGTTTTTGCAGGAAAAATATAATTGTTGTACTGCCCTGGGTAGCGAGAAATTAGGCCTCATAGATGCGCTCGCAGAAGCAGCGAGGAAGTCTTGTGTCTTACCGCCAAAAGTAGCAGTAAATGCACGCCTTCATTAGAAGAGGCCTAGCTTCATTGCCTATTGAGATGCTGTGAACAGCAACGAAAGAGAAATACAAATAAACGATTCGCTCGCTCATTTGGACATTAACGAATGATCGCTCGTTTGTTTCTCATTTCCAATGAAAGAAACAAAACGAAATGCAGTGAGTTGAGTTGTATTGAGGTGAGTGAGGGATATTTTAATCCTCAATGATAAGTTTTTACGAACTTTGATTCAAACATTTCAAAACACACACAACACAATTGATCATAAGAAGCTCGGCCAAATTCCTTTCAAGGGCTGAAATGGCCATTTCGTTTTTTTTTTTTTTAATTTTAGATTTAGCTTTTTTTGACCAAAGCTTTCTTAACTTTAAAATTTGATGTTCACTTTTCAGCATGATGATATATTTGACACTTAAAATAATCGATGAATTTGACGACTAACGACTTCGATTAGTAATTGTTGTTCAAATTTACATGGAATAAGCCCATTGCGACTTAAAAAATTACTTCTGTTCTTTGAATAATTTTGAATGCATTCAGGAAGCAGTTGTTTTGAGAAGGCATACCACGTTTCCTGTACAAATTTTGCTGGGGTATTATAAAAATCGATTACATATTTTAATTCCAGTTTACCATTTCAATCCCTAGTGCTTTGAAATAAGTACCTACCATTCATTTTTATAAAAATTTAAAACTTTTTCCTGTATGTTTTTAAATCAACAGGTTTAACAATCCACTTTCATCACAATAAACTTTTTAACTAATAGTTAATCTCTTGAATGCCCCGTATAAATATAACATAATCTCGGCAATAGCTTTAAAAACAACTAAGCACTCTTTGAAGATAGATATCTTATCTGAATCGCATGGTTTTTCTTGTGTATAAAATTGGCAATAAATCATATATAAGTTGCTTAACTATATATATTATATTATTTTTTTTTTTTGTTTATGCACATAACATATTCATTAAGAATTTTGCAATAATATTTACAAAAATGTATGTACTCAGCGAAGCGGTGTGGCCCAATAATGCTGACCATTTCTTTGCAAATTTGTAAATTTCTGCATAGTTTTATTACTGAAAACACTTGAGTCTTTAATTTCATAAAACTTATCTTTGGACTAACAAATGAACACTTAATTATTAATGCCGAAGACCGCTTTATAAGACTTTTAATGCTGATAATTGAATAATTGTGATTCAAGTTTTTACAATGAGATTAGAAAGATAATTCTGAGGTTATAAATTTTCTTGCTTGAGTTTGACAATTTTCGTTGAAATACTCGTAGGGTTACGCATAATTTATAAACGATGAGCACCTTTTACCTCTTCAGTGTCGTAAACTATTGCTCAGTAAAGAATCTTTTGAACATGGATGAAATTATTTTACAAATGATATATTCTAAATATGGAAACACTGTTAATAATAGAGCCCTGCATGAATATATTCATCAAGTGAATATACCCTGATTCTCTGCTGTAGCAGTCACTGCAGGCAAAGCTGCAAGCGAATAAATGTAAACAACAGATCGTGTAGCAACAGGCCCATGGCAGAATTATAAGTTAGGGTCGACTCGGAGAGGAATGGAGTAGAAAGCAGAGTAAAGCGAGATTGGTGTCAAAACCAGCTGTTCATCGCGAATTTCTTTATGCTCACGTTTCGTTTAGGTTAAAACTGTTACAGGTTTCTTTTTGCAATTTTAAGACTTCTTTCACATAGTTTTTATTACACTTTTTTTATAATATTTTCACTCAAATTAGCACAAATTTAACACCCGCGACCGCACTGTTTGCAACTTGGAAACATAAAATATTTTCTTCATTTGCAATTTCTACGAAATTCGTCGTTTTGACATATATGTTCCTTCTCATTATCCACTCCTCGTTGACGCGTGAGAGCACTCAGCGAAGCGGCCCTACCTTATCATTGTATCATGAACAGGCCGTGTAGGGCAAGAGAATAACTTTTTATTGTTTTTTTTTTAATTGTGTAGCGCAAGAGAATAACTTATAAAATAAAATAAATTTGTTTTCTGTTCTCTTTTCATACACTTTTGCACTGAGGTGAGCTTGCGATCTACGCGTTGTTTCAGTTATTTCTCTGAGTACTTAATAAACTACACGAATAGTCAGGAATCTGCTGCAGTGACCTGAATAAGAATCAGGCATGGCAGAATTATAAGGTAGGGCCGCTCATAGTAGAATTATAAGGTAAGGCCAACTCGGAAAAGAACGAAGTAGAAAGCAGAATAAAGTGGGCTAGATGTCAAAACCAGCTGTTCATCTCGAGTTTGAAATTATCACAAATTTAACGCACGCGACCGCACTGTTTGCAACTTGGAAACATAAAATATATTCTTCATATGCAATTCCTAGGAAATTCGTCGTTTTGACAACTAACCAACCTTTTAATTATCCACTATTCGTTGACTACTCTATTCATAGAGTATAGAGTATAGAGTATAGAGTATAGAGTATAGAGTATAGAGTATAGAGTATAGAGTATAGATTATAGAGTATAGAGTATAGAGTATAGAGTATAGAGTATAGAGTATAGAGTATAGAGTATAGAGTATAGAGTATAGAGTATAGAGTATAGAGTATAGAGTATAGAGTATAGAGTATAGAGTATAGAGTATAGAGTATAGAGTATAGAGTATAGAGTATAGAGTATAGAGTATAGAGTATAGAGTATAGAGTATAGAGTATAGAGTATAGAGTATAGAGTATAGAGTATAGAGTATAGAGTATAGAGTATAGAGTATAGAGTATAGAGTATAGAGTATAGAGTATAGAGTATAGAGTATAGAGTATAGAGTATAGAGTATGGAGTATAGAGTATTTTTTTTATTTTTTTTATTTTATTCGCGAAGGGGGAACCTTCAAAAGGCGCCACCGTGCAGGTGGGAGTGTGCGATTCTTACGCTTAGGTTTAGCTAACCTCCGCATTGAATCGTCGTCCTTGTATAAGTCCCGTGGGACCGCCGCAAAGCATGACTTCACGGAGTATGGGAACAGCACTAAGCTGGAAACTGATGGACTTGTGTCCGTATTTTATAAGATTTGGTCATGGGCTTGTATATAAACTCTACCTTATCTATTTCGCAAACGCTCAACTCTTCGCAGTTCGTCGATAATCAGTCGTACTAGGGTGCTAACCACTGACCAGTTAGCTCCATTACTCAGCATAAGGGTAACCAAGTTTTGATCAGTTACCGTTTCGCCGAGACTGACCGAAGCCTCAAGTCTGGCATTTTGGAACTTGGGGCACTCGAAGACGACATGGGCCGCGTCTTCTGGTATACTTCCCTCGCAATGGGTACAATAGGGATCTGCTACGTGCTTGTATTTGTGCAGATATGCCCTGAAGCAACCGTGCCTGCTTAAAATCTGCGTAATGTAGAAGTTCATGAAGCCGTGAGTTCTACCAAATCAAGCGGTAATGTTAGGGATGAGCTGATGAGTCCACCGACCCTTAACTGAACTATCCCAGCGATCCTGCCACTTTAGCAGGCTTCTCTCCCGTGCGAGTCTTTTGCGAACTGTTGGGTTATCGCTATTGGCTTCGAACAGCGTTTCCTCTACTAGAAGGTCGATAGGTATCGAGCTTGCAAGGACTAATGCTGCATCCTCGGAAACTGTTCTGAAGGCACAGCATACCCTGAGTGCGCCAAGTCTGTGCACTGATTCAACACCACCTCGGTATGACTTCGTTTTCATTGCTGTGGCCCACACTGTTGACCCATATATCACGATGGATTGTACTACATTAAGGAGTAGTGTCCTGCGCGCCTGTTTGGGGCCTCTCGTATTCGGCATAATTCTCGATAAAGCCATACAAGCGCCTGATGCTTTTTTGTGGGCATACTGGAGATGCTGTTTAAAGGTTAATCGGGAGTCAATCATTACGCCAAGGTATTTCATTAATTCTTTTGATTGTACCAGCGTCCCATTTACATTGATACTTGCAACTTCCATCTTTTTGCGGCTGCTTATGAGCACCGCTTCGGTTTTATGTACGGCTAGACAAAGACCTACTGACATAAGCCAGTTATATATAATGCCGATCGACACACTACTGAGTGCCTCGACTTCTTCAAGATGTTTTGCAGTGGCCACAACCGCTAGGTCTTCCGCAAAGCCGACGATCTTAACGCCTGTGGGAACTGCGAGTCTAAGGACGTCGTCATACATAACGTTCCACAGCAGGGGCCCTAGGACTGACCCCTGTGGGACACCACCGGAGACGTTATACACCATTATCCCCTCACGATTACAACTCTCAAAGCTATCCGCAAAGTGAAGGGATGGACAAAATAGCAAACTATTTAAATAAATAAAAACTAACTTTTACTTTTTGGTTCAATATAAAGAACATTATATTGTACTTAAATAAATGATCAGCTGCCGAGTTTAATTTGTCATTGGAAAATGAAAAACGTTATTTAAATTCACTTAACAACAAGTTTATGCTATCTTCGATATAGAAACACCTGTTAAAAAACAAATACATAAAAAAAAAGAATTTGACAATTTTTTATGATTTCAATAAATTTAATTTAGTTATCTAGAAATAAAAAGAGCTATTGTGATTTACTTTATTCATAAATTAAAAGCAACTCTGGGAATATAACTCCAAGGCTGTTTATTTTTTTTTTGTTTCATGAAGCGATTTTGTATTCGAACTTTTTGATTTAGAATTTTATACTGAAACACTTTGAACACGTTTTGTATATGAATGGGTTAATCAAGTTTAAAGTAAAAAACCCATCGTGCAGTCGTCAGAACTGCCGACGCACTGGCTCAAGAATTAAATCCATTGGCCAAAATACCAATTTTTTGTGGTAGCCGATTTATAACATTTTTGCGCCATTTTGTAGTATATATATCCAAAGTTAGGTAGCCAAAAATTTAGGTAAAAATATCTAAAATTGTGGGCGGGGCATGCCGTCAAACACAAGTGGTTTTGGTAATTTCAGAAAAAACTGCTCGCAATTTATAATCAATAGAAGGTTGAATTTTATTTTGTTAGGTTGGTTGGACTATTATCATTAAATTCTTGTATTAGGTTGTAGCTATACTATTTATATTATGGCTGTTACGAAATGTTTTAAAAATGCCTGTTTTTTGTATTAATTTAAACTTTAGTGTAATAGAACTTCTAAGGATCAAAACGGATCAAAAAAATGAAAGCATCCAGTTAAAGGTGAAAGCCTCCTCTTTTAACCCATATATGCTTTTATACCCCCCAAGATCCCCCCGAAGAAGCTTTTTTCGTTTTACTGAAACTACTCACACAATTATTCGAATGACGCTAATTTAAGCGCATCCCAATAAGTTTGCAATGATGTATTCTATTTAAACTTTACGTATTTTATTGCATGCAATTTAAAGGATTTTTCAGTTTTATTTACTCTTTTTATTCCAACTCTATAAGACAAGTGCAAATACAAAATATATACACAGGTTCTGGTATTAAAATAGTGCCTAGAGTTTTTTTTTAATTAATTAACCCATATCATTCTACCTGTATGAAACATGGGCAGTTTTGGAGTTTTGATGCATTTAGAGTTTTTTTTAATTAATCCATTTCATTCTACCTGTATGAAACATGTAGAGTTTTGGAGTTTTAAATTTTATCTTTATAGAACTGGTGCAGGTAATAAGCAAATAGATACGGCATACTGATACTTGATATAGGGCTTAGGAAAGCACTATGGTATGGAAAGGCTTATAAGGAAGTGATATTCGGATACAATCTCAGTTGTTATAATATCTCAGCTATTGCAATTGAAATAAATAAATTGATTCAAAAGTCATGGAGAGATTCAGTTATAGAGGAGAGATTAACTGAGGAGTATTTAAGAAACAAAAATCAGGAAAATGTTCTAAGATACGTTCAAAGAAAAATAAACTTCGAAATACCATTGGACTTAAAAGAGAAATTATCTGTTTTCTTCAAAAATTTAAAAAAGCGCTAGAGCCAGTATAACTACACGCAAGAAAGATTTTATAAATATAACGAAAAATGGCTGATAAAAGCAGATAAAAAATATGCAAGACTAGAAATCATTGAAAAAGTTATTTATGCTAGTCAGTGAGAACAAAACGGATTCTTAAAAATGTACCAACACCAAGCGAGGAAAAACAGTACACAAATGAGGAGGCATTCGCATTATTTTTGTATTTGAAATTAACAAAGCACCAATATACTGAGCTCAGATTGCGTGCGATTCAAAAAAGTTGAAGTCTGTATCCATCATATCATCACATAATTGATGCTAAAAAGGACTGCTTGCCATCTAACGACACAATTGCAATTACACCAATTTCGGCAGAGGTACAACTGCAATCATTACTTGGTCACACAGCACAACGCTTACTACAATAATTTCAAGAAAATGAGTTGAAGCAATATGGAAACTGCAAGTTAATTCTGTTTTGCAAATGGGGATGTGATGGTTCTTCCGGATAAAAACAATACAAGCAATTGTTATGCGAAAATACCTTCGACACGGATATGTTCATAGTGTCATTTGTACCATTGCGATTAAAAAAGATTTTGGAAGGCTCAGAGTCATCGACCAGCACAACGCACACCAGTGATATTTGGAAAAATCGCACACCATCTTCCACGAAATACTGCAGGCCGATCAAATTTGAATACAAAAAGGAAACCCAGGATACCATTAAGAAAGAAGCAAGCGATATCAGAGCCCAAATTGCACAGCTTCATTCATTACAAATAGAAATTTACGGGCAGAAAATCGAGGTAAGCTACCAGATAGTGCTTACAATGATTGATGGTAAAGTAGGCCAAGCTTCGACTAAAACAAAGGGTTTATCCAGTTGCATCATATGCCAAACAACATCAAGCCAATTTAACCAAGTCCCAGACAAATCAATGGATAATACTGATGCATTCAGATTATCACCACTACATGCAAGAATACGACTTATGGAACACGTACTGAAAATCAGCTACGATTTGGAGTTCGCACCTACAGGATCAGTAAGAAACACCGACAACTACAAGGAGTTACGAAGTTTCGAAGGAAAAGAAACATGTCCAAGATCCAAATCAAGGTTCAGGCAATACAAATGATGGAAACACAGCAAGAAGATTCTTCTCAGATCCGAAAAGAGCAACTGAAATAACAGGAGTTGATTTAAAATACACGCAGAAAAAAATATTTTTATATATGTTTGGTTTTAAAAACAAAATATTCAGAGGGAACTACCTAATGATTAAGAACTTTCCTTCAATAGCATTATTTTCCGATATAAGAAGATATTAGTTGTGTCCAAAATTAATATAATTGCCTTAGCTAAAAAACTAACGTCTACATTCATATGCTTGTGACAAAATAGAATTGTGTGTTTCTACCCAATAAAAATATATTTGCATCACTGTTAAACTCAAAACGAAGAGAAGAGAACTCTGCAAATTTAAAACATACAGAACTCCTCTTTTTTATGTGTTTCGCTTAGACATACATATATCTGTTGCTTTTGCACTTGCACGAAAAATAGCGGAAACCTTGTTGCTTTATGCGTTTGCTTTTAACAGTTGCCAAGTCTTGGCGTCATTTTAAGTTTCAAGCAGCCGCGCCAAACGTGTTGAAAAGTTTAGCTCTTGTGAAAAGTGTTTCTGAAAATGATTGTTTAAATTAAAAGTGTTTGTGTTTTCAAATTAATAAAATAAAAAACAAAATAAAAGAAGAATAAGGCGGTTCAGCAGTAAAAATAGGTGAGTTTTGAAGCAACTATGCTGACAAAGCTAGAAAATGTGTCCTTATAAAAATTATTGTAATGTCGGATAAACATAATATGGTTACTTCTCAACATAATTAAATCCGAAAAAAAACTTATTTACTGTTTTCTAAACATATTTTGTTTGCTTCAAACCAACAATTACTTCTAAGCAAACACTTTGTAATCACAGTGAAAAACTTTTGGCATTTCTTTTGCTAAAATATGTTTCCAAGTAAATATAGTGTAATCATCGGTAAATATATTACGTTGTTCTTAATTATCGTTTTGAAAATAATTGCTTGACTGCAATTAAATTATGTGTTCTCCAATTAATTTATATTTGTCCGTGAATATTTAATGTTATTCTAATGTTTTAATGTTATTTAAATTATATTTCCAAGCAAACAAATAGTAATAGACTAAAAGTGTTCTCATTCCATTTATAATTACAATATATTTATATGAAAACATATTTTCTTCAAACAAATTATATTGTTTTTAAATTCAAACAACAAGTGCTAAGGTACAATTAAATAATGTTAAGATGCAAATATATTTATATATAATGAAAACTTGCATTAATCAATCATATTATATGTGGAACCAATTATGATTACTTGTTTCCAAGAAACATGCAGAAACATATTATACTTTCTGCAAATTATGTTTGGGAAGGCCAATTATTTTTCAGCGTGTAATCATCGAAGTACTTGCATGAAAATTGACGCGAAAAAGTTTGGTGATTACGTTTAGGAAACTGCAAAAATATATAAAACGAAATACCCATGGAGAAATATGTCTGCAACAGCTCACAAAATCCTTCATCATGGAGAAGATGTCATTAAATATCATTTAGTACCACTTGGAGATCTATTGGAGGAAGCTCAGGAAAAAAGGAATAAGGAGTACAGATCTTTTAGAGTATGAGACATCAATGGAAAGTGGAATATGAAATATGATTTTTTCTTGTTTTAGTAAGATATATATAATATTAGAAAAAAGAAAAAAAAAATTAAAAAGCAAAACAATGCCCCAATGTAAAAAAAATCATAGTAATAATTAATAATAAAATGTTTTATTTATCAACACATGACTCTTTTTAATAAATAGAGAAAACTAAAAAAAATAAGAAAAGCATAATTTCATACTAAGAGTTAAAAATTTCAACTTTGACCTTGAATTTCTCAATAATTACTCAATCGATTTTAACAAAATTTTAAACACAATAAACTCAATAAATTATCTGTCAGTTAGAAAAAAATTACTCTATGAGAATCAGATATGAGTTTCAATACTGCATGCGATTTCTTAGTTTCAACATGATTGAGTGATTTTTCTACATATACGTTAGATTTGGTAAGAAAAATATTTTTTCTACACGTCAGCTGTTGCACATGCCCCGTGCAGCTATTTTTGTTTTCTCTGTTATGACTTCTTTTAAAAAAAAACTAAATAAAAGTAAAGTGCATACCAGTTTTTTTTCAAAATTTGAGCTTAAAAATGTATTTGGGAAAACAACACTAATATCCCATATAAATCAGATTTTGAATTTAAAGGCCGCTTGAGGCACGTTTAAATATCAATATTTTTTTCTGAAAACTTTGCAGCTGAGCTCTGTCATGTTAAGGAACAAAGCCGCGGTGCGTAATTAAAGATCAGAAAAAAATTTGTTTGCTCCATACAACTACAACTAAGGTAGGGTCGACTTGGAGAAGAAAGAAATAAAAACGAGGAAAAATGCGTTTAGTTGCCAAAATCAGGAGTTTATCTCGAGTTTCTTTATATTCACAGTTGATTTTTTTATATTCACAGTTTTGCAGTTGATTTTAGGTTAAAATTGTTACGGTTTTTTTTTTACAAATTTAACACTTCTTCCAATTTTTATACTTTTTTTACACTGTTTCAAATAAACAAATAAATTTAACACCCGCGACCGTACTGCTTCCACAACTTGAAAACATAGTAATGGTATTCAAAGAACGCCGTAGTGTGATGTTAGATAGCGTATTTTCCGTAAGTTTACAGAAGCGTATTTTCCAACAACAAAATTGTACGTGAGCAAACTCAGCTTACCGCATAAAACCGTTGTGTAAACAGTAAGTAAAATTCGTTAATGAAACTGTGGTCCTATGTGACATTTTAAAATTGGTAGAGTATTGCCATATGTCAAAAATGTCAATATGGACTTAAAAAATTATGGTAAAAAAAAGTGATGACAACTTATTTTCTATACAATTACACAGTTTAATCGATATTTATTCGGGGTGGGCTCGTGGAAATGCTCAGCGTAAACATATAGTTTCACGCTTAAGTATATATATGCGATATTCATTGAATGCCACTAATATTTTTATTCCATTTGATATTTCTTCGAACTTCGTCGTATTGAAAACTAGCCTATAATTTCATTATGCACCCCTTCATTTAAGTATAGCATTTTCGGCCCTACCTTATAATTCTGCCACGTGCAAAAAACTTGTAGTTTATTATTATTATTATTATAATTATTATTAATTATTATAATTATTGTGTGTTCCAATTAATTTTTGTTTATTAAATAAATTAAGTTTATTGCACAATGAAAATTTTCAGTTTTGCAAGCTCTAAAATGGTAAAAAATTACTAGCCATAAAATAGACAAAACCTTAAACAATATTCTTGTATTAAGATAAAAAAAAGTTTAAAAAATAAAAAAGTCAACTATAAGAAAGAACAGTGTAAACAAATGTTTTTGTTTTTTTTTTGCCAAAAGCGTTGATAGCGTTTAAAAAATTGCGTTTTAGTTCTAATTTTAGAGTTAGTAGATTAAAAAGATGGTCTGACTATCAGAGATAAAAAAGACATGGACATTTTTTCTACTTGTAGTCAAATATACAACTAATCAAAAGTATATCTTATAAATTAATACGCAAAACAAAATTTTTAACTCCCTTTTTACTCACTTTAATGCTAACAGATTCGGATGAAACTTATATCATTTGAAAGCTCTTGTTCATACCAAGTGCACAATATAATTTTTATTCAAATGTTTTGTCATTAAAATAGGTAAAAATAAAAATTAAAAACATTTTTTTCCCCATATAAAACAAAAAAGTTGAGCAGAAGGCGAGAGAGAAAGAAAAAGCTTCAATACAGTTGTGTGGTTGTTGTTGCTTTTTCTTCCCTATTTTCGGACACACTTACGGCCGTATTTTGTAAAACGCAAGCGATCACGTCACTTGGGGTTTTTTGTCTGGCAATAAATTTCAGTAGAAAATTTCAGTGAGAGAAAGAGAGTTTCTTTTAGTTCATATGAAAATGGATTTGCCAGACAAAAAAACCCCAAGTGAGGTGATAGCTTGCGTTTTACAAAATACGGCTATTATTCATTCATCAAGAATGATAGACCTCATCTACATTATTCAAGAATTTAAAGCAAGAAATAAAGTTTGTAAAGCCCGTATGATGCTTAATTTCTTTTTTGTCCAATTTTAAAATCTGAAAACAAGTGGCGCGTGGGCAGGACAGACATATTTTGTAAGAAAAGGATAATAGTAGTAACTTTTTCATTTCTGGTGTTTTTAAGAGCAGCTGAATTTAACAAATTGATTTTAGCTACACAGATCAGTTCCAATTCAGCATCAGTTTTGTTTACTCTAAAAATTAATTATTAACGGCAAAATATTTCACAGTAAATATTCGATCGAAACTTAACGACGAACGAATTAAAAGGAACGGCAAAAACAAGGCATTGAAAATGCAGTCCGTCCCACAATTGTTTCTCCAATTCGTACTATATGCGTACTCACGTCGCATTATATAAAGTCGGCGCTAATATAATCAGACTTTTAATCAGAGCGCTAACTTCAAAGCTTTTGTATTCATAAAGAAATTAATATTTTTATGATAGTAAAACAAATTAGAAAAAAATTCAAATAATATGTTTTCCAATGTAATAATATGCTTAAATAAATTGTCAAATATGACGAAGAAATTAAAAGGAATATTTTAAAATTATTTTTTACTTTGTAGTGATTTTGTAGTCGGTTTTTTTTTAACAGTTTTTATTTCTTCCTTTTTAGAGAATATAATGTATTTTCGAAAAAAGTGTATAAACATAAATACAATTGTTCTTAAAAAAAAATTGTTCTATTACATTCTGAAAGTTTGTTTGCTATTTCCAATATCTGTCCCTTAAAATTAAATCAGATGTCACGTGTTTTTTGTCGACACGTATAGTGTTTTTCTAATATTGCCACGCCCTATTGTTAAATAAGCGTCCATTTTCTTGAGCGTTATTTGTAATAATTGTGCCTACCCCTTTACTTCATTTCAGTACCCCAGCGTAAATATTAACTGAGATAGTACTTATCTAGTATTGCCACGCCCATTTGTCGAATTCCACCTACTTTATTGACCGTCATTTTTAATAATTCTGCCTACCCCTGCACTTAAATAAATTTCAGTGCCGTAGTGTCAATATTATTCGAGATACACTGTTTTTCTAATATTTCCACGCCCAGTAGTCGAATTCCGCCCACTTTATTGTCCGTAATTTGTTCTAATAATGCCTACCCCTATACCAAATTGCAGTACCATAGTATCAATATTATTCGAGATACACTCTTTTTTTAATAGTGCCACGCCCATTTGTCAAACAACGCGCATTTTCTTGACCGTAATTTTTATTAATTGTGTCTACTCCAACATAAAATTGCAGTACACTAGTGTCAATACTATTCGAGAAACAGTGTGTTTCTTATATTGCCACGCCCATTTGTCGAATAACGCCCACTTTATTGACCATAATTTGTAATAATAATGCCTACCCCTATACTAAATTGCAGTACTCTAGTCTCAAAGTTATTCAAGATACACTGTTTTTCTAATATTGCCACTGTTCACCAAAAATTATCGCAATCAGGCATATGGTTTAGGAGTTATCGATTTACATACATTTAAAAAAAAAAAATAAAAAAAAAACAGAGAAACCGACGAACTTGAGAACCTCCTCCTTTTTGAAGTCGGTTAAAAAGAAGTCAAAAGCTTCAACAGAGCTGTGTGGTTGTTTTTGCTTTTTCTTTCCTCTCTTCTCGGAAACACTCGATCAGCGTTGTTGAGACAAAACAACATGAAGGGTTTCTCAACAAACGTGGAATTTTTTTTTTTTGGATTTTCGGATTTTTAATTTTTTTTTGGATTACTTTTTGGTAGGTGTAAAAGTTATGAATTCGCGTCAGAACTGTTAACGTTAGCATTCTTAAGCCTTGCACTGTTAATGCCTGCATTACGGTTTTACCTACCAAGAAAGAAGAAAACATAGCAACGCTTGTTTTTTTGTACTGGGACCCCCACATGGTTGGCAGATGGCGGTAGGTGTGTTCAGAAGAACTGTTGAAAGCCAAAACTATAGGACCAGCTCATATATAGGCAAATCCCAGTGTGTCGGACGTTTCATTCGGACACTTCCTTTGGAAAATTTTTTGTACGATCCAGAGATATAGAGGAAAGCTTTATATTGGTATAATAAAAAAGAAAACAATTTTTATTCAACTTAATTTTATAGCAAAAATTTTTTTTAACATGCGTTCGGACGTTCCACGAAACGGAAGTCATTTCGGGACTAAGTTGATACTATGCCTAGATCTTCGAATTTATCAGCCGTCAGAAAAGCCATAAGCTTTCAGAAAAGCCATACGCCGTCTTTATTAAGGGCATAGTGAGTGAGGTCACAGTAAATTATTTTAATGTGTTCGGACGTTTCATGTCGGACGTTTCAGATTCTTCCATTTGTACGCATTGGGTAATGAAGTTATTAAATTACTAATTAATTGAGCAATTAAGTAATTAAAAAGAATTTAATATGTTGTCCTTTCCTTACCTCAATCATTTCATTATTATCTTTAGCCAATACCTTCCATTCTTAATAAAACAAAAACATTTACGAAACACTTACTAACTATTTACTAAAAAGAATAATTGCATTTGTGAAACACTGCGGGGGATTTGGTCACCATAGTAAATGAATTAATGTATAAATTGCCTCATTAAATAAAATTTAAATTTTTCTCCTAGATAACATCCTAATATTATAAGTTTTTAATAACTTTTATTTTTCGCATGTGGTGGACCATTTTTGCCCATATTTGACCTGTGTAGGGGGTCAATCCGGAAGATATATATCTTACAATCGACAGATTTTGTGTTTCTTGTTTGGGGACTCCCAGAGGTTGGCAGATAGGGGATAAGTGTGTTCAAAAAAACTGTTGAAGGGCAAAAAAATAATAGGACCAGCTCATATAATTGACATTCATATAGAGAAGAAATGTTAAAGGATCACCTCTATACTTCAGAAGAAAGTTTTTTTTATTCGAAAATTTGATGAATTATTCAAAAGAAGGTACCAAAAGACTCGAAAAAATATTTACCGATAATATTACTGTGTGACTATGATACTAAGTGAAGGCTTTAATATTAATTTTGATATGGCCGAAATACGGCTACAGCCGATACTAGTTTTGGTAAAACCTCTTAACTGCTATTAAATAAAAGTGGTATTATATGGGCATTTCCATCGTAACTCTCACGACATGCGTACGACTTAAAGCTTTGCTAGATTTTTATTAAAAATTTGCTAGATTTTTATTTTGCTAGATAAAAAAAATTTTATTCTTAGTACAGTTACCATTTATTTGTCAAAAAGATGTACTCCAAAACACGCAAAAAAAAAATATAAGTGCGAAAGTGTGCGAACAGTGAATGGTATTGAAAGAGAGAGTAAAAATGTCGTTTGCAAACAAAAAAAAAAGTATCAGAAAGTTCCACTCTCCAGAACTTTTAAATAGAATACTGAACTTTATTAAGGCTCAAGTTTGTTAAATTATTTTTAAAAAACTATAAAATTATTTTGAAACTTTTATGTTTATTTCATTACGACTTACCCTAAACTTTGAAATCCATTAAATGAAATTTGTTAAAATTATGCACAAATAAAAAAATTTGATTATTTTAATCATTAGTCAATTTCAACGTGGAGTAGTGGGTAGAGTGTGTGGCTCATACGCCAGAGAACCCAGGTTCGAATCCCCCATCTGACACAGAAAGTTTTTTCAATTGAATAAATTTTTCTCTTCGGCCGTCACCTCTCTGCAGACAATGGCAAACCTCACAGAGAATAAAAAACTGCCATGAAGAGCTTCTTGAGAACATAAGCTGTTCGGAGTCGGCATAAAACTGGTAGGTTCAGTTCTCGATCATTTGTGTTCAAACATTTCACAACACACACAACACACACAACACAATTGATCATAAGAAGCTCGGTCAACGCCCTTTCAAGGGCTGAAAGGGCCATTTCGTTTTTTTTTCATATAGCGGCTTATGCTCTGCAAAAGCGCAAAACAGCAACGAAAGAGAAATGCAAATAAACGATTGGCTCGCTCATTCGGAGATTAACGAATGATCGCTCGTTTGTTTTTCATTTCCAATGAAAGAAACAAATCGAAATGCACTGAATTGTATTGAAGTGAGTGAGAGATATTTAACTCCTCAATGATAAGGGAGTTACTTACTCCACAACACGCACAACACCATTGACCATAAGAACCTCAATCAAAGCCCTTTCAAGGGCTGAATGGCCATTTCGTTTTTTTTCTTTTTGAATACAGAAAAGCACTAGATTCATTCAAGGAACTAGGACCAGACCTAATACTTACAAGATCTTTTGTGCGATGTTAAGACCAACTATTTAAGCCGTTACACATAATTTTAAACAAATCACTGCCTCTTGGTACGTTTCTCTCCTATTGGAAGTAATGCCATTTTACACCAATTTACCCACCATTCTTGGTAAATTGGTGTAAAATGGTCAGATAAGAGGTCAGTTGATAATTATCAACTAATTGTAAGTATAGAGATATAGCAATTTTGTCAGCCATTTCAAAACTTTTCTAAAAAAAAAATTTGTGATAAACTTAAAGGTCTCATCAATCCACAGTTAAATGATTAGCAATACGGGTTCCGTAAAGGACGGTCTACCATCACTAATCTTATGATCATGGTATCTGATGTTTTAGTCAAAATGGAAAAAAAAAACACCAAATATATGTTATTTATACTGATTATTATGGTTGGTCACGGCATCCTAATATATGGTATGATTTAGAAAAATTTCGAATTGCAGGCTCCTACTTAGTGGGCTAAAATCTTATCTCTTTGGCAGGTCACAGTATGTTAAATTCCAAGAAATATTGTCCAAAAAAAATTATTGCCTCATCAGGAGTACCATTAGGTAGCCACATTGGTCTACTTCTTTTCAATTTATTTATATCCGACTTGTCCGAAGTTATGAACGATATCCCACATCTTATGTATGCAGACGATTTAAAAATGTACCATGTCATGAAATCAGAAGCAAATGCAGAGTTTTTACAGCTAAAACTGTTGTCTTTGGAGCACTGGTGTAATCAAAACAAGGTAAAATTTTATGTTAATAGGTGCAATGTGATCAGCTTTTCTCGTAAAACATCGATACAAAACATACCAACCGCCGCAATAGTATCGATCAAAATAGTATCGATCAAATTCGCATTATTAAGTAAAAAAGCTTGTTCTAAAACTTTTTGTTACATTAAAATGTGGGGGCTTAGCCCCCAATAGCCCTCTTCGTCTTGAATCCACATCTTAAAACATACCTATTAAAGTGTATTGTCTTTCGAAATAAATTGGAAATAACAATTTTTAATTAATCTTATCTGGGAAAAATATCTACATGTTTGTTCTTATCAACTAATCCGCCTAGATTTCATTAAAACAAATCAAAAAACCAAAATTAAAAGCAATCGACGAGGCACCACCATAAATAAAAAAATAATAAAGCAATTTAGTAAAAAGTAAAAAAAAAAAATGGTAGAAAACCATTTTAATTGGCAAGAGCGAAGATTTCTACTTTAGTTCAGTCTAATCCAACATAACTTGCTCAAGAGACCTAAGTCAATTTTTTTTATAAATACTATGAAAGGTAAGATTTTAGTCTTTGACTTCGATAAAATACACAATCCTTAATTACACTTACACACAACTTTATCTTACTTTCTTAGTATTACTTGGCTCGACAGCCTGCCTGCTTATAGGCCTCAGCTTCTTGTTAACGGTCGCTACATTCAATGCACAAAAAAGTGAAGATATCTGCCAGGTTTTTCCACATAAAACTGAAATACGCGATCCTGATTCATGCAGCAGATATATAACCTGTTTGGAGGGTGTGAGTAACTTTCATGACTGCCCAGCCAGTACACCGTTTTATGATAAAGGCAAGGGATGTGTAAAAACCTTGCCTGCAAACAGCACCTGCCACATTTCATGCAGCGACTATGTCGGAAAATTTTTAGCGGATCCCAAATCATGTAAGAACTACTATTATTGCAAGGAGAAGGAGTTGGCAACACTTGGCAAGTGTCCGGATGAAATGCACTTTAACGCGACTCTTCAAGCATGTGTTTACAAAACTGAATCGAACTGTCGTGCACATACTTTGGACGTTTGCAGCATCGTGCAGGACGGTATCAATTTTAAGGATACTGAAAATTGCCAAACTTACTACGTGTGTGCCAAGGGCAAGATCACCTCGAAAACATGCACATCCAAGTACTACGATACTCTCTCAGGCACATGTATGCCAAAGGCAATGGTCAATTGTCTGAAACATCCGTTGCCAAAAAATGTTTGCGGGACTAGTAAGAAACCATTGCGAAACGAATTTGCTGCCGATGGTGCCACTTGTCGTGGCTACTTCTACTGTCGTGACATGACTAATGAACCAGATCCAAATCCTGCTTGGGGTCAGTGTGACGATGACAAGTTCTTTAGTGTTGCTAAACAAGCCTGCATTGATCCTGTGATGGTGCAATGTGCTGAGGATCGTTGCGATGGACGGACCTTGACGTTCGTTTCCAGTGGTACTGCCGGATGTCGTCATTATTTACGCTGCAGCAAAGGTGTCACTTTAGGCCAAGAGCTGAGCTGTGGCAATTCATTCTTCAATGAAACAATGAGTGCTTGTGTGAATGCAAGACTTGAGTATCCGGCGTGCAGTCCAAAGAAATCCACAATATCTAATAAGCGACCCATTAAAAATTAGGAATTGATATCGCTGTCATATTATAAATGTTTTGATATTAAAAATGCTCAAGTGTAAGTGTCTTTTATTTTTTTAGAAAAATTGAGAAGAAAAGAATAAAGAATATCTTCAAAACTGTCTATCTACAAACACACAATTTTTCAGGAGAGTGAAAAACTGCTTCATTCGCTAATAAGCAACAATTTTGATGAACCCATCTTCTACAATATTAACAAAAAGTGTCTATGAAACGCCACAACTCAAAGGTTTTTTATATTTCGCGTTATTTTAGCTGTCATAGTATTATGATTATTATTTTTATTTATTTATTAACATATAATTGTAAATTATAAGCTAACAATAGAAGAATAAAGCAATAGCGACGAAATATTTTAATAGTAACACAAGATCAGGGGCCCTACTCTCTATTGCGATGCGACAAAAAATTCGCAAAATTGATTTGATTGTGCGAATTTGCGTATGCAATATATTTCATTTTCGCATCGCATTGATTGGCGCATCACAATACAGAGTAGGGCCTCAGTACGTGTGGATATTAGACCGTTTCAGTTTTTCAACGTTTTTCTAAAAGTCCCCGGGACACGCTGATTTCTGATTCTACTTTTAAAAACATGAATTTTGGTATACAACATTTCAATATTAACAAACGGTAAATGGCCGCGCAAAACGCATAAAAGGTTTTTCGCTAAAAATTCATTATTTCGAAAAATTTCGAAATTAAATTTCTTTTTTAGTATTTTGCATATAACTAAGAAACTGATAAAATGACTTTTACCAATTTGCTTTTGCTTAAAAGATAACAAAATTTACCATCTTTTGCTATAAGATAAATTGCATTTTAATTGATAAATTTTGTTTTACTACTCTCCAAAGTGAAATTTTTAAGAAAATTATTACGAAAATTCGATGACTTCCACTCTTATTACCCCGTGTTAAAAAAACATGAGAAAGAATTTTTTAATTGTATGAATTTGGTATTTTGAGGAATTTCAAACCAACAATTTTGATGTATGATTCAAAGATTTTGGAAAGGAATTTTTTTCAAAAATCAGCACAACTCTACTGTGAATTTTTCTATATTCAGATAATTTTTTCTTATTTTCTACACCGAGAAAATTGAATGCCTTAAAATAAAAAAAAAAGTTATTGTAAAACTGTAAACAAAATATCTTTGCCACAATGAAAAGATCGTTGCAATAATGATTTATCCTTTAACAATGCAAATGCTGTATCATGGAAACAAAAGACTGAAGTTCTTTGAAGCTAAATCAAGTAAACAATCTTTGCCGTGAAGATTAAATATTTACTATAACGATTTAGTTCTTTGTTAACAAGGAATTGAAAAAAGTATGTAAAATCAACAACTTTTCTGTGTTTTTTTGAGAGTAAGCTTCATTGTTTCAAAAACGAAGTCTGTTACTTTAATGAATGTTTTCTTCAAAATCATATTTGTATACGAAGAATAAGAATATCGTGTGCGAGTGCCATCATTGAATTGTAATTGTAAAAAAACACACGTTAATATTCACACCAGTACATTTCATAACATTTTATCAACAAATAGAAAAGAAAAAAGAAAAATAAAATTTTGTTCCCTCCGTGCGGAATTAAACTTGGAATTTTTGGTGGCAGTCCATCGCTCTACCCACTGATCCATGTTAACAGATGCTGTATTAACAGATGCAGTATGTCATAGTAGTCTGTTGATAGCCATACAACAAAAATCTATTAATAGATTATTGTGTTATGCTGCAGCACAACTTCAGTTGTAATTAATATTGAATCAATCACTCTGTATAACGAAGGAGTTTGGCTCGATGCGTAGTGTAGTGACTTCTGAATCGGTGGTATCGGTGGGTGTGGGTTCAAATCTCCACGACAGGCGAAGGTAAGATTTTTAATTTGATATTTGATTTTATTTAATTTAATGTTCTTGTTAAAATAAACGCAAGAAGCAAAGAAGAGCCGAGAGAAGCCATTCATTTCATTAAGTCATGTACTTAAAATCAAGGATCTAAGGAATAAAAGTCTCTGTGCCCAAGTACATTTTCTTTTTTTTTATGACTTTTCCTTGCTTTTTTAAAGACGTACGTCTTTGCCAGAAGAATTCAAGTTTTTGATTCAAAGTATATTGTTCTTGGGAATCTAACAATCTTTGTGTCTTTGTAGTAACGATGTTTTGTCTTTGGGCACAATCTAACTTTGTGGCAAAGTGTATTTTCTTTGGTTTTACGATTTTTTCCCCTGGTTGTAGTTTCTCAACCATTTTCCAGCATTTCCAAACACTCATTTAGGTCTTTGGATGCAACTAAAGGGTTTGAATGGGTGCTCAAAATAGCTGAATCATCAGAAAATTTTGAAGTGACCAATCGATTGCTTGTTTTAAGATCCCCTGTAAATATGAGATACAAAACTGAACCGAGGACGCTTCCTTGAGGAACTCCTGCTGAAATTGGTAAATTAGATGTTATAACATTTTTGCATTTTACTCTAAATTTTCTATCACTTAGATATGATTCTAGAATTTTATGGCAGTAAACAGGTAATTAAAGTTTTATTTTGTCTATGAATCCCTCGCCACACACCCTATCAGAACAGTATTTTTTCTTCATAAGCTTTCCTTATTTTATTTGTAATACGATGCACTTGCTCTATAGTACCATGTTTTTTCTGAAAGCCAAATTGGTAGTTTGGGATAATTCTTGTTTGTTCCATATGTGGCTCTAACTTAGTAAGTAGTAATTTTTCAAAAAGTTTTGGAAATATAGGTAGTAAATTTATTGGCCTGTAAGAGGATGTTTGGGTTGGGTCTTTTCCAGATTTGGGAATCATGGTTATCTGTAAAATTTTCTAAGACATTGGGAAATAACCAATCCTCAATATTGCACTAAGTGGCGGCCGTGGCGTAGTGGGTAGAGTGTGTGACTCTTACGCCAGAGAACCCAGGTTCGAATCCTCCATCCGACACAGAAAGTTTTTTCTATTGAATTAATTTTTCTGTTCGGCCGTCACCGCTCTGCAGACAATGGCAAACCTCAGAGATTAAAAAACTGCCATGAAAAGTTTTTTGAGAACATAAGCCGTTCGGAGTCGGCGTAAAACATGTAGGTCCAGTTCTCGATCATTTGTGAGCAAACATTTTACATCACACACAACACAATTGATCATAAGAAGCTCTGTCAAAGTCATTTCAACGGCTGAAATGGCCATTTCGTTTTTTTTTTTTTCAATATTGCATTAAATATATGTGATAATATTTTAATAGCAATACTTGGAGACTCTTTTATCATTTTTGTAGTAATAAGGTCGTACGCTGTTGCTTTCTTAGTATTCAGTTTTGTTTTAATAATTTTTTCAATATCCTCGACTTTCACTTTTAATGGACTTTCTCTCGGTTGAGTAGGTAAGTTAGGAATCTTATAACTGTTACTGGGTAGATTTGGTTGAAACATACATTTTAAGTTCTCAGCAAAGGCAAGGACTTTTTCTTCATCACTTCTCGCCCATCTTCCATTTTTTCCTCTCAAAGGCGTTTCGCATTCTTTTGGAATCTTTATATTTTTATTTGCCTTCCATAGAGAATAATTGGTGGCTTTTGTTGGACTTAACTTTTGCGTATAAAGCATTAAATTTTGTTCTAATTCAGTATTTAGTAATTCGTTTAGTCTTTTGACAGCTGAAAGGAATTTCTGATTAGATTGTGGCGACTTTTTTACTGTCATTCTCTTCTAAGAGCTTGTTTTTCTCTAAGAAGCTCTTCAATTTCTTTTGAGGCCCTTTTTAGATTTGGTGCTTGTGTTGTTTGGGTTACTGGAGTTGCATATTTAGCCGCTGAGATCAGAAAATTACTGAAGCTCTCAATAGCTGAATCAATTTCATTCTCGCTTTTTAGCGAGGTTTGAGCTCTAAATGACTACTAATGTACTGTAGGTATTTCTGACAATTTGTTTGCTTTGAAGTAAGTCTACATAATATTTCTATTGGCTGAACTTGGCTATGGAGGTGTAATATCACGGGAGAGTGATCAGAAGATAAATCAAAACTTGTTTCTACTGTAATTGATTGTCGATCGAAGTTCTTACATATTCCAAAATATATGAGATCAGGTATCTTTTGGAAGATATAAAATCTAAATTATTTGTTCTATTTATTAGGACAGAAAATAGTTATTTTACTTTTGGATTTGCTAATCGTGAACCCCAAAACGTACGTTTTTTCTGCAAGTGTATTCAAAAACTTAATAAATTGCCGGCTTGACACAGGATACCTCGGGGGGACATAAACTGCGCTCAGAGTTATATTTTGGCACAAGCAGTGCAGAGATATAGATGTTGCTTGTAAATAGTTTTTAGCAAACTCCTCTAAAGGTTAGTGTCTTAAGCGATTTTTTATAAGTATTTCTGTCAACCTTCGCTCTTTTCCATCAGGGTGCTTTGTTTTATAGACAAAAAAAATCCTTCGATTTAGAAATTATTTTTATTTGTTAAGTGAGTCTCGGATATAAGCATAATATCGATATCATTAGAGATTAAAAATCTTTTAATACCAAGTTTATGTTGGCTGATGCCGTTAGCGTTCCAGTGGCAAATTCTAATTGAATTCATTTGTTTGAAGTAAGAACTTGAAGAAGTTGATTTTGGGATTTGATCAACTCTTGCAACATGCTTTGCATTGACGTCATGAATTGAGTCATGCAACATGCTAAGGTAGATATCAACGATTCTAATGGCCGTATTTTGTAAAACGCAGGCGATCACGCCACTTGGGGTTTTTTGTCTGGCAGTTTCGTTTTAATATGAATTAAAGCAAACTCTCTTTCTCTCACTGAACTTTTCTACTGAAATGTATGGCCAGACAAAAAAACGCGAAGTCATGTGAACGCTTACGTTTTCCAAAATACGGCCCTAAGTTTTGTGATGGCGATGCGTTGCTTGAAACGCATGGCAGAATTAAGGAATTAAGGTAGGCTCAAGTTGGAGTAAAAAGTAAGCTGTATGTCAAAATCGGCTGGTCGAATTTTAGTTTTCTTATTTTTGTTGTTGCCTTTATCATCTGACGTTTAGCGTTCTCACAGCTTTGTTGTTGCAAAATTTGTTGTTTGAGCCATTTAAATGTGAGCCTACCTTATAATTGTATCATGCTTGAAACGCTAATAATAATATATGATGTCATAACACTGTGGAACAAATTCAGGTTAGCAAATGTTAGGTCGATTCTGAGAGTGAGGAGTAAAAATAGAGGCTAAATTAGAAGACCCGTATCGCGGCGTTTGTTTATGTTAGTTCGAAATTTTTTTTAATCAACCTTTGAACTTTGCAGTCAAATGCCGATTTTCAGCATATTGTTTATATGGTTTTTTGTCTATAACTCGTCGACTAATTGATATTTTTTCAATCTGTAAAAGCCAAATTATTGCTAGAGACCTGTGCAATTAAAATTTTTTAAAAAATTGATTTAGAAAATTTTTGTGGTGCTTATGAAGCAAAATGCTGGAAAAATTCTTTTTTTTTCATACTTTTTGAAAATATTTTCCATAAAACTAAGTCTTTTTGCTTTCTGTTTGATCTATCATATGCTTCTTAGTTTCTTCAATAAATTTCATTTGAAAAGAAAATGGTCTTAGTCGATAATTTGCGTTAAAAATCCCAAAACCATTAAATAAATAGTGATTTAGGTAGAAGTAATTAAAAAGGGAAGTTCCAAGAATTAGGAATTAGTAATGCAACTTTTTTGTTTTCAACCACCGCGATTTTTTTTTATTTCGTACAAGCGAACTAATTTCAAAAATAAAGATTCAGTTAAGACTCGAAACTCAGCCTAAGCTGATGTCTTTTAATTTGTGAGTGATTTAAGTTAAGTGCATCGGTTTCATAAAAATAACGAAGAAAACATTGTATAATATATATTGTATTAAAAATGTCGGAACCAAAATGTAAAATGGACCATTTTTGCAATGTTTGTGGACATTTCACAGCAAGCGATGAAAAATGTGGCAATGCGAGTGATTTTTTTTTGGAAGCCTATAATATTTTTCTAAAAAAGTTTGCTTAATTGCTATTCAACTCTTATGAAGTGGAAAAGTGAAAACGAAGAAGGCTATGCCTTTTGGTATACCAATGATGTGGTTAGACAACAGCCCGCATCAAGAAGAAAATTGCTATGGATGTATGTACTACCATAAAACTTTGAATAGAAGGAAAGCAAAGAATACAACTTATGTAGCAGTGCCAAGTGCCCAATTACCATTACCGCACTCAGAATTCGTTTCAGTACCAACATACCGAAGTATTGATCTTCAAACAGATATCAGTACTACAACCGCCACTGCTACATCCATGGATTTCTTCTCAGAATACGACCCTGGTGAAGGTACATCCTATGAAACATCAAAGGACCCAATCCTAGCCACACAAAAGCAATTGGATGGAATTGTTGCAAATTTGTGTTTGACTCAGAAAAAATCAGAACTAATTATTTTTCATTTGAAAAATTTTTCATTTGGCTTCATTTTTGAAAGGAAATAATTTGCTGGCGAAAGGTACCAAAGTAACAGCATATTGAAAACGCCAAAAAGAGTTAGAAAAGTTCTTCAATGTGAATGATGCAAGAATGCTTATTCCAACGATATTGAAAATTTAATGGAGACGATAGGGTTAACCTATAAAAAAGATGATTTGCGTTTATTCATCGATAGTTCACTAATCAGCTTAAAAGTTGTGCTTTGGCACAAGACAAATAGAATGCCTTCTGTTCCGATTGCGTAGAGCACTGACACTAGTGCAAATTTCGATAATTTGAAACACATTCTGGAAGTAGTCAAATATAACGAACACCAGTGGCGCATTTGCTGCGACCTCAAAATAGTTTCATTGATTACAGGCTTTACAGCATCTGGCCGTCCAAAATATCCGTGTTTTTTGTGCGATTGGGATTCACGATACGGAGAAGGTATTAAAGGAAGAAATCAGTACAAACAGCATAACTGGAATTGTCGCATTGGACGGAAATGACCTAAAGACAATGGGCTTTAGGCTAATTCTACATCAATTTTTTAAAATCTTTTAATTGTTGCACAGGTCTCTAGCAATAATTTGGCTTTTACAGATTGAAAAAATATCAATTAGTTGACGACAATATGCTGAAAATCGGCATTTGACTGCAAAGTTCGAAGGTCGATTAAAAAAAAACTCGAACTAACATAAACAAACGCCGCGATACGGGTCTTCTAATTTAGCCTCTATTTTCACCCCTCACTCTCAGAATCGACCTAACTTTTGCTAACCTGAATTTGTTCCACAGTGTAATTCTACTAATTTAAAAAAGCAAAATCCCTGGACTAATCGATTCAAAAGATGTAAAACATGAACATATTTTAATAGGTTCTTCTCTGCGATTAAACCGAAATCCAGAATTATTTTGGTCAAGAATTAACACAGACATCAGCGTGAAAGAGGTTCTGCTTAAAAGGGAATAGCAAAGTCTTGACGTCAAGTTTTGATCAGTGTAAATCAGGTAGGAGTTCGCAACTGCCAATCTTATCTAGGCACAATGAATGCGATACGTGCGGCAAGCAAAACCATAAATAAAAACTATCAAAAACATAAATCTTGTTATTGCAAACGACTCAAAGTGATTTCTATTTAAACTCCGTCAGAATTTTGGAAAAATTTAGTGCAAATTTGTTATAAAGATAATTCAGTATATCACTGAAAGGCCAATATGGAAGGTAAACATATTATGTCACACTCTTTGTGCTAAAGTTTCGGCTTCACTCTTGGAATTTGTTTTTATTTTAGACATTAGAACAGTGTTATTGGCGCTATTTTTAGCAACGCTGTTTACATGCAGCTTGCAGAAAGAATACCTGACACCAGAACATGATCCATGTCGACTATTCAAGAATGGTGTTAAGCTGCGTAAGCCTGGTACCTGCACGGAGGCGATTATTTGTCAAAATTCTCAAAGTGTTCCTTTCATGGATTGTGGAACTAGTCTTTGGGATAAGAACAGCGAGAAGTGTGCTAAGAGCAACAGCGATAAATATTGCACACCAAGTTGCCCCAAAAATGCACCTCCATATATAGCCGATCAAAAAAATTGCAGAGACTGGATCGAGTGCAGTAGTGCTGGCAAGGTTATGTCTCAAGGAAAGTGCACTGAGGGCTTGTATTTTGATCAGAATCAACAGTTGTGTGTTTATTCGGAGCATTCTGAGTGTGTGGCCAGTTATGAGATATGTGATATAGTGCCTAACAATGTTGCTTTCAAGGATGAAAGCAACTGCCATAAGTATATGCAGTGCAATAAAAATCTGCCGGTGGAGGTCGAATGTGAAAAAGACACTTATTTCGATGTCAAGTTAGACAAATGCATACCCAAGGCGCAGGTTGAGTGTAAAAAGCATCCTTTTCCAAAAGATGTATGTGGCAATCATAAGATAACTATACGCAACAAATTTGTTAGCGATGGCGCTACGTGCAGCGGCTACTTTTACTGCAAGGAGTTGTCAACACCAGTGCCTGATCCCGAGCCAAGATGGGATCAATGCAAAAATGGTTTATTTTTTGATGCAAAACAAGGAGCCTGTGTAGCCAGTTCACAAGTCAAATGTAATGAGGACCGCTGTGATGGGCGTGTCAATGGTATAGAACTAAGCTCTAAGCGCGGGTGTCAGCACTATCTGATTTGCGAAAATGGCTTCACAGTGGAGGAAAAATATTGTGGCGATGGCCTGTACTTTGATGTTAACAGTGAGAGTTGCACTCGCCTGCATATACGCTATGTTGCCTGTTCCTAGTTACAATGTACGACAATTTCTAATTTTTTTCCGAAATTACGGACTACTATCAACGGGTTATGGCAATTAAAGAAAAATTACCATTATTTTGTAATCTTTTGTCTTTGGAGGAGATAAGAAATACAGGGTGTCCCGCAATTAAGTGCAACTACTCACGGAGGTAAAAGGTTTTGTCGAGCTGAACAAAATATCGTATGAGAGGGGGGATCTATTTTCACGTTCTTAGGAGCTACAGGGTTAATGAATATTTGACAACATTGATTCACGTTATTGTTTCTAGCAGGAAAAGTAACCTACATAAAACTACATTATTTTAATGACTCATTGCAAAGGCAATAAAATCTTCTTCTAACGGTATATCAACAAACTCCAACGACTTAACCGTTACCGAGCTGTGCTCGTGTGAAGATGAAATCAATCGGGTTTAACTACTAAATTTCAAATTTGAGTGCAAATTTCTCAGAATTTCGAGTAATAAATTAACTTTTTTTGTAGGATCAATTTTGTAATTTATTCATTTTTCTTTTCAATGACACCAAAAACATAAACATATCTTAAGAAATTAAAAAGTTGGATGTACTAAAAAAATTATACTTATTAGAAAACAATGAAAGCAATTGTAATGTCATTATTAATCATTATTTTCTAATAAGTATAATTTTTTTAGTGCAGCCAACTTTTAATTTTTAAAGATATGTTTATGTTTTTGGTGTCATTGAATAGAAAATTGAATAAATTACAAGATTGATTATACAAAAAAATTCCATTAATTACGCGAAATTCTGAGAAATAAGAGGGGGCGAGGGGGGTCTATTTCCACGTTCTTAGGAGCTACAGGGTTAATTAATATTAGACGACTTTGATTAACGGTATTGTTTCTAGCAGGAAAAATAACCTACATAAAAGTTATTTTAATCACTCATTGCAAATGCAATAAAATCACCTTTCTAACGGTATATCAACAAACTCCAACGACTTAACTACCAAATTTCTTGGTAGTTAAAACCGATTTATGTCATCTTCACAAGAGCACAGCTCGGTAACGGTTAAGTCGTTGGAGTTTGTTGATATACCGTTAGAAAGGTGATTTTATTGCATTTGCAATGAGTGATTAAAATAAGTTTTATGTAGGTTATTTTTCCTGCTAGAAACAATACCGTTAATCAAAGTCGTCTAATATTAATTAACCCTGTAGCTCCTAAGAACGTGGAAATATACCCCCCCCCCCACTTATACGATTTTTTGCTCAGCTTGACATAACCTTTCACCTCCGCAAATAGTTGCACTCAATTGCGGGACACCCTGTATAAGTTTATCGGAGTCTTACAAGCTTACGTCGCACAGTGGCTCAGAATAGATTTTCATTGGCCAAAATTCTATTACTTTTGAACCGATTGAGGTATTTGAGTAATTGTCTTTAATTATCTGACAGATAACTCCTTACATTTGTTGTGTTTAAAATTTTGTTAAAATCGATTGAGTACATATTAAGAAATTCAAGGTCGAAGTTGAACTTTTGAAATTTTTATCTCTTAGTATGCAATTATGTTTTTCTTACATTTTTAATCTCCTCTATTTATTAAAAGAGTCATATGTTGATAAATAAAACATTTTATTATTAATATGATTTTTTACATTGGGACATTTTTTATTTTTTAATTTTTTTTTCTAATATTATATATATCTCACTAAAACAAAAAAAATCATATATTAATTATTATTTATTTGGTTGGAATATTTCTTGCAAATATTGCGTACTCAGTTCTGAATTATTTTCGTCCTGTAGTAGCTCTTTCGCTCCTTTATTTTAGTTCAGGTGTTCCACTTTCCATTGATGTCGCATGCTAGAGATGAGCGGTTCTGACTTTGCCAATAATATATTAAAAAGATCTTCATTTGCGCAATTGCGTGACATTTTCTGGTGTTGTGTTGTCTATAAAATCTGTAATCGTCATTCCCTTATTCCTGAGCTTCCTCCAATAGATCTCCAAGTGCTACTAAATAATATTTAATGACAACTTTTCCATGATAAAGGATTTTGTGAACTAATGCAGACATATTTCTCCATGGGTATTTTGTTGTATATATTTTTGCGGTTTCCTTAGCGTAATCACCAAACTTTTTCGCGTCAATTTGTTCATTGCATGCAATTACTTCGATGATTATTCTAAGCCTGGAAATAATTTTTAAATCAAATCCTTTTATTCTCTTTACGGATCTGAGAAGAATCTTCTTGCTGTGTTTTCATCATTTGTATTGCCTGAACCTTGTTTTGGCTGGTCTATAACTAATCCATTTTGTCGATATTCATCTTGGACATGCTTCTTTTCCTTCGAAACTTCGTAACTCCTTGTAGGTGTTGGTGTTTCTTACTGATCCTGTAGGTCCGAACTCCAAATCGTAGCTGATTTTCAGTATGTGTTCCATAAATCGTATTCTTGCATGTAGTGGTGATACTCCGAATTGATATGCATCAGTATTATCTATTGATTTGTCTGGGACTTGGTTTAATTGGCTTGATGTTGTTTGGCATATGATGCAACTGGATAAACCCTTTGTTTCAGTCAAAGCTTGGCCTACTTTACCATCAATCATTGTAAGCACTAGCTGGTAGCTAACCTCGATTTTCTGCCCGTTAATTTCTATTTGTAATGGATGAGGCTGTGCAATTTGGGCTCTGATATCGCGTGCTTCTTTCTTAATGGTATCCTGGGTTTCCTTTTTGTATTCAAATTTGATGGGCCTGCAGTATTTCGTGGAAGATGGTGTGCGATTTTTCCAAATATCACTGGTGTGCGTTGTGCTGGTCGCACTGGTGGCACTGTGTCTTCCAAAATCTTTTTTAAACGCAATGGTACAAATGACACTATGAACATATCCGTGTCGAAGGTATTTTCACATAACAATTACTTGTATTGTTTTTATCCGGAAGAACCATCACATCCCCATTTGCAAAACAGAATTAACTTGCAGTTTCCATATTGCTTCAACTCATTTTCTTGAAATTATTGTAGTAAGCGTTGTGCTGTGTGATCAAGTAATGATTGCAGTTGTACCTCTGCCGAAATTGGTGTAATTGCAATTGTGTCGTTAGATGGCAAGCAGTCCTTTTTAGTATCAATTATGTGATGATATGATGGATACAGATCCGTTTTGTTCTTTTGAGTATCCGTTCTGTTCTCACTGGACTAGCATTAATAACTTTTTCAATGATTTCCAGTTTTGCATATTTTTTATTTGCTCGCAATTGATGATGGAAAATTTCTTGAACATTTTCACTTCCGATTTCATCAGTGATATCCTTAGCTTCCGCCTCTTAGATCTATCACTGCAGTTGTCAAGTTCTTTGTTTGGTCTTCCTGCACTGATTTTGTCGGTAGTTTTTGAAGCTCTCTGAACAGTAATCTCGCATTCCAGCCATTTTTCGTTATGTTTATAAAATCTTTTCTTCGTGTAGTTATACTGGCTGTAGCGCTTTTTTAAATTTTTGACGAAAACAGATAATTCTCTTCTAAGTCCAATGGTATTTCGAAGTTTATTTTTCTTTGAACGTAGCTTAGAACATCTTCCTGTTTTTTGTTTCTTATATACTCCTCAGTCAATTATTTCTAACTGAATCTCTCCATGATTTTTGAATCAATTTATTTATTTCCAATTGCAATGGCTGAGAATTATAGCAACTGAGACTGTATCCGAATATCACTTCCGAGCTTCTATATCAAGCATCAGTACCTGTATCTATTATAACCTGCACCAGTTCTATAAAGGTAAAATTTAAAACGCCAAATTGTATATATATATTGTATATATATTTTGTATATGCACCTGTCTATAGAGTTTCTCTTTCTGTCTTATAGAGTTGGAATAAAAAGAGTAAATAAAACTGAAAAATTCTTTAAATTGCATTCAATAAAAACCTCAAGTTTAAATAGAATACATCATTGCATACTTATAGGGATGCGTTTAAATTAGAGTCATTCGAATATTTTTGTCAGTACCCTATAGAAACAAACTAACTTGTTTTTAAAAACAACTAACTAAAAAGCTAATTTAAAATAAACTAGTATATGAACTACTTTGAATTATATTAAGGCGGCATCCACTGCAATTCTAAATAGTTTTTATTGAATTATATGTATATGAAGTAATTGAATTACTACTTAAAAACAATTGATTGATAAACTACTTTGAATTATATTAAGGCGGCAACTACTCCGATTTTGACATGTTTTAATTGCAAATTTTTATTATATTACAAGTTTATATATATTTAACCATGTTATTTCATCAAATATTATTAACTTTAGGCCATCAGTAATAGTTTTCATTGGTTATTTTAAAATAATTAAAAAAATAATTTAAATGTAACTAATTTAACAAGTAGTTGAAAATATATGCAGACGAAAGTCAATTGACTTATTTAGCGGACATCACCATACAAAATTTGTTAGTTCGTTCTATGGAAAAAAGTCAGAATTTCAACTAGTTGTGGTTGACAAAAAACTACTTTATCAACTACTTTTAAATTAGTTGATTTTCCTACAGGGTGGTTTCAGTAAAACGAAAAAAACTTCTACGGGGGGATCGTGGGAGTATAAGAGTATATATGGGGTGAAAGAGGAAACTTTCAGCTTTAACTGGATGCTTTCATTTTTTTGATGCTTTCATTTTGATCCTTAGAAGTTCTATTCCACTAAAGTTAAAATTTATACAAAAAACAGTCATTTTGAAAACATTTCGTAACACCCAAAATATAAATAGTACAGCTACAACCGCATACAAAAATTAAACGATAATAGTCCTACCAACCTAACAAAAAAAATAAAAATTCAACCTTCTATTGATTATTGTTTGTGAGCCATGGCCATTCATTTTCAATGAAAAAATAAAAAACTCACTTTTTTCTGAAATTAGCAAAATCAGTTATGCTTAACCGCATGCCACGATCACAATTTTAGATATTTTGACTTAAATTTTTGGCTACCTAACTTTGAATATATTTACTACAAAATGGCGCAAAAATTTTATGAATCGGTTACAACAAAAAATGTTTATTTTGACCAATGGATTCAATTCTTGAGCCACAGTGCGTCGGAGTAATATTATAAATTTCCTTACATATAGATACTTCTAAATACATGCCTTTGACTTACAATTAGTAATTGTGTTCACAGACCTATAGTAAAATTTTATGAGAAATATATTTGTAGAATATTTCAATTTAAAAAAGTTCTCTTAAAGTACTCTTAAAAGAATTTTTGTTCTCTTATATCTATATTCTCTTATAGAATTAGTTCATACAAGTTTGTAATTTTTTTATGCGCTGTACTGTATTATACGCAACATGTGGTATTAGGAAAAAGGTCTGCTCTTGCTTTATAAAAATTCAAAACAATAAAAATTTTAAAATAAACTTGACGAAAACAATTAATTTATCGTGATAAGATAGCCTAGCAAACCAAAGTGTCAAACATACTTTGTCGAAACTCAAACTAATTCATAACAATTTTGAGTTATGTTAAGGAATTCGATGTCATTTCTTTACAAAAATTTTGAGTTATGTTAAGGAATTCGATGCCATTTCTTTACAAAAAAAAAAGTTTCGATTTGTATACCGAGTTTCGATATGTGCCAATTTGTACGATCAATTAAAGTGCTAATGCGAACAGAGCGAAATTTAATATCTCTCGAAAGGTGTGAACATAATTGTAACTTATTCGTAACATTTTTCGTTTAATTGCATAAATGCCGAATTTTTAAATTTTCGAAGTGAATCTTCTTAAGCCGGGTATACAACAAACCTGTTGCACAGTACGATTGTTTTAAAATTTAGAAGGACAAAACTGCCAAAAATTTTAAGTTGTATGTATGTGTATGTATTTATCTAAATAAAAATCAATACATACTAGAACCATGCAAGCAGGCAGGAAATCAGGTAGGGAGAAGGAGAGGAGGGGGTGTTAGTTTCCTTTATGTAGGTTTATATATATAAACCAAAAACCATACAAATTTTTAATTGGTGTTGGGCTCAGGGGCGCACTCAGGGGACTTTAGGAGGCTAACACTCGTCAAATGGACGAATAAAAATATAACAAAACGTATGGAATAAAACATCGACACTATTTATTAAATAAAAGCGTTGTGACACTGCACGAATGTTCCACAATCACGAGAGAACACAGAACCGATTTAGACGATGTAGATACCAACCGATTTATTATTTCAGCTAAGTCATGAAGCTATGTTAGATTTGCCACGCCTACTTTTAACGTCCATAAATCAATGAAAATTATACATTTCTGACGGTTCTGATAGTATTAGACTAAAAATTGGTAATTTACTTAGTAAGATTATTCTCGGTAACTGTACTAAAAATGGGCGTGGTCGGACTATACATACGCCCACTTTTACGAAATCGCTATAATTCCCCAATTGTACATGTTTTTATAGTGAAACTTGGTATGAAAGTGCTATGGATCCTAATATGGGCTTTTTCACAGAAAAGTCCACCCTGACGCAAAAATTAAAATTTATTTAAAACTTATTTAAAGATATTATCTAAGAGAAACATTAAGCTATTTGAACATAATTTATCATGAAAATCAAGTCGTCTGCATTGTTTCACAAATGTATTTTTCTGTTTAGTAAATGTTTCGTAAGCGTTTTTGTTTTAGTAAAAATGAAAGGCATTAGCTAAAAATAATAAAAAATGGTTGAGGTAGGGAGAAGCAGAATATATTAAATTTGTTTTTTAATTACTTAATAACCTAATAACTTAATTACCCAATTGAATTGCAATCGAAATTTAAGTAACATAATGCCAGTAACGGCACGTCAGATGACTAAGCCTAATAACAAAAAATTGGGAAAAACTTTTTAAATTTGATTACTTGGAAAATAAACTTGTATTATTTCATATCATTCTAAAAAGGGTTTTATACAGAAGGTCTTGCCCCATTCGCTGAGTTTTGCAAATCTTATAATCCAAGTCGAAAACCACTTCCATTTTTTGTAAAATCACGAAACAGCATAATTTTGCTTGTAATTTTTTTACTTAAAATAGTTCTACTTAATTACTATGCAAATATAAAAAACCTTTTTAAAAAACATTTTTCATTCTTTTTTTCCTAATATTTTTTGTACAATTCGTACATAACGGCAGTTTGGAAATACCCATATGAATAAATGTTGCCACGCCTACTTTTACTGCCCATTTATCTATCTATATCTATACTATTGTATAAAAACGAAGTGGAAATTTTTATTTCCAAGTAAACTCCAAAAATACTGGGACGTTTTTTATGAAATAAATTTTAAAATGTCATATTTGTGCTACAGCACAGTATAGGGGTATTATAATTAGTTATACTTATACTGTTAGATATACAGTACTTACTTATAAAGTTAGTTATACTTAATATAGAATCATCAGCCGACTTAGGTGATTTACCTATTGCTTTTTTTCTCGGTGTAGCTTTTAGTGTTCAACCTTTTTGTACTAGTTTTCTCTTTGTGGCATTTCTTTTCTCAATTTTTCTTTTTCTCCTAACCTAATATCTAATAAAACCTAATTTTCTAATAAGTATAATTTATTTAGTACAGCCAACTTTTTTATTTCAACTTTAATATGAAATATACAGTGAAACCCGCTTAAATACCTCACCCAAAAATGTCAGCATTTTAAGGGACTTAAGCGGGTTGGGTACTTAAGAGGGTAAACATGCATAAATTTTAGTGAAAAATTCCCGAAAATTTTGGTTACTAAGGCGAGTTAGGAACTGAAAGGGGGAGGTACTTAAGCGGGTTTCACTGTATATCTATACAGAAATAGGCTAAGGAAAAAGAGTTCAGTACCATTATCTCCTGTGTTTCTCAACAGATTTTGATGATTTTTGTTTTTAAATGAATCAGAGTAGGGAGGAGCATCGACGATTTTTCAAAGAAAAGTGCTAGCTGGATTACCCCTTGCTCGCGTTGCTCGGCGGTGGTATGGCGAAAAGGTCGAATTTCGACCACTGGTGCACTCTAGTAAAATTAATTCAATAAATAATTCGAATTTATTATAATATTTTAAAATTAAATAGAGTTTTCATAGCATAACTGTCATGCACATGCATGTAAACCTGCATAGTAGTAACACAATTTTTTGTATTATTTATTGTACTAATCTTGCTGAAAACTAGCAGAAACAATAGCAAACGACAAAAATATTTAGCAAAAATGATAAATTAAGCAATGACTATGTTTTTCCAAAAAGAAACAATGACATACCGTTTCAATTATTTCGTTAAGTCTTAAAGCTTGTGTTCATTAACTTGTCGATTTCAGTTATTTTTTTAAACTCGCAATGCCCTCTTGCGTCAAACAGCAAGTCTCATTACATAGATTGTATCATACACAAGAACCAATGCGGTCGATAGATTTTGATACCTTAAACAAAAACCATGCGCTAGGCAAACGGAAAAATCAAATGCTGGCTTTGTATTTCATGTAATTATTTAAAATTTATGTAAGTTAGACAGTTTAAATATGAATTTTACTCCCAGTGATTACCAACCAGTCTAACAAGTGCTTACATCAACATTGTACGATAAGTACTTTAAGCACACCAAAGGCTCAAAGTGTAACAATAAAACGATTTCTGATCGCAATCAACAACCCACTAACCTCCGAGAATGACGTAATCCTACGTCAAAATAGCTTGCAACTTGATGTTAGACTTCTCGTTGGCAATATATATGTAGTTATCAGTGTGACCACCCGATACAAGTTTTACAAGTCAAATTTAACATTTTACATTTAAAAATCAATTTTTTACAAATCAAACAATCCCATAAATTCATTTTTTCCGGTTAGAAGTTCCACTTATAATGTGTGACGGTCACACACATAATTTTTTATGTGTTTCAAATGGTTACGTTAAGTAGTATCAATAGGGGGTTCCTGGACCAACTTTTGTATGGAAACCGCGGTGCACTTTTATTCTGTCTCGCTCGCATACATTGATTTCCTATCTAACATCTCTCTCGCACCCCTGTTCTGGCGCCATGGGTTGATGATATGTGGTATCATTTTAGCGGTGTGGTTGAAAGCTGTTTGTTTCATTGCATTTTTTTAAGGTGTTTTTAAAAAATGTTGATTTTTTGTTTCATTGCACTACATCCTAGGGCGTGGGTTTGAATTTAAAAAATGTTGGCAAAACATGCTGGTGTGTCACCTTGTGCCCTGTACACTGGAGTTGAAGTCTTTTTTGTTTTGTTGTATGCTTATAGGTGATTTTTTAATTTGATCAATTTAATGTGTTTGGATGATAAGCATTGAATATGTGTATGTGTGTATGTGTGTGGTGTGTTAATAGGGCTGCCAGGTTTAATTACCCTGTAGGAAAATCAACTAATTTAAAAGTAGTTGATAAAGTAGTTTTTTGTCAACCACAACTAGTTGAAATTCTGACTTTTTTCCATAGAACGAACTAACTTATTTTGTATGGTGATGTCCGCTAAATAAGTCAATTGACTTTCGTCTGCATATATTTTCAACTACTTGTTTAATTAGTTACATTTAAATTATTTTTTTAATTGCTTTTAAATAACCAATTGAAAACTATTACTGATGGCCTAAAGTTAATAATATTTGATGAAATAACATGGTTAAATATATATAAACTTGTAATCTAATAAAAATTTTTTAATTAAAACATGTCAAAATCTGAGTAGTTGCCGCCTTAATATAATTCAAAGTAGTTCATATACTAGTTTATTTTAAATTAGTTTTTTAGTTAGTTGTTTTTAAAAACAAGTTAGTTTGTTCCTATAGGGTAATTATGGAAAGCGTTTATTGCAATAAGATTTTTAGTTCAAATATTTAAAAATTGTAATGGCTAATCAGTGTTGTGCCGAGTCTTAAGAGATGCTTCTTGGTACATTCTTAAGACTCGGCGTCATACCCCTTCACTTCCAACTCCCTTTCACATCTTTTTTTGTATGGAACAGCTACGTAAGGGGCATTAATCCCTTCGTCACATCATCGAGCATGTAAGAAGTGATTAGTCAAGAATCCGAGTACCTTCTTTTGGCAATGAAGAAAGGATACGGATGTCGATATGGATATAGATTTTTTCCAATTTTATTTTGTTTTTACTTTAGCATTTTTCACATTTTATTTCGCTTTGCAGCTGCCGTGTTCATCTCCTAACGTATTAGTGCCTTTTTTTAATACTTGAGGCAATACTTTCCGACTGGGTATTTTTGGAGTCTACAGAAAACATACTTTCAATAACTGATTTTTGTAGATATATACAATTTATTGTAAAATTTAGTTTTGGAACGTTTTCAAAAGCGTTCACCTCAAAGGCTGGCAAAAAGTATAAGAAGAATAACATCGATTCTGAAAGGAAATAAATAAAACTTATAATATCTTGAAAAATCTGATAAGGAATAAACAGGATTTAGAAGTTATTGCCTTGCAAAAATAGGTAATTTTACGTGTTTTCATTTAATTTTTGCCGTATTTCAAGCTGAATAATACATAAAAATTTCAATTCCTTGCTACAGATAATAAATTTGTTTAAATTTAAAAAAAAAAATTAGCTTAGAATTTTTAAAAAATGTATTTTTGGTAATATTTTTTCCTAAACACTAAAAAACGAGAATTTCAAAAGGTAAATTAAAATTAAAATTTTAATTTTGGTAAATTAAAAGGTAAAGGGGTTAAAAACCCCTGGCTTTGAAAAGATGTAGCATCCACAAACAAATTTTGGGTTCTGATGTTTTGGGTTTTTTTTCTAGTGAAGGAATTTCCTTTACAGCGATATCAAACTTTTAAGATTTCGTGTCCATAACAACTCTGAATTTTGTCCACTAGAAGAACTACTGTGCGACGTCTACCGAGAGCGAAGACAAATCTTTTTCTTTTTTTCATAACTAAATAAAAACTATGATCCATTTAAAATTTTTTTTATCACTAAGAGCTTAATGACTTAAGAGAAATTCGTGAAAATAAAAAAAAAGTGATTGTAACATCCATATAAGCATTTTCATCATGGAATTAATCGCACTGTTAGAAATCCTGGAATAAATTTAAAGTATTACAAAAATTTGGAATACAATATCGACTTAATTTTTTGAAATTATTTTGCGGGTAAAATTTAGTTGACATGGATGTTGCCTTAAGTTAACCAAATTCTGGAAATAATTTTAACTCTGGCCTGTAGAACAGCTTCCAACGAATCCACAAAAAAAAATTGACTTCAAAATGCTATTGGAGCGGTACGCTTTACTGGTTTAGCGCTAATATGGGGTTATCTCTAATTGCAACTATAAGTGTTCATCGATTTTTTGCATAATTTTGAATTATAACTATCCGCAAATACGCCCTTAAATTTCAAGTCCATCCGAATAAAATTGACTGAGATATGAGCTTTGTAAGAAAACAGTCCGTTGCAGAGGGGATTGAAGTTAAAACTTTAAAGAGTTTTTTCAAAATAAAATTTTTAAAATCGGTGACAAAAATTACTTGAAACTGCTTAACAGATCTTCTTGCAATCTTACACGCTAATTCAATACATGTTCAGATGCAAATTTTTAGACCGTACTGTAAGTTCAGAGTATTGAATGAAACACTCAATTCAATCATAAAAGAACGAAAAGAAGAACTGATTGTTGATTTAACATAAGTATGAGGTACTCAAATAATATGTCTCCGTAGCCCAGGGTTGGAACAGCGGACTATGGATCCAAGTGTAGTGTGTTCAATCCTCGGTGAAAGCAAACAAATGAAACATTTTTAAACAGCCATTATTTCGTTTTTATACAACAATAGCGGCGAATTGCTGTGTTGTTGTTTTCATAAGAACTATTTCGTTACATTGGTTTTACCCCCATCTAGCTCGCCGTATTGTCGTTACGCGGCTATAAAAGTTTCACTTCAAAAAGCTTTGGTGGCTGAGAGCAGACATTAATACGACCGTAACGGTTAAAACACTTTGGTGGCTGAGAGCAGACATACGGTCGCAAAGAGTTTAATCAATCAATCAAACACTAGTAAAAATTGTTATTTAACAAGATCCATTGTCAGTTTTTGTTTCAGATGATCCAGTTCGTCACAATGTTTGTCGCCGCAAAATGCAAAAATACAATTTTTTTACGGCCATTTGTAACAAAACTATGCAATATTTTTCAATAAAAAAATACTGAAAGTTGTTCAAGGTATGTTCATTAAGCTGATATATTCATCGTTTAAAAAAATTGGGCAGTTTTAACAAAAAAATTTATGGAAATGATCTTTTTTGTTTTGCGCTGCAATCGACAAATTGACTTCGCTACAACAATGTATCTACAACTATGTATTAATATATTTATTTTTTAAAATCTCTGTTTTTGTTACTTTACTTAAATAAATACTTGCGATTTGAGCAATTAAATCTATTTAGTATGCTTCGAATTAGAAAAAGAAAATGTCGTTAAACCTTTTATTTTCGATTATTGAAATAGATTAAGGGTACCTTTAAGTAATATAACGTGATTTTGAAGGCGTTTTTTGAAAGAAGACTTCAATTGATATAAAGTTTTTTTATTGATTTCAACAAATATTAGAGTACATATGTTTTTTTTTATTTGTGACCTCATTTGCGTGTACGTGACGTTGTCATGAAGCGATGCGAGAAAAGTAGGAACCTTTTTGCTTGCAGAATAACATGATCTGTAACCATCTGCGAAAAAAAAAAATATATTTGTAAAGTAAACACTTACGCCGAGGTACATAGTGACTTCGATTCTTTTTTTCAAAATGAGCCTGAAAATAAATTTGCAGCTCGTTGTGTACTCAAATTTAGACCCATTTGTTAAACAATTAACGTTGAAGACGAGTGATTTTTTACAAACAAAATTTTTTTCAAAAATTTGAAATCACTACCTCGGCGTAAGTGTTTTCTTTACAAATATTTATATGTATACACATATTTTTTTTTCAGATGATAACAGATCATGATATTCTGCAAGCAAAATGGTCTACTTTTCTCGCATCTCTTCATGACTACGTCACGTACACGCTATAACAGTGGTTTTATCAAAGGCTCAGCCGTTCCAGGATCTAACAAAGGATCCACAAACGTTGGTTAAATAAGAAGACGCAGTTTTAAAATTTAAAGCTTAATTTTTATTGACAATATCAATCGCTTATTATAATAATTCTGCAGCGCAAGGTGGTCGTGCAGTCAGTAGCAGTTGTGTTTGGGTATCCGTAAAAGGGTTAAGAGTGTCAGCTGGTCCTGGTCGGAAGTCTAGTGTTACCGGGTTTTCTTCCCTCAGGTATAACTAATTGCAGTATTCGGTACCAGGTAATCGTTTTCGGGTAATCGGTATTCGATTTACTGGTGTTTTTAATGCGGTGAGTTTTGGAGTACGAATCGTTGCAAAAACTAAAATCAACTGGAGGGAAGGCTTATTAGTAAATATAAAATCAATAATAAAAGGGTGGATATAAATACTGTGGCCCAATGATCAAAATCTGATCTGCACCACAATTAGGTACACAAAACCTAAGTAAAATACTGCAGCCCAATGATCAGAATCTGATCTGCACCTGCGGCCAGCCAAACAGAACCCAATACCCTATAGTGGCCCAACGGTCTGAATTTGATCAATGCCACAGCCAGCTAGTTCAAATATGTGCACAATACTGCGGCCCAACGATCAGAATCTGATCCACACCTGAAGTCAGCCAGACAAAACCAAAGTAAAATACTGCGGCACAATGATCAGAATCTGATACCTATAGCCAGTATGTATCACCGCAACCAAAAATTATACAGCCGTGCTGTTATGTGTGCTGAGGTTGAGGCTCAAAGCAAAGGAACTGGTCCGCACCTTATACCTCGTGCAAAGCACACATTTTGAGCACTTACCTGGACGGAAGGCTGATGCAAGTGACCAACAGGCGGCCATTTATTCATCCGAGTGATAAAACCCTTGCTGAATCATAAGATCACACAATAATATTTTCTGCCTGTTGATACTTAACTTTTATGTGCCTAAGTGAATGCCTAGCGGCTCTAACATAACTTTGGATGCGTCTGCTTATCTTATACACATGTTTGTGTGTCGGCCTATCTAATACACAGGCTTGTGTGTGTTGGTCTGTATGCGCAATTGCAGGTATACTGCAGGGTACTTTAATAAATTTATAATACTAATAACTATAAATTTGATTATTATTATTAACATTCATTAATAAATAATAACTTTGTAATATAATTAACTACTCATTTTATTATTATTAACATCCATTAAAGAAAATATGAAAATTATGCTTGTGCTAATCTTCTTCTTCTATATATATTAAAATAAAATGCATTGTGTATGAAATTGATGTTCTCTGTAATGCGTGAACCGATTATTTTTCTGATTTATTTCCCAGGGAAGGTAACGTCAATACAAAGGTTTTTATGTATAAACGGTCGTTGTATGTGTTTTGGTTAATGAGTTATAGGTATTTGAACATGTATTTGTGCGTATATGGTGTATATGGGGAAATATTTACAAATTCCTATATCTCGGTAAATATGGGTACTACGGTATTGGAATTTGGTACAGATGTGGGTAGGATAATTTTCAAACACAGTAGAAAAAGTGGGCAGAATAAGTCAAAGGGGCGTGGCACTATAAATAGTGTAAAAAAATCTCAGTAAGCATGCGTACTAGGGTATTGGAATAAAATAACAAGAAATACTGAAGCGATTTGAACGCAAAAACAGCAATTTATGTTATTTTATAAAAAAAAAAAGGTTTAACAGCCACGCCTCCTATATTGAGAAAACATAATAACACGAGAACGGATCAGCCGATTTGAACGAAAAAGGTATCAAATTGTTCTGTATTAGTTTTTGATTAGAAAAACAAAATTTTCAATGCCTACCTGCTAAGCCTACTAACATTGAAAAACAAAATTAAAACGACTGAATCGATTTGAACAAAATCGATATGAATCAAACAATTCTGATTGCATTTAGATTACACTATTTAGAAACGCACAAAAAATTGAAAAATATAATAAGAAGAGAACGGATTAATCGATTTGCAGTTTGCAGATTTGCAATTTACCAAGTCTGCCTGCCACTCTAAGCTTATTTTAAAAAAACATAAAAAGACGTGAACAGCTGAGCCGATTTCAGCAAAAATCAAATCAATTAAGTCCGTGTATCATTGCGATTAACATCCCAGCAAAAAGTGCTTCCAAAAGAAGGAAAAGTGAAAGGGAAAGTTTTGAACTCCATTCCTTCCACTTTTTTACCCAGAAGGCATTCTTTCAACATATGCATGTAATTGGGTCATTCTTCAGAAGTGCTTCCAGAATGTTTTCAAATGAAGGTTTCTGTGAGGCATTCTATGAAAAAAGTGATCGTTGCTATCAACCGACCGAAGGCTTTTGTTAAGTATAATCTATCTATATACATAAAAATGAATGTATTTATGTATGTGGGCGTGTATGTTAGATATAGACTTCGAAACCGCTAAACCAATCTTTATGAAATTTTCAGGGAAACTGTAGCAAAGTCTCGAGAGTGTCTTGAGTTTGGTGCCGATTGAACCAATGGGCAGGCCACCTCTTTTTGTAGTTATAGTCCGCACAGCCTCGGAATTTGGTATTTGAATAAGGGAAAATTCACCATTTATTAATAAATTAAATTGAATTGAAATGCAAATTTCAGCTTTGGCCTTTTTATAATAAACGCGGTATTGCAAGTGGCTGATACGCGGTATAACAAGCCCAACGACGATATATTGTTCTTTCCTTGCCTCAATCATTTCATTATTATCTTTAGCCGATACCATCCATTTTTAATAAAACAAAAACATTTACAAAAACTACATTCGTGAAACAGTGCGGGCAATTTGATCATTAAGGTAAATGAATTAATGTATAAATTGCTTAAATAAATGAAATTTAAATGTTTCTCCGAGAAAATATTCTTTAGGAGTTAACCTACTGTTGAAAAAAATTTTTTCGATTTGCATATTTTCTACCTTTTTGCATATTTAGGTAGAAAAGCGTCTCAAGAATACGTGCGTAAAATTTCAGATCGATATCTAGATTCGTTTTGATGTTATAGCGCTTAGAAGCGAGTGCGCTCCCACTCTCTTTTTTCGGTATTTTACGCTGCTACGAAATAACGGTTTATATACTTATAATACTCTCCAAAATATTTTTCTGGCATTATACAACGCTTATAGCCGACTGAAGCAAAAAAGTTAACTCTTAAAGTGATTAAAAAACTCGCTGTTTACTATGGTCTGGCGATCAGAGGCACCCTGATTCTGTTCAAAACATGAAAAAAGAAGCACTCGCAGGACTTTACCATAGCTGCTCAACGGATGTCAATCCGCAACATATGTACTGTCCAGCCGGAGAGGATTCGTGGTGTAAGTGGCAAAAAGCCAAGGCTACTAACTCTACATATACTCATCCACCAGCATTCAATCAAGAGATTTTTGAAATGTTAAAACCAATCTATGACGACCTTACTGATGAAGATTTATTAAAAAGATGTCTGGGTTCCAATACACAAAATTCTAATGAATCTCTGAATCAAACGGTATGGCTTATCGCTCCCAAACACACCTGCAATGGACTTAAAATAACAGAGAATGATCACCGTTTGCATATTTAACGAAGGTTATCAACCACTTGTTGGCATTCTGGATGTTATGGGCGTTACTATAGGATCATTTGCACATAATTTTGTCATGCAAAATGATCGGAAGAAATTGTTTACTGCAGAAAAAAGGAGCAGCGAAGCATCGAAAGAAAGTCGTGTAGCAAGGAAAAAAAGGAAACTGGCTAAGGAGCAAGCTTTAGAAGATGAGGAAGGCTCATATAATCAAGCAGGATTCGCGGATTGATGGTAAGAAAAACATTTTTTGCTTATCACAAAAATTTCGGTTAAAAAAACTTTAAACGCGTTTTTCTCGAAATGCACTTTTTTTGTGCGCGTCGTTAAAATGAGAAAAAACTACTCAACCGAATCATTTAAACATTTTTTTACATACTCATACAACATTTATCTACTGCATGAACCTCAATTTTCAGCAAAAATGACCTGAAAATGACCGAATTTCGATACCCCACTTTTCAGAAGAGTACCAAGTCGCGGGAAATCGATTTTTTTTTTTCTGATTAGGGTTCATGCAATAGCTGAATAAATAAACTAAACGAAACTTTTACGTTTTTTGGTTCCAGATGGATATTTTTGGCTGATTTTTACGAGGCGGAATTTCGATTTTACGACGCAAGGTGCTGAATCGCTCAACGACTATGGCCGCCATTTTGTTTTTTAATATATTTTGACAATAATTTTTTTATATTTAAACCTTTATAAAGAAGCATGCAAAATTTCAAACTGATATGTCTTGTCAATTTTTTTGATAGCTGTTTGAAAAAAAACGCCGATTTTTCTATTTCAACATTAGGTTAACCCCTTAAATCATAAGTTTTTAATAACTTATGATTTTTCACCTGTAGTGTTATTTTCTAGATTTTCCAATATGTAAGCCTGTTAAAAAAGGCCTGGCGAAGCGGGCGGGGGTTGGGCTAGTTCATTATATATATCTATTAGCGTAGGCAGAGCTTGCTTGGCTTTTAGCCGAAATTGCTGTTATAAGTTATTCGAGTAACTTCTAAGCTGTGGCAAAAGTTCAGATCCGGCCAGCGCACAATGTGTTTTTCTATTTTGTTTTTATATTTTTATGGATAATAATATGAGATCGTTTTCTTTTTTGACGACTTAAGAATATGAGAATAAAAGGAAATTTGATTTGATAATTTTTCTTTTATATTCTGAAGCTAGGTATTATAGGTATGTAGTTTTTATAAAAATTACTATGCATTTTTTTTTAAATATATAATATATTATTCATATTATGAAGTTTCACAAGCATCCGCTGGTTCACATGTGATACACTTTGTATTGTCTGTTGCATTCAGTCCGCAATTGCAGGTATCCTGAGCCACACAGTCGCCTACTGCACGCTTCTCACATTCACATATCGGAGCAGTTACGGTTCCACAAACACCTTGATCATCTAGCTCCGCGGGGTCACAGGTGATGCACTTTGTCTTATCATTTGCATCTAGTCCACAATTGCAGCTATCCTGGGCGGAACACTCGGCTACGACACGCGTGTCACATTCACATATCGGAGCAGTTGCGGTTCCACAAACACCTTGATCATCTAGCTCTGCGGGGTCACAGGTGATGCACTTTGTCTTATCATTCACATCTAGTCCACAATTGCAGCTATCCTGGGCGGAACACTCGGCTACGACACGCGTGTCACATTCACATATCGGAGCAGTTGCGGTTCCACAAACACCTTGATCATCTAGCTCTGCGGGGTCACAGGTGATGCACTTTGTCTTATCATTCACATCTAGTCCACAATTGCAGCTATCCTGGGCGGAACACTCGGCTACGACACGCGTGTCACATTCACATATTGGAGCAGTTGCGGTTCCACAAACACCTTGGTCATTTAAATCGTTGGCATCACAGGTGATGCACTTTGTCTTATCATTCACGTCCAGACCGCACTTGCAGTCATCAGTGGCCGAACACTTATCCGCAGCACGTTGTTCGCAGGAACATGCACCATTTTGGCAGATACCAGTAGTTGGATCAATTGTGGTACTGCATACAATACATTCCTTGTTGTTGACACCATTTAATCCACATTTACAATCGGCGGTGGAAATGCATTTGCCAGTCTTGCTGTCGGGTGCATTGCACTTACATGAACTAGGACCCTTATAGCAAGCACCGTTTTTAGCTGCGTAGCCTAACAAATTACCGCCACTGCTTATGCATGCTTGGGCAGCTTCATCGAAGTAACCAGATTGGCAGCTACCGGTACCCACATTTTTGTTCGTGGAACAAATTAAGTATTCAGTACAGTTCTCGCTAACCGCATTTGCGAATTTCCCCCTGGCGCCCTCGCATCGATCACAGCCTTGGGTTGGTGTGGCTATTTGTCTTTGCACACAGGCCTGTTTAAGGACATCCCAATACATGCTACCGCAGGACTGCGACACCCATTTTTGGCCGTCACACTTGTAGTATCCGGAGCACTTAAGATCATTGGGCTTCAAACTATTAGCCAAAGAACATGCCTCATCACCACCAGTTCCAGGTATTGTCTCACCAGTCACACGTGAACAATCGGTGGATTCTTTGTAGTTACACAAACCTCTTTTTAAGTCAAAAACCTAAAAGAAATGTAAAAGAAATGTTGTGACAAGGAATTAGGAACAAAAGTGAGTGCAAATTTAAAGAGTTATTAACCAGGCCATTTTCGCAAGATCCAAGCTCTGGTTGAGCCTTTCCTGGGCGGCATACTTGATGGTTGGCACAATTTAACCTATCGCCAAAGAATACATTATCCGGCATTATAGCACAGACATTGGTCGAATCTGTTCCGGGTTGTTGTGAATCTGTTGAACATGTACCATACACACAGCCGCCATCTTTAAAAACTTGACCTTCATCACAATTGCCGTCAGCAATCACTTTTTGATTTACACAATAGGACCAAGCACCACACCCTGCCCTTGGAACATGACTAGGTGACTTTGCGTTGATGCATGGATTTGTCAAACCATAGTAACAATCGACACTGTCGCTAGGTGCGCAAGTTTGGCTATTTTTGTCAAAGGAGTAGTTATCGCCGCAAGACTCCTTGCGATAGGCACCATTTAAGCCGCACACATAGTAGGTTGAGCAAGAGTCCGTGCTAGGCAGTTCTATATTGGGCTGTGACATGGTACAGAAGGCGGTCACATTGTAGGTAGCTTGTGATGAATGCAACACTGTTGCAAGCATCAGCAGGGCGAAAATGGGTTTGACTGAAACTGAAAAATAAAAGTGGTATGAATATAAATGATTGTGGTGGTATAGCAAGGTTGATTAATATAGATTAAGTCACTTGAGAGAAGCTCGGTTGAACTGTCAGAATGGATGAAAGGAAATCAAGAAAAAAAAAAACCTGAATCTGTACAATTTTTAGCTGACATCTACTTTGACAGTTCGAGCAAAGGCGAAAAAATAGTGCTTTTCTCAACCACCATATTAAGAGAACTTAGGTGTATAGTATATATTGAAGAAAGGTGAGCTTGAAATAAGGAATTCTATGCAGGGGAAACGCAATGCTTGTCTGTATCGTATATAGCAGAAACCTTAAATCGCGATCTTTTAATTGCACATCAATGGGCATTCGTATTTGACTTAGTCCTGACACAATTGTTCATAGAATCCTTTACTTCGTTAACGGTAATGCGAGAAAAGCATTCAACTTCTCCCACAGGCATTTCTTCTTGAAAATACACGTTATTCATCGAAGCTGTTAGTTCTTCTCTTTGCGTGCAAGGAAGCAACGGATTCTAAGAACGTAGAATTTTGACTTTTGTAAAGCGAGAAATAAACCACACCTCAAGGGAGATATCTGCTCCCATTTGTATTGAGTATAGCAATTATTTGAAGGAGATTGAGGTATAATTAGACACCGGTAATAGAAGTACTGGTAGATACACATTAAAATATCTAAATTGCTCTAAGTTCTGAGAAAGAATTATTGTATATCTACAATAGAAAACTAATGCAAGTTGTTTTTGCTATTATTATCAACACACTCACCGAACATCACAGCGTTTGCGTTAATTGAAATTTTTTAGGTTAGGTCTCTCAACTTTTGTCTGCTGCAGCTTAATCCCAAATGTATGCAAAGTTTTACTGTTACTGAATGTCATAGCTAAATGGATCGAGCTTAAATACTAAATTGTTTGCCATAGATTAGATATCAGTAGTACACAAAAAAAAAAAAAAATAATAATCTACAACATAACAAAAGACTAAAATTAATAACTTTAATTCGTACTGGTATTTTTTGTTTAAAAAAAAGTATGCGTCAATAGTGTATAAAAGTTATATAGATAGATAAGTTGTATTTCTTAATTAATGATGGAATTGTAGATTTGCGAATGGATTCAAACAAAATGTACCGTCTTGGAAGTTTTAAATTGAAGTGTTTATTTTTCTGAAACATTTTCATATTGTCATCGTTTTAGCTTTTTTATTTAATTAATATCGTTGATAAATCATTTCTAAAAATAGTTTTGGAGTGATTTTCCAATTAAAGCGGAAACATTAAAGGAAATTTGAGAGTATATAAATTTCTATGCGTACTGGGTAATGGTAACGGTAAGGGTATATTAACAGTTTGTAACGTCAATAACGAGGCGTAGCAGGTATAGAACAGTGTATATATTTTTACTTATCTATTTATTTATTTATTTCTTGGCCAAACAAGGCAATTTACTTATTCTGATGAGGTGGTTTCGGCCAACCTCATTAGCTCTCGCCAGCCGCCTCTGTTTTGCGCGCGTCTTCTCCAATCGGATACACGAAGTGGGGTTAGGGCTTCCTCAGCCTGGTCCATCCATCGGAGGCATGGTCTCCGTCGTGGTCGTTGACCAGCGACCCTCGCCTCGAGCCCCTTTTTCGCTGGAGCTTCGTTGTCGATACGACGGACATGACCCAGCCAGAGTAGTCGCTGCACAGTTATATGTCGAACTACGTCAATGTCTTCGTAGAGCTCATACAGCTCGTGGTTCATTCGGATGCGATAGTCATCGCCGACTCGAACAGGACCGACGATTTTGCGAAGAACTTTCCTCTCGAACACCTCAGAGCGGCTGCGTCAGTTTGCAAAACTACCCATGTCTCAGCGCCATAATGCAGCACAGGTACAGGTAGAACGTGTTAGTTTTGTTGATCGGGAGAGGGCTCTGGAACTTAGTTGCTTACTGAGCCCGTAGTAGCACCTTTTAGCAATTATTGTTCTTTGCTTTATCTCCAGGCTGACTTCGTTGTTGTTATTAATGGCGGTGCCAAGGTATACAAACTCCTACTTCAAAGTTATAGCTGCCGGATGAAACGTGGGAGTCTAGACGCCGCGCTCCCTTGCTTGTAGACAGCATCTACTTTGTTTTACCCTCATTTATCGTCAAACTCACTTTGGCCAATTCCTTTTCGATATCGGCGAAAGCAATGGTATATATCATCAATATCATCAGCGTACGCAAGCAGCTGGAACCTTTATAGAAAATGGTGCCATTACGATGCACACCAGGGATGATATTTCGGGGCTTTTAGGGCTTTTTTGGGCCCTTTTTAATTTCAAAAGCCCCGAGGCCCTTCTTATTCATTTTAGGCCCTTATGGAAAATTCTACCGGTATATGATTTCAATATGCCAAAGAAAAATCACCGAAAAAATAAAATGAAAAATCCCCCAAACGAAAAGAATAAAAAATTTTTACACAATAAAAACGAAAAAAATGTTCAAAATTTTTTTGGAAAAATGTTCCAAAATGCAATTCAGCGGCGTTGTAGTGCTTGACAAAAATAAAATGACACAACCAATATCCGCCTTCACAAAGGGTTTTGCTAATAAATTGAAAATATTGTTGCTTGTATAGACGACGACGAACAAGTGATTATAAGGCTTCTAGAACTTACGCCCGAAAAAAATGTAAAAAAGCCCGAAATTTTGGAAGCCTTAAATTTCGGAAAAAACGCCCGAATTTGAAATTGCAATTGAGCTCTCAAGAAAGAAATAATGCTCGAATGGTTTGGAAATAAGACTCGAAAGAAAATGGAAATTACGACCTAAGTTTTCAGCAGTTTTTCTGTCTTTATTTCCGAATCAGATTATCAAAGTATAAAAGAACTGATTTGTGTAGTAAATTAATATTCCCCTGTAAAAATATCTGCAAAAATTTCATTAATTTATTTTGTTTTTTGATGTAATTCATGAACAAGGGGTCCATGGACATTATGTACGGATAAGGTTCAGATGGTGTTTTTTTTTTATGATAAAATGATTTGCTCTTTTACTGAACAATATTCTTTTACCTTCCGTAAAAGGGCGAACCATTTTATCGTAATGAATTTGAAATTTCTGAACTTTTCTGTAAACAAAAATTCGGGCGTTTTTTTTATTTTAAATTTGGCGAAAATGCCTGATTTTTTTTCGGCCCTAACTTACAAGCTTATTTTTCGGGCCTTTCTTCCTTTTTAAGTATTTGCAAAAAAGATCTTAATTTTATTGGTACAAACACCCTAAGAAATGACATAATCGGTAGAAATTTCGGTAATTGTTTTTCGACGAATTAAGCCCGATTTTGTATGGAAAATTTAGGGTTTTTTGTAATTTTTTTCGTTCGTAATTTCTGGAAGCCAATTGTAAGCTATCTTTGATTTATTTCGTAAATAGAAATATCTGGAGAAAGAAAAAAAGTTATCTTTTTGTGATCATGTAAAGGTAAGACAACCGCGGGGGGAGAGAGGTGACGGATAGCCCACGACCGATTTAAGTTAATTATTTAAAATTTTTAAAAAACATAAGGATCAAGTGATAAAAATAAAAAAGAGTTATAAGTACCATTTCACTAGTAGTCAATGTGAACTATCAGTTAAAAACAGAAAGCGAAACTGCATCCAAAAAAGTAGGTGATTTTTGTATAAAAAAAACCCTCAGCAAAAAGCGAAATTTCGTTAAAAAATGTGCCAAATTGTCCAATTTTTTCGGTGATTTTTCTTTTGAATTTCCCATTCATTTTTTATTTCATTCACCCCAATTTCGTATGAAAAATGTTGGGTGATTTTTCATTTCATTTCTAATGTTATTTTTTATTGTTTGTATTTTATGTAAAGGCGACATTTCCTACGCCTTTAAAACTGTTCTCAGTAAAACAAGTTTTGTTAAATACAGTCATTGTCCCATTAAGAGCATACTTTTTAGTAATTTCAACAAGCTTAGTTTATTTCCCAAGTTGAGTTTAGATGAAAAGAGTAAGCCGAAGTCCCGCTTCATTAATTAGACTTCTTGCAAGACTTGACGGAGAGTCTTCATTAAATTGCTTATTCATTTCTGACATTCTGACATTCTGACATAACCGTAGAGGTTATTTCAAGATGGAAATATCTGGTGTGTGGTTTTTGTGGAAAAGCTTTACAATTTTTATTTTTATTTATCAAATTTAGGATTGACTTATCAGAAAAATGTTCTTGTTAAAAATTTTCTTTTAGAACACTTTATATATAAATTAATTTTGGAGTCTTTTTAACTTTTACAAACAACGCGTGAAATAAAATATTTTGAAAGAATAACCTGAAACTATATCACTTTCACCCAAAATTTTTTGATTTAAGATGGAAGTGATTTCATTTAATCATTTAAATTACAGTTCTAAATGAGTCCTTCCTTAAAATTAGTAAAACTTTGGTTCAACCGTAATTTTTGCCTTAAAAAATAAAAATCAAAACTCACCAGTTATTTAGTGCTCAACAAAATATCGGTCAGATTTTGATTTTTATTTTTGTCTTAAAAAATAAAAATCAAAACTTACCAGTTATTTAGTGCTCAAAAAATTTTTGGTTAGATTTTGCTTTTTATTTTTGCCCTAACAAATAAAAACTAGAAATAATTCTTACTTTTTGCTCAAAATTTTTAAAGTCAAAATATAATTATTATTTTTTGCTTTTTATTATAAAATGCATAATTGGTACGGCCTCTGATATTGAGTTACAATTTTTAAATCTTAAGCCCTATTAATGTCAAATTGGCCCTATTTTTATATGAATTTTGGCCCTATTACAGTAAAGCCAATATCATCCCTGATGCACACCGGCCTTTCGTACGATCCCCTCCATGATGGTGTTGAAGAGATTGCAAGACAGTGGATCGCCTTGCCTGAAACCTCTTTCGGTATTGAAGGTTTCGGAGAGGTCATTTCCTACCTTGACGGAGCTGCGTGTGTTGCTGAACGTCCTTCTGCAAAGTTTAATCAACTCACACAATCAAATTGACACACACCATCTCTTTGTCGATTTTAAAGCTGCGTTGGATAAGTTTAATCAACTTTGCAGGTATACTGAACTCAGATATTGTTGCGTATGGGCAATCTCTCCTCGGGTTATCCAACGCAGCTTTAAAATCGACAAAGAGATGGTGTGTGTCAATTTGATTTTCGTGGGCTTTCTCCAGAATTTGTCGTAGCGTGAAAATCTGGTCTATGGTGGACTTACCAGGTCGAAAGCCACACTGATAAGGTCCAATCAGTGTTTTTGTAATCGGCTTTAATCTTTCACACAGTACGCTTGAGAGAACCTTATATGCGAAGGAAATAAGACTAATTCCTCTTTAACTGGCGCAAATTGTTGGGTCTCCTTTCTTAAGTAAAGGGCACAGAAATCCGCTATATGTTTATAGAGGACCCCTGCCGTTAAGGCGTAATTCCTCTGGGTCCACAGACTTTGGAGTTATAGTTCATGAATGAACATATAGTATTAAAAAATGCACATCCAAAAATGATGTGCTCCTGAAATACTCTTCACAGACCTGTATTGTAGTAGTGTGTATTGTACTGTAGTGGCACCTAGAAAAGCAACCACGTACTAGATGTCACATTCACAAACACAAAAGCATTACCCTATGCCCTATTCTGTAAAAGCAGTATGCAATAAGAATTCCATACTGCCCTTAATAGTACCAGTTTGGCTACCGGTAGATGGCGTACCTTCATTACCATCTACTGGTCAAGACGAGACCTATCCAATCTCTTGCATACTAAGCAGGTATGCCAGCCCAGTCGTACTACTGCGCGACCCCGCCGGTCAATCTAGACCTGTGAAAGCGATGTGCATAAACCACAGCCAGCACGAGTCTCCCCGAAGGGCCAACCCATGATAGTCACCTGGGCAACTCGATCCCGTCGAAATGGGGGTCTACAACATCCCAGCAAAGAGACAAAAAATTCATATATCCATATATATAGAATTTTTGTTTTTGACTGAGCTCATAGCACTGTTTCGTGTTTGACTGGCACCTCAATCCAAGGCATGGTAAGATAACCATACCTTGAACGAAGTGCCTACGATTTTTCTGACCAGCTGACTCGCAAGAAGGTCCACACAAGGTCTTGTTTAGAGACCTTGCCATTTATGCCCGTGTCCTGAGACACCAATTTTTCCTTTTATTGGCCATATAGACCATATCTCCTTGCCGTGAATAGATAAGGTCACCTCATTCGGCGGGTTTGACTATCCCCGTGCTAGCAAGTTATATGGACCATTGCTATTCCATCGCAGGTTTTTTTCACAATAATTTACATAGTGACCTGCTACCAATATGGGCGCCACCCCGAGCTCTTGGTTGGCTCTAACCTTTTACGGTATGGGACGTATCCGATTACCAACTCTCCTCCTTAACCTGGCTTGGGACAGGCAGGCGCAACTGAGTTGCTAACCTGGCGGAGTTAAGTAAAGGGTACAAAGACAGCCCATTTTTCGTTTATAGAGGACCCCTGCCATTACAGCTTAATTCCTCTGTGTCCAAGACTTTGGAGTTATAGTTCATGAATGATCAACAGTATTAAAAAATGCACATCCAAAAAGGATGTGCACCTGAAATACTCTTCACAGACCTGTATTATACAAGTGACACTAGAAAAGCAACCACGTACTGGTTTCACATTCACAAACACAATAGCATTACTCTGTGCCCTATTCTGTAAAAGCAGTATGCAATAATAATTCCATACTGCCCTTAATAGTACCAGTTTAGCTACCGGTAGATGGCGTACCTTCATTACCATCTACTGGTTGAGACCACGAGACCTATCCAATCTCTTGCATACTAAGCAGGTATGCCAGCCCGGTCGTACAACTGCGCAACCCCGCCGGTCAATCTAGACCTGTGCAAGCGATGTGCACAAACCACAGCCAGCACGAGTCTCCCCGAAGGGCCAACCCATGAAAGTCACCTGGGCAACTCGGTCCCGTCGAAAATGGGGGTCTACAACATCCCAGCAAAGAGACAAAAAATTCTTTTCCCGATTTTCTAAAAATGAAGTACATTGTCTTCAAAACATAGAAGCTGCTTCTCGAAATCAAGATCTCACTTCGTGAAACCATGTAAAAATTAAAAAAAAACACTTTATATTGACTTACTTACTTACTTAGATGGCCGTGACAACCCGTGTCCGGATTTCGACCGACCTCATCAGCTCTCGCCAGGCGCCTCTGCTTTGCGCGCGCCTTCTCCAATCGGATACACCAAGTTTATATTGACTTACTTTTTTCAAATCTCCCGTGAATGCGTTCCAAGTAACACTGATGCCTGCCAGTTCTTGAGCTATAAATATCTCAATTGATTTTAAACATAAATATAATCTTTGTTTGTATTCAACAAAAAACCCTTCACTATTATTTCCACAAATAGCTGCTTTCTTTCGCCTTTATTGGAGTTGCCAACTACCGAAAAATGCATAAGACATTTTTAGCAATTCATAGAAAAGGTCTTTTTGAAAAATTCTTCTCCCTACTTTCAACAGTTAAGTAAAAAATACTTGGTTCTTAATTTTGAACTCTACTTTATTTCGGATTTATGAATTTTAATACGCGATATTTTTTTTTATTTATAAATTGAACAATATTTTTTGCTATCATTTTAAATGTACCTTAATGTTAATAATCAAAAAGTATTGTTGTCGAGTTTTTTTATATACTAGTAGAATCTTTCAAAATAGTCGCTTAGGCTGCCTTAACTGTTGTATTTGCGGCTTGTTGAGTTGTAGCTTCTATTATTGGTGGTTCTGCTGGAGCTTTTGTAGTTGGATCGTCTGTAATTGTAGCTTTTGTAGTTGCGTCAGCTTGAGTTGTTGCATTTGCAGCTGAGACAACTGTAGTTGATTCAATTGGAGGCATATCAACGCTCACAGTTGTGTTTGTTGGAACTGATGTTGTCTCATAAACCGATGGATTACAACAGGCATATTTTGGTTCACTGCCAGCAACACATGCACCAGCTACTTCATCGAAATAACCATTTGTGCAAACACCAACTGACTTTTCGATGCCATTTTGACAGTACAAATAGCCGCTGCAGTCTTCGGTGGAGAACTGATTGACGAATGAGTCGGTGGTGCCAGCGCAACGATCGCAATTGTTGCGTGCACTCAATCTAGTGACACATGTCTGGCTGGGAGGATCATAATATAAGTTATTTGGGCAATTTTGAAGCTGGAAGTTGGTTCCGTCACATAAATAGTAGCCGGCACAGCTAGTAGCCGCTTTCATCACACCTGTAGTGTTGCATGGTCCACCATTGCTGGCTACGGGACCAATTAGATCGGGATCGTCCATAACTTGTGAGCAAGACCAGTCGCTGGCGTAGTCGCAGGTATGCAAATTTACGTTGAAAACTAAACTATTCTGGCATATACCAGTTGTAACTACATTGTTGACGCATAGATTCCAGTTATCACAGTTAGATGGATTACCAAAGTAGACACCATTTTGAATATATTTGCACAAATTGGTGTACATGGGAACATTAGCGGGTTGTCCACCGGCAGTATCTGTGGTGCCACATGGATAAACGCTATTATACTGGCATGTCTGTGAATATATATCAAAATTCTCGTTGGACGGACAGTCGCTGCGTTGAGCTCCCTTTGCTGAGCAGTAATAAAAGCCAGAGCAGGAGCCAGGAACTCCAACCCAGGTACCAACACTTTGTCCAGCACATGGATCTTGACCATCACTCAAGCAATTGACATCGGTTTGTGGTAAACATTGCTGCTGGTCTTTGCTGAAATAGTAGGGGAACTCACAGGTTTGCAGCTGGGCCAAACCAGCCGAACATAGATAATAGGTGTTGCAACCATTATCGCTAGCAAGCATGGCACCATCACCAGTCAAAGCACAGATGTGGCTCATGTTCAAAGCCGACACAGATGTGGTGCAACAAAACGCCAATATAAGGGCCAAAAGAAGTTTTGTTGGAGCGTCAACTGAAAGTTAAAAGAGTAGAATTATAAATATTTTTCGTGATATTTTTCTGATATTTAGTATTTATTAGATTTAATAGGCAGTACAAGTGGTAAAGGGGCAAGTGGGGGATTTTATGTTATATTTGTCATGCGAGATTGCCAACGCTCAAGTTTTTTGGAAGCTTTCAAGCTAATTCTACACATGTTTTCATTTATTTTTACAATTTGGTCTTCGTTCATCAGCGTAAAGGTATATTAAAACATATTCACATTATTGTTCAATGTCATTTATAAAAATCTGTATAAATAAAAATCTATTTCCGCAAGTGTGACCGATCATCACTTGAGAACGGCTTAATCGATTTGGCTGATATTTTTTTTGATGTGTTTGCAATTGTTAGGACAAGATTTATATATTTTATTTGAATTTTCTGAATTTGTTTGAATTTTTGGAAAATCAACCGCCAAAGTCGGTAAGTACTTTTGTGTGAAAAATGCAAAAAAAAAGTTGTTTCACAAATCATCAAGAGTTGTACATACATGTTTTGATAGTGAAACTTGGTATGTTATGTAGGTGCTCTGGGTCCAAGTGGCACTCACTATATATATAAATGTTACAACGCCCACTATTCCAGCCCACCTTTATATATAAACAAGGGAGCGTGTCACCTCCCATACTACACAAATTTGCGATATCGAATAGCTTTGGAATTATAGATCGCACAGCCTCGGAATACGGTATTCGACTTTTACTTATACGTGCCGTTAAACTGGTATTATTTTATGGGCTTTCGGCGTTTCACTTTTTCTGCAGCTCAAATTTTCGGTATAACTGTCGAACTAGAGGGTGTTTTTTTTTTAGAGGTATAGAATTTTCTAGGTGGCTAGCTATCAAACCAGCTGTCAAAGAAAACACATTTATGTTAAGTGTGACATTTAAGTTCAGTATACTTTGGCAATTTACCATGCAAAGACTTACACCAGACCAACGGTAACAAATCGTGGGAATGTATTTACAGTATCTTTACAGTATAATTTACAGTATAATTTATTACAGTATCACGTTCTGTACGGAAAACTAACAAAGCACTTGTGTACATAATCGTGCATCTGTGCAGTTTATACGCAAAAGATGAATCGATTTATGTCTACGTTCACATTTATGGACAGTATTCATCCAATAAGAGCTCATACTGTACATTCCAAAGAAGCCAGAGCCGCTGTTGAGGTGAGTGTGACCGAATACCCAAATTTACCAATTCGACGCCGTTCTCAACAACTTGGTATTTGCCAGTCCACTACGTGGAAGAATTTGAGGAAAGATCTTGGCCAACATCCACATAAAATCGAACTGCTGCAGGAATCGAAGCCATCAGACCATCGTTTGCCTTGTACGTTCGGTGAATGGGCTGAAAACTAATTGGAAGTTGAACCTCATTTTTACCGTGAAATTATATTCAGCCATGAGGCACATTTCTGGGTTAATGGGTGCATAAATAGGCAAAATTGCCATATTCGGAGTGAGAACAATCCTGAAGAGAAAAAAAGTGACTGTCAGGTGCAGTGGCGCAGATTGCTTTCAGTTCGGGCGGGGGTACAAAAAAAATAATTACCTTAAAAATAATTCGTTCAGAATACCTGAGTACCAGGGTGTTTTGTGATGCCGAATGCCAGTTTCACAGCCCATCATTGCTTAAACGTCGAAAAAGTATAAAAGAAGAAATATGTATTTATATTTTCAATTATAACGACCTCGGTTAAAACAACAATCAGTTAAAACATCGCATTTTTGAAGTCCGCACATTCAAATTGCTAAATTCATAGAAACGAAGTTCGCTTTTAACGTCGTCGGATATAACGACGAGTTTGGATATAACAACGGAGTTTTCATAAAATATTATCAAATGTTTTTACATATAGCGACGACGAATGTCTGCCGAAAGCAATGTGAGACTAGATTTTGAGATTAGAAGGAAAACTTTTTGTGCAACGAAAACTTGCGAGTGAATGTGTTAAGGGCCCCCATCCCATACACTCATCAATTAATCGAACAACTGAGTTGGAAACTGAGTTTGTACTCGGCCACACACACTCATCAATTAACCGAACAACTGAGTTGGAAACTGAGTTTGTACTCGGCCACACACAATTCAATCGATTAGAATGATTTGGCATTCAACTTTAATTTTGCTTTGGCTGTGGCTGACATTGGAGTCGACGACTTCTCCACACACTATTTGATCGAGTTGTCAACTTGATGAGTTGCGTACAAAAAATTAAAATAATGAATATTTTCTTCAACCAATTCGACAACGGCCAAATAAATCAACTGACTGCGCCACACACAAGTAGATTTCTGATAGTTCTGTCTATGGTAGAATAAGAGAAGGTAGATCGAAGGTAGATTCGGAGAGGCAGACTGCCATAACTGTCAAAACGAGTTTGATAGCTCATAGAAAATATGAAAGCGATGAGAAAGCTTTAATTGAATATATGTAAACAAAAACGTGATTTGTATTGATTTTAACAATTTTGGCTATGAGAAAGAGAGCGCAGTTATAAATGCGGTAAGTAAATAAAATTGAAATATATATATATATATATATATACTTACCGAAAATATAAAATTGGTCGGTAAGTTGATAAGTGTATCAAAGGGTGCTTTACAGTTTAGGTTGTTTATAATTTTGATGAAAGTGCGAAACGAAAATAACTTATCGGAAAGTCAAAAAATCCTAGGTGTTTCAAAAGTAAACCAATACAACTGGTATATTATGAAGCAAACAAGGAAGCATGGATGGCTTAATCATGATGAATTAAAGCGATCATAAAAATTCCTTTGCAACAGCCCAGCTCATCCCCATATAAGCAACCTTGAAAACATTCATAAAGTAATCATAAAATGCCTTAAGAGTCGTGATCGTATGGACGACAACGGTACAACATTTTACGTCACTCTTCTTGACGAAATTGAAATGATTGATCACACAGTGATCAAAGTTTTTGAGCATGCAGGTTTCTATAAAGTTCTAAATTTTATTCCAACCAAGGTATCCGGTTTTCATGACGAACTGGAAAATTAACCGTTGGCTCAGATTTGGAGAATGGAGAGCATTCCTCGAGACTGATATGCATATGTTTACGTGAATTATGAAACGTTCATAATTGAAGAGCCCACAGATGAGGAAATAGTAGAAAGAAAGTGTATCCATCTCGTAAGAAGATGGATGGAGATTAGAGGAATATATTCCTTCAGTAAAAGAGGCATTTGATACTTTATTCCCTGTTAAAAAGTTTGCTCTATTTCAAGAAATGAAGTTTTAATTAATTTATAAAATTTTTAAGGCTTGCTTTATTTGGTGAAGGTGTATAGAAACTTTGCCTATCTACTTGGTATTTAAACATGAACGAAAGCCTGAGCGGATATGAAGTACTTATCGAAACTTACGCCTAGTAAACATTACCGATTACTTCAAGAATCATATTTAATTTTATAAAATTCATTAATATTACGTCTGTGCATATTTCCAATAAAATCATAAAACATTTTATTTTAATTACTTTTATTTAACGACTCAGGGTCGTTATAACCGAACTCCACTGTATATCGATGGTTAATTAAGCACACAAAAGTGATATGTGCTCTTTTGACGAAAATGAGTTAACTGCGTTTTTCAACTCGTCAAGTTATAATCTATATTGTGTAAAATTATAATAAGTGAAATCTCATTGGAAGATGATCAGTGCAAGGCTAAAATAATTGTTTTGTACTAAAATGTTTTAAATTCAAAACCAAAATCAGGGTTGCTGAACATTTAAAATTTTTCACTTCTGATGAGCTGAACCATCGATATATATTTATTTCGGCTGTGTTTGAAAAAAGCGACAATTTCAACTTAAGTATGCTAAGTGAGAGGCAATGGTGCGATGGTAGCTTGTTGAACATGTAGCCGCAAGGTGCGCGGTTCAATGCGAGCACGGAGTAGGAAAAGGCAATTGATTCCTAACAGGTTTATTGTTAATTTCTTCTTTTAAATATTTGTAGATAAAAAGTATAAATAACAAAAAAAGAAAAAACAGTACTCTCTGACGTCTGTGCTGTGAGGATCGAACCTGCCCAGCAAAAAATATCATTCCTGATCAGGCTGAAATTCGGTCCTGATAGGCATGAACTTTCTTTGAAAACACCCCTGATTTTTTTATACAAGTGTCCGCTTCTTTAGACCCGAAATTTGCTATATTTTTTCTTAAATTTTTATTTATAATTTCTAGTCTGAATATCAATTTTTATTTCAAATTCAGATATGAAATCCGGCCTGAAATAAGAGAGGATTGATTTTTTAGAAATTCAGTCTTGAATTCCAGTCTGACTATTAGAGGACTGAGCGAGTTTTCTGCCGGGTGGGTACTAGTCAAATCATCAAATAAAAATAAGTTGGCATTTTAATAACCAACTGACTCCGAAAGTAAATAAATTTCGCGATCTAGTTTTGTATTGCCATGTTAATAATACACTAGAAATTATGAAAATCGGAGGTTATAATATCTCAAAAACTGAGACAGCTCAAAGCAACAACTGTCATTTTGTTGGAATTTTTTTATAGTGTCATGTAAAATTTGCCGGTGAATTGAATACTATCATTAGAATTTGCGAAACCTTACATTTTCAGTTTTAAGCGCTATGCCAAGTCACAATTTTTTTGTTTTGTTGCAATTTTTGGTTTTCCCCTCATCTAACGAAGCTGGTGATATAATTAAACGGGAATAAATTGGGGGTTAGTTAATTTTATGTAGACAATTAAAAAGGAAAATAATTTAGAATCGGATTAGTTTTGGGAAAAAATATTCATTTTGAATCAATATAAAATAACGGGGTTTGCTTTGAGCTGTACTAATTTTGGAGATATTAAACGGAAATTTCGTGATTCTTCATTTTCTTACCTCCCATCATAATGGTTCTTCATTCTCTTACCTCCCCTTTCATAATTTATACAGAGTTAATGGTTCAGAAACACTTTTGGATTTTAGTAGAAAATTGAACTTTGTTGATCAATTTAGAAGAATTAAACACTGTACTAAATCAAATTTTAAGAACTTTCTTGAGAAAAGGAACAATTTTGTGCAATACACATATATGTGGATTCGTGCTTTGAGATATTTGATAATGGTCTTCATGGCTCTGGGGTGGGAGAGGGTGGCTTTGACCCGCGGGCTTTGTCCCCATTTCTACGCCACTGCGCACAATACAATTGACCATAAGCAGCTTGGTCAAAGTCCTTTCAAGGGCTGAAATGGCAATTTTATTCTAGGTTTTATGTGGCGATTTTTCTCTGTGTACCTGTTACATTACCTGTGTACATCAGTTTTATTGAAATAAATGGAACAGCGCAGTAGCGCAGTAAAGTGCTTCAACTAAATAATGCAACGCAACGTGGCATTACTCTGGCATTAAGAAAATCTCAAGACCTTTTCAATAAATTCAATTTGACGTTAGTCCAAGCGAAAAGAAATGCATTTTTTTTTTAAATTAAAGAAATTTGAAGAAATTTGTAAAAGAGTACTTTTGGGTTCTTTTTAAGTTAAGCTTGTGAGTTTTCTTAATGAATTTTGATAAATAAAATATATTTGTCATATTATTATTCATACAAATAATTATTTAAATGTAACCATATCTTACAAAAAACAATTTAAATTATCTACTTGATTAACACTGAAATTTTGTCTTTATTGTGATAATAGTCCGAATATTTTCAAAACTTAGTTTGTTTAGGCAAGGACACTCTAATGTTAAACCTGGTGTTCACTATGTCATTTTCAGTAGTCAGTTGTGGTCAGTTTTATGAAAATTTCCAACAATTTGGCTTTTAAATAACAAAAAATTGTTTATTTAGATGCTAATTTAGGCGATGAAATTTCATAAGCCTCTTTGATCTTTCTTTGTCTTTAACTTTATATAATTTTTTTTTTTAATAGTTCCATTTAATGCTTGTTACTAATTTTGACTCACCTAACATGTTGATCTTGTCTTTGACTTTCTTATAACAAATATATGAGTTTAGTGAGACTTGACTAACTTTATGTCAAGTAAAATTTTTAAACTGTGTTATGCTGACACATTTGTATCGGCTTATATAGGAATTTGTTCATACAAAAGCCAATATTTTAACATAAAAAAGTAAGTATTAACCCTTTCGGGACGGAGTTTTATAATTTTAATTGATATTCTCTTGCCAGAAATTTTTGCATTTTCTAAAAGATCGAGTTGGAAAATAATATTTTGCATACTCAAAAATCCTGAAATCATTCTTTTATTCTAGGGCATATAGTACACATAAGCATTTTCCGTGGGACAAAAATCCCAAAAAGGGTTTTTTGATATTTCGTGTAAATTTTTAAAATAAATAACATATATAAACATTTGCTAGTTTTGAATGGAATTTCACATTAATTTTTCTATTCTATTCTTTAGCAAAATTTTGCTTATGTTGTTATTGATTTAATTATAAAAAAAAAGTTCAAAAGATTTTTTGAAAAAAGATCAAAAGATCTTTGTGCGCTTTGGAGAGCAGCGAACGCAGCAACAGCATTTCTCTTGCTCCACTGGCAAATGATCTCTAACTTCAAGGCTATCAGTTATGGTTGATTGTTAGTTCTTCCCTTCTGGCAACGTGGCAGTATCTCACATCTTTTATTGCCCTGGGAAATCATGCGTTAAGCAAGAGGGACCAGAAAGTCTTTCAACGATAATTTTTGCTTCTCATATTCGGTGTATACAATTCACGAATTTATCACGCTAATCATCAGTAGAACACTTTTAAGACTGTGCGATCGAAATCATAAACAGTCGTCTTCTGGCCGGCTAAAGCCGCAATTACAGTCCCGGCTTATTCCTGTGCCGAGCCGAACCCAGAATGAAAGTTAATAAAAACTCTGCACATATGATATAAGCTTAAAGTCAGTAACATTACGCTGCCTGCTCGGCCAGTCACTTTAAGCTGCTTGCTTGGCTGGCACTTTACGCACTTATATCATATGATTGATATGATTTTGTTTAAGATGCATGGGTGGTATGCAAAAGAACCCAGGTTCGAATTTCAGAGAGTAAAAACGGCCATGTAAAGTTTCTTGAGAACATAAGCCATTCGGAGTCGGCATACAGCTTGTAGGTCCAGTTCTCGATCATTTGTGTTCAAAGATTTTAAAATACACCCGACACAATTGATCATAAGAAGCTCAGTCAAAGTCCTTTCAAGAGCTTAAATGGCCAATTCGGTTTCTTTTTGGTTTTATATGTGTAGCGTTTTTCAGCTTTCCTTCTCGGTTCGGCTCGGCACGGAAACCAGCCGGCACTATAAGCGCCACCATAGTTCAGTTGAAGTTGCATTTCTTCTCTGGCCAACTTTCTGACGGCTTTTGTATATTTTTTCCTGTGTTGCATGCATGTTTCAATTGCGGTAGATATGATTGTTCCCAATAAATTGATTGATTTTAAAAAGCGATCAAAAGCCTAGCCTAGCCTACCTTCTTTCGCATTGAAGCTACCAATTTCAGTATGACTTTTTCTTCAAGAGTGGCGGGCATAGACAGCATAGCTTGGCTTCCTTTCCAGTAAAAATATTGAAAACATAAGTGCATTTCATCTTTGAGTCACATCTCGCCTGAATTTTTATATAGAGAAATCATCCATCAGAGATGGAATAGTTTTTTTTTTAACGTCAGTTGGCTTAATACAGTTGTTGAAGTATAGTTTTGTTTCTTATAATAAAAAACGTTCTATGTCAAAATAAGTTGTATGTCACCTTTTCGTAACTAAATTACACATTGATGGATTTTTGCTTCAATTGTCCTTCAGATATGGCAACTTATTTTAATGCATAATCAATGAACCATCCAGAAATGCGAGAATTTTGGAGCTGCGAAATTAGGCCCCCATGAAATATGGTCCCAAAAAAAGAAATGAAAGAAGGTCCAAAAAAGTTTGTATCGGGAACCAATTGGGGCCTCATTTAATTTTTGAGGCCATATTTGCTTTTTCTCTGGGTTCTTTTTCCATAATGAAATTAGACCCAAAAAAGTCAGAAATTAAATTAGACCTCAAAAATAACACCCCAAAATTGTAATTATTTTAATTTATAAATAAGAATCTTATCAAGAACTTGAAAAAATAGCATTTCCTTGTACGAAATGTTTTTATAAATTTCAAATCGAAATTCGAATTCATTTCGTATAAGGAAAATACCACCTTGTTCAAAAAGAAAGGTTCATTTACACTGTGAACCGGACTTAACTGTCCGATTCGAAAATACGAAGTATGACACGCCAACCAGACATCAGGCGAGTGAATCAGGCTCAATTTTTTCTTCCATCGTTAAAATCGAAGACACGAAAAAAGTTGTTGTAAACAAAACACTGTCACTTTATCAAATGTCAACAAAAGACGCTGATATTTGGCAGTCTTGTCATAGACACATGTGGCAGCCTACAAAAAATTGTCTAATCGGACAGTTAAGTCCGGTTCACAGTGTGAATGAACCTTTCTTTTTGAGCAATGTGGTATTTTCCTTATACGAAATGAATTCGAATTTCGATTTGAAATTTATAAAAACATTTCGTACAAGGAAATGCTATTTTTTCAAGTTCTTGATAAGATTCTTATTTATAAATTAAAATAATTACAATTTTGGGGTGTTATTTAATTTTTTTTAGGGCCATTGTTCACAAGTATTGAGGAATTATTTCCTAAATATTGTAGTATTTTTCCTCAATTGAACTAGGCCTCAAATTTGGAGCCAAATTTTGTGTAAGGCTTTGAAATGTTTTATTTTGAGGTGCATTTTCGCACAGCCGAGGATTTCATTCGGATCGGTCAAATTTTGCTTTGACTACTTAAGAGGATTCAAGGAAGTCAGTCGCTGATTAGTGCATTTAGCAATTTGAATGCAAAAATTATAGAGGAATAACTTGGAAAACACTTTTAACTTGGTGCACTCGTCAATGAAATCAAGAAGGATTTTGCAGTCTCGTTCATTTTGCAGAGCTTGTATTTTAGCTTGAAGTCTTGACGACTATTCGGGGTTACATTTACCCACTGGGCAACTTGCTGTAACTCGTCATATTTTTCCTCAACCTCAGGGGCACAGTAAGAATATTGTCAGCCCTTAAAGCAGATTCGATTTTATCGGAATTCTCACCCAAATATTCACTATCAGAATCCTTAAAAACGATATCCGAGTCTGACTCTTCATATACTTCATATACATATTAATATCCTTCCGGGCTTGCTTTCTTTTTGGCATCTAAAATGTAGACTGTGACAATTAGTCCAACGTAAAAACTTATTGAGTTTATACGGTATGTTCCAAACAAAATGTGTATTGAGATTGTGTATGTGTATTGTATTGTGTATGTGTATTGTAATGTGTATTGAGTGTATTGAGATTGATACCAATTTCACTAAATCATCTATAACTAATTTATTTTTAGCAAAAAACACCATCAAATAAATTTTTTTAACAAATCAAATGCATTGTTACACAAAAAAAAACAATTTGTGCCAATCACACTTCTTTTGCGACTGCATTCAGTAAATTTCCCATTAAAACTTATGCAACTATAATGGAGTTATGAAATTCATCATCTTGTAATTTTCAAAAAAAAAAAAAACTTTGACCGAGCTTCTTATGACCAATTGTGTTGTGTGTGATGTGAAATGTTTGCACACAAATGATCGAGATCTGGACCTACATGTTTTGCGCCGACTCCGAACGGCTTATGTTCTCAAGAAGCTTTTCATGGCAGTTTTTACTCTCTGAGGTTTGCCATTGTCTGCAGAGAGGTGACGGCCGAACAGAAAAATTAATTCAATTGAAAAAATGTTCTGTGTCATATGGAGGATTCGAACCTGGGTTCTCTGGCATAAGAATCACACACACTACCCACTACGCCACGGCCGCAACTCTAATTTCCAAAGCTTGCAATTTTATGGGACGTATTGTTCTTGTAGTCCCGACAGGGTTAAATAATTGGAATTAATATCAATTAATATATAATGTAGATCAATGTCTTGGTAAAATGATAAAAACATCTTTATAAAGACAGTTAGTTAAATAAATCTTGACATTTCATTAAATAATGAGTTTCTAAAAAATGTAAACATAAGAAAAGAACCTTATCCAACTTCAAATCACAAGTAAATGCGAGAAATTAAAATTAAAAAATAGCTTAGCTGCCTGGATATTAGAAAAATAAACTCATAAATCATCTAATTTTTATTATTTTTGAAACTGTCAATCAATTAAAGTGAAAAAAACTTCAAGTTGATAACATTTCTACACTATAGTCTATTTGCTCATGTGCTCATTCATAAAAATTATTCATACTTATATTCATTAATCATATAAGTAACTTTAATCGGTGTGATAATCTTTTTTGAAACGGAAGCACATTTTTAAGTATTTGTCACAAAACTGCCCAAGTTTGACAAATTTCCAAAGTCTAAAAAAAAATACTCTACTAATTGCTTGCAATGCTTCGTGGTGGATGGTAGCCAAATATGACAGTTTGGAGATTTTCGATTAGAACATATGTATTACTAATAGTGCTAGCATTCAAATCGAAAATAAAGCTAAGCGTTTTGTTTTGTTAGCTATTGTGTCAAGTCAACCGTGTTCTAGACAATAGTTACTTGCTGGGTACATTGAAAAACAGAACATTTTATGTACCTAGTAAATAAAAATGGAAAAAACTAACATAAACTTTGAATCGAGTAAGTTTTCTCCAGTTGTTGTGTGGTAATGGTTTTTGATATATTAAACTAATACTAGCCTGACTGTAGGGACAAATTCCTGTCAAGTGTGTAGAATTTTAATGACAAGAGCTATGGGATTTTTTCAGTGTTACGAACGCTGTATCGAAAAAGATTTTCTAAATTTATACAAAACTTGTTACAATTCCTATACGGGAAAAACGAAACCGTAAAAAATGGTAAAAAATAACATGAATTTTGTTTTGTTCGGGAATCGTGACCTCCTCAGGACAAACTGTAGTATAAACAATGTGCATATTTAACCACTTGAATAAACTAAATTTTTAAGGACCATATTCCTTTAATAAAACAGAAAGCCTATAAGATGATCTGGTACACGCGTGGTCTTAAAACATTGAAAAATCTGCGTATCAAATACTAGCAGACCACAGTGGTCCTTAACACGAGTCTTAACACGTTTTTTTGTTTCTCTTTGAATGAGTGTGGAGAGGGATAATGCAAAAACTTTATATAAAAAAAGAATCCTAAATACACTAAAGGTGTTCAGTCAATCGCCTTGCGTCAGAAATGAACAATTTTTTATCACTCTACAAGGCGTTTATCTGCTCCACTCTCACTATTGTTTTCGCAGTTTCTATTGAAAGCAACAACAATAACTTTTGAACGCCATTCAAACGATCACCGTGTGACATCAGCCATTAAGACAATGCATGTCAAACGAAATAAAAAATATTTTTTTCTTTTATTTTGTCTCAGCACTGCATTTATATGTATCTCTCGCCTTGCGCGAGGCTCATCTGTTTTTTTATGTTTTGCTGTGCTAGCTGAGCAGAAAATGAGAATAGTAGAGAACAACATGAAGGTTATTGAAATACTCGCAACACAATCACGTGAAAAGAAAACGATCAAGCAATTCGTGGCATCGGGGATGATTTCTTAAATAACTTTTAAGACGGAGTGCAACTTTCTTGACAAGTACTTTTATAGAAATTTGCAAGTGATATAAAATCAAACCCAAGGTCATTTTGGTGGTTTGTTTTGACGGAATATTAGTTCTTCAGCTGATGTTTTTGCTCAGTTCTGTTGATTTTGAGGTGCAAGATGATGTGTGATATCTCAGATAGACTTTGGATCTCTATCTCTGCAAGAAGAGGATGTTGTTGTGTTGTTGATGGTATTATAAGGCTTAAATCTTCACATAAATAAGATTTCGATCGTCTTTGTTCTTTCCTTTTAAAAAAATTTCATTTTTAAAAAATGCATGTACACTGTGGGCTATGCCTTAATGCTAATTTTTATAAATCGCTGAGCTTGGGCATAGACTGCTGAAAAGTTGCTTATGTTACACCTATACATTTTTGGCTTGGTTTGAGTTATGATACTGCTGCAAGCAGTATCCAATTAGCTCTATTGAGCCGTTTTGGTGTCACAACCTCTTATTACTGTGTGTTAAAGTATGTAGAGCTGGATGGTTAAGATGCAGGCCGTTATAGCCATCCAGTACGATTTAGAAACGTAAGGAGGTCGTTGATTTTCAGAGTTGAGAGTTCCTCTAGGTTGTTGAAGAAAGGTGTTTTTAATTTACATCCTCCCAATGCCGAACAAGCTCATCGAAAGTGAGGCAATGCTAAATTTTCTCTAGGATTATTGCAACTGCGACAGTGGGAGTTGAAGGGGGTTCCAATTCTGTCTGCAAGCACGCCAATGCACTAGTGCCCCGTAATGATTGCCGTGATTCTCATTAAGTCAGTCCAGGGTCTTGTTATCACTTCGCGGATTTTTTCCAGATTGTATGAGGGCCACATTTTTCTTGCTGTAGAGCAGGTTGTCAAATTTCTCCATCAGCATTTAGCAATGTCCAGGTAGGGCGAGAGCACTTCCTCCTTTACTGTGTTCAAAAGAACTAAGACTGGTTCTGCTCTTGAAGCGTCAAGGGAAGAGCCCAACCTAGTCAGTTCATCCATCTTTTTATTACCATAAATGTTTCTGTGCCCGGGAACCCAAATTGTAGTGATTTCAAGCAGCCGACCTAGAATGGCTAGTTCCTCTTTACTTTGCCTTACCAGCTTGTAGTTGGATTTTTCTGCAGCTTATGCTTTTAAAGCAGCCTGTCTATCCGACAGGATTTCTGCGTTAAGATTATTGGTGTTGGCACGCCTAATAGCCTTACAAGGTTCTCCTAGTGCTAGAAGTTCTGTTGGCTGAGTCCCGTAGGCGGAAGGAGTTGGCCACACCCACTTTCTCTGAGTTGATACCAGCTCCTACTCCAAACCCCATTTTGGACCCATCGGTGTCGAAGGTCACATCATTAACAGCATATGAGCCACCATTGCGCCACTCCGCTCTAGTGGGATACTTGGTGGAAAATGCTTCACTAAAGTCAAGATTGGGAATTACATAATCTGTGTTACTATTTGCCAATTCCGGTGGTAATAGGCTGAGGACTTTCCCGTGTCCATAAGGTTTGTATCTCTAGTTGCCAGACTATTTTAGTCGGATTGCACTATTGGATGCAGTTAGTCTTATGTGAATATCAATATGTAATAGGTGATCTATTATTGATATTGTACGCTTTAGCCAATGCAGGCCACCACACTAGTGCCTCAAACGTCAGAATTGGACGCACCACTGCGGTGTATAGCCATAAGAGTACTTCCTTCAGACCCCATCATTTGCCAAATGTTTTTTACAGATATTGAAGACTATACAGGCCTTTTTAACCCTGCGCCCAATGTTTAGTTTCCAGCTGAATTTCGGGTCCAGGATGACTCCCAGATATATGGACCGGCTGTGTATTGAGAGTGTTTGACCATTCAACCGAGGAAGTGGACCTTGTTTTTTGTGGTGAACAGCATCAGTTCTGTTTTGCTGGGACTTACTATTAGGCCGCACCCGGCAAGCTCCCTCCATGATTTCTCTAATTACAGAGGGAAACAGACCAGATACCATTACAACCACAATATCGGAATATGCGACCACTTTGTAGTAGATTCAGCACTCTGTTCATAGTTATGAGCCAGAGATGGGGAGATAGCATCCCTCCTTGAGGTGTACTCCTATATACGAATCTAGTGAGCTGGCTGTTACCAAGGTCCGCTTGAATTATTCTTGAATTCAGCATTGTGCCAGTCCAGTCCCTCACAGGTGGAACACAGTATGAATGTCGTTGAACGCTAATTCAATATCAAGAAAGGCAGCTAGAGTAAATTGTTTGAAGTAGAGATACCTCTCAATGTTTATTGTAACCTCATGTAGAGCCGTTTCCGTCGATCTCGCCTTGAGGTAAGCATGGTGGGCTGTGGGTATGGAGATTGTGTTGAGAATAGTCTCTCTAGTGTTTTTAGTACAAACGATTAGAGGCTAATTAGTCTGAAGTCCCTAGCGGGTTCATACTCTGCCTACCAAATTTCGGGATGAATATTACCTTGACTCTTCTCCAGCTCCTTGGAGTACAGTTAAGTCGTATACAGTTTGTAAATATTTTCATGAGCAAGGGCGAAAGTAGCTCTTGCATTTCTTGTAGCATTACGTTAAGTATGCCATCCGGGCCTGGGGACTTGTAGGGTGAGTATATATATTTGTTTTTTTACATATAATTACGTATCGATTTATCTACGACCAGGAAAGTGTAAAAAAACCATTTTTCCACCTGCCTTAAGTGTAATAATGAATTTTAAGCCCGAGATAAAGTTTTTAAAGAACATTTCTACGCTCCTTTTTCTAGTCACGCCTATGTTTTGCATGTTGCTTGGGACATATTTTACAAACTCTTTTGACAAATATTAAAACCATTGTGCAGATATTAAAATTAAAGTAACACGCCACCTTGTCTAGTCCCGCCCACTTTTCTGGACTACGGACAACTCATTATTCCAAAGAATATATGTACAAAATTGGTTGGAAGTCCAACAAACGGTGTAAATTTGGTTGAATCCGGAAAAATGCTGTAGAAGAAGTTCGATTAAAGTTAAAGTGGCACTGGTTGTGCCAATGAATAATCCCGCCTACTTTTCAGGATTAGGATAGCACATTATTCAAAAAATATATGTGGATAATTTGGTTGAAATCGCACAAACCCTAAAGAAGTTTGTTTAAAATTAAAGCGCCACACCTCTATCTAGTCCCGCCCAAAACTTTCTAGAATACATACTACTAGTTATATTAAATAATATATGTGCACAATTTGGTTGAAGTCGAAAAATCGATGTAGGTGTTGGATTAACATTAATGTGCTACGGCTCCTGTCTAATCCAGACGACTTTTCATGACTGTTCATTATGCTAACGAATATATGAGAACAATTTAAGTGTCACGCCCCCTGGCTAATCCCGCCTATTTGTCTGGACTACGGACTGCTCATTACTCCTAAGAATATGTGTGGAAAATTTGATTGAAGTCGGAGATAGACCTTAGAAAAATTTCGATTAAAATTGAAGTACCACACCCCTGTCTAATTTCGCCAAATTTTTAATACGAATTACTGCTACATTCCAAAGAATGTATGTTAAGAATTTGGTTTAAGTTGGAAAAACGATGTAAAGGAAGTTCGCTTTAAAATAAAGACCTTCCACTTTTATAAACTACCAACTGCTCATTACACAAAAGAATACATTTGCAAAATTTAGCTGAAGTCAGAAATAAGGTGTCAAATTTTCAAATTTTTAGACTAATCACTGCTCATTATTCCAAAGAATATATGTTAAAAATTTGGCTGAAGTTGGAAAAACGCAGTAGAAGAAAATGCAAAACTTGGCTGAAATCGGACAAGCGGAGAAGAGGAAGTTCGAAAAGAACTAAATTGACACGCCTCCTTGTTTAAAACTGTTTATTATAATAAAGAGAATATTGAGAGGAATAAATAAATTAATAATTAAATAAATATGTGCGAAATTTGGTTGAGATCGGACAAATGATATAGATGGAGTTAGATTAAAATAAAGTTCCACGCCCCCTGTCTAGTTCTGCCCAATTTTATAAACTACAAGCTGATCAAAAATCTGATACACGGTGTAGAAGAAGTTCGATTAGTAGTAAAATGTCACGCCCTCTTTTCTAGTCTAAAGCCTTTACATCATAACGTAGAGCTTATGCACATACACACACTATGACAATGTATTGTACTACTATGCCAAGGCGTAGCAAAGTTTTGAGTCTTACGTTGAAATAATTTTATCTTAACTATATATATACGGAAGGTAACACCTAAGAGCACCAAATTTACAACATCTGTTATAAAGATTCATATTTTGAATAATAAAAAAAAAATTGCCACACCCCCTATTACCCCTCACAAATCAATAAAAATATTATATTACAGACGAATATGGTTGTATTATGGTTACTCTCGACAACTACACTGGAAATGGGCGTGGTCAAACTATAACTACGCCCACTTTTCAGAAATTATTATAATTCCCGAGTTGTACATGTTTTGATAGTTATACTTGGTGTGTAAGTGCTATGTGACCAAGTGGCGATCACTAATATTAAATGTTGCTACGCTTACTTTTTCGACCCATCTGAATAAAATCATGTTTGTATGTACTGCAACAGCTTCTCCATAGTTTGTCCGACTTCAACCAGATTTTGCACATACATTCTTTGGTATAATGAGCAGTTTTTAGAATAGAAAAGTGGGCAGAATTAGGCAAGCGGGCGTGTCAGTTTAGTTCGAATCAAATGCCTCCTACACCATTTGTTCGACTTCAACCAAATTTTGACCATATATTCTTTGGTAAAATGAGCTGTTTACGGTCTAGAAAAGTAGGCGGTATAAAACAGGGAGCGCGGCACTATTTTTTCCATACATTATATACATACACCCTAAATCCTACACCACCCCGGGCTTCGCCGGGAGTCTAGTTTTTATGAAAACTATGATACAAGTATTATTGAAATGGCGGCCCGTAGACGGTACGGCCTCGTTTCGCAAATTGCGTTACGTTTATTATTCTTAGAGGCGACTACTTTTTTTGTCTAATTCTTTGGTTCCAAACTTTACGTATACGATACGTTTTTGTATCTCAAAATCGGTTCGTTTTAGCAGTTTTATATTAAAATTTATAATAAATTACTTCGCCTGTGCTACGCTTACGTGCCGTTTTTCTTAGCGGCATGTATTTCGAAAAATTTAAAAATTCTGATAAATCTTTTTTTTTGAAAAATAACTGGAATAGTTTCAAATCTTAAATAAACGTGTTAGTAATAACTCTGAAAAGAATTCAAACACATGACAATCTTCAAGTCAGACCATTATGAAGTCATATCAATGGTTAAGAGATATCTTCTCTTAAGCGACTTAAATAATTTAGTAAACCGTTAGTTTGATACAATAACGTACCTGATAACGTACCTAATAACGTACCTGAGCACAATTATAAGTGCCAGATTATAACGCCTGTTAACAGTGACACATAAAAATTATAATTTAACCCACTTAAGTAAGCTTTTAACGAAAGTGAGCAAAATTTACCTATTCAAATATTCCTTCATGCGCAGTTAATTAAAATACCCACTCAGAGTAGAATCGTATCTGATCTAAACACTTAATTTATTTTCAGCACTTTGATAATACATTTGAGGTATTTAATTTATTATGAAGTCTAAAATAGGTTTGACATACTGACATAACAAAGACTTTTTTTCACTCAAACGTTTTTGGTAACATGAAAAAAAAAAAATTGTCAAAATTTACGCGCTGGAAGGTGTTTGGTATTTAAAGCGAGCAACATAAATAAATTTTTTAGTTTACTTACTTATATGTATATTTAACTAAATAGCAGTAAACCTTGGTTTCTTAAAAAAGAAAGCAAAAAAAAAAATTTTAAAAAATGTGTAAGCAACTATAAGAAGAAGTGTGTGATAAAAATGTTATCTCTGTTAAATGTGTTCAAAATAACAAAGTTTGATATACAGTAAAATAACAACAGGCATTCATGATTAATCGCACCATGATAATATTATCAATATAATTTTAATTAAGGCCCATGAGACGTTTGACAGTTTGTTTTGACAACACCCAATTTTTACTATTCCAAGAACTAAAGATCGAAGTTTAGGCAACCACGTTATCTTCTGACTAACTTCCGAGTTGAGTAGTTCGACAATTATTGCGAACGTTTGGGGACTTTTTTGTTTAACAATTCAGAAGTTATTTTGGAGTCAATTGGGAAAATCAACTAGTTTATTTCTAGTGTAATAAGAGCTAGCTATGAACTAGTACAAGAGACGTTCAGCGTAGAAAAGTTTGATTTAGTTTTTATTGTCTATTTATACTTGGTTCTACAAGATAATTTAAAAAGGAAGAAATAAAGGAGCACCACTAGCCAAGGAATTTTGTTGGAAAAGTCTAGGTTGAACTAAAAAAAGTTGGCCCAAAGGAATCACTTTTAGACTGTGCCAATAGGGATAAGTTTGGAACTAACAGTTGTGAAATAAATTAGTAAATTGTTTAGTTAAAATAAGACTAGTCAAGCAAATACTAGAAGTTTAAGTAATGAAAACTTGCCAGCCAAATAGATACTAGTTGATTTCCTAGCTGTAATCCAACTAGTTTAAGAATACTAGTTGTTGTACTAGTTAAATTTTACTAGTAGCTCGTGAGCTATTTAGCGCCTGATTTAGATACTTGTCTGTCAAATTTTGGAAGTTTCGCCATTGTTTTTCACTTGCTCATTGTTTTGTCCACGGTATGGTACACATAGTTTTCTGTTTGGCAAGGCTGAAGGCAACATCCTTTCTTCTGTTTTCTGCCAGTTGTGTAAATTGTTTTCAGCTTCGTGCAGTGAACATAATTTGTAGGTTGCTTGGAAATGTTCAGATAAAAGAGAAGCTCTCTCAAATATAAGTTTTTCTTTTACCTGCGAAAACAACAACAAATTTGTCTGTATCGACTGTGTAGAGGCCCCGTAGGAAAATCAACTAATTTAAAAGTAGTTGATAAAGTAGTTTTTTGTCAACCACAACTAGTTGAAATTCTGACTTTTTTCCATAGAACGAACTAACTTATTTTATATGGTGATGTCCGCTAAATAAGTCAATTGACTGTCGTCTGAATATATTTTCAACTACTTGTTAAATTAGTTACATTTAAATTATTTTTTTAATTGCTTTAAAATAACCAATTGAAAACATTACTGATGGCCAAAAGTTAATAATATTTGATGAAATAACATCGTTAAATATATATAAGCTTGTAATCTAATAAAAATTTTCAATTAAAACATGCCAACATCAGAGTAGTTGCCGCCTTAATATAATTCAAAGTAGTTTATCAATCACTGGTTTTTAAGTAGTATTTCAATTACTTCATATATTGAAGTGGATGCCGCCTTAATATAATTCAAAGTAGTTCATATACTGGTTTATTTTAAACTAGTTTTTTAATTAGTTGTATTTAAAAACAAGTTAGTTTGTTCCTATAGGGGGATGCTCCAAGGGAATGCGCATACTTTCTTGCTCTGTTTTGAAATCGGTTTCGATGCGTGAAGTCTAGATCTCTAGTGGTCAAAGGGATTTTTATGTGTGCAGTTGAACACGTGTAGGTGAAAAAAAAACAAATAAAACATTTGATAAAAAATCAAAAAGGTAAGTACCCAGGTAACAATTTCATCTAAATAAGCCTTGAGTAAAGCTTTGTTTAAGAAGTTTACGTAGGAAGGAGAATTTAACCTTCCTTAAAGAATCCTTGAAACAAGTTTTATACAAGGTATATGCAAGGAAAAAAGGAGTATGAAATTAATTTCTTTATACTAGAACTTATATAAAGTTTTATATAAGGTTTTTATTCAAGGCTTATTCAGGAAGACGGAATATGAAAAAAAAATTATCATTACGTATATCTCTTCTCTTCTGCCGAACGTTTCAATTAAATTTTATTAAGAATAGAATTGGCTCAACCATGGCTCAACCAGCGCGGATTGAACTCGGATCCTTTGTGTCGACAGCCGCACGCTCTATCCACTCGTCTATCCAGGAGCTAACTCGCGTGACGTTTAAACTTAAGTACTATTTTCTTTGAACTCCCTCTAGTAAAATGTTATAAAGATCTCGAATGCAATCTGTTTAAGGAGCGGTTTAAGGAGCGGTTTAAGGAGACAGTTTATTAACATATAGATCTACGGATTAATCACGGGCTCAGACAAACATTTTTATACCCCAACGCGTAATGCATAAGGGGTATATTAACTTCGTCATTCCGATTTTAATGCCAATAAGGAGGCGTGGCAGGTATAGAAAAGTATATAAAAGGTCATTCAATAAGTCCGTAGGATAAGTTAGAGAAAAACAAAATTTTGATAAAACTCGATTATATTATTCAACATAGTTGCCTTCGAGAGCGATACAATGAATATAGCGATTTTCCAACTTTTCCATACCACTTTATAGAACGATTTCTCTTTCTCGTCAAAATAGGCCTCAGTTTCAGCGATTACTTCATCATTGGACTTGAATATTTTTCCAGTAAGCATTCTCTTGAGATCTGAAAACAAGAAAAAGTCGCTGGGGGCTAAATCTGGAGAATACGGTGGGTGGGTAAACAATTCGAAGCCCAATTCATTCAATTTTGCCATCGTTTTCATCGATTTGTGACACGGTGCATTGCCATGGTGAAACAACACTTTTTTCTTTTGCAAATGTTTCTTGGCGATTTCAGCCTTCAATCGATCCCAAAGTGCACAATAATAGTCGCTGTTGATAGTGGATCCTTTTTGGAAATAGTCGATGAATATTATTCCTTTCGCATCCAAAAATACAGACGCCTTCATCTTACAAGCCGACTGTTGGGTCTTTGCTCGCTTTGGATTCCGTTCGTCGACTGCTGCCCACTCAGCTGACTGTCTTTTGGATTCTGGTGTGTAATGGTGAAGCCATGATTCATCCATGGTCACATATCGACGATAGAATTCGATTTTATTGCGGTTTAACAGCGCCAAACACTCCTCGGAAGCGTCAATTCGTTATGTTTTTTGGTCGACCGTGAGCTCACGCGGCACCCACTTTGCACAGAGCTTTCGCATACCCAAATGTTCGTGTAAAAACAATACCATCTGATAGTTTTACAATGTCAGCTAGCTCGTGCACCTTCAATTTGCGATCGTTCATAACCAATTTGTGGATTTTTTTGATGTTTTGTGGAATAACAGTCTGATTTGGGCGTCCACTGCGCTTTGCATCATTTGTGCTGGTACGATCAAGTTTATATTCAGCAATCCACTTTTCTACCATTTGTCTCGATGTAGCAGAGACCGGATAATGTTTATAAAGCCATTGTTTGTTTTCCACTGTATTTTTTTCATCAAAAAGCAATGCTTTATCAAAACTCGAAATTCACTTTTTTCCATTTGTTTTTTTCAATAACAATAGTTGAACACAAAATGCTATAACCCACGAATCAATTGTCAGATTGTTGTGAAATTTTTATACGTATCGTTTTAAGGTTCGTACTCAATAAAAATCATATGGAAGAAATTCTAGTAACGCCATCTATGTGCCATCCTATGGATTTTTTAAACGTACTGTTATATTTTTGATCAGCATCACCTCTTGAGACGATTTTCGAGTGTCCGCCTGCACGTCTGTCTCTCCGTCTGTCCGTCTGTGATCACGATTACAGCCGTAATTTTAAAGTTATCACGATGAAATTCCAAATATAAGCTTATTTTTAAAAAATGGAAATCAAGTTCGAGAATGAGCTAAATCGCATGAAAACCACGCCTACCTCCCATGCAAAGTGACTTTATTTTAACAGTAAAATGTCTTAAAAATCCACAAAAAATGAAGAAATATCTTGAAATTTTGCACATACGCTTTGATATATAACATAAAAGATCTCTATGATATTTGGCCAAATCAGATTAAAACCACATCTACCTCCCATACAAAATGACGTCATCGAAATAGAAAAACTTTCGTAAATGTGTAAAACTGAATGACATCGGGTCTGCATGTACCCAAATTGCGCCCATATTGTTTATCCAACCCATACATATATTCTTCTGTGTAATAAAGAGTCTTTACATTAAAAAAGTGGGTGTGGCATTTTATTTTTGATCGAACTTCTGTTGCACCGTGTGTCTGACTTCAAGCAAATTTTTCACACATATTCCTTGGTTATTTGAGAAATCTTAAGTTTATAAAATTGGGCAGTAATAGACACGGTGCGTGGCATTTAATTTTTAAACTAGCTCCATCTACATCGTTTGTCTGATTTCAACCAAATTTCTTATATATATTCTTTAGTATAATGAGTAGTTTTAAGCCTACAAAAGTTGGTGTGATTGGATAAGGGGAGTGTCAACTCAATTCTTATCGTACTCGCTCTACACCGTTTGTCCGACTTAAGCCGGACTTAAACTGGATACATATTATTTGTCATAAGGATCAGTCTGTAGTTAAAGTGGGAGGTTCTAGACCAAGGTCTAGGTTCTTAATTTATTAAAAAATTAATATAACCAGTTTGCGCAATGTAAGATGTATTTTAAGTAAATTTTCTTCTATTTTAACTAGTCATGAAGTTTGAAATGCCCCTTTTAAATGCGAAATCATTGCGTAGATACGGAAAACGGGTGATAGTTAGTTGGAGGGTGGAAATATGGAGTACTGGCTGTGAAGATTTGCTGTAAACTTACACAGCTTAAAACTGTCGGGGAACACGCTCACAGGGAAATTATTCCGCGATTTTACTGACCAACGAATTATCTCGGCTATGTGAGATTCTATTGGGCACCGACGCAATGGTGCAGGGATGGGCTTGAAAAGCTGCCTGAGTGGGTCTAGGAAATACACGAGCTGGTGGCGTCAGGCCATGTGCATCGCCCTTGAACATTTTTCCCTTGGTAGAACCTATACAAAAGGCTTAGGCAACCAACATTGCAACGATGCCCAAAAGAGCTGAGAGAAGATTGAATTCGGTCCAGTTTCCAAATAAGATATCGAGCCTCCTGTCCAACTGAGCGAATTAATATAAGGAAAGACGAATGCTTATGGTGATAATTGTTTTTTCCTTTGACATCAACCCATTAAAAGCTTCCATTCAATCTATGCAAAACGTAATTGCTGTGGCACTAGTACTGCTTCTTTTTGGAACTAGTTCGGAACTATTTCAAATTTAGTCGAATTTACTGCAGGGAATTACAACGGTTTTTTTTTAGCTGCACTCAATTATTTAAGTTCTTGTTTTGTTTAAATGAGTTAATTTTGCCACAATATTGCTGTTTGTCATCGACTTGTGGGTCTCAGCAGTGAGCAACTTGGAATCACTGGCTTAAAGCACTTGACAATATATACGCTCTCAATTGAGATACAAGATGCGACAATAGTTTTCGCACCATATCTTAAAATGTAAATTTACTCAGTATTATATCAGTATTAAAATCTCACAACAAGGCGCTAAAAACTAGGCATAATTTCTGTGACATTTCTAGAATACTCTTTCTAGACAGTCATATAATACAAATGTTAATTTCATTTACTTTAATGTTTATAAAATTTAATTTTTCTTCTCCTTTTTTTAGCGTTTCAACATCTTCTTTCCGTTGCCTATATGCTCATCACTCTAAGCGCCGTGCCCAGCCAAGCGACTTTTAATGCTGACAAAATTTGCTCGCTCATAGCTAATGGTACGACCATCAATGATCCTAGTTTCTGCAATACTTGGGTGCAGTGCATCGATGGCAAAGCTGTTTTGGGCAGCTGCTCTGACAATCTATTCTACGACAAAAACAACAACTCATGCGTAACGCCCCAGAGCATAAAATGCATTTCAAGCAATCCGTGCTCCGCTTCTGAAGGCGCCAAAGGTTTCGTTGCAGATCCATACTCTTGTAATGGTTATTATTATTGCAGTAACGGGTCTGCGTCACGCGGCGAATGTTCATCAGGCATGAATTTTAATCCTGGCACCCAGAACTGTATACGTGACTTTCCATGCAGTCCTAAGATCGATCCGGAGAGCTATTGTAACATAATACCCAACGGTGTCTTCATAGCCAGCAATGAAAGCTGCAGCAGCTACCAGCTGTGCTGGAATGGCAAGTTGGTGAACGGAACCTGCCCAGGCAACTTATACTTCAATGCTCCCAAGGGTGCTTGTGACTCGCCAAAAAACGTTAAGTGCCTGAACGACTCTGAAGTCATTCAACCGATTTTGCCAGCGAATGGCGCCTGCCAGCAAGCAGGCATATTTGTCTCAGACAATCGCACCTGTAACGGATACTATTACTGTAAGCAGTCCGAGGCAGATGGCGAAATGACGCTAAACTGGGGTAAATGCCCACCGGAGAGATTCTTTTATGCTACAGCTGGAGGGTCATGTGTACCCCGCACACAGATCAAGTGCAGCTACGATCGTTGCGTCGGCTTAGGATTTAATCAAATTGAGTTGGCCAACGAGTCTGACGATGGCTGTTTAGGCTACGCCATCTGTCAGAATGGCATTGAAATTGGCTCGGGCATATGTCCCAATGGGGAGTACTTTGATGAGGTGACTCAACTGTGCACGAGGCGTGTGATATCTTATCCGGCATGTGCGCTATCGGTGGAGACGTCGACGATTGACACTGTGGAATGAATGTTATTGTTATTTTTAGTTTTGTGTTTTTTTTTTTAATTTTTCTAATAGTGACAAATTTCATTTAAGATAAAATAAATTGGAAGTGAACGCTGCGGAACCCCAAAATATATTTTTGCGCTTTCAAAAGTTGTCTTTTGATAGATAATAGCTTGGAAAGCGATATGATTTCCCTCGGTCTATATGCTGTGAACAATTCTGTATCTACACATTTTACTAAAACTTCCAACACTCTACCTGATCAATTCTTCTCAAATGACACTTTTTAGCTTTCGTCCAATTGAATCATATCAGCCCTAGATACAGAGTTTTATTTAATTGTTGGTTTTATATAATCTAGAATATAATATATATTTTAAGAATCTGAAAGAAAATTCCTGATGAAAGATATATTTATTTAATTTCGTTCAAGAGCACCGAGTATCACAGATTTGTTACAAAAAAATTGTGCCCCAATAAAAATGTCAGTGACTTTTGGGACACCCTTTACATCACAAAGATCACGTAAATGCAAAACATTATTTATTTTTGTACAGAAAAAAAAATTTTTAAAGGAACGAGTTCCTCACGGAGTCTGTCATCTAAATCATTCGGATACTTACATAATAAATTTGTTGTTTATGTTCCTATTTAAAGTGTTCATTATCCTTTTTTTATTTAAAATATAATTTGAAAATGGTTAAATTCAATGAAAAATACTTTTTCGTTATTGTAGTTCACTCTAAAAGAATTTTCTTGGAGGTTTTAAAAAAAGGTTCTATTTCAAGTAAAACACAGAAAAATTAATGAAATGGCCAATATTTTGGATTTATTAGTTCGTAAGTTTTATAGCTATAAGTGTTTGAACACAATTTCGGGCATATAACCACCTCGACTGCGTTTTAAGAAGACCATCCTGTCCTTTCAATTCTGCACCACTTTTCCAGCATAGCCGGCCTTATCTCGTCACTAACACGCCGAATGTTTGTTTCCAACTGGCCGGTCGTAGGTGGATTATCAACATAGTCCAACGACTTAGCGGTCCCCCCCAAAAAAAATTAGAGTGTAACAGAGTTTAATCACATGTCCTGAGGTCCACGCGTATTCCTTGATATGATTCGGCAAAAGTTCTGTCGAATAAAGTGATGGCTTAAAGCGCTGTATTGGTTTTTTCACCTTTCAGCTGGAATCATTTAGAACTTAAACCATTTATATTGGCGTCGGAAACCAAAAATTCGCGAATCATTTCCTTGAAGCGCTCAGCTTTGGACGGTAAAGTTGGCTTCATCTTCAGTTCTGAAAAAGTACAAACTAGACAGTAACTTTATCTGGATGTAAAAAATTTTGGAGAATCTCTTCAGAATTTTTCTCACTGCAAACATTTCTGGATTAGCCCATAAGCAAATTAAGCAATTGCAGGGCATCACGTCTCGGGCGGCACCATAAACAGCACCGAAAAACTATTGCTATCACTATTTACTACATTACTGGTTGAAGCATTCTTTATTCTATTAAAGATAATTTACTCTCATATCTATTACCAAATACTTATTTTCTACAAAAACAAATTTCATTGTTTTTATATATTTATACTAGCTGAATACCCGGTGTTACTCGGGGGTTGGTATAAGTATTTTTGAACTCATTTGTCGTTTTGAAAATACTTTTCACAAATCGCATAGAAGGCCCTTTGCTGTCCTTTGTAAATTCCAAACAATGGCAGGTGCCTTGCGAGTATGAGAATCGCATAGAAGGCCCTTGATAAAAATAAAACATTTTGAAATTTTGATTTTTTTACACTTTTTTCGATTTTTTTTTTCTTTTTTTTTTTTAAAGATTATGATATATCCATTACATAGATGCCTAATGTAGTAGTATTGGTGAGAGTGACGAAATAACACTGGAAGAAAACAATTTGCTATTCATTTCTCTCCCACTCAACATGCTGATTTCCTATTGGTTTATTGACGATCAAACAAAAGAGCGTAAATATACGTGAGTTATTTATAAATATACTTGCAACAAATTGGTTCAAATTAGCGTGCTCTCTCTTGAGCCGAAAGCAAAACATAGGCCTCTATTATGTATAGTAACTTACCGTTATTTGACTGGATTCAACTAAAATTTTGACGTTAACGTATTACATACATTTCGAAGTATTTAGCTACGAAGCTCTTTTTTCGAAGTAAAAGAGTCGAGTTGCATGGGTCTTGCAGTAAAAGCAGATAAGACGAAATATCTGGTGTCTGGTGTCAGTCCCAGCGTATTTGCATCCACGTCCCTGTTGACAACACCTGCTTCGAGGGTGTGAAGGACTTCGTCTACCTCGGTTGCAGCATTTACTCCACCAACGATATCAGTAGAGAGATAAAACGAAGAATAATCCTTGCCAACAGGTGTTACTTTGGGCTCAGTAGGCAATTGCGAAGCATATCCCTCTCTCAACGAACAAAAGTCACACTCTGATGAAATGACTTCGGGAGCTTTCGAGAGAAAGATTCTTCGCAAGATCTACGGACCAATCTGCGTTAATGGCGAGTACCGAATACGATGGAACGATGAGCTGTGAGCACCGACATCGACATAGTAAAGCGCATAAAAATCGAGCGGCTTCGCTGGCTAGGGCATGTTGAGCGGATGGGAGACGATGCGCCAGGGAAGAAAATATTCGATTCGAGACCCAGCGGCGGTCATCGCAGAAGTGGGCGCCAGCAAGCGCAAAATAGAAATGGCTGGCGGAAATTCTTACAAAAGGCCAAAACCAACTTACGGTTGTAAGCACCACATAAGCAAGTAAGTATATCTCTGAAATAGGGAGAAGGAGTGCACCAAATATTTTTTAATGAAATTTACCTGCTGTGTTTATATTCCCACATGCGGACAGAAAGAGGGAATGTCAAATTTTCATGGAAACCATTTGTTTTTGACATTTATTTTGTACCGAATCAACAGAGAATGTATGTGAAATAGTCGAATTTCTACCACTGGCGAACTCTAGTGAATACAAATGTGTCTGGTATATGAATGTTTTAACAAAAAATTAATCTTCCCGTTAAAAAAGCTGCACCTAAAACGCAAAACTCTTTTGTTAAGCTATGATTTATTAAACGCTTTTAATATTATAATTTATCAGCTTTTTACGACACAATATTATTTCGGCTCTTATAATTTTTCTTCAATTTCCGTTAAAAATTATACTGTAGATATTACCAATGCTTTCTTACTTCGATAATGAGTTGAAAAATTTGAACAGCGTGTCTCAAGAACTTTGAAATCTAATCTATCAACATGAAAAAGCAACGAAAATTATCTTCCGTGACGGCATAAACAACGACCACATATTTTTAGGTCACTATCTCGAGCAATAAATAAGTGAGAACATTTTTTAATTATATGAAGCTATGTAGCAATCTATATGTAGTGCCTGAAATTCATACAATTGGAGATAATAATAAAAAAAGATCTGGTTAACTCCCTTCCCAGACAAGATATACAGACAGGAAATTGATTATTAGTTGACATCTTTTAATGAAGGTAAAATATTAGTTATTAATTGTAGAAATTTAAGAATTTTAACTAGATTGTATTATTTCTAATAGGAACAAGGACTTGAGTTTTGAATGTTAACTAAAAAAAAAAATAGTGAATTGGCCATTTAAGACCTTGGAAGAACTTTAACCGAGCTGCTATTGATCAATTTGTATAATGCGTGTTTTTAAATCTTTGCAAACAAATGATCTATAACTGGAGTTACAAGTTTTATACCGAATCTGAACGGCACCAAGGAGCTTTAAGTGACATCTTTTTTTTTACTTGCTTTCTGTATCAGATGGGATTTAAGCCCGGGTCTACCACATGTAGACCACGCACTTTAACCTGAATGCCAAATTCAGTGCAAATCTTCTACATTCTATATAGCTCAGGCCCTCATATTTTAAACATATTCAAATCAAACTTAGCGAATTTGATTTTTGTTACTTTACTAGGACTTAAATGATTTTATTTTTAGGTGGATAATAGGAAAGGATTCTAAAAAAAAGAAAAATCAAAAAGCTTTTAATTAAAATCTCTGATTTGTGCTTTTATTGATAGATTCTGATTGATAGATATACAAATAATTATGACAAAAATTTATACTTAGGCCAAGCAGGCGGCATAGCTTATGTTCTGTGGAGTGCATCCTTGTGTTCTCTCATCGAAGAAATATTTATCAGGACACTTGCCAGTTGAGGTGGCCACGTTGTTCTCGCAGCGTGCATATGCCGAACAATCTCCAGCAACATTGACATACTTATTGGCCATATCTTCGCAGCGATTGTAAGAGCACTTTACATTCAGACGATCGCGACAGGATAGCTTGTCGGCATCAAAGAAGAAACCATGCGGGCACTTGGCAAATACAGGTTCGCGATCGACGCCTCCAGCGATCTGCTTGCATATGTAGTAGCCACTACAGCTTACCTCGTCGGAGAAGTAGCCATATCTGGGATTTTCTTTGGTGCCGCAGACAGTCAATTCGGGTTCAAGCTCAATTGCGCCGGGCACGCAGACAGCGTTTTCTTTGATCACACAGCGACCTATAATATGATCGAAGGCTCGATCGTCTTCACAGTGAAAGGTGCCCAAGACACCCTTGTGGCACATATGGTAGGTGGTACACGAGGCATCGTCGGCAAAGCTTAAATTATTGCTTACCGAGTGGCAGATTGGACTAAGGTGTGGCTTAAGAGCATGTTTGGTGCAGTTGTAGTCTTGCTTGTAAACACAGGCAGATTTAAGCGGATGGTATACCAAGTCACTGGGACAATCAGCCTTCATTTCCTGTCCTTTCTGGCAGAATATATAGCCCGTGCATGTATCGGGATCTTCCATGAATGTACCATTGCGTTGATTTTGACAGCGTCCTTTTGGGGTGCTGTCAAACGGGCAGGAAATATTCTCAGCCATGTCACATTTGCCGGTGTCCTTGTTATAGTAGAGACCAAAGAGGCAAGAGCCTTCCTCGAAGTCCGACTGATCCTCGGTGGTCGGGCATTTAATCCAATTGGTACAAGAACCAGGGCGCAAAATGGTCGTACCACGTGGCATAAGTTCGCAAATGTCTAAGAAGTTGAGTGTCTCACTGATAACTTCGGTCTCGGCTAGTGTGCCGACAATGAGAGCAACAGACCAAACTATGAAAGTTTTGGCTTTGGGGAGAGAATTTCAATTTATTATTTTAGCAAAATTTGATTTCAATACTATAATGTTTAACTTACCGCACAACATGTTGGAAGAAGGAGTCCTTTTTGCTGTATTTGTTCTGGGCGTTTCTTTCGATTTATTTTGTTGATTCTCCAAAAATATCTGCTACTTTTGAGATTCAAAATCGCGTATGCCTCAATGGTAACTGATACTCAACTCCATGTAGCTACTGCTTTAAATATGCCAAAACACCATCGTTGTCTGGCGGCTGACAACAAACCGTAATGTAAATGAAAATGTAAATGAAAATGTAAATTCCAGCTGATAGAGCCCTAAAATTACCAGTTATTTTAAAAATGAATGTTGTCAACGATATGTCGTGTTCTTGTGATATCTCATCTGGGAAATCTTGGCATGTGTATCTGTCAACTTGGTAGCTGTGGCATTGACTCGATAACTACGGCAGTGAGCGGTAATTATTATTCAGAATTATTCTGCTTGGGCACTGCAAAACTCAGTGAAGTTGAGATTCACCTTTATATGTCTTATCTCTTTGTCACAGGGCAAATTTTTCAGAGCTACCGAAGATGGAAATTCCATTTGTTTTTTTTTTTTTATTTCAAAGTTTTTACTAAGAATTTTCACTTCTTAAATATCTCGTCATGATCTTAAAAAAAGGGGAATTTCCAACGGAAGTTCTTTAATTTTGTGCTTTTGCGAATGATTTCAATATTTTGTTTTTTTACTTCATTTTATCTTTTGTTTATTTTTTCATCTATTCTTGCCATGATTTCATCGGCGGTAGTTTATATCTACGCACAGTGCACTTTGAGAAATTTTGGCTGGTTTTTTGGACAAAATTCGAAACATAAATGTTTCTCAGCAAAACATGGTTTAAGGGGGTTTTTCGCTGTGACTGATTTTAATTTATTGTGCTTAAAGTTAAAGTTAATATGGCGGCACAAATATAAATTCTGTGCATTTATGTATATTAGACCGTCTTCATATATGGGCAAAATCATATGGGCAAAAAAAAAATGTGTTTGAAGGTCTTCCTGAGACAAAAACATAAACATATCATTATTTAAGATCGGACGGTAAATACCGAAGTTATTACAGAAATGTGTCGATGCGCGACCCCTACGTTCGGTCAAAAAAAAAAAAAAAAATATTTTTTCGAAATTTTCTTTCAATAATGCTTTCGATTAGCTGTTGTGCTGCGAAATTTATTTTTTCAATGCTGTCTAATGTACATGGAACCTTATACATTCTCTAGTAAAGTCGCTGTAAGGTAATAAGTAATGCTTCTTTGGATTGCCAACACTTACGGAAGTAAATTGAGTTGCGATCAGGGATGATATTGGCTTAGTTGTTAAAGGGCCAAAATTTATACAAAAATAGGGCATTTTTGACAAGAATGGGGTCCTTAATGATAATTCAATATTAAAGACTTTCAGTTTGAATAGTCAGCCATGACCACATATCGAATTAACTGTTTTCAAAGTTTTTCAGATTTTTTTTTTATATTTTTTTTTTATTTCACTATTTTGACCAGGGAAGTCTAATTATTTGTAAAAACATAGCACATTTTAGTTTAAACGATCAGCTTGCAGAATCAGAAATTATGGGTCAATACGATATTACTTAATTATTTCTTTTAAATATATTTGATTTCATATATAGAGGTGCCATTGCACTTTAGAAAAAAGGCTTGTGCATTGTTTGCAAACGTCAAATATATGTCAAAAAATAATCTACATATATAGTTAATTTCTCATTGGAAAAGTCAAAATTATGTCAAAAAATTATGTATATGGTTAATTTCTCAAAAACAAAATTTGTAACAATGCCATTTATTCACTTAGTTAATATTACAAATAAAAATAGCAAAACATTTCCACAGAAAACCGCAAATCGGATCGACATATTCTTCGACAAAGAATCTTAGGAGTATTCTTTCTAGTCCTTGGTTATATAAATAAGAATGTCAGAAAGATATGATTGGTAAATTTAAATTGTAAAAAGACGAATCAAAGATGCAGGACGAAATGGGCATGATACCAAAATAAAATCAGTTCCACCAAGAAAACATATTCAGGAATGGCGGAATTTAATAAAGAATAATTTCATAAATGCTATACAATTTTGGAATATAGAGCCTTGAGCAACAAAATTAGTTAAATCAAAGCTAATTTAAGGTGGAAAAAAACGAATTTTTATGTAAATAATTTTTTATTACTTCTTAAAAATTTATTTAAGATAAATTCCAACGCCATAATCTGAAAGAGCGTGAAATTTTATATGGGCATTTTCATAATGTCAAATGTGATCGTCGCACACATTTAAAGTGAAAAAAGGCAAAGTAAAACGGATTTGCATTTCCTTTTGACGTAGAATTACGTCTTACGATGCGGTTTGTATGGCGTATTTTCACAAATTTTTTCAAGACCATGCCAGGTTTATTATAAAATTTATGCCAAAATATCAGTTATTTTTTATTTTGTGCATAAAAGGAATAGCTAACTTTGGATTTTGTCTTTTCTTTAATAAAGCCACAAAAGATAGCAAAAGAAAAGAAGAAAAATTCACATTTTTGTATAAGAAAAAATGAATTGATTATTCAGTTGCTGCTGACGTTCCTATGCTTGTTGCTTAAGTTCGTGTCGAAATCTCGAACACAACATCGTGTTGTGTCTTGAATAGAATTTTAAACAATTTTTTACTATTTTCTTTTACACAAAATTACAAAAAAAAAAAAAACCCAAAATCGGTTTTTCCGCCAGCCAAAATGACCGCCAGTTTGTAAAAAATAATCGAAAAATTATAATTTAGGCAGGGACCAAATCTAACGCCATTTACTTTTTCCATTTCAGATGATCCCAAGTCGAGTCATCCGGGCCGCAAGCAGCATACCTTTTTTTTTCGACGCCCAACTTTGAAGATCGATAACTTTTTGAACAGCCCTCGTAAAAGGGAAAAAAATTTTTTTATTTAATTTAATATGTTGTTAATACAATACAAAAACAGAACTTAAATAACTCTTTGCGTTTTCAAATAAGAAGTTTTTGAAAGAGGGTCCAAAAACAGCTTTCCAACCAGGAATACTCCCTTAAATACTTAATCGGTTAAGACTACGATGAAGCCTTTTTTACGGGTTCGCCTTTTCATCTATATGCATGATAAAATGATGGTAGGAATGTATCGTGCTTGAAACTGTCAACCTCAAAATTCCATTCTTAAACCTATAGAATTTCCTTCGGATACTATTATAAGTAAAATCAATTCGAAAATTTAGACATTCTTTTGGAGGGTGTGCATAAATCTTCATACTCCCTCCATTATAGTAGATACCAAATGTTTGTAAGGAATTTTCCTGTAGATGTCAATCTATAATACAAAATAGTGGTTCTTCTGCATAATTCTAACATGGTGGCTGTAAATAATATATAAGAACAAAAGTTTTTCAAACATTTTCTTCAGTTTTAACAGATTTTTACAAGTGTACTATTTCTGTAGTCTATCAAAAACGTACCTGCATAGGCTTATATAGCTAAATATAGCTTAAAAAAAAACAAAATTGAGGAGAATTGTTTAAGTTTTTTGTTTTTCGATAGCTATAGTTTCAAAAAATTCAACAGAAATTATTTTATTGAGATCGATTTAAAATCAATTTATTTAAAATTTAAATTTTGTACATCGATGTGATATACTACTTAGATGATATTTTTTCAGAAGAATTTTTTAAAAGGTCCTAAAATGAATTGAAAGGGCTTCGGCGCTTATGAAATGAAAACGGGCTCAAAAAGGCCTTGAAAGCCCCCAAATATCATCCCTGGATGCGATGTGCTTGTAGTGCTGTGACGAGTCGCATACTTTAATAATATTAGAATTATATAAAAATGAAACTTGAAAAATTGGCTTTTTTGCGTTGCCGCAAGTTAGCTAAAGAACTGCTGAACCGATTTTAGTGAAATTTTTACTATTCTTACAATAATTTATTATAAATTGTCTATGTAAACTCAGAATTTTTATATTTTAAATAGCTGAGAAGTTTTTGACCATTAATTTTTGGACATTTGTTATGGAGTCGACTAAGCAGAACAACATTTTTGATTAAGTAAATTATGTAAGAAAAATAGCATATTTAAATTGTTTGGCTTTCTGGTAATAAATTGTTTAATATTTCATTCAGGCTCGCAATGGATACAATGAGAAATTGTAAGTCTTCCTTATTGGCCCACCATTCTGAGAGGAAAAAATCGTAGTCAAAATATAAGCCAGTTGGTAAATTAAAGCATTCTAACTACCTTTAATTGTGTTTTCGAAAAAAATGTTTAAAACTGTTCAAAGTCACCAAAAAAACAGAAATTTTTTATTTGTCAATTACAAACTGTAAATCAAATTTTTGAAATTTTTCAACTATTGCATCGTATAAAGCACCCTCAAAAATAGTAGGAAAAGGTATTTCTTAAAATATTTTCGGTCTTATCGCTATTTTTCTGCTCTAAGTTTCAAACAAAAACTTTCATTCTGGGCATTAACGTCTATGCAAAATGTTGAATTGCTGTGTGCAGAATTCTTAAGGCAACTGTTCCGGCCTGAGGCTTGTTTTTCAAGCGAGTTTTAAAGGCAGATTAAAAACAACAACTTACTTACTTACTTAGGTGGCCGTAACAACCCGTGTTCGGGTTTCGGCCAACCTCATCAGCTCTCGCCAGGCGTCTCTGCTTTGCGCGCGCCTTCTCCAATCGGATACACCAAGTGCGATGAGAGCTTCCTCAGCCTGGTCCATCCATCGGATGCATGGTCTCCCTCGTCGTCGTTGACTAGCGATCCTCGCCTCAAGCGCCTTTTTCGATGAAGCTTCGTCGTCCTACGATGGACGATGGACATGACCCAGCAAGCGTAGTCGCTGCACAGTTATACGCCGAACTAAGTCAATGTCTTCAAAGAGCTCATACAGCTCGTGGCTCATTCGGATGCGATAGTCATCGACGACTCGAACAGGACCGACGATTTTGCGAAGAACTTTTCTCTCGAACACCCCCAGAGCGGCTGCGTCAGTTTAGCAGCACAGGTAGAACGAGCGTCTTTTAGAGTGTAAGTTTTGTCGATTTAGAGAGGGCACTGGAACTTAGTTGCTTACTTAGCCCGTAGTAGCAGCTATTAGCAATTATTGTTCTTCGGTTTATCTCCAGGCTGACTTCGTTGTTGTTATTAATGGCGGTGCCAAGGTATACAAACTCCTTGACTGCTTCAAAGTTATAGCTGCCGGATGAAACGTGGGAGTCTAGACGCCGCGCTCCCTTGTTTGTAGACAGGATATGCTTTGTTTTACCCTCATTTATCGTCAAAACCACTTTGGCTGATTCCTTTTCGATAGCGGCGAAAGCAACGGTAACATCTCTTTTGGTTCTGCCGACAATATCAATATCATCAGCGTACGCAAGGAGCTGGACACTTTTAAAGAAAATGGTGCGATTACGATGCACACTGGCTTTTCGTACGATCCCCTCCATGATGGTGTTGTGGCAAGAGAGTGGATCGCCTTATCTGAAACCTCTTTCGGTATTGAAGGTTTCGGAGACCTTGACGGAATTGCGTGTGTTGCTCAACGTCATTCTGCAAAGTCTAATCAACTTTGCAGGTATACCGAACTCTGACAGTGTTGCGTATAGGCAATCCCTATCGGGCTATAGAACGCAGCTTTAAAATCGACAAAGAGATGATGTGTGTCAATTTGATTTTCGTGGGTTTTCTCCAGGGTTTTCGTAGCATGAAAATCTGGTCTATAGTGGACTTTACAGGTCGAAAGCCACACTGATAAGGTCCAATCAGTGTTTTTGTAATCGGCTTTAATCTTTCACACAGTACGCTTGAGAGAACCTTATATGCGATGGAAATAAGACTGATACCTCGATAGTTGGCGCAGATTGTTGGGTCTCCTTTTTTATGTATAGAGCAAAGAACGCTGAGATTCCAATCGTCGGGCATGCTTTCCGCTAGCCATATGTTGCTGATGAACTGATGCATGTGCCTTATCAATTCATCGCCGCCGGTTTTAAACAATTCAGCTGACAGGCCGTCAGAACCCGCTGATTTATTGTTTTTGAGTCGTTGAATATAACTCGAACCTCTACATGGCTAGGTGGTGGTACTTCCACTCCGTTATAGTTAATTGGTGGCACTGAACTCCCACCCAACGGAATTTGTCCTAACGGAAAAGTAATTTTTTTTTTGGACGTCAATTTGCAACATCACCTGTGGGCTTATTCTTCACCTGTAGGTAATAAAAAAGTTTTTATAAATATCTGCAATAGTTTTTTTTTTATTAGCCTTTAAAAATCGCTCGAAAAACATGCTTCAGACCGGAACAGTCTCCTTAACCCATTATAGACTGACCCATGTTCCCGTTGAGCTAGAATGATGAAACTTTCCAAAAATATTAAGTCGGTCTAACTTAGAAAAAAAAGATCAAAAAATTATTGGTATGGTTTGAATGCAAAACAATAGTATTTTTTTAGCATGTTTTTACGGCCTACATAGCGTTAGTGTATAAATTCGTTCACTGATATAAGACATTTTTTACTTGATTTGATTTTATTTATAAAGTGCTAAAAAATATAAAATTCATTCAATAAAACGTGAACTTATATATAAAAAGGTTTGAACTTTTTAATAAGTTAATAAATTTAATAAGTTTTTATATCTTTCCAAACCAATTCACCCTATCGAATAAGAGTTTTATATAATTGAGTTACAAATTGTGTAATTAGCCGAAGCGCATCACATTCAATTTATTTTCATACCATTTAAAAATGGTTTAAGAAGTACTCGAAAAAATTTAACACACCAATTTCAAATTGAATTGAATTCAACAAAAATTTAAAAAATTGAATTTGAAGTTCGTTAATGTCTAACAAGGAAAGGTCCCCAGGTGTCACTTACCGATTTGAATAATTTTTGGATATGTGATAGTGGACAAAAATCTAAGGTCGGCGTATTTTTTTATATGTGCTCAATCGATAGTTTACGGTTTCAAAATGACGTTTTAAAATCAGCGAAAATTTCGTTTTTTTGCTACAATTTCACTATTTTCCATAAAAATGTATACAAATTTGGTATGAAACGAAAGGTATTTTAAAGCCACACATGATGGCATCCATTTTGAGAAATAAATTTCATTTTAATTTTGTTGTAATTTTTAACAGTATTTAGTCGATATCATAAGGAGCGCATTTTCGAAATTGTTTCATTATCATTTATATTTGATGTAAGAGAATTCTAAAAGTTACCTTTTTTTTGGTTTTTTAAATTTTCAAGTTTTTATATTAAAATTTCTTTATTAAAATATGCATTTATTTTCTTAAAAAAAAATTTTTGTGTTAGAGATGAAGAATATGAATATGGGTGTCAAAAATTTTGTTTTTTGTCCAAATTTCCGTATGTGTAAATATTTGATCGGAAAAGTTTATATTTAACAGGGCTTCTATACAACTTTGTACTTTTAACTTGTTTGCCCGAAGGAATGAGAAAAAACCATCGGAAATTTAAAAATATGACTTTCTATGTAAATATCTCCGTTAGTTTTCAACATATTTCACAAAAGTTTTTTTTATAAAGTTTCATTAAAGTACTTGCCAAAAAATATTTTAACAATACCAATTACTGTACATTTGTATTTTTAATATTTTTTTCCAAAAAGGTTCAAAATATTCAATGATTCCTCAAAAAATTACTTAAAATTTGTTTTTGTTGTAAAAATAATCTAAATTAAAAATTGCATTTTAAACTCCCTTTCACATGGCATGACATTTATTAGCAAAAATTGATTCAGTTTTAAACAGAAATTTATTTACTATTTCTATCATAAAAAAGCAAGGGTATACTCTTTCGATTTTTTTGATGAAATTAATTTTTTTAGAAATGTTCTTTTTATACTTTTTATAAAAGAGTATAGCTTCAAAAATAATTTATTTGGAAAAAATATTCCAATATTATTTTCCAATCAAAAGTCATTACTAAAAACGTATTTTCATAACATGTTTATCTGTATTAACATAACTCCTTTTCTGTTAATTATTAAGTATCTATATGATTCCCAAGCTCATTTTAAGAATAATCATGCTGATTTTGAAAATTTTAAAAGAATCAAATATTTTTTATAGTTTTCAGTTATTAACCTTTGGTTAGTTGGGGTAATGAATTACCATAGGGTGGAAGCTATATTACTGGAGTGAGGTGTGGCAGCCTTTTCTTACAAAAATTACTGTAACTTAAGGGCCTCCTGGAGTTTTCGAAGAAAAAGACACTTTTTTAAAAATTTTTGTTTGAAGCTGTATTTTATTTTAGACCAAAATTGTTTTTACATTATTAAAGTATAACTATTGAAGATTTATCCCTGAAATTTTGGCCCAAAATTATTCGGCAATAAGGTAGAAAAGAGCAATGCCGCGAAAGGCCTTAAAATTTGGGGTGATCAAGATATCTGCAGACTGGTTCATCTAAAAAAAAACTATTTTTTTTCGGTTTAGTAAAGAACTTAGTAAAGGGCGTTTAATAGTTCGTTTTTTTTTTTTTATTTATAACTTAAAATTACATCAATTTCGTGAACAAAATATGAAAATTTTCTTTTTACGCCCGTCACTTTGTCAGAAATTAATATTTTTCAAAAATCAACGACTAAACGCCCAAGAACTCTTAAATAAACCGAAAAATATTTTTTTTTGTAGGTCAACCAGTCTCTAATAACTTGCTCACCGTAAATTTAAGGTCTTTCGCGGCATTTCTACCTTATCGACCAATGTTTTTGGACCAAAATGTCAGGGATAAATCTTCAATAGTTATACATTAATAATCTAAAAAAATTTTGGGCCAAAATAAAATAGAGTTAAAAAAAAAATTTTAAAATGGTGACCTTTTTTCTTCGAAATATTCCCAAAGGCTCTTAAACAAATTTCCAAAATTTATATTAATAAAAATTATTTTATGTTTATTTGTTTGTTTCTTTGTTTGAATCTAAATGGCTGCACGGATTGCGCTCAAACTCAAAACGTGTATTACTTGCGTCCTAGATTAGGTTATTGCTGTTTAGTTTTAACCATGCCTTTTTTACCGCCCACAAAACAATAAAAATGCAATATTTCGGATTGTTTCGATTGTTACTTTCGGCAATTTGAACAAAAATGCTTTTTCACGCCCTCTTTTAACGCCCACAAATCAATGAAAATGTTATATTGCAGACGGTTTTGGTCGTGTAAGACCGAAATTTGGCAATAAAGTTTGTATGCATACCGTCGGCAACTATCCGTGGTGCCGAAAAATGGACGCAGTGGCACTATAATTACGACCACTTTTAAGAAATCATTAAGACTCCAAAACTTCTGGTCCGATTGCGCTGAAAATTTGGCCGTTGACTGTTTTCGAGCACGAGATGGTTTAAGGGAAAAGATGTTTGTCACACCCCCTTTCACCGCACGCAAAACAAAAGGATGGTTGCTGGAACGTCCGTGGCGAGACCGCGGGCAACTGGGTTCTGCTTGTAGTAAGATAAAGGGCAAGACTACATATTAATAAACTAAATAAATTTGTTAAATAACAAATTCAACACCAACACATACTCACTGATTATTTTTTATTGTTGAATATCAAATTTCCGCGGCAATTAACTGTACGGGCATATAATTGACAACGAAATTTTGACATTTTAACTCTGCACACATGGTTGTAAACTTAGCTGCACTGAACAAATTTTTTCTTTTAACAGCGTACTACCTAGCGAAAAAAAAATTCCGCTGCCTGTTCGCTGTCAAAAAAATCAATGTATTTCTTAGGGGAATTTTTTTTTCGTTTTTACAGCAGACTGAGTTTTAGTTGCAAAATTTCTCCAGCTAATTTTTGTCGGCGTTTTAATAAAAATGGCGGTATTTTTACATTCAAAAAGGTGGCAGCGTTGGTATCGTACACAATACATATTGCTGTCTTTTTTTGTGGGCATTGTTGACTTTTTATTATCTTGCTCAAAAAGAGCTTGAAATAGAGCTTTTGTCTCGCAGCCAAAAAGAAATAATAGTGGTATTCAATTAACGCCGTATTTGTGGTGTAAATAGCGTATGTGCCGAAAAGTTCATACAAGTTACCACACATACGCAGTTTACATCACACATATGTCGTTCATTGAATACCACTGATAACATAAATTGTTCAATACAACAAATTTTTCTATATTGCTAGCCTTGCGCACTACTTGTGAAGCCTTGCATAGAGCTCAAAAGGAGAAAGCTGTTTTCTTGCTGAGAATAAGAATAATTAATTTATTATTTAAATAATGATTAGCAAATTTATATAGCCTATATTTGATCTCGATACCAAAGCTATCCAACATAAAAATAATTTTTGAAATAGCCGAACATGCCTGATACGTGAAATACGTGAAATAACTCAAAAACCCTTTCACCCTATCTATAAAAATAATATTCAAATATTATCCATATATATGTCCACTTAAAAAATCTTTGTTCAGCATCCAAGATATTTCCATTGGTCTTGCATAACAAAAAAAAAAAAACTCCATTTATTTGCTTATTACAAATTATTTTATTTGTTACGAAGTTTGCGTTGAAGCCAGGCAAATATATACATGTAGTGTTTGAAATATGATGGAAAAGGTTTTTTATTAGTATTACGTAACGGGATTGCAAATCTTCTGATTTGTAGGCTTATCCTTAACGCAACCGCCTATATTTTCAGCAAAGTATGGATAATTAGGATCGACATCTGCACATGATTGCGGCTGGCTAGCATTCAATTGTCCATCGCAACGGATAAATTCTGAGCATTCTGTACCATAGGCAGTCATAAAATTTCTGTTTATATTTGCACAACGATTCTGCTCACAACCTACTTCATATGGAGTTACACACTTAATATTAATCGGATCATAGTGCGTGGCCCAGGGACATTGCTGCCAGACACCTTGTCCGACAGCAGTACAAGCAACATACCCTGAACAACTTACACCGTCAGCAACGTATTGAATTCCTTTTGAAGTATCAAAGTTCTTGCAAACGACAGCAAAATCTGGCGGTGTCGTATCGGGCACGGTGACTACTGGCTTGTCCGGACATTGCATAGTAGTGAATTTGTCGCACTTGCCATTGGATGGATTAAACACAAAACCTGCAGCACAAGAACCCGGTAAACCGAAATGATCGACACACCTTTCAAAGCTGCCACAGCTCGGGGGATTCACCAAACCGACGAAAGCATTATTTGGCACCAGGCGGCAAGGCGAGTCGGCTATGCATTCCGTAAATGTGCTGGCCCAGACGCAGCTTTGTGTATTTGGATTGTAGTATTGATTGTCTGGACACTTGCCAGTCTCGGTTCTGCTATTGTTGCAGTAGCAGTAGTTGCTGCAACTGTCAGGATCGGCTTTTAGCACGGCGTTTTCACCCCTGCACATATCTGCCCTGCTGACGATGCATTCCGTTTTATTGGCATAATTGCACACGCCAGCACGGCTGTCGTATAAGAATCCTTCGGGACAAAATCCCTTACCGGCAAGCACGCTGTTTCTGCAAAGGCCCCAAGCAGAACAGTTGCTGGGATCGGCGATATAACCTTCGGCATACAGCTCACATGTTTTGCTCATTGAAATGAGGGCATCGGTTACGTGGCCTAGCATGAAGCAGGCACAGATGCAGATTATGAAGGCGTTAGTAACGACGGTACTATGAACTGGTACCATGCAAAAAGAAGACAGAACAAAAAAAAAAAATTATGCAAACAATTAGTTTCAAATTTATTTCTTTCAATATTTAATCCTTCTTTTTAAAGTTAAAGTAACCCGGTTACCTGCCATTGTATGACTTTTGTTGCTCCTCTTCTTGTTTATCCTTGGTAGCTTAAGGTAAGAGACGCTACTGATGCCAAGCGCCAAAAAAACAAGCTCTTAAATACACAGCAATCTGCTGATGTGTCGTCGTTTTAGTGTCTTGTATCAGATAAACTTAGCCAGCAATTAACTGGAAATTAGTACATGTTAAAGTGTTTGAAGAAGTTCTAGTTGATTAGAAAAAATATAAAAACAAAACAAATTTGTCCGAGATAACAATATTATTGCATATCGACTATGATTTCAGCTAAAAGAACTTTATGTTCTGGGAATTTATTAAAATTCTTGACGACAACTTTTTATTGTAAATATTTTTATGATTGGAACTTTTTATCCAGCTATTCGTCTGAAGCATGAAGAATAGTACATGACACTCTTATTGCGATATTATTCAATGATGATAATGTTTGCTTTGCCGTGTCTTTAGATACGTTGTTTTTGCCAAGAGGTTTTATCTTATGCACCCTCTAAAATATTTCGATTTTTGGATTCCAAATCTAAAGTTTTTTTTTTTTTTTAAACAGATTTATGTGACATACTTATATTTCTTAATTGAAAACACAAACTAATTAAAACGAATATGAATATGGTTTTGAAGTGAAACTTCCTATGACTCAGGCTTATGATAATTTGATAAGTGGGCCAAATGGTATTTGACAAAAGTGGGTAACAAATTATGCGAGTGACACACCCACATATACAAACGTATGTGTCATATCTGGGCCGTAGCCAGTATTTTACTTGGGTGGTTTTGATGGCACATGAATAGAATGCAGCGCTGCGTTGCGTTATTGAGTTGAAGCACTTGACTGCGTTATTGTGCTGATACACTTGTTTAATTAAAAGAAACACAATAGCGCAGTAAAATAATAAGTTTCTTGCTCGTTGTTCTTTCTTTGCTTACTCGGCTTCAGACTTCAATCTAACTTCAAACTTTGATTGCTGTTTGAACCTTAGGCGAAGTACAATTTAAATGCATGATTCAAGCTAAAGGCGTTCACATTCAGAATTAAATGCGCATTTTATGAAATTCACATTTGTAATTTCGAATGCGCAGCCTTATAGCTTACATACTTTTCGTCTGCGAGGCATGCAAACGTCCCGCATTTGGAAAAACATAGCAAATACGCTCGCATCGCCTGTTTTTGACGCTAGAATCAATATTATTAGTGCTAGATACTTGAATTTTGGGTATTGTTTACAAAAGTTTTTATGAAAGAGCCTGACATAACCTTTGTTTGTTTTTCTTCACCAGTGCCTGATACCCTACAGCCGGAAGTTATGACTTTAAAGAACTGCACTGTGTGAAGTCAAAGAAAAATATCAAAGTTCTAGTAGTGAATATTTAAAACTGTTCAAAAATCAAAATATCCGTGTTTCAGGGTTTTTCAAAGTTGAGGCATAAAAACTGTTTATATGAATTTGAAAGTCAGCATTTGTGGAAAATATTTTATGAAATTATATGGAAATAATTGGTTTTTTCATTGATAATAGTTTAACTTTTATTTTTGTTACTGTACGTTATTGTTATTAGAAGACTATATTTTGCGAAATAAACATATAAAAAACATATTAAACATATTAAAAGTAGAGTAATAAAACTTGAATGTCTAAACTTATGTAAAATATTTGTGTAAATCGTGATACGGTTACATGCAAGTCTTCTTGTCTTAGTTTTTGTATTAATTTCCTTCATTTACCACCATTTTAACAAACAAGAAAAGTTTTAAAATACTATCTACATTCGCTAAGGATCTAAAATTAACATTTATCAGTATTCAATACCAATACTTTGCAAAGTCCTACTTAAATATAACAAGGTATCTTAATCAAAATCCCAGAGTTGGAATTTTTTGGCAGTTTTATAAAATTTTCTATATCTGTTTAGATAAAACGTTATAAAAATAACCCTTTTTTTAAACATATTTTTTACTCCTACAGGTAATTTCTTAACCTAATTTTGTTTTTTATTGGAAGCGCGCAACCAAGTTGTTCTTGGATTACCATGAATTTGTGGAAAATATCACTCAGATTTGCTATGACTGAGTTTCTTCTTGCATATTGGCTTCGATAAATTTTTATTTATTTATTTATTTATTTCAGTCTACTGATTTCTTACAATCTTACAGATTATACATATATTTTACCTTATTAAAAATAGTCAACAGGATTAATCTAAACTCATGTTCTGACACATTAAAATTTAAAATATGCGAAAGACTGTTGCATAAGTGTATGCATCTTACTATTGGCTCATTATCAGCATAATTGGTCCTGTGATTTTCTTTAAACATACGAGTTCGCCTCAAATCCCTTGGTGCTTCATAAATTTGGAAGAGAGTTGACAGTTCCTCACTATTAACTTTACAAGAAAAAATATTATAAGCAAATAAAAGAGAACTAACCGATCTTCTATCTTTTAAGGATTGTAAGCCAAGTAATTTACGACGAACTTCATAAGCTGGAAGACAATCAGGCCAATAAAGCTTTTTAAGCGCATATTTACTCATATGTTTTTGTAGTCATTCAATTCGGTCCGAATTTACTATATAATATGGGTTCCAAACAATAGAACAATATTCAATTATACTACGAACCAAGGAAACATATAATGCTTAAATTTTTAAAGGATCCTTAAAAATTTGTGTATGTCTTTAAATAAATCCCAGCATGGAATATGACTTTGATATAATATAATCATAATGATATTTAAAATTTAATTGAGTGTCAAAAATAACCCCCAAGTCTTTAACTTCCTTTTTCCGATTAAAAACGTCGTTATTCAAATGAGTAATTGAATAAAATACTATTTGCAGATTTTGTGTATGAAACTATACAACATTTACTAATATTCAAGGTTAAATTGTTTGAAAGACACCAGTTGTTCAAAACTGAAAGGTCACTTTGAAGATTCATGCAGTCAGATGTGTTCGATATTCTATAAGAGAGTTTAACATCATCAGCATACATTAAACATCTAGCAAATCTCAAATGTTTAGGTAAATCATCAATAAATATTAAAAATAAAAGAGGTCCGCAATGGCTACCTTGTGGAATGCCTGACGAAGCATCAATAGCAATATCGGAGATAACTAAACCAATCTTAACATAAAGTTTTCTTTCCTTTAAATAAGTTTTAAAAAAACCAATTAAGGAATCCGACAGTCCGAATTTTTTTAGTTTATTTAAAAGAATTTGGTGATCAACTTTATCAAATGCTTTGGAAAAATCAGTGTAGATAACATCTAACTGAGTACCGTCTTCCATTACATTAATTATATTTTTGGAAATAAGCAATAAATTTGAACATGTTGACCTACCAGGAAAAAATCCATGTTGAAATTTAGAAATGACTCGCTGTACGTGCTCAAACAATTTTATTTTAAGTATATGATCAAATAATTTGGCTATTGTGCATTGTTTCACAATTGCCCTGTTATTATTTACATCACAACGATTGCCAGATTTACAGATCGGAATAATTATGCAAATTTCCCAGACGTCAAGAAAAATTCCTTTTCTAATGCAAAGGTTAAAAAGGAAATCTAATGGAGTAGCAATATTTACAGCACACAGTTTGAAAAACATTGGTGGGAGATCCCCATGTTTAAATTTATAGCTTGGCTTAAGATGCGAAAATGCTAGAGCTACGTCGTCACCAGAGACATTAATAACATCCAAGGAATCAATATTCGGGTCAGCAATATTGAAATTGTTGTAATTATTTAAAGAATCATGATTTTCATAAACATTTTGAAAAAATTTAGAAAAAAGGTAAGTTGATTCTAAAGGATTATTAGATTTCAAACCATCAAATTCCATGCTGCTTGGATACCCACTGGTTTTTCTTTTAGTATTTAAATACTTCCAACAATACCTCGGGTTCGATTTTAAACTATTTTCCACATTCAGATCATAAGTTCTAAAAAGAAAATTATGAAGGCAATCAAATTCATTTCTTAATTGAAAGAAATGCAATTGATCTGCAACACAAATTGTGTATTTGAATTTTTTAGCAGCTTTGTTTTTAAGATTTTTTAACTTGGCTAATCTAGAATTAAACCAAGGCGGTTTCTTTCTTAGATGAGTACCTCTTTTGTAAGGAACGAATTGAGCAGCTGAACTCGATATTTTGAAAGAGATAAAATGATAAGCTTTAGACGGACACCAATCAACTGCGTTTCAAACTTCATTAATAGCTGCAAAGTTAACTTTTGCAAAATCTAATAGATTAACTGAGCCATTAGGTGCGGGATCAAATTTATAGAAATCAAATTCAATAAATAATGCATTATGATGTACGCTGCTATTAGCTATTGGCGCCATGTTTTTTCTATAAACCTTTCTAATATCATAACTGACAAAAATTAAGTTTAAAATTCTATTTACGTCATTTTTTATGGAATTAAGTTGGCGAAAATTATGTGCAAACAAATAATTCATTACTAAGTGTTCAGTATCCGACTGCATATTAAATGGTAAAAGATTGTTATCATCATATTTTGAAATCTTTATTGCTGTGCTCTTGCGCTTATTTGGAAAGCATACCTGTAAAAGGATTTTATATATTGTTAACATTGCCATGGTTAGTACCATTAAAAATATGGTAGAATAGCATAAGATGCATCAAAACATGCATCAAAACATCTAAAGAACAATAAAAAGTAATAATTACTTACTAATATGCCTCTATGCTTCTTACAATCTTCAGCCATTTCCGAACAAAGATAATTTTTAACAAGTTTCTTTATTTAATGTTATATATTCACTTTAAATACAACATGATATCAAGTATTTATGAACTTTGTGTTACTTTTAAATTGGAGTCTACTTAACCAGTGGTGCCATGAACAAATATTTCATGTCGAACACTCAGCTCGTCGGATTCTCGTCCATACTGGCCAAATATCGGACCATCGGATTCAATACTGAAAATTGTAGAACATTTGATATATCGAACCTTAGGGCAATACTGTACTCCACCAGTAAAATTTCCGATCGTAAAAGATAGCATTTTGCCGTTATATCGCGAATTATTAATTTGCTAAAACTAATAAATACCTGACTTCTTCACTTCTTTACTACAAAAAATAAACCAGTGTTTTCTACATTTCATTGCTTCAATAAACATTCTTTTTTAATTTACTAAACTGAGTGTTTTTAAATTCGCAAGCGAAAGTTAAAGATGTTCAAAGTTAACTTTTTTTTTTTTTTAAAAATCCTTAAAGTGCCCTCTTCTGGCATATGGAGCACAAAAAAATAAAAAATCATTAAAAAATCGAAGAACACATTTACTGTGTGACGGGCAAACCCGGTACAGCTTTCCCACGTCACAACGCAGCCAGCGAAGATTTAAGGAGAAGAATTGTTTTGGTATTTAAATTCCCAATTTATTGTTTTAAAACAAAAAAAAAAAAAAAAAGATATAACTGAACTTAACTATTATAATTTATGTTTACGTTTAAGAATTAGAATTGAAATCTGTTTATTTTATTATTTGCTGTATAGTTATACTTTATCACTGTAGAATTAAGTTGTTCTTAGAACGGCGGACGTGCTTAGAATCAGTAGCTGTGGAACTGCGGAACTTGGCGGACGTGCTTAGATTCAGTAGCTGTGGAACTGCGGAACTTGGCGGACGTGCTTAGATTTGAGTAGCTGTCGATCGGTGGATCGTAACGGACGTGCCAATAGATGTTGGATAAATTAGATGCGGTGGGCGTGCCAAATTAAAGTAGTTGCATTCAAAGATTAAGGAGGAAAGAAATAGAGGAGCCTGTCAAGGACATTAAGAAGTAAGTAAGGTGTGGACAATTAAAGACAGAAACGCGTGACGAACGGGTACTTAGATTTGCTTTATTTTAAGTATACCTAATTTAGTAGTTAGATCGGTGTCTTCGGATATCAATTAATATTTTAAATATAATTAAGTTATTAGTTTGATCGGGGTCTTCGGATACCAATTTATATTTTAAGTCTACCTAATTTAGTAGTTAGATCGGTGTCTTCGGATACCAATTAATATTTTAAATATAATTAACTTATTAGTTTGATCGGGGTCTTCGCATACCAATTTATATTTAAAGTATACTTAAGTTAGTAGTTAGATCGGTGTCTTCGGATACCAATTAATATTTTAAATATAATTAAGTTATTAGTTTGATCGGGGTCTTCGGATACCATAAAGTATATATAATATTTAGTAGTTTTGAATCTAGTTAGACCGGGGTCTTCGGATACCACGTAATATAGTAAGGAGATTTAAGAAGTAGGCACATTATGTATTTGGGTACCCACATACTTATCACAACGACGAACAACGGCGGAACCACGACGGTCACGAACGATCCGGCACACTTTACATTCTGCGACAGGCAGCTAGAGGGCCACGTCAAAACCAGGATCCTATGAAACTCCGGGCCACACGTTATTCCCATCATCATAGCCTCAAAATGTACCATTGAATTAAAAACTCAATAAAGAAAGCGACTATAACTGCAAGTCTTCTTGATTTTTATATAAATTTTGTAAGGACCTCGGAATCCCGGCGAGCTTACCTCAGCTATAAACCCGGAAGTCCGGGAGCTTCGTTACAACTGCTCATTTCAAATGACTTCAATAATTGAGTGGTTCCATTTCAAAACTCGTCTTATCCACTCTTCGGCACAAACTGAGTTGATAGTGAGAAATCATTGTTAATGGTACAGCGTGAGCCCTTCAAATCTGATATATGAAAAATTGCCAGTTTTATATCGAAGTTATAAGACGGCTTCCGTTTCAAAACTAGCGGTATCCTCTCATAATGTCAGTTCAAATTTTGTTAATTTAAATTTAAAATTCAGATATTTTAAGAATCTAATGAGGACTAGACTTAAGACTACCTTAATAAAGGTTTTAAGCTATACTTTTGTAATTTTTTTTTTTATCTACAGCTATAGTAAGAGTTTTCATAACTTCTCTTATTTCATTGACATACAAATAAAATATGCATTGAATAATCAAAACTTATCCGTAGTGACGTAGATCCTTATTATTTCCTATTATGCGAAAGCATTGTGTTGATTCGGAAGACGGGTGATAGTTAGTTGGAGGGTGGAAAGATGGAGTAGTGTCGGTGAAGATTTGATTTAAATTTACACAGATTGAAACTGCCGGGAAACACGGTCGCAGGAAGATTGTTCCACAATTTTTCTGAGCGACGGAAGAACGAATTATCTCGGTAATGCGATGTTCTATTGGGCAAAGTGGCAATGGTAAAGGGATGGGCTTGGCGAGCTGCCCGAGTGAACCTAGGAAATACACGAGCTGGTGGCGTCAAGCCATGTATCTCCCTTGAACACTTCCCATGGTAGTATCTGTAGAGAAGGCTTAGGCAACCAACATTGCGACGATGCCCAAGAGAGTTGAGAGAAGATGAAATATTTTCATCACCTATCAAATATATCGCACGTCTTTGAATCCGATCCATCTCCCTTGTACACTTCCCATGGTAGTACCTGTAGAGAAGGCTTAGGCAACCAACATTGCGACGATGCCCAAGAGAGTTGAGAGAAAATGAAATATTTTCATCACCTATCAAATATATCGCACGTCTTTGAATCCGATCCAGAAGCTCGAAATATGATCTTGAAGCCCCTGCCCAAATGTGCGAATTGCACTCCATTTTTGGCCTAATATATGAGTTATAGATCAAACGATGATCAGATGGATTGAAGTATTTCTTACACCGTTTTAAAAAACCAAGGCACTTGGCTGCTTCTTTTGACACATTAAAAATGTGATCATTCCACCGAAGATCTGTTTGTATTGATATGCCAAGAACGTCCAGAGCTTCTGATTCCATAAGATCTACACCGTTCATATTGAGGGGAGCTAAGGGGTAATTGACTCGCTTGTGGGTTAACAGACAACACTGGATCTTGCTAGCATGAAATTGTACTCTATTAGCAAGATCCCACTCGAAGATTTTTCCCAAGTCATTATTAAGTGTGTCATTCATATGTTGCCTCTTCCTCTCAATCTCCAAAAAGCTGAGGCGTTTTTTAAATGAGTATGAATGGCAAATGCCGCGATCATCCGCAAACGAATGAATTGGGTTATGAGTCAACGACAGAAGGTCGTTGATAAGAACCAGAAACAAAGTTGGCGATAGAACAGAGCCCTGTGGTACACCTGCGTTGATGGCATGCTCTCTGGATGATATGCCGTCGACTACAACATGGATCGTTCGATTCATAAGAAAGCACGTGATCCACCGAGCAAAGTTACCACCGACACCATATGCAATTAGTTTAGGCACGAGCGCTTTATGCCATACTCGGTCAAACGCCTTCGAAATATCCAGAGCAACAACCCTGCTCTCACCGAATAGGTGAACGCATTGGTTTTTTTAAAATGTTTATTTTTCAGTTAGGAACGCCATTAGGCCACCAGTAGAGCGGGCCCTTCGAAAACAATATTGACGGTCACTAAGCAATTCATTGTGCTCCAGATAGTTCAAAAGGTTGAAGTAAATTACGCTCTCCATAACTTTGTCAAGCGTAGAGCATATCGCTTTGGGTCGGTTGTTTGCAGAGTTCTTGGCATCGCCCTTTGTTGGTACCGACTGGACCCTTGCGACCTTCTAACGAGATGGTAATACTCTTGTTCTGTAGGAGATGTTGAACAGGTTATGCAAAGGCCGAGCCGGACTAGAAGCACAAGTGGTGGTATGCCGTCCGGACCAGAGGCTTTGTTTATGTTGAGGCTTGCAAGGACTTTTTTAACTGCTCTCAAACAAAAGTATATCTCCTGCATTATAGAAGACGTACTTTCAACGAAAGGCAGTGGCTGATTGCTTGCTGGGATTGTGGAGCTATGTGCAAACAATCCGGCCAACAGTTTCGCTTTATCAGCCAAGTTCGTGAAGATTTGATCATCTTTTAAAAGAGTTGGAATAGTAGATGACGTCTTATTTTTTACTCTTTTAACAAATGGCCAAAAGTTTTTGCTCCCTTTGGGGCAGAGAAGAACCTGTTCTCTGATGCGAGTTTCGTGAAGAAACTTTTCGTGTTTTAAAATTGCATTACAGCGATTCCTAGCCTCAATGCGAAGTCTTTTCGTATCGCCATTCTTATCAGAGCGCCAATTCTGAAAGGCTTCCTCTTTCGACCTGACTGCAATCCTGCAAGTCTCATTATAACATGAGTGGTCTTTTGGTTTGATGCTTTTCATCTTATTGGCGATGAAAGACCGCATACCCGTTAAGATAATTTCATGCACCATAACAGCCGCGGCATTCACATTTCTGTCAGCGAAACATAATTTCCAATTGAAGTTGAGATAAAAATTATTTCGGGCAGACCAATTTGCTCTTCCATAAAACCATGCAGTCCTTTTCGGGGAAGTTTAAATGGAAACTAAATTGGTGATGTCAAGGAATGATTAGAAGCAGTCAAAACCTTTCAAACGATATCTTTAAAACGAGGATAGCATAAAAAATAATGAATTTATTTGAATTTTATTGAAAAAAACATAAAAAACTACCACAAAGAAATGCATGAAAATCAGCATTATCAAAATGGTTTAGCTCACTGGCGGTTATCGTGACAGCCAAAATGCTTTAGGAGTCGTCATAAAATAGAACAAAGTTCGCTTTTAGTTCGTGGCAATGGTAACTTTTTTTTTGAGGCGTCCTAATTGACACCCATACATGAATATTTTAATTTGTAATCATACAAAACAAAATAATAATGATTGTTCCTAGCGAAAAGTTCTTTAGAATTACTGTATATTTCAGAGCCCTGAGTTTGAAGATCTTAATAAGCGGATGGCGAAATTGGCCTCCGCTCCGGGCGGCTGAAGCTCACGCTACACCACTGTCATGGGGCAAACTTTTGCATTCAACTAACTCATATATTTAACCGTAATATAAGGATATAACGCCAAGCAATATATAGTAATAACAAACACCACAGTACCAACTGATAAATACATTTCAGCACCACCAGAAAATAGTTTAGTTTTTTTATTTTTGTTTTGTACATACTTTACAAATATTAAACGTGAAAAATATTGTTTTTCGAATATTGTCCCATAAAATAAAAATTTATTAAATTAGTGGTTAGCTTAGTGGTTTCAATTAGCTGCATTCAAACACTGCACCCTCGCCTTTGTTGTACAGATCTGTGCCTTGAAGTCCCAATAGGAATCTTCTGGGCAGAACATACCAACCGGTATGTCCTGGATGCAAATGAAGTAATGCGTACAATCCGTCTCATCCGCCAGATACTTAATACCTTCGATGCAATTGAGGTCAGAGTCCACGTCAAATCTACCAGAGGTGGTTTTTGGTGTGGTGGTTGAGGAGGCTGTCATTTGAGTGGGTGGTGTTGGTTTGTAGCTTGTCGTTATTGGTTCGGTTGTGGCAGCTGTAATCCAGTGTGAACCTGTAGTGCCTGTAGGCTTCCAAAATGGCTGCCATGTTGTTACATTGATGCCATTGATTGTCGTATAAACTGGATAGCAAACTGTTACCGCATTGGTGGGTGTTGATGTTGTAATTGATGTGGTACCATCTGAGATGGCGTAGCACTCAGCTTCATTAGCAATTTCGCAATGCATTAATTTGTAGTTCCAAGCAGAGCCACGCCCACATTGATGCATTAGCAAGTGACTGAAAGCGCAAATGTAGTATTTTTGACAGCTACGCGGATGTGGTAAAAAGTAGGCGCCACGATGCAGGCATTGTATATGTTTTGGATCGTACTGCTCCATTGGATCGATAGATTTGCCGTCAGTAATGCTAAATGCACCGAACGATGAGTTGAAGTTGGGCGTTGTATTGGTGGATGATTCAGTGGTGGTGGTGGTGGAGGCATTAGACTCCATATTAGAGTCGGTTTCATTGAAAACTGGATAAACCGTCTGTTGGCGAAAATAACGAAATAAAATAAAAACCATTACATCAAAGGCAGTTACTATTTAAGTAAGAAGTTAACAGAAAGTCATAGTTTTCGGAGACTCAAGTGTAGAGAATTTAAGATTTTTTGCTCCTCAAACTCACCACAACTCCTGCGCCTATACTCACCACACCAAACTTGCAGTTCGCCTTCTCGGGCCAATTGCAAACCTTATGCTCGGCATCATAATGCAAGCCACCATCGCAGAAGTGAAGAATAGGTTTTTGTGTGCCACACACGAAGTAGGAGGCGCAGTCCAAAGGATTGGGAACGACATCACCTATGCGAATACCGCGGCAAATCTACAGTGGGCAAAGTTGTACAAATTCAAAAAAATTTTTTTTCATTTAATGCCACATTTACACTTTAATTTTACATCTCCAATCACACGCATTTATAATGCGGATTGCATTGCAAAAAGGTGGCAACTTCGTAAATATTTGCATTTTATTCTTAAATCTCTCACTTTAATTTGAAACTTACAACATTTTTATCCACTTGAGCAGCTATTCTGCATAGCTTACTGCTACTTAATGCTAGCAGCATAATCAGAGCGTGTTGCCACATTTTTGTAAACGTATTAAATGACTAAATTTTCAGTTCCTCTCACATTGATTTTGCCTAACTTGGACAAAGTAATATTAAACTCTTCGACTAGGTGCAGTTTTGTTTTATACCCTTCCATACTGTAGCAAAGTTAAGGTGTGGGAATTTTATTTAGACATTATTAAATAACTTTAATTTGTACACGAAAAAACACTTGTTCACATGATAATTCTTATCGAACATCATATCACATGTGATGGCAATTTTTTATTTATGTACGCATCTCATAAATGATGTTTTCGCGCAAAAATCAGGTCTTATTTTACTAAATTTCAAGAAAGTAAATTTACTTTTGTGGAATTTTAAGAGATTTTACCAATCTGATGACGTCACTTTGTATGGCAAGTATGCGTGGTTTTCATTAGATTTTTTTCATATTTTATAGATAAAAATTAAAGCTTTTGTGCAAAATTTCAAATCATTACATTAATTTTTAAGGGTAGGTTCAAGGCTGAGATGGCCATTTCGTTTTTTTTTTATTTTTTTTTTTTTTCATACAGTTAATGCCATTTGATTAATCACTGGAATTGATGAGGTCTTCACATCAAGGTTGCGAACCATCCATCTTACAGGGTTATTAGCTTCAATGAGCATATTCGAGCAGAGCGTTTTGGACAGTATGCAAAGGAAACAGCAGAATTATACAGTAAATTATATCCTTGGCGTGCCATGTCTTTAACACTGCATAAGGTTTTAATGCATGGCTAACAAATCATGAACTATAATTTCACCTATTGGAGAGCTATCTGAAGAAGCGCAAGAGAAAAGAAATAAGGATTAAAGGTTCTATAGCAGCCCTTTAGGAACAAACTAACTTGTTTTTAAAAACAACTAATTAAAAAACTAGTTTAAAATAAACCAGTATATGAACTTCTTTGAATTATATTAAGGCGGCATCCACTTCAATATATGAAGTAATTGAAATACTACTTAAAAACCAGTGATTGATAAACTACTTTGAATTATATTAAGGCGGCAACTACTCTGATGTTGGCATGTTTTAATTGAAAATTTTTATTAGATTACAAGCTTATATATATTTAACCATGTTATTTCATCAAATATTATTAACTTTTGGCCATCAGTAATAGTTTACAATTGGTTATTTTAAAGCAATTAAAAAAATAATTTAAATGTAACTAATTTAACAAGTAGTTGAAAATATATGCAGACTACAGTCAATTGACTTATTTAGCGGACATCACCATACAAAATAAGTTACTTCGTTCTATGGAAAAAAGTCAGAATTTCAACTAGATGTGGTTGACAAAAAACTACTTTATCAACTACTTTTAAATTAGTTGATTTTCCTACAGGGAGTGATGACCAAACGCACACAACTTAAGCTGCTTGCGTGCATGTGTAACGTTTAAAGTTTCTCACTGATAGAAATAGAACGTTAAAGCATTTTGAAAGCTTTATGTAAAAAAATAATAAAAAATAGACGCAAATAGAAAAAATATAAAGTCACAATCTAATTTTATTATTATTTCTTTTATATATTACTAGCTTATACCCGGCGCGCTTCGCTGCGCTCAGCGCTTATCGCCTAAAAGAGGGTGAAGCTTTAATGAAGCCATACTTTTATAGTAAGTTCGTACCGAGTTTTATTGATGTGTGACTTATTTCGAAAACTATACCGAATATTTTGGGCGCTGAAAAAGTACCACGCCCCTCGACCAACGCAACAATTGAGGTCTAATACTGAATTCCGAGACTGTGCGACCTACAAAAAAAAACTAAAACTGGTCGATATCGAAAATTTTAGGCGTATTTAAGGAGCCTTTTACGGTCGGCACCAGACTTCATAGGAACCCTCTCAAGGATTTGGTATAAAAATTGACTTAGCGGTTTCGGAGTCCTTAAGTGATATACACATATACCCACATACGTATATACATTAAGTCGCCTCACGCTCCTTAGAAAAAAAAGTTGCTTAGTCCGGTTCTTCAAAATAATCCATGGCTTATGTTACGATGATCCCCAAAAAATTTCGACTAAAAATATTGCCTGGTGTGGTAGTTAAAAAAAAAAACAAACGGTCAGAAATAAGAGTAATGAAAAAGTTCTTTTGTATCAAAAATCTTCAATTTTTTCCGTTGGACCAAAGATAATGTGGATTTTTATGGATTGTTTTAACTTTTTTCTTATTATTTTCACTAAAATTCAAATTAATTTTTTCCCATACTACTTTTAGTCAAATAAATTGTAAAATGTAAGAAATGTGTACATTTTTTTGTAATTTCATTCAATTTAATTCTTTACTTTACACTATATTTTATCATGAATAGATAATTTATTTGACCAAAAGTAACATGGCAAGACAAAATAACTATTAAGTCTGACCGTTTGTTATTAAGAACATAAAAAGATCGGTCAATGTCCTTTCAAGGGCTGAAATGGCCATTTCGTTTTTGTTTTTTTTTTTATTTCAAACTATTCCAGCTACTGTCGAAATATTTGGGGGATCATCATAACAAAAAGCGTTATTTTGAGCAACCGACCCAAACACCTTTTTTTTTGTGAGAAGCCCTAGTATACAAACAACATTTAGGCATGGCAACATTTATATGTATAGTGACCGCCACTTGGTCTTATTGCACCTACATGTCAAGTTTCACTATCAAAACATGTACAGCTCAGAAATTACAATGATTTCTGAAAAGTCGGCGTAGATAAAGTGCGACTTTTACTTTAAATTTTGATTTATATACTTTCACGGATTTGTGGGCGTGGCAAAATTTATATAAAAAGTGACCGCCACTTGGACTTATAGCATCTGCATACCAAGTTTGACTACCAAAACGTTCACATCTCAGGAATTAAAATTATTTCTAACCGATAGCCCTGGCAGGTAGTGCTTACTTAGTTATAATTGTTAAATTGTAATTAACTATAATACATAAATAAATAAATAAATTAAATAAAATTATTGCTGAAGAGTGGGCGCAGATATAGTGCTAACATGCACATTTTTTGCAAGCTGTACAGAGTGAGCGTATGAACTTAATTACCAAATTTTAGTATTTAACGATGAGAATTGTCTGATTTTTAGAAGTTCTATTGATTTGTGGGTAAAAAAGTGGCGGCCGTGGCGTAGTGGGTAGAGTGTGTGGTCCATATGGGATAGAACCCTGGTTCGAATTCCACCTGACACAGAAAGTTTTTTCAATTGAATTAATTTTTCAGTTCGGCCGTCACCTCTCTGCTGACAATGGCAAACCTCAGAGAGTAAAAACTGCCATGAAAAGCTTCTTGAGAACATAAGCCGTTCGGAATCGGCATAAAACTTGTAGGTCCAGTTCTCGATCATTTGTGTTCAAACATTCCACAACACGCACAACACAATTCATCATAAGAAGCTCGGTCAAAGTCCTTTCAAGGGCTGAAATTCTACGGTAAAAGCCGTCTAATGTAAAGCATTTTTACTGATTTGTGGGCGGTTAAAGTGGACGTAACAACATTTGTATATACATAGTGACTGTCACTTGGATCAATAGCACCTGCATACTAAGATTTCCTATCAAACCGTGTACAACTCAGGAATAAGCATGATTTCGAGAAAGTGGGTGTAGATATAGTGCGGCCATGCCTATTTTTTGTGCATTGGCCGACAGTAATCAAATAAACGAAATTACCGAATCCTAGTCTTCTACTTTTTTACTGATTTGTGGGCGTTGAAAGTGGACGTGACAACATTTATATATACATAGTGACTGCCACTGGGATCCATAGTACCTGCACACTTAGATTCATTATCAAAACGTGTGCAGCTCAGGAATAAGCATGACTTCGATAAAGTGGGCGTAGATATAGGGCGGACATGTCCATTTCTTGTACACTTGGCTGACAGTAATGATTAACCATACGAACTAAATTACCAAATCTTAGTCGTATACGGCAAAAACCGTCTGATATAAAGCATTTGTAATGATTTGTGGGCGGTAAAAGTGGGCGTGACAATGTTTATATTTACATAGTGACTGCCACTTGTATCCATTGCACCTGCATACCAAGATTCACTATCAAAACTTGAACATTTCACGAATTAAAACGATTGCTGAAAAGTGGGCGTAGATATAGTAAGACTACGCCCATTTTTTGTACAGTCACCGGAAGTAACCATCTGAACAAAATTACCAAATTTTAATTTTATATGATTAAAACCGTTTGATATAAAGCATTTTTTTTGGTTTGTGGGCGATAGAGCCAATTTGGGTTGTATGGGAGGTACCACGCCCCCTTGTCCAATCAACACCAAACTTCACAGGAACACTTCCCGAATGTAGCTTCAGTATCCCTAAAAATTTCATAAAGTTTGGTTCGGTGGTTTTGGAGTCTATACGTGATATACACACATATCCACATACCCACATACCCACATACCCACATACCCACATACCCACATACATACATTCATTTTTATATATATAGATATTATGTTTACATTTAAAACAGAGTTACATTACATGTAAAATGTTTATAATTTTATTTGCATTTTTCTAGAAGCCTGGCCAAAGTTCTTTCAAATTTAATTGGGTTTCTTTTTCTATTTGTTTAAAATTCAATGGTTTGTTTTCTATGAATGATTGAAGTAAATTTTATGTAATTTCTGCCGGTTTCACCCTTAAGTGGCAAAGATTTTCATCTTTACACAGAATCGGAAAGAGCTTTAGAGCATAAAAATTTATGACAATTTAATTCCTGTCGGAAACTGAAACTTCTAAAAAAATTAGAGAGGTTTTTTTTTTAAATGAAACGTCTAGAAAATAAAGGATGTCATTGCCACTGTCATTGTCACTGTCATTGTCACTGTCATTGTCACTGTTATTGTCATTGTCATTGTCACTGTCATTGTCATTGTCATTGTCATTGTCATTGGCATTGTCATTGTCATTGTGATTGCCATTGACAATATTAATGTTATTGCCGTCGACGACGAAAAGATAAACAATATATATCAAATATCGTAGCCAATTTTATTCGTTAAAATCAAAGAATGATTCACCGTTACGTTAAATAGCGAACGATATTGTAGAAAAATTTTTTTACTGATCAAAAAAATATTTAATACAGCACTTTAAACTTTGCGTCAGAAGTCCGTGTTGGTTAATTAAACTTAAAAAAAAAAAAATTTGCGTCTATACTGATTTATCGCATAATCTGTAGGAATTTAAGTCAGTAGTCAATATTTTAACTCAACCATATTCGGAAAAACGGACAAAAATACACTATAAAATAATATTAATTTACAAAATGTATCCAATGAGACTATTAATATACATAATTTGTCATATGTATTAAACCCGATAGAAGTCATTACATTCGAATACATTACATTAATAAGTTACTAAATTACAAGTAAATTAGTGTCACTCCAAAATCTATATTCCATGTGCCATACATATGTGGTGACTCAATACCACCACAAAATAACACGATAAATTCACAAACTGTATCGTCTCAAATTTATACTCTAATTCTACTTTGTTTATTCTTATTATTACGATCAAGTTTTCTTTGAATTGAAAATTTTTATTATTCAAAAATTTTCAAATATTTTATGAGTTGTAAAAATCTGTTCAATTAAAAAGTTAAAAAAAATATATTCAAAAATAAAATTTAAAAAAAATTATAATTTGTTAAAGACCAAATATTGGCGATCCTACCAGCGAACCCCAGCGGAACATCAAAGCCCACCACCAAGACAATAACCCAACCACGAGGCCAACAGCGGCAATTGCAACAAACGGGCACAGCAACAAATTAACGACACCTAAACGCAACCAGTTTCATCAGCAGTAATGCCGGGACCACAATAATCTTGCTATCACTCACAGCGGGTACGTTTTTACATTTAAGTGCACCACATGCACACTTTCAACACATTTAGTCTGCGAAATTGACACTCATCTGGAGTCAACTAGCATACATACTAAATCCTGTCAATCACTACGTGTAAATAACAGTTCATCACCATCCAACACAAGTCATCAACAATTCAAAAGCCACCACAAGCCTTTCATCAGTCGGCTCCCCAATCACCAATACCAACAACAACGTTAACAGCAGTGACAACAACACGTCAGCAGTAGACACGGTCGCTGCCTAACAACAACGACAACAACAGCAGCAACAACAACATATCAGCAGTAGACACGGTCGCTGCTTAACACCACCAATATTAGCAGCAGCGACAACAACAACAACAACAACAATTGCGTTGCACAGCAAATACTCATATTAAAAAAAAAACAACAACAACAGCAGCTTGTTACGCTACAGCGCAGTCAGCAACACTGCCAACATCGCAGTCAACAGCGCATCCAACGTCAACAGCGCAGCAAGCGTCGACAGCGCAGCCAGCGACACAGCCAGCGTTGCAGTCAACATCTATAAAATTTTTTTTTTATATATAAATTAAATTAAATTAAAATTTTAAAAAATTGTAATATATGTAATAATTGTATATAATTGTATATAATAGCTTATCACAAGGCACACACTTAGCTTTATACACGGTTGGCAAACGATCGGGTCGGAAAAAACCGATCGTTTTACTCCGTAGGCACTACACTACACCTAGGTACACACAATTGTTTACGTACATAAAATATCAGAATGAGTATAGTACACAGCCCCACCCAGCCCTCTCACACCCCTACCCCCTTACACATTTCCAACCCACTTACACAACCCCCTCATTGCGGAGAAGGTGACCAACACCCGCCTTTAATTAATTTACAATCAGAATTTGTCAACCCATTCGATGCACCAATGCATCACGAAATACTTGCGACAGCAGTGAAATTACCTCAGTTTTGGTCGTCATGTCCCGACGCATGGTTCGCCCATGCAGAGATACAATTTCAAGCGAAAGGAATTTCAGCTTACAAGACCAAGTACGAATATCTCGTAACCGCTCTTCCTCAAGACGTTATAATAACAGTGCTTGATTTTATTCAAAAACCTCCTTCATCAAACTTGTACGATGGGTTAAAAAGAATATTGATTGACCGACACTCTTTGAGTGAGACCAAGAGGTTCGACAAAATTTTTTCTGGAACCGATATGGGCGACCAAAAACCCTCTCAATTCTACAGGTCACTATTGCTATTAGCCGGATCATCAGTTGATAACGACTTAATACATAAAATTTGGCTTCGTAAGCTTCCCAAAAGTCTTAATATAGCTTTGACCAGCTTGAGTCACAGAGAACTAGACGAACAACTAAAACTCGCTGACAACCTATGGGAAGTTATTTCAGAATCCGAAGTCGCTTCAGTCCATCGCTCGACGAAATCATTCTAACAGTCAGAGTTAGCGATGATTACACAAGCTTTCACAGAGACAACTTCCAAAATTTTGGACAATTTTATTAAATTGGCAATTGAAGTCCAAGAGTTAAAGAACGAATGATTTCGTAACCGTTCAAACTCGAGGGAGACAAATTCCAGAGGTGGTTCAAGACGTAGATCCCCGTCAAGAAGTGTACCTCGACAACGTCCTGCCAACTGGGTATGTAGATACCATTTTAGATTTGGTAGGACAGCCAAACGATGTGAACAACCATGTTCATTCAATCAAAACGACACACAGCATAACACAGCACCACACAATACGACAAACTAGTTTTAATTACATCAAACGACGGTAATTACATCAAAAGAAAACTTGATCGTAATAATATGAATAAACAAAGTAGAATTCGTTAGAGTATAAATTTGAGACGATACAGTTTGTGAATTTATCGTGTTATTTTGTGGAGGTATTGAGTCACCTGACATATATATTAGAATTGATTGCAAGTTTTTTCATGAATACGTTATTGAAAATTTAGTATAAAAAATGTTGACAGGTGATAAACTTATACGGCTTATACCATTTATCAGAATTTTGGCCATTTGAATGAAACCTCTTAATATTTTACACTATATGTTAAGAAATGTCCAAAACAGAACAGTCCAAAAAATTTAAAAAAATAAATTTAGAAAGAGTACAAAATATTATTTTTTACATTTGTGAATTGTGCTTACATTATTCTTTAACCTTTAACATCAAGAAAATTTAAATTAAGTATTAAATTTATATACTTAGTAACATTTTTCGGCATTTTTAATAAGGCCTTGTTTAGACAAAATTTACCGTAAAACAAAATATATATAAAATAAACTTTTTTAAACTTGCAAACTATTAAAACAATGATGGCTTACATGAATAAAAAACGCTGCGTTTCTTACTTCGAGTCTGCCTGCAGACTGAAAGCTTTTTTGCAGCGGAAGAATTTATATACGTATACATTTTTGAAAAAGCTCTTAGCTTGCGATTATGTTCGTAGCTGTTCTATAGGGAACATAACACCAGAAAGTTTTCAAGGGAAATAACAAATGAGGACCTATTTTGAATGCTTTTGATATCAACTGATCCATTTACATATATCTAGATTCAGAAATTCAAAAAAAATTCCACATATTTCCTTAACCCTCCGTGTGGCTAGTTAGTATTTGCCTACGCGCTGTGGCTAGTGTAACGATATCGTCAAAGCCAATTTTTAACCCCTTCAACAATAATTTTTGGTCAAGATTTTTTTAGGGTTTTAGATAAACATTTAAATTTAAGGAAAATAAAGTGTTTTGGTCAAAATTTCTACTCAGTTTTGCGCGAAAAATTTCGGAACAGCAGAAAACGATCATTTTTTCAATTTTTAGTCCAAAATTCATATCTCCGGCCCTAATGGATATTAAGAAAAAATATTCGAGGGATTAAAGCTTCATATATATGTCTTCAAAAAAAAACCTACCCAGGTTTGGCTCCGTTCTAAAACTATAATTATTTTGCAACCTGAAATTTGGCTTTTTTTCGAGAAAAAAACTTTTAAACAAATTAAGGATTTATTGGATAAACACCCCCTAGGGGCATTTAATATTCAAAAAAGTTATTTAGAGATGAAGTTTTCTTTTTATCAATAAATAAAAAAAAATTTGTAAAAAAAAATTGAAAATATTTAAAGTCGGTTTCTTTTTTTTTGAGACCTTTTTTTTGGTTACAAACACGTGTTTTTATGTTGCATTGATTTGTACATTTAAAAAAGGAAAAAATATGACAAAATTACTTAATTTGGAGCAAAAATAACAACATTTTTTGCTTACAAGAAATAGTAAAAAAAAATCACGTCCGGTGGCTACTGTAACGATTTCGTAGTCGGTCCAATTATGCACTCACAGTACGGACAAACGGCTAAACTAAAACTGACGCGGCTTGGCAGGTGTTCATACAAAGGTTCAAAGTTTTTTAAGGAGAGGATACCAACCGTCGCCCATTGTACATGTCTGAGATACAGCTATGTCGTAAAAAGTGGAGTGACGATATCTTTACACTAGCCACACGGAGGGTTAACCTTCCTATACTCGCACGTTTGACTCTCGGACCGACAAATGAAATGTTATTGATCAGTGGCAATAGATAATATTTTATGATTTTTGTATTTTTATATACTATAATTAATATTACATTTAAAAATAAGAAAATAAAAGATATAATTATCTTTAGTAGCTATTGATGGAACATTTAATGATGGTCGATTGGTCTGAGAGACCAACGCGCGAGTATAGGAAGGTTAAGCAAAGAAGCAAGAGATTTAATTGTTCAACCAACTGATGAATTTTTTTAAGAAAATTGATATTAAAAATTAATTTATAAATACTTGAATAAATAATACTTATACAATACAATGCAATTATAATGTTAAAACAATTCAATAAAACATTCTATAAAAAAATAAAACCTTTCTATGTAAAAATTTTTTACTTTTGAAAATTTAAAAAACCAGATTAAAAAAAAATTGAAAAGAGAAAATCGCAGTAATTATATCAAGTTCTCATACAAAAGGCAAGTACGTACATATTTTATCGTTAAGTTGAAAAAAATAAAATTTGCTATATATTTACCAGTCTACCTCCCATACAAAGTGGCGTCATCTATACGGTAAAATCTTTTTAAATGCCATAGTTTCTGAGATATTGCCTTGAAACTTGGCTCTACAAAATAAACAACATCTTTAAAAATGATTCAAATCGGATATGAACCACGCCTACAATGCGCTGCACGGCATAACATATATAAAAAAACAAAAAATAAAAAAAAAAGAAATGGCCATCTCAGCTCTTGAAAGTGCTTTAACCGAGCTGCTTATGATCAGTTGCTTTTGAAAATGCTTTTCATGGCAGTTTTTACTCTCTGAGGCTTGCCATTGTCTGCAGAGAGGTGACGGCCGAACAGAAAAATTAATTCAATTGAAAAAATTTTCTGTGTCAGATGGAGGATTCGAACCTGGGTTCTCTGGCGTTAGAGCCACACCCTCAGCCACTACGCCACGGCCCCCACTATAACATATATCAACATTTTCAAAAAATCATCTTTCCACCAAAAAAAAAAAAAAAACAAACAAACTTTCAGGAACTATTTTGATACCTATCAAAGGGCTAAGTTTATTCTTTCATATACCGAAAACTGCTTAGAAAAATTTTCATTCGCTTAGATGTTATAGATTTTTGACCGCCAAATGACAAAAAACTCACTTTTTCCACCTCTGTGCGACTGCTCTAACCATTGTAATTTGAACTTGATCAAAGGAAATTTTGGAATAGTGCATTTAGGACTTTTCGATATTATTTAATAAAACTTGTATATTTGGAGTTACAGTCCCAATTGTTTGGGTGAAGGTCTTCAAGAAAATGTAAAAAAGTGGATTTCGAAAAAAATGTCAATTAGGGCCGTTGTACAAGTGAGCGACGATACATTAGTTTTACTAACAAAGCACATTCAAGAACCACATTCGAAATATGTGAACTGCACTATGCCTAAAAGTATGCAAGCACTATTTTTTCGCATATATATCTGCCAGCCCTTGAAATGCTGCATAGAATAAGTATTCTGCGATGGATTTGAATGAAGTAGTTCTTAATTTCTTGTGCATCATGTGGAGTGTTTTATATAAATTTGCATTCTATGTATTTTTTTTATATATTAATTTAAATATATTTATTTATTATATTTATTTATATAATGATTTATCTAAGTTTTTATGCCAACAATATCAGCCTGACTACTTCTACGAACCGTTTGCTTAAACTAGTTTACTTTACGTTTATCTTTATCTAATCGCGCCATTGTTGAGTAATTAAAATTATATTTTAATTGACTGATATATAAACAGTTTCTACAACAGACGCGTCAACCTAAAGGTGCCACAGAAATCCATTTAATAATTTCAACGATCAGTGATACTCGTATAAACAAGTGTTTGAAGGAATTCAACTTCAAAGCTTATCACGCAGCTAGAAATAATACCAGCCAACAGTTTTGAAGTGTTCGTTCTTGATTCAGTCACTAGTGAAAATTAAAATCAAAACACATAAAGAATGATTGCTGTTAAACTTTTTATAACAATATTTTGCGTGACGCTGTATGTGCAGACATCAATGACCGCTGCAGCTGCTGCTATTGTGCCGTCGGAGGGGAATGCGGTGCCAGTAACTACGAGATCTGAAGGTATTATTGAGCAAACCTTGTCATTCTTTCAACGAATTTGGGCCATGATCACGAATTACCAAAATCAACCCACAGTGGAAGGTATTGAGCAGCATAAGCAAGAGGTTGAAAATCGCAGGACTGCGTGGCGTCTACTAACATCTTCAAATTTTGTCTAAAAAACTTCAGTTTGTAAGAAACGTTAGAAATTTTGATTTGTTGAAAAGAACATATTCTAAATAAAAGATTTAAATAAGTTTAAAGAAATCTTTTTAGGGTTACGAATTGGGAATATCATCTGGAGGGCTCTGCGTAAAATTGGAAAAGGATTGCTATCATTTATTATCATGACCTAGTTCATACGGAAGTATACAGAAGTATGAACTAGGAAAGTCTGAAAAAAATTAAATGTGAAGGTTCTCTAGAGCTACTCCAAGTCATAGACTCGACAATCGGCCCTGACTCCAAACAGGAACAAAGGGTTTATTGCAAGAATTATTATTGTCAAAAATCAATGCTTATTTTTGGAATCGGTCTGCACTCAAAAAAAAAAAAAGTTAGGATAAAAATACGAATAAAATCTTTGTAGAAATACGAACGTAACCTATTTGTAGAATGTACAAATGCTTTGTACATAGTAAAAACATTTGTAGTGTTTTCAAAAAAACAAACATTTTTGAATTCGTACACTTTGTACATTCTACGAATGCACGTTTGTAAAATCTATAATATAAAAATATGTGAAATATACGAATGTGGTTTGAAAATTGTTACAGTTTCGGTAAAAGCAAGGTTTATTTATAAGGTTGTCGCTGCGCTGATCGCACTCTCTTCTCAGTACCCATAATTGTCAAAACCAGCCAATTTGGCGAATTACTACGGAAGAAAAGCGGATGATAATAAAGATCACTTGCAGTTTTTCTATGAGCTGTCAACTTCGATTTGACAATTATGGGTACTCGCTCTCTCCCTTGCGACAACCTTATAAATCAACCTTGGGTAAAAGTGTTTGTATATTAATACAATATACAAACGTTATTCGCATATTTAAAACAAATTTTTTTTTTTTTCGTAAAATATACAACTTTTCTTTTGTTCAATGTACAAAGGCTGATATGAGTACGTACAAAACCCTTCGTAGGCTGAAAAGAACAAACATATAAATATATATGCACATATTTCTATTTTTTTTTAAGTACTATCGACGTGCAAAATTAAAAAAAAAAAAACATGGACTTCGCCAAAATGAATTTTGTGGACAAAAGCGTCAGATTTGAAATGCAATCACCGATATGTATGTAGTTCAAAAGTTGAAGAAAATTGTTTGTGTGACGAAAATTTAAAAATAATAACCAACAGCTTACTTTTTGTGACACGTACTATTTTGACACTGATCTTTGTCAGATATTATTTTATGAAATATAAGAACAAGAACATTTTTTAGGTATACTTTACTTTTTTCCATTGTCTCAGTAATGTTTTCAAAATAACGTTTTTTTTTTAAATATTTGGGGCTGTCATAGAAACCAAGACGTTTTTGCTTTTTGTCGGAATTGTAAACCAATTCTGATTTGACTAAGTGTCATAAAATCGTATTGGTTTAGCTATTTTCGAATGTAAAGAAAACAGATGTTCGAATCAGCTGTTTTAGGCATTTTTTTTCTGTGTATGTGGAAATTTTTATTTAGTTTGATTTCAAAATTTTGTTGAATTTTTGTCATTTTTGTAAAAATATTTAATTAAACACAATAAAATGACATAAAATAGCTTCAGCTGTTGTAGTCTTTTTATTAATGAGAGGAAGAGGAAAGCTCGGAAAAGGTGAAGAGAAGAATTTTGAGAGACTGTAGCAATCCGCTTGGGCTGCCTGAGTCGGCGTAAATATATTTAATGTGCAGTTATATTTAACGCTATTTTATAGATTTATAGCCCAGTATCGCCTAAACAAAGAGGCTTTCCGTATGGTACTGTCCACCATTAAACCGCACTTGTCACTTTCTAAAATCTCATCTGTAGTCCAGCTAGCTGCCATGTTGCGATTTTTAGCGGAAGGATTCTATCAGAGATCTGCCGGGAATGACTATAGCATAAGTGTAGGTAGAAGCACAGTATCAATAATTTTGGGTGATGTAATAAAAGTTATGGAGCGATTCATTTGTTCTCAATGGGTGCAACTTGACATGAACCATAGCGAAAAATGCAGATCCAGAGAACAGTTTTATAGTAAATACAAAATTCCCTCTATTATTGGTTGAATCGATGGAACACATATAAAAATCATAAAACCTAATTCTGACAAGCATTTATACTTCAATCGGAAAGGATATTTTAGTATGAATGCCATGATCGTAAGTAAAAAAAGTAATGTGAATATTAAAAAAGCTTTTCCATGCATATATGCATTTTTGTTCAAATTTGTGACGGCGACATGAAAATACGGGCAGTAGATGCACGGTATCCCAGCTCTACTACCCATGACACATTTGTATGCAACATAAGTAGTGCTAGACAACATTTTCTTAGGAAGTACTTATAAAGTATTTGGAGATTGTGGATACGCCATTGAGGCATTTTTGTTAACACCATATAGAGATCCGCGCTACAACTCTAAGGAGTACAGATTCAATGTGGCCCATTCTTTAGCTCGTAATATTGTTGAGCGAACTATAGGCGTGCTTAAAAGCCGGTTTCGCTGTTTACTGAGCACATTGCAGTATAATCCAGAAAAAATGGTTAATATTATAAACATTTGTTGCGCGCTGCACAACATATGCAGAGTGTACAACATAGAAAATAACGAGGATTATATTATTTCTGCAACAAACGATATTGAGGACAGTGTTGAAACGTCATCGAACGCGAATTTACAAAGTGAAGGTCGGAGGATTAGACACGAAATAGCTAGTGCTCTGTGATGAATAATATGATTCAGACTATTATGATCCTCATCCAAAAATTTTTTAAGCGCTCCCCTGTGCTTTCTATTCTTGCCCTTTTTGGAGTGTTGGTACTTAAAAGTGGAGAAAGTGGCTGTTTTGATGAAGTTGATGGCATTTCGTCCTCACTTCCATCACCTGTGTTTGCGCTGAGGCCAAATGCAGTGCCTACCGACTGCGCTATGCTACATATGCGGACAATCGCTTCTTCAGTGTGCGTCAGTTGATGTTTCGAAAAGGGACCTCCATCAGTTGCTCGGCATTCGGTTTGGTTATGTGCAAGCTTTCTTTTTATTTCGCTTTTCCACTCAGTCATGTCTACACAAAAAACAGTAGAAGAAGAATTTGTGCCACAAATTTAATATTACCTTTTTCCATCCATGTACATCCTTCTGTGGTGGTCCTGCTCTGTTAAGGGAGTCAGTTAATTTTTGCCAAAGGGAATCCACAGCTGGTTTATCCCGCTTGGAAAAGCCCTTGACAATGTCAGGACATTTATCCATGAAATCCATGATAATGCCATTATGTGTACCATTTTTATGTTTTCCACTTGTTATAACAAAGTATAATAAATATATGTATATGTTTATTTGAATTTATATTTGAATAAAAAATGAAACTTCCATTTCAACAAAATATCAACCAGCAAGAAAAAAAACGAACACAAATTAAATCTGTCAACGGTCAGCGCTTGGTTTTTTTCAGATAAGAAAGTCGATAACATGGTTTCTGTGACACCTTAAACCGACAATAATTCCGATTCGAACATAAAACCAATAATGTCGGATTTTATGACACCAAACCAAATTCTTTGACGGTTTCAAAACCAATTCCAACAGCTATTGGATTCCATGACAGCCCCGATTTTGATTTTATTCCATTTTGCTGAAATAAATATTTAACAATTAGGGGTGAAAAAATATGTACATTTCATCACAATTCGATGGTAATCTTAAGAGTGTCATTTTGATACATTTCGACAAGTATTTTGGTCATGACTTTTTTATTTATTTTTATTTTATTTATTTATTTAGAAGCATTTGTACAATAAGAACTACGTTCTTTTATAGTACGACATAAAATAAAATAAAATAAAATGATTACAACAAAAACTTATATTAAATAATAACAACGTATTAATTAATTACGCATACAGGTTATACATTCATGATTTTAAGTGACAACATACATTAATCAAAATTATGCTTAATCATAGACATTATGAAGTGTTATAAATTATTCAGAGAAAATGAAGGAAAACAGAAAAGGTACAGTTACTAGAAGTTAAGAAGAAGAAAAGAAAGATAGGATAGATTGTCTAAAAATATTTCTCCTGCTGATCTCTCTTATCCTACGTGGCAGGGCATTCCACAGTCTAATGGCGTTGATGAAAAATAGACAAGACGAATTCAATGAATTGTGCCTAGGGACAATAAGACCATGATTTCTATTCGATACACAGAACTGAAGTTTATTATAAAGGTAAAAAGGTGATTTTTCATGAATGAGTTTATGCAAAAATATGCAGTTTCGTGCATTGAGGTAAGCTGTTAAATCACACCCACGTATAGCATTGCGAAATCTTGAGAGGTGATAAAATTTACGCAGCCCATAAACATAACGAGTAGCATAGTTCAATTTTCAATTTTTGTTCGCATAAACATTGTCTTTAGTGAAGATCTATTAAAAATAGTCCAATTTTACCAAATTTTATGATCTTGGATGCCATTTGACATCGCCAAATCTTGAAATTATACATCCCGAAAACTCTTTTAAAGAAAACAAAAAACGCTTGGTTTCGGGTTGCTTGTTGTGCCGGCTCCATATGATTTGCTTTCAATTAAAAAAAGAAACTAGAATAAATTAAAACAAAAACAAAAATCTCTCTATATTAAAACCGCTCAATAAGATTTGCACATATTTTGCATATTATTTTATTGATCAGTCTTTTTGTGAGATTTTAGTGGCGTGACTCATTGCGCAGGAGCGCAAACAACTGGTTTTTGTGCGCAAATCTCGGTTGTATTTTTGCTCTCTTATGTTACGAGTAGTTATATTAATAAATGAAAAAAAAACCACACAAAACATCAGAGAAGAGTTCATGGATTAAGCGTGCAGCTTGCAAGTTCAAAGTCAGTCGAACGAGCGGAAAATGACATCACTTTTCTGTATATTCAAACTTGTCTCGAACCATGACCCACCAGGCAAGTGGCAAGGCGACCTTCAAATAAGCAAACTTTAATGTTGTGAATACTAGAGCAATTGTATACATGAGAGTACTGTGAAAAGGCAAAAAGCAGTATAGCCGGGTCTTATCAACAGTTTCTATTAACTTTCTAAAAATTTTTTTTATAAAATCGAAAATAAAAATTTCATCATATATTTTTTCTCCACATAAATTTGGCTCAATTCGTCTGCCTTAACCATAAGACTGACAGTGTGGAGATTGGAAATTTGAAAAAATGCAAGATGAAATAGTCGGCTTAATTTTCCTACACAGCTTGTGATATCCATGATATTTTTGCCTTGAAAATAAGGAAAAAAAAAAGAATTCCCCAAACGAAATCCCAAAACAGCCGGTTAAAAAAGTCTAAAGATAATAAAAAGAGGAAATTCGCATTACTTAATGCGCACCATGCTTATCTTTGTGCCTCATGTTCTTTTGCTTTTTCTCTACTTAAAACGATCTGCTTTGGATAGAAAATAAAAAAAAAATGTTTACGTTAAATTTTTAAATTCGCCCCAATTGATAAATCGTCTGCGTAATCCAGACACGATCGGCTTGCAGAGCTCCAACAATACTCAACAAGGAAAGCTATGAATGTGAATTTGTGGCAATGTGTGTGTTGGTTTATTTGCACATGTGACAGCTTCTCAAGTTATAAAAGTACTAATTATAGTTGTAAACATAAAATGTTTGTTTGTTTATTTCTTTTTGTCAGCGGTTCCCAAACTGAAACATTTACGAAGAAAACGTAGAATTGACTATTATAAGTATGTTCTATTAGTCCACAAACGTTTACTCTGTAAAATTTTCATGCATTGTTTCGGTCGAGTTACAATAAGAAAATTTTAGTTCAAAGAACAGAATTGTTTGAGCAATAAAAATCAGAGTCGTATAGGCGGTACAACACCGCCTTTTCAAGTGTTTATACGTTTTCCCTGCAAAATTTAGACTAAAGGTCTGCAGAGAATCATCCATTCTACTTGTACAAACAGATAAAACAAGTAAAAACCTGATATTATTGGTACAAATACAACAACAAGTAGAACTTAACTTATGCTTACATGTTTTGGATTGAGCAGAGAGCGTATCATCTCTTTCTCTGGCTCTCATTGCAGTATAAGCTTTTTTTCTCTTTATCGGTTCCACTAAGCAGAGTAACTGTTTTTACTCTTTTTTAAATAGATATATCCATTCAAGATTCAAAAGTATATGCTGTCTACAAACAAGGGAGCGCGGCAGCTATAACTTTGAAGTAGTCACGGAGTTTGTCAATGCTGAGAGAGCGTGGCACCGCCATTGATACTAACAACGAAATCAGCCTGGAGATAAAAGGGAGAACAATAATTGCTAATAGGTGCTACTATGGGCTCAGTAAGCAACTAAGTTCCAGAGCCCTCTCTCGATCGACAAAACTAACACTCTACAAGACGCTCGTTTTACCTGTGTTGCTTTATGGCGCTGAGGCATGGGTAGTTTCGCAAACTGACGTATCCGCTCTGGGGGTGTTCGAGAGAAAATTTCTTAGCAAATCTTCGGTCCTGTTCGAGTCGGCGATGACTATCGCATCCGAATGAACCACGAGCTGTATGAGCTCTACGAAGACTTTGACGTAGTTCGGCGTATAACTGTGCAGCGACAACGTTGGCTGGGTCATGTCCATCGTATGGACGACGAAGCTCCAACGAAAAAGGTGCTCGAGGCGAGGGTCGCTGGTCAACGACGACGAGGGAGACCATGCCTCCGATGGATGGACCAGGCTGAGGAAGCCCTAACCGCACTTGGTGTATCTGATTGGAGAAGGCGCGCGCAAAGCAGAGGCGCCTGGCGAGAGCTGATGAGGTCGGTCGAAATCCGGACACGGGTTTTTACGGCCACCTAAGTAAGTAAGTAAGTGTCCATTCAATATGAATATTCCAGATAGTTCTCTTTGTGTTAATCTCGTGCTTTTACTTTTTCTATTTTATTAAAAAAAAATAATGGTGTAATATATATGCATTCTGTGAATCGATAGCTTTATATAACGTGATTGTGCCACATTTATTAATTTTTCATTTCATTAAGTTATCGACAAAAATGTCTTAATGAAATACATTTAAAGCTTTTATTTTATGAAATACATTTAAACCTTGAATGCATTGCACTTGTATAAATTGTTTCTTTTATAGTTTTAATGAAATAATTCGCTCTTTATTCTTTATGCTTTTGACGTCACATATCCAGATGTTCCAAGTTGAGATAACAATATTACTGATATATCTGTTTGTTGCGTATGTTCTCAAACTAGTATTCTTGATGCTTGTTAATTTCACTCTCTAATACCTGTTCCATCGTTATCTAACAGAGAAATATTCAATCAATGCTGAGAGAGCGAAACCGATACAAGTAGATATAAGAAAAAATAACAACGCATAATTAGTCTGCTGGGATGGTTCTTTGCAGATCTTTAATTTAGCCTTTGTTCACAAATTATCCAGAACTGGACGTATAAGTCTTCTTTTGAACTCGAACGGACAATGTTTATTTTCTGAAAAAAACTTTACAACACATTATTTACTCTCTGACGTTTGCTATTATCAACAGCGCAGTAACAGCCGATCAGAAACTTTGAACCCTAGATCTGCCGACTATTTTGGATAGAACGGACCACGCAAGTTTTATTATTTGTTCGGCTTAATGCGTTTTTAAAAAAGAAACAAATTGATTTCACGGAGAGACTGAACTGAATTTATTTATTGCTTAACGTAGACTGACTCTTAACAATTTTTATTTAATAAACTTAGTAGGTACTTAAAATCTTAATGCTGATTATGCGTTTTTATATTCTTAGTTTTGCAATACAGTTTTTGTGAACTGCAGTTTAATTCAGTTCACACACTTAGGTTTTTTGCTGTATCGGTTTTCGCTTTAACTGTTCTTATTTAATTTTATATATTCTTTATTTGTTCTATAAATTCCTCGAATTTATCAGGTGTAGTGTTGCTGTCTGCTTTGACATATGTGTTTGTATATGTAACTACCCCCCCCTTTAGATTCGAATTCTCCTGAATTCTTTTGTTTAGTTTTATTGTTACATATTCATTTTTTATTAATACAATAATTAAAGTGATACTTATTATTACAGCTAAGATAAAACTACATCCATAGGATACATTACTATGATATTTCAATTTATTTATTTTCAAAATATTGTTTTTGTTTTCTTCAATTATATCACTGAAAGTTATCTTTTTTGTGAAATTTTTAATATTTTCATATTTAATTGTTAGAACTTTTGTTTCATCTTTTTCAATAAAATTAGAAAAATAATAATCTTTAATATGAATTGAGCAGTTATTAAATTGTACTATATAATTTCCATTTACAACAGTTTTATTATTATTACAGGTATGCTGAACTGATACGTTTATTGCATTCTTTATAATTACTGTTTTCATGTCTATTGGTATTACTTCAAAATCTTTACTTTCAACTAGTTTACAATTTTCTTTTATTATACAATGAGTGCTAGGATTTAATTGTCCCAATTGTTTGCTTTCCTCGAATCTATAAGTTTTATTTTCGTAAGTGAATATTTTTTCAATTTCAGAATCAATCTCGTTACGCTCTTTATTTGGTATTGGTATTATATTCCTTATGTTTACATGTACAAACAGCTTAGGTATCTTAATGCCAAATATTAGGTATGTATCGTTAAAAATTGCTGTTCCTAATTGAATATACTTAAGCTTATTATAATCTATGTCATACTTTAAAATTTCTCTACTTGTTAAAATATTTGGATGGATTATTCCATATTTAGCTGAAACTATATTATCTTGTATATGATCAATTTTATTTTTTAACAATTGTATTTTTGATAAATGCTGTAGATATATATTTTGCTCATGTTCTTTATCAATATATTTATTTATAGAATTTAGGCCTTTCTCTATTTCTTGCCTATCGCTTTTTACAATTTCTTTTAATTGATTTATAGCTGAATTAAAATAATCGTTAACTTGAATTTGTTGGTGAACTGACTCGTTTGTTTGTAAAAGATGATTATGAATGTCCTGTCTGTCGTAGTCGTCCATCGTTCCAAATAGCCATTTTGACATGCTTCCTATTGCATTTATCAGTCCGCGTTTTTTTCTGTTGGTTTTTGGAACCAGTGTTAATATTTTATTTCGAACTTCTAATAGTTCTTGCTGAAGTACATCTTTATGCATAGTTTTCGTTAATATAATGTTGTCTGTCATTTCGTTTACTATATTTTCGAAGTCTCCTACGTTGATTATATGAATTATTATGTCTGTTTCTTTTACTATTTCCTGTAGTCCCAGTTGAATATCTGTAAATCCTGTTTGCTCCGTTAATTCAGTTATTGTCATTTCTCCTACAGTTACCGGTGTACTTGTCATTATCAGTAGAAGGATTGCCATTATCTGTAAATTTATATTGTCTTTTAATATTACATGGATGAATGTTGTTCAAAGGTCCTTTTTTGTATTTAGGCTGTTCTTTATGTCTGACGGCCTTATAGTTTTTAATAAATCCTTCCTTTCTTGTTTCCCTATAATCTTCTCTGTTCAAATTAAGTTTATCAATATTTCTTCTTTTGCATTCTTCTAAATTTTGTTTAATTTTTTCTAAATCTTTTCGTCCTTCTTGAACTTCTTTTGGTGTACATTTTATGCTTGAATGATATCTTTCATTATAGTTTCTAATTGCACGTTGGATCAATTGCTGTATGGGTAAATTTTTGTAGATTTGATATAAAACCCTAAATTTTTCTGCAAGTGTGTTGTGAAATCTCTCTATATCGGCATTCCCAGTGTGACTGTTGGGTTTGGTTAAATGCAATTCAATCCCTTGCTCTGTTAGAAACTCTTTTAACCTTAATGTGTTAAACTCATTGTCTGCTATAATTTTTTCTGGTTTTCCAATTTTAGTTATATGTTCTTCTAATTTTTCTATTAAAGTTATGTGATTTCTATTACTCAGTGGATACCCAGTTCCAAATTTAGAAAACTTATCTATTGCTGTTAAAAAGTGAAATCCTTTGATTACGTAGGTATCAATATGTATAACTTGGTTTTTGTCTGATGGGGTTTCTGTTAAGTAAAATTTATTTTTAATTGGGTGCCTTTAATACTTTACTTGTTGGCAAATGTCGCATTGATTTATTACTACTTGGATTAATTCCATAAGTTTTGGGAAATATATTTTATATTTTATTTTATTGTACGTTTCAGTGATTCCTGAATGTAGACTTTCTCTAACATGGTAGAATGCTATTTGTTTTACTGCTTCAACCTCTGTCTCCATATCCTGTGCCCACATTGTACATTTAGTGAATGAAATTTGTTTATCGTTTGAATACATATTAATTAATTTTTCCTGTACTTCATTATAGCTGTGCTCAGATAATTCCGAAAATATCCCTATTTTTCCTTTTGAAATATATCTTCTAAAAATTTCTCCCATTTGATCAAAGTCCCTTTCTGCGATAAAAATAATTCTTTTTCCATGTATTTGTTTAAATTCCTCGATTTTGTTATTTGTCAGGATTATTTGCGTTTTGTATTTATTTACAATTTCTTCTTTTATAAAGAAATGATCGCCTAAATCTTCTTCAGCTGAGTGTACCGTTGCCATTGATACGTCGTCTTCTATATTATTAACTGATAAAATATCTATGTCTTTATCCCCTTCTTTTTCTAGAGTTATGTCTTCACTGTTTTGTATTCTACTCAAAAAATCTGCCACCCTGTTTTCTTTACCTTTTAAGTATTCAATCTCAAATTGATACTCGCCTAATTTTAATAACCACCTCTGGTGTCTGGGTGACATATCTTTTCCTCTGTATTTCGAATGTAAATATTTAATTGGCTGGTGATCGGTAAAAATTTTAAATTTTCTGCCATAAATGTAAGGCCTGAAGTAATTTACGCTCCACATTATTGCCAAAAATTCTTTATCCGTCGCAGAATAGTTCTTTTCGTGATTGTTTAATGTTCTCGAGGCATAACATACTGGGTGCCCTTCTTGTGACAATACTGCACCAATCGCGTAGTTGGATGCATCTGTCGTTAATGTAAACTGTTTTTTAAAATCAGGATAGCGTAAAATGGGATGTGTGCTAACTAATATTTTTAATTTTTCGAAGGCTTCAATGTAAGTTGGATCCTTAACATTGATTTTTGTATCCTTTTTCAAATATTTAGTAATTGGTTGCGCAATTTTGGCATAATCTTTTACGAATTTTCGATAATACCCTGTTAGACCCAAAAAGCTCTTTATTTGTTTTTCAGTTTTTGGTAACTCTAAATTTTGAATAATTTCGATTTTGTTCGGGTTAGGCTTCATTCCATCTTTTGTTAAGATGTGCCCTAAAAATTCCGTTTCCTTTTTTAAAAAATTACACTTATCAATTTGTATTTTTAGATTTTTGCTTTCGAGAACTTTAAAGATATCTCCTATTGCCTTAATGTGTTCAGTTAATGACGTACTAAATATAAGAATGTCATCTAAATAGACGACGCAGGTCTTGTTTATATGATCTCTCAAAATTTCGTTCATCAGCCGTTGGAACGTGGCTGGTGCATTTTTGAGGCCAAACGGCATTCTTATGAATTCATACAGTCCATGGGGTGTAACAAATGCCGTTTTTTCTCTATCTTCCTGTTTTACTAAGATCTGATGGTAACCTTTCGCCAGATCTAACGTAGTGAAATACTGAGCTCTACCTAGTTTGTCTAATATAGAGTCAATATTTGGCAGTGGGAATTTATCATCTATTGTCACCTCATTAAGTTTTCTGTAATCAATAACTAACCGATACTTTTTTTCACCAGAGTTGTCCACCTTTTTCGGTACCACTATTAATGGGCTTGAGTATCTGGATTGGCTTTTTTGAATAATGCCCTGTTCTTCCATTTCTTTAATTTGTTTCCTAACCTCCATTTCATGTTGGGGTGGATATCGGTATAATTTTGAATTAATCTGCTGTTGTGTTGAAGTTTTTATTTCGTGTTGGACTTCAGTAGTGTTTGTTAATCTATCACCTTCTTTAAATAAAAGTTTATTAAATCGCTTCAAGAGTTTAGTTACTTCTCTAAATTCTTCTGCATTTAAATGGTCTAGTTTTAACCTTTCTATATCTAAATCGCTAGTTTCTAGAGAATGAATTTGTTTAAAATCGTAAGGGTTATTTAGAAAATTACACTCTTTTTTATTAAGCATTATCGTTCTTTCTTCAATATTTATTTGAGCATTCAAAAAATTTAATATGTCCATGCCTATTATGAAGTCATACATTCTACCTCTGAATGATGTTACCTTCCATCTAACCCTTGCATTGTCAGGTAAATTAAATTCGTCAGGTCCTTCTGTGTGTACTTCATAATTAATTGAGTTTTTGTTTGTTAATGTACTAAATGTTATTGGTTGTTTTAATTTAATTTTTGTAAAGTCGTTTATGTCACTACTTATTAGACTAAAGTTTGCTCCCGTGTCTACTAATGCAACGTATATTTTTTCCTCAATATTCAATTTTATTTTCGGTAGACACTCCGAGGCTGCTTCGTAAAAAAAATGGTATTATTAATTTCATTCTCATAGTTTATTTCAGGTCCTTCTGGGCTTTGCCTATCAAAGTTTAAGCGATTTTGGCTAAACCTATGATTAGGGTGTCCTGCCATTCGAGGATTATTATAACTTCTTTCAATATTATCAACCTCCATGGGTTCCGCTTGGTTTTGTCTAAATGGATTCAAACGAACTTGGTTGGAGTTTGGTCTAGGATACCCTGTTTGCTGTAACCGTTGGGAGTGCCCTGAGGGGTTATTATTTTGGAATCTGTAGCGTCCTGAATTATTAAAATGATCCCTATTATTATTTAAACCGTTTTGTTCTTCACGTCTATGAAAACTAGGGTTCTCGTTATTTTGTTCTTGATATTGTCTATTGTGATATGTCCTATTTGGATTATTAAAATTTTGTTTATTATGATATTGATTTCTATATCTTTCTTCCTTCATATATCTCTTATACTCTGGTCTTATGCACGTATCTTCAAATCTTCTTTGATTCATTATAAATAAGATGTCTTTTAATTGTTTATGTTCGTAAATTTTGTCTAGTAATGTCCCTTGTGTTACTTCTTTAATAGTGTTTACTAACAAGCTATCTATGTTTGTTAAGTCTATGCCATGTTCACCATTATAATATACAATTAATTCGTCAGTTTTATACTTAATATTTTGTATTGTAATAACTAATTCACTTACTGTATTTACTTTTAAGTTGGCAATTTGCTTATAGATTTGATGAGGCTGTGTATCCGGTCTGTACCTCAGTTTGAGTGTTTCCTTGATGAGTCTCCAATTGTCTGGTTCGGGAATATTGATTATGGCGTTTTTTGCTTCGCCTTGGATGGTTTTGTAATATATGCTTCTCACTGCTTCTTTTTTATGCCTTTCGTCTTCGAGTGTTGATATTAAGTATTCTATGCTGCTGAAGAATGAGTTAATAGACACGTCTCCTTGTCCTGTAAATATCGGAAGATGGTTGATATTTTTTAATGTTCTGTCTAGTTTGTGCTGGTCCTGCTGCTGTCTCTGTTGGAGATCTACGTAAGCTAGCCTTAATTGTTCGAGTTGTTGCTCCCTTCTCGCTAGCTGCTCCACTAGGTCAACGGGGGCCATTTCTTGTTCCATTCTTCTCTCGTCAAATCTTCTTTGTCTTGCTTGCCGAATCTTGTTGTTTGATAGTGGCTTGTCTGCAAAAAAAAAATTTTTTTTTTTTTTTCTTGCACACTTGCTGCACTTCGCAGATTTTCAGTTGAGTGTTATCACTTGTTAGCTGCGCTTTGTATTTAATATTGTGGTTCATACACCAATTTTCTTTGTGTGTATTCACTGCACTTATTTAATTTTATTTAATTTATATTCTAGAGGGTTCTCCGTCAACTTTCTGGGCTGATTAAGGAATCACAGAATTTAGTTAGGTGTTATAATTTTACGGTTTTCGTTTCACGCTCCTTTCAGTTTTACTAAAGGAGTACCGACTGCGCCAGTTTTATTATTTGTTCGGCTTAATGCGTTTTTAAAAAAGAAACAAATTGATTTCACGGAGAGACTGAACTGAATTTATTTATTGCTTAACGTAGACTGACTCTTAACAATTTTTATTTAATAAACTTAGTAGGTACTTAAAATCTTAATGCTGATTATGCGTTTTTATATTCTTAGTTTTGCAATACAGTTTTTGTGAACTGCAGTTTAATTCAGTTCACACACTTAGGTTTTTTGCTGTATCGGTTTTCGCTTTAACTGTTCTTATTTAATTTTATATATTCTTTATTTGTTCTATAAATTCCTCGAATTTATCAGGTGTAGTGTTGCTGTCTGCTTTGACATATGTGTTTGTATATGTAACTCGCACGCTTACTCGTTAAACTTTTCATTCACCGTTGAGCTCGCGTTACAATTAAATTTGTTGTATAATATAGACTCCATTAATTTCAATCCAAAATACATTCTTTTTGGCACCAATTTCGTTCAGATTGATAAAGTAGATCGATCTTACCTTATAATGTTTTCGGATTTATTATGCGCGTCAGGTAGGCGTGGTGGCCGTGGCGCAGTGAGGAGAGAGTGTGGCCCATACGCCAGAGAACTCTGGTTCGAATCCCACCTACCACAGAAAGTTTTTTCAATTGAATTTATTTTTGTGTTCGGCAGTCACATTTCTGCAAACATTGGCAAACCTCAGAGAGTCAAAACAGCCATGAAAAGCTTAATGAGAACATAAGCCGTTCGGAGTCATCATAGAGCATGTAGGTCCAGTTCTCGATTATTTGTGTTGAAACATTTCACAACACACACAACACAAATTGATAATAAGAAGATCTTTCAAAGTCCTTTCAAGAACTGAAATGACCATTTCGTTTTTTTTTTTTTGTCATGTAGTCGTGGCATATCGCGTATAGCTTATGTTCATATAATACCTTTTTAGCTCAAATCAGATCAATAGCAGGAACTCGTCTTATTTTTTCGCAATATATGCATCCAGGTAACTATTTCACCTAAATAAGACTTGAGTAAAGCTTTATAAATGGAATATATGTAGGAGGAAAAATTTAAGCTTCCTTTAATAACCCTTCAAACAAGTTTTATACAAGTTCTATGGAAGGAAAAAAGGTGTATGAAATAAATTTCTTTATTCAAGAAATATTCAAGATTTTTAATCATGGCTAATGCACAAACTTGGAAACTGGAAAAACAATTGGACTTTAATATAATTGTTATTACGTATATTTCATTTAAGAACATAAATTTTGTGGTTTTAAAAAAACTTTGTATATCTATATTTGTATATCTATAAAACTTTGTATACCACCCAGCTTGAATTTAAGTTGCAATCTTTGTAAATATCTGCAGCCGCACACGCTATTCACCCTTTTCTTTGCATTTCCTTAAGTACAACTTTATTAAAGCCTCAACTGAGATCATTGCATATAAGCACTAAATTTGACAGCCATGAATTGCTTCAGTAGCCCTGCGGTCTAAGCAAACAAATTATCAGTCAAGAATTTCGTGGTTCGACTCCGGGTTCGGAGGAGTTGTTTTTGATTTTTTTTATTGTTGAAATTAAATACGTTTTACTTACTTGAGTAAAAATCTTCTTAAATACTTCTTAAAAATGAATCGTTGAATATAGCTTAAGGTATGTAATTAATTATACTTAGGTAAAAATCTTCTTGAATACTTCCTAAAAGATATCATTCAAAAAAGCTTTATATAAGAAATTATTCAAGAAAAAATTATAATTATAGAAATTATTTAAGAAATTATCAAGCAAAGCTTTGATAATTGCAGGCCTTTCCAGTTGAGCTGGAATAACTTCAAATATTTAGGTGAAATTGTTACCCAGAGAAGGTAGACGCGACCATTTTTAAACAACTTTTGATTATATTTTTTAGTGTAACGAACCATTTTAATGTCATTGATCTTACTTTGTGTGTTAAATTTTTTAAACGTGGGAAATCTTACATAGCCTATCCCAATTCAATTAAAACAACACATAGTTTTGCACTTATGTAAAGTAAGTTATTTCACTGACTTCTCCATTGTACGTATTGAAATGTCTCATAGACATTTACGTAATAACATTGACGGACTTGAACCTAAAATTTGATCCAGAAAACCAGCATAAGCAGCTCTGGTACTTAAAACGAATAACAACAATTAACGTTTGTAAATCATTCTATAAGACTATTTCTAAGTGGCAGACGTGGCCGAATGCTGCAGTGTGTTGGTTCAAGTCCCATCTTAAACACAATGTTTTTCAATTTGAACTAATATTTCTGATCGATCTCTCTGCAGACAATGGCAAATATCAGAGAGTAAGAATTGCCATATAAAGCTTCTTGAGAACATGAGTTTTACTTAGAAAGGTATAAAACTTGTAGATTTCGTTCTCCATTTATAATTTTGTTCAAACATTTCATAACACGCACAACGCAATTGACCATAAGGAGCTCGGTCAAAGATCTTTTTAAGGGCTGAAGTGGCCAATGCATGTTTTTTAAAATAACTCTATACTAAGACTACTTCTTTTACTGTTATAGAACCTGTTATGTAAGAGTAACAAAAATAACATTGCAGTAATGACATTAACCGAGAAATATGGAAACAATTTTCTTAAATATCGTGAGAGCTCATTTTGCAAAGTATCTCCAAGACTAAAAAAGCAAAATGTTAAAATTTTCAATTCGATTTTACTGAAACTAAATTTTTTAAAAAAGTAAAAAGCGTTCTTCCGCCAATTTTTCCGAATTATTGGAAGTTTAAACAAAAGTTTTTCAGGTGAAATATTCAGCAAAAGAGATGGATGACTTGGTTGCTTTATTACTCCAATGTGAACATCTGATATGATCTGCCTGACTGTCTAAACCGGCGTTCACTATGTTCGCAACTTTAGTCAGCTTTACAAGCCGGAAGCTCTCGGATTTGAATCTCATCTGACACAAAATGCTATCTCAATAAGTGTTTTGTTGGTTTTCCGAAAGCAAGCTTGGACGTAGTTTGCTCTAGGATGATTTTTGTGAAGATTGACTAAAACCAGTTGTTGTGAAAGAAAACAACGATGTGCTAGAACGATGATATTGCTCGATAGTAATTTGAATTATCTTGAGATTAATGTATATTTTAACTAAAAAAAATGTTGAAAACTTCGATCGAGGTACTTCAAAAGCCGTCTATAAGATCATGAGAGGCGATGAATCTCAGATTTATGCATATTAACTCGAAATTAAATATCAATTGTAAAGTCCAAATCAACTAATATGCCTGAAGTTGGCGAATTTTCAACTTGTAGGAAGCATCAAAGCGTTGATAGCAAAACACGTCAATTTGCTTTGTATTATGAACAATATTGGCACAAAATGTACTCCTATTGCATTTCTTTATTACACGAATAATTTTTAATTGAATTTGATGTTTTTTTTACTACTTTTTGTTGAAAATCTTTATTATTACTTTGGCATATTTTATATAGCAGCAAACAACATGTTTGCATGTAGGTTTTAAGAAAAACCGAACATGCCATCTTCATGTTAAAGCAAACGAAAGATTCAATTTTGAATTGTACATCACCAATACCACCACCAATAGTTTGTTAGAATTGCTTGAAGAAAACAAGAAAAGTAACCTTCTAACACGGATCATTTTCTACCACTACAATGCGAGCTCTCACACATTGATTCATAAAAGCTCTTGATGACTTGTTCAAGCTCATAAAAAGAACTTCCATAAAAGAAAAGAATTTTGAGAATTTGGATCAGATGTACAAATATGTATGTTTTGAGGGATTTACAAAAGATGGCGTAACTATTATTAAATCATATCGGACCACCATGCAACTATAGTGCGTGGCCACAGCATTAGGGACAGGACCCATATTCATTTAATTTTTAGTAAAAATCATTGTATGAATAAGCAGATTAATTTTCATATGGTTATTTTACTTGGTATTGCTACTGGTATCATTACTCTTGTTTTTGATAAGTGACAACAGGAAAATCTCCACCATTTTTGACAAAAATACTGTTACAACACGACTGGTTCACGTTTTTTGCTCTAAAAAGGTTGTTAAAAATATTTTTAAATAGTTTCTCTAGTTCGAAGTTATCGAAGCTTAAGTTATATATATTTTGTCATACATTTTGTTAAATTTTATGAACAAAAGTTCAATATTGCTTACAATATGACGTGATATTGTTAAATTTCAGCATGGGTTATGCTTCAGATATGATCAGATATGTTCAGTTATACTTCAGACATAATTACTTCGCTCAACACATTCCCAGAGAGATATATCATTTATTGCAGTTCTTTTGAAATATGTAGTTAAGAGTATAAAAATTTAAATCGATCAAAATAAAGCCATGAAAGCAGGCCGTGTGGGAAAATATGGCAGGAAAAGTATAACCTCTTCTCGCACTGAATGCGAAATCAGGGTTATTTGCATCGAAAATCGTAAAGAAAGTGTTGCCGTCTGACTTCTATGATGAAAGATGAAGGAATACAACTGTTCAAGAGGACAGTCCGGAGGTGGTTGGCCGAAAATAACCTCATGGGCCATCGGCTTAAAAAAAAAAACTACGCCTTACCGAGCCAATGAAGAAAAGTCGACTGCAATGGGCCAGACAATATCGCAACATGACTGTTGAAGACTGAAGTCGAGTAAGTACAATTTTGTAAACAGTTTTGTATGGTAACAACGAATTTTTTGTGATTATTGTTATATTTTACTGCTATGTTTTTCCTACAAATCAACGTTTCAGATTTTGGTCGACAAACAAGTTCATTCGTCCGACGGCACCCAGGCGAGGATTTCTATGCAGACTACCTCACGGAGCGGTTTAAACACCCAGTTAGTGTCAAGGCTTGGTCTGTGATCTCAGCGAAGGGCATGACATGAGGCACCTTTATATCGTAGATGGGACCCTGAGGCAAGATCAGTACCAGCTAGTAATGGAAACTCGACTATTATCACAGCTCAAAGAATGGTTTCCTGGTGATAACTAGTACATTTTTATGCAAGAATCGGCAACTTGCTACAAAGCAAGGAGTATTACTGTATTCTTAACTCAAAAAATTATAACAAAAGATGAAAAGTGGATCCACTATGATAATACAAAGTGCTGAAATGCGAGTAAAAAGCCCGGCCATGCATCTTCACTTCAACAGCCAAACCGAATATTCGTGAAAATAAGCTTATGCTGTGCATCTGGTAGGATCAGTTCGGAATGATCTAGTTTGAGCTACTCCAACTTAACGAAACCATTACTAGGTGACGTTACCAATCACAATTCATGCAATTCCGCCGAACATTGAAGCTCAAATGCCTCCAATATGCCAAAAGAAACGACAAAGTTATTTTTCAGCACGACAATGCTCGGCCACATGTTGCAAAATTCGCCAAGGAAACTTTGGAGGCGCTTCAATGGGATGTTCAACCCCAACCGCAGTATTCACCAGAGATTGTTCCTTCCGACTACCACTTGTTCCAGTCGATGACTCATGGCCTGGCCGAAAAGCACTTTACTGCTTACGAAGAAACCAATAATTGGGTTGATTCTTGAATCGCCTTAAAAGAAGAGGGATTTCTTCAATGCGGAATCCGTATCTGCCTAAAAGAGGGGGGCAAAGTCATGGGAAATGCTTCAGTAAAATATTTTGAATCAATTTCTCTGAATAAAGTTTCAAAATTACAAAAAAAAAAGCCCTCAAAACTTATTTGTACACCCGATATTATGAACGAACCTTAAATATCTTTATAAGTAAACCGCTCATCTGGGATTTCCTGTATCCTCCGCCATGGCAGTTAGCTACAATACTTTATAGATATAGATTAAAAGACAGTTTCATTAAGTTTTTTTGTAAATATGTTTATAAAATTTTAACAAAAAATAAGACCTTTGGAATTTGGTCAATGCTGCTATGTTCAAGATAAAGAGATCATTTAAAGGTTATAAGTGATTTAGTGAAACTTAAAAACTATTAAAACGTTGCCATAAAGATTGGAGCACCCTGTCATAAACAGTGGAGGTCCCACTGCTTAGCTCACTGCGTACGCAACTTCTAAGAGAGTAACTTCCACTTTTCAACAGTGCTTCAGCTTTATTTGTTGTGATTTTGTTTGTTTTGTGCTGTCTCTTTTTTTTAATTTTTCACGTCTTGCTTCTTGTTTTAGATTCGAATTCGCTGACATATTCGTGCGCCTGGCTTGCCGCACATCGGTTAATGCACGTCGTCGACGTTTATGGCTCTCCAGTCAAATGTCAGCGACGGGTACGGATCGTTGTTGTTTCGAATTTCAAATTTATGATCAACGCGTAACGAATTTAAGTAGTTTCTTTGCAAAATTGTTGTTTTTTGCTAGTTAATTAACAGCTTTTAATGAGTAGTAAATAAAAATATTACAATAAAATTTTGCTAATTAAAAAAAAAATTGTGGACTTGATTTATTAATAAGCGGTGTGTGTGAGCGCTAATTTAGATAAGCGCAGCAAAGAGGTAGTTTTAAAAACGCGAGAAACGTGGAAAATATGAGTTAATGCAAAAGTAAACAACAAAAAATAGACGAGAAAAGTGTAAAATTAAGCAGTCATTTAAAAAAAATAACCAAAGGGTTAAATAAACAAAAAATAAATCGAATAAATCTAGGGACAGAGTTATTAAAATATTTGTACCAATTCAACAAGATCGCAGCTGTCGGCTGTGTAAAAGAGCGGCTGTTTAAAGAGAGCATATTTTCAAGTCAGTGTTTTTGCGGCGAAATTGAGTGTTGAAGAGAGGAGAGCCAAAAAGTGCGAGAACAAGTTTGTGTCACTAAATAATTAAATAAGGCCACGTTTTTTTTTTTAAACTTCTAGGGGCCTCGAAAGGGAAATAAAATTTAATTTGACAGCTGACAGCTTGACAGAACAGGAGCTACTGAATGTGAGTGTGTGTGTGTGTGTTGTGATTTGACATTGAAAAACAAATTTCATTTGTCATTTTTGCCACAGTTTTATTTAGCATAAAATACATAAAAAAATCAAATAAAAGAGCTTTAATTAACTTTTGCAATAAAGTCGTGATAATGCGCTAGTTTCGTCAAACGTCAAAATAGAGCAAAATTTTAACACAAAATTGAGAGTCGACAGAGCAAAAAAAAAAAAAAAGAAAAGAAAGCACAACAGCTTTAATTGTGTTCGTTATTTTGAAATTACAAATAAAAAAATTACAAAAAAATAAGAAAAAAAATATACTTCAACAAATGTGCCGACATACAGTCAGTTAATTAATATTTATGTGACAAAGTGCGTTAATTAAAAAATATTAAATATTTATAAGCGAATCAATTGATTTGTGAGTGAAGCGCTTTAAAGTTCTGAATAAATTAATTAGTGCTGAATTATTAAGAGTTTTTATTTATTTAGCAAAAATATATATTTGAATAAATCCATTTTGCGTGAAGCAAGGAAAACACAATATTTTTATAATAATTTTACAACAACAACAACAACAACAACAACAATAGCTGCTATCATCCTATAAAAACACAACAACGACGAAGTTGGCTGATAAGGTGTTAAGGTAATTGTTAAAATGTTATTCTTGTTGTCTGACTTTAATCTATTTATATCATTGATGTCAGCTGGTTCTTTTTTATACCCAATACATTTTTATGAACCCTAACTAGTGGAGTAGCTAAAAATAATATATAAAAAAAAAAATATTGTCGGAGGGTTTATTAATAATTTTGTCGTTTTTTTTTGTCACGGCATAAAGGAGTCTATTCGCATCGCCTTATTTTGTACCAAATCCAACGAGAATCATTCATAAAGTTTTTGTTGTTTCTCCTAATTTTGCCAGTCATAATGTTTATCTTTATCAGGACTGTTTTTAATGGTTGACAAGCCAAAACACAGAAGCGGTAACGGAATTAGCACAAACACTTTAAAAAACTCGGTCGATATTGAGAACATATCCAAAGGCAATAATTTGTATGTTAACAATGGAGCGAAACGATATCATGGAGATATTGAGAAATTACTGTTTTTGATAAAACTGACCTATCCTTAACGACATCTCTCTAGTATCGAAATATCGTGACGTCATCGAAACGTTAAAATCTACAAAACTGAAATTCTACAAAATTTAATTTGATGCCTTGAAATTTTTTCAAATCAAATAAAAGCCATGCTTACTTTCCATATAAAGTGGCTATATGAGAACACATATATTTATGTTAAATAATATAATATAATATAAATGGCCATTTCAGCCCTTGAAAGAACTTTGAACGAGCTTCTTATGATCGATTGTGTTGTGAAATGTTTGAACACAAATGATCGAGAACTGGACTTACTAGTTTTATGCCGACTCCGAACGGCTCATGTTCTCAAGAAGCTTTACATGGCAGTTTTTACTCTCTGAGGCTTGCCATTATCAACAGAGAGGTGACGGCCGAACAGAAAAATTAATTCAATTAAAAAAACTTTCTGTGTCAGGTGGGAATCGAACCAGGGTTCTCAAGCGTATGGGCCACACAATCTATATATATGGTTGTTACTTTCATTTTTAATATGAAAACTAATTCTACTTTCCAAACAAAGTGACGCCATAAAAATAGAAAAACCTTCATAAATAACACAAAAATGTATGTATTGACTTGATTCTCTATATATAAGCTGTGACTATCCCTAGGCCATCAGACCTCTCTCCGCACTGGTGTAACTTGTTATCTCAACGACAAAATATCGCTCTCAAATCTACAGATTGAGTTTTTAGACTTACAAAAAAAAATACTTTGTTCGATATATGCTTTAAGAATCTGATGATCCATTAATTCTAACCTCATATATTTATAAAAAAACAAAGCCCAAAAATGTAAAAAAGTTGAATTGACAAAAAAGCCTGGTTCCATGTGGCAGCCTCTAATGAGTCGCCCATAAGCCACGTGCCCGTTTTTTAGTTTTTTTTCTCCCCTCCTTACTCATTGTGACTTTTCGTAGCGTATTTTAGAACCCCTCCCCCTTCCCCTATAAAGCAACGTGATATATGAAATAAAGCATTTTATTGGTTAAAATATATTATTTTGACTAAGTAGCTCTCAGTATTTTCACTGACTGGTATATAGAATGCCGAAAAGTATTTTGGAAGACTGGTAGTAAAAAGAATATATTACCAGGTAGGGTGAAGCTTCCACGTTTTTGTTTGGAAAATTCAGGATTTAAAAAAAAAAAAAATTCGAGACATAAGCAAACAAATCTGAACCATGATGTATACATATGAAATTGTAAAAAGTTCAGACAGAAACATTATTTTTAAAACTAAACTCAAGGATTTCTATCAACATACATTAAGGAAAGAGATATCTTTATAATTTCGGAGAAATGCAAATTTTTTTTTTCATATTTCGAATGTATAAATATACTGTCAAAAGCAAAATATTGAATATTTACAGTGTAATGGTAAAAAACGTAGGCGAGAGCTGCTATAAATGGCAGAAAGCTGTCGCCTTAGACAAAGAACCTGAACTTGAAGATTTTACTCTACTACTTGGTGATGAAATGAAAGAACATCTTATACCAATTTACACTGACTTGTCCAAAGTTGATTTATTAGAAAGATGCTTGGTTGGCCATACCCAGAATGACAACGAAAGTTTCAACACGGCAGTTTGACGAATATGCCCGAAGCACCTCAATTTCGGGTTCAAAATTGTCGAAATTTCAGCTTATATCGGTGATGGAATGTTTAATGAAGGCTATCTCCATCCTGATGCTGGGTATAATTATTGGCACTTGTTGCAAAGTTTTTGCCGAAAACATCGATGTGGCACGAGTAGCGAAGCAGAACCGAAAGAGTCTCTACGAGACAAAAGCAGCTCGTACAACTCGAAAACAGCAGCAGCTCTAAGATAATCAGCTTTTCGAGGAGACCGAAGGGCTATTGTATGGACCCGGAATCGCAGATTGACCCGTAAGTCACTTAAGCTTATAGTTTACCGTATCGAAACTTTAAACGTGATTATCTCGAAACTACTTTTTCAAAACATACTCGTGCTGTAACTCAAAAAGTTGTTGACCAATCTGAAATTTAGAAAGATTTCTCCCTATTGTAGTACCGGAAGGTTGCACCTACAAGTTTAAAGATATCGTATGAACAAATCATTTCTTTGGGATCAAAACTGTTGAAAAAATAGTCGAATATCTGGATCTTCGACTAAACATCCGATATAAAATTTTATTTTATATAATTTTTAAATTTATTTTACAGGTTTATTCTTCCATTTCAAATATCAGTAATCGAAGAAGAAAACCTCTTTTGCTTCAAATAAGTGGAAACGTTTTGACAGCTACAACACTTTTAGATGCCTCGCAGCAGACACCCGAGAAGATACTCTGCAGAGTCGCCATTTTGCAAAAAAAATCTAAATAGATAGGATAATTATGTTATCAACATGAAAAAAAATTATTAAACATGACTGATTTCACCCTTCTAAAGGGCTCTCCCCCCTTAATATTTACAAATTTGCAATTTGTATTTAGAGATTTTAAGTTTTTTTTTTAATCTTAACAATAAAATCGAATATACACATTTTTAGGCTAAAAATTGAGGAAACCCGCGTAGAGATCGGGATCTTGCAGATCTAATGACTAGATAAATTTAAGGAACAATTTAAAAAAATCAATAATATATTCCATCAATAAAAGCTATTCCTATATAAAGAGGTTTCTGCGAAATCAAATTCTTCAACGGATTTTATGTCAACCCATACCCTCGTCAATTACTATTCAAAGTACAGGTTTATTCATCCAAATCAATATTGTCGCCTTCAAAGTAGTCCCGTCGACTGCAACGCACTTATACCAGCGCTTGATCCAGTCACGGAAATATTTTTGACCAACATTTCTTTGATTTTTTCAACGTTTTCTTCGGTAGTCGAACACGATGGCCGCCCCGTACGAGGGTCGTATTCTACTTCGTCTTGGCCACTCACAAATCGGTTAAACCACTTGTTTGCCTTCTGATACGATAGAGCAGAGCCACGTATCGGCACAGTTGAAACCATTTTCCACACAAAATTTGATACAAACTCGTTGCTCAATTTTTTCTTCCATCGTAAAAATCGAAGTCACGAAAAAAGTTGTTGTAAACAAAACACTGTCACTTTACCAAATGCCAACGAGAGACGCTGATATTTGGCAGCCTTGTCATAGACACATGTGGCAACCTACTAAAAAAAAATTTTCGATTCGGACAGTTAAGTCCGGTTCACAGTGTTAATGAACCTTTCTTTTTGAACAAGGTGGTATATCATCAATAAAAGCTATTCCATCATTGATCCAAGATTCGATGCTCTCAATCACTGCGATCGAAAAAGCTGGAAGATTTGCTGTGGTTTCTGTGTGCGATCCATACCCTCGTCAGTTACTATTTAGACTATCAAACATGCAAATGTAAGGATGAAAATGTTTTGAAATGAGGGGTGTTGTTTATGAGAATTTTTTCAATTTTTGGTTACCTCCCTGTTTTTAAATCAAATTGTAAAATACAGATTATACATAAACATTTTACAGACGGCTATAGACTTCGAATATGTTTAAATACGGCGGCGGGGTGTTAAATTAGATTCGGCCCTGTCAAAGATGCATTCTCTACTAGTTAAAAATAACCAAGCTCATTTACTTTCATGACTCCTCAATCGTCAAACAATTTAAATGTCAGTAATTCTGCTTCTTGACAGCACAGTTAGTATTTGTCAAAAGTCACGCCTGCGAATGTTGTATAATGTGTACTGAGTATACTGAGAGAAATGGGAAAGGTTAGTACCGTTTAATCAAACTAAAAGAAAAAAAAAATGGCCATTTCAGCCCATGAAAGGACTTTGACCGATCTTCTTGAATTGTGTTTTGTGTGTTGTGAAATGTTTGAACACACAAACGATCAAGAACTGCACCTATCAGCCTTATGCCGACTCCGAACGGCTTATGTTCTCAAAAAGCTTTCCATGGCAGTTTTTTACTCTCTGAGATTTGCCATTGCCTGCAGAGAGGTGACGGCCGAACAGAAAAATTAATTCAATTGAAAAACTTTCTGTGTCTGGGTGGGACTCGAACCAGGATTCTCTGGCGTATGGGCCACACGCTCTACCCACTGGATATATCTTCTCATGAATTTATATATTAAAGTTCTTTTACTTCATCTTTATGTAAAAACAAACGAACTTTGAACGTCGTGCCAGTCACGGTCAAGCAATACATTTCTTCTTACCTACAAGTAGTGTTGCTCGTTTCTTTCGCAACGCCCAAAGTTCGTTTCGGCCTACATTAAAATGCAGTTAAACTGCCAAACCACTGTAGTGTCTTCCAGGCAGTGATAATAGTTATTAATAAAGCTGTAGAATGAATGCGATATAATTCGACAGACTCGGAAAATCTATATTGTGTTAGCAACTAAAAGTTCAGACGTCATAATAGCCAAATTTGGTAGAAATGCATTTTGAGCTTAATTCATTGCATTTGCCATTCAAAGTTGTCAAGAGCTTTATTTAATAGAAATATCCCCAAACTTTATGAGCACAATAATTGCAACGAATTATGAAACGCTATGACTGTTTCTTGCTTACTATTATTATTATTGAACGTGTTTTGGAATTAAAAAAAAAGGCAAACCAAAAAAGGTTAAGCAAAAAAATAGGATTGAATGAGAAACAAATATAAAAGCTAATTTGCAATTTACCTGGTAAAGCATGGAACAGGTTTTTATCTACAATATAGACTGAAACCAAAAGAAAAAAAAAAAAAAATGAAAAAATACAACAGCTGTTTATTGACATTAAAAAAAATGAGAATATTTCTTTCGACACACTTCAATTTAATACGAAGAGAACTTCAGCCGTAAGGGAGTCAAGACAGCGAAAGTGGTAGGTAAAAAAAAAAAACAAAATAAATAACTTAAAAGTAAGCGTAAAGACAGAGCACAACAACTAGTTCGACAACAAGTGGTGCTTGTACTGTACGATCTTATCTTAACTTGAATATTGTTGGAAAACTTTAGTCATGCCTATAAACCTTAAAATGTGATCACTGCTTAGATTAGTACAGAGTAAAAAAAAAAAAATAGAATTAGTAAGAGCTTAAAAACCTGAACGCGGATAGCTTAAAATGCGATCACTACTTAAAACTACTAATTGTGGGTTAACATACAAAAATATATGTTATATATATAAAAATTTCCTGACTTTTATTAATTTTTGATTTGAAGTTTCAAGTAACTGAACTTAAGTTACACAAACTAGACCTCCCATTTTCATTTAAAAATAAAAAAAAAAATCACGAACTCGAACAACACGTGAAGTTGCAAAAGTACGTGTTTACGTGTAAACGGATTCATGACATACATGCTTCTAAGCTAATTCCAATAGATTTTTGATGCCATTGAAATTGCTTTTGAGGAGTCAGCAATAAGTATATCGAAATTTATGGAACTAAATTAAAACTAATTCTACGCCTTAATAATGAAATTGGAAAGACAATGCAGAAAATATTTCTTTTTTTTTAAATGATTTCCTGGTTCCCCAAATAATGTGTTTTTATAAAAATCATGTGTTTTTGTACTGGAGCTTCTTATGGTACACTTTCTTACAAAAAATACCATATATCTCGATTCATGAGTGTCAGCATGGAAATAAAAAAGCCATTATTACAATAATTTCGACTCCTTTTGTACTGGAGCCCATCGTACGGTACACTTTTTTAACAAAAAACCAGAATTCATTAAAAAAAAATTTCTGCATTGTCTCCTTCCTATGTTATTAGTTAGGAGTAGCCAAGGGGGGATTTTGGGTGTTCAAACCCCCTTCCCCCTTAGGGTCGAGAAAGTATGAAAAAATAACACACATGAAACTTTTAAATTCAAAATGTGATATTTTCTTTAAGTTAAACTGAGATAATGTTGTTAATTTACTTTAAGATGCAAAAGCTTCAACATTTTCAAAGCAAATTAATGAAACTTGCAAAACTACAAAAGCACTACAAACTAAAAAACAATTTTAATAAAAATACTTTTCCTTTAAATTTCTTGCTCATATTTGATAATTTATTTAAACATATTATTATATATGAAATTTTATTATCTTAATTTTTTTTCTTATTTGTTTTATTATCATAAATATATTAATTTCTTGCTGAATACAAATGCTCTTAAGGTCGGCGCTAATATAATCAGAATGTTAATCAGAAGCGCCAACTTCAAAGCATTTGTATTCATCAAAAAATTAATATATTTATGATAATAAAACAAATAAGAAAAAAATTAAGATAATAAGATTTCATATATAATAATATGTTTAAATAAATTAAATAAAATTAAATAAATGTTTAAATCAAATATGACCAAGAAATTAAAAGGAAAAGTATTTTTAAAATTTTTTTGTACTTTGTAGTGATTTTGTAGTCGGTTGTTTTTTTTTTTAATTTTTATTTCTTCCCTTTTAGAGAATATGATAAATTTTCAAAAAAAGAGTATAAACAACATTAGTACAAGTGTTCCGAAAAAAATTGTTCTATTAAATTCAGAAAGTTTGTTGGTTATTTCAAATATCTGCCTCTTAAATTTAAATGAGATGTCACATGTTTTGAAAATAATTATTTTTATTGAAATTATTATTGCCCTAGTGTCAATATTATTCGAGATATAGTGTTTTTTAATATTTCCACGCCCCTTTGTTATAGAAGCGCCCACTTTCTTGAGCATTATTTTCCAATAATTGTGCCTACCCCTGTACTTTATTTCAGTACCCCAGCATCAATATTAACTGCGATAGTGTTTATCTAGTATTGCCACGCCCATTTACCGAATAACGCATACTTTATTGACCATAATTTTTAGTAATTCTGCATACCCCGGTACTACAATAAATTTCAGTGCCCTAGTGTCAATATTATTCAAGATACACTGTTTTTATAATATTGCCACGCCCAGTAGTCGAAAGCCGCCCACTTTCTTCACCGTAATTATTATTAATAATGCCTACCCCTATACCAAATTGCAGTACCATAGTATCAATATTATTCGAGATATACTCTTTTTCTAATATTACCACGCCCATTTCTCAAATAATGCCCATTTTCTTGACGGAAATTTGTAATAATTGTGCTTACCACTACACTAAATTTCAGCACCATAGTGTCCATATTATTTGAGATACAGTGTTTTTATAATATTGCCACGCCCATTTGTCGAATAACGCCCACTTTATTGGCCATAATTTGTAATAGTAATGCCTACCCTTATACTAAATTGCAGTACCATAGTATCAATATTATTCGAGATATACTCTTTTTCTAATATTGCCACGCCCATTTGTCAAATAACTCCCATTTTCTTGACCGTAATTTGTATTAACTGTGTCTACCCCTACACTAAATTTCAGTACCCTAGTGTCCATATTATTCGAGATACAGTGTTTTTATAATATTGACACACTCATTTGTCGAATAACGCCCACTTTATTGACCATAATTTGTAATAATAATGCCTACCCCTATACTAAATTGCAGTACTCTAGTCTCAAAATTATTCCAGATACACTGTTTTTCTAATATTGCCCCACCCATTTGTCGAATTACGCCCATTTTCTTGCCCGTTATTTGTAATAATTGTGCCTACCCCTGCACTAAATTGCAGTACCCTAGTGTCAATATTATTCGAGATTCAGTAGTATTTAATATTGCGAGATCTATTATTGCCACGCCCAGTTATCGAATACCGCCCACTTTTTTACGGGCACCTCCATGCTTATCATATCTATCTGTTCACCAAAAATTACGGCAATCAGGCATATGTTTAGGAGTTATCGATGTACATACATTTAAAAAAAAAAAAAAAAAACAGAGAAACCGACGAACTTGAGAACCTCCCCCTTTTTGAAGTCGGTTAAAAAGAATTGCTTACTGGCTTTTCTAACATATCCAGCATATAACCAGCAGCATTTAGCAGCTATTTAAATATAACAAAAATGTTGCTTCTACTAGTTACATACAAGATGTCATTAGCATTGGCAAAAATTAACAAATACTCACAAGTGAGTTGAAATAACAATGAATGTAGCATGTAATAAAATAATTGAAATGTAATAAAATTTGCTGTTGTGAATATTAACGTGTGCTTTTTTAATTTACTTTATGTTACTTTAAATTTTTTAATTTAAAAGCTATTTTATAAAAAAAAAAACAATAAATTATTAAATCGATGAAACTGCAAAAAAAACTTCGCTTCTCTCGTGTGTCCAACGACGCACCTACTTTTTTTTTTTAAGTAATACTGGATGTAATGAGCTACACTCTGACTTATATATAATACGGGAGGTAATTTAGGTAATAGTGGAATTAACTACTTACCCTCTGGATTATAGGTAATTAGTTACACCCTGACTTATAGGTAATACTTGAAGTAAGCAGTTGACCTCTGACTTATAGGTTATGAAGGTGGCAACTAATAATACTCTGAAGTATTTGTAATACTCGATGTACCTACCTTGCCTTTGAATAATAAGTAATTCTGAATGAAAGCATAGATTACTGTCTATGACAACCTCCCATTACCGATTACTTTGTAACTAGTTCAGTAATAAATACTTTTTACAGCAATGTTATTGTAATTTAAAGGTACAGTAATGATTAATACATGAAAAAAGAATTTGCATTTATGACGCGAAATTCTAAGAAATTTAGCAGTCAAAGTTGAAATTTTGTAGTTTCAACCGATTGATTTCATCTTCACACGAGTACAGCTCGGTAACGGTTAAGTCAGTGGGGTTTGTTGATATACCGTTACAAAGGTGATTTCATTGCCTTTGCAATGAGCTATCAGAATAAGTACTACTGGTAAGTCTACTGGTTAATTTTTTTGCTAGAAATAATAACGTGGATAAAAGTCGTGAAATATAAATTAACCCTGTTTATCGTAAGAACGTAAAAATAGATCCCCCTCCCATACGATTTTTTGCTCAGCTCAACATAATCTTTCACCTCCGTAAATAGTTGCACTCAGCTGCAACTAAGCTTTGTATTTTATTGCTTAGTTAAATGCAAATATCACCTAAACGTTCATATTTTAAAAAGCGCCCGCTTGCTGATTTTAATTTTTAGCTTAAATTACTCGTAATGACCCCCAGAAAACATTTCATAAGAAAAACTAGTGGTACTTTGACCTAAAACTAAATCTGGTCTCTGACCCGCGTACTCCGCATGGGAGTTCTTGCCCAGCAATGTGGGATTTCTACAAACTTGGTCATATTCACCACACCAAATTTATTAATATGTATATAAATCATTTCAGCGTGGTGGTTTATTGGGAAAGTTCCAAACCACTACTGTACGGCATATTAATGAGGTCAGAAGTTTCAGCAGGCTCAGTTCTATTCAGATTATTATAATATTGTGTTTACATCCATCACCATCAGAGAGCATGACCAAAATCAATTGAGTAACAGATCGATTTGATCGCGGTAACGTTAATCTTTTTACCGGAAAAATTCACCTTTTGGTATGACTTACAGAGTGAATATTGTTACCATCTCCTTAGGTGGTAATACCATGCATGGGCATTTTTCATTACCATTAAGTTTTCATTACCGCTATCCACCATTAATATGTAATGGCAATGGGAAAAAATTGCATTACCATTAATATGTGGTGTTAATTTAATTTAATTGAATTAGTTTAAAAAATTAATAATTAAGTAAACTAAATTTTCATTACCATTAACATGTAAAGGAAATGGGGAAAAATTGCATTACCATTAATATGTAATGGTTATAGAAGAAAAAATGCCATTACCACTTATATATAATGGCTATGTAAGAAAATTGCACTCATTTGCCATTACAACAAAAAATTTTGTTTAATTTTTGTTTCCATCTTTTTGGTAAGTGAATATTTTTGAGTTTTGTTATTGTTATCTGAATAAAGATGAATTGATTTTACATGTATTCTGCTTTTCTTATATATAAAAAATGGTTTTTAATATTATTAAAGTTTTTTAAATAAAAATTAATTGAATAATTTAAAGTGTGGGACACTGTAAATATAAAATCAATAAATTGTGGTTATGACACTTTTTTCGTGTTTAGACTGTACAGCATTTATTTATCAAAATATTTTAAATTTCATCTATTATATCGTACTTGTATCTTCTATAAATAATATAATATATTGGTACAATTTTTAATACAAGACAGTAAAATAACTATTTAAGAAAACACGCACGCAGTTTTGAGTATTGATTATGCAAAACACGTTAAAAAAGCAACTACATATAACTTAAGCAGTTTTCTTGGTTCCAACCAAATTCATTCTAAGGCAAGTTGAGTTATTATTGGGGCATAATAATAACCATGCAAAATATTTGCTTTAACCCGCATGGGGTTGGAATTTTAAACGGTGTTATGTGGACGCTTTAATTTTTTCAATCTTAAAAATACTTGACAGCTGGACAGACCTGCTCGAAGGTCGTTACTTCACAGCTATTGAAAGTAAATTTTTTGCAATTTTCCAGGTTGGCAAACATTTTTTTTTGATTTTTCTTTGAAAACCGAAATAACATGATAATAAGAATTTTATATAAATAAAAATGAAAAATACACTTTTGAAACTTTTGGAAAAATTTGTTAAAACCCCTATTTTTATTTATGAAATCCATGATTAAAAAATTTTGCATGTGATCCAAACATAACCTGACGAAATTAAAAAAAAAGTTTTTGAGAGAAATGAAGTGACAATTCCGTAATAGAATTATCCATTTTTTTCCAATTCAATTTATGAGGAATTGAGACATTCAATTACCAATTACAATTCCTGGAATGGAATTGACGATTTTTTCCAATTCCATTCCTGAGGAATTGAGATTAACAATTACCAATTCCTAATCCCAAGGAATTTGAATTGAAAAGAAATTAATGCTTTTTGACCCAGCTCTGCTGATGCTCATATCACCATATCCATGGTATAATGAGACAAGGTAGTGTTAGTAGTTAAAATTCTCTCTTGTGGTGGGTACCGCACCTGTCAAAACCAGGTTTTTACGAATAAAAGCAAAACAAATAACAAAATTTGCAAATTATAGTATTGTATGTGATTGACAGCTGCTCCGAGACAACACTACCTTGTTAAATATACCTTGGTCATATGAAATCAAAAAATCCGTAATTCACATTTCAAAAATTTTGCAGGTGAAGCAAAAAACTAAGAAGCTAACCTAAGAAGCTTGCTTTTAGCCTTAGAATTTTGTTAAAGCGTCGTGTTGAGTCGAAAGAAGTTAAAAATTTTGCAGGAACATGTATTTTTATATACCCTTTTAATAACGTAACACCTCAATCAATACGACGAGCACTAGTCGGACTAGGCGTGAACAAGATCATTACGAGCTTAAAGACAAGTTACTCAACAGTAGAATAGTTCAATCGGACCCGGGTGCATACAGCGCCATAAGATCTATCTCAAGAGGAACGCCTCAAGGAGGTGTTCTCTCTCCACTCCTCTGGAACGTGGTAGTTAACGATATACTGCTATCTCTGGAGAGAGATGGATGTGTAGTGGCAGCCTACGCCGATGACCTAGCAATCGCAGTCAGAGGCAAGTTTCCTACTACTCTATGCGACATTATGCAAAGGGCCCTTTGCAGACTTGAGCAATGGGCCAAGCCCTGTGGTCTTGGAGTTAATCCGGCTAAAACAGAGCTGGTTCTATTCACCAGGAAATATAAAATTCCGTCACTAATACCAATCATACTAAATGGGTCTGTTCTGTCCCTTGCGGATAAAGCAAAGTACCTGGGACTAATACTCGATAGAAAGCTGGAAGTTTAACTCAGCTGGAAGTTAAATACTGCAGAGAGCACTAAAAAAGCCACAGTGGCACTTTATACTTGCAAAAAGGCCATAGGGACAAGATGGGGGTTTTCGCCTCGTATCTTTCACTGGCTGTATACTGGGGTCATAAGACCTATTCTTCTGTATGGAGTAGTAATATGGTGGCCGTCTTTAGACAAGGTCACATTTATGAAACAACTAAAAAAAGTGCACAGAATGGCATCTATACGCATCAGCGGTGCTCTGAGAACAACACCGACTGCAGCCTTAGAGACCATACTTCATCTTCTACCACTGGACCTGGCTGCCAAACAGACAGCAGCCTGTTCAGCGATAAGACCAAGAGAACTGGGATTATGGAAAAGTCTGACAACGGGTCATTCATCCATACATAACAACTTCAACTTCATTCGATCAAGGATTGATTACTGCAAGCCCTCGCTTTCCTTCGAAGGAAGGTATGGTACGCTTATTCCGCCTAGAACATACTGGGTCAATGGTGCACCATGGGAACGAGGGTGTCTGTATTTCTATACAGATGGATCAAAAATAAACAAGGTCGGGTACAACAACAACTCTGGCTCGTAGGCTTCCTGACCACTGTAGTGTGTTTCAGGCCGAAGTGATGGCAATAAGGGAGGTTGCATCATGGCTTTCAAAAAACGTTATCTCCAAACGGGAAATTTATATCTTCTCAGATAGTCAGGCTGCGATAAAACTGTTAGAACAAGTAGCCACAAACTCTAAAGTAGCCAAAGAATGTCGTGCTTCATTAGGTGAAATGTCGGACTACTTCAGCATCAACCTAATATGGGTACCTGGACATAAAGGCATAAAAGGTAATGAAAAGGCAGATGAGCTTGCTAGAAATGGAACTCGAGCGGTATCAACTATGGTGAACCCACCGGGTATCCCGTTAGCGACTCTTAAGCTGCTTATCAGTAATAGTATCATATCGGAAGCCAGCACTAGGTGGGCTGAACTCTCGACATGCAGAGCATCAAGGCTTATCTGGCCGACACTAGATCCCGAGTGATCGAGAGTCCTTCTCTCACTGGCAAGACCAGAACTAGTCACAATAGTGGCTGTCATCACAGGGCACTGCTTAATAGTCAGATATGCCCACAGGTTAGAAGTTATCTCAAATGACTTCTGTATACGTAGAAGCTGCAGGGATCAGGAAGAGGAAGAAACCATCTCCCATCTTCTGTGCTCCTATCCTGTGCTAGCCAGAAGAAGGCACAAATATATAGGCTCCTTCTTCTTTCATGAGCTTGACGACCTGTCTTCGACTGATGTCAAGAGTCTAATAGGGTTCATCAAGAGCTCAAGTTGGTTCCATTTTTTAATGAAGGCCTGTGTGCAGCGGTATCACAATGGACCTATCTGGTCTAAGTGAGCTGGTGTATGCTATTTCATATACACCGGCCGCCGCCTCTACCTAACCTACCCTATGTATTTTGATACGGTGCATCATAATCAATCAAAAAGCCTTCTGAATGTTTTGTAGCTTTCGACTTTCTTGATTTCATATGACATATTTCGATTGTCAAATTCAGTTGTTTCTTTGTTTTTTTTATGGAGTTTGTATTTGCTTGAATTGAATCATATTTTTTAAATAAATTTTTCTTTGGTTTCTTCAGAAAAGTAAGTTTTATTCAAGTCATATTGCATATGTAGGCCAAAATGATGAAAAAACAGGATACCTTTTGATCCAAAATTTTGGCGTTCGCAAATGGGAACATTTTGCAGGCGTGAACGCTCTTGGCTTAAATTAGTTCACGTTATCGCGATTGCGCTATATTTAGACTTTTGGCTAGAAAACTGGGCAATATTTCCCATAGTGCAACGCAATAAAACTGGAAGCTCGAAAACAAATATTTATAAAAATAAAAATATAAGCCAGAAAGTTTTCGAAAACTCTCACTTTTCGTCTTAACTGCACTTGTGATTCAGTGGCTGGATATTTATTTGTCGTTTGTTTGAGTAATCTTAAATCTTATTAAACTTACTTCGTTATATTTTTAAATTCCTTTGTATATTATATTTTTAATGTTAAAATATTGTTTTTGTTAAACTTAGTTAGCTTTTTATAGTTTTCTTTTCAAGCTTTAATAAGAAAATAAATTTTAAAAATTTTCTTTAATTTTAAGGTAATAATTAGTTGTTTTTTGTTTTCTTCGCATTTAATTGTTAAGTAAATATAAACAAATAGTGATGAGCGCACCAAAATAAACAGTATTTAAATGCTTTGTAAAGCCGCCGCCGCACAGTGATTCGTCCCATAGACAAAAATCAAAAACAATTTTTGATACAAAATAAAGAAATATTAATATCACTTTCAAGAAAAACATCCACTAAAATAGTTCAATTACATTTTTTGGGGAAAAAGTTAAATTTTCGGCCATTAGAGGTTCCCAAAGTTGACTGCTTTTGTATAAAAAGGTGAAAAACGGGTAAAAGAAAAAAATTTCCAAAAATACAATTTTATACGTTGGCTAAGTTTAGGTTCTTTTAAATTGTTAAAATAAAATTATATCTAAAAATGTTTATAACTTCAAAATTAAGGCTTTTTGGATACATTTAATTACAAAACTTCCATTTTTCGAAGACATTCAAACAATACGTTTTGCAATTTTTTTCATATAACATTAGACTATTCCACTTTCTACATTCTACTTATAAGAACAAATGAAATCATTTCCACTTTTTATAAGCTTTTATTTAACTTGCTTCGTTCGTATGTATGTATGTATGTATGTATGTATATATGTATGTATGTCCGCAAATCTTGCAAACAATTTGTCGACAGCTTGTGGGTCTCCGATTAAGTTGAAATTTAGCATACATGTGTAAGCCCGGTGACAATGCAATATTATGAAAAAATTTTTGGCACACCCCCTTTTACCGCCCACAAATCAATAAAAATGCTGTATCTCGAAAACTACTAGGCCGATTCAGATGAACTTTTGGTAGTAAATTTCCTTCAAGTAAAAAATAGGGTTTAAGAAAAAATTTGACCACACCCCCTTTTACCGCCTACAAATACCGCCGGGCTGTTTCAGCTGAAATTTTGACAGTAAATGTCATTCAAGTATTGAATGGGTTAGAAAAAAATGTTGCCACACCCCCTTTTACCGCTCGCAAATCAATAAAACCGCTATATCTCCAAAACTACTAGGCCGATTCAGATGAAATTTTGGTAGTAAATTTCCTTCAAGTAGAAAATGGGGTTTAAGAAAAATATTTCACCACACCCTTTTTTGCCGCCCACAAATTCATATATCTTCAAAACTACCGGGCTGTTTCAGCTAAAATTTTGGCAGCTTATATCCTTCAAGTATTGCATGGGTTGGAAAAAAATGTTGCCACACCCTCTTTTACCGCCCAGAAATCAATAAAAAGGGTATATCTCCAAAAATACTAGGCCGATTCAGCTGAAAATTTGGCAGCACATTTACATGAAGTAGGAGATAGGGGCTTAAATTTGGCCACACCTCCTATTCCCGAACACAAATCAATAAAATTGCTATATCATAATAAAGTATATTATGCAATAAATAATGTAAATGGTATAAATCATGTTAATATGTACTGTTAAGGTTAATCGTCTAAAAACTTAAAATGCTATATGTAAGGCTTCCAAAATAAAAGATGTTTATAATAAAACTGTAAGACTAAAAAGTAAAAAATAAAAAATATATAAAAAAATTTTTTTTAAAAATAAGCTTTTATTTAAAACCAAAACGTGAACTAAAATGAAAAAAAATAAATTTCACTGACATTTGTCATATATGCATAAAGTAGGTATATTCTAGATTCAGAAGAACCTCTCTCTTGGTTACCCATCATAATAATAAAAGCGTACATAAATAGGCAAGTTCTAGGGACTTATATAAATTTAGAAATTTTCAAATTGTAAAACACATTTAAATTTTAAAAGCTTAAGGCACTGATATTGTGTAGTAAACCTGTATAATGGATTGCGGTTTATATACAGATAAGCCTACTAAAAGATTCAATTCCACTGATATTGTGTAGTAAACTTGTATATTTTACATTTTGAAAATTTCTAAATTTACGTCCCTAAAACTTAACTATTTATGTACGCTTTTATTATGATGATGGGTAACCAAGAGAGAGGTTCTTCTGAATCCAGAATATACCTACTATATACATATGTGACAAATGTCACTGAAATTTATTTTTTTCTTTTTAGTTCATGTTTTGGTTTTAAATAAAAGCTTATTTTTTTAAATTTTTTTTTTTTAAATATTTTTATATTATTTATACTTTTTATATTTTATATTTTATATATTTTTTCTAAACGTCTAATCACCTTTCAGGTTTGTTTTAACTTGCTTTGTTAAAACATAAACGCAATTGTTATAAAATAAAAGTATATGTTTGGCTGCCACGCACGGTAGAAGTGAAACTTCTATTCAAAAATGAATTTTCCGGGACTGCTGCTAATTCATATTATTTATTTATTTATTTATTTATTTAAAGAACCATAATTATAAATAATTATATTACTAATTATAGGCAACTAGCAACATAGGCTATCGGCTATATTAATAACATTTCCTCCTACAGTGTAACCAATAATTTTTTAAACCAGTCTGCATACCAGTACTAGTTCAAGATCTGCCTTTTTTCATAAATCCAACTGGTATTTTTAACATGGCAATGTCATAGGAACTATCACTCGTCCCTTTTCAAAGAAATGTTTATATGACAGTTATCTGAATAGTTAGTTAAATATTCACCTACAGAATTTGATCCCGGAATTTTTTACTCTCGTGACCCAGTTGGTTACTGAGAGGTTTTATTATTTTAATTTGATGATTTGAGTAGTCCCAGGCTTGATCCTCACAGCACAGACTGCGTGCTGATGTTTTATTTTTTTATGTTTATTCTTTTGAAGTGTATGTTTTAAAGCCACGTATATAACAACACGGCGAATAATATTGTGAGGTAAGACCGATGTAATGGAAAGTGGTTCCTACACAAACAACAACAGCAAAGCGCTGCATCGGCAGTATATGAAAAATTGTTAGTTTAAAAATGTTCATATATATTCCCGTTTCTAACGAGATTCGAACTCACTACTATACGATCTTCAGTTGGATGTTTTACCCATTAGTTCACGTACCCGTGTTGATTGTAGTTGCTCATACTCGTGTTAAATAAAGAATATGGTAAGTTTATCTGTTCTTACTCAGCTAATGGCATTGGATTGTGTCTGGACTAATTAATATTAATGCACAAACCACAAAAGTCTACATAAAAGTTATCTACTCTACCAGATGAGCGATATTTTTCAGAAAATATCTTATATTTCTTCAAGTGTGCTTTTTTCCTGCTTTGTTAGGTTTTATTTTGCTGATATGCACGACCAAATAAATCCAATGAAGTGTGCGCGGTAGCTAATGCCCGTATGATACTTAATTTTTTTTTGTCCAATTTTAAATTCTGAAAACAAGTGGCGCGTGGGCAGGACAGTCATATTTTATAAGAAAAGAATAAACGTTGTTACTTTTTTATACCTGGTGTTTTTTAGAGCAGCTGCATTAAATAAATTAAAATAGCTACACACATCACTTCCAATTCAGCATACATTTATATTAAATAGTTTTGTTTACTCTAAAAATTTTAAATTAATTATTAACAGCACAGTAAATATTTGATCGAAACTTAACGAAGAACGAATTGAAAGAAACGGCAAAAAAAAAAAATGCAAAGAAAATACAGTCCGTCCTACAAATTTTTCTCCAATTCGTACCATATACGTACTCACTCACACCAATTGCATCCATGCATTCGTGCTATTTGAACGGCTCTAGTTATAATATTCAATGATCAATTTAATTAAGTATCATACAAGTTTAAGGGTAGAGCTTCCAACCACGTTTGGAGGCTTTATTTTTTTTTTTTGGAAATCAATATTTTGTGAAAATTCAAAAAAAAAAAAATAAATATTGGCCCGATTTAGAATCGATTCCTGACTATTTTTTTGGTATTTTAGGTAATTGAACGTTGTATACAATGCTTGCTTTCGGCTTTGGTCGTATGTTCGTCGTGTTTTATTCGATTTGATCGAGCAAGAAGCATTTTATTGTGATGTCGAATGGTGTTGGACTCTCTAAAACACTATTTGGAGTTTAAATTTCAAAGTGCGTGAAACATAAACAGAAAGTGAAATTCTAAATATTGTTTTAAAACAATAAAACTAATTTAATAATTTATTATTTAAATTAAATTAAAAAATTCCAATATGTCAGCAAATATCTTTCAAAATGCTTCTTGAAAATTAAGTCCAATGTTTTCAATATAATTCACTCTGCAAATGATAGATGTTATAATTATATAATACTAAATTATCTAAATATTTCATGTAAAATAACTCTAAAAGAAAAGTCAAAATTCTGTAACAGACACTAAATGTTAGATAGTTTTAAAATAGTTTTTGAAGTGAAACTTCTTAGGCGGCGATGTGACGATTTTTATTGAGGGAAAAATTTCAAAAAACACATGTTTATAAACATGTAACAGAAAAGGAAAACGTTTTTGCTTATAAACATGTAACAAAACAGTGGAAACGTTTCTGGTAAACATTGTATATAAACACGCACAATGTATACAGGGTGTCCCGCAATCGAGTGCAACTATTTATGGAGGTGGAAGTTTATGTCGAGCAGAGTAAAAAATCGTATTGGGGCTCTATTTTCACATTCTTTTGAGAAATTTGCATTCAAAGTTAAAATTTGGTAGTTTCAACCGATTGATTTCATCTTTGAACAAGCACAGCGTGGTAACGGTGCTGTTTGTTGATATACCATTGAAAAGGTGATTTTATTGCCTTTGTAATGAGCTATCAAAAAAAGTTTTCTGTAACTTAGTTTTTGTGCTAGAAACAATAACATCAACATATTATGTGTCGCGACACATTAATTATCCCTGTAGCTCCTAAGAATGTGAAAATAGACCCCCCCCTCCCCTCCCTCCCATACGATTTTTTCTCAGCTCGAAATAACCTTTCAACTCTGTAAATAGCAGTCAATTGCGTAATAATCAATTGTAATAGTAAATTGCACTCAATTGCGGGACACCCTGTATAAGTGCTGTCTAGGAAAGACACCGTGGTTGGCAGTCTTAGGGAATCGCTTGTTTCGAATCTGATGTCAGGATTTTAAAATTCAAGATGTAGATAGGATTGCGACCTCGCTTTTTTAAATTTTTTCAAATTCGGTGCTGAAGCGAGCACTAGGTAAAAATGGGTCGCTGATTCCCAATCCGTAGTCAGAATTTCAAAATTACGTAGTTTTTACAATAGGGCTGCCACCTAATAAAATGTATTTTTAAGAGTTTTAAACATCATCCAACAGTTTTAGAGGGTCTCTGATTTCGAATCCGATGTCAGAATTGTAAAATTCAAGATGGCGGAAAGGATTGCCACCTAAATTGATTTGTATTTTTGCTAGTTCTTGTAGTTCTGAAATTTTGACAACGGTTTTGTTTTCGAATCTGACATCACTGTTTTAAAACTCAATATGATAGATTGGGTTGCCACCTAAAGTTTATCTATTTTTACGAATTCTAGTAGTTTTGACAATTCTGACAAAGGATTCGGATTCAGCAACCCATTTGAATTTAGCGTTCGCCTCAGCACTGAATTCGTTTAAATATCATACAACAAATTCAGATGGCAACCGTATTTGCCATCATTAATTTTTTTGTATTTCATTCATCGTTTCTACTGATTTACAGTCAAATAGATCGAAATCTAGTTCTTGGTAGAAGCAAATGTTTTATGATAATAGAATAGATAATAGAATAATAGAAATAATAGAATAGAATAATAATAGATAATAGAATAGAAATAGTTTTATGATTCGCGTGAAAGATTTTAGCATAATTTTTGCATCAAATGATTCTTCTTTAGTTTTAGTTTTAGTTTTCTTCACGAAAAGTTTGGCTTGCCCATAAATAACAACCCCAACGAATCAACAACAAAATCCGGAACTACAGTAGATGCAATTTTTTTACGTTATCTTCAAAATTTTGAATAACGGACATATATAGACAAATTCCAGCGGTTTTCGTTTCGAAAAATGCGTAACGTTTATTTTTCTCAGAGGGTATCTTCATATTTTGAATTTTAAAAATGAAATCTTTGAAAAAAGTTCTATAATTTATTTCAATAACAATTCATTATTAACAATTCAAATAAATTTCAAAGAACTCTGATGTTTGGTTTAAGCAAAAATAAAGTAACTCGTGTGAAATGGATAAGCAAATAATAGTTTTGAAAATGCAAACAAAATAAAATGACAGATAAACTAGACACCGTGAAAGCCGTGTCGAAATATCGATATTTCATTAACCAAACAAAACTAAAGCAAATAATTATCAAACAGTAGTTAAACAATATTAACGGCGTCTTCATTTACGACTGCCAAGCAAATATGACGTGAAAACGTGTTTTTTTTTAATTTTTTTATTAACAGTGTTATAGTCAGAACACAAAGCAAACGCAAAGCATTATTAGATATTGAAAATATTTTTATTTTGCCCTACGCCGGTTATATGATTTATGTATTACTGTCAGATTAAGTAATAATTATTACTTTTTTAGTAGTTACATAGTGGCGGCTGTGGCGGCCGTGGCGAAATGGTTAAAGCGCCATGTTAAAATCCCATCTGACACAGAAAATTTTTCCCAATAGAAATACGTTTTCTGATCGGCCGTCAGCTTACTGCAAGCAATGGCAAGACTCAGAGAGTAAAAAACATATTTAAAAAAAAATTTTTTAAAAATAACCTTTTATTTATAACCAAAACGTGAACTAAAAAGAAAAAAATAAATTGCAGAGACATTTGTCATATATGAAATATATAGAAGATATATTCTAGATTCAGAAGAACCTCTATCTTGGTTACCCATCATCATAATAAAAGCGTACGTAAATAGGTAAGTTCTAGAGACGTATATAAATTTAGAAATTTTAAAAATGTAAAATATACAAGTTTACTACACAATATCAGTGGAATTGAATCTTTTAGTAGGCTTATCTGTATATAAATCGCGATCCATTATACAGGTTTTCTGCCCAATATCTGTGCCTTAAGCTTTTAAAATTTTTTACATTTTGAAAATTTCTGAATTTATATACGTCCCTAGAACTTACCAATTTACGTACGCTTTTATTATGATGATGGGTAACCAAGAGAAAGGTTGTTCTGAATCTAGAATATACCTACTATATACATATATGACAAATGTCACTGAAATTTATTTTTTTCTTAATAAAAAAAAGAGGAGGTGGCAACATTTTTTTTCTAACCCATGCAATACTTGAAGAACATTTACTGCCAAAATTTTAGCTGAAACAGCCCGGTAGTTTTGGAGATATATGAATTTGTGGGCGGCAAAAGGAGGTGTTGTCAAACTTTTTCTTAATCCCCATCTTCTACTTGAAAGAAATTTACTACCAAAATTTCGTCTGAATCGGCCTAGTAGTTTTCGAGATATAGCATTTTTATTGATTTGTGAGCGGTAAAATTAGGTGTGGCAACATTTTTTTCTAACTCATGTAATACTTGCAGGACATTTACTGCCAACATTTCAGCTGAAACAGCCCGGTAGTTTTGGAGATTTATCAATTTGTGGGCGGAAAAAGGGGGTGTGGTCAACTTTTTTTCTTAAACCCCATTTTCTACTTGAAGGAAATTTACTACCAACATTTCATCTGAATCGGCCTAGTAGTTTTCGGGTTATAGAATTTTTTTTGATTTGTGGGTGGTAAAAGGGGGTGTGGCAAAATTTTTTTTCATAATATTGCATTGTCACCGGGCTTACACATGTACGCTAAATTTCCGCTGAGCCAGAGACAAGCTGTCGAAAAATTGCTTGCAATATTTGCGGACGAAGCAAGTTAAATAAAAGCTTATAATAAAAATAAAAGCTTATAAAAAGAGTAATGCCGCAGGATCGAAAAACGAAAGTAAGAGCGTCTAGTGCATCAGCGAAAAAATTCAAATTAAATGCTTCGCTTGAAGTCGAGGAAGATCTTAAAAAAACATTATCGAATTAAAGACTTTCTCCTAGTTTTTTCTACTGTAGCAACTTTAGTGAAGTGTAAAACGTGTGATAGCTCAGTGACATTTGAATCTTGTAAAAAAGAGATCTTGGCTTCAAAATAATAGTTACGTGTGAAAAGTGCAAAATTCCAAGCTATTTTCCGTCGACTGAAAGAAGTGATGGTAATGACTACGAAATAAATAATAGATTTGCATTCGAAATGCGAGTTTTAGGCCTAGGACATGCCTGGTGTGTGAAATTTTATGGATTGAAAAAATAAGTAGTTTTATTTCAAAATTGTGCTACAATACTTTCATTAAAAAATGAACACCGGCATAAAAACTGTTGCGAATAAATATTTTGCTTCTGCCATCAAAGCAGAAAAAGAAGAGACTTGTAAACAAAGTAATCGCGAAAACATAGACGAAATTACAGTACCCGGTGACGGCACGTGGAAAAAAGAGGATTTAATTCGCTCTTTGGTGTATCGTCATTGATCGGCTATTTGACCGGCAAAGTTGTTGACATTTTTGTCAGCAGTTCGTGCTGTAACTTATGTGAAACCTGGAGCAAAAAACTAGGACCTTCAGAATAGGAAGAGTGGCACGAGGACCACATGAACAAAGCACAATGTGAATCAAATCACAGTGGGCCATCCGGTAACATGGAAGTGAGCGTTATCGTGAAAATGTTTCAACGTTCGATGGAGTTTTAAAAAGTAAAATACCGTAATTATATTGGTGATGGCGATTTCAAAACCTACACCAGAGTAGCCAATGCGAAATCTTACAGTGATAACTTCATAATAAACAAGAAAGAGTCACGTCCAAAAAAGGATGGACAAACGTCTGCGTGACTTACCGAAATCGCACTTGGCCGATGAAAAACGAAATCTTGTAAAAAAGTGATGAGGGAAAACTATTTCCGGTAAAGCCATACTAACTGGCAACATGATCGACAAATTAACAGTGTTTTATGGGCCAGCAATTCGTAGAAATCACGATTCTGTGGGAAAAATGAGTATCGCTATATGGGCGACATTTTATCATCATTCTTCGTCTGATCAAAATCCTCAGCATGAAAAATGCGTTACTCTCCACTTCCAGCTGATGTTTTAAATGCAATAAAGACAATATATGAAGGATTAAGCATTGACATGCTTTCGGAACGTTATCTGGGTGGTTTCACGCAGAACAACAGCGAAAGCTACAACCAACTCATATGGAAAATTATTCCCAAATCAGTGAGTCGCACCGCAACTGCCGTTGAAATTGCATCATATGTACCAGCCTCACTTTTAAACGAAGGCTCTACTGCTTTTCTGATCTTCATGCAAGATTTGGGCATCACTTCAGGACCAAGTGTGCATGAATGAGCGCTCGCGACTGACTATTTGCGGATCAACAGAGCGGATGAGCAAGCTGCTAGCGAGACCAAAGAAGGCAGAGTTTTACGTAGACAGCAACAAAAAGATGCTTTAGATAACATAGATGATAGTGATGTACTGTATGGACCTGGCATCGATGATGACATGTACGTATTTTATAAGAAAATCCAGTTTTTTTCCAGTCTACAAAACTTTAAATAGATTTTCCCAAACATGTAATTTTTAAAGTCGGTGAAACGATCGTTTCGAAGTTTTGTACACATATTCTACATGTAAAAAGCTCTCTAGTTACGGCGAGTTTTTTTTTTAAATTTTTTAATTACTAACAATTTCTCAATAACAAATAGGTCGTTTTTTTCGTCAAAAATCGTCATTTTGGCTTCAAAATTGCGCCAAGAAATAAAAAAATTTTAAAATTTAAAAAACTCAACGAGACTGGAGAGATACAGAAAGAAACTAAAGAAAGCATATTGATTTTTTGGTTTCAGATGATCCAGTGATGCTGTAGGCTGGTCACTGCACAAACACTTTTTTCGAGACGCCTGCGGAGATCTACAAAAGATCCGTTATTTCTCTCTATTTTTTAACAAAAATTTTTTTAAGTATTCTTCAAATGTTGTACTTTTATATAATAATATGCAAAATAAACCTACAGTAATAATTTTTTCAAAAAAAAATTTACAAAAAAGGTATTTTTTAGACGAAACAAACGAAAGTAGGCCCTGTGTCGATTTTAGCCCCAGGCTCCGCTGTGTGTTAATCTGGCGCCGCTATGTTTCTCTTAATATGTTTGACAATTTAATTTTAATTTTAACATAAAGAAGGAATTTTGCAATAAAACTATAAATTTGATTTTTAAATACAGTTTCACAAGTAATATGCTAAATCTAGATATGTGGTAAATATCAGAGTTTGCAACCATATCATCACTACTGTAAGAACTGGAAAAATATTTGCTCTTAGAGATTGGATAACTTTTTTTGAAGTGCATTGGTCAGACGGAGACGTTTTAGTATAAAAATTAGCATAAACAACTGTAAATATTGCATGGTACGTTTCTAAAATAAATTTGGGAATATATTAAAGACATATTTTAATATATTTAATAAAAGAATAATAAGAAATTTAAATTTTTCTATTCTGACTTCCTTCGTTTGCTTTTTAGCAGCATTTAAATACTGCAGCGCATTTAACAAATATTTCCGGCTTGATGAAAAGTCAATAAAACGTTAAGTAGCAAAAATTGTTATCATTAAACTTTTGTTTTTTTTTTTTTTAATTGGTGTAAAAATCGATGACTTAATTAATAGTACAAATAGTATAAAACGATGGTTACTTAAAAGTTGATAAAGTCTTGAACTGAGAACCTGATTCTCCTCATTGACCCCGTTTCCACCCACCATATTGCGAAATTTACTGTTGTATTTTTTTTTTTTGTGCGTTGATAAAAGTCTTCGTACAATATTTATTGAAAAAAAAAATTACCACAATAACGACAAAAAGCAGTAAGGGAAAAAGAAACATTTTTTTATTATGACGCTTGTTAAAAAGATAAAAATTATTTTATCAAACTGATAAAACAGTTTTTTGTTTTGCTCGTTGTTATTGTTGTGTACATTCTGTTTCTTTTTTGGAGTGTTTATTCAATGTTGTAAATACCATTTTCACTCTTAGGAATTCAACTTCAAATATCAAAACGTGTAAAATATTGCAGATGTTGAGAATACAAAGAGTTCACAAAGAATTTCTTGCATTTGTTTAATTAAATACATTTGTGAAATAGCTTGTATCTGCAACTTGTGACAGTGTAACGTAGTTTCTTCATTGGAAGTACATGGGCGACCGAGCTTTGCAAAGAACAGAAGTAAAACGTCTAGCTAGAGCTATTTTGTATAAGCTCTTAGACTGTCGCCCAAAATTTATTTTCTACATTCCAAAATCATCAGAACTATCTTCAAGGTATCTTTACACTTTTTCTCAAAAACACTTATTTTTAAAACATCATGCAAGTATTCAATATTAAGTTATTTTTTTTTTTTTAAATATTGAGCAGCTTTATATATTAGTTTCCCCTAACAACTCAAAAACTCATCAATAATCCTGGGCGTCTTCCGCCAGAGCCCATATATACCAATTTTTCTATTTTTTATTTTAATTATTAAAAAAAAAGTATCAAATACGAGGGGTGCCTTTTATATTTCGGGATTAGAGAACAAAAACAAATATTAATCATCGAAAATCACTTTATTGTTTTTCAAAATATTCTCCATTAAGATCTATACACTTTTGCATGCGTTTGAACCAATTGTCGAAGCACTTTTGCCACTCTGATTGAGGTATCTCCAAAACATGCATTCTGAATGCCGCAACCGCTTCTTCGGGCGTCGAAAATCGTTGTCCACGCAGTTTATTCTTCACGGTTGGGAATAAAAAGAAGTCATTCGGTGCCAAGTCAGGACTATACGGCGGATGACCCATCAAATCGATGTTTTGGGTGCTCAAAAATGCAGTTGTTTGAGCCGATGTGTGAGAGCTCGCATTGTCGTGGTGAAGAGTGATCCGTCTTCGGCGGTTGGTTTTCCTGATTTCTTGGAAGACAACTGGCAAACAAATGGTTGTGTACCACTCAGAGTTGACTGTTCTGCGTTGTTCTAGTGGTACGGTTGCGACATGTCGTGCGCGAACAACTTTTGTTGGATTTGGCTCATTTTGAAACACCCATGCAGTCGACTGCTGTTTACTTTCGGGCTCATACGCGTAAATCCACGATTCATCACTTGTCACGATGTCATAGACGTGTTTCGAAGCACCGCGATCGTATTTTTTGAGCATTTCCTTCGACCAATCGACACGAGCCTTTTTTTGAGCGATTGACAAATTGTGTGGGATCCAACGCGAACAAATTTTTTTGACAGTCAAATGTTTATGCAATATTGAATGTATGCTGGTCCCACTTATGCCTAAGGTTGCCTCAATCTCACGATAGGTAACATGACGATCTTGCAATATCAGTTCGCGCACAGCATCAATGGTTTTCGGAACAACAGCTGATTTCGGACGACCTTCACGAAATTCGTCTTGGAGTGAACTACGACCACGATTGAATTCACCATACCATCGATAAACACTGGTCCTTGATGGAGCTTCATCGCCAAAAATTGAATTAAGTTCATCCATGCACTGTTGCTGTGTTAATTCACGTCGATAGTTGTAAAAAATAATCGCACGAAAATGTTCACGATTTAATTCCATTTTTAGACCAAGATGAATCTTTTAAGTTACTATAAACAACACAAATAGCGCTCGTATGTCAAAACGTTCTGAGTACGTATAAGCCAACAAATGTCAAACTTTGCGATAGAGCTTTCAGTTGACTGATTGCAACACCAGGGTTGCCAAATCCCGAAATATAAAAGGCACCCACGTAGGTTTGATTGTTTATCGATAAAACAATGATTTTGTGTAAAAATATTAAAGTCTAACAAAAGAAAAAATGAATTATCATAAAACAGATGGCAAGTTAAACTTTGTATTGCTTTGGGCTCATTCCATCAGATTTCGTACAAAAAAAAAAAAGTCGCCTCACCATCTAGAAAAAAATTGACAAAAATATATGTGAATGCCCCATTATTAGAGACAACAAAAAAGATTTTGAAGCGAAGCTTTTTACTCCTCGTTCTGTGATTTGCTTGGAGTGAAATCTAAAAAATTTTCGACAGATTTTTTCTTGGAAATTTCATGGTTTCTTTGTCGCTAGCACTTATTACAACAAGAAAATTTAATACTTTAATATTAAATACTAAAAATTATCTGTTGGTCTGCCCGTGGGGATCTAACACGAGTCCTCTTAGATGAGAGTCGTATACTCTATCCACCAGGCCACAAAGACCTATAATGAAAATCTGTTAATTCAATCCTAATTATAGCAGAAGCTATGCTGCAGTAGATCGTCACCATCTATCAATGGATAAAGGATTGTGTATTTGCTAAGCTACAACAAAAATTTGCTTTTATTTGCCACAAGGTGTCTCTAGCATCGGTGTGTTTGCATTGTGAATGCGTTTGTGGTGTTGTTGGTAAGAGGGAAATTAGCAATGCCCACAAGTGCGTTTTTAAGTATCAAAAAAAAAAAAAAGATGATATCAGTAACTATGGATTTAACACACGCATGCATGACATCGGCAAGGTATATAAAATGTTTGTTAAATTTTGTTTCGTGTGCGTTCTTTAAAATATATTTTTGAAGCTAAGCGAGAAACCACCTCGTTCTGTGATTTTGCTTCGAGTGAAATCTGAAAAATTTTCGAGAAATTTTTTCGCTAGGTAGAACGCTGTTGAAGGAAAAATTTGTTCAGTTCAGCCAAGTGCACAACCATGTGTGGAGAGTTAAAATGGAGAGTCGCTGGCATTATATGCCCGTATATGTAATTGGCGTGGAAATTTGACATTCAACAATAAAAAAATAAGCAGTAAATATGTTTTCTGTATATATGTAATTTATTTTATGTTATTTTAAATTTTTGAATTTAAAAGTTAATATATTAAAAAGAAGAAATTATTAAGCTATCAAATCTATGTAACTGCGAAAAAGCTACGCTTCTCTTGTGTGTCCAACAACGTACCTGTGTTTTTTTTTACATTTTTTTCTTTTACCGTTAGCCCGTGGTGCCACTTGAATCGCTTCGGAGTCGGCCCAAAGACCCATGTTTTAGGGTTTTATTTTTTCCCTTATAACTTTATTTCTAAAATAGATATTGACTTGATTCGAAAACAGTTTTACAGAAGATTAGCTGTACTTTTTAATAATGTAAAATAAAAGCTCTCCAACTTATGTTTCAGTTTTAATAAAATCACCTACACTTTTACAAAAAGAATCAGTCTTATTCGATTTTAATCAACCTGTTTTTAGCATTTGAAATTTAGGGAACCTGATAATTTTTTCTACATTTCTTATTTCGTACCTGTTTAACATAATAACATTCAAAAATGTATTTCAATAATTGCTGGTTAGCAGAAGTAATGATTTTAAAATATGAATTTACGAAAAATGTGTCAACTTTCAGACCCTGTATCTCAAAAAGAGCACAATTTAAAAATCTATTTTTTTTTTTTATTTTTAGCTTAACTAATTTTCAACATACTGATGATAAAAGTTTAAGAGTGTGTTTTGCCTTGCTTTTGAAAAAATTAGTTTTTAAAAATGTACCAAAAACCATTTTAATACAAAAAGCGTGAACTTACGTTCATTGTATATAAAAGGGACACATCATCGAATGCCGTTATATTTTACATGAATTAATTTTGGCATATTTACAATGTACTTATAAAACCTACTAATTATTTCATAGTCTTAATACCCTCAATAGTTTAGAAAAACTCGCTTAAGAGTCCGAAAGTTGGAGAATCGTTTTATAAGAGTATCTCTTGGTATTTCATCAAAAAAGTAATGAAAACAATACTTGAAGCATATTTTTTTAAATACCTGGTACGCATTTCGTTTTTTATTGTTTGTTATTGATTACTTTGAACAACTTGGTCGTTATGGAATTTTTATTAGAAGTGTACCTTTTTGAAAATGTCGAAAAATTCACAAAAATCCAAAAACACAAAATGTTAACCAACATCAACACTGATGCTTATGACATAGTCTTGAGCTTTTTTGTGCACAAAATTAAGAAAACCAAAATTCTAAGAAAAAAGTTAGGCTTGTGAATCTTAACTTTTTTTCAAAAATCCGCAAAGTACCTGTTTCTGGCATTTCGAACACAAAAAAAAAAAAAAAAAAATCAGAAAAATCGTAAAAAGTTATATATCATTTGAAATGACTTTTAAATTGATGTTTTTTAAATATTTTTGATTTTTGTGAACAAACACAATTTCATTTACATTTTGGCATTTCAAGGCTGCCAACATATTAGACCCTGGTTTTACTGTTGAAAACACATATAAAGAAGAAAAAAAAAAACCAAAACCAACCAATTTAATTATTCACCACTGCAAATTCCGAGTTCTTTGTTTGTTGTGTAAAGCTATCAGTATCTGCCGTCAATTTATTTGATCTTAAGAATTTTTTTAGCTTAAGAGATTTTTCAAAAATTGACAAAAATCTATATTCCTTTTTGTGTTGCAGTAAAAAAAAGCTTGTCAAGATTAACTTAAATTATGTAAGAATTAACTTAAACTCTGGCAAAATTTAGTTTGTGAATTGAAATTTTTATAATAATTTAACTTAAATACAATAAAATTTATAATATTTATTTATAATAAAAAAATAAAATTATGAAAACAAAACTTTGACAATTTTAATTATTTGATCTGTCCTTTGATAAAGATTTTTTTGGTTTAGTAAAACCAGGGTCTGATATGATACTTTATAGATGTTAGTTTTTTACCAAATCGAATATGTTTAGCCTATGCCGTCAACATAAATAAAACCTTTGTAAATGGGGGCCACATATAAATATAAACGCCACTTATTCGCAGATTGTAAAATATAAAGTCAACATTAAGAGTAATTTTTTATTTTTTAATAAATAGCACATTTCTAAAAATTAATATTTTCTAATCTATGGGGGTATAGTCGTAGGTTTTATAAGTAAATAAATAATAATAATATAATAATATATAATAAAATAATAAAAATAATAATAATATAAATATGCCAAACTTAATTCATGTAAAACATGAAGGCATTCGATGATGTGTCCCTTTTATATACAATGAATGTAAGTTCACGATTTTTGTATTTAAATGATTTTTGGTACATTTTTAAAAACTAATTTTTTCAAAAACAAGGCAAAACACACTCTTAAACTTTTATCAGTATGTTGAAAATTAGTTAAGCTAAGAACTAAAAAAATTTCGTTTTTTAAAATGCGGCTTTTTTGAGATACAAGGTCCGAAAGTTGACACATTTTTAATTAATTCATTTTTGAAAATCATTTTTTCTACAAACTAGCAATTATTTAACTACATTTTTTAGTGGTATTATGTTAAACAGGAACAAAATAAGAAATTTAGAACATATGATCAAGTTCCCTAAATTTGAAATGCTAAAAACAGGGTGATTAAAATCGAATAAAACTGAATATTTTTGCAAAAGCTTAGGTGATTTTATGAAAATTTAAACATAAGTTAGCAAGCTATTATTTTACTGTATTAAAAAGTACAGTTAATCTTCTGTAAAACTGTTTTTGAGTCAAGTCAATACCTATTTTATAAATATAGTTATAAGGGAAAAAATAAAATCCTAAAACACGGTTTTTGGGCCGACCCTGAAGCGATTCAAGTGGCAGCACTGGCTAACGGTAAAAGAAAACAATTTATAATTTTTTTTTTGTTGTGCCTTTGTTTGTTTCTTTGTGTCTTTGTGTCTTTTGTTGTGTGACTTATATTTTTGTCAATTTTTTTCTAGATGGTGATGCGCCCACCCTTGGCGAAATCAGGTGGAATGAGCCTTTGGACAATTGATGGTCGTCGCTCTGAGAAAATAGCAAGGCTCTCCGCAAAATTGCCCAAAGAAAAATCGCCCAAAAAAACAAATGTAAGATCACCCAATGAAAAATGAGCCAAAAATTAATTAAAAACCGCTCAAAACGAAAGAACGAATTTTCACCCAAGAAACAAAAAAAAACCCAAAAATTTTTGGATAAATGACCCAAAAACAAAAACGAAAATTGACCCAAAAAAAAAAAAAAGAAAAAAATCGCCGAATTTTGTGTTCCCATACTGTGTGGCGGCCGTGGCATAGTGGGTAAAGTGTGTGGCTCATACGCCATAGAACCCAGGTTTGAATCCCCCATCTGACACAGAAAGTTTTTTTAAACAGTTTTAAATAAGTATAAAACATGTAGGTCCAGTTTTCGATCATTTGTGCTGAAACATTTCACAACACAATTGATCATAAGAAGGTCGGTCAAAATCCTTTCAAGGGCGTAAGTGGCCATTTCTTTTTTTTTTTTCTAGAGGCCAATTCGATAGAAATATTTTTTTATTCGAAGCGCTCTAAAATACTCAAAAAAGATATACCAAAAAGCTTGACAATATACCTATGATACAAAGTATACCGACTTTGACCGAGCTTCTTATGATCAATTGTGTTGTGAAATGTTTGAACACAAATGATCGAAAACTGGACCTCTATATGTTTTATGCCGACTCCGAACGGCTTATGTTCTTAAGAAGCTTTTCATGGCAGTTTTTACTCTCTGCGGTTTGCCATTGTCTGCAGAGAGGTGACGGCCGAACAGAAAAATTAATTCAATTGAAAAACTTTCTGAATCAGGTGGGATTCAAACTAGGGTTCTCTACGACTCTACCCACTGCGCCTCGGCCGTTAGAGGGGTCAAATATATGAGCACACACTTAACCCCTTTTCTGCCTCCTTTTTGGGATTCCCGGAAAAAAAGCGCAAAAACTGTCGATTATTGTTCATATCTCATCCAACTAGAAGCCTAGAGGGCAAGGGTGATCTGCCACCCTGATGAAGGTCCCCATACAAAAATACAAAAATTATAGTTCGTGTATCTTCCGAAGTGACCCCAGAGGCGTCAAATATATGAGCTGATACTTTGTTTTTTGTTCTTCCACATTTTTTCTGCTACTCTTCTGGAGTTGCCATACAAAAAACACAAGAACTGTCGATTATAGTTCATACCTCTCCCGAATTGACCCGAATATATGAGCTGTTCCTATTATTTCTTGTCTTTCAACATTCTTCCAAACATGCTCTTCCCTCATCTGCCACTTTTTAGGTGGTAGCCATACAAAAAACATAAAAACGTTGCTATGTTTTCTGCTGGATGGTAGCTAAATCAGAAATGCAGGCATTAACAGTGCAATGCTTAATAGTGCTAACGTTAACAGTGATGATATGTACAGTGGTGACGATATAAAATTGCTGATGCAACATTACTGATGTAACATTTTTTGCAATTAAACATTCAAAGAACCCGGGTGATCCCTCTTTCGGTTATTTATAAAAAAGCAAACGATTTGGCTTAGAATATTAACACTTTTTTTAATTTTTTACTGGTAACTACACCGAGAAAAAAGCAATAGGTAAATCACCCAAGTTGGCTTGGGTAAAGAGAATTGTATGGGAATTATAAGCTTATGCTTATTCACCTAAGCAATTTATTGTTTAATACATTGCTTTGAAATCACATACTTCGATAAGCCAAAAAAAAAAATATTTGATTCACAGATGTTAACAGATGCTGTATTAACAGATGCAGTATGTCGAAGTATTCTGTTGATAGCTGCAGCATATCTGCAGTTGTACTTCATATTGAATAAATAACTCCGCGTAACGAAGGAGTTTGGCTCAATGTGTAGCGTAGTGTCTTCATACGCAGTGGTATCGGTTGGTGTGGGATCGAATCTTAACGGCATGCGAAGGTAAAATTTTTGTATTTGATATTTAATTTAATTTAATGTTCAAGCAAATATACGTCAAGCAACAAGAAAAGCCGAGAAGTCATTAATTTCTAAGAAAAACGGTGTCGATGAAAGAAAAATTTTGTGTAGTTGCCGATTTCAGTCAAGCAAAACAGAGAACGAGAGGCGGCGGCAGCTTCAAAAAATAAAAAACAAAAACCCAAAAAAAAGTTATTTTTTTTAAATTATTTTTTTTTCAAAGTAGTGTATAAAAAATTAGCAAATACTTGGTTAATTTAGTACCCAATAATAATTGGCAAGTCAACATGTAAGACTTAGGCGTTTTGGTAAAGTACTTGGGTGGCTGAAAACTGCCAAAGCCATCTTATAAATTATACAAGGTTTTTTTTTTAATTTAGCATAAGCTTTTTGCTCGGTATAGGTATAGATTTTTTTATCTAAGCCTCCGCCATGTAAAATCCTGGCTATAGGCCTCAAGAATTTTTAGAATGCTATGAATATCCGATCAATATTTTGAGGACCTGTATATAAAATTTCTGTTGGTCAACGGTTAATAGATTTCAAAGTAATCCGTCTGATCGACTTCAAACCTTCTAAATGCTTTGATGTCAGTTGTTCGGTAATTCTGAACTTATCTGTTATGTGGCGCTCAATGTTAAAATTTACCAAAATACGAAAGCTTGGTAATCGGAATGTAAGAAATCGTTATGATACCGGATTGGCATGAAACTGACATTACCTTAAAATAAAAGTCTGAAATATTCCATGAATAGCCCCTTCGTATCACTTGGCTATCATACTTTTCCCGAGTAATGGGCACATTGAATTGCTTGTAAAATGCGGAGTTAGTATGGACTAAAACCCAATTACATCGTTTAGGCCTTGCCTAAAACACATCGTTTGTAAGTGCGCCTCTGTGCTCGTAATTTTTACTAAATTTACTACATTCCTAAAAACAAAATCTTATCGTGAACATTTATTAATTTCACATTTTTTTCTTGTTTCGTTTTTTTTTCATTGCTGATAAGCTATAACTTTTTGTGTTCTTTCTTTTATTCTTGCATACTTGCCTTTAATGATTTTTCTCTATTGTGTGTCAAAGTTTTATTTTGAGCCCCGTTGTCAGTACAAAAATTAAAATTCAAAAATAAATATTAAAAAAATTAAAACTCTTCTTCTCTTGTGTCAAATTGGCAAATATTTTGTTTCGGAATTCCATTTCTCTCATCGAAATGTTGACGTTGTGGCTGTGGAACACCATTCTTGATTAAAGTTTGAGTCTACCAGCGATCGATGTTGTTCAACCATTGGCGTAAAAGTTCAGAAAAGTGCAGATTTTGTAAATTTGTTTTGTGACAATGAGCAAGTTTAAGAGTGTTTAAATGTGAGGGAAACACAAGCGTTACAGTACATTTGTGACTTCCGGTACAAAAAGCGAAGACTTGCATTTATGTCGTATGAAGAATTTCTAAAAACTACAAAAATAAAACTTTACTCTTTAAAAATTTATCTCTATTTGAAGAATTATGCACTTTTATTTTATACGAAAATTAAGTGTTTTTTTTATAAATTTCTTTAATTAATGATTTTCTTTTTTCTTTTAGTCTTAATGCAACTGATGATTCCCAAAATCAGATCGTAAGTAGCAGAGTCTGTTAAGTGCCGAAAATAGTAAAACACACTCATAATGAATACCAACAAAGAGAGTAAAAATGTTGCTAAGGCGCTTAAAAAATCACAAAAAATCTCAAAGAAACAGCAACAGAAAATACAAAATGATGTAAGTGCCAAAAATGTAAAAAATTCTAATGGCACTGGCGCTGGCTCAGCAACAACAATGACAACAACGTCAGCGAATGCCACACAATACGGTGTCAATAGAACCAACGGCAAGACACACAAAATAGTAACAGCTCCACACAATAACAACAATAACAATAGCAGTTTGCACAACAACAATGTTTCCACCAAAGTCAATACAAGTTCAACAGCTACACGGCCAACGCTACCTGGATATGAAGATGCACCAAAATTTGAGCGTTCGAATAGTTTTTCGTTTCGACTGGGCAAAATATCGAAACTCTTCAATTCCATAACAGGCAGCAAGGAAAACCTCTCAAAGGTTGAGGATGAACCATACAAATTTACGCGTAGTCGTTCCATGATAATGCCGGGTCGTTTCAATCGGCGCAGCCTAATCGAGCCACAGTTGGAACAGCTCTCTGAAGAAACTGAAAAGTCGGGAGATCCGACATCACCAGCATCACCGCGCAAAAACTCCCTTGAGACCACGCACCCGTTAGATTCAGCAGCAGCGCCAACCAATACAACGCTAGATGCATCAACGACGAAAGACTACAAAACACCGCGGCGTCAATCCTCACAGCCTTTGACATCTACACCACTCGAAAATGTTGCCTTGCAACGCAAGGCTTCTAGCATTTCACTGGCACCGGGCATAGGCAATGGCTACAATCCTCAGTTAAATTTCCAAAAACGCCGTTCGAGCACCCTAATAGCTTCTTTCAAGAGTACCCTGTCGGGCATTACGTCGGGTACGCTCACAGGTGAGAAAAAGAAAGATAAATTAAATCCTAAATGGAGCGCTTCCCTGCAATCGCTTCAAGCCATTGACAATATGGTCAGCTATGAGAACATGTCCTTCATCGACTACGACAAGTTCAACGGCTACGAGAAACAGTTGGATAAGCAGCTATCGTCGCTGAGTCTGAACAAGTCTGTGGTTGAACAGGCCGCAATCCAAAGTGATAATATATCTATTGCTGCTCCAGCCACGCCCACATCGCAGACATCGCTGCAAATTGCTGGAGTTACTCAAACGCCACCTCAAACAGTGGTGCGGCGTCGCAAAACCCGTTTGACATGCGGCTCAGGAGGCTCACAACGCAGCAGCTACACCTTTGACACGGACTATGAACACAATCTGGACAAGCGCAAGAATTTATATCGCTATAGTTTGGACTCGCGTAAATTGGAGCTGCTTAACCAGGTTTCTCGCAACTCTTTCATCTGGGACAAACATTTTGTGGACGTTTTGAATCTAGAGGATGGTTCGGTGGGGAAACGGAGAGCACAATGCATGGGTGCAGGAGACATGGTAGATGGTATCGGAGATAAACAGGTAAGTTTGACATTGATAAAACGTTTAACACATGAAAATGCACTTAAAGTTTATTTTGAAGATAGTAAAAAAATTGTTTGAAAAATTGTTTTCTATTTCCAATATCAAGTTGCTAGTAGAGCCCTCGGTTTTTGAGCTTTTCGAGCACACGGGCTAACCGGGTAGCTCGAATTACTCGAGTCATAGCTTGACACCCGGGTATTGTCTAGTATTTTTAGGTATATCGGGCTAACTTGGTCATATCCTGGCACCCGCGGCTTTAGAGTATTTCGTGCTACCAGAGTTGTTTCAATTATGCACTTCAGGGTTGGGAAAAATTTGACAATAATAATTTATAGCTTCGCCAGGGTAACCCTTAAAGAGCCAAAATGTATCACCAGTTCCTTTAATTTTTAAGTCCCAACATTTAAGCCCTCGTAACACAAATATGACATTTGTCACCCTTTTGAGGAAATGAGAATAATGCCGAAAATAGTTCATATCTGGAGCTGGCCGTATTATTTTTCCCTTCAATATATCTTCTGAACATTCCCACCACCAAGAAGGGTGGTATCTTGAGGTCTCCCTACAATCATGTAGGGTAAGGTGGGGTAATGTGTACCATGGGGTGATGTGTAACACGGCGATTTTTCGTACAAAATATTGGCAAATGAGTGACTGAACAACTGTGATATGTTTCTTTTGACATCATTTAGTTTTTCATAAGTGTTGGAAGTATTCAGAAATACATTTCTTTAGAGTTCTTAAAAAGTGCGAAAAATTTTTGTTAAAATTTTATATTTAAATTTTAAATTTCCTACGAAAAGCTTTTTGGATAAAATTTTCTTTAGCTTTTTAAAGTGAAAAGATGTAAAATGTGGTATTGCTTAATATCTATAAATATACCAAAAGAATTTGCATGTTTTCAAATTGGGATAAAATACTATCAATGAGAAAAAACTGACTTACATTGGAATGATGTGTAACACTCACGGTGGGGTGATGTGTAACGCATCTTACACATTATAAATGCCATAAAGAAGCTACAACGTCAAACTCCGAAATGCAATCACATCAACGGCATTAAAAGACATCGGCCCAGTTCATATCATTCAGCCCAGACAAATATCAAACTGAGGTGGGAAGTTAATGAAGACCTGTGTTCTTCCGAAGTTAATAACGCCACAGAATCGTTAACAGTTGCAGAGGGTTCCAAAAAACCGTATGGTAAAGAAAACCAAACAAACAACAAAAAGCTGCAGGTGCTCGGCTGTAAAACAGGCGTTCTTCGTCGTCATCCGAAGAAGATCGAGGTTTTTGCATGATTTGTTGCCAAAATATTTAAATCTCAAAAATTCACTTGAATGCAATAAATGCAAGCGCCTTTTTTTGTGATCAATTTTATTTGAGTGAATTGTTAATCCGATATGGGTATTTCCGACAAGTAATCATTTAACATTTGAATTAAATTTTTTTTCGAAATTAATAAAGCCATTCGTATATTCCAGCGTTCTTCAAACTTCCATCATCAGCGGAACCTTTTTCTATTTTAAGTTTACGATGGAACCCAATAATGTTGACAACTTTATAAAAGATATAAATTTGCATATTTTCAGTAAAAAACAAATAATTTTATTTAATTTATTATAGTACATATTTTGCAGAGCTGTGATAGATTTCTATCATTTTACGTTTCAAGTCTTTTGATTTTGTTCAAATTCATTACAATGCATAATCCCTTTTCGATACTTCTGACTTCAACATGTGAGATAAGCAATCATTTGTCATAATCTGATTGCAGTCTCGCATTCATTTATGTGGCAATTGATTGCATTCAAGTAACTTGAAGTGAGCTGGGACTTCAAATCCCATGATTAAATTTTTTTTTATTAATTCATTGATCTTAATTTTTTGTGTATGTCTGTGTTTTTTTGTGTAATTTCATATTTCACTTAGAGAAAAAATTCAATGTAATACAATAAATGTATACAATAAACTTGCACGTTTCTTAAGTATGGAACTCATATAGATTAAGTATAAAAAACTTTTATTGCACAACTTAACAAAATTTTGCAAAGTTCTTCATCACTTCCATATTTAAGTGAATATCTGAAAAGCAGGCGTGGTAGAACGATACAGAAGCCGAATTCAGAATCAGCACAAAATTTTGCAATTTGCGTTACTTGAACGCGTTCAAAGTCAAATCACAATTGATTGGGAATGCGGACAATGAAATCAAGTCATGTTTCCACAAAATGATTAATACTTTAAAAGTATTTAAAATTATTGCTTTTTTCTTAATTTTTCTGAAGTCACCAGTCATTTTGAATGTTTTTCACGAAATTAAAATTCACGAAATTAAATAAACACTAAATCAAAAATTTTACTAATTGATTGCGACTTAAAAGAATGCTGCTACAAACGATTGCAATCTTTCACAGATCTGATATTATGTATCATAAAATACACAAAAAAAAAAAAATATATTCCAAAAAAGCTAATAACTTTGATGTGCTTGTTTATTAGATCACAATTTACCAATATGAGAATGTATTGTTGTTAGTTGAAGAAGTATTCAATATTCTGATCAAGTCGATTTCTGTATTTGGTTTTTGTAGCAACGAAAAAAGATTTCTCACATTGGTAGGTTGTAACAAAAGGCATCAATTCTCTTACTATGCGTTTTTTAAATTTCCGGATACTCTTCCATTTTTTTGATCTAAAATGAAGCTTGATGTTGCTTCAAATGTTAATTTTGATGCGGTGTCCGTATATAAGTATGAGTAGAAGGAAAATATTCCAAAAATTTCTGTTTTAAACCAGTTAAATGTGCCAAAATATTATTTTTGACATTCTGGTGGAATGAGGCTGCCAAAAAATCATCTAATTTAACAAAAAAACTATGTATTATTTTTATTTATACATTCTCTCTAAAGCTTTTACTTTAATTAAATTGAGTTGACTTTACTTCTGTTGTAGTAATTGGCCCTTGAAGTGAAAGATTTGCATCGTTTAGGTACGAAAATGAATCGAAAAGGTAGGCTAAATTCGTTTATGTACGAAAATCGTTGAAGTACGAATATATATCGAAAAGATAGGCTAGATTTTGAAGCCAACTAACGTTTTTAGGCTTGCAGGTAAATCATGTTCATGTTCTGATAAAAAGATCCGAATTTCGCCGTGCAATTCAAACTACCTGGTCAGAACCTTTTCCTTGGATAACCATCTTACTTCTGTATGAAGAAGCAATTTTTTATGTAAGCTTCCCATATCGTCGCACAATAGGGTAAATATCCTAGCATTAAGGGGTTGGTTTTGATGAAATTTACAATCTTGACAGTTTCATTGAGAACTTCTTGAAGTGCTTGTGGTATCTGTTTAACAGGAAGAGCATGAAGAGGAAAACTTCAATGGTTATTTATGATGTCTGGAACTCTTTACGTGCTATTACGCCCTCTGTAACTCCAAGCATGGCCTAAGCTCCATCAGTGCATATACCTATGATGGCATAAATTCCAAGAAATCGAACGATTTTAAAAAGAAACATCAAGTAAATTAAATATTTATTGACCTGTTGTTTGAGTTGGCTTTCAAGTTTTTGCACGATTTGGCTTAGGTACTCAAAATTTCTAAAAACCATTTTTTTTTTTTAAATAATATTTTAAATTTCATAGCCATCTCCTTCATTTCCCACATTTTAGAACGGACCCCCTAAGGCATCTCACGGAACCCTAGGGTTCCGCGGAACATAGTTTGAAGAACGCTGATATATTCTATCGAAGTTAACGATAATTTTTTTAATATTACGTATGTGTGTGTATGTGCATTGAGAATCAGACAGATTTATGAAATATTGCTATTATTTCATTCAGTTTTTATCATAATACTTTTGCTTAACATAAAAAGTCAAAATAAACATAAAAATTCAAGTTCCTGGTCTTTAAACGAAAATTTTGTTGGTTGATTTGAAAAATACTGAAAAAGTCATACTTGAGATTTTCGTTCTACTTCATCCATTTCTCAAAATATTCAACAGCCATGGAAACAATCAATTCGAGTTGGTTCTTCTGCAAGGTATAATCCTTTAAACCAATAAAAAAGTAAATTTATTAACTTTTTTATTGGAACAAATAACACCGTGTTACACATCACCCTACTTCAGCCTACATTGCGCTTGAGCTCAAAAGCTCTAAGCTATTCGGGCATTGGCCATGACCAGGGCAGATTATCCGAGTTTTCAGGCTACCCAACGTTTTTCAGGTTTTGAGTGCCCGAGTAGCAGGGTATCCAAACAAAGTTTGAAAAGAATCAAGAGCTTTAATTGTTGGCAATATATCCAGTTGGCAATCACTTGTCGTGTAGACATCTTAACAAACGCTCCCACTTTTAAGTATAAATCTTAAAAAAGTTCAAAATTTTCGGCACGGACAATATCTTCTTGAAAAGAGCAATCAACACCAGTGTTTGTAATTGGGTTCTATGAAATGGTATCCATTTTAACGTAAGAGAGTACTTTTTTAATTATAAATGTATGCAAATTTGAAATTATAATTGTGACACAAAATGTAACTCCAATTTAATTAAAATTTATTGTGCAATTATAACAGCCCATAGGATGACAAATAGATGGCGTAACTAGATTTTTTCCATATGATTTCTTCTTAGTACCAACCTTCAAACGATACGTATAAAAATTTGACAACAATCTGACAATTGATTCGTGAGTTATAGCAATTTGAGTGCAACTATTGTTATTGAAAAAAAAAATAGAAAAAAGTGATTTTCGAGTTTTGATAAAGCATTGCTTCTTGATGTTTTGATGAAAAAAATACAGTGGCAACCAAAAAATGGCTTGATAAACATTATCCGGACTCTGTTCCATTGAGACAAATGGTAGAAAAGTGGATTGCTGAATTTAAACGTGTTCATACCTGCACAAGTGATGCAAAGCACAGTGGACGCCCAAATCAGACTGTTATTCCACAAAACATCAAAAAAATCCACAAATTGGTTATGAACGATCGCAAATTAAAGGTGCACGAGCTAGCTGACATTGTAAAGATATCAAATGGTAGAGTTTTGACCATTTTACACGAGCATTTGGGAAAGATCTGTGCAAAGTGGGTGCCGCGTGAGCTCACAGTCGACCAAAAACAACAACGAATGGATGCTTCAGAGGAGTGTTTGGCGCTGTTAAACCGCAATAAAATCAAATTCTATTGTCGATATGTGACAGTGGATGAAACATGGCTTAACTATTACACACCAGAATCCAAAAGACAGTCAGCTGAGTGGACAGCAGTCGACGAACCGAATCCAAAGCGAGCAAGGACCCAACAGTCGGCTTGTAAGGTGATGGTGTCTGTATTTAGGGATGCGAAAGGAATAATATTCATCGATTATCTTCAAAAAGGAACCACCATCAATAGCAACTATTGCTGTGCACTTTTGGATCGATTGAAGGCTGAAATCGCCAAGAAACGGCCACATTTGCAAAAGAAAATAGTGTTGTTTCACCAAGACAATGCAGCGTGTCACAAATCGACAAAAACGATGGCAAAATTGAATGAATTGGGCTTCGAATTGCTTACCCACCCACCGTAATCTCCAGATTTAGCCCCCAGCGACTTTTTCCTGTTTTCAGATCTCAAGGAAATGCTTGCTAGAAAGAAATACAATCCAATGATAAAGTAATCGCTAAAATTGAGGCCTATTTTGACGAGAAAGAAATCGTACTATGAAAGTGGTATCAAAAAGTTGGAAAATCGCTTTACTCGTGGTTTCGCTTTCGAAGGCAACTATATTGAATAATATAATCGAATTTTAACAAAATTTTGTTATTTTCTTACTTATCGTACGGAATTATTGAATGACCTGTTACTTATTGCACTCCTAATATAGTTTCTAAAAAAAAAAATTAACTTTTGTCGTAATAATATGATCGTAGTAACGATAGTATTATGACTGCAATTAACAACTAACTGTGATTCTTACCACTATAGTTTGCTTTGGTTATGACAATCATATTATTTTAGCTGCTAGGATCCAGCGCGGTTGATTTTTGTTTCGACAGACCAGGTGACTTTCTTCCAATCTTCTGCAGTCCTATTTTCATAGTTTTTTTTTTGTAAAAAACCCTTGATTTTAGCCCTTCATTCACTATTTTTTTGAATCTTTCAAATAGTTTTGACAATTACATTCAGTCTATAGGCATTCCTAAGGACTTCTTTAGTTTCGGTGGCAGTGATAGCTTCTGTGGGAGTCCCCAAATTTTATTTTCAATCGAAATATTGAACTCAGTTATTATATTATTTTCCATTCCAATGCAAATTTTGTAGTTATTTTTAATAATCCGAGAGAAAACTTCTTTTTCCATATCTTCCGACACAATTTTGTTACCTTTGTCGATACTTTTTGGTCGGTGATGTCATCTTGTAAACATGTAGTGTGTGTCGCATTGTTTTTAAAATTAAGTTTACACATAAATTAAAATAAAAATTAACTTTAAATTTAATTTAACTGTAAAAACATTTGATACACATAAAATATTTATGAGATTTTATTAAATATAATTTATAAATTTATAAAAATAAAATTAAATTTTATTTTAAATTCATTTTAATATGAATTTAAATTTTAATCTTTAAACATGCTTAAAAATTTTACCATACACATTAGTTAAATGTTTAAATATTTAAAACTACCAAATTCCACTTGCAGTCAAATCTGTTCAAAGCTTAAGTGGTTTAAACTAACGGCATATAACGGTGGGAATGAAGAAGTATGATAACCAGGGTTGCTATGTTTTACAATAGTAGTAAAAAGTGAAGTATGTGCAGAAAAGCTATTCTTGTGAACAGTTTGTCCTTCATTTTATATCATCACATATACCATGAACAATTCAATGATATATTTTAGCTATATCAAATAACTTATTTAAATATTGTTCAGATACTCTACAAAACATTTTCATATGAAAAAATGTCTACATTTATTTCACTTAACTAAATTTTTTATTGGAAATAGTAAAGTAAATAAGTTAAAAAATATTGTGCATGAAACATATTCAGTGTAACAGAGATAAAACAGAGCTTATAATGAAAACATAAAACATTTGTATAATAGATGTTTGCTGATTTTTTTTTTTTTTTTAAATCTTTTGTTTTGATCTGCATTTAAAACTAATTTGCACTTAAATTTTTAAAAAAGTAGGATGTTGTTGTGTAAATTTATGATGATGTACTATGATCATCCCCTTCCACTGCCTTCATTTTCCTTCTACTGCATCATCTCTGAGTCACCCTTTGAATAATGAATGCAAGCCAAAACGGTATCCATCAGATATAGAGCGCCCTCAATGACGCAAAGTGCGCCCATGGCAATGCCCACTTGACGCTCAGAAGCGACATACAGAAAGTCATGATCGGCCATATAGCCTTTCCAGTAGTGGAGAGCAGTACCGCCAACAGCTAGCCACATGAGTGTGCCTACTACATTCATGATGGTATCCGAAAGTTCACTGAAAGATTGAAAACATTTATTTGATATGTGGAAAGTTCTAGACAAATAATCAAAAAAAAAAATTACCGCTTATGTTTGGTTGTGCCGAATAGATAGGCTATCGTATGCACACCGGTGTAGATGAAAAAGCCAACAAATACGCCTGAGGCAACAATTTCACAATCGGCGCTCTTTTCCTCATTTAGATTCCAAGTGCCTCCAATGCCCAAGAATTCACCACCATCGCCAATGCGGTACAGAATTAGGACAATTAAATTGATCACCTGCAAGTACGGGAAAAATAATTTTTTGAAATTTCAAACAAAATGAGTCTGAATATTGAACTGTTATTAATTATCCATTTTTATCATAATCTAGGCTGTAATGGTTAAAAATGATTGTTCAGAATGATCAGTTTTTATTATCCGGTAGCAGAAAACAGTTATCTGTTAACAAAAAATTGATTTTCGGAGCTATCCTAGTAAGTACAAAATATAATTCGGTGACAGGTAACGCTTATCTGCTTTAAAAACTGTTTATCCGTTAGTTTCAAATCTTATGTCAGGATGTCAGGTTGCTAACAATGGCTATCCGAATGGTTTTTATTACCAGCGAATGATCTATCCTTAATACATAAGCTATGTTTCTGACTAATTAATTGTAAATTAATCGATATTTTATTCACTTTTCACTTTATATCCGTATGCAGGAAAGAGTTATACGTTAAAAAAGTTTATCCGGTGAGAAAATTGTTATACGATTTTCAAAACCGTTATAAGAATAATTTTTACTTCTAAGCAGTCATTCTCAACACTGTCCTTTACTGATAAACTATTTTTCTACATTATTTGTTTTGAATAAATGAATTTTTTATTGCTTAGATATTCTCCGCAAGAAGAATACGTCTTCACGTTTTGAAAAATGGATTATCCAAAAAGCTTCACTGCTAAATTTTTAACCGTAGGTAGAAAAGTTATCCGTTTACAAAAATGAGTTTATTCGCTTCAAGAAATGCTTATCCGCATGCCAAAAATTGTTATCCGAATGGTTTTTCTTGACATAATTAAACCTTTCTGAATTTATACTCGTATACAATTTTATCCCAAGGCAGAAAAGTGTTAACCATTGGTTGGTTTTTATTATTTTACTCGAAATTGAAACAAATAAAACCATTTGATATCATTCTGCCAATTTTTTTAATACTACAACTCGTTGGTTTATGCTTTCTAGCAAACGTTATGATTCATACTTAATTTGTTTGTATTACTTCTTAAATATTTTATTATTCTTCAACTTCTTTGCGTGTATTTATGTATTTTGTCATTACTTTGGAAAACCACTCCCAAAAGGCATTACCTCATTGCTCAATTTGTTGTTATTACCTTACATGAAGTGTACACATATGAGTTGACATTTATGTATGTGCAGATGTATGTAGGCATGTCGAGTTTAAGTGTATAACAATAATAAGCTTCATTAATTTCGTTAGTATAAAGAATGGTATTTTGCTTTAAGTACTCGTTGCTGATAAGCATAGATAAGCAGATAATAATAGCGAGTACTGATATAGTCTAATGTTTGCTTAAAATAACTCAACATGAAATATATACCTTAAAATATTAGGAAATCTTTTTCGAAATCAAGACAATGACTCAGAAATCCGTTGAAATTTTTGAACTAAAATCGCCTGTGTAAATGATGAAATAATAAGTATTAAAATGCGGATAAAGTATATTTCCATTTTAAGTTTCATTAAAGTTCGGATAAATGCTAGTATTTCAATTCGTGGTTAAAAAAAAAAATGCACGGATAATGAGTATAACAAGAAGTATGAGAAATTTTAGTGATTTATCCTTTACATATGTACGGATAATTGTTAAAACTCTAATATTTGGCCTGAAAAGATGCACGAATAATATGTATAAGGCAACGGATAAAGTATTTTTCTAACTAAACAACAAAAACGCATAGATAAATGTTTAAATTTCAATGTACGTTTTCAAAAATTGCACTGATAATGAGTTAGCACAGCTGATAAAAAGTATTTTTTTAATTTTATCACATAGTTTGTAGTAAAAACTACAATATTTTCTATGAAAAAGTGCACGAATTTTAAGTTTAACAAAACGGATAAAACATTTTATAAATTTTAATTTTGAAGACACGCATTATATTCTGAATTTATAAAATTTTACCCGAAAAAATGCACGGATAATGAGTATAGCACAACGGATAAAGTATTTTTCTAATTTAACAACACAAACGCAAAGATAAATAATGAAACTTCAATGCTGGTTTTTAAAAATTGCATAGATATGAGTTTACACTACGGATAAAAAGTATTTTTTTAATTTTTTCACATAGCTTGTTGAAAAAAAACAACAGTATTTGGTATGAAAAAGTACATGAATTATAAGTTTAGCAAAACGGATAAAGCATTTCATAAATTTTCATTTCAAAAACACACATTAATATGCTGAATTCATAAAATTTGACCCGAAAAGATGCACGGATAATGAGTATAACACAACGGATAAAGTATTTTTCTTGTTATTGCAACAAAAACGCAGAGATAATTATAAAAAATTTAACTTGTGTTTTTACATTATGCACGGATAATGAGTTTAACTTAACGGATAAACTCTTTTTAATTTTTTGATTATATAAAAGCACTAATGCATATCGAAATTATAGATTTCGGTAAATTTATATGCACGGATAATAGGTTTGACTAAACGATTAACACCTTTTAAAAAATTACATAAAAAAACTTGAAAACTACAACATTAGGCTTTAAAAGCTGCACGGATAATGTTTAAGCTTTATTTTTTTTTTTAAATTTTAAGGCTTTGCTATGACCTTTAGTTTTTTTTTTAAGTTGCTTTTATTTCAAGGCTACCAACATAGCACTCTCCATTTTAACCTACCAATTTCAAGGCCTTGATGAAAATCGAACCAATTGTTTCCACAGACACCATACTTCGAAATTGTTTTTAGATACTTTTTGATTTGTACTTCGCACAACTTGGTATTAACAAATATTTTCAAATATTTGTTGTATTTTAAAGTTGTTGTATTTCTTAATATATTCGTTAAGATTTTTTAGTGAGTAACTCAAAAAATCGTTGTCGTTCGTTAACTGTAAAAAACTGAAACTAAAGCACTGAGCTAGACATAAAATATGATAAACCTTAAAATGGTGAAAATTGTGAAAATGTGCTATATACAGCAGGTGTAGCTGTATCTGTGTCTTTAAACAGTTATGTGTGCTTGTTTGTATTGGCGCTGATTAGATAACGTTTGTGGAGCCAGTGATAAGATTTAAATGGAGCAGCACAAACCAACGTATGTCGTTAACTGGCACTTACATGGTTTTGCCAACCAAAAACAAAACATTCTTAATATGTTGTGTTCCATATCAAGTGCTCTTAGTTCAATTTAGGGTGAAGATTTCACGACACTCTTATTGCAACACATACTGTTATTGGTTTATCTTATCAATCGCTCAGCCATTAAATGAAAAAAAAACAACTTAAAAAATAATTGTTTTATTAAGCAACACTCGACGTCTGCGCTCTGGCATTAACAAGGTGGCAACATTGACTACCATTATGGCCCCTCGCTTAATTATGCTTCAGTGTTACGAACTGCATGACGTCATATAAGAATTTTTGGAATTTTGCATGCGTTGTTTTACTTCCGTTCAAGTTAACTTTTTATATAAAAAAAAAAAATTAATGTAACCACTGCAGAAATTCTTGGCGTTGTCATCCTCATGTATATACTTAATGATGATTCAAACTCAAAGCTGATAAGCGTAAATTTATCAGCGATGCGATTAAATGTAACTGATTGTAAATTTGATGAAAGTATTGTCAAGACAACAGCTACGCGCCATTTTTATTAACATTTTTTTAACACTTTCAATCTCTAGTCACTGATCATCAAATACAACACATTTATCTGTTCAATACGTTACCGCTACACTAACGCTTAAACGCTTCTTAAGTACAAATGCTGTTTATTCCGGGTTCACGTTCCAATTTGCACATGCAAATATTTGCACATATTTTAAGCAAATTTTTCAAGCTCAATTTGTTGATGCATTATCGGTTGAGCTGCAGTTTGAATTTGTTTTGTTTAGAAAACACTTTGCGTTCGAGGTTTACATTTTTAGCTCTATTGTTGAAATACTTTATTGATGCACACCTGCAGTAAAGTTTACACAGCCGATGATATGATGAGAAAAACCAAATTTTGCACATACATGAGTAGTCTGTATGTGGTCTAGAAAAGTGAGCGAATTTAGACAAGGGGGCGTGTCATTTTTATTTTCTCCTTTCACACTGTTCCTCCTCCTGTTACACCATTTGCTCGACTTCAACCAAATTTTGCACATACTATTTTTATTCTTTGATATAATGAGGAGCCTTAGACTCAGAAAAAGTATCTAGTTGAAAATCAAAAACCATCTGTTTTTTTTAATTTAAAATTTAAAATAAATTGAAAAAAAACTGGTATAATTTATAAGATGGTTTTGGCAGTTTTCAGCCACCCAAGTACTTTATCAAAACGCCTAAGTTTTACATGTTGACTTGCCAATTTTGATTTGGGTGATAAATTGAAGAAGTATTTGGTAACTTTTTATACACTACTTTAAAAAATAAAATTTAATATCTTTTTTTTCGGGTTTTGGTGTTTTTTATTTTCCTTTTATTTGAAGCTTCCGCCGCCCTCTCGTTCTGTGATTTGCTTGACTGAAATCGGCAACACAAATTTTTATTTATCAACTCCGCTTTTTTCTTAGAAATTAATAACTTCTCGGCTTTTCTTGGTGCTTGACGTATATTATAACAAGAATATTAAAGTAAACTAAATATCAAATACAAAAATTTTACTTTCGCGTGCCGTTGATATTCGATCCCAGACCAACCCGATACTACTGTGTATGAAGACACTACGCTACGCATTGAGCCAAACTCCTTCGTTACGCTGAGTGATTTATTCAATATTAATTACAACTTAAGCTATGCTGCAGTTATCAACAGAATACTGCGACATACTGCATCTGTTAACATCTGTGAATCAAATATTTTTTTTGGCAGGGTATCGAAGTATGTGCTTTCAAAGCAATGTATTAAACAATAAATTAAACAATAAAATAAGCATAAGTTTATAATTCCCATATAATTCTCTTTACCCAACCCGACTTAGGTGATTTACCTATTGTTTTTTTTCGGTGTATGCATCATAGCTAATTCCTTATTTTGTTCAATTTCGATTTTCTTAATAACTCTTTCTCTTTTTAAATTAGATTTCTCTCATCCATGTGACATATTTTTTTAAACTTTTCTTTCTCTAAAAGCAATTTTGATATTCGAAATTCGTTACGTTTCTCTTACATTTGCAAAAGAGTTGACATTGATAATTTCGACGAAAATTTACTAATATTTTGACGTTGTGATGGTCCTGTAGTTGGTGGAGATTCTTTAAGTGTTTATTTCACGATAAAAAAAAACAGAAACACAACACCTTTTTTACCTCTGACCTCAGCAAGCGTTTCTTCAACGCTGCCTAGAATGGTTAACAACTCGAGGGTGTTACAACATCAGCAATATCAAGATGGTTGACAATTTGTCTTAGAGCGTTTGTTTGTTGTGTGAATTCAATTATTTGTAGTGCAGTTCGCTATATATTAATCAAGGTGAATAAATTAATTGATTAGTTCCTTTTTTCATTAATAGAATCTAGAAGAAGAAGAAATAGTTTGCAGCATAAATGAGCAAGTGATAAATATTAAATTAGTGTAAAAAGTCGAAAAACATGAATTATTTTATAATTACACATGTTGCACGACTTTTGAAGCAAGTCTGAAGTCATTCGGTTTATAGTTACATTGCTTTACAAGTGTGGAAAAATCCTAACATAACCTTGAAGTGGGGCTTGCCTTTGCCAATTAATATGTCCTCGTCATCCTCGATTCCAGCTCCGGTAGTTTTGCTCCAATATTTTGCCTTTGTAAACGTTTTTTGTAAGTAACGCATTTTAAATTTAAGCAAATCCCACGATGCTTCAATGCCCAAAACTTCAAGCAAACGTTTATAAAAAATGTGTGCTGTTGGTTTCTAGACATTGACTAAGCTTTACGACATAATTAACAATTAACGAAAGCAGAAACATTCAACGCTTCAAAACGTTCACCTCCGTGGTCTAAAATATTTACAATTACGTCGTCACACCATTTCCTTACACGTCTTTCGCACTTTCTTTTCTCAGATTCAGACACTAAATGTTATATGTTATTGAATAGTTTATTTCAATGAAATTTAAGAAATGTGACTTACTTCTGAATTTAATTTTAAATTTTGAATAATTTCATTTGTTTTCACAGCTGTTTTAAGTTTACATGCACAGTGCTAACTTTTTGAAATTTGTGCGCACATACAACAACAAAATACACGACGTCATACAAATGTTCTCTTTGTAACATACCTGTAATTGAGCAGTTTTGCTAGATAAAAAACCAACTGTCATTTTCTTACACTAGAGTAAAAATGTATTACAGTCAATGGTTGAGATTGAGTTAAAGTTCAAGTTTTCATTCAAAGCATTTTGGTGTTGCAGAGTAATTTTTATTTTACACTTTAATTTTTTACTCTTTTACTCAGGGCCTCGTGAAAACCCCTATTGTTTTTGTTTCAAATGAAATTTTTATAAAAAAAAAAATTTCTTTGCATATAAATTTTAAAAACATCAATACAAAGATTTGATTTCTTATTTTTGTACAACTATAATTACCTAAAGGCGTATTTTATCCAAACCCTCACTCGACGATGCTGATGCCAATATCAAAAAAAATTTGCGCCATACAGCTTAGGGCCACTCTAATAAACATGCAACTAGACTGTCTCATTTGCAAAAGTATCTCAGATCCTCCCTCCGCAGGCTGATTCTGAATACAGCATATTTGAAGGTCACGCAGGACGAACAAAATTTTCAAATTTGTAAAAACTGAGTGGGCACCACCTTAAAGAGTTTTGGGGTACATTTTTTAAAATTTCACTTATTGATTTTTAATCACTATTTAATGAAGGGAAATATGTTTGAATAATTTCATCATTGATTCCGCTATTTCTTTGAATAATTTCAGGATCGATTTTGAATTGATGCCATTAAGTTTGAACTTTTTTGAAAACATCTATGTCCCATATAACAGAAGATAGGCCCAGTAGCTTTTTGCTAACCGATCCAAGTACTTACGCGCCGAAAGAGCGATAAGTTGACGACAATGAAAAAATAACAACCAACGACACCGAGAATCAAATGCTTTTCCAAGTTGTAGAAGAACACCAAAAAAATCTTCCTTATGAATATAAAAAAATTCAACAAAAATGAGGAGAAAAAACATATTAAAGTTTATTTTAGTAAAAAACAATATTTTGAAAATTTAATTAAACAAAAAAAAAATGCAACGAAAATAAATTATTACATTTTTTTTTGATTTTACAAGAAAGGTAATAAAATTGTCTTCAATATGAATAAATTGTTTTCTGATAGTGTCACTTACCATGACGTGGCAGATGATTCAATTCAAAAAACTTGAAAAAAATTAACAAATTTCAAGTTTAAATGGCTGAATTCTTCCACAAATTAAACAGTTATCAAATAAATAAGAACACAGTTGGATTAAACGTACAATTTTGGTTCCATATCGATTAAATTTTTTTTTTGTCATTAAGGCTGTGTGCTATTCGGAAACGTTTCACTCGTGGTAGGAAAGAAGGTACTGAGTTGAATACAATTTCTGTCTGTTGAAATAACATTGGCATTTTTGCTGTGCCAAAAGAACAATGAGATTTTGACAACTAGAAATTTTGGCGTTTTAGATTTCGTCGGTGTATTAGCGCGAGAATATAATTTATTTTGCAAAATTGTTGATATAACTGAAAATGAACAGAATTTTACGCAAATATTTTCCACTTCTGGTTGCTTTGCTGTCGGAAGCAAAACGTTTTGAAATTCTTTGACTTTTTTTAAAGGAAGGGGGAAGAGTAAGTACTGCTTTTGCTTTTCTGCTCCGGACAACTACCTAAAACATTATTCCTTTAAGGATATTATCTATATTCGACCAAGAGGTTATTCCAAAACATTAAATGCCATTTTGAATGGAGACAATGCACAAACTTAAATGCATTTAAGAGTGTCTGCTAGCTGTTTTCGCAAAATTCTCTAGTTTATTCCAGCAAAGCATCATGGATGGTCAATAGAGTATGAAGTGGTTTGCTATCGAGTAGCAAGTGGCTTTATGGGATTGCGGACAGTATGCAATATAGTTCTACATATTACGTAGAACTTCCTTTACTGTTTTGTTGGAACTGACATTATTTTTTAATTTTTTGTGCTTTTTTAATTTATAATGAACTAAAAATTTTAGCATTCATTAATTTCACTTTAGTTATTTTAAGCGCGAACTTACAAGACTTTTTTTTCTAATAATGCTTGTGTCAAAAATTCTCTTGCCGATTGTCAAAATTTATACTAGCCCCTGAGGCTACATGAATTTTTGACAGTCATATTCACCTCGCAAGTGCCAAATATTCTCATTCAGACTGTCAAAATTTCATCATCCGAGTGAAAAGTTTCCGAATAGCACACAGCCTAAATAGTGATTAAAAATCAATAAGTGAAATTTTTAAAAATGTGCCTCAAAAAATCTTTTTTAGGTGGCGCCCACTCAGTTTTTATAAATTTGAAATTTTTTTTCGTCCTTCGTGACCTTCAAATATGCTGTATTCAGAATCTGCATGCGGAGGGAGGATCTGAGATACTTTTGCAAAATGTATGGAGTAGAGATACAGTGTAATGTTCACACCCTTAATTTTTTCAAGTTTATTATATAAGTTGATATCAAAAAAATTATAAACTTTGATTACGCTATGAAGAGTGAAGGACACATACAGCATCGAATTTTTGATTTCCGCATAGCTTATGAATCTTAATGAAAACTTAACTTTTCATGCAGTTTAATTAGAGATGACTTTTAAATAAAAAAAAAAGAAATAAACACTTTCATTTTAATGAGCTCAACAAGAAATTTTGAATGATCCGAAAATTTTAACGAGAAGAAAGTATACATACAGCTACATTGTGCTGTTTTTTTCAAGGCAATCGGTAGCACTCATATAATTCGACACCGAAACAGAAGTTTAACTATCATACGAAAATGTGAAAATTTCATAAAAAATCCTTAAACGAAATTGCGATATGAGCAAAATTTAGCCAAGCCAGAGTATAGACTATTATAATAGATTAAATCGGCACAAAATCCATTACGATCGAACCGCGCTACGGCCTGCAAAAAAGATTTTTCGAAGATGTTTCGGCCTTATCATAAATGGGACCAAGATCCGGGAATCAATTGTTCAAACCTAGTGAATCACAGCGGCATAATTTTCACAAGTACGTTCATTCCAGAAATAAAAAAAACCTTAATCTCCGGAACCTTAATAAGCACCCATACTTATAAACAAGGAAATTAACTTTTCGATGTATAATCTGTTCTAAGAACATGAAAGAAAATTAAGTATTTGCAAAAAATTCGGACAAACAATCTTTTTTTTTTTATACGAAGGTATGCAAATTACAGAGTCGTATTCCTTTTTAGATATTGACGCTTTTTAAAATTAAATTGTGTTAAAGATTCCTAAATGTTTCGAATTGTTTTGCACATTTTTTTAATGAACGTACTTACAAAAAAGTAATGCCAAAGTGATTGACTAGTTTTAAGCCAATGATTCCCAGATTTTGGTTCACTTTTTACATGAAAGAGCCGAAATATCTTCGAGGAAGTTTTTTGGCCGTCCATAGCGCGTTTTGATCAGATGGAATTTTGAGCCAATTTCATTTTTTATAATAGTCTATACTTTGGTTTACTTAAAAGTCATCTCTGAATAAACTACATGCATAACTTTTCATTAGGATTTATGAATGCTCAGTTTTTTGGAAAGAGTGAGCGCGCTCACATTTGGAACGAATTTAACAGCCCTTCTTAGAAGCTAACGCTTCTTTCAGCAGTACCCCGAACGACCGCACCCCGATTTTTTTTTACTTTTTTATTTCTCTACTTTATACTGGTTTTGACAAGCTATGTTTTTCAAACGAACTGTCATTTTTTTCTCTCACTCATTGTTTTGTGCACGGTATGCTACACATAGTACATTCTATTTTCAGTTCAGGACTCGATTTCTGCCAGTTGTCCAAATTGTTTTGGACCGTGAAGATAATTTGTCGGTTGCTTGGAATTTTTGCATGAAAAAGATGCTCTCTCAAATTCCAGTGATTTATTTTACCCGAGAAAACAACAACAAAGTTTGTCGGTGTCGGTAAGTGAAGCATGCACCATAGATGCTCAATCCGTGTGTACGAGGGTGGTCTGAAAAGTTTCCGACTTTAATGTGAAGATGGCAGCACTTGTCAATAAAAGCTAAGAAATGTAGTTGTGCATCTTTTGACTGGCACTCACCAAAATGTCAGCCATTTTGGACGCCCAGTTGTTTTTTACTATTTGAGCCGCCACATTGTAGAAGTGAGTATGAATCGGGTTGCGTGCGCTAAGGGTTTAATAGGTTTTTGTACATATTTTTTTTTCGAATATACTCAGAGTCGCAAAAAAGCTATTTGTTGCATAACACTGGTGCGTACATGGGTATGTGAGTACAAGTACCAATATGGACAAGTGTGACTTAATGTCACATTGTAGTGTGATGCGTTCGTATTTTACAAAAAGATATAAATTAAAAAAAATAACGGAAGAATTTTAATTCATTTTAGGATACAAATAGGCTTTTATATCAATAAACTGAAAATTAAGTGTGATCCAAGGCCATACCACAGTAGGATTAGGGTTAAAGAATTCCTTGACATATGTAAAGGAGCGGTCAAAAAATTTTAAGCTGAAAATAATTAAAATGTCAAAAGAAAACGTCGAAAAAGTTCTGTTACAAATTATTGCTAAATAGCTATAAAATATTATATCTCTGGTAATATCAATTGGCTCTGGCAATGCTATAGTTTGTTTAAAAGGTGGCAATTTTTAGAAGATATAAGGTCTGTTTCCGTACTCGATTGTAGTAACTTGTAATGTGCTAGAATGTGTTTCCGTACTTTTCTAGCTAGAAGAACAAGCATAAAACCGCTCTCTCGAGCTCGAGAGTTGCTCGAAGTGTGCTAGAACAAGGTTGATTTATAAGGTTGTCGCAGGGCTGATCGCACTCTCTTCTCAGTACCCATAATTGTCAAAACCAGCCAATTTTGCGAATGACTACGAAAGAAAAACGGATGATAAAAGAAAGCTTAAAAGATAAAAGATGAGCTGTCAACTTCGATTTGACAATTATGGGTGCGCGCTCTTTCCCTAGCGACAACCTTATAAATCAACCTTGTGCTAGAAGAAATTTGTTCCAGCTACATAAGAACAAGCATCAAGAAGAATAAGCATCAAGAAGAACAAGCAAATGTCAAATTGTCGTTCGTTGTTTGGTTATGTTGTGCGATTAAAAAAATATTTCCAAATAATTAAATATCAATAAATATCAATACATATACGTATAAGTAAATATAAAACATCAAGTTAAAATTGGCGTCGTTTGCGTTTGTAAAAAGTTAAAATTGGCGCTGTTTACATTTGATAGGCAATCAGCTGTTTTCGTGCTTGCAACTAGCTATGATAGAAATTGTTTCCGTACTTTTGACACTATTCTCAAATTTCATTTTACTCTCTCACATTGAACTTTACTCGACTTTTACTTGAAAATGTGTACGGAAACACACCTATTATTTAAATCGCATTGTTCTGTGAAAAGTTATCTTAGTTTAAAAATTGGTGAAAATTCGGAACATTGTCGTCATATTTTGCTTTTCTATTATAGAAAAGGTAAGAATGCGTGAAATTTACTATTTAATTTAATTTAAATTGTGAACTTTACGGAGACGATTTTGTAACTAGAAAAACAGCAGCGAAGTGGTTTGCTTGTTTTCGATCTGATAATTTCGATGTAAAAGATGTATCTCGCTCTGGTCGACCAATCATTCAAATAGCCGACGAAATCATGGAAAAAATTGAGCATGACTGGCACATTAGCAGCGTGGAGGCTGCCAGGGAACTAGGCATTCATCATTTGAAGAAAGCTGGATACGCAAAGAAGCTCGATGTTTGGGTGCCACATGAATAAGCAGCGCAAAATTGAATATCCATTCATTGCTAAAACGGAACGAAATCGAACCATTTCTGAACCGAATGATTACGGGCGTTGAAAAGGGCATCAGGTACGACAATAATGTTCGAAAAAGATCATGGACAAAGCAAAGTCTTCACAAACGCTGGCCGGAATTGACACCAAGAATGGTAATGCAGTGCGTCTGGTAGGATTGAAAGGCTTTCTTAATTTTGAGCTTCTATTACCTGGTCAAATGATTTATTCTGTTCTCTACTGTCAACAATTAAAGAGATTGAAGCAAGCAATTCAATGGAAGCTGCCAAAATTGATTAACCGGATTAACAGGTATTGTGTTCCATCATGAAAACGCCAGACCACACACACATATATGATGACCCGGCAGAAACTGCGAGAGGTTGGCTGGGAAGTTTTGATGCATATAGCCGGGACCTTGTACCTTCAAATTATTAATTGTTTTGATCTCTGGAGAACTCACTTAATGGTGTAAATTTAAATTCTGTGGTTGCCTGCAAAACGCACTTGGATCAGTTTTTCGATCAGAAAACCTAGAAGTCTACACAGAAGATATAATGGTAGCCCAAAAATGGTAAAAGTTTATCGATCAAAACGGTACATATATCGTTTAATAAACCTCGTTTCAGATATTAGAAAAAGGTATTTAATTTTTGGTCAGATTTGTAAACGAACTTTTCGAATACCCAATTTAAGTTCAAATTAGAATTTAAAAAAAATCATGTTGAATTAATATTAAAAAGTATATGATACCGGATTAGATTAATTAAATATTTTGCATTAAATAAAAAAATAATCAATAGTTTTAATATAATGATTATTTTAAATTATAAAAAAACAATGTATAAAATGAAGTTTTATAAGAATGTCACAAAAATTAATAAAGTGGTATGTTACTAAATTTACTGAAATATAAAAATATGTATTCCTAAAAAATTTCTAAATTCAAAAAGTTCCTGACTAAAGTTATTTCCTTCCCTGCCTTCCTGTCAGAGTGTGTGTTTTTTTTTTAAAAAAGCGAGTAAAGAAACTTATTTTGTTTATTTACGTATGCACTTAAGACTAAGTTCATAGATTAAACGTTTATTTCTAATATAGCTTCAAGCGAAGCTTTCTTTTGTTTTAATTCATGAACTTATATGACATAAACGTGCGGCTTATGGCGGCCAATCATTGTGTCATTTGCACCAAGCTTATATCTCCTACATCTAACTTGGTCACAAAACCATCGATGATGATTCACTCAAAGCAACGCTAAAATGTCTGGCGTTGCATTTGATGGGAGAGAGAGAGAGAGAGAGAGAGAGAGAGAGAGAGAGAGAGAGAGAGAGAGAGAGAGAGAGAGAGAGAGAGAGAGAGAGAGAGAGAGAGAGAGAGGCACACACACAATAGAGAAGAGAAAAAAATAGAAACAAAATTTTATAACAAACAAAAAAGAGCGCGCAGACAACAGATGTCAAAGTAGTATTGCCAGAGAGACGAACTGAAATTTACCACTATTTGGGAAAAAATTTACGAGTTTCGGAGAACATTTAGCTTTTTCCAAAAAAAAAAATATAATTTATAAAACAATCTTTTTTATTGTAAATATTTAGTGCTATTTTCGGGTCTAAGAACTGCATTTCTGAAAATATTTTTTTGCCGGGTAGCTTTTTTGAAATTTCTAAAAATTGTTGGCAATGCCTGCGGACATCTTATACTTCACTTGACAATTTTTTTTTCAGCTTGATCTTTATCTCATTTCGCTTACTTCTTTTTCCTTGGTGTGTTTTAGCAAATTTTTTTGCACTTAAATTAAACTTCGCAGCAACTCAAAAATTAAAATAATGCACAAAATGCTACGCGTAAATAAATTTTGCTGAACTGTGTTTAGTCAGTAATCGTTAAAACGAAACTACCAGGAATTACTGCTTGCTGGTTATTTTGTTTTGTTATCTTTGGGTTTAATAAACTTGTTGCTTTGTTGAGCAACTACAGATGGATAATTCAATTTTTTTGTTACACAGTAGCAGTTCAAAGAGGTAGCAGTTCTTCCAATAACTAAAGAAATTGACAAGTCTAAAATTATGATAACGTTAGTAAAATTTACCACTTTTGGTCAAAAACAACCTTTTTTATCTCTGCCCAAAAAATGAGTCAAAATATACCTCATTAAGGGAAATTTACCTCAATCTGGTAATAGTGTGTCAAAGTAAAAAATAAAGCTTTTTTGAGAGAGTGCTTTATATTGCCGGTAGATGGAGCGGCAAGCAGTCATAGAGCATTTGTATAAAACGGTTATAGGTTATATTGGCTGAACAACGCTGCAGAAAAAGAAAAACAAATAAAATGAGAGACAAAAAAGTTGTAGAAAAATTATAAAAATATATGAAAAATACAAAAAATACTAGAAAAAAAATGCAAAATAAATGTGAAATGATAATAACAAAAATTTTAAAAATATAAAAACATACAAGAGCCAGAAAAGATTACTTTTAAGAGAACAAAATAAGAATAGCAAAAAAAAGAAAAACTATCAAGCACATTAAAACAAAAATTGGCTTTTTATTGAATCATGCAAAACAAACGCTTCACTTCCGTTTATCAAATACCCAGCATGTCATTGCCACACACACCCAGTTTTCATTTGCTTCTTCATTTTGCTTTACCTTACATTGTGTTTTTAGTTTCTTTGTTTTGTTTTTTTGTTTGTTTGTTTTTTTACTTCCCATTCTAATTTCGGCGCTCTAAAATAAAACATGTGCTCGCTTTAAGCTTTTCTGAATGAAAAGCTTTGTTGTTTACATTTTTGTTTGAGTTTGTTTCGCTGTAATTGAGAAGAGTGACCAACGGAGAGCGCAATTTATGAATTGAAATTGCGAGTGCAAAAGGCGAGTTAAAATTTGAGAGAGTATTTTTGTGAAATTTTTAAAATTTAAGACTTTTTAACAAAAAAAAAAAAAATTTTTTGTATTCAAATCAGCCGTATTTCTTTTTATCTCACATTATTTTGTTAAAATGCATAAAAAATTATTCGCTTTCCTTCAAAATTGTACTCTCTCTTATTAGAAAATATCTCATTTGCTGCTCAACTAATGTCCTTTTTGCACCTTCATCCTTCAAAACCGATGCTATTGCCGAATCCTTAAATCCGATTGTGTTGCGTTTGCCAATTCAGTTCGTTTTGAACCGTCGCGCTGTACAGATGTTGGTCTTTGCTGCCGCATCGTCAGGACTTCCGTTTCCTTTCCGATGTTAAACGACGTGTCGAGGAAAACGTAACACAACGCACACACACATACGCACAATAAAACGCAGTCACACAGTAACGCACATAGATACAGCACAAACACTTATACCGACACACATATACTCACCAAACATACAAAGCCGCCCGACTAACAGCGAAAGTGAAAAGAGCAAAAAGCAGACGTAAGCTTAAAATAACCAAAACAAACAAACGTAACACGTGCGTGCGTTCAAAGTGTGTAAAGGATAAAGCATAGAAAGAAGCAAAAACGAAAAATAAAACAAAAAAAAAAATTTATATAAATGAGACAAGACAATAAAAAAGAAAATGTCAAAAAATAAATTAATTTTATACAGCGCTTTGCAGAGAAATAAATAAGAAATAAGTACAACTAAACTTAATAATTCAATTGAAGGATAATCGTTGCACTCTTTAAGGACACGACGACTACAGCATTCAATATATATGTTATGCGTGTATGTATGTATATTATTTATGCATATTTATCATACAGTCATAATGGAAATGATATGCATGCCAAGTACTTCAAATATATTGGAAAAATATAAAATTCATATCTCTTTTTATTGTTGTTGTTGTTGTATGTGGTCCTGTCTGACAGGCTGCTGCTTGCTGCTGTTCGTTGATATGTAAAAAATTGTATTCTAATCCTTATACACACATGCATTAATATTTTTAATGCTGTTTTTTGTTGAGCGAGATCCGGCAGCATTGATGTGTGTGTACGATTGTCAAAGCTCTATACATATATATGTATATATATAAATATAACTGTGTTTAAATGCGTGTTTATTGAGTCATTATTTAATGTCTTTTAATGCTCACTTGAAATTCGAACCCTAAAAATGTGCTGCGGCATGACAACATGTCCCTAATGATGTAAGTACACACAACAAGAAAAAAACAAAACAAATTTTGAAAAAATAAAAAAAAAAATCCAATGATATTTTATCTTTATGCAATTGAATAACGAACCCAGTCTTTGCTACTGAATTGAATTTTTAATGAGCAAAAAATGCTTATGACAGGTTAAACACATCAAAAACGTGCCTTTTATCTACAAGGAGCAAAATAAATAAATATATATATCGATACACAAATATGAAAAGTTAACTTAATAACTCTTATTGAAATTCTCAATATATTATTGTTGTTGATTTTCTGCCGAGCTGCAGTTTAATTTGTCTCAGCCTACCTTGGCGTATGCGTAACACATAATTGCAATTTTTTTTTTATTTGTTTTGGCAGCAATTTAGCTCTTTTTCCGTATAATGGTGTATCATAATTATTGCATTTTCTGCTAATATATTCTATACTTAGTTTCTAGATTAACATATTTTTTAATTTTTACACCATAAAAGATAAAAAAAAGGTGCGAATATTCTGAAAAATTGGTCCAATGATACTCTCATATTTTCCATATGGCTTCACCAAAAAAAAAAAAATTTGTAACAATAAAGAAAATTGTCTTCCTATTTAAAAAAATCTTTTATTTTTGCGTCCATCAAGATAACTTTTTAATGTAACAAGATAGGTGTTGTTAAATACAAAATTTTTATAGTTGAGAAATCAACAAGAATTTTAGTAATATGAAAAGACAATCTTGTCATATTTAGAATGCGTCTTGTTTTCTTTAAAATGTCGTATCTTTCAAATAACAAGATCTTCAGGTTAAATGAAAATTGTTGATTTTAATATGAAGATAGCACCTCTTTCCATTTCAAAAAATCAATGTTGATGTAAAAATTTTTATGGTTACTGAAAACACACTTGTGGTTAATAAAATAAACGTATGGTTCCGAATTAAAAACAGTTTTCTTTACAATAAAGGAGTTATATTTGTATATGGAACTGATTTCTTTAACAAATTTTGTGCAATTAATGGCAGGTCCGTAGTAAGGATTCACCTCAGGGGGGTTTTGGAAAAAAAAAATTGCAAGTAGATACCAGTAAAAAATTAAAAGAAAGGTATGGACATTTTTCCAAGCAAAACCGTTTTTTTTTAAGACTATTCGTGAAAATGTCTGTTTTTAAATGACCATAAAGAAATGACAAGAGTTTATTGAATTTTTTGATCAAATTAATTTTGGGTACTGAGTTTTTGAATATTGCCTTTATTTTTTAGAAATGGTCCAAATTAAGAATTTTTAATTGTCGTTCAAATAAATATCATAAAGTTTCACTAATACTTTTATCAAAAGGAGAACCAAAAAATTATGATCTATAGAATTGTTGTTTTTTTGGCTGCCTTATTCCTCTATTGATCCCTTATTGATACTTATATACAAGGCATTTGGATATATCATTCTTTAAATATTACCTTTCTCGAAAAATTTTATATCATGGTTGAAATAACCATCCAACTCCCAATAGCAATAACCATATATTTTTTTAAAAATTATTTTGAGCAGAAGAATCGATTACAACTAAAGTCATATTTAAATTTCAGATTATTTTTCAAACCCATAGTTCGAAAACTGGTCTTTGCATGGAACCAATATCTTAAAGCCAATATACTTTTTTGCATTATCACATCAAAAGAAGACTTTTGTTTGAAGACCATTACTCAGCTGGATAAATTTTTATAAAAAGAAATAAACAGTAATTTTTTTTTGGATATTTACAAATATTTGTTCAGTCTTGGATTTAAATTTAAATTACTTGCAAAATGCAAAATTTCGAAAAACTAAAAATACAATTTTTTTCAACTTCTTAATTGTTCTTAAGAATGCCGAAGTTTAACTAATGTAATTGTTAGTTTTTCTTATGAAAATTTGTTAACATGATTAAAAAAACCATCAAATCCCCATAGAATTGGAATCCATAAAAGGTTTTTAAATTATTTTTTATTGATAATTTTTTTTGAAAAAACTCATGTATAGATTTTAGGTGATTTTCTGAAGCCAGTAATTTAGAAAAGACTTCGCACAGGCCTAAATTGTTGTCACAAGTTGGAGATTTAAAAGTTGTTATATACCAAGAAAGAAACAAAAGAGAATAGGAAAATTGTTTTTGTCATTCGCTTTGCGTGTTAAATTTCGTGGTTTATGTAATTTCTGCTATATACAGCTTTTCAAATTTTGAAAAAAAAATCCATTTAAACGAATGCTTTCTAAAAGGTTTTGGGCCCAATAACCTTAGTATTGCATAAAAAATATCAACCTTATTTTCTACAATTTATAAAATTATATTTGTTCTGGGTATAACTTCAAACATATTTTTTTCTAGATATCAGGGAATTTTTGAGCATCAAAATCCATAATTGAAAATCGTTTTTTAATATACAAACTTCTTGCAGTTGAATTTAAATATGATAATTATGCCTTTTATAAGCAAAGTTAATGTTTCATTTGGCTAAAAAATTGTTCATTGATTAAGTGAAGTTTCTTTAATTTGCGTTGAAAATGTTGAAACTTTTACATCTTAAAGTAAATTTACAACATAATCTCAGCTTTACTTAAAGAAAAGATCACATTTTGAATATAATAGTTTTATATGTGCTATCTTTTCATACTTTCTTGACCCTAAGGGGGGTTTGCACCCCAAAATTTCTCCCTTGGCTACGGACCTGATTAATGGCCTTATATTGCAAAACGCATGCTATCACCTCATTGGGGGGTTTTTGTCTGACAATAAATTGCATACGAAATTTTCAGTGAGATAAACAGATTTTTTACTTCATATTCGCACGGAATTGTGTGTAAAAAAAAAGTCCAACTGAGGTGATTGCGTGCGTTTTAAAAAATAAGGCCACTAATTAGGGCCAGTTATAAGGCCAGCAATAATTAAAAGCAAATACATTGGTTTTAATCAGTGACTTAAGTCACAATAGTGTTTGTTGAGGCATAAATAATTTTTCTTTAATAATTTCTTTAATAATGCATACTACGTTTACATTGCAGCTTAATTTTGAGATTTTAACGAAAAAGTTTTCGTAATCTCTAAACTGTTTACACAGTCTGTTGGGGTGTTACGTCTGACGTTTTGTTATTGTCAAAATTTTCCACACATGTATCATTTTGTTGTAGACCATAGCACACGTTTTTTTTTTAATTTCTTTGCTTGTTGATTTGTTTAAAAATTTATTTAATAATTTTAAAAAAATGTTTCAGAAACTTATTTTTTTATCAAGCAACATTTTCTGATTTAAAAATTTGTATACCCCAAACGCGTACTGCGTAAGGGATATATTAATTTTGTCATTCCGTTTGTAACGCCAAGAAAGAGGCGTGGCAGGTATAGAAAAATATATGTATATATTTGATCAGCATCACCTCCTGAGTCGATTTCCGTGTGTCCGTCTGTCTGTCCGTCTGTCGACACAATTACAGCCGTAATTTTAAAGCTATCGCGATGAAATTCAAATACAAGTTTATTTTTAAAAAAGGAAGATCAAGTTCAAAAATGGGCCAAATCGGATGAAAACCACGCCTACCTCCCATACAAAGTGACTTTATTTTAACCGTAAAATGTTTTTAAAATCCACAAAAATTAAAGAAATGCCTTCAAATATGCCGCGTAAGCTTTGATCTTCAATCTTAATCCTGGCTATGAAATTGGGAAAAATCGAATGGAAACCACGCCTACCTCCCAACCAAAGTGTCTTTATTTTAAATGCAAAATCTGTTAAAAATCCACAAAAATTAAAGAAATGTCTTGAAATTTTCCACATAACCTTTGATATTTAATATAAGCCATCTTTATGATATATGGCAAAATCGGATGAAAACCACGCCCACTTCCCATACCCACTGGCTTTATTTTAAAAGTAAAATCTCTCAAAAATCCACAAAAATTAAAGTAATGTCTTGAAATTTTGCATATTAGCTTTGATATATAATATGAATCATCTCTATGATATTTGGCTAAATCGGTTCAAAACCACGCCTACCTCACATACAAAGTGTTTTTATTTTAACAGTAAAATCTCTTTAAAATCCACAAACATTAATGAAATGCCTTGAAATTTGTCTTTGATATTCAATATAAATTCTCACTATAAAATTTGGAAAAATCGAATGAAAACCACTCCTACCTCCTATACAAAGTGACTTCATTTTAACAGTACTATCTCTTCAAAATCCACAAAAATTAATGAAATGCCTTGAAACTTTGCATATAAAAATTGATATTCAATATAAGTCTTGACAATGAAATTTGGAAAAATCCGATAAAAACCAAGCCTACCTCCCATGCAAAGTGGCTTTATTGAAAACGTTAAATCGCTTAAAAATCTGCAAAATTTACAGAAATATCTTGAAATTTTGCATACATACTTTGATATTTAACATAAGCCACTCTTTGATATTTGGCAAAGTTGGATGAAAACCACGCCTACATTCTATACAAAGTGATGTCATCAAAATTTAAAAACTTTCGTCAATATATAAAACTGAATGACATCGTGTCTGTATGTACCCAAGTTCCGCCCACGTCGTTTATCCAACCCATACATATATTCTACGGTAAAATGTGGATTCATTATACTAAAAAAGTGGGGGCGGCATTTTACTTTGTTTGCAAATTACTCTATGTGGCTGCTAAGGGTTAAATTAAATTAAGCGAATGACACAAATATTTTTACAGATTATACATCAAAATTTTATAGACGTCTAAAGACTTCGGATATATTTCAGTAAGTCCGCGGGGGGTATTTTAGCTTTGGTACCTGCCGAAGCTCCATTCCTTTCTAGTTTTATTTGACATTCCCTTTTGGTGTTTACGAAAAAACATGGATACAATGCATGGTAGAAGAATACAGGTAGATGCAGCGTTGGTTGTGCTCTCTTGTTCGTTACTGCCGATATTGTCAATGGCGCTCCCTGCTTGAAGTTTATATTTTATTTAATTAATTTTCCATGTTTTGTGCCTTGAATCAACTTTTTATTGCTTAAATATCAATAAAAACACGAAAAGGAACATTTTTTTACAATTTTTAATTAAATAAACAAGACAGTTTGAACTATTTAACTTGGTTTACATTTTGACAAATCTTTCTTTCTCACATCTTTCTCATAGCTTTGAGGTTTTTATTTGAGTTGTCAACTTCGTGTTGACATTCGCGGCAGTACGCTCTCATCTACCGAGTTTACCTGTATAAATTCCAACATGATACAGTGTAATATATGAGTAAATGAGTAAATGAGTTCGCCCAACATGAAAAATATTTTTCGCATCGGTCCAAAATCCTCAGCGGACAATAGCAACAAAGACTCCATCATCATAGCGAAATTCGAAGCACCTTACGATAGAAATCGTGTTCTTAGCTCGGTGTCTAATTTTCGACGAGCGAGTAACGATCTTTTGTGCTTACACCATGCCGGTTTTCAGTCATCCAAGCACATATTTGTAAATGAGGGTCTTTCAAAATCTAATTCGCTAATCTTGCAGCAGGCGCTGCGTCTCAAGAAGCAACATTTACTAACCGCAGCTTTCACTCGTCGTGGCATTGTTCACATAAAACGAAATAGTAATGAAAGCGCTATCTTTACCCTATGGCACCCACCCTAATAGCAATGTTCAAATACTTGATGATGAGACAACAAATGAAAAGCACTTAATTCTAACAACGATCCAACACTACGTCAGCAAAGGTAACAACAGCATTATGTGTTTTACCGTCAACATTGCCACCAGGATCAAACTCTCAAATAAAATATAACAAAATCCTCATATGTATGTTCATTAGACCGGTTCACATTACAAAAGTGTTGAAATATTTCGGTGCGCGTTCACTTTCTGAAAGTTCGAACCTATCGAAGTTCGAATTAGCTCAAAAATAGTTTAGGACACAAAAAAATTGTACCTCTAGGGGTTCCGCAAATCGTTTGAAGGTCATTTTAGAGCTATATTGGACTTTAACAATTTTAAAAAATGTCGTGTCTAAACGGAAAAACAATTGGAATATATTTTGATTGGAAACAATTGTTAACAATTCAGTCTTATTTAATTATTGTTTTTTTTTAAAATATGCATCTGGTAGTTTTTGGCGGAGTTTTAAAAATGCAATTTTGCTCTCAACCTAAAATTATCGTTTTTCCATACAGAACTTTTTTCTTATTTTGTTGTAGCGACATTTTTTTTTGTAATTTTGTATTTTTGTGCGAAATTTAGGTTTTCTTGAGGTGCAACATATTTTACAATTTATTGACCATAACTAACGAAAAAATTAAAAATACTACATTTATTATTTCTAATATTTATTTATTAAAACTATGATTTTTGTAATGCATTTTAATTTTTTTCTGCGCTTATCAACGATCTGCTCTGCAGCAAAAACTGTTTTTGCTCTTCATAAGAAGTTATTGAGATAGTAAATTCTGTTATTAATGCTACCTTCTCTCTGCTGAATCGTTAATAACATTTGACTTTTCTTGACCGTGGTCCGTGAAAAAAAGGTTGTTGTCAGGGCCATGGCAGAAGTACCAGAAATACACATGCTGGTAGGGTAGCTGTCTTTGTGCGAGAAAGCATTGTTTGTAAACTTATTTGTAAGTCCAATGAAAATGATCAAGTGGAGTATATTTTTGTAGAGAAAGCTTCTCAAGCCCCGAAACTTCTTATTAGTAATGCTTGCATATTTGTGATCGTTATACTCCGACATAATTATTCCCGGTGACCTCAATAGTAATATACTAGCGGAAAATCATCTGATAGACAATATAAGCACCTTAGGCCTAGCACCCGTGCACATTATAACTCCCACAAACTTTTCAAAACATTCAAATACTCTCTGCTCGACCTATTCTTCATTGGTTCAAAAGAGTTACTTTATGATCAGCTTTCAGCCCCCGTTTTTTCAAAACATGATTGGATTTTCCTTTGTTCTGATTTTGGTGTGCGTACACCCGAACAAAAAATAATGTACAGGGATTTTAAAAATATAGATTTTAATGCACTTCCTATTGATTTGGAAGGCATAGACTGGTACAGAATACCAATACAACAAGCCAACAGTTAACGGTCAAATTACGTTGTTAGAAAATAATGTTAATCAACTGTTTGAGAAATTTGTGTCAATAAAATCAAAACTCATTAAAAATCAATTAAAAACTCAATTAAAAATTTAATTTTCAAACGAGATGGAGCTTACAACCGCTGGAAGAGGTTCAAAACGTCAGATCTGTACAAAGTCTTTAAGGAGTGTAGAAGAAATGTAGTGAAAGCGTGTAATGAAATTAGCATACTACGAACACAACTATGACTCAGCCGTTGGTGGGATTCAAACTTGGAATATTATAAAGCAGATTGGAGGGGGCAAGGTTGCTACGCAAACTTGTTGTAATGTTGGCGTCGATACACTGAACAAAAAATTTATCGATCTTCCTCTTCCTAATCTAGTCGCAAATCCATTTCCAGTATTAGAAAGTACCTCAGAGTACCTTGAAGTTTATCAGAGTTCCTTAAAAGTTAAATCAAATGCATTTGGTTTAGATAAGATACAACCCAAATTCTTAAAAATTATTCTGCTAAAACAACTCTATTTACTGCTTATCTTTTCAATACTATTATTATGTCATCTTCATTCCCAACTAGCTGGAAAAAAGCCAAAATTATCCCAAAAACATTCCTAAAACAGACAAGGAGTTCCAACCAATTGCAATCTAACCATTTTTATCAAAAGTTTTTGAATCTATTATTTACAAGCAAATAAACCAACATCTTCTTAGAAATACTTTGCTTACTGATAGGCAATCTGGGTTTCGACCTAAGCGAAGCTGTGCTACTGCACTAATGGATGTATCTGACGAAATTCGTAGAAACCTTGATTGCCACGAAATATGAATGATTTTTGACCATTTTAAGTCATTCCACACAGTCGATCACAATATCTTATGCGCGAAACTATCAAGCAAGTTTAATTTTTCTTCGAATGCCACACTTTTTCTGTTGTCATATCTGTCCCGGCGGACGCAGTCTGTAAACATTGGCAGTAATGGTTTAGATTTCTTGCCAGTTGCTTGTGGCGTTCTTCAAGGTTCCATCTTGGGAACTCTTTTGTTTGCAATTTACGTGAACAATTTGCCAAATATTTTAAAACCAAGATCTAAAGCGAGCTTACAACTGGGCCTGTGTCAACGGTCCTTGCTTGAACCCACAAAAGTAAAAATGCCTCATTGTAAGCAGAAAACTACCAATGATTCATGCATTGAAATTGTGAGTTCTACTAAAAACCTGGGCATTGTCTTCATAGATCGCTAACTTGGACCAATCTCATCAAAATTACGGTAGGAAAAGTTTACGGTATGGTCCGCAACCGTTCGGCTACTCAAAATTTTACTCCTCGAAGGATCAGAATGCTTTTTGCAAAGGCATATTTAGTACCTACCGTCTTGTATGGATGTAAACGTTTTGCTTACTGTGATGCAACAAGCAAGCGGAAAATAAAATTACGTAAATAACGCAAAACAAATTTTCAACCTAATATTCGACAGTCTGCTCAACTTAAGAACTCGGGTAACACTACACAAAATCATTTTCACCAAAGAACCAGATTATCTGTTCCTGCAAAAACTAAAATGTTTGCTGTCTAATCGCGGTAATCGTTTATTACAACCAAAATATGCCTGTTTAACGTCCGAACGTCAATTTTATGTTAATGCCATACGTCTTTGGAACTCTCTACCCAACAATATGCAGAGTATTAGCAACGCAACGCAATTTAAAATTGCAGTCCCTTGTTACTTGTCGTAATCATGATATTTTACACAAAAACATTTACGGATTCTAGTATTAAATGTGTGAATTTTTTGTTTTTAAGCTTTAAGATAACTTGATTATTATTTGTATTTGTTTGTAATGAACATATATTGTCCCACTGAACCATAAGCGAAGGTTTTGAGTAAGGTGAGAGTTTTGCGAACGTTTTTGGTTAGAATTTTTTTTTTTAAATATTTTCTTTTTTATTTTGTCGCTTAAAAGTGCTTGCTATAAAAGATTAAATTCGTGAAAGCTTTTCCCATAAAGAAAAATTGTGCATATATTGCGAAATTCATTAAAAACTTATTTTGAGTTGAAAATGAATCATTTTTGTATCATTTCAGTAGGTAAGACTTCCTTGCAAATTAACCATTTTTTGTTCATAAATGAGTTCGGAAATGAATCATTTATGTTTCTTTTTTGCATTCTGAAATGAGTTCAGAAAAGAATATTTTTTTTATCATATCAGTAGGAATTAATTTCTCATAAACGAACCATTCTTTGCTCATAAATGAGTTCACAAATGAATCATAAATGTTACTTTTTATATTCTAAAATCAGTTAAATAAAGGAACTTAAAATGAAAATGTTAACCTTCGAACAAACGTCATATGAACTTTTTTACCAGTGCGAGATGGATGTACTGCTACACGTATGAAAATTTTCAACATTTCAACATTTCTATCAAAAATTAAAATCACGCCCAAATAGAATGAAAACCACGAAAAAATTCCATGCAAAAAAGTAATCAAATAAATTCCCCAATTAATAGCTTAACTATTTTGATATTTCATATATAATTTGGAAGTTTGTCAAATTGTAAAACAATCACGCCTTTCCCTTTTCCTTTGAAACATCAATATCATGAAAAACACAATGCGTGAATTCCAGCCCAGGTATATTAATTCTATTAACCCAATGATTAATATGATCAATCAATCAATTTAGCAATAATCATTTCTTCTTTAACAAAATATCGATATGTAATAACAAATAGTATTATGCAATAATAAAATTTATAATTCAAAAAGATTTTTTTTTCAACTCATTACTGTTTGTTTGTTTTTGAGAGGCAATTCAGTCCAAAGATTGATACAAAAAGGGCTCATTTTCGAGTGCCGAAAAATAACTTTTTATGGATCTTTTTTAACTCATTTCCGAACAAAAAAAAAAAGGATAATTTATGGTTCTTTTTTTAACTCATTTGCGAACAAAATAAGATTCGTTTTTGAGAGGCATTTTAGTCCGACGAATGATACAAAAAGGGTTCATTTATGAGTGCCGAAAATGAACGTTTCTACCCGAAAAGATTCATAAATTAATTCAAAAATGGTAGTTTTGGTTCACTGGGAAGTGGTAGGTACCCCGAGCTACAGGGAAGATATGTTAAAAATCCTGGAAAAAATCGCTTGCAACGAACTTTTATCGAAAAAAAATTCGTATTTTTTCCTTATTGGCGATCAAAAATCGAAAGTTATTTCATACCAGAATTATTGCTCCAGTAATAATTAAAATAAGTCTGAAAGTGCCAAACAAATTTTCCGAAAGTATCCACCTTACAGTAAAAAAAAAGCAGAACATACAATTATCTTCGCATTTGTGTCGAAGAATTAATCGCTTTGGGATTGTAAACGAATACTTTTTCGAAACATAAGCGAACCTTCGTTTACGAAGTTACCGTTCGTTCGCCAAACGTATCTTTTTCAAATCGAATTCGATTGTTTTCATCGCGAACTATTCGTAAATTTTTAAACTTTCGATATTGAACTCGGATTTTGTGGCGTGTCAATTTTTGTCATAATGTTAGAGTTTCCTCTATATATATATACATGTCTGCTTCATTTAGCATTAAATATCGTCGCAAATGCAACATAAAATACGATGCAAGTCGTGCAAAGAAAAACGCATCAACATTTGTAACTGTGTAGGCACGGTAAAATAAACCCAAGTATACCCGTTAGCATAAGGTCAGAGCTTGTGACCATGAAGCGTAGGTTCAGTGGTCCTAACTGCAGTTGAAATTTTGTGCATTTTTTAAATTAAATATATTAACAATCATACAGGCAGGTTTCGTTTTTTTAAGCAATAAATTCTTTTTTGGCTTCTACTCTATGGAATAAATTGCAAGATGTATACTATGCGTTCTTTCAGGTTTGTTCGTATTTTGTTCGCTTTGATGCAAGGGAGGCAATGGTGCGATGTTAGCACGTTCAACTTGCAGTAAAATTGAACGCAGTTCGATGCGAGTACGGAAAGGGAAAAGTGCATTATTCCCGAAACAGGTTTTTCGACCAATTTTTTCTTTTTAATATTTATAAATAAAAATATAATTAACAAAAAAATAAAACAGCAAGATCTGTAGTCTGTTCTATGAGTATCGAGCCTGGGTTCCACTTAAGTCATAAAATTTAAATAATAAATCCTCTTGATAACCAACTGTTATCTAATTCTGTACGTGAATATTGATTTTTCCAGTAACTGTCCACAAACAAAAGCGACAATTGATATTTCCCATGATATCGCCACGTAGAAAATACTAGTTGGCTTTATGAAAAAAGACTGTTCTTGAACTAATACTGGTATGTAATACTGGTATGTAAACTGCATTATAAGCATTTGGATGCACTGATGGAGGGAATGTTCATAAAATAAATTAGCAATCTTCCCAGAAATTCTATTTTTGGGTAAAAGTTTCACATCTACTATGCGTGACGGACATACACATATTTTTTTTTTTATTATTTAAAAAAGCCAAACAAATATTAAAAAAAAAAAATTTCAAGAAAAGACTAATTTTTATCACCACTTCCGTGAATGTTTTCACTTTTAAAAAAGGATGAAAAAAACGTAACAACAGTATAACTTACTCCTGCATGGACCATTTTTATTTAAATAATCTCTTTGTATGTTACGAAATCGTTTATTTTTTTTCTGCTGAAAATTTATAAATTTTGAGTTGTGGCCCTTTTGTAGTTAGGGTGTGCTATGTACGCCTTTTGTTTATCCTTTATAGAAATTCTCAAATTGAAAGCATTAAATTCCATTTTAGCTGTTTATTTTACTTCTTTTTGTTTCTCTTTTTTGTTTTGAAACGTTTTTATTATTCAATTGTTAAAAGTTATCCTTACAGATTTAAATGCTCGAGAAATCTTTAACGATTAAATGTTGCTCATACGCAGCGTGGAACTATTTTTTTATATAAGTTTTCTGAGTTCTGTAAATACTCAAACTGCCTGCTATAAATATTGAAGTACTCCATATAAAATATTAGCTCGCCTAAATTGAAAAAAATGCGAAATCTGAAACTTTCTCAATTTCTTTGGAACAAAATTAAATCCCTCGATTTCCAGCACTACCTGTACGCTCCATAGCTTAACAAAAGAAAACAAACTTGAAATAGTTTAAACACACACACACACACACACCCGCAGCCTCACATCTAACACAAACATAAGCATGATTAAATTACACCAAGAGCCAGACATCATTTGTCATACGCTGCCAACTCAGGCTCTACTGCGCTCCCTTCGGCTCCACTTGTTCTACTTTTTGAATGAAAACATTTCGTATTAAGGAGTTGTGCTGCTGTTGTTGTTGAAGTTTTTTGTTTTTGTTTTTGTTTTCGTTTGTTTTTTTTTTCTAGGCCAAATTAAACGAATTACCAAATCTATTTTCTACACCATGTTTATTCTTAGGCTTAAAGTGCTGTTGTTTTTGTTGTTGTTTAGTGGTTGTTGTTGTGGCTATATTATAAGTATTTACAGTTGATATTATTATTGTCGCTTGTGCTTGGCTGGCTGGCTGGCTGGCTGGCTGGCTGGTTGGCTGGCTATATTTTTGCTTGATCCTCTCCGTATCTACGGCACTAGCTTACGGAAGTACAGTGATTTATATAACATTTCCTTGCAAAAGTGACGCGAAAGAAAAAACAAACAACAACAACAAGTAATGCTCAAAACTGTATAAATAGCGTAGGTCTTTTTGAGGCAAAACCTTCAAACACTGCCAAGCGCGCACAACTATGCCCTGATATGTCCAACTAATGGCCAAAGAATGACATTGGAAATCCATAAAACAGATGGAGTCCAAAACACTTAACTGCTTAGTTTTATTTTCAAAATACTTTTTATGCTATTTCATGGTGCATAAAGAGAGAGAGAGAGAGAGAGATAAAAAAAAAAAATAAAAATATAGAAAAAACATTCGTGATGACGAACAAAAATTACGAGCTGTTTTGGTGCATTTCCGGTATGAATTTATTTTTTAAATTTTTTCCTCTTTTTTTTTTTTTGTTTTGCTAAAATTAAATGTTTGTTGTATAAATAAATTGAATTTTGATATCTTTTATGCAAGTATAGAGCATTTAGTTATATAAGTGCTTTTGCTAAAATAAACAAAAAAAAAGAATAGTGTAACTGAAATGACAAAAACAATAAAATTGCTGAAAAAACTCAGCCTTAAAAATTAAAAAAAAAATGCCTACAAATTTAATAACTTTGTGCACAGGACCTTCGCCAACATAAAATTGACTACCAGAGTTAAATTGGCAGAGTGCACCTCGCTATCGATTATGGCCGGCCGCCTTGTTTTTAGTCATCAGCGTGCTAAGTAATTAAGTAACAATTATATGGTTTTGTGCTCTATCAATTTCTATTTATCTAATTATTTGGTCTACTTCTTAATCCAATGATCAGCAAATTACGTAATTAAAAAAGAAAATAAGCATTAATCATCTTTTGGTTGAACTTAGTCAATGTTTTTAGCAAATGTTGGCTAAATTTGGCGTTTTTTGACGAAATTTTTGGTAAAACTTTTTTTTGTTATTAGTTATTTTCCCTCAACTTGTTTACGAGTTTTGTTTTGATTGCTTTACAGCAATTATTTTTATTTTCATGCTGTTTTTAGTTTATAATCAGCTCTTTTTAAAGCAACAGCAAACAGCAACAGGAACAGCCGCAACAACATCATTATTGTAATCATTTCTTTGTCCATGCAAGTTCGCTTTCAATTATTTAGTTTGCAATTTTCTGCAAATGTGCTGCCTTTACAACACATGCTTTATTCTGTTTTCAAATCCCCTTCCTGCCTTTACAACACATGCTCTATTCTGTTTTAAAATCCCCTCCCCCCCAACCCCACCCACTATTCATTTATTTGCATTTCAAAGCAATCATTTTGTATTTGATCCTGAGCAAGTGATACGCCAAAGAATACGTTTTTGCGCAAAATAATGTATAATTAAAATAACGCAAACCTAGTGCTTAGGTTTTAATGGCCATCCAGTGGCTTGCATGTGAGGCTAATGAAGCACTTTTGCCACACTCCACAACATTGGTTTCGTAGAATTTCAGCTGTGGAAATTGCAGGAGAGTTGGAACCTAACTGTCCGCAGTGACTTTAAATTAAGGGCAGAACTAGAATGATGCAATATTACAATGAATTCGTTAAATTTATGAAAAAATTTGTAAATTCTTATATATTCTGTATTTAGGTTAAAAAAGCCTGAAGTAGATATAACCCTTAGAGGCATTACATTTTTTATTATTAAACTAGCTGGAATACCTGGTGCCAGGGTGTGTATAATGTACACGCAGAGAAATTTTTCGCTTAGCGCAACTGAAAAATTAGCCAATTGTACTTCGTTTGCGAGCTGTAGTAGCTGCAAACGAATATTCAGTTGTAACTAACGAAAAAATTGCGAAAAATATCGAAAAAAAATAAATAGCAACGCAATTCGCTTTACTAAAAAATAGCATTTTTATTGAATTTTAATATTCAAATCTTTATTTTATTATAAACAGTTATTCTAACACAGAAATCCAATATGATTTGAAATAATTGATATTTATCTTACTTCAATCATTGGAATTCGAACCCGGACTCGTCGATGTCTGGTTTACTGCACGCTCTGCTTAACGTGTTGCACCACCGCCAATTGAATTTTCAGTCGGCTAATATTCGCCTAGTACTGCTGCTTGGAGTTGTATTGAAGTAAAGTTACACAATTTTTTCCGTTTATGACAGAAGCTCGACAGAAGCCCGACAAAAACGAAAACTTTCCATCAAATTTTTGTGGTGGCCATGGCATGGTGGTTAAGGAGTTTGATTTGTATGCGAAACAGCCTAGGTTCGAGTCCCCAGCTGACACAAATTTGTATTTCGTTTTTTTGTTTGGTTTTATTAGAAATTGAATTGAATTGAATTGAATTGAATTGGATTGGATTGAAAAACAAATTCTTTATTTGCCGCAATTAAAAAATTGCACACGCTTATAACAAACGAAATTATTTTCCTGCAACTAAATAACCCGTTTTCCGCAACTTTTTCCGTTTCTCGTAACTGTTGAAACGCTTGCAAAAAACGTTTATAAGCACGATAAACGAAGTTCGTTTACTGCAATATGGCGATAAACGTTTTTTTTTCTGCGTGTATGGAACGTAATACAACAGATAATGCACTACGATCAATGGGTCCAATCTCAATCACATAGTCCTCATAGAAAAAGTAGCACTTAATTCCGTTTAAATTACCAAATAAACCTTTTTTTGTCACTTGTCACTTAGATATCAATTCCATAAAGTTTCCTGCGCAAATGGCCTATCTTTAGGCAGTTTCAAATATTTAAATTTGAATACTCAAGGCAAGGTAAATGCTTACTGAAAAGTTTTTAGTTGCTAACATCTCCTTATTGTTGCAGTTATTTTTATAGCCCAGCGCGTGCTGCGTAAGGGGTATATGAACTTTGTCATTCCATTTGTAACGCCCATAAGGAGGCGTGGCAGGTATCCATCTGTCCATCTGTAATCATGAATACAGCCGTCATTTTAAAGCTATCGCGATAAAATTCAAACTGTAAGTTAGCTTCTAAGAAATGAAGATTTAGTTCGAAATTTACCCATATTGGATGAAAACCACGCCTACCTTTCACACAAAGCGACTTTATTTTACCCGTAAAATTTCTTTAAAATCCATAAAAATTAAAAAAAATATGAAATTTTGCGCAAATGCTTTGATATTTAATATAAACCATCACTATGATATTTGGTACTATCAGATCAAAACCACGCCTACCTCCTATACAAAGTGCCTATATTTTAACCTTAGAATCTCTTGAAAATCCACAAAAACTAAAGAAATATCATGAAATTTTGCTCATATGCTTTGAAATTTAATATAAACCATCTTTATGATATTTGGTAAAATCAGATCAAAACCACGTCTACCTCCTATACAAAGTGGCTTTATATTAACTTTAAAATGTCTTTAAAATCCTCAAAAATAAAGATATATAAAGTCTTGTACATAATAGGTCATTCAATAAGTCCATAGGATAAGTAAGAAAATAACAAAATTTTGATAAAACTCGATTATATTATTCAACATACAACATACGATTTTCAGCGATTACTTCATCATCGGACTTGAATTTCTTTCCAGCAAGCATTCTCTTGAGATCTGAAAACAGGAGATCTGAAGACAGGGCAATTTGAAGCCCAATTCATTCAAGTTTGCTATCGTTTTCATTGATTTGTGACACGGGGCATTGTCTTGGTGAGACGACACTTTCTTCTTTTGCAATTGTGGCCGTTTCTTGGCGATTTCAGCCTTCAATCGATCCAAAAGTGCACAATAATAGTCGCTGTTGATGGTGGTTCCTTTTTGGAGCTAGTCGATGAATATTATTCCTTTCTCATACCAAAATACAAACGCCATCACCTTACAAGCCGACTGTAGGGTCTTTGCTTGCTTTGGATTCGGTTCGTCGACTGCTGTCCACTCAGCTGACTGTCTTTTGGTTTATGGTGTGTAATAGTGAAGCCATGTTTTATCCATTGTCACATATCGACGATAGAATTCGATTTTAATGCAGTTTAACAGCGCCAAACACCCCTCTGAAGCATCAATTCGTTGTTGTTTTTGGTCGACTGTGAGCTCACGCGGCAACCACTTTGCACAGAGCTTTTGCATACCCAAATGTTCATGTAAAATGGTAAAAATACTACCATCTGATACCTTTACAATGTCAGCTAGCTCGTGAACCTTCAATTTGCGATCGTTCATAACCAAATTGTGGATTTTTTTGATGTTTTGTGGAATTTGGGCCCAAACAGTCTGATTTGGGCGTCCACTGCGATCTGCATCATTTGTGCTGGTACGACCACGTTAGAATTCAGTAATCCACTTTTCTACCATTTGCCTCGATGGAGCAGAGTCCGGATAATGTTTATCAAGCCATGGTTTGGTTTCCACTGTATTTTTTTTCATCAAAAAGCAATGCTTTATCAAAACTCAAAATTCACTTTTTTCCACTTTTATTTTTTCAATAACATGTGTGCAACTATTGTGCAACAAATGCTATAACTCACGAATCAATTGTCAGATTGTGAACAAGTTTTTATACGTATCGTTTAAACGTTGGTACTAAATAAAAATCATATGGAAAAAAAATCTAATAACGCCATCTATGTGTCATCCTATGGACTCTTTGAACGTACTGTTATTCTTTTATATTTAATAAAAACTATCGCTATGATATTTGGTAAAATCTAATGAGAACTCCCCCTTTTGTGGAGTCATCAAAATAGAAAAACCTGCGTAAATACCCTGTAGGAAAATCAACTAATTTGAAAGTAGTTGATAAAGTAGTTTTTTGTCAACCACAACTAGTTGAAATTCGGACTTTTTTCCATAGAACGAACTAACATATTTTGTATGGTGATGTCCGCTAAATAAGTCAATTAACTTTCGTCTGCATATATTTTCAACTACTTGTTAAATTAGTTATATTTAAATTATTTTTTTAATTACTTTAAAATAACCAATTAAAAACTATTACTGATGGTCTAAAGTTGATAATATTTGATGAAATAACATCAAATAACACTTGTTTTTAAGTAGTATTTTAATTACTTCATATATAATGCAATAAAAACTATTTAGAATTGCAGTGGATGCCGCCTTAATATAATTCAAAGTAGTTCATATACAAGTTTAATTTAAACTAGTTTTTTAATTAGTTGTTTTTAAAAACAAGTTAGTTTGTTCCTATAGGGTATATAAAACTGAATGTCATCGTGTCTGTATGTACCCAAATTCCACCCGTTCGTCCAACCTATACCAAATTTTGCATATATATTCTTCGGTATAACATGAAGTCTTAAGACTCGAAAAGTGGGTGTGGCATTTTACTTTTAATCGAACTTCTGTTACACCATGTGTCTGACTTAAACCAAATTTTACACACATAATTCTTGGTTATTTGAACAGTTTTAAGTTTATAAAATTAGGTGGTACTAGAAAGATTGCGTGACACTTTATTTTTAATATAGCCCATCTACATCGCTTGTTCGATTTCAACAAAATTTCGGAAATATATTCTTTAGTGGCGGCCGTGTCACAGTGGGTAGAGTGCGTGGGCTATACGCCAGAGAACCCTGGTTCGAATCCCCTATCTGACACAGAAAGTTTTTTCAATTGAATTAATTTTTCTGTTCGGCCGTCACCTCTCTGCAGACAATGGCAAACCTCATAGAGTAAAAACTGCCATGAAAAGCTTCTTCAGAACATAAGCCGATCGGATACAACTTGTAGGACCAGTTCTCGATCATTTGTGTTCATACATTTTCACAACACGCACAACACAATTGATCATAAGAAAGGACATGGGTCAAAGTCCGTTCAAGGGCTGAAATGGCCATTCCGTTTTTTTTTCTTATTCTTAAATAAAATGAGAACTTCTAAGCCTACAAAAGGGGGCGAGCCAATTTTATTCTAAACAAGCTCCCTCTAGACCGTATATCCGATTTAAGCCAAGTTTTATGCCGATATTCTTTGGCATCAAGAGCAGTCCGTAGTTTATAAAAGTGGGTGGAATAAGACAAGTGGTGTGGCACTTTAATTTTAAACGAACTTCTTCTACATCGTTTGACCAACTTGTACCAAATTTCAACATATATTCTTTAGCATAATGAGCAGTCATGAGTTAAGAAAAGTATTCGGGATGAGACTTTGAGGCATGGCACTCTAACGTTATTCGAACATCTACACCGATTTTACGACTTCAACCAAATTTTCCACATATGTTTTTTGGTATAATGAGTACTCTGTATTTTCGAAAATTGGGCTGGACTAAACATAGGAATGGTATTTCAATTTTAGACGAACTTCTTTAGGGTTTGTTGGACTTCAAACAAGTTTTTCTCAATAGTTTTTGGAATAATGTGCAGTCCTTAGTCTAGAAAAGTAGGCGGAATAAGACATGGGGTGTAGCGCCTTAATTTTAACCGAACTGCTACAACATTTTTCCGACCTGTACCAAGCTTACGCCGATTTTCGACTTGCACCAATTTTTGTACATATATTTTTCGGAATAATAGGTAGTGCGTAGTCTAGAAAAGTGGGCGGCATTAGACAAGGAGGTATTTTACCTACATTTGAATACTTTATCTCAGTAAATATCTGCACCATGGTATTTATATTGGGCATAGGTGTTGATGGGAACTTTTCCCAGCAACATGAAAAACCTGGGCGTGACTAGAAAAGGGGAGTAGAAATTAATTTAAAAACTATATCTCAGATTTAAGATTGATTTTGTGTAAAAAACAACTGCATCAGTATTGAGATGTTAGCAATAGAAAATAACAGTAACATTTATGCCACACTAGGGTAATTCGTTGCCCCAACGACAAAACTTCGCTCTATAAACTTGAGATTGAGTTTTCTAACTAATCAAAATATATGAACTTTGTTTGGCTCAAAATACACTGTAATGCTCAGTCTGCGTGAGCAGTCAGTCATTCAAAAATACACTGTAGTGGTCAGTCTGCGTGAAACCAGTTTTGATGTTGTGTACATGAACTGTGTTTGATTACATTAGTGTGGTAAATTTTACGAACCCCCTAATAAAATATGACGACTTCGCTTATGTGTGCGTGTCAGTCACTCGTCACTACAGCTTTTTCGGTGCGTTAAATTTCGCGCACCTCACGTCGCCTGCCTCACCTCCCTTGCCTAAGAAAACCGGTTTCACGAAGACTGATCACTACAGTGTATTTTGGGCCTTTGATATATGCCTTACAGTTCTGATGGTCCATTAATCCTAGCTTCAAATTTTTATTAAAAAAAACTAGTCAAAAAAATTAATAAAGTTGAATTGCTTTCTTTGAAACCGGTCGTATTTTCTTTGAAGGAATAAGCAAAAAAAAAAAAATATAAAATATTTTAAAATTAAAAAAAAATCCTAACTTAGTTATATATTGAGATCATAAAAATAATGATGACTGATGAACAGTATGATATCCTTTTAGAAAGGAATAAATGCTTAGAAAAAGAAAATTTTGAATCAAAGCAACAATTGAATAAAATCATTGAACAAAACACAAATTTGTCTAATGATGTTGCCTTTCTTACCGCGCATTTGGGTGAATTAATTGATAGCACGAAATCAAAAAAGCGCAAAATGGTAAAAATATGCAATCAAATTGACGCATCTGGAAAAAAGTCAGATTCTATCAGTTTAAGCTCTGCTAACAGTGTTCCAATGGAAGTGCATAACCTCACTAAATTGCAACAACAATCAAAATGCTGCGTGCAATGTTTCAATGGAATTACTTGCTGGTTGCAGTGCTTCAGTAACTAGTGCTGCAAATTTTATTCAACAGGGTGATAGCAGTAATGACAATAATGAGAAAAATTTCGGCAGTTCCATTTGGCAAAATGTACTTTCCAAAAAACAATGCAAACAAAGTAAGAAGCAAAATTTGACTAGTTCTTCCGAAATCACTACGACACCCATTCAATTAAGTAAAATGAGCCCTGATACTTGCTCTTGATTAAGACACCTTTTGTGAAGTCTCATGGCAATGGGTATATATATTCCAGCAGATTAAATATAGAAGTAATTCAAGAATTCTCACGGAGAATGAAAAAATTAAGACTGACATGAATTTCCTCGACATTCAACTTCAACTTCTATAACAACAAGACACAAAAGAAAAAAAATCATTTATTTTCCGTGGTTGTTGCTGCAACGAAGACGCGGAAAATATTAATGCTATTGAAATTGCTTTGTCTTCTGCTGGTATTTCTGATTTCATCGTTACAAGATTTTTAACTGGCTATCAACGGTGCAATCCCAATCTAACGCACAATATCCTATATCTTCTTGTAGTTGGGCCGTTAACAAATATTAGAACTATTGGTTTTTTTTGGAGTCCAGGTTGAAAAAATGCGTTCCAGCAAGGTTGTCCAATGCCACAACTGCCAAAGATTCAATCACACAGCAGGTCAATGCCACTTGAAGTACAGATGTGTTCAATGTATTGATGATCACCATGCACAGTAGTGTCCGCGTAAGTCAAACAGCAACTTCCCGTTGGGGTGTATCAATTGCTACGACTCAAATTTGGATTATAATTTGGAGAAATTGTGCCTTTTTTAAAAACAAAATTGCTCAAATTATCGAAAAAACTACAAATGCTTATGCAAAAAAGAATGTTGTTACTAGAGAGTTTTCTTATTTTAGGCCTAAAGTAAACAATTCAGTAAGTAAGTTCAATAAAAGTTATGTTGTGGTGGTCCGTAATTCTAGCCCTTCTGTAAATGTCGACTCTGCGTAATTATTTGCAGTGTTTTCTTAAATTGCTGAACCACTTGCGTAGATATCTGAAATTTTCAAAAATGTTCCAAAATGATTTTGAAGATAATCTTTCTCAATGTCATTCCTTTGGTTAGGTACGAAGGAAGATTTTTACTCAAAAATTTCCATTAAAATTTTTTGGCTGATGTTAATTTAATACACGAAACTAAATTTAATGAAAATTATTCTTTTCAGTATGATGGTTACAATTTTTGCAAGTTGGATAATATAATCGGTTCTGGTGGTGTGGCGATAGTAATCAGAAGCCAGTTTAAAATAAGGAATTTCAAAAAATTTAAAAGTTGTGGAATAGAAATGATTTCGATCGATGTTCTGATCGGAAATGTTTGGATTTCTATTGCGTCTGTTTACGTTCATAATTTAATACATTTCTACAAATTTTCCAACATAATGCGACCCATACACACTGCAACCAAAGCAAAGCTGGAAGTGTAACCTATTTTAGCTTCTGAACCCATTCCTTCGTAGCTAAGATTTATTTTATCTGGATTTCTATTAGTTTTTCTGAACTTTTCGATATTTTCTGAATTTCAAATTGAATTTCTAAATTTCATTTATCATTTCAGAATTTCAATCGGTATTTTCTGAATTTAAAATGGAATTCTGAATTTCAGTTGATGTTTTTTGAGCTACAATTGAAAATGTTATAGTCTGTAACTTTGAACAAAATTACTATTTTCATTAGATCTCGAGGGTCCCTAGAAACTAGAAAAGATAAAAAGAAATAGACTTAAAATTTATGATCAGGGTCCCCAAGTTATACTTTCGTACTTTGACTGTAGTAAATACCGAATACTTACCATAGACAAAAGTTGGTACACTGTGTTTTTACATAAAGTTCTTCACTTTTTTCGCACGTGAAACTTTTCCCAGAAATGATTATAATTAGCGGCATAAGCGGCACAAGCTCTTAAATTAAGGAAGTATTTATTTGAGAAACATGTTCAAGAATCTACCGGTAACCGTTTTTAAATCATAATTAAGCTTCAAGAATTACAGCGTGAGTTTTTTTATTAAAGAAAAATATCTAACACATGTTCCATCTTTTCTACCACCTTTGAGAAACAATAAATTTTTGATAAAACTTAAGACACCGTCTGCCCAGTTTGTTTAAGTTATTGCCCTTAATGTCTTGAGTTTACTCTTAAATTGTCGCACAAGAAGCACGTAACTCATTATTAATAAAAATAAAATACTTGCTTCAACGTCAGGTCCAATAAATAGAGAGTCATTTGTTTGCATGTTTATCTGGGGTGTGTTTGAGCATGTGTGTGTGGGTGTATGTGTTCTTTTGCCTCCAAATTATTAGCTTTTGTTTGTTTTTGTGGCATTACTTAATGACCGCCTTAACTAACAGTGACATTTATTAAAATTATATTATATCACAGCACCCTGTACGCAGTATTGTGTGCACGCACCTTAAGCAAACATAAACAACAATTATGAGTTATTTTAACCAAATCTGCTGACAACTGCTGTTGGTTATTGAAAGAGGCGGCCGTGTTAACTTTGACATTAGGGCAGTTTAATAACTTCCTATTAATCTGAGATTAGAGAAAATAATAGTTTTTTTTGTAATGAAATATGTTGTTACAAATCGATGTTGCATGAAAATATTGCGTGTTTTCTTTAACCTTGAAGTTAATTTACAGTTTTTTTTACTGTACTGTTTAAACAATACAATTAATTATGTTAATAACAGTTAAACATAATGAAACATGCGAGTTCTTTAGAAAAGAAAGAAACAAGCACAAGTTGCAATAGGCGTAGCCAGATTTTCCGCCAGGGGTTGAAAAGTTTTTTTACCTATATATTCAAGAGTGTCCCTTAAAAATTGATGTTGGTTTTTCTTCGTATGATGTTCATATAAATGTAAACAAAATTTGGTCAACCTAGAACTACGGGAACCCATGGCGATATGCATCGGTACATGTCAGACTTGGCGTATGGGGGAAAAGTGCTCATTATTCCAAAAAACCCAAAAACTTTTAAAATAAAAAATTCAATATAATTAATAAATAAATCCAAAAATACAAAATGTTTAAAGAAAATACGAGGGCCATTTGATAATTCAGTTAAAAATGAAACAAGGAATGGTTTTTACAGCAAAAAAACGTTTTATTTCTCTGTAGAGTCTCTTTTTAGCTCTATACACTTCGTCTAACGTTCCTCCAATTTTTTAACCTCATCCAAAAAAATACGTTTTCGGAAGGTCCTCAAAATAGGCCTCTGTTTCGGTATAGGCCGAATATAGGCCTCTATATAGGCGAATGTAGGCCTCGAATATAGGCCCGGTATAGGCCTCTACTCTCTGGTGGTGAATTTCTTTCCGCCAAGCCATTTCTTCAGGTTTGGAAACAGAAAATAGTCGCTGGGGGCCAAATCTGGAGAATATGCTGTATGAGGAAGAAATTCGCACTTCAATGCATTTGTTTTCTCTACCACCTATTTACCCCAAAAAAATATTTAGAAAAGTTCGGACGAAAAGAGATAGCCTTCTGTCCTGCTTATGTCGATTTCAAGTTACTATTATTAAAAAAGCCACCGGAAAACTGCCCCGGTTCCATGTGATACATGTGTTACAGGTGTATTCATGTCCACAATCAGTGCTGTCACTTTTCCACAAGTATTGAAGATAGAAGTTTTCTGTTGCTTTATCTCTGATATTTACTTTCAATCGACCTATTGAAAAAATATATGTTGTGAGCTGACTTGTTTTTCAGTTATCGCAAAGTCATATATAATTCAATTTCACAATATAAATAATTTAGGTTCGTCAAGTACAACTTGCAAGTTTCATGGTTGGAATTCTTCGAATTGCGGGAATCAAACCCCAAATTATTTGAGAAATTGCTAAGAAAGTTAAATACAGCTTGATGAAACCTAAATGAAATGAAAACCTTAAATGAAAAATAACGCGGATACCAATCCTGTTGCTTATACATCTTCCTTAAATGTGGCTTTGCCAAACATCAGAAATGATTAATTTTAATGCTTGATATGTACTCGCACATTGCTTCGCTCTTTTATATATATCAAGGCAGTATTTAAGTCTGCAGTGAAAAATTTTAGGCTTTTTTTTTTTTTAATTCATTAAATCCATTTTTTTACTATATGTTTATTAATATTTCAATAATACACAAAAAATTTGGAAAAAAAAAATTAAAAATTGAAATAAAATTATAGGAAAAAAAAAAATTTGGAAAAAAAAAATTAAAAATTGAAAAAAATTATAGGCTGGTAGAGCTGGGGGCCGGGGGGGGAGGGTGGAGACTAAAAAAGGGTGTCTCCATCTTGTCACGATTTCAACTCTTCTAGTCATTTTAAAAAAAAGGATTCTTAATTTCACCAAAAATAGTTGGTGAAGTAGGTGTGTAGTAGGTCACATAAGGTATAAGTGTTACAAAATAATAGCATTTTTCTACTTTTAAGGGCTTTTTCGTTAAAATACCAAAATCCAACCTTAAAAAAAAAGGAATGGAAACGGAATTTAAAAACTTTTCGAATAAAATTCAGAAATATTTTTGTAGAATTATTAAAGTTACTTCGAGTGAGTGTATGTCTTCGATTTCTTATAATTTTTTTTGTTATCGAAATGCTAGAAAAGGGCACTTTAAGTATTTTTGAAAAAAAAGTTAAGTTTCAACAGTTATAACTCTTTTTCCGAGTTTTGCTTTTTTTATTTCTTTCCAAAAAGTAGCTCAAGATTATGCTTAAATCATCCATAATCCATATTGTTTTTTAAAATTTTGTATTTTGGATTTTTAGGGATTTTTTTTTTTATGTAAAAATACTCGAACTCTACATTTTCACAGGTACACTTCTAGCAAGGATAAAAAAATAATATAATTTCTTAATTTTTTGCAACTACATTACGTTCAGCTAAAGAAAATATTTCCACAAGATTTCATTTAAATTTTCTCAAATTTGGTTTTTCGATTTTTTTTTTTTGTTTTTTAATACAACAAGAACAAAATGGAGGTTTTTTCGAAAAGTAAAAAATCACAACTCTGGACGTTTTCGTCTAGCTTTCATGTTTGATAGTTTATTTTAAAGAAATATTAAATAAAAAACGAGCTGTGAACCAGCTTTTTGAAACTTATACTCATACAAAAGTTATTTGGGGTTTCTTAAAAAATGAGCATTTTTCCCCCATATAACCAAGTACTGACCATATTTTCCCATATAACCAAGTTCCTGTGGTACTAAGTGCATCAAATTTATATTTATTTTAACATCATACGGTAATATTAAGAGGGTACCACATAAAAAAAATTCTACTTGTAAATAAAATACTTCTACTTGTTTGGGACACCCGTTTACGCAAAAACCATGTATATATAAAATATTTGGTATTGATGTCACCTTTTATAGAAAGTTTCTAGAAATACAATTGGTTCACGAATTACAAAGACATCAGTTACTAACACAATTGCAACTTATTTTTTTATATAAAGATATATTTTTAATATCAGGTGTTGGAAAAAATAAATGCATTATTTTGCCAATAGATGGATTAAGTCGATTTCGAGATTTAAAAAGATTTCGTACTAAAAAACTTCTCAGAAGGTTTTGTGATTGCTTGACTCAGTTTTATTTGAGCGCGCATCGAAGATTGACACCAGCAATGATAAAATACGCCATATTTTTCAGTTTTTCACTGGTAAAGACGAAAACGCAAGCCAGGCAGCTAAAAATATGAATAGTGTTTATGGTCCTGACTTTGTAACAACCAATCACATGCAGTTTTGGTTTCATCAATTCCATTTCGGTAATTTGGATGCCAAAGATGCACCACACTCTGCAAGAAAATTGTAAATCGTCGAGTTCGACCGTCATGAAAGCACTGTTTTGATTGTCCAGGAGCAAAACTGGATACAAAAAGAAGCTCGATGTATGTAATGGTCCAAATTTCAATCTGTTAATCTTTGTTAAATCGCAACATAATCGACCCATTTATGAAGCGCATGGTGGCTGGTGATGAAAACTGAGTTACTTTCGACAAAAGAAATACAGCAGTTCTGTTTGAAATACACCCACAAACTGAGAACCCACCCAAATACTTTAGCAAGGAATTTACTGCAACGCCAATACCAAAAACGACTCAAAAGTAGAGATACCATAGATCTCGAAATATGTTGAATCTTCTTTGATAATTTAAGGCGAACTTAAACATAATATTGCTAAAAACACTATAATCCATGCAATGGCTTGGCAGATGTCAAATTAGTTCTTAAGATATGTTGACTTATTGTTAGTTTCGAATAAGAAAGATTCAATAAATCCCAAAAAAACGCAAAAAAAAAACTTATGGCAACGCCAAGCTAAAATGGTCGTGGTTGTACCGTGATTAGTCATTGCAACTGGTGGTCAATCCAGGATTGACGGTCAGGAAGGTTTTGTTGTGTGTTTGGTGAAATTGCCACGGAACCAACTACTACGAGCTGCTGCCCTACGGCCATACTTTTATTTCGAATCTGTACTGTCAACATTTGGACCGTTTGAAGGAAGAAATCGTTCATATTTGGCCAATAGGAATGGATTTGTGTTCCATCAGGATAAGGCCAGGCCACATACATTGGCAGTGACTCGTCAGAAGCTCCTGAAACTTGGTTGGAGATTGCCATTCAATCACCTTTTAGTTCGGACCTGACATCAAGTGATTACCACTTGTTCCTGTCTATAGCGAATGATTTTGCTGATACAACATTCGCCTCAAGAAAATCCTGCGAAAATCGAATGTCACAGTTTTTTGCCATGGGGACGAAAGCTTCTCTCGAAAGAGAGAGGAATAATAAAATAACCCTCAAATGGCAACAAGTTGTTGAACAAAACTTTGAACTATAACGGAAAATTCTAACTTTGCTAAAAAAGGTATTCAATTTCATGCATAATAATGGATTTATTTTTACTAGACCTTGTAACGGCCGTTACATTCCAACGGCATCAATATGAAACATTCAAAATTTTCCTACAAAATAAAAAAAAAAATCTTTAATTATTACAATTTTTGTCAAATTTTTAGTCAGAATGCGTCGTGTTCATATTAAAAGTCAAAAGCTTAACGCACAAATCACCCTTGAACATCTTAAGTTGAAGATGGCAGGATTTCATAATAAAAACAACAATTTATATAAACGGCTTTAACATAAATCCTATTCTTCCTCTTCCCCATCTTTTCACGAGTCTTATATTATTTTAAAAAGCTACTCATGATGAATTCAAGATTTGACTCGAAAATTCTTTACAACAATATAAATATTGTATGAAATATTTTTCCCGCGTTAAGACAAGCGCATTTTCTTCAGCCTTGTTGTTTTTGGTTTATATTAAACATATTTTCACGCTCACACTGTAGCACAGGGTCCCACAATACTAACAAACAGCATTTTACTACCCTATAAGAACAAACTAACTTGTTTTTAAAAACAACTAATTAAAAACTAATTTAAAATAAACCAGTATTTGAACTACTTTGAATTATATTAAGGCGGCATCCACTTCAATTCTAAATAGTTTTTATTGCATTATATATGAAGTAATTGAAATACTACTTAAAAACAAGTGATTGATAAACTACTTTGAATTATATTAAGGCGGCAATTACTCTGATTTTGACATGTTTTAATTGCAAATTTTTATTAGATTACAAGTTTATATATATTTAACCATGTTATTTCATCAAATATTATTAACTTTAGACCATCAGTAATAGTTTTCAATTGGTTATTTTAATGTCATTAAAAAATAGTTTAAATATAACTAATTTAACAAGTAGTTGAAAATATATGCAGACGAAAGTCAATTGACTTATTTAGCGGACATCGCCATACAAAATAAGTTAGTTCGTTCTATGGAAAAAAGTCACAATTTCAACTTGTTGTGGTTGACAAAAAACTACTTTATCAACTACTTTTAAGTTAGTTGATTTTCCTACAGGGTAATGCAAGCTTTTCCCAGCTTCCGCAAACTATTTTTTTTGTTTTTCCGTAAAACTCTGCTAAACTCTAGCACATCATCATAATTTCGCAGAAGCTAACGTTACGTGACAAACATACACACACACGCGCACAAAAAGTCATTTAGGTGTTCAACACTCAAGCCGGATAGAATAGAAATGCACACACGCACGCACACTTCGCCGAATATTCAGATAACGCCGCACACATAGAAGCAATTTAAAAGAGCCTTATAAATTTATTTTTTACAACATAAACTTTTTTGTGTGAGCCTGCCTGAATATTACTCAAAATACGCAAGAATGAATGCTCAAACGCAGGACACACATAGAAGTGAGCCAAGGTATTTAATGCTATTTTATGTGAGAAAAAAAACACCGGACATCACACAAAAAAAAAAACCAAATAAACAAATTTCGTTAAGCCGGTGTCAAAAAGGACATCAGCAACAAAGCATCCTTATAACGTATGCACCCAGGGTGCGCAAATTAAATGTCAAAAAATATATTAATACCAACAACATTCCTTCAGAGCACAGAAATTAGATGAGCCAAAAATAAATGGAATTTAGGAAAAAATATATCTTTGATGTTTTCCTTTTTTGTTGTTTCTATTGTGATGAAACACTATGATGTGCGCGCCAGAAAGTATGTCAAGAATTTAAAGAATTTAATGTGCAACTTAAGCAAAAGATCAACAAGAACGGGACACAATCGAATAAATACCAATGAAAACAAAACTACCGCTATTCTAATGTGCGTAATTAAAGTGTGTAGGTGGGTGGCTTAGATGACAACGTCTCACATTCGTACAAAGCTGCCAGGTGACGGGATTTTCCCCATTTTTCGGGATTTTTCGAATAAAACAGAATGACGGGGTAAACAGTGATCAAAGCGATCACAGTGATTTTAACTTAAATTCAGTTAAATAGGTTTGACTTTCTAGATGATAGGGAATTCTTTAGCTTTTTATTTTTACTGAACTTATCTGCTTGAAAAAAATTTAAATTATTATTGTTTCCGTTGGGCATAATTTTGCCACAAGATATTTCTTAATCCAAATATGAGGTTCATAATATAAAGTATATATTTAGTTTTTAGATATATTAATATTTTTTTTTTTTACTTTTCGAATTAACTTTTAGAACCGTTCAGAAATTTTACTAAAGAGTCCGTCCAAATCAACTGGTCCAACACGGGTTGCTCAACCGTTTTTAAAAAAGTATATATTTTTACTAAGTAAGAGTTATCCAATGTATTTGAATCTCAGAACTGCTTTCAAAAAATTACTTTTTTGTTCTACTCTTAAAATGGCGGTCATATTTTCTTTGTAACCTATAGCGATATATGCGTTTGTGGTAATTTATATTTCTCAGTTCCTATTATAGATAGAATGATGAATTAAAAACCATAATATAAGTACACTTTGGCCTTTACTCTGGCATATACAAAATTATGAATTAGTTTCTTCATATTAAAAAAAAAATTATTATAATTTTTTGTTTAAAACGTGAATAGAAAGAGGTAAGCATTTTAACTAATGGTTTATACATAAATTAATTTTAAAATTCTGTCTCTTAAACTATTTTTTTTTGAGGTCAAATATGCCTGGTGGGCAAGGGTTAAAAAAATCTTAAATATATTCAGAATGGGATACATACATGCACCGAGAAAAAAGCTTATGTTAAATTGAAAAAAACCTAGTGTAATTTATAAGATGGCTTTGGCAGTTTTCAGCCTCCCAAGTACTTCATCAAAACGCCGAAGTTTTACATGTTGACTTGCCAATTTTTATTTGGGTGATAAATTAACCAAGTATTTGGTAATTTTTTATACACTACTTTTGGAAAAAAAAAATGTATTTTAAAAAATATAATATTTTTCTGGTTTTGGTTTTTTTTATTTACATTTTTTTTTTTAAACTGCCGCCTCTCGTTTTGTGTTTTTCTTTTATCAACACCATTTTCCTCTAAAAATTAATGACTTCTCGGCTTTTCTTGCTGCTTGACGTCTATTATAACAAGAACATTAAATTCAAATAAATTAAATATCAAATACAAAAAGTTTACCTTCGCATGCCGTTGAGATTCGAACCCACAACCAACCGATACCACTGTGTATGAAGTCACTACACAGCGCATTAAGCCAAACTCCTTCGTTACGCAGAGTGATTTATTCAATATTAATTACAACTGAAGCTATGCTGCAGCATAACACAATAATCTATTAAAAGATTTTCGTTGTATGGCTATCAACAGAATACTGCGACATACTGCATATGTTAATACAGCATCTGTTAACATAGCTGCAGTTATGCCAGCAAGTAGTAGCAAGGCTGCTTCGATCAGTGGGTAGATCCGCACGGCGGACAAAGAAATTTTTTTTTTCTTTTTTCTTTTCTTTCTGTTGATGAAATGTAATAAAATTTACTGGTGTGAATATTAACGTGTGTTTTTTAATTTACTTTATGTTATTTTTGGATTTAAAAGTGGTTTTATTACACAAAAAAAAACCATCCTATCCTACCATCCTATCCTATTCTCTCGTGTGTCTAATGACGCAGCTGTGTTTTTTGAGCAGAAAATAGCTCAAAACTATGCTTAAGCCATCCATGCTAGTTGTTTTTTAATTTTGTATTTTTGGCGTTTGGGTTTAGGTGAATCAAATATTTTTTTTGCAAGGCAAGGTATCGAAGCATGTGCTTTCAAAGCAATGTAACAATAAATTGCTTAGATGAATAAGCCATACAATTCTCTTTACCCAAACTGACTTAGGTGATTTACCTATTGCTTTTTTTCTCGGTGTAGAACTACTATTTTGCAGTTATATAAACTGCTCAACCACATAACAAACTGTGGCTGCTATTGTAGTTTCAAAAATTTTTCTCAGAACGGATAATGATCAACAAAATAGATGCAAGTACATATATACGGATGTATGCTCAATTTTGTGTCATTGAAAAAGAGCTTTTTTTAGTTTTTCTGAAAAAAAGTTTGTTTTATTTATTTTTTTTAATGGTGCAAATCAAATATACTAACTAATATAAAATAAAAGTAAAAAATTTGAGAAAAAAAAATCGAAATGGCCATTTCAGCCCTTGAAAGGACTTTGACCGAACTTCTTATGATCAATTGTGTGTGTGTTGTGAAATGTTTAAACACAAATGATTGAGAACTGGACCTACATGTTTTACCAAGACTCCGAACGGCTTATGTTCTCAAGAAGCTTTTCATGGCAATTTTTACTCTTTAAGGCTTGCCATTGTCTGCAGAGAGGTGACGGCCAAACAGAAAAATGAATTTAATTGAAAAAATTTTCTGTGTCAGATGGAGGATTCAAACCTGGGTTCTCTGGCTAATGGGAGACACACTCTACCCACTACGCTACGGCCGCCAGCGTGAAATTTGAGAAACTGGTTTTAGTATTGTGAAAATTACAGCTTTTTATAACTTTTAATGGTGTATGCTCAATATTGTGAACAATTGTATATATTTTTGGCCTCAGACTTTTTGAACTTAAACCCCATAGTTAAAAATGGTTCTTTGACACACAAACTGCGAGCAAAATAATTGTGAAAAGCTAATTATTGTGAAAAGTTAATATTTTTCCAATTTTATTGTTTAAGTGAATATTTTGAAATTTGTATTAAAAATAATAACTTTTGATTTTCGAATAAATTAAAATTATTAACTCAATTTTTCTTTAAAAGAAAAATATTAAAATGAAAAAAAAACAACTAGTTTATTTTTAGTGTTAAAACTATTTTCGAACTAGTACACGGTTAAACATCTTGTGCTAAATTTTAGTAAATCCTGTACTAACATTAAAATTTAAACCACGCCAAATACTACAACTAAGTTTTATTCCCACATGGGTTTAAATTGCAATACTTGATGGGGATTAAGAGCCTTATTACAAGTTGTGTTCTGTTTTAAAACATAGCGTACTAAAAACAAAACCGGTTTTGTTAACACAAGTTATTTCTATTATTTTTAAACTAAATCCTATTGTTGGTTTCGAACTCACATCATCATTGAAATGAAAGTAGTAAACGTTGCTTGTGCGCCATAATCAAATAAAAAATGTTTCACAAAAATTGTATTATAAAGTTTTGTTCACCGAAAAACTAACTCTGAATCATAAGACTTTTGAAGCTTAACAATCTGAAAATCTGAAAAAATGAAGTATAATAAAGCATGGCTTAAAATGGCTATCTTAATTCAAAATCTATTCCAAATGTACTAGATGTTTGTATTAAATCTTAAACCGATGGTACTAAAGTTAAAATTTTTTCCAACTTTATTAAATTTAAGTACAGCTTTGACTAAAAAAATTTCTAATATTTTGAAAAGTATTAATTGTAATAAAATATGGTTTAAAAAATACATTATTCCAACCATTAGTTTAAAAATTACTCCAAGATTTTTAACCGTGTAGAAAAAACGTTCAGCGTAGAGCAGTTCGGCTTCAATTTATTTGGATATGTTTTCTTCTAAAAAAGAAAATAAAAAGCTCAAAACGTGTTGTGTCACGCTTTTTATAACCCAACGCGTACTGCGTAAGTGGTATATTAACTATGTCATTCCGTTTGTAACGCCAATAAGGAGGCTTGGCAGGTATAGAAAAGTATATATATTTTTGATCAGCATCACCTCCTGAGTCGATTTCTGTGTGCCCGTCTGTCTGTATTCTTGATGAAATCGTAACAAACATTTCGCAATCTTACCGATTTCGGAATCCGATTCGTTACGAAACAGTAAAAAATATCGTAACAAAATGTCGTTACGAAAAAATTACGATTTCGTTCAGACAGTTCGAAATAAAGGAAATTTCACTCTGTTTGCATTTCCATATGTCGTATAAACAGTCGCATAACGAAATTCTATATAAATTCGTATAAAAAGTGAAACTGTTCCGATATTTGCGTAACGAAATTGTTAAGACAACTCGAAATAGTTACGAATTAGTCGGAATTTCGACAAAGACGTCAACTAGGGTTTGCTGGGATATTGAAATTTGATTTTTTTCTGACAACATTATATTACTTGCTTAGATTAATATTCTTATTTTGAAATTTCGTTTTGAATGTGTTCGTAACAAGTGTCAAGTGATTTCATTTCTGCGCAGTGATGGCGGAATCTGTTATATATTATTATTGACATCAACCAGTAAAATGCATCGATCAATGTAAATGGGTATTGTTGTGCCACCAGTACTAATCCCTTTAAGAACTCGTTCAGAACTATATAAAATTAAGTCCATTTTACTGCAGAGAAGCATCTCAAAATACTAAACGCATATCACACATATCAGTATTTCTAATTTTAAAAAAAATGTAAAATAAAAAATATTTACATTTCTTGTTTTGAAAATAAGTGGTGTCTCAAAAATCATTGGCATTTTGATTTAATCTTTACTTTTTTTGTGATAAGCGTACAGTACTAAATATTTGACAGCTATCAACAACAAGCATGGAGGTTCAGTCATTCGTGATCGAACAATACCTACAAATTGTGAAAATTCATTACAAAAATAGTGAAAAGTTTACGGAGATGGTTTGTGACACCCGCACACTTCTCGGTTATCATAACATCAAATTTCGAAGGGAAGACTATCTCACGCCAAGGTAATGCCTATTAGCCACCGTTATTTGGTGTCATTGGACTGCTTCTTTTGAGGTTTCCAAAAAGGGAAGGTCTATGCCAATAAACCCCGAACAATTGCTGAGTTGTAACAGGAAATCCAAGTGGCCATTGCAGCAATTGACCAAAGTGGCATGCGTGTGCAAGCAAAATGAAGCCAGCCATACGATCAATATTATGTTTCATTTATAACCTCCATATATCTACTTTATTATTCAATAATAACTCACAGACATTTCAACAAAAAAATTAATTTTAATAAAAAATTAATGTGTCAGTGACTTGTGGGACACCCTTTATATCAAAGCTTACTGCAGCATAATCTGAAATATTTACTCAATATTAATATATTTCTGACAGAAGCTATGCTTTCTGTCAATTGATCGAAACGCTCCAATTAAGGCTCCGATGAAGATTTCATAGGTAAGCGTAAAAAACACAATGCCGAAAGTTTCAATTTAGATATGACTGTTCGATATATGTAGCTCACCTGCTGTGAAACACTATCAGCAGCTTTGCGCAAATAAATCATAAATCAAATAATTTTATTATGAAAAAAATTATGCGTTATGCAAATAAAAATATTTTTATTCTTCTCACCCTTCAATCGATCTACTGTGTTATTATCCTTGCCAATTTTTGTGTACTACGCATGTGTTCAAGACATAAGGATGGGCCAATTTTTTACTTGCTATGCCACACGTGTTTACGCCATCAGCTGTCAATGGAATTTGAAGTGTCAACATCAGGCATGTCGACGACAAATTCAGGCATTTAATAATGAAAACCTTTTATTTTCGGTCATACATATTTGAGCGTCTGTCATAAAGGGAATATAAAATATTTTGCATGTTTTTTCTTCACATAAGAAACAGAATATTTTGCATCTTTTTTTTTAAGATTAATATACATATTTTTATAGATTCATATGTGTGCGTGTGTGTGTGTGCATTAGTTAACTATGCAGGTGAGGAATGTAAGCCAGGTTATGCTTAAGCTATAATACACAATTATTTCTAAACATAGCATGGTGTCAACAGCTGAGTTTTAGCTTTCGTACACCCAGAAAAATATCGCTATTTAAGTATTGTTTTCAATATTAAAATAATCTATTTTATTCTAAAGCGCTAGGTAACCCGACTCGAAATTAAGGCTCTAATAACCCAAAATAAATTTATTTTCGCCATAAATTTATTTTTTCCTATAGCTTATTTTTTTAAGGGAAGCTTCTTATGGCTCATATGTTAGTTCAGAAAATAAAACGGAAGCTTACTAAAGACGCTAAAGGTATGGAAGTCGCTTTTCACACTAAGAGGATGGATTCTGGTAGGTAAGCTTACCAGTGTCTGACAAAGATTGTAAAGAAGGAATATAATATTGCAGTTTCCTTTTTGGTTTTAGGTTTTGTGATCTTATGAGAGGCAATAATACATATTTGAACACCTTTGTTTTTATATCATATTATTTTATATGTTTTATCTCACTCCCACTAGTTAAAAATATTTACACATTACGTAGTATTTTTTATGTATTTTAAGCAACATTTTACCTAATTTTGTCGAAATTTTAGGTGTTTTTTAAGTAAGGATTGTGAAAAAATAGTTAGACAAATTTGAGTAAAAATTTTTTTTATTGTTTTACATAACATAAGTATTAAAATTAAGAAAAAAACTTTTTGTTTCTTTTTCGTGGCGTCACTTTCGCGTCATATGTGCGTAAATGAAGTAGTAAAAAAATTTAAAGAAACATTATGCAGGATATCTCGAGCTTGGCTTATCTGAAAAAAAAAATTGGTAGGAGCTTAAACCTAATGTGAGGGGCTAACTAAGAATTTTTTTAAAAGTATTAATTAGAAACAAAATGGCGGCTACGCAAAGTTAAAATTCCAAAAAAGAACTAAAAATTTTAGGACAAATATAGCTTAAAACATTTTTTGAGGACTTTAAAAAAAAACCTCTAAGTCAGCCTCTCAAAAATGTATGTTTTCAATTACTCAGCAATTTTGAAGTAAATTAATATTATGGTTATTGCGCAATCTTGCTCACCGATTTTAAAGTTTAAAGTTTCAAAAGAAGTTTTCGGTACTTTTATTGATTAAATTAATCTTTGTTTTTCGTTTGGAGAAATTCATAACAAAAAAATTTTGACCATAAGCATAAAAATCGTTTAAGTATTTTTGCAGAAATGTTAAGTAGAAAGATTAAGAACGTGGTTTTAAAAAAATTAAATTTATTTTTTGATTAAAATTAAAAATTTTTTTTTTTTAACTTACCACCCAGCAAACCATTGTTGACAACTTAGTCGAAACTCCGACTAATTCGTAACTATTTCGAGCTGTCTTAAAGAAATCGTTACAATTTCGTTACGCAAATATCGGAACAGTTCCACTTTTTATACGAAATTATATACAATTTCGTTATCCGACTATTTGTATGACATATTAAAATGCGAACAGAGTAAAATTTCCTTTCTTTCGAACTGTCTGAACGAAATCGTAACTTTTTCGTAACATTTTCGTTAAGACTCGTTACGACATCGTTACGACATTTCGTTACGAAGTTGTGTCAACCCCTCCATACGATATTCTTTACGATTTCACAACGAAATCGGAAAGATTTCGAAATATTCCTAACGAAATCGTAACAAACATTTTGCAATATTCATAACGCAATATTCAAAAATATTCATAACGAAATTATAACAAACATTTCGCAATCTTTCCGCTTTCGGAATCCGATTTCGTTACGAAATCGCAAAGTATATCAAATGAAGGGGTTGACACGACTTCGAAGTGTCGTAACGATTTCGTAATCAGTCTTAACGAAAATGTTACGAAAAAGTTACGATTTCGTTCAGACAGTTCGAAAGAAAGACATTTTGCTCTGTTAGCATTTTAATATGTCGTACAAACAGTCGCATAACGAAATTCTATATAAATTCGTATAAAAAGTGAAACTGTTTCAATATTTGCGTTACGAAATCGTAACGATTTCTTTAAGACAGCTCGAAATAGTTACGAATTAGTGGGAATTTCTACAAAGTCGTCAACTATGGTTTGCTGGGTTGTTTATTACGTGCTCAATTGTTACAACGCGTTGGTTAGGGGCAGAGCTGTCAAAGATTGCAATTATTTTACGTTTGAAGTTTTTTTATTTTGTTCAAATTGTTTGCAATACATACTAACGGGCCTATTATTGAAAATTTACAATAGTAAACCAGTATTTTTCACATTTCTTTGTGTTTGTTCTAAGTTTTCGATTGCAAAACAAAATTTGAAACTCAAAAAACAAAACTTGTCAATGAAATTGTCAATATATGAAAAGCAGGTGACAATTTTTATCAAAATTTATTATTTTGAGCTTCAAATAATATTTTGAAATCTAAACCTTACAACAAACACACAGAAATATGAAAAATACTGGTTTACTATTGTAAATTTTTATGAATAGGTCCGTAAGTCTTTTTTGGTACTTCTGACTTTAACATTTGAAATAAGCAATCATTTGTGATAATTTGAGAGCAGTCTCGCATTCATTTATGTGGCAATTTATTGCATTCAAGTCACTTGAAGTCAGCTTGAACTTTAAATCTGTTGTTTGAATTCTTCCTTTTTTTTTTAATTCATTGTTCATAATGTTTTGTGTATGTTATTTTTTGTATAATTTCATTTTTCACGTCGAGAAAAAATTCAATATAATACAATAAGTTTATATAATAAATGTGCATGCTTCTTAAGAACGGAAATCATTAGATTAATTACACAACTTTAAAAACTTCTACAAATCGTACGAAATCGTTACTCAAAGCACGGCCGGGACTGATTTTACTGCTGTACTAGTACTAGTACTAAACTATATCTTCATATCAAGCAAAATATGCACCACATCCTCTTATTCCTTTTTAGTTTTTTTTTATTTTTTTTTTTTGTTATATTCGTAAAAATGTCGCGTTCGTAAATGGGCAGAAATGACCATATATTTATGTTTTCATGGAAAATACTGAAGTTATGGCGAAAAAACAATATTTCTGCTGATTGTTAAACGCTATTTTGAAACCCTAAGTCTTCGATTGAGCACGTATAAAAAAATACGTCAACCTTAAATTGTTGTCCTCTATCACATATCCCAAAGTCATTCAAAACGGTGAGTGATACCTGTGGGCCTCGTACATCTCTGTACATCTTTTTTCGTTCCGTTTAAGAACCTTCTTTTGAATACATCATCAAATTTTCAACTAAAAAAATCTCTCCCGAATCGACCCCTAGAAGCGTTAAATATATGAGCCAATCCTAGTATTTTTAACAGATCAACATTTCTGACAGATCTGAACTGACTTACCCACTATATGCAACTCTTCTGTGGCTGCTAACGTCAACTGGGTTGACTGACATTAACAGTGGTGACGATATAAAATTGCTAACGTTAGCAGTGCTGACGCAAATTCACAACCTTTACCTTTACCAAAAAGTGCTCAGTGCGCCTAAAGAAGTTTTCACGTAGGTTACATTTTTCAACAGTGTGAATTCGCCCTAATATACCATTTAAGTATTAAGGTCATTGCGATTTTCGTTTATTTTCAGTATTAATTTATTGATTTTTGTGGAAAAGTAACAAAAGTTGCTTTGTGAAAAGCAACTTATGTTTTACTGACTTTGTAACATTTATTCACTTTTTTGAAACATTTAATCTAACTCTTTGCATTGTTTCTTTCATTTCAGGTAATAAATAAATATTAGACTACGCTAGAAATCAAAGAATTCCAAAAACAAGTAAGATCTTTTTCGATATTCATGTTGTCAAGTTACAGCTAAGCAGGTTATTTAGTTCCATCAAGCAGAAATATAAGATAGAATCTTACTCAATTTATTACTAAATTCGTTGAAATTCGTGAGCTGCCAAAAACCACAGAAGTGCAAAAATTGCCTCAAGTCCTGTCATTTTCATGAACATAAGCGGCTTGTGCCACAACATCCGCCAATTGCTAGCTTCCCAATAGGCAATAAAGCTAGGCCTCTTCTAACAAAGGCGTGCATTTACTGCTACTTTTGGCGGTAAGACACATGCCATTCTCGCTGCTTCTGCAAGACACATGACATTCTCGCGCTTCTATAAGGCCTAATTTTTCGCTAGGCAGGCCTACTACTAGTAGTGGGCCAAGGCAGTACAACAATTATGTTTTTCCTACAAAAACTAGTTGTGCTTATATTTCAGGGTTACTTTTTCGTTAAAAGTTAAAATATATACCACAAAATATACAGGTAGGTATACTTAAAAAGAAATAAAAAAAAAATTTTTTTTAATTATTTTGGTTAACCCCTTTAAGACATTCCAATGGAGTGCTTATAGCAGGCCTCTTTAAAGCAGGGAGAGCGGAAGGCATGGAAATTTGGCCAATTCGTATAAAAAAGTATATAGGCTTGGCTACGAGTAGGGTCGGCCTCCGAAATCCATTTCAAGGCCTTCTAGTAGACCTTCGAATACCTGCCAATGCCTACTGGGCAATTGCAAGCTTGCCAATGTGGCCCATTTCACACACCTAAAAGCAGTTTGTGTTCCTTGGCATTAACTTCCGTGCATCAAATGACTTTCCGGAATACTTACAAATAATGCCTCTGCTGAAATCATTCCAAGAATTTGCATTCACCTCGAATTCGCTGCTGAAATTAAACCGAATACATACATGCATGCCAACCCACCAATACAAATAGCAAACGTCTTTAGAAAAGCACAATTCACACACACACACACCGAAATAGTGCAGCTTGGAAAAACCTTAGAAACTAAAATTCTTGTAAATTGGCCTGTATCTAAAACGTTTCTGCAGACAAACCTGCAAGCATTTTGTAGGCGAGTCTTTTAAAATTTTTAGATTTTTTGTTTTTTTTTTTTTGTTTCTTTTGTTGGCTTTGGTGCATGTTTAACGTTATTTTTGTTGCTTACATGTTTTTTTGTGCTATTCTTTTGTGCTTTTGTTCTATTGGATTTCTCGAGGCGAGAAAGAAAGCAGATTTCAGTAGCATGCGTCAGAATTTACACATGGATTAATGATGAAAAATAAGATGGTGAATAGCTAACGACCTTGCCTAGCGTCGAAGGGGCAAAATAAATGGTCAGAAGTCCGGTTCAATTATTTGCATTTCTTTCAGCTTATTTTTTATTTTTGCAGCTACCGATAATTGATTAATGACATGAAAACGTTAAAGGCACCATTATAAAGGATGAAATTTAATTTATAATGGAATTAAATCAAACGGAAACGAAATTGAAACGGGTAAATTATTCGAAAATTAAATTAAAATGCATATGAAAGGAATTAAAGAGAATTGAACTAGATTAGGAGATATTGAATTGAATTGAAATTGAATTAATATTGAATTGAAATTGAATTGAAATTGAATCGAAATTGAATTGAAATTGAATTGAAATTGAATTGAAATTGCATTGAAATTGAATTTTTTTTTTTATTGAGATATAAATAGAAAGGAAATACAATTGCTAATTTCTCCCGCGAAGCCTAAGGCTTGTATGCAGGATATAAAAATATGCAGAAGTAAATAAATACATTATTTTAAATTTTACATTTCATTTTATCTTCTACGTTTTGAGTACATTATTGTTCGCTTCATTGCGATTTAATCAGATATTTTTTAACTAAAGACTTGAGTTTAAATTTATTTCGAATACTAATAATCTCTACTGGCATTGAGTTGTAGGTGCTTGCTAGTTGTACGTTTAGGGTGCTCTTTCCGTGTTTATTGTTGAATCTCGGTATTTTAAATCTGCCTTCTGCCCGTCTTCTTGTGTTATGCCGATGATCCACTGGTTCCAGAAAGTTTTCATTATGAAATTCATTTATTATTGTTGATTTGTAGATATTTTTTACGTTAAAAATGTTGTGCTGTTTACAAAAGAGTTTTAATTTATCAGAACTGTTGTTGTTTTGTGAGTGTACGATAATAGCGTTGTTTGGGGTTTGGATTTGGGTATTATTTGTGTTGGTTGCTGTATTTTTCATTAAAATTTTGATTAGTCTGTTTTGTGTTTGTTGTAAGATCTTGCAGTATGTCGCGTTTCCATATGCTGTTATTCCGTGTCGAAGGTAGGATTCTGCTAACGAAAAATATGCTTGTTTTGTTACTGTTAGTGGAGCGCAATTATTAAGGTGATATAAAACAAATGATGCTTTACGTAGTTTTTTGTTGAGTGCTATTATATGCTCTTTCCATTTAAAATGTTGATCAACAATGACGCCAAGATATTTATAGGTGTCTACTTGGTCAATATAAGTTTCGCATTCATCGGAATTAAGGGTTTGTCGAGCTTTGTTTCTATGAAGAACTTGACCGTTATAATAGATTTGGGTATGTGCGGTAGCTTGATATGCATCAGTTTGGTTTTAGTGGCATTGATTATTAGGCCGTTATCATGACACCATCTAGAAATTGAATTGAAATTGAAGTGAAATTGCATTGAAATTGAATTAAAATTGAATTGAAATGGAATTAAAATTGAATTGAAATTGAATTGAAATTGCATTGAAATTGAATTGAAATTGAATTGAAATTGCATTGAAATTGAATTGAAATTGAATTGAAATTGCATTGAAATTGAATTAATATTGAATTGAAATTGAATTGAAATTGAATTGAAATTGAATGGAAATTGAATTGAAATTGAATTGAAATTGAATTGAAATTGAATTGAAATTGAATTGAAATTGAATTGAAATTGAATTGAAATTAAATTGAAATTGAATTGAAGTTGAATTGAAATTGAACTGAAATTGTTAACATTTAAAGTAATCGAGCTAAATTGGATAAAATAATAAAAAAGAAATCTGCTTTTTACGTAAAAACACAAAACTCCCTCGTCTTACTTAGTTTGAAGAGAGACTTAAGGAAGTTTTGAGCTTATCGCTTTTGCTTGGCCAAAGTTTAAGATTGCAATAAAAACTTTTTCCGAACTAATACAAAGTTCGATAGACACGTTCGCTGAGCGCCTTAAGTTAAGACTACAATCTAGAACAATTTTTCACCTAAGAACACTCACTTCACTCCACTCAAGGCTTATAAATTTGCTTACATACGGTGTTAAATAGTAGAAAATGGGCAGGTAGGTTAAGAAGATAAACTGTAGGTTTAATAGTTGCAAAAAGTTTGGGTTAATAAATTTAATGTAATACAAATAAATTCAGAGTTGCAACAAATTAAATACAGTTCATCTTAATTTAACATATGTCATCATTTTAGCAACTCAGAATTTATATTCGTCCATTAAGTATGCATGAGGATTGAAATAAGCGTTAAAAAGAGACATCCTCATTCTCGCATCCTCAATTGAGACAATGTTGCAAATTGATAAAATAAATAAAAATCAGAAGTTCTTCACTCATAAAATCGAACATAAACTTTTATCTCAGATCTGATTAAAGCCTGAGGAAAATGTCACGGATCATGTGCAAGCAATAAAAATAAAAGCAATAATCATGACAAACAATCAAATACAGAGGTGTACAGAAGGGCTTGACACGAAGGGGTCACTTCTTATTGCTGAAGCTTATAAATATATAGAGAGTGTGTAAGACTTTGCATTAAGTTTTACATATTAAGTATGAAATATTAAATATTAAGTGTTATGCATAATTTTAAGTCACCATCTTACTTTCAATAAATGTTGAACCCAATCTACGCCAACCTCTGTGCAACTCTGTTTCGTACTTGTTCGTTACACACTTCGTTTTATTATCCTGGATGTATTTGTGTGTGTGTAATTTTATGTGTGTCGGGAGGGAAACACGTTCAATTTGCCAAAATCAAGTATCTAAAACAACGAGATTTAGGTGCTCATTGGTTGACAGTCATAAACATTGTATACTTGAGGGCGCTATTATATAAAAACGGGTGTGTATAAATAAGTGTGTTAGTTCAATGATGCGTTTTTTTATATCGGCAATATTTAATATGCATAACTTATGAGTATATTTATCAGGAAATTGAGAAATTATTTAAATGACTTCAACTTTGAAAAAACATCCTCAAAACTATTGCATGCTTTTAGGCTATTATATAAAATTCAATTAAGTTCAAAAGTAATAACAAGACTTAAATGAATAGTTCAAAGCCGTTGCTCTTGCAACAGCCTGCTTCAGTTAATTTAAAATATTTGGTACAAAAGCGCAGCACACCTTTATAGCCTTGAATACACACCAGCACCCACACACATGTGTTTGGTTTTATTCATAGCTGCTGCCGACAAGCTTTGTGCCGCATTTTGTTCAGCGTATGCAAAACTTGAGTTCCTTCCTTTTACATTAAAGCACATTCCTATTTTTTTTTTTTTTGTAAACTCAAATATTGTAAAAGAAAGCATGCACACACATACACACCAGCAGTGTCTAAAATGCTGCAACCAAAAATTTGGCGCACCCACAGCGAGGCTTTTGTAACAGAAATCGCTCAACGCCATCTATTTCTTTGGTTTCTCTTAGTTTTTTGTTGATTATCCGTTTTGCATTTTTCAGCGCTTGAATTAATTACTTGACGCTCGTTCAGAGCGTGATTTGTAGCAACTAACAGGCAGATACTACTCGTATAGTACAAGGACAGTGCCAAGTTATAAGCAAACAGCTGCTCATAACAACTAATTTGGTGGGTTGCCATGGAGAAGGCAGGCAATATCATGAAGGTGGTAAGCGGAATGTTAGTGGTTAGAAGCAGGTGGTTGGTAATTGCAGTTAAGGTGAAATTATAACCAAGCGAAAACCCATACATTTTTATATTTTATAATTTTTTGTGTGAAAAACGTTGGCGTTAAAAATATATTGACAGAATATATGCGTTGCTGAGCATATTTTATATGTTTAGTTCATATTAATATCTATTCTATTAATAAAACGCACACAACTTTTGAACCACTGCTCGGATTTTAATGAAAAGAGTAATATTGTAAATTTTTCATTATATGAATAGCAAATATTATTTATTTTGCCAGGACGTCACCGCAAAAAATAAGTTAAAAAAGTTTTACATTGTAATTTTTCTATGTTATTTCTAGCCTTTGAGTTTGCAATTAGCGATAAGATATAAAATTCACATCGAAAACCAAAAAAATTGACTTACAAAAATTTGATTAAATTTAATTTTGCACTTTGTGCTATTTAGTCCAATTTTGATTGAAAACTCCCCGGGAATTGAAAAATAAATTTTCGTATTTTAAACAATGCTCACACAATTTTTAAAAAAATTTTACTGTAAATATTTGCATTCATAGTCAATTTTTAAGATTACAAGAAATAAATCGCCCGGGGAGATTTCATACATAGCTGGGCTGATTATGTAAGATTTATATAACCCGAGATTATATCAATAGCCAACCACCAGAATTTACAACAATACTAATTATCAATTTTGCCAAATTCAAACTTTTTAATGAATTTTGAACAAAAGCTTTAAATATTAATGAGCTCATAACAAGCGCGGATCTCATGGGGCGAAGGGTGTAATTAATCCTTCCTCCCAAGAACTTTCAATAATTATAATAACTTAGTAGATGAAAATAATTGTGTTTACAGCTTAACATGATTATTTAAATCAGCAGCTTAAAACAAAGACTTTGCTATGCGAAAAACATTGCAAAGTTCTATATAAAAACTAAGAGGATGTTGAGAGAGAAGGAAAACGAATTGTGTTGATAATTTCACTACGCGCCTGAGTGGCGCTTCCAAGATTTGTATGTAGGGATTGGTTTCCACTTCTCACAGTTATTAAATAAACGGAAATTGTGTTTCCATCATACGAGTATACAGCGTATGTGTGCTGAAGGATTTTGTAAGCGAGACAGCAAGATTTCTTTTAACGTTTCTTATATAAAAAATGTAAACAATGCAAACTTTCATTTAATTGATTTAAAACAGGGAGTAAAAAAAGAAGTCATTGCTGTAATTTGGAAAATTTGATTTTCAAAATTGTTTTGAGTTTTGAAGTCATTTTCGAAATCTACGAACAAAACTAAAATACACTTCTATTTTTAATTTCTTCTTGCAATAAATACACTTCAGATTTATTTGAAAAATTATTTTGATACAAGCTTTGAAAAAAAAAAAAATTCAAAATATTCTTTACAAATATTTACAATATTTTTTAAACAAAATAAATACATACAGGATAAGTCGGATAGCGACGTCAATCCGAAAGCTGGTGATTGCTTGGGACGATTCAAAAAAATTAATCACACAATTAATCAGTCCCAATAAAATTAGAAACAATTGTCTAGTGTGTGCTCAAAAAATAACAGCTGATCAAGCACTTAAATTCTTCTTTCTTTTTCTTACAAAAGATTTTAGTTCGAATGCGAATTTTTCCAAATTTTATACACAAAAATTTTCTTTTCATAACGCCACATAGTGATACAAAAAAGCATGCTAGACGGAAAAAACTGGAAATAAAATTTTTAGTTAAGAATTACATCCTTAATTTTGATAAATATTAAAAAAGCACATATAAGATGTCGACCTTTGATTTCGTTATTGTAGGTTTTTCGTTTATTAGTTTTGACTTAAAATGTATTCCAATTGTATATTAGATACCTCGCCCACTTCTCCAATTGCGCCCAAGTTTTTTCGTTATTATAGTATTTCTCATTTTTCCGATATAGCGCAAAATGTGTTCACGTTATATGGGAGCTGGCACGTTCATATAACAAAAACTTCTCAAATACTTTTTTTTTTGTAATTCGCTATACCTTAATCATCAAAAACTACAAAAAAAAAATCTCCACAAAATTGTTTTTTCCGTCTAACTTGTACTAATCCCATCACTGTGTGCCGTTTTGTACCTACTCCCAAGTATTATCTACACTCAGAAAAATCTGCTTCTCTTAAATTAAAAAACCGTACCTTCAATTCAAAGGCATGGATTTTCCTATATTTTATAGAGGTTTCTCCTCAAAAAAAAAAAAAAAAGAAGGAATTCTTACATGGTTTAATGGAGTGAGGTCTTGTTTTGAAGACAAGTTTTTGCTTAAATATTAGAGCCCTGCATGAATATATTCAAGTGAATACGTATATACCCTGATTCTCTGCTGTAGCAGTCATTGCAAGCAAAGCTGCAAGCGAATAAATGCAAACAACAGGTCGTTTAGCAACATGTCGTGTAGCTCAAGAGAATAACTTTCTATTTATTCTCTGTTCTCTTTTCATACACTCTTGCACTGAGGTAAGCTTGCGATCTACACGTTGTTTCAGTTTTTCTCTGAGCACTTAATAAACTACACGAATAATCAGGTATCTGCTGCAGTGACCTGAATAAGAATTAAAATGTTGGGTTTTCCCCGCAATAAGCTTTTTGTTATTCTTAATGTATATTTGTGTTATTTTTATATGTATATTTGTATGTGTATATGTGTATGTATGGCCGCAAATCTTGCAAGCAATTTTTCGACATCTTGTGGGTCTCCGATTAAGCTGAAATTTAGCATACATGTGTAAGCCCGGTGACAATGCAATATTATGAAAAATATTTCCACACCCCCTTTTACCACCCACAAATCAATAAAAATGCTATATCTCGAAAACTACTAGACCGATTCAGATGAAATTTTGGAAGTAAATTTCCTTTAAGTAGAAAATGGGTTTAAGGAAAAAATTTGACCACACCCCCTTTTACCGCCCACAAATTAATATAACTCCAAAACTACAGGGCTGTTTCAACTGAACTTTTGGCAGTAAATATCCTTCCAGTATTGCATGGGTTAGAAAAAAATGTTTGCAACACCCTCTTGTACCGCCCAGAAATCAATAAAAATGATATATCTCCAAAACTACTAGGCCGATTCAGCTGAAAATTTGGCAGCATATTTACATCAAGTAGAAGATAGGGGTTTAAATTTGACCACACCTCCTATTCCCGCCCACAAATCAATTAAAATGCTATATCATAATAAAGTATATTATGCAATAAATAATGTAAATGGTATAAATCATGTTAATATGTACTGTTAAGATTAATGCTCTACTTAAACTTAAACTTCTTAAACTACTTTAACTTAAAATGCTATATGTAAGGCTTTCAAAATAAAATATGTTCATAATAAAACTGTAAGACTAAAAAGTACAAAATAAAATATATGTATATAAAAAAGAAAATTTTTAAAAAATAAGCTATTATTTAAAATCAAAACGTGAACTAAAAAGAAAAAAATTAATTTCAGTGACATTTGTCATATACATATGTATATAGTAGGTATATTCTAGATTCAGAAGAACCTCTCTCTTGGTTACCCATCATCATAATAGAAGCGTACGTAAATAGGTAAGTTCTAGGGACGTATATAAATTTAAAAATTTTCAAAATGTAAAATACATTTAAATTTAAAAAGCTTAAGGCACTGATATTGTGCAGTAAGCCTATATAATGGATCGCGGCTTATATACAGACAAGCCTACTAAAAGATTCAATTCCACTGATATTGCGTAATAATCTTGTATATTTTACATTTTGAAACTTCTAAATTTATATATGTTCCTAGAAATTACCTATTTACGTACGCTTTTATTATGATGATGGGTAACCAAGAGAGAGGTTCTTCTGAATCTAGAATATATCTACTACATACATATATGACAAGTTTCCCTTAAATTAATTTTTTTCTTTTTAGTTCACGTTTTTGTTTTAAATAAAAGCTTATTTTTTAAAAATTTTTTTTAGTATTTTTTTTTTTTTTCTTTATTCACTACCTTCCATACAAAAACACAAGCACTATTTAAAATAGCTTATATCGGCCGTAGCTGAACTCCTAGAGGGGTCAAATATATGAGTTGGTCCTATTATTTTTTGCCCCTCAACATATCTCCCGAGGACACCTACCCCCTATCTATCACGCTTCCTTGCGTCCCCATACAAAAAACACAAAATATGTCGAAAATAGTTTATAGCGGCCGTAGCTGAACTCCTAGAGGGGTTAAATATATGAGATTATCCTCTTATTTTTTGCCCCTCAACATTCCTTCCAAACACACCTACCTCCTATCAGCCACCCTTCTTTGGGTCCCAATAGAAAAAACATCTATTTCCTACGAACCAACGAGTAAAAAAATTTTCGCTAAATATTCAGGGTATGAACACTGATATTTTTGTTATTTTTTATGGCTTTACTTGCTACCTGCTGGTGTTAGTAAAGCATCGTGCTCTTAGTCTCTTCGTTTCTTATATCTGAATAAAACAAAGAGAGTGTATGAAGAGGTATGAGCAAAGCAGAAAAGGTATAGAGGAAGTTTTTTATTCTAAAGCAAGAGAATATATTCAGGGAGGCGAAAAAGCATACTCATGCATGGCTCTATTAAATATGAGGGATAAAAATGGCTATGATAAGTATTAACATTTCCACAAATTGTATAAAAGCAGAAGTAATTTGAAGAAAAACTATTTTTATTTCTCAAGTCCACTACTTGCAACACTGTACAGCAATGTTTTCTTTAATTTGTAGAATTATTAGTTTAAAAGATGAGGCAATACTCAGATATTTCTTTTGTTTTTCTTTGTTTTGTAAAGCCCAAGTGATTTATTTCAAGGATGCTTTTCTTATATTTCTAGAAAAAATGCTTTCATCAACGGTTTTAAACAACAACAAAACCATGCGCAATCCATAAAGACGTTTTCCTAATTCTTATTCTTAACGCTATCAATACCTCAGTGGAAAATCGTTTGACTTCAATGTTCGATGCCTACGTTCGAGACTCAGCATGGGCGAGTTTAAATAGAATTCATAACAAATTTTTCAATTCACTATACCCATAACATTAGAAATTCCTGAATTAAAAAAAAAAAAATACTTTCTATCATAAAAAAAACTTGCGTCCCATATTTTTTATTCTGAAAATAATAAAAAACTAGTTAGGAATAGAGCTTCGGCAGGGTACCGAAGCTAAAATTACCCCCCCACCCCCCACCGCGGCCGTACTGAAGTATATCCTAAGTCTTTAGACGTCTATACAATTTGTATGTATAACTACCCTATAGGAACAAACTAACTTCTTTTTAAAAACAACTAGTTAAAAAACTAATTTAAAATAAACCAGTATATGAACTACTTTGAATTATATTAAGGCGGCATCCCCTTTAATTCTACTCAAAAACAAGTGATTGAAAAACTACTTTGAATTATATTAAGGCGGCAACTACTCTGATTTTGACATGTTTTAATTGCAAATTTTTATTAGATTACAAGTTTATATATATATTTAACCATGTTATTTCATCAAATATTATTAACTTTAGGCCATCAGTAATAGTTGTCAAGTGATTTATTTTAAAGTAGTTAAAAATTAGTTTAAATTTAACTAATTTAACAAGTAGTTGAAAATACATGCAGACGAAAGTCAATTGACTTATTTAGCGGACATCACCATACAAAATATGTTAGTTCGTTCTATGGAAAAAAGTCAGAATTTCAACTAGTTGTGGTTGACAAAAAACTACTTTATCAACTACTTTTAAATTAGTTGGTTTTCCTACAGGGTATTATATATATATTTATATAATATTTGTGTCATACGCTTGATTTAATTTTACCCTTAGCTGCCACATAAAGTAGTTTGTAAACAAAGTAAAATGCCACACCCACTTTTATAGTATAAGGACTCCACAATTTACCGAATAATGTATGTATGGTTTGGATAAACGACGTGGGCGGAACTTGGGTACATACAGACACGATATCATTCAGTTATATATATTTTCGAAAGTTTTTCAATTTGATGAAGTCACTCTGTATTGAAGGTAGGCGTGGTTTTCATCCGCTTGTGTTAAATATCAAAGTTTGTATGCAACATTTCAAGACATTTCTGTATTTTTTGCAGATTTTTAAGCGATTTAACGTTTTCAATAAAGCCACTTTGTATGGGAGGTAGGCGTGGTTTTCATCCGATTTGGCCAAATAGCATAGTGATAGTCTATATTATACTATATATTATACAAAGTTCTAAGACATTTCTGCAGTTTGAGCTGATTTTTAATGAATTTTACGGTGAATATAAAGTAACTTTGTATGGGAGGTAGGCGTGGTTTTCATTCGATTTTTCCAAATATCATGGTGAGGATTTATATTGAATATCAAAGCATATACGCCAAATTTCAAGGCTTTAAAATAAAGTCACTTTGTATGGGAGGTAGGCGTGGTTTTCACCCGATTTGGCTCATTCTCGAACTTGTTCTTCCCTTTTTAAAAAGAAGCTTATATTTTGAATTTCATTGCTATAGCTTTAAAATTACGGCTGTAATCGTATCGACAGACGAACAGACGGACAGACGGACACGCGGAAATCGACTCAGGAGGTGATGCTGACCAAAAATATATATACTTTTCTATACCTGCCACGCCTCCTTATTGGCGTTAGAAACGGAATGACAAAGTTAACATACCCCTTACGCAGTACGCGTTGGGGTATAAAAAGGCCGAGTCCGGACTTGAACCGCGTACCTTTTAACTTGTAATCGGGTTCGCTTAGACCGCAGGGCTACCGAAGCAAATTTTGGCCTGCAAATTAAGTGCTTATATAGAATTAGAAATTTCAACACAATTACGCCCAGGTTCTTCAATTTATCGAAATAGTTCATAAATTATTGGATAGCTTTCTTTTACTATTTCACACTTCTGGTGTCAATATGACGAAAAATATGCACTTCATTTTTAGAAAATCGGCCTGGCGCTCAATGAAGCCCGATTTTCTAATGATTGGGTGCTATTTTTCTAGATATTCCGAAAAATTTTTTCTGAGTGTAAAACTGTCTCACACAAAGTTTTTACCTTTGATCAACAGATCATATGATTTGTGTGACCTTTAAATTGTGCTCAAAGTACAAAAGCTCACATTGCGCCACAGTTCTTTCTCAATCATCATTTTTTTCTATCCAAAATTTTGAAAGCCTCTTAAAGAGGACATTCGTGATCGCTGATGTCGAATTTGATGTCAAAATTTTAAAATTAAAAATGGCGGATTAAATATGGCCGCTATGATTTCAAAACCTCATCGTTACATTATGAAATTTAGTATTAAGGGGTTTTTGGGGTCGCTGATATCTGAAGTTAAAACTGTTAACTCACATACCTGCCTTACCTACCGTACCTTTGCTACAGCCTACAAATTTTTATTCTTTCACCGATAAAACGCGTTTATTGAAATTTGTTTAAGAGGATTAATTTTTTTATATGTTTTTGTCAGTGCAGTCCAATAGATATTTTTTAAAAACATTAAATTTTCATTACACCATAAACAAACTTGGTTGTTTTTATTAGAACAGTGTAGAGGAAATTTTCCATATTCTTAAATTTATTGTTATTTTCATGGACGGCTCTCATTAAGGCTTTAATAAATTTGAGTGCTGGCATTAATGATAAAAAATTATTTTACTGTCTTTATGGTTAATATTCGATACTGTTTTATGGTACTGTATACTGTTTTGTGATCTCGTTATTCGAAAGTAACAAAACCAAAATCTTGTTAGCAAAGAGATAAATAAATATAGCTTTTTCACTACATAATTTAACGGTCGTTAATTTCTGTTCATAAAAAATTTAAAAAGACACAGGTATATAGCGTAACTTAAATCATTTTAAATTTAGCAAAATATTCAATTTTTAGAAGATGCAAACCTTCGAATAATTTTTGCTCAAAGTCCTTTTTTGCAATATGTAAATATTTTTCTTGCTCTCTTGCTTTGTACTTTTCACTTCTAGTTCGATTAACATGCTGAATGCACAGTTGCATAAAACCACACCTTGCCAAAGGGTTAAATCCACCATATAGCAGAAACGTGCTACATCTTTTCTTTACGAGCCTGTCATATCGTCGCTTCATATCTTAGTAGAGTATATTTCATGAACATATCAGCAAACCTTTGACGTCTTCGCTACTGCATTTAACTTCCTTCAACTTTCATGCTACGTCAAAAAAGCTAAAATAGCTGAAAATACTCACGAAGAAATAAGTTTTTGCTTTGCTGACTATAGAACAGCGGATGTGGAAGTAGGCGCAGTAACTAAAAAATGGGGTCAAAACTATGTCGAAGTAAAGTGGTAAAAAATAAATTACCTGACATTAGAGCCTCTTTTGTGCGCTTTTGAACACTTCGTATAGTTATCAAACCGAGCCCTCCAAAAATAGGGGGGGGGGGGGGGGGGTGGGTAAGTCAAATGTTTTGCAATGTTTTCAATTTGATTTTAAAATAACACACAAGGAATTTCCTAACCTCATGATTTGGATTATCTTGCTGAATACGTTTGTTATACGGTACAGAAACAGCACAAAATGTATAAAGAAAAAAAAAGCACGACTTTCGTCAAACATTCTCACAAATGCTCGTCCTTTTTTACGTTACACAACAGACATGTTGTTGTCGTTGTTGTTGTTATTGTTGTGTTGAACATCAAATCGATGTAAACGAGAAAATCGCGTGCCTATCGGTTGGCAGCCTTTATGACGTCTAGAGGCAGACGCTTCGATGAGCGCCACCTGTGAGACTGCAAGACTATAAAACTTACAAATAGCAATATGGCGGCTTGGCAGTTCTCTGAACGAAGCACAACAACAACATTCATGTCTACGACAACATCATCAACTACGACAACAACAACAACAAACATTTTGCTTAAACGAAGGTTGAAGCATAAAGCACAAAGCTTAAACGAACCTCTAATATTTAGTTTGTTAAACAATACTTTGACGGTATGGCTGGCTGGATATACCGATATCCGTACGTTGTGATAGGGCATGTTAGGGTGTACCTTCTATGACCTACATAAATACTATGCCCAACGTGAAGCAGTAAAAATTCAGTGTTGATGCTATCAATGCAAATAATAAACAACAGCAACAATAAATGTTACATCATCCATTACCCGGAATAACTATTTTTATATTGGAAAAGGTTTGGGTTATGTACTTTATATGGCTCATTTTTGAGTTGAATTTTATGCTGCGAACTTGAATGCTTTTAAAGAGAATTTATAAATTATGTTAGCTGTCAAAACTTAAATCAAGTGTTGTTTAACGGCTTCCAGAACTTACACCCGAAATTTTCTATACAAAATCGTGCATAAATTCCTTGGAAAAATGCCCGAAGTTTCCGGCGATTATGTAATTTTTTCGGGTGTTTGTGCCAATAAATTTCGTGTCTTTTTTCCAAATATGTAAAAAATAAGAAAGGCCCGAAAAATAAGCTTTAAATTTAGGATCGAAAAAAATGAGGCATTTTTCGCCAAATTAAAATATGGAAAAACGCCCGAATTTTTGTTTACCGAAAAGTTAAAAAATTTCAAATTCGTTATGTTAAAATGGTTTCCTCTTGTAAGGAAGGTAAAAAACAAAATTCCGTACAAGGTCCAATAATTTTATCATAAAAAACACCATTTGGGTCTCATCCGGACATAATGTCCATGGCCCCCTTGTTCATGGAATACCATTAAAATCAAATAAAATTAAGGACATTTTTGCAGAATATTAATTTACTACTCAAATCTGTCCTTTAATATTTAAATAATCTGACATTGAATTTGGATCACGGAAATAATACCCGAATGGTTTGGAAATAAAGCCCGAAAAATTACTGAAAATTTCGGGCGTGATTTTCATTTTCTTTCGGGCTATATTTTCAAACCATTCGGGTGTTATTTCCTTCTTTCGGGCTGTATTGCCATTTCAAATTATAGCGTTTTTTTCCAAAGTCAATGCTTCTAAACTTTCGTAAGTTCTGGGAGCCTTGTTTCACCCCAAAACTATTTTTTTTTTTTTTTTGACTTAACCAACACTCAGGGGGATGCCCCCTATAAATGCGAAAGCATTGTGTTGATTCGGAAGACGGGTGATAGTTAGTTGGAGGGTGGAGAGCTGGAGTAGTGTCGGAGAAGATTTGATTTAAATCGGGAGATTGTTCCACAATTTTACTGAGCTACTAAAGAACGAATTATCTCGGTAATGCTCGATATCCTATTGGGCAAAGAGGCAATGTAAAAGTCATGGTCTTAGAGACCTGCCCGAGTGGACCTAGGAAACAAACGAGCTGGTGGCGTCAGACTATGTATCTTTCTTGAACTCTCCGCATGGTATTATCTGTAGGCAAACAACATTGCGTCGATGCCCAAGAGAGTTGAGAGGAGCTAATTTCATTTTTATACCCCAACGCGTACTGCATAAGGGGTATATGAATTTTATCATTCCGTTTGTAACGCCAATAAGAAGGCGTGGCAGATATAGAAAAATATATATATTTTTGATCAGCATCACCTCCTGTGTCCGTCTGTGGACACGATTACAGCCGTAATTTTAAAGCTATCGCAATGAAATTCAAAATATAAGCTTCTTTTTAAAAAGGAAGATCAAGTTCGAGAATTAGCCAAATCGGATGAGAACCACGCCTACCTCCCATGCAAAGTGACTTTATTTTAACCGTAAAATCTCTTCAAAACCCACAAACATTAATGAAATGCCTTGAAATTTTGCATATAAGCAAAATTTATATTTATATTGGTCTTCAATATAAATCCTGACTGTGAAATTTGAAAAAATCGGATAAAAACCACGCCTACCTCCCATACAAAGTAGCTTTATACTAACCGTAAATTCCCTTAAAAATCTGCTTAAATAGCAGAAATGGCTTGGAATTTTGCACATAGGCTTTTATATTTAATATAGACTATCACAATGATATTTGGCCAAATCGGATGAAAACCACGCCTACCTCCCATACAAAGTGGCTTTATTCAAAACTTTAAATAGCTTAAAAATCTGCAAAAATTACAGAAATGTCTTGAAATTTTGCATACAAACTTTGATATTTAACATATGTTAAGCCACTCTTTGATGTTTGGCAAAATCGGAAGAAACCCACTCCTACCTTCAGTACAAAGTGACTTCATCAAAATTGAAAAACTTTCGAAAATATATATAACTGAATGACATCGTGTCTGTATGTACCCAAGTTCTGCCCACGTCGTTTATCCAGCCCATACATATATTATTCAGTAAAATATTTTTGCAGATTATACATAAAAATTTTATAGACGTCTAAAGACTTCGGATATACTTCAGTACGGCCGCGGGGGGTATTTTAGCTTCGGTACCCTGCCGAAGCTCCATTCCTTACTAGTTTCAGATATTTTCATCTCCTATCAAATATATCGCACTATGTTGAATTCGATCCAGAAGCTCCAAAAATAGTCTTGAGGCGCCTGCCCAAATGTGCTCATTGTATTCCATTCATCAGATGGAGTGCAGTATTTCTTACACCGTTTTAAGTAACCATGGCTCTTGGCTGCTTCTTTTAACACATAAAAAATGTGATCATTCCAACCAAGATCTTATTGTATCGATCTACAAGATCTACACCGGTCATGCTGAGGGAAACTCTACTCAATTCTCTACTAAATTTTACTCTATTAGGAAGACCACACTTGGAGATTATTTTTTTCAAGTCATTGCACTATGGTCCAGAAATCGGATTTGGCGGCATAAAACTTATTTTTGAACTTCGTTATAAAAAAAAAAAAAATGTGACCTTACAACCATATTTTCCTTGTTCCGAAGAATATATTTTTTCATACCACATGGCAATTGTCCCCATTTGTAGTTACGCAGAAGTTGTTGTTCTCTGAGCTTTATGCATTATGACACTTTTTATTGAAAAAATTTATGAAATTTTAAGTGCAAAGATGTTTATTATTTGTACAAAGTTTAACGTAAAAACTATTCCAAACAATATTGAAGGTGTGTTACTTAAAATACTATAATTAACTTTTGTTATATTATTGTTGTTTCTGAGAAATGATCTTTCGAATATGTAAAGTTTTTTATTGTAAATTTTAGAAATCATTTCCATGTTTCGTGGAACAAAACTAGTTATATCGACCACGATCCGTCATAAATTATATATGTGGTGAAAGCGTTAAGTCCGTACTTTCATTTGAGAGTAAATTTATCTGTATTTACTTGCAATTTAAAAAAAAAAAATAAATCAATTTCAGAACCAATTAACTTCAAAAATGAAGAAAATTTCAATGAGTAGAGAGAGAAAAGGAAGTACAATGCAATTTCCAATTGGAAATTTTAAGATAAACAGCAAAGTTAAGGGAATAATAAATAATACGATTAAAAATTGGAGTTTTGGAAAGTGAGAAGTGAATTAAATGCCATAGATCATTTGATATTTTTTAAGAATAGGCATGGTGAATGGCTTGGGGGCCATAAATAAAACGGAATCTTTTAATCTTTCTTATTCTTCTTATAAATATATTGTTCTTATAAATGTTTAATTGATTTCAGAAATATGCATAAAGTTTCAGTGTTTTATCTACAATTTTTAATATAAGACTTATAAAAAAATGGGCGTGGCTGAACATTTTTCTCGTTTTGATTAAAGAAAAACGCCATTTGCTAAAATAAAAACACATTATAGCAATATAAAAATATTTCTTTTATTTTTTATGTATTTTACAAATTTGAAGTGGAAGGTAGCACGCCCAGTCGTCCAATTTCCAAAATTTTCTGCATGGCTCTTGGTAGTGACAACTTCCGTCTGTGTTTCAAATTTCTACAATACACCTTATATAGTTCATAAGATATCCACATACATACAGTACTATGCAAAATATTTGCAACTGGAATCTCATATACATAAATGGTCAACATTTTCATATAAATTAAATTTGAAGTCTTAACTTTTGTATGTTTTATTTAACGCCAGACTTTGTTGTTTGTTTTCCAATAACAAAAACATAACTTCTTAGATTAACAAAAACAGAAAATTAAATGGAAATAAAAAAGGACAAATTCAGCTGTGCAAAACATATGCAACTTATGATAAGAATACCTTAAAGTGAAGAAGACAAGAATGCAAATTAGTATTTAATGGCATATCTCTTATTTTTTATAACGGCTGAACATATTTTTGGCATAGAACCTATGAGGTTATGTATAAATGTATTTGGAATGTCCTTTCACTGCTTTTAAATTTCTGTGAAGAGCTCACCAGGTTTCCTTAAGATTTTCTGGCCTATCCTTCGTTTTACAATTTCAAAAAGATTCTTGGTGGAGTTAAAATCCGGAAATTGCAATGGCCAAATAATAACATCAGCACTGTTTTCATTTAACCAGGCTTTCACCAGATTTGACGTGAGCTTGGGGTCATTATCGTGTTGGATCCTCCAATCAAGTGACATTTCCCACTCCGCATATGGAAGCATAACTGTGCTTAGTATGTTTTAATTATCTTGGGACCTAATAATATTAGATATATGATGAATTGGCCCAACACCATTTGCTGAAAAGTAATCCCACACCATCACATATCCACCTCTTTGCTTAACTGTTGCTTTTGTAAATTTTGGATTCAATCTCTAACCTATGGGTATACGCACTAGATATGGGTAATGCAGCTCTGCGTTGCGTGATTGAGTTGAAGCACTTAACTGTATTATTGCGCTGACACCGTTAAAACTAACACACTAGCGCAGTTATACAAATTTTGTCTTGATTGTTCTTTTTTTTTTGTTGATTTAAATGTGTTGAATTACAAAAGTGTTAGCCTCTGTTTATATTGGTCAAGAATTGACGATCAAGTTTTGCATTTGTTGGTGAGATGTGGACATGAATAGCAAAGAATTCAACCGTCCCAATATAACTTTTGTGCACGATGATGATGACAACCATCTCCTTCCAATTAACCTGTCCAATGCGGTCGACTTCGATTTATTAAGTACTTTTTATAGTAATGATTGTCAGCAAGTTGCTCCTGCTCCAAACCGAAACAATCGCTGGCTAGATTTGATTTTTACTAACTCATATGACGAAGTAAAGGTTAGTCCAACCTGTGAGGCTGAGCAGATATTTTCCAATACCCTCCACCATACTGCTTTTACTACTGAGTTATGTACTAACAACATAACTTTTATACAGTCATTCAATAATTCTATTGTATACGATTTCCTCAATGCCGATTACAATAACATTAAAAATGACTTAAATTGTTTGGACTGGAACCACTTGTCTGCACTAGAATTGGACGATGCTGTATCGTCTTTCTATCAAAAAGTCTTTTCTGTATTTGATAGTCATGTTCCAAAAAAAAAAAAAAAAATGAACTATCGCAACCGTGGCTTGATTCAAATCTTAGAAATTTGAGAAATCAAAGAAATAAACTTTACAGTCATTAAAAATTGCATCATTGTAAGTGATGAGGTAAAGGTTAGATACGAAGAGCTGTCTGAGGAGTTCTCCATTAAGTCCGAAGAGGCTTATAGGTTTTACACCAATTTAATTGGAGAAAGGATTATTGAAGACCCGAAAAAATTCTTCGATTTTGTAAATGTAAAACGGAAATCGACCGGATACCCAAACTTCATGTTTAAAGGCAATGTTACTTCATCTAACTCACAGGAAATTTGTAATCTCTTTGCGGATCATTTTAAAGAAGTCTTTTGTTCAACTACTTCCCAAAATCAACCTACATTTGCCAATATAACTAGTAGACCGACATTGGTTTGTGAAATTAATATTACACGGAGTGACATAACCAATTCCATTAAAGAATTAGATTCAAATAAATCTCCAGGTCCAGACCTTATACCACCAATTTCACTTGTTCAATGTTTAGACTAATTAATTACGCCGTTACATATGATTTTTAACAAATCCTTGCATACAGGTATACTCCCAACTTTTTGGAAATCTTGTCATCTTACGCCAATTTATAAAAATGGCGACAAGAGATCAGTTGAAAATTATAGGGGTATTGCAATATTGTCAGCAATTCCAAAGCTATTTGAAAAAATTATATGTTCCAAACTCACGAGCATAATTAATCCGTGTTTAAACGAGCAGCAACATGGTTTTCGTAAAGGACGATCAACAACCACAAATCTTGCAATCATGGCATCAGATATTCTTACTAAAATGGAAAAGGGCCACCAAATAGATGCAGTCTATACAGATTTTAGTAAAGCCTTTGATCGTGTTGATCACGAAATCCTAACTAAGAAACTAGAAATGTTTGTTATATCATTGTTGTCTCGTCGGGTGTACCTCAAGGTAGCCATCTTGGCCCACTTCTCTTCAACATATTTATTGCAGACATATCTGAAGTTTTGCATGATGTCCCCCATCTCTTATATGCAGATGACTTAAAATTATACTATAACATTAGATCAGAAGTGGATTCAGTATTCTTACAGAATAAGCTTTTTTCTCTGGAACAGTGGTGTAGTAAAAATAAACTTTATTTAAATATAAATAAGTGCTACGTTATAAGTTTTGCCCGTACAAACGTAATCACATATAGCAGATACATGCTAAATAAGGTAGATCTTAAAAGGGTCAACCACAAAGCAGATCTTGGAAGAATTCTTGATAGTAAGATGCGCTTTAATCTTCACTACGATCATATCATATCCAGGGCAAGCAAAATGCTCGGATTCATAAAATGACGTGCAAAAGAATTCAAAAACCTTTGGGTAACTAAAACCTTATACTGCACATTAGTACGACCAATCTTAGAATACTGTTGCATAATTTGGAACCCAGCTTTTGTAGTGCATAGTGAAAGGCTAGAATCTATTCAAAGACAATTCTTGCTTTTTGTATTGAGAGTCCTATACGATCCTCGTGACTATACAAATTTACCACCATACGAGAGTAGACTTAAAATCCTCAATTTAATGTCGCTGTCATCAAGGAGAATATTACTTTGCTCATGCTTTACATTCGATGTTATTACTGGTAACATCGATAGCGAATACATCTCGAGCAAGGTACTATTTAATGAACCAATAAGGCAAACAAGGTATACAAAATTGTTAAAAGAATCGCATCACAACACTATTTACGCATTGAACGAGCCTTTGAATAGATGTTGTAAAATATTTAATAATATCAGCCAGCATTATGCACCGCCAATATCGAAATTCAGATTCAAGCGTTCTCTTTCCAAATCACTTTCCTTTACATAACTACCCCCTTATTAAACACCAATTCACGTTCTATGCCCAATGGTACATATAAGTGAATCTTCTCCTTGATCTAGCATTTGTAGAAAAATTGTAAATGTAAAATTTTAATGTTAAATAAGTAAAACACCGCATTGTAATATTAACTCTATTCCCCCATATCCAAATGCCTCTTCTTACATTGCCGTCTACCACCCATACCTAAACAAAATTTAGTTGTTCTCCCATTTAGCTTTCCATCTTAATAATATTTTAGCATAGTATTGAAAATTAGTACATATTTTTACTATGTGCATAAAATCTGTTAGTATGTAAGTTTAGTATATAAGTTCCCCCTTCGTTCTTTTTATTGTCTTTTCTTTTTGACGTGTTTTTGAAAATGTGTCGGTTCATGTGGGCGGATTACGCCCACTGAGAATTGCATATCTTCTACACCTAAAACAAGGAAAGAGGAGAGAAAAAAAAAACAACAACAACCTGTTAGAAAAATAAGTTAGAATAAGTATATTGCCGTGTTTGGCTAAATAAATAAATAAATAAATAAATTGAAGTCAAGTCTTGATCTGTCTTTGTCTGTTTGATTGCTCGTATCAACCATGAATGAAGTCAAGTCTTGCTGCATGATTGAAATTTTTGGTTTCTAAAATTTTTGGTGTATGCTAGGCTCTGTACAACAAGTAGATATGATTAGTATGCTCCTAAAACTTTATTTTATACTAATTAAGCTTTTTTTTTAACTTATGGCCAATATGGTATATTCGTTTTTTATAATTAACTTCTTTAGAAGAAACATATGCTAAAGGACTTTGATTTTTTATATTTTTCTAGGTGTGATTAAGCTGTGCTTACTTCCCCAAATAACTCAGTGCGCTATTCAACTCACCACAATAAATTTATTTTTATCATCTTTACCCAACGCACTATCCAACACAAAATCTCATAGCGCCAATTAAAGGTCTGTTTATACAGGAATCATAGCATTTCAAACTAAATCATGACGCAATTGCGTTAACACTTTACGCTGATACAGTAAACTGCGCTTGGGTTAATGTATCAGAGCTGCATATTTTGCTGCGTTACCCATGTCTACTACGCACATGACGCCTGCCATTCGATCAATGTAAATTAAATTTCTACTCATCGCAAAACAAGACCGTTGTCCATTCCTTTAAAGTCAAATTTAAATGAGTACGCGCGAACTCAAGGCGCGCTAAAAGATGTTTTTAGAAATGAAAAGTTTCTTAGCCGTTGTATAAGTTCTTCATCCTGTTGATAGTTTAAGTGTCAATATTCAACTGTAGCACATTTTTGAGTTGTTTGGAGGAAATTTGAGGATTTTTTTTTTTTATAATATTTATGATTTACGATACTCTCTAACTGCTGTTTTTCGTGGTCGCCCTCCTTTTTACCGCGTTTCGGTGTTTTCACTATTAACAACGCGATAAATTGTAGATTTATGAATTGAATATTTAATAGCAATTTCTTTCTGTGACATTCCATTGTTGAAATCGAACATAATTTTTTATTTCAGTACAGAATTATACTTATTGCCACCCATTTTAGCACTAAAACTCAAACGAAATACTTTGATTGCAGTAAGAGACCTAAACGCTATAGCAACAAATCTATCACTCCAAACTTTTAACACATAAGACTCAAAAAAACTCACAAATGTAAAAAAATGCGATTACCGTTATGCTGTTAAACGCACAAAAGCACAGTCGCATTAATATCAAAAACAAGCAAGCAGTTGCATATGTTTTACACAGCTGAATTTGTATTTTTTTTAATTTACATTCAAGTTTTGTTGTTGTAAATCTAAGAAGCTATGTTTTTGTTATTGGAAAATTAACAACAAAGTCTGACGTTAAGTAAAACATATAAAAAATAATACTCCAAAATTATTTTATATGAAAATGTGGAGCATTTATATATATGAAATTTCTGTTGCAAAAGTTTTTCACAGCACTGTTTATAAATTTTAATATATAATATAAAAAAATGCGCGTGAAAGTACACCAATTACGCCCATTTTTTAATATATGCTTATGGATAATAGTGAAATCATATAAGTGAAGTTTTAGCGCTCTGTCTTCATTATTTGAGTTTGTGCCGCCAAATCTATTTTCTGAACCATAGTGCATTATGAAGTATGTTATTGATATAATACCTTTTCCTCACAATCTCCAAACAGCTCGGGCGTTTTTTGAAAGAATGTCAATGACAAATGCTGCTGTCATCCACAAACGAATGAACTGGGTTATGAGTCAAGGGCAGAGGTCATTGATAAAAACCAGAAACAAAGTTGGACTAAGCCCTGCTGTACTCCCGCGCTTATGGTGAGTGCTCTGAATGATATACCGTTGACTACGACACGGATCGTTCTGTTCTTAAGGAATCACATGATCTACCTAGCGATGATACCACCAACATGCAATTGGAAAAAAATCGTCAATTCCATTGCAGCAATTGTCAATGCTAAATTTTTCAATTGGAAAAAATTTTCAATTCCATTCCTGAGGAATTGAAACGTTCAATTACCAATTACAATTCCTGTAATGGACTTGATGATTTTTTCCAATTCCAATCCTAAGAAGTTGAGATGACCAATTACCAAATTCCTAATTCTAGTAAATTGGAATTGAGGCAGAATTAATTTCAAAAGGAATCATTACAACCCCGCTCTGGTAATACTGCTTCAGGCAGCATCCAATTCGATCTATTGAGCCATTTTGGTGCCACATCCAGAGCTTGGCCGAAAAGTATTCATAACAATTCAATTACAATCCCTTGGAATTAGGAATTGGTAATTGGTCATTTCAATTCCTCAGGAATAGAATTGGAAAAAAATCGTCAATTCTATTACAGGAATTGTAATTGGTAATTGAACGTTCCAATTCCTCAGGAATAGAATTAGAAAAAATCGTCAATTCCATTCCAGGAATTGTAATCAATTTTTCCAATTCTATTCCAGAAATTGAAATTCAAATTTGTGATTGAACCTTTCAATTCCTCAAGAATGAGGTTAGAAAAGATCGACAAATCCATTACAGGAATTGTAATTGGTCATTGAACGTCTCAATTCTTTTGGAATGGATTTGGAAAAATTTTTCAATTCCATTACAGGAATTGTAATTACAATACAGCAGAAAAAGAATCAGAAAAAAGCAAACAAGCTTAAGCTTCTAATTTGTAACTACAACAATTCAATGGAATTGGCAAAATTTTCAATTCCATTACAGGAATTGTAATTACAATAACACAGAAAAAAAATCGTAAAAAAGCAAAAAAGCTTAAACTTCTAATTTGAAATTACTTCAATTATTCTAAAAAATATATTTGGTTTTCTTTCGAAAAATTTTGAAACTCCAGGGCTGCCAACATATTAATAGTAAAACTGGGTTTCCCCTAATAGAACTTTTGCAAAAGTGCATCCAAATATCGATTTTAAGAACGTATACACGCCAAAAAGGTTAAAAATTTAAAATACACAAAACTCTCCTCTTTTCTTAAAAAAAAAAAAAATACGTTTGAAAAGTTTAACATTTTTAAAAAAGGTGGCAAAATAGGTCCTATTTGAGTTGAAATAGTCGAAATATTTTCATAAGAAAATTTATTTCATAAGAAATATTTTCATAAGGTAACACGATGGGAAAATGTGAATGAACTTTGTAGGATGCCCTATAAATATTTAAATTTGTCATGTCGCGTATTTCCCTGCGGTATGGTAAGAAAGTATACAAAAGTTGGCAACTTTGACATATAATAAGAAGTTAATATTTTTAAGAACCATTTAAACATAGTTATAAATAACATACATACATACGTTTCAAAGCAGGTATAAAAACAGCAAAATTAAAAAAAAAAAACTTTAAAAAATAAACTTATGACTAATTCTGACTTATTTTATTTGCTTCACTATTTTCCATATGCACTCCCAGAATAATCTTTACACCTTTACACATTTAATGTGTTTATTAGCCTCGCAGTTATTTGACACAGCTTTCGCTAAAGTTTTGTTTTGCTTTAAAAGTGTCAATAAAATCGATTTTAGTCAACAAGTTTAATCAAACCCAGCTGAAGATTTATGCTTTTCTCTAAGGAGAACTCAGATGGTTAACACTTTTGTGTTGAAATCACAAAAGCCTTAAGAAAAAGAAAAAAAAAAACTACGACCGAAGAAACAAGCGCAAACTTCTAAATAGGTAACGAAGAAGAAATAAAGTTTTTCATGCGAAACAAGTTAAGACTCTGCGTTGGCAGCTGCAATACGAAGAAGGATAAGAAGTGTGATAAGTTCTGCCTCACTTCGTTGTCAGGCAGTGCTTGATTTTCTGCGCTTACGCTGACATACTAACGTTCTCAAGTTTTAAGGATTTAAAAGCAAGTTTTCAAAAACTAACATAAAGCAAATATTTTATTGTTTATGTGTTAATTCGTTTAGTTTCTGAAGAAGTGTATTTTTTAATCTTCATAACAAAGTTGATGTGAATATTTGGGTGTTTTTTGACGAGGAACTTTTTATGACTCGGCTGAAAATTCAGAAAATAAAATAAAAGCGAACTTAAATTCCTACAAATACAGCTTTTTTCTTAACTACGAAAATGAAAATTGGAATGTAGCCGAGCAGTTATCTGACAAAGGTTTTTAGTGGCAAATAAATAATGATAGTGAAATGAAATGAAAAAAGATGCGTGCAAAATTTATAAGTCGTTATAAAGGCCCCTATTATGTAAGCAACTCAACTTAAGTTGACTCGATTGAAAAATTTTTTTTGTATAATTAATCTTTTAAGAATTTTAAAACTAGCAACATGGTTCAACTGAAATTTTTGTAATACGTTATACGAAAAGAAATCTTGTTGAATCGAGTCAATTTAAGTTTAGTTTAGTTTATTATTATTATATATCTTTGAAATACATACTAAATTTACAGTTAATATTAACATACTTAAAAAATATTGTTGATGCAGTAGAAAAAACCTTGTTAAAAAGATACTATTAACATAATTTTTAAATAATTGCTTCAGCACAAAAAGATCAAAGTCATAGGATACACTAAGATTATTAAAAAGTATCAAAGCTCTTGTAATTGGCTCATTTATATAAAACAATTTTGATTTTCTTTCCTAACGGGAATATTAAAAGTTATTAACTCTAGAAACGAATGACTATCAATTGATCCAGATATAATATCGAATACAAATAAAAGAGATGTGATCTTGCGTCTTGATTCCAGTGATTTAAGGCCTAAGAGCATTAATCTAGCATCATAGTGTGGCAAAGGCTGATGAAAGTTGATAGCCCGCAATTCATATCTAGTAAAATGCTTTTGAACTTTTTGCAATCGAAAAGAAGTTGAGGCATAGTATGGACTCCAAATAATGGAGGCATATTCCAGTATTGACCTCACAAACGCTGTAAACGGAATCTTGAGAGTATAGGGATCCACGAACTCTTTACTGTGTCTACGAATAAAAGCAAGTGCAATTTACATGGCCAATAAATGTGAACTTAGAATCAAAAATAACCCCCAAGTCACGGTAAAAAGAAACGGTTTGAATTATTGAGTTAGAGAAAAATATGATTTACTTATAGTATTTAAAGAAAGTTTAGAAAGTGTGATATGGAAGCATTTAGAAACATGTAAATGCAAACAATTAGCTACACTCCATGCCAATAAACTTGAAACGTCACATTGTAAATCACGTAAAAACATCTGTTAAGCATGATATCTTTCTGAAAAGTTTTAGGTCATCAGCATATAGTAGAAAACGTGATATATAAAATAAATAAAATTAAAATAAATAAAATAAAATTAAAAACAAAAGTCCAAGGTAGGACAACACCTGAAGTTGCGACAAAACTGTTAATATTATTTAAACGGACAAAAAATTCGATAAGTAAGACTTTATCCAGCCCAAGAAAGATGAATGAAAACCCATTTTCCGAAGTTTCATAATTAAAATTTTATGAGAAACTCTATTAAATGCCTTTGAAAAATCGGTATAAACTACATCAACTTGGTTACCAGCAGCAAATGAAGATACACAGTACTCCGAGAAAAAAGCCAAGTTTGAAACAGTGGACCGCCGAGCGACAAAACCATGTTGCTCGGGGCAGATGTGACGTTTAATCAAAAAACTTAATTTTAACTTAACAATACTTACAAACAGTTTAGATACATTTGATAATTTTGCGATAGGCCGGTAGTTTGCTACATTGCTTTTAGAGCCAGATTTAAAAATAGGGTTAATAGAGGCAGTTTTCCAACATTCAAGAAAATTGCCCTCAGATAATGATTTATTGAGTTGAGTTGTTATACATAATAGGCGCCTTAATATACAAATTGGACACTAACCAGTAACCGGATATGAAACTTAAGGACCTCCGGGAGTTTTTCGAAGAAAAAATACACCTTTTTAAATATATTTTTTTTAAGCTGTATTTAAGTTTAGTCCAAATTTTTTTTCACATCATTAAAGTATAACTATTCAGGATTTATCTCTGACATTTTGGTCTAAAAATATTCGTTAATAAGTTAGAAAAGTGCAATGCCGCGAAAGACCTTAAATTTTGTGGTGAGCAAGATATCTGGAGAATGGTTCATCTGAACATTTTTTTTTCGGCTTAGTAAAGAGTTTAATGCTATTTTATAATAAAATAATATATTACATATACATTCATTGACTACATTTGTATATATATAGCACACGGTCTTAATGTAAATTGATAATTCCTTTTTAAAAATGAATAGATTATTTTCATTCTTTAATGGATTCGGCAACTCGTTATATAATTTAAGCCCTTTGAATAGCAAGATATTTTGAGATCTATTATTGGGAAAGTAATTAATTCTGAAATTTGATCCATTTTTTAAATAATATGGCTGTACATCTGCAACATACGCTAACTGACTGCTTAAATACTTGGGTAACATGTCGTTTTTCATTTTAAAAATAAATATGAAAACATTCATAATTGTTTTTTGGTGAATAAATAACCATTTTAATGTGTCTAGCATATATCTTATTGGAGTTAACCTATCGTATCTTAAAATGCATCTCATGCCTTTATTTTTGTAACTTTTGTAATCTTTTTAACATTGCATTTGGACCTAAGAACAAAATTGTTGAACAATATTCAAAATGTGGTTTGACCATGGTATTGTATATTTTAATTGCACTAGACAAAGAAAGCCTGCCTCTAATTCTTTGAAGAAATCCTATTTGTTTAGCAATGTTTTTACATGTATAATTAATGTGTTCATTAAAAGATAACTTATCGTCAATAAAAATACCTGAATATTTTATTTCTTTTGCTTTTTAATATTTTCACCATATATTACAATATTTTTTTTCAGAGAAGTCATTAATCAGCATTGCGTTTGACTTATTGTTAAGTTTTAACTTATTCGTTTTTTTCGAAAAAAAGTTTTTGAACAGAGTACACCGGGTTTTTCTCCTTAAAAAAAAAAAAAAAAATAATTAAAAAATAATTTGTGAAAAATTTGATTTTTCTTTTTTCACTGAAAATTTTTCTGAATTTCAAACAATTCAATTAAAGACTCAATTTGGTTCGTGTTTCATTCTTCGTCATGGCGAATAATGGAAGCATGAACGTGTTTAATTATAAAAAGCCGCCGGATAAGTCGGATCTCGATAATTTTACTCATTTGATTGCTGCGTGTTCCGCCAAGACATCATACTCCTTTGCGGATCTTCCTGAGAGTGCTCCAAATGTTCACCAAACAGAGCTGCCTACCTTTGGCGCGAATATTAGCCATCAGCTCAATCCTGGCGCAAACTCCTGCTCGCCGCAAGTGTTGCCTTTTACGACAACACAAACCGAAATTCATCAAACAGCGTAACTGCCTACCTCTGGCGCGAATCCTAGTCATCAGCTCAACTTTAACGCAAACTCCTACTCGCCTCAACTGTCGCCTCTTACGTCGACACAAGCCGAGATCATTCAGAGGGGTGGCCTATTCTTCGATCACCTTAATCAACGCGCAGCGGCTCAACGCAAGCACCCAAGCATCAATTCTCCTACACAACAGCGTTCAGTTTTGGACAGAGGTGATCAAAACGAATCTCTGATAATGGATACCAGCGATCAGGCCTCGCCCAACACTCTTGCTGTAGCTGAGCAATTGGTGACTCCACAAGACGATGGCTTCCAAGAAGTTGCACGCAAAAAGTTAAAGCGCTTTTATGGCAGAAATTCTTTTAAAGACGCCCCAGTTTCCAGCAATAAGGTAGTTACCAACAATAAGGTAGCCGTAAAAACAAATAGATTTGCCTTATTAGATAATTTAAATTTTAATAATAATGTATTGCTTAATGGTATTGAAAAAACTGTTTCAGATAAAATTCCTTCTTCTAAGCCTCAGTCAGATAGCAGAGGTGTGTCAAATTCTTTTAAAGTAACTTGTCCTCCCATTATTCTTTTTAATGTAAATATAAAGAGTTTGGTTGACCAGCTGAACTCCCTGGTGCCAAAAGTTAACTTTAAAATAAAAAATATCAACAAATTTAAAAGTAAGTTATTCCTCGATAGCGCAAAAGCGCACTCAGAAATGATGACTATTTTGGACGAAAAGAAAGTAGATTCTTATTCTTTTACTCCAAAAGAGTTCAGACAGATCAGTCTAGTCCTACGTGGGCTTTATTTTGAAACTGACGTAAATGACTTGAAAAATGAACTTGACGGACTTGCTCCTGGTGCTATCGCTAAAGTCTCTAAATTCTCTACCCCATTTTCTATTAAGAATAAATCCGACACGGGTCTCTTTTTGATATCTCTCTCTCCCGAAAAAAAAATTAGCGGATGTAATGAACATAAGATATGTCTTGAGCAAGGCAATTTCTTGGGAAGCCCCCAAATCTAAAACTAAAGAAATTCAGTGTTGGCGTTGCCAACAGTGGGGACATATCTCCCGGAACTGCAATAGACAGTTCACTTGCGTAAAGTGCGGTGCAAATCATAACCCTGGGGAATGCGCGCTCGGTCGGGATGAGAATGACAAGCCTTTTTCCAATTGTAAACAGGCAGGTCATCCTGCTAACTGGAGGGGCTGCAGCTCATTTCAAAATTATTTATTAGAAAAAAAAAAACGTCAAAAAGTCGCCGCGGAGAGGAATTTCACTGCTGCTCGCAATGTAAGTCAAGCTTTTTTAACCTCCAAGCTTAACCAGAAGAAATATTTTGCTAGCCTTTTCCAATCTCAAATCCATCACTTAGCGGACCCGCAGCCCTCGACGCCTAATCGTCCTACAGTAGTCGAAGAATTCCTGAAACTTGCAAAAGTTTTTATGGAACCCGAGCCAACTTCACTCGAAAAACTACTTGAAAATTTTTTATCTTCTTACTAAAGCATGCCTATTTCTCAGGCTAAATCGGAATTTCGGGTATTATTATCCCGTGTTAATTCTACTTATGGGACGTAAATGTTTAAATCTTCTGACTTTTAATGTACGTTCCCTGATCGATTGCAGTCGTAGGTTAGATCTATTGAACACTCTTAAAACTCAAAGCATTGATATTGGGTTTATCCAGGAATGCCGTCTGAGGAATCCGAAGATCTTTTGAGACGACTATAATTTCCTTTATGACAACTCTCCTTTAGGGGTAGCAATAGTCCTGAAAAAATCTTATTCTTTCTCTATGCTCAATCCACAGGGAATTTCTTTTCCACATATTTTCATAGAGGTTAAATTGATCATTGATAATTCTCAAAACAATTTCCTTTTCGGTTCAGTTTATCTTCCTTGTAATTTTTCTCCCCCTTTTATTTACTCAGGTTTATGCAAAATTCTTAAATTTTCTAAAAATTTCGATGGCACCATTATAGGTGGCGGCGACTTTAACTCAAAAAACCCCGAATGGGGCGATCTTTTTGAAAATAGCAATGGTAAAATTTTTCTCAATTGGCTTCAGGATTTTTCTCTTGACTTTGTGCGTGTGTCGGACAACAGGCCTTCTTTTCCTTCTGGCTCCTCTTTCCTAGATCCCTTTTTGATCAGCTCAAATTTCTGTGAATTATTTAACCAAAATTGCTCAATCGCAAGTCTTCCAACTTTTTCTGACCATTTTCCAATCAAACTTCAAATTGTTTTATCTGACTTTGATTTTCTTATAAAATACCCATGTTATTTCACTTCTTACAAAAAAAACAAACTGGACAATGTTTGGTAATGATTTGGAGGCTTCGCTAATTGAGGGCTTTCCCCCATGTAACAGAATCCTTAAGAATGCTGAGATCGATGCATTTATTGATAATTTTGGTGCCACTGTTGAATCTGTTTCTGCCTCTCATTCGAAAAAAATCTCACTCAAAGAGAACAAGATCTTTGTCTCAGAAAATATTAAGAAATTGTTTAAAATAAAACATGCTTGGCAAAAGGACTTAAAAAAATTATTTCACAGATACTTGAATAGATCAAATCCTGAATATAACCTACTTTCGAAACAGATTCAATTGCTGACGATAATTATTAAGGAGCAGGTCGAATGGGAGCAAGCCAGAGAGTTTGGAAGAAAAGTGGAGTTGATCAGACCAGGTCCATCTGCTTACAAGAAAATCTTCAACATCGTCGGTCACAAAAAAAACTCTGCCTGCTCAAGAATTTCTAGTAATGGCACGATCTTAACTGAGGAGAGCGAGATGCTGGATGCGTTCCGCCAACATTATGTTAAAGTCTATGCAGAGAATGTTTCTTGCAGACCTGATCTGCTAGAATTAAAAGATTCAGTTGCAGCTAATGTATCAAGGTTGCCGCCGTCAATTTTCATCTTTCATGACAATTTCAATGCCTTATCTAATGAGAACAGTTTCCATTTTGTAAATCCCGATGCTGTAAAAGCAATCATCAAAAAGTTAAACAACAAAAAGTCGTTTGGCTTAGACAAAATTTAAAATTTTATTTTAAAAAGACTTCCTCCTTTGGCATTCGATTTTTTAACTATAATTTTTAATAATTGCTTTAATAATGGCTATTTTCCAAGTATCTGGAAAATCGCTAACATAATTCCGATTAAGAAAAAACAAGATAGTGTTGATGCAAATGACTTTCGCCCAATCTCTTTGCTATCAAATCTTGGAAAAACCTTTGAACTGATTTTAAAAACAAAAATGGAAATGAACTTAGGAGATGATTATATTTCGCCTTATCAGTTCGGCTTCAAAAAAGAGCATTCTACAGTTCATGCTCTACTGAAATTCCATGACGACGTCATCCAAAATTTACGAAAAAAAACTTGTACTGTAGCAATCTCGTTAGATATCGAAAAGGCTTTCGACAGAGCTTTTCATGTTGGTATCCTTCATAAACTCATTATCCTTGGCTTTGATCCCTTTCTCCTTAAGATATTTTTTAGTTTTTTCCCAAACCGACAATTTTGTATCCAAATCGGTAACGAAATCTCTGAACTTGGTGCAGTCAAAAGCGGAGTTCCCCAGAGTTCTGTTTTGGCGCCTCACTTTTTTAATATCTTTCTTTGTGATTTCCCACACGAGATGCCTGGTTCAAGGGGCATCTTATATGCTGACGATTGTCTTATATATGCTCACCATGAGTCCCCAATTCGGGCTTTAAACATTGTTCGGGAACACCTTAAAACTATTCATGATTATTATATTAACTGGGGCATTAAGATCAATGTCTCCAAATCTGAGGCGATATGTATTAGGAATGCATCAGGAAAGTGTGGCAGAACGGTTGTGCCTGAAAGCAAAAGACTGAAATTTTATTTTAAAAAGACTTCCTCCTTTGGCATTCGATTTTTTAACTATAATTTTTAATAATTGCTTTAATAATGGCTATTTTCCAAGTATCTGGAAAATCGCTAACATAATTCCGATTAAGAAAAAACAAGATAGTGTTGATGTAAATGACTTTCGCCCAATCTCTTTGCTATCAAATCTTGGAAAAACCTTTGAACTGATTTTAAAAACAAAAATGGAAATGAACTTAGGAGATGATTATATTTCGCCTTATCAGTTCGGCTTCAAAAAAGAGCATTCTACAGTTCATGCTCTACTGAAATTCCATGACGACGTCATCCAAAATTTACGAAAAAAAACTTGTACTGTAGCAATCTCGTTAGATATCGAAAAGGCTTTCGACAGAGCTTTTCATGTTGGTATCCTTCATAAACTCATTATCCTTGGCTTTGATCCCTTTCTCCTTAAGATATTTTTTAGTTTTTTCCCAAACCGACAATTTTGTATCCAAATCGGTAACGAAATCTCTGAACTTGGTGCAGTCAAAAGCGGAGTTCTCCAGGGTTCTGTTTTGGCGCCTCACTTTTTTAATATCTTTCTTTGTGATTTCCCACACGAGATGCCTGGTTCAAGGAGCATCTTATATGCTGACGATTGTCTTATATATGCTCACCATGAGTCCCCAATTCGGGCTTTAAACATTGTTCGGGAACACCTTAAAACTATTCATGATTATTATATTAACTGGGGCATTAAGATCAATGTCTCCAAATCTGAGGCGATATGTATTAGGAATGTATCAGCAAAGTGTGGCAGAACGGTTGTGACTGAAAGCAAAAGACTGAAACTTATCCTTAATGGTTCTGAAATATTTTTTAAAGACAACATCAAATATCTTGGTGTTGTTTTTAATAAAATGCTCAAGTTCAATAAGCATGCAAGATCGAATATAAACAAAGCTAATAAGTTAATTGGCATGTTCTCAAAGCTGTTGAACAATAATTACTTGTGTCAAAATTCTAAGCTCTTAATTTTGAAGGTCAGCATTCGTTCTGTGCTGCTTTATGCTTTCCCTATATGGTTTTCAATCTCACCCATAGTCGCCAAAGAGTTGGAGATACTTGAGCGTAGAGTCTTGAGACGATGCATAGACAGAAATTTCGAATCACTTACTAAGCGCTACTCTAATAAATTTATTTACAAAAAAGCAGGAATAAATCCTATCTGTCGCTATGCGTTATCACTGCAAAAAAAATGTATCAACAGAGTTTCTTCTCATGAAAATGTGATTTTAAAAGAAACCTTTGAGTCCCAGCGGCACTTCAGCTGGTCCTCTATTAACTACTTATCTCCAATTGGAATTATAAATGAGGATATAAACACTGACTTGGATCTTGACACCCCTCTGCTACCTCAATTTTTTACAAAATCTGTACCTGGCACACACAGAGGCTAATTTTTTTTATATTAATATTGCTGTTCTTATTATTGCAGCACCTGAATTCCTGGTGTTCGCATTTAGTTTTAGTTTAGTCTTAAGCGTATTTTTATATTGTTAATCTTTGTTTCTTCTTTAAGGACAAAACGTCCCTATGCAATAGACTTGTGCCGGGAGCAAGCACTGTATTATCAGCAAAACCATTCTACCATATGTATTTGTCCTTGTCATTCTTAAGCATGTAGCTTTTATCTTTTTATTCCATTAGAGCAACACAACAATAGCTTCTAGTTTTGACATGTAATTGAACTTTTCATTGTATGTAGGAAATGTACATAAGTATAATTGTAAAAGAAACGAAAGGAAGTCTCAATAAATTTACTTTACTTTACTTTACTTTACTTTAACTTATTCATTTTTAAATACAGATCTACTCTTTCTAAATCTTCATTAATCTTATCAATACATTCAACCGCGTTCTTGGACGTTTAATCGTTCGATTTTTTTTTTATACATTTATACATTTTATACATTGATTTATAACCTAAAACGAACCTCAAGTTTGTGCAAACATTTTCTTTCTACGCCATCCATTTTGTCAAAAATTAATATTTTGAGAACAAAAACTCTTTACTAAACCAAAAAAAAAAAAATTGTTCTTAGATCAACCAGTCTCCATATATTTCTCACCTCAAATTTAACGCCTGCCGCGCAATTGCGCTTTTCTACCTTATCGACTAATATTTTTGGACCAAAATGTCAGGGATAAATCTTGAATAGTTATATTTTAATAATGTAAAGCAAATTTTATTCTAAAATAAAATACAGATCAGAAGAAAATTTTTTAAAAGGATTAATTTTTTCTTCGAAAAACTGCCGGAGGCCCTTAAAAACGATAAAATCAAAGTAATATATTACAAACATGCTAAAACTTTAGTGTAGACTAGCAAAACCCAAGCCTAAGTTCTTTTCGGTTTGACTAACAGTTGGCGCCAGCGAAAAGTACGCAGCGTATTAATTTGACACATGCGTCATTTTGTTCGTCTGACGTTTAACTACAGACACACACGAGTTGGATCCGCCAAAAACTAGCGTCTTTGTTTTATAGTTCAGTGATCCTGTCTAGTTTTGTGACTGAAAAGGAACATTTGCGGCACGCATTGCTTTACTTATTGATTCAAAAGGTAAAAAGGCGGTCATCATTTGCTGGTAGAAACATATGGTGAATACGCTCCATCAATTGGAACATGTGAGACATGGTTTCGACAATAAAAAAAGAAGTGAACGCTCTGGTAGACCACAAAAATAAGAGACGAGCAATTGCAGGAGATATTTCATGATGATCCAACTCAAACTCAACGGCATTTGGCGGAAGCATTACATGTAAAAAAAAAAATAGCACGAAAATTGCCATTTCAGCCCTTAAAAGGACTTTGACCGAGCTTCTTATGATTAATTGTGTTGTGTGTGTTGTGAAATGTTTGAACACAAATGATCGAGAGCTGGACATAGATGTTTTATGCCGACCCTCAACGGCTTATGTCAAGAAGCTTTTCATGACAGTTTTTACTCTCTGAGATTTGCCATTATCTGCAGAGAGGTGACGGCCGAACAGAAAAATTAATTCAATTGAAAAAGCTTTCTTTTTTAGGTGAGATTCCAACCAAGGTTCTCTGGCGTATGGGCCACACACTCTACCCACTGCGCCACGGCCGCGAGCATTACATGTGTCACAAAAAAGAATCAGCAGATTCTTAGAAGCAATGGGGAAGATCAATAAACTTGGTAAATGGATCCAACGCGATTTGAATGAACGTCAAAAGTAAAATTGCAAAGTTACTTGTGAAATGCTGCTCCAAAGCCACGAAAGGAAATCATCTTTGTATCGATTTGTGACGGTTGAAGAAAAATGGATTTATTTTGAAAACCCGAAGCGGAAAAAATCGTGGCTGGAGAAGTCGGTCCTTTTGCACCAAGACCAAATTGCTTCGGCAAGAAGACCAAGCTCTGTGTCTGGTGGAACCAGAGCGGTATTGTGTATTATGAACTCTTAAGGCTCAGTGAAACCATTAATACACAACGTTGTCACCAACAAGTGATTAATTTAAGCCAAACATTAATCGAAAGACGACCGGATTGGCAAAGTGATTTTGTTACTCGACAACGCATCGTCTCACACAGCAAATCTAGTGAAAGACACCTTGAAATCGCTTGGATGGGATATCCTTCTGCACCCGCACTACTCCCCAGACTTGGCGCCATCTGACTATCATCTCTTCAGATATTCAACGATTTCGAAGAAGTTGCAAAATGACTCGACGAATGGTTTGCCGCAAAAGACAAGCAATTTTTCTGGCATACCATTCCTAAATTTCCTAAAAGATGAGCGAAATGTATAGAAGCCTAATATTTTGAGTAAAAAAATATTAATTTCTCTAGAAAATTACGTAGTTTTTTACCAAAAAATCCAGAAAAAACTTTTGCATTTACATGGATACTTTATCGCTTTTTTCTTATTTTTCATTATTTCATTTTTGAAGTTCATATGAGGTTTTTTTTTTATTTTTGAGCTAATTGTGTTTATAACTTCTCTAGAAGCTTCTTACGGCTCGTTCTGTGATTTGCTTGAGTGAAATCTCGAAACTAACACATTTTTCGCGACACCGTTTTCTTAGAATTGATATTTCTTTTTTTGCTTGTGTCCATTAAAATATGCCCAATATTAAAAATATTTCTTGACCCGCGGTGGGAATCGAACTCCATCGATTAGTGGTTCTATACACTACCAGTCGATCCAAACACCTCTACTATGGACAGTTGTTAATTTCATATTAGGTATGACTGAAGCTATGTTGCAACATTTTTGTTGTTTGGATCGTTGCTAAGCTACTTGCTACGAGATTATCATACTCTATATATTAATAGATTGTTGTGATCTGCTGCAACATAGCTATAATTATATTTTATTTTGAATTAACAACTGTGCTTATCAGAGGCTTTTGAATCGGTGGATAGTGTAGTGAACTCTTACTCACAACGGTGCAAGTTTAATTCCCCGCGGAGGATCGAAGAAAAATTTTTAAATATATTGAAATTACATTTTCTTGTTATATAGACGTAATGAACAAAAAAATATAAATATCTGAGAAAAACGCTGTCGCAAAATAAAAGTGTCGTTTTTGAGATTTCACTTAAGCAAATCAAAAAAAAAAAGAACGAGGCGTTAAAAACTTCGCTTCAAAAATTTTTAACGGTTTAAAATGCGTATAAGTTGAATATAAAATAAGATATAGTTTTGAATTTTTTTTTAATTTTCTTAAACACAGAAAATATTTTGTTTGAATTTTTTTATCACATATACTTTTAAAAAAATTCCAGTAGCCAGTAAAATTCAGAAAAAATTTTTTTGTGTTAATAAAATTATAAAAATAAAAAAAAATTTTTGATGTCTTGAAGATGTCAGGCCCCATTAAATATCATCCCGACCTTAACTTTTAAAACGCTGATACACGTGTAATTTTTTTTTTCGTCTACCAGACTTATATTTAATTTTTTGTGTTTTTTACTGTCTTATTGAAAGTGAGTAATATTGTTATTGTTGTTGTTGCTGTTAAAATGTCTCTATTACATAGCAAGACGCACTCTATTTCCGCTTAACGCTCTAATTCATTAAGTGCTTCTGTTTCCTTACCTCCTACTTCTTTTATACACTTAAAGGAATCACACACACTTTTATCACATTAATGTGTTGATTTTTCACGATTTATATGCGTCCACGTTATCAGATTTTTTATTTTTTTTTTTCTTATCAGGTTTTCTTTTAAGTTATTCTAAAGTCATTTTAGTAATTAAGACTATGACTTTGTCAGCAACTTAGAAGGTCAGATAAAATTAAAGATAGCGAAAAAACTTAAGCTGATGGCAGTATTAATGTCCTGGCGTGACATGCCGGGCCAGTTATGCACAAATGTCTGTATGTGTGTGTCTGGAATTGTATGTGTTTGCGTGAGCAGGCTTTCAGTCACGCTCAACCTCAAACAAATCGATCGTTTTTCAATATTTGCAAATATAACAGTGCACAAAAGGAGCGGAAAAAAATTAAATTAAAAGCATGAACGATGACGCGCTCACAGGACGAACGAACTTTTTTTTGTGTGTTTGTGCCAGCACGTATGATTTATTTATGAGGTTGTAAAAATGTGTTTTATTTTTTTTTTGTTTGCTGTTGAATATGGGTTTTTTGTTTTCTTTTTTTTTTTTGATTTGTTCCATTTTCTTGTGTGCTTTATTCATACCTAATCAACACCTTGGGACTAATTAATGTGCATATAAAAAGGACAATGGAATGGAGAGAAACGTGGCAGTGAAAAAAATACATTAATGTGCGGCTCAAGTTAAGCTGTTTTTGTGCCCCTTAAGTTTGTGGGCTCAAATTACAGGTTTGTTTATTTAGTTTTACAAATTCTTAGAAGGTGTAAACATGAAATTAATTTTTGTGCTTCGACTACTTTGAGGCAACTGTAATCAAAAATAACTGTATCAAATTTGTTATGACAGGTCATTTTCTTTTGTATTATAATATATTTAAGATAGGCCATTAAAAGTATGATGCAATTAATCCAAATATAATACCCAGTCATAACAACGCGCTATGGTTCCACAGACCAAGTTTTGTGGCCAAAACTTCAAGGCATCACTGTACTGAGATGAATATCAGTATACAGGGATTTACAAGATTGCTGGTTTTGAATCAGATGTCAAAATTTCGATATCAATTTTCAAGTATTTTCTGATTTTGTTTTAGCAGACTCTGATTAAAAATTAAAAATGACAGATTTGAGGTGGCGGCATAGATTTTGAAATATTTTTTGATATGCAAGTTTTCAGGGTAAACAACTCATATAAGTATGGCGATTTAAGGTTGATACATTTTAAAAATATTTTATTTTTAAATTAGAGCAATTGCTCTAAATACAATTTTTGAGAACAGCTGCTAGAACTGCGTCTACTTTTTTCGGGCCGAAGTGCTTGCGGCCATTACTATCGGAGTGATTTTATTTTCAAATCGTTTACTCAATGCCAATGTGTCTCTTCTTTTACCACGATTCGATATATCTATATATATAAAAATGAATGTATGTATGTGGGTATGTGGGTATGTGGGTATGTGGGTATGTGGATATGTGTGTATATCACGTATAGACTCCAAAACCACCGAACCAAACTTTATGAAATTTTTAGGGATACTGAAGCTACATTCGGGAAGTGTTCCTGTGAAGTTTGGTGTTGATTGGACAAGGGGGCGTGGTACCTCCCATACAACCCAAATTGGCTCTATCGCCCACAAACCAAAAAAAATGCTTTATATCAAACGGTTTTAATCATATAAAATTAAAATTTGGTAATTTTGTTCAGATGGTTACTTCCGGTGACTGTACAAAAAATGGGCGTAGTCTTACTATATCTACGCCCACTTTTCAGCAATCGTTTTAATTCGTGAAATGTTCAAGTTTTGATAGTGAATCTTGGTATGCAGGTGCAATGGATACAAGTGGCAGTCACTATGTAAATATAAACATTGTCACGCCCACTTTTACCGCCCACAAATCATTACAAATGCTTTATATCAGACGGTTTTTGCCGTATACGACTAAGATTTGGTAATTTAGTTCGTATGGTTAATCATTACTGTCAGCCAAGTGTACAAGAAATGGACATGTCCGCCCTATATCTACGCCCACTTTATCGAAGTCATGCTTATTCCTGAGCTGCACACGTTTTGATAATGAATCTAAGTGTGCAGGTACTATGGATCCCAGTGGCAGTCACTATGTATATATAAATGTTGTCACGTCCACTTTCAACGCCCACAAATCAGTAAAAAAGTAGAAGACTAGGATTCGGTAATTTCGTTTATTTGATTACTGTCGGCCAATGCACAAAAAATAGGCATGGCCGCACTATATCTACACCCACTTTCTCGAAATCATGCTTATTCCTGAGTTGTACACGGTTTGATAGGAAATCTTAGTATGCAGGTGCTATTGATCCAAGTGACAGTCACTATGTATATACAAATGTTGTTACGTCCACTTTAACCGCCCACAAATCAGTAAAAATGCTTTACATTAGACGGCTTTTACCGTAGAATTTCAGCCCTTGAAAGGACTTTGACCGAGCTTCTTATGATGAATTGTGTTGTGCGTGTTGTGGAATGTTTGAACACAAATGATCGAGAACTGGACCTACAAGTTTTATGCCGATTCCGAACGGCTTATGTTCTCAAGAAGCTTTTCATGGCAGTTTTTACTCTCTGAGGTTTGCCATTGTCAGCAGAGAGGTGACGGCCGAACTGAAAAATTAATTCAATTGAAAAAACTTTCTGTGTCAGGTGGAATTCGAACCAGGGTTCTATCCCATATGGACCACACACTCTACCCACTACGCCACGGCCGCCACTTTTTTACCCACAAATCAATAGAACTTCTAAAAATCAGACAATTCTCATCGTTAAATACTAAAATTTGGTAATTAAGTTCATACGCTCACTCTGTACAGCTTGCAAAAAATGTGCATGTTAGCACTATATCTGCGCCCACTCTTCAGCAATAATTTTATTTAATTTATTTATTTATTTATGTATTATAGTTAATTACAATTTAACAATTATAACTAAGTAAGCACTACCTGCCAGGGCTATCGGTTAGAAATAATTTTAATTCCTGAGATGTGAACGTTTTGGTAGTCAAACTTGGTATGCAGATGCTATAAGTCCAAGTGGCGGTCACTTTTTATATAAATTTTGCCACGCCCACAAATCCGTGAAAGTATATAAATCAAAATTTAAAGTAAAAGTCGCACTTTATCTACGCCGACTTTTCAGAAATCATTGTAATTTCTGAGCTGTACATGTTTTGATAGTGAAACTTGACATGTAGGTGCAATAAGACCAAGTGGCGGTCACTATACATATAAATGTTGCCATGCCTAAATGTTGTTTGTATACTAGGGCTTCTCACAAAAAAAAAGGTGTTTGGGTCGGTTGCTCAAAATAACGCTTTTTGTTATGATGATCCCCCAAATATTTCGACAGTAGCTGGAATAGTTTGAAATAAAAAAAAAAACAAAAACGAAATGGCCATTTCAGCCCTTGAAAGGACATTGACCGATCTTTTTATGTTCTTAATAACAAACGGTCAGACTTAATAGTTATTTTGTCTTGCCATGTTACTTTTGGTCAAATAAATTATCTATTCATGATAAAATATAGTGTAAAGTAAAGAATTAAATTGAATGAAATTACAAAAAAATGTACACATTTCTTACATTTTACAATTTATTTGACTAAAAGTAGTATGGGAAAAAATTAATTTGAATTTTAGTGAAAATAATAAGAAAAAAGTTAAAACAATCCATAAAAATCCACATTATCTTTGGTCCAACGGAAAAAATTGAAGATTTTTGATACAAAAGAACTTTTTCATTACTCTTATTTCTGACCGTTTGTTTTTTTTTTTAACTACCACACCAGGCAATATTTTTAGTCGAAATTTTTTGGGGATCATCGTAACATAAGCCATGGATTATTTTGAAGAACCGGACTAAGCAACTTTTTTTTCTAAGGAGCGTGAGGCGACTTAATGTATATACGTATGTGGGTATATGTGTATATCACTTAAGGACTCCGAAACCGCTAAGTCAATTTTTATACCAAATCCTTGAGAGGGTTCCTATGAAGTCTGGTGCCGACCGTAAAAGGCTCCTTAAATACGCCTAAAATTTTCGATATCGACCAGTTTTAGTTTTTTTTTGTAGGTCGCACAGTCTCGGAATTCAGTATTAGACCTCAATTGTTGCGTTGGTCGAGGGGCGTGGTACTTTTTCAGCGCCCAAAATATTCGGTATAGTTTTCGAAATAAGTCACACATCAATAAAACTCGGTACGAACTTACTATAAAAGTATGGCTTCATTAAAGCTTCACCCTCTTTTAGGCGATAAGCGCTGAGCGCAGCGAAGCGCGCCGGGTATAAGCTAGTCGGTAAATAAAAGCTTGGGATCTCTTTTTTTTTGCTTCTGGTGACAATTGTTTAGTTCTATAATTGAGCACTGTTTCCCCCCTCAAGCCAAGTATTATATTAAATCTCGAATCTATGACTATTTTTTGTGGATTTCATCCATTTACAAGTTTTTATTTATATTGGTTAACTTTTTTAATTTAACCTCCTTTTATTTTCCTTCTTTGAAATTTCATTTCGATTTACCATTTACAATAAAAAAAAAACTACTTATAACGCTTTCTTTTGCGTGGCTTGGTACCTTCCTAAGAAATAAAGAATTTTTGTTCAGCGATCGCAAAAAGACGCAAATAAAATTAGGTTATTTTTATGTAGAATGTAATGCTTTAACAAGAAATTGTACTCGCACGTCCTGAATTTCTATGGTATTTTTTTAATTACCTTACAAAATCAACAGCTATAAATTTTTTCTTCAATTTTGAGGTTAGTTCAAATAATTAAATATTTCATCATTCTGAATGGAATTCATTAATATTTTTTAACACGAATTTATTCACTTACCATTAACACTTTCGATTACATCCATATGTTTCTTTTTATCGAATAGAAAACAATTAATTTCAACCTAAACTTTTCCTTACACTTTTTTACTCAGTGAAAACAGATTACGTGTGCTAATGTAACATCGTTTAAAAACAATACCAAATTTGGCTTTTTTCTATCAACAGTGTTTACATTTGAAAATAAGTAAGAGTAATGCTTTTTTAAAAACTTTCAATTTGAGGTTTTGGCTAGAAAAAGTGGTAGTTTTACCCAATGTAAAATTTTCAATAACGCAAATGTCGAGCGTTAATGCTGCTTATTTGAGTAGAAGTTGTTTGTTGCCTTCCCTAATAATAACTTTTAGGCGCCACAAGTTGCAAACCATAATAAACACGCTATCATTTTGCTTTGTTCTCTGCCATTTTATCTTAGAAAATTCATCCTAATTGCCCGCAAGACCATCCAAAAGCTTGTAAATTGTTTTCATTGTTGGATTTCGTTGCGAACGTTTTTTCTGTTTTTTTTTTTTTGGGCATGGCATTTAAGATTTTCTTACATCATTAGTTCTGGATTTGCTAAACGTCAATAGAATAGTAACGTAAGCATGTCTTGCTAAGGATTTTCTTTAAGAAGAGCTCAAAATGTTGTTCTTATTTTTTCCAGATATATTTTTTAATAGAATAAATACATTAACCTTGCATTTTACCAAGCTTAAGGGGGCCCCGTGGTCGAGCGTCCGTGAATTAAAGGCATTTTTGAGTTTTTTTTTTTAAAGAAAATAGTTAATGACGATTTTTAAATTTATTTATTTTAATATATTTTTAAATTTTTTATATAAAATATATTTTAAATATAAAAATTTAATTCTTTTTAAAATGGCCCCCTTGATAAATTAAACCTGGGTGACGGGTGAGATTTCTATTTATCTGCAAATGAAAAACCAAGAAAATTACTAATTTGTATAAGTGTACCCAGCAATCCATAGTTGACGACTCTGTCGAAATTCCGACTAATTCGTTACTATATTGAGCAGTCTTAAAGAAATCGTTACAATTTCGTTAATATCGGAACAGTTTCACTTTTTATACGAATTTATATAGAATTTCGTTATGCGACTTTTTGTATGACATATTGAAATGCGAACAGAGTGAAATTTCCTTTCTTTCGAACTGTCTGAACGAAATCGCAACTTTTTTGTAACATTTTCGTTAAGACTCGTTACGAAATCGTTAAAACATTTCATTACGAAGACGTGTCAACCCCTTCATACGATATTGTTTACGATTTCGTAACGAAATTTGATTCCGAAATCGGAAAGATTGCGAATTGTTTGTCTGGGTCAAAAAGTATTCATTCTGATTAAATTCCAATTCCTTGGAATTAGGAATTGGTAATTGAACGTTTCAATTCCTGGAAATGGTTTTAAATAAAATTGGAAAAAAATAGTCAATTCTATTACAGGAATTGTAATTGGTAATTGAACATCCCAATTCCTCAGGAATTGAAATTTTCAATTCCATTACATGAATTGTAATTGGAAGTTACTGTAATTGAATTTCAATTACAGTAATACAATTACAATTCCATTAACCTTCAATTACAACTCCTGTTATGCAATTCCTGAGGAGTTGAGATGTACTATTACAAAATACAATTCCTGTAATAGAATTGACCATTGTTTTCCAATTCTAATTCTGACAAATCGAGAAATTCAACTACCAATTACAATTCTTGTGATGGAATTGACCATTTTTTCTAATTCCATTCCTGGAGAATTGAGATGACCAATTTCCAATTCCTAATTCCAAGGAATCGGAACTGAGGCGGCACCAGAAAAAAAAAGATTTGACTAAATGGCGCATCTCTGAAGTTCGTGAATCGAATCAGGAGTATTTTTCATCAGTTTTTGGAGTCAAAAATTAAAAGTTATTAATATAAAAAAATTTTGGTGGTTCTGGCCAGTAGCCAAGGGGGAGGAGGTTTCAGATGTTCAAGCAATGCCTCCCCCTCCCTCCCCCTCCCTCCCCTTAGGGTCCAGAAAGTATGAACAAATAACACAAATGAGCTATTAAATACAAAATGTGATTTTTTTTTTAAGATAAGCTGTGATACTGATGTTAATTTACTTGAAGATTCAAAAGTTTCAACTTTTTCAAGGCCAATCAATGAATACTTCGCTTAATTAATGAACAATTTTTTTTTTCCAAATGAACGATTAACTTTGCTTATAAAAGTCATAATCATTATATTGAAATTTAGTTGCAAGGAGTTTGTACATTTTTAGGAACTTTTTTCACTTGTGGATTTTGATGCTTAAAACGACCCTAATATCCAGAAAAATATGTCTGTGGCACCTGTGCATAGTGGGCTAAGTCGAATTTTGAGTTATCTGCATCACTAGAACTAATTTTTTAATCTTTCCTTGTGTCTAACGGGATAAGTATTCTGTCCATTGCAATGAAGGATATTCCTTTATGAATTGTGGGCTGATACTCCAATCTTGAACTTTTACTTTTGAAAATATAGGTTTAACCAGTTTTGCTAAAAACGCAATTTTTGCACTTACCCCACTATGCACAGGTGTCACAGATATATTTGAAATAATACGTAGAACGACTACAATTTTATAAGTTGTAGAAAATTAAATTAACATTTTTTATGCATATCTAAGGTTATTGGAGCCAAAACGTTTGAGTAAAGATTCGTTTGAATGGATTTTTTCTTTTTAATTCTTAAGAACTGGATAATGCAAAAAATACATGAACCACTAAATTCAACATTTTAAGACATTCTTAACAGGTCATTCAATAAGCCCGTAGGATAAGTGAGAAAATAACAAAATTTTGACAAAACTCGATTATATTATTGAACATAGTTGCCTTCGAGAGCGATACAACGAGTATAGCGATTTTCCAATTTTTCGATACCAGTTTTACAGTACGATTTCTCTTTCTCGTCAAAAGAGGCCTCAGTTTCAGCGATTACTTCATCATTGGACTTGAATTTCTTTCCACCAAGCATTCTCTTGAGATCTGAAAACAGAAAAAAATCGCTGGGGGCTAAATCTGTAGAATACGGTGGGTGGGTAAGCAATTCGAAGCCTAGTTCAGTCAATTTTGCCATCGTTTTCATCGATGACAACACTTTTTTCTTTTGCAAATGTGGCCGTTTCATGGCGATTTCAGTCTTCAATCGATCCAAAAGTGCACAGTAATAGTCGCTGTTGATGGTGGTTCCTTTCGCATCCCAAAATACAGACGCCAGCACCTTACAAGCCGACTGTTGGGTCATTGCTCGCTTTGGATTCGGTTCGTCGGCTGCTGTCCACTCAGCTGACCGTATTTTGGATTCTGGTATGTAATAGTGAAGCCATTTTTCATCCATTGTCACATATCGACGATAGAATTCGATTTAATTGCGGGTTAACAGCGCCAAACACTCCTCTGAAGCATCAATTCGTTGTTGTTTTTGGTAGACTGTGAGCTCACGCGGCACCCACTTTACACAGAGCTTTCGCATACCCAAATGTTCGTGTAAAATGGTAAAAACACTACCATCTGATACTTTACAATGTCCGCCAGCTCGTGCACCTTCAATTTGCGATCGTTCATAACCAGTTTGTGGATTTTTTTTATGTTTTGTGAAATAACAGTCTGATTTGGGCGTCCACTGCGCGCTGCATCATTGGTGCTGGTACGATCACTTTTAAGTTCAGCAATCCACTTTTCTACCATTTGTCTCGATGCAGCAGAGTCCGGATAATGTTTATCAAGCCATTGTTTAGTTTCCACTGTATTTTTTTTCATAAAAAAGCAATGCTTTATTAAAACTCAAAATTCACTTTTATCCATTTTTTTTTTTCAATAAAAATAGTTGCACACAAAATGCTATAACTCACGAATCAATTGTCAGATTGTTGTCAAATTTTTATACGTATCGTTTAAAGGTTGGTACTAAATAAAAATCATAGTAAAATCTAGTAACGCCATCTATGTGTCATCCTATGGACTTTCTGAACGTACTGTTATATATGTCGATACCAAAATTGTTTTTTAATTTTAATAATTGCCGAATATTACATCCAATTTCTAATAAAACTTTGTATTAGAATTTAATACTCAATTCGGATTATATTTTAATACTGTTTTGGTTTAAATTTTACAATTAAAATGTTAAAAAGTTAGCATTAAATTTTATTGCACATTAAAGTATACAATTCATTTTTTTTTTTCTTTTATGCTATAATTTTTCAACTAGCTCCTGTTGTAGGTTTCGAACTCACATCAACATTGAAATGAAAGTAGTAAACGTTGCTTGTGCACCATAATCAAAAAATGTTTCACAGAAATTGTATTATAAAGCTCTGTTAACCGAAAAAGTAACTGTGAATCATAAGACTTTTGAATAGTAAAAATCTGAAAATTTAGTATTGAAGTATAATACAGCATGGCTTCAAATGTGATACATGCTGTATTAAATCTAATATCATGGCTATATTAATTCAAAATCTATTCCAATAATACTAGATTTTGAAACCGATTTTATTACTTTTCAGTTATTTTGTATAAAATTTTGAACCGTAAGTACTAAAGTTCGAATTTTATTCCAACTTTAATAAATTTAAGTACAGCTTTGACTGAAAAAATGTGTAGTATTAATTCTAATTAATTCTAAAAAAGTATTAATTTTAATAAAAAATGGTTTAAAAAATTCATTATTCCAAGCATTGGTTTACAAATTACTCCAAGATTTTTAACCGTGTAAGATTCAGTACTTTCCCTTCCACGCTGCCTTATTTTGGGCGCACTTTTTTTTGCTAGGATGTAGTCCGCAATGAGTCTTAATTGATTTCGTTTTTGCTAAAGTTGGCTGGGCTGTTCTTGTCTTATTGTGTTTTTTTTTTTTTTTAAATCAGGTGAGCGGGACAGGTAGACCTGCCAAACTGTGTGCAGTTATTATTAATAAAAATTAAATACAGTTCTAATCATTTCAGCCGTTCTTGTCTTGTTAAATTTTTCAATATTGTGAGCGTGGCAAATTTAAGTTCTCATTTGGTTTTTGCAATATAGTGGGCGTGGCAAGTAGGCGTACAAAATTTGGTTTCTATGCATCTTAATCTAATACAGAACAATTTGACACTACTTTCGTTCAAGTCGGCTCAGCCGTTCTTGTGTTATTATGTATTCTCAATATAGGGGCCGTGGCAACATGTTCAATTTCGCATTACCTTTGTTTTTTTAATAAAATTGGGTTTTTTCCGTTCAAATCTCTTGATTATTTCGTGCTATTTTATATTTATCACATTAATTGGGCATCAAAAGTGGGCGTGGCAAACTTAATATGGCCTATGTTCCAAATGGTTACCATAGATATCTGAGAGAAAAAGAATTACTAAAATAACGCCAGCCGTCTTCAAGCATTGTGGTCCCGAACATACATGACTAAAAGTTTAGATAACATTGAATTACATTTATTTTTAACCAGCATATAAATGAACAAGATCAACAAATTTAACACCAAACATATCAAACAAAGAATTCTACGTCGACACATCAAAACTGTGTCGTTTTTCCTGACTTGTGGCATTCAAACAGATTTCATAAAATTTAGTTAAAACAATTTGATACCATTTGTTTTCCTATTTTATTTATTGTGCACTTAATTTTTATGCCTGTACATTTATTTCACTTAACCATAGTGTTCACCCTTTTGACTATCACTTAATTTGTTCTGCCTTGTGACTGCGATTTTGGCCACTGGCATGCTTGGCTATACAACAGCAGTGATGGTCTGCCCTCTCTCTCTCTCTCTCTCTCTCTCTCTCTCTCTCTCTCCATGACGAAGCTTCAACACAATATTATTTGACTTAATTTCCTACATAATTGATGTTAGTTTTCCTGCCATTTCTGTGTGAAATGTGACGCCAATATCTGCGGCTTTTATTAATTAGCTCAAGCATTGTTTACAAAGCTTGTCGCTTTTTTTATCTGCAATATTTGCTTGTTTATTAGGGTGTGTGTGTGTGTGTGGTCTATTAAATCGAGCAAATGCAATTAATTTTTACCTCAAATCAATATTAAGCTGTTTGCACATTAATACAGGTACACAAGCACACATTCACGTATACATAGGCAAACGTTGAATGAATTTTATCTGCAAAATCGGATTCACAGAAACTTACGTTTTTATCCTTTACAGCGATTTAATGAGATACTAATAAAAACATAAACGTTCGCTAAACACACACACACACACATACGCGCGTAGGTGTAAATAAGCATTTTCCATGCAAGTCAGCGACGCGTTTAAATTATTGTATGCGTGGGCGTGTCTGTCTCTCTGCTTTAATTTATTAAAAAAAAAAAACTAAGCCGGCTACATGATTTCGCATATAAATTGAATATAATTTTCATCCTGCTTTGCTTAACTTTTGGCTTTATTTTTGTTTTCTTGAATTAATTTTTTTCTTTTATGTTTATTGCTCAAACAGACGCGATTAATTTTTGCCTTCATTTTTGCTTGGAGCAAAATAGTTGCATCATGTTTCCTACTCCTCCCTTTTTTCAAAATAATTTCACTTAATTCTGACAAAATTAAAAATTCATTACTTATTTATAGTATTTGAAAAGTGGAAATATTGCAAACTTTTGAGTGGGGGCGAAAAAAGCTTTTACAGACATTCACTTTGTTACAGAATCCTTGGAGCTTCCTTTTATTTTTGCCCTTTTCTTAAGCTTCCTATACTGCGCACTGCATACTCCATGCAACACGCTTTGTTGCTGTTTTTATGTTTTTGCTTCAAAAGGTCATCATTTGTTGAAGGATCATCATGATGAAGTCCTTTCTTTCCAAGGTAACCGTGTGTTTCTGATTCTAATCTATTGCAGAAATTAAAAGAAAAAAAAACAAAAAATCTCCGCTTAAATTGATAATATTAAAGAACAGCTGTGAATGAGTCGTCCTTTCTTTCAGTTTTTATCCTGAACTGCGGGCTCTCAGTTAATCAGTTTGTGGTGGTTAAAATTATTTTATGGTCAAATACAGCAGCAGTGCTTTCAAATGGATGCGAGTGGACTAGAAAATTATGCACGCCAAAAAGTGAAGGGCTAAGAGAACAAGAGAAAAATCTGTCTTGTTTTATTATAAAATCTATTTTATTTTACTTATCTACTCCTGTTCTATCTTAAACACAAGAGGGCACTGTAGTATAAATATTTTAAAAAACGTCAAAAAACTCCTAAGCCGTTTATCAGATTTACATGAAAATTGGTATGTAGAGGTTTACAGATACAGTGAATTTTCATGACTTATCTACTCTGTTCTATCTTGAACACCAGAGGCACTTATTATAATAAAACATAATAAAAATATTTTATATTATTATAAAATCTATCTTGTTTTTAACACATTTTCCCCTAATTTCATTCATTTATCCGTAACACACTCTAAAACTTAATTTCTGCTCATTTGGAGCACAACAACCAGTGCCAAAATGAGCAGAAATTTAGTTTTCATGTATTAGAGCCTTAGTGAATAAAATTCAGTGGGCCCAATGATTGAAATTAGGGCTTAAGTCTTGAAAAATAAAATAATTTTTCGACTTTTGGGCACTTTTTCGTAAAATTACCTAAATGCAACTTTAAGAAAAGCGGAATGGAAAAACGGTGCTGGCAACACTGAAATTCAAACATTTTTCGAATGAAAATTAGAAATATTTTCTTAAAACTATTAAAGTTACTCCGGGAGAGAAATATACATATGCTTTTTGATTTTTTATAATTTGGCGTGCGATCGAAATGCTAGAAAAGGGCATTTTTAGATTACAATCTAGTATTTACAATACTAGAAAGTATTGTTGAAAAAAGTCACGTAATAACTTTTTCCAAATTTTAGTTTTTTTATTTTTTTTTAGAAAATTGCTCAAGATTTTGAATATTTACACCGAGAAAAAAAGATATAGGTAAGTCACCTAAGTCGGCTTAGTTGAAGAGAATTGTATGAGAATTATAAACTTATGCTTATTCACCTAAGCAATTTATTGTTTAATACATTGCTTTGAAGCACATACTTCGATACCATGCAAAAAAATATTTGATTCACAGATATTAACAGATGCTGTATTAACAGATGCAGCATGTCGCAGTATTCTGTTGATAGCTGCAGCATAGCTTCAGTTGTAAGTAATATTGAATAAATAACTCCGCGTAACGAAGGAGTTTGGCTCAATGTGTAGCGTAGTGTATTCATACGCAGTGGTATCGGTTGGTGTGGGATCGAATCTTAACGGCATGCGAAGGTAAAATTTTTGTATTTGATATTTAATTTAATTTAATTTAATTCTTGTTATAATATACGTCAAGCAACAAGAAAATCCGAGAAGTCATTAATTTTTAAGGAAAACGGTGTGTCGATAAAAGAAAAATTTGTGTTGTTTCCGATTTCAGTCAAGCAAATCACACAACGAGAGGCGGCAGCTTCAAAAAAAAAAGAAAATAAGAAAAAAAAACAAACCCCGAAAAAAGCTATATATTTGAAATTCAATATTTTTTTAAAGTAGTGTATAAAAATTTTTAAATACTTGGTTAATTTATCACCCAATTAAAATTGGCAAGTCAACATGTAAAACTAAAGCGTTTTAATAAAGTACTTGGGTGGCTGAAAACTGCCAAAGCCATATGCATCTAATTCGAAGACCCGCCAAGAACATATATTTGTTGATAATATATGTTCAGACTTACAACAAGTGAGTTGTATTTATAATAGTCTTGAAAGACTTCTTGACCTGGTCTTAACTACAGACAGTAACAATGTTGTTGTTAAGAGGGCCTTTTATGCTCTAACTACTGTTGATGAATATCATCCACCATTGAGTATTTGGTACGAATCCGACAGAGCAAATATAGTAAATTCTAATTCAGCAGATAAGCTTTATGAATTCAATTTTAAAAAAGCTGACTTTTTGAAGTTGTATCAGTTGCTTAATGGCAAACTTAATGCAATTTAAGAATATATAAATGGAAATTGCCTTGATGACTCCATACATTTTTTTTATATGGAACTCTTTGCTGTGTTTTCTCAATCCGTACCTTATAGTCTCAAATTTGCGAGGAATTCTACGTACCCTTGGTACACAAAGGATTTAAAGACTCTTCGCAACAGCAGGAATAGGGCATGGAAGAAATACATCTGTAGCTTAGGCTCAAACGACCTAGAAACTTACAAACGTTTGTTTCTGGAATTTGAAAATCGCTCAGCTACATTATATCACGAATATTTAGATAATGTTAAGCTGAGAATATTGACAGATCCAAAGAAATTTTGGGGATTCGTAAACACAAAGAAGAAATCTGATGGATTTCCTTCTTCTTTTAGAACTCCTGAGGGATTTACTGACAATCCCGTCAAAATTTGTGGCCTTTTCGCCAATCTTTTTAAAGAATCATTCTGTTCAGATTCTTTTAATCCTGATGGAGAGTACTTTGAATATATGAATTCCGAACCCAGAGTATCTTTGGAACATATATCCTTCACTCCAGAGGATATTTTAATGTATATTAGATCGATCGATGAGGAGTTTGGTGCTGGACCTGACGGTGTTCCTGCTGCAGTGTTAACACAATGCGGTTCCGTTTTGAGTCAACCACTGTCTTTATTATTCAATAAATCTATTAACGAAAGTTATTTTCCACTTTTTTGGAAAAAATCATTTATAAGTCCTATTTTTAAAAAGGGTTGCAGGAACGATGTCAGTAACTATAGGCCTATCGCTAAGCTCTCATCGATTCCAAAACTTTTTGGTCGGATGGTGTACGATCGGGTGAAAATTCACTGTGGCAAAGTCATAACAACTCGTCAGCATGGTTTTGTGAATGGCAGATCCACTGTGTCTAATCTTCTCGATTTTACAACATTCTGCTTAAATTCTATTGATTCTGGTAACCAGGTCGATTGTGTTTACACTGACTTTAGTAAGGCATTTGATAAGCTACCACACAATCTAATCTTATTTAAACTTGAGTTAATGGGATTTCCACAATATTTTGTGAACTGGATTAAATCGTATTTGGTGGAGCGATGTTATCAAATACGTTTCCGAGGCGCATTGTCTTCTGAATTTATTGCTGGATCAGGTGTTCCTCAGGGTAGTCACCTTGGTCCTCTTCTGTTTATTTTAGCTATCAATGATGTAACTCACGTCATTGAACACTCTCATCTGCTTATTTATGCCCATGATATGAAAATATACAGAACGATTAATTCTAGAGATAATTCAGATCTACTCCAGTCTGATCTAAAATCCTTTGAAGTTTGGTGTTCTAAAAATAATATGTTTTTAAATCCAGATAAATGCCAAACTATGACCTTTTCGCGAAAAAGGAATAATTTTATTTTTGATTATAAGATTAAAGATACTGCCTTGAGTCGTGTAGACACCGTCAAAGACTTAGGTATATGCATGGATTCTAAGCTATCGTTTAACATTCATATTGATAATATTTGTAAAAAAGCATCTTCAATGCTTGGTTTTGTAAAACGCTGGGCCAAAGAATTTAATAGCATGATTACAACTACAACGTTGTATTATGCAATCGTGCGTCCTCACTTAGAGTATGCAAGTCAAGTGTGGTCCCCAAGTTACAATGTGCATGTTGATCGAATAGAAAGAATCCAAAAACGTTTTGTTCAGTTTGCTCTAAGGGGCTTAAGTGGAACTGACATATTAGACCTTCCTCCTTATGCGGATCGTTTAAAACTATTAAAAATGCAGTCTTTAGGTGATCGAAGGAAATCGGCAGATATCGTATATTTACACCAGCTCATAACAGGTGTATTCGATTCTCCAGAACTTCTTTCTCACATAAATTTTAACACTAACCGTAGAAGCAGTAGAAACGCTAACAACTTAATTTATTTGCCATTTAGTAGAACAAATTATATGGCTACTGCTCCTTTAAGTCGAATGAGTTCCTTTGTTAACAATTGTAGCGTTTTTGATGTTAATTTGTCAAAAGATCAACTCAAAAGTAGATTAAAATTAGTTGTGTAAATAGATCTATGTATACGCATGGTTAGTTGTTACGTCTTGTGTTGTCCCTGAGCCCAACCCATTCATTGGTGGGTAAATTTTTCCCACATTAACTTGTTTGTGGTCACGGGTATCCATAACATTGATATTTTCAATGATTACTGGGTAGTGGCTTTAGATGGGTTAATGCTGAGGAAGTGCGATATAGCTGTAGTAGCTGAACTCTATTGTTATTGCATGTTAAAAGCCATCTTATAAATTATACTAGGTTTTTTTCAATTTAGCATAAGCTTTTTCTCGGTGTCACAGGAAACTCGTATAATTTCACAAGTTTAAATAAAACGGATTGTGTTCTATTAATTAGATACGATTCAATCCACCACACCAACTGAGTGGAAAATCCAGCAAGAGATAATTTTAAAGTTAAAAATTTGTGATTTACAACGTCAAAAGATTTGCTACAGTCCGTGTAACATTAGTCTAAAAAACCTTTTCCAAAATTTTCTATAGTTTTTGATGTAAATTCAAGTAGGTTAGTGACAATAGATTTTCCAGAAAGTAATCCATGTTGGCATGGAGACATCAAAGACTTAACACTATGTGATAATTGTGATGTAACAATTGCTTCAAAAAGTGTAGGCAAAGCACTTAATTTCGCAATTCCACAATAGTTATCAATTAAAGACCTGTTGCCAGATTTATGTAACGGAATAATAAATGAGGACTTCCAGACTGCAGGAAAATAGCAAGATTTTAAAGAAGAATTAAAAAGCTTAGTTATAGGGGCTGCTAGTTCTTCACAGCAGTATTTTAATATGCACGAGGGTATGCTGTCGGGACCGCTCTTATATAAATTTTAAAGATTTTTTTAAGAATGATGAAACTGTATTGTTATCAACTATTGGGAGACAAATATCTCCAGATTGAACATTATGGGGATAGTTCCCATTATCAAAAGAAGATGATGAATAAGTCGACTTGAAAAAGTCAGCAAAAAGTTTACAAATACTATTGTCATTATCGGACTCAACAATATTATATTTCATAAAAGAAGGATAAGAATCAATCTTGCGTTTAGTTTTTACAAAGCTCCAGAATGATTTTGCATCAGACCTAATGTTTAATTTTACTTTTGTTAGGTAGATATTATAGGATTGCTTCCACAGTTGGTAACTGTATTTAGTCGAAGCATAACGCCCAAAATCACGTAAGTTATGTGTTACTTGATATATTTTGTAATATTTCGATTTCAAGTTTCTCAATTTTCTTAATTCATTAGTATACCACACAGGGCCTGAAATCATTTAAGCTTTTCTTTGAGGAATATATCTATGAAAGCAATCAATGATCGTTATACGAGTATTAAACGCATTTACCGCATTATCTAGAGATACTGTGACGATAAACAAATCCAACAATCAAATCCAACAAAGTATAGTCCAACAATTTGGACCAACATGGCATGTAAGATGACAAGTAGCAAGCTAAAAACGACAGTCGGTCCAACATGTTGGATGAAAATCAAAAAATTTTGATTTTTCTGGCGATCATCCAACAAATTGGACAAATTGATCCAACTTGCTCCATTTTTTCAGCCTGTTTTGGTCATCGCACGGTGAACATCGATGAATTTATTAATTTTTGTAAAAGTTTTCCTGAAATATGGCAAAAAAAAAAAATTTAAGCAAACGAAAATAAAGTAAAAATATTGGTGTCAGTTATAAAAACAGCCAAAAACATTTTTATCATTCCGCCGAAGTGCTCTGCTTGAGAGCTTGCAAATAATGAAGTTGTTTCACAAGTTGGATCGTTCGAACGCTCAATCAAATTTTTCCATTCAATTTATCGTACAACATGTCATCCAATATGTTGGACAATGCAAAAGCCCCTAATGAAGCATCATATGCATGATTTTTCTCCAAAGAAAATGTGAATGTTCCTTCAAAGTGTTTGCTATTTTGCGACTTTGTTAAGGAAGTGACAAATTCGAAGTTAAATATTCGTTTAATTTGGCGTGCAACTGATATTTTGGCATATATTTTGTCTTTGTACGATGAATATTAAATACTGTAAGTATACCCCAAAAAGTGATCCAAAAAGTTGCATTTGCTTGAAAAAATTTGTAAAAACGATCCCCATACAAACGGCACTGTAAGACGTTATTCTTCGTCAATATCATACTTGGCATACTTTTTTGACGTTCAAATTTATATGCAGAACCAGCCGGAGAGTATTTTGAAGCAAATAAATGATATTTGTCAAAATAAATATTACTTACATACTTACTTAGGTGGCGCTTACAACTGTTAGTCGGTTTTGGCCTATTTCAAGAATTTAAGCCAGCCATTTCTGTTTTGCGCATTCTGGCGCCAGTTGGAAGCTCCAAGTTTCGTCATGTTGTTCTCCACTTGGTGTCCTTCCAACGGAGATGCGGACATATATATTTTTCCCATATTACCGTAATTTTATTTTTCTCAACCATTTTTAAATGAAATAAGTTCAAATTAAATTTAGTGATTTTACAACACGTGTTATAGAAATGTTTACATATAGTTTTTATGCAAACAGATTTCCATATACAGTATAGGCTCGCTTATCCGGACACGCGCTATATCGGACTTCCCACTAATACGGACGTCTCTGCACTTCGGATATTTTTAATATTTTATCGCTTAAGTTCGGACAGAAAAAATTCCAGCATGTTTGGTATACAATTTGACTCTTTTTTTCAAACCGAATCAGTCATAATTACAAGTGTATGTACATTTCTGAAAAAATATTTTTGTGAAACAATGTTTATTAATTATTATTTATTACTTAAGTTCTTATAATTTCTGTACAAAACTGTTTTATTAAAAGTGATTGAACGAATGAAGCTGAAATAAACATTGTACATATAATTTTTTCATAATTATTCCACTTTGTGAATTCCGCACACTTCCAGTAATACGGACATACGCCGAAACTATATGTGTCCGGATTAGCGACACTGTACTGTATTTAAATAGCCTGTCATTAAACATTTTTCTTTTATATGTTTTTTGCTGTCTTTTACCAAATCAAAGTGTAAACTTTCGTGCCGTCGTTCTTCCCTCTTGTTATTTACTATGTGAAGCCTCCGGATCAAAGCATTTCGTTTGAGTACCTGTACTTTTTTTGCGCATAACTGCCGCACATGCACGCGTGCATACAATCTTGCACGAGTGCCACCTAAAAGTATGCTTAGACTTTTAATAACTTAAAATAATATGTTTAACGTCACAGCGGCGTGCCAAACACATTTGAAGCAATTCCCATCACTTGGGTATGTAAAGTGTGGCTGCCCTCAATTTTACTCTCTTAAATTTTTTTTTTTTTCCCCCACATAACTTAAGCATAAGTTGCGCTGCTGTCTTTAAGGCTATTTGGGACATTTTGCCACACTTCATTCAAGAATTTGTTGAACAACTGAGTTAGTAGTCATAAAAACCAAAAATAAAACATCAACTGTTGCTGTTAAAAATACACACAAACACACAGCCATAAAAGCACACAACGAACATATTTTGTATACACCCTATAGGAACAAATTAACTTGTTTTTAAAAACAACTAATTAAAAAACTAGTTTAAAAAAAAACCAGTATATGAACTACTTTGAATTATATTAAGGCGGCATCCACTTCAATTCTAAATAGTTTTTATTGCATTATATAGGAAATAATTGAAATACTAATTAAAAACAAGTGGTTGATAAACTACTTTGAATTTTATTAAGGCGGCAACTACTCTGATTTTGACATGTTTTAATTGCAAATTTTTATTAGATTACAAGTTTATATATATTTAACCATGCTATTTCATCAAATATTAATATCTTTAGGCCATCAGTAATAGTTTTCAATTGGTTATTTTAAAGTAATTAAAAATATAACTAGTTTGACAATTAGTTGAAAATATATGCAGACGAAAGTCAATTGACTTATTTAGCGGACATCACCATACAAAATATGTTAGTTCGTTCTATGGAAAAAAGTCAGAATTTCAACTAGTTGTGGTTGACAAAAAACTACTTTATTAACTACTTTTAAATTAGTTGATTTTCCTACAGGGCATTTTGAACTTTACACTCACACTACACCTCAATTACAAGCAAAGACAACATTATTAATCCATTATTGTGAGTTTCTAATATAAATTCCCACGTTAATATTTTAAGCACAACAGCAAATGTCGTTAATATTTTGTTAAAAATGCTAACCATGTATTTGTTGTTTTTTGACCTTACCCTGCATGTGGGAAAAAACATATTTTATTTTACTTAAAATTGCTATACATGAATTTGTTTTTGTTGCTTTTTTTACCGAACCCTATATGTGGAGGAAAAAGATATTTTATTGCATACGAACTACCGATTCTACCGAGAACTAAAAATTTCATTCAAACGAAGCAATTAAATAAATTATTTCTTTTAATTATTTTGGTGAAAATCCGTTAAAAATCTGCTACTTTTGTCTTATGTCTGCTACTTAATCCTTATCCTTAGTATGAATGCGAGTTTGAGTCTGTGACTGAATGTATGCGGGTACCTACATCTTTTGTTTCACAAGCTACGACAATGTGCGTTAGCCAAGCATAGCTCTGCAAATCATTTCAACTTTGGCTGGCAACCTGATATATGTTTTTGAACACATACTTTTAAGCGCAATTAAATTTGAATATGACAAAAAAATCAACATACATAATAGAAAAATTCTGTTGAAAAATATTTAGTCAGAATGATTTTAGCAGAAGCAAAAATAGGTTTGCCTTCGTATCTTATACTCATGTGATGAACATTAAAGTTTTGTTATTAACTTTCGTATTATAATGTCGGTTTGTAGCAGCCCTGTAAGTACAGCGCATTTTGCGTGCAGTTTTGGGATGCTTTGAGGATGCACTCTCTATATGTCTTAAAAAAAACACGAAGATGACAAACAATAGGCATAGGTAATCGATTTGTAATTTCTTTGTTTTAGTTTACAGCGAAGTTCCATGCGCGTGCACGGAAATAATTCGGCTCAGATGTTATTCCCTATGCGCATAAGCTATACGCTAATTGCACATATTTATCTACTATGTGCATAAATGTAGAGCAAGATAAAATCGTTGTGTATCGTTATTAAAATTATAAAAAAATTTCACTTTTATATCACATATTATTATCACGGATATTAGCGTTGAATCTGACAGAGCTTTTTTATTATTGACACTTTATTTAATTTATTTAATGTAAATTTATTGAATTTAATTTATTTAGAAACATTTATTTAATTTAAAATTTTTTCATTTATTGAATGACATTTATTGAATTTTAAAAATTGTGTGAGGTTTAATTTAAAAGTGGTATAGTGCAATATTTTTTAAAGGTAAATATTACTCACTTTTTACTTAATTACAAAACAATATGTATCAATGTCTTTTCAATGTTGAATTACGCTTTATTTATTGTTTTTCACGCTTTCCTTAGAAGCGGCAAAGAAACGCTTGCTGTCTTAAAAAGAAGCATTCATAAGAAGAGGGGAAAGGAGAGAGTTTTTAATTTTCGAAATTCGAATTTTCTTCCTATTCTGCGAACTTGCGCTAACTTTTACCGATATAAAGTACAAAAAAGACATTAAAGCTGCATCAAAAAACATGCGCAACGCAACCCTAACCGTAACTGCAGCTTAGAACCTCTTCTCTCCGATATATCTTCAGTTGCCATAGATTTCCAGCATTTCATCTTGTGTGGGGATTTTAACTTAAATATTCTTGTAAATGATAATCTTTGTTTGAATTTTATAGATAATTTGGCTCAAGTAGGTCTTCATGTTGTTAACAACACTACTCCTACGAGGTTTGCCAATAATGCATGTCCAAGTTTACTTGATGTTTTTGTTGTCTCAGATATTTCATTAGTATTGCTTTTCGACCAACTATCATTTGTGTCAGACCATGATCTTATTTTCTGTACATTTGACATTAATCTCTCAGTAGAAGCTATTGATGCCACTTTTTCCTATCGAAATTTCAAGTCTATTGATTATGAATCCCTTTATATTGATTTGTGTCATATTAATTGGAGTGATTGTTGGTATCTTAGCTCGGTAGACGACAAGTTAGAATTTTTTATAAATAAAATATCCGATCTCTTTGAAAAGCATGTTTCTCTTTCCACTTGCCGTATCAAAAACATTTCTTGCCCCTGGTTCACGTCCTCTGTTCGAATGGCATTAAAAAAGCGCAGCAAAACCTACAGCAGATGGAAGCGAAATCCTTCTGCACTGAACTGGGAGGTATATAAAATAGCAAGAAATGAAGCCACTTCAGCCGTCAGACTATCAAAAAAAACTTTTTATCTGTCCAAGCTAAGTCCCTCACTACCTTCGAAACAGTTGTGGAATAATCTAAAAAGCATCGGTATTTCCAATAAAGTGATTGATTCTACCCAAATAGATCCCAATATTCTAAACGATTTCTTTATCTCAAGCTCGGAGCCCAATGAATCCTTCAACGCGGCTAATTACGCTAGATCTGCTTCTGACTTCCCGACAGAGTTCAGTTTTATGACGGTAAGTGAACCAGATGTGGAGCGCTCTATAGCTAAAATAAAGTCAAATGCTACAGGTGAAGATGGAATCTCCATTAAGTTTCTGAAACTCTTACTTCCACATGTGCTCAGCCCGCTAGCACACATAATAAACCACAGCTTTACAACCTCGTGTTACCCTGCAATCTGGAAGGTAGCAACTATTATTCCAATTGCTAAAAAACCCAATGCTAGCGAGCCAGCTGACTTTAGACCCATAAGTATGCTGTCATCAATCTCAAAGGTTTGTGAATCTATAATGGCGGAGCAGATTTCGAACCACATATATTCATTCGATCTTATGTCAGATCATCAGTCGGGTTTTCGACCTGGCCACAGCTGTTCTACTGCTATCGTAAAAATATTGGATGATGTTAGAATATCATACGATAAGGGACATGTCACTCTGCTCTGCCTTCTAGACTTCTCCAAAGCCTTCGATACCGTGAACCATAATATACTTTGTACTAAACTCAAGTATAACTTTGGATTTTCTAATAATTCAGTTCGACTTTTATATAGTTATCTAAGCGGCAGAAGACAGAGAGTGAAAGTAGGCAATAATTTTTCATCGTATATGAATATATCTAATGGAGTTCCTCAGGGCTCGGTTCTTGGCCCTCTTCTTTTTACTATGTTCTTGAATGACATTTTCGACAAGTGCAACAACGTCACAATGCATGCATATGCTGACGATCTTCAGCTGTATTTGTCCAGACCTGTTGGGTTAATAGAAGACTTATGTGTTAGATTAAATGAAGACTTGAACATTGTAACGGAATGGGCTTGTACTAATCAACTTAAACTAAACCCCCTTAAGTCGTACGTCTTACCTATCTCTAAAACTGCCTTATCAAATCTCGATCTTCCCCCAATTTTTCTCAGCGACATTGACTTAAAAGTTGTAACAAAGGCAACCAATCTTGGTTTCCGGATAAATTCTTCTCTCTCTTGTGAAGATCACATTAATTCTTGTGTGAGTAAGATCTATTTCGTCTTAAGAAACCTGAGAAAGACTGCGGCATTTATTCCCACCGAAACGAGACGCAAACTATTCTTGCAGTTACTGTTGCCCATTATAACTTACTCGGAAGTTGTTTATAGCAATCTTGATTCACGATCATCTCACAAGCTCCTAGTTGCTCTTAATAATGCCGCCCGTTATGTCTATGGATTAAAGAAGTTTAGCCATGTGTCTCTTTTCAGGACAAAATTACTTGGTTGTTGCCCATTTCGCTACCTTGAAGCGAGAAATTGTTTATTTTTGCATAAGATTTTATACTCGCGCTGCCCACACTATCTTTTTGAAAAAATTCAGTTCTGCAGGTCAAGCCGCAGTATAAACCTCTTGATCCCAAATTACTGTTACACAAACTCAAGCAGGCTTTTCTTCGTCAGTGCAATAAGACTGTGGAATTCTTTGCCGAACAGCATTAAAGCTGTTTCCAACCATAGTGCCTTCAAGCGTTTAATTTTTGAACATTTCTCCTTACTCTTTTCTGTATCTTTTCGCTCCCTACTTTCTCCTATTTTCGCTTCTATATAACTTATTTTAAATATGTTAAGTCCTCTTTCAAATTCATTCTACATCATTTGTTGTTATTTCCTCTTATTATTTTTATCTGATTTTTTATAATTTAAACTCACTTTATTTACCTTTTTTTATTGATTTATATAATTTATAAAATAAGATAGTTGATCATTATTAAATCTAATTGTTATTTATCTTTTTTTGCGGCATTCAAAAGAAATAATTCTTATATGCCAACATATTTTGAACAATAAATCTAAATCTAAATCTAACATCATAAGTGTTTCAGCGCTACTTTGTCCAGCTTGAAGACTTGGTCATTCTCGAGTACTTGTGTGCTCTAACAACGAAAGGTCCCCAGGTGGCACTCACCGATTTGAATAATTTTTGGATATGTGATAGAGGACAACAATCTAAGGTGGACATATTTTTTTTATACATGCTCAATCGATAGTTTACGGATTCAAAATGGCGTTTTAAAATTATCTAAAATTTCGTTTTTTTTTTGCCACAATTTCACTATTTTTCATAAAAATATATACAAATTTCATATCAAACGAAAGGTATTTCAAAGACACACACAATGGCATCTATTTTGTAGAAATAAATTTCATTGCAGTTTTGTTGTTGAAATTTTTATTTTTAACAGTATTTCGTCGATATCATAACGAGCGCATTTTGGAATTTGTTTATTTTTCATTTATATTTGATTTAAGAGAATTATAAAAGTTACCTTTTTTTTTTGTTTTTAAATTTTTTTATTTTTTATATTAAAATTTTCTTTATTAACATATGCATAACCAACCAACTAACTAACTAACTAACCAAGCGTTAATAACTGAAAAGTATAAAAAATATTTGTTTCTTTTAAAATTTTCAAAATGAGCATGATTATTCATAAAATGAGCATGGGAAGCATATAGAAACTTAATAATTAACAGAAAAAGAAACTATACTCTTTTATAAAAAATATAAAAAGAACATTTTTTAAAAAACTAATTTCATCAAAAAAATCGAAAGGGATATATACCCTTGTTTTTTTTTTATGATTGAAATATGATACACATATTTTTGATCAGCATCACCTCCTGAGTCGATTTCCGTGTGTCCGTCTATCTGTTCGTCTGTCTGTCGACACGACAATTTTAAAGCTTTCGCGATGAAATTCAAAATATAAGTTCATTTTTGAAAAAGAAAGATCAAGTTCGAAAATGGGCCAAATCGGATGGAAACCACGCCTATCTCCCATACAAAGTGACTTTATTTAAACAGAAAAATGTCTTTAAAATCCACTAAAATTGAAAAAATGTCTTGAAATTTGGCATGTCAGCTTCAATCTTCAAATTAAATCCTGGCTATAAGGTTCGGAAAAATCAGATGAAACCACGCCTACCTCCCATGCAAAGTGACTTTATTTTAAACGTAAAATTTCTTAAAAATCTGCAAAAATTAAAGAAATGTCTTAAAATTTTGCAAATAAGCTTTGATATTCAATATAAGCCACGTCTATGATATATGGCAAAATCGGATGAAAACCACGCCCACTTCCCATACAAAGTGTCTTTATTTTAAACGTAAAATCTCTAAAGAAATGTCTTAAAATTTTGCACATTAGCACTGACATATAGTGTGAACCATCTCTGTGATATTTGGAAAAATCGGATGAAAAGCACGCCTACCTTCCATACAAATTGACGTCATCAAAATAGGAAAACTCTCGTTATTATATTAAACTGAATATCATCGTGTATGTCGTGGCTAAAGACTTCGAATATACTTTAATATGGCGCAGGGGGGTATTTCAGCTTCGGTACCCTGCCGAAGCTCCATCCGTACTAGTATTTAAGATATTTCAAATCCGAGATATCCTGCACGACAAAAGAGACCTCTTTTTTTGGTGTCTTACACAAAAAAATTATTTTTTCTAAAATTAAATACTTTTTATGTTGTACTAATAACTCTAATAATTTTTCAATTATTAATTAAGAGTTATATTTTCGAGTTCAAGGTCTGTATTGATTTCTGAAGAAAACAACCAACAACAACAACAATACCCATTATATAGAGTAGCAATCATACAGTAGACTAGGCAGACCTGTTACGTTGGCCGCTACGCCAACTCATCAGTAGCCTTGTACGACAGCAATGATCCACTAAGATGTTCATGTCTATGTGTTTTCATCAATATTATAGAAAGTTACTTTGAATTACATAGTATACAAATGATACGAAGCAGCTTAAAGTTCTTCTAATCTTAGATTCACTAATACGAAAGTTTTATTAGTTTAAGCACTAGTTTTGATAAAAAAATAATAAATTGAAACATTTGGAATTCAAAATACATTGTTTTGTATCACATGAAGTTTTCATGAAGCTTGGAAAGATTTTTTTGGAAATAAACTTATAGTACAGGCATTTGTGTAAATGAAATGAAATAATTTGAGCTATAAAAAGTTCAAAAATTGTCACACCGGCCCGGTTCTGCTCGGAAATCCGTTTTGTTTTGGAATTTTTTATATATTTTTAAAATAAGAAATTATGCATTTGAGATTTGAGAAAAAAAAAACACAAAGCATTTATTTCGATGTTAAATTTGGTGAAGAATCTGATTCTGAACTTGGAATTACCGAATAATTTAGTCCTGTGCCACAAAACACATTGCAAAATTGAGATTTATCGATTATTTTCATACTATTTTTTTTCATGCATACCCATTAGATCGATCCTGAAGATTTTTCAAAAACTTTTTATTTTAGTTACTGTTAACACAAAATGGCTTCGGTTGGCAGTCCCCTCGACTGTCTTTTTTTCAATTAAATATCATTAAAATGCAGTCCTCCTTCAAATGAAAATATTACGGTTCTCAATTCAAGTCCAGTCAGTAAATTATTTATCAAATGTGATATTTTCAACGTGCTGACCTATAATTAATTTTTTGCTATTTATGTTTAGTTTTTGAGAGGGATATTTTTGCATTGAATGAAAATAACGACTGAATTCATAAAAAGTTATGAACCTTTTATAAAGTCTTAATACGAAGCATATAAAGAGAATGAGAATTTTTAAAAAATCTTGTAGAAAACAGAATAAAATACTTCTAATTTAAATGCACTGACAAACTATTTGGAGAAAATAATATGAAAATTATATGTCTTTATAAAATATTAGGTAAAACTTAAGTTAGAACGTCCGTATCTGAGAGAATAGTACAGATACAGAAGTGATTGATAAAAAAAATTCAAATATAAATTTTAATGTTTACATTGAATTACATTATATTAAAAGTTATTGACTTTATATTTGAAAATAGATTAAAGGATACGAAAAATGCAAAACACACTGCATCTGAAAAACTAGGACAAATTTGAATAAACTAAATACAAGTTTCAAATCGTTAAGGAAGTTTTATTACAGAAGCGTTCACAATTTCTGTGGTAGCTACAGTTTTGCAAGTTTTGAAAAGAATGGTGAAATTAATAATTGCACGGTTAATGATAGTATTGTTACAAGCAAATATTAATGCTTTCCACCAATAGCTACTGAGTTTTTAATGTCATATAGGTAATTATTGTATATACCTAAATCAATTAATTAAATTTGGATCAATACTATTCTGACTTTATTAACTGCCTTTATTCCAATGAGTAAAAGTTACTTTCTTTTCACAACGGTTTCTTGTTTGATCAACAATTTGTGCATAATAAGCAAAGCTTGTTAACAGCTAAAGTTGTCAAAAGTTTTTTCACTTAATTAGGCTGGAAACTTTCACTGCAAGGTTTGGTATATAAGTTGAAGCAAAAACAACAACAACATAACAACAACTTTTTTTTGTTGTTATGGTCAAAAAATGTTAGCATTGCTCTGATTGATATTTACAAAGCAACGAATTCCTCAAGTAGACACAATTAAATCTATTTTGTTTTGCTTAATGCTTCCTTTACTATCCTTTGTACGGTTTTTACTATTATGTGTTTTTGAATAAAATGTTGGTTTCATGACATTTTTGCACAATTTTTTATTAGACTTGTATCTAAGTAAATGATAAAGAATAACATCAAAATATGTTGAATCATAAACAAACAAAGTGTTATTCCTTAGCTTAACATTAAAACGCACAAGAAGGCAAATAAACATACACACGTTCATAAATGTTTAACCCAGCAAACCACATCTCGTTAGTAGAACACCTTGAGCATATTCCGATATCGTGGCAATGTTTGAATTGAATAAAATTCAGTTACTATTTTCGTTACTTTGCATTTTTTTTGATTTATTAAAATTTATCTAAGTGTAACATTACTTGTTCATATTAAAAGAGCTTTGTTTATAAATTTAAGCGCAGCAATTGAAACTTTGTTCCACAATTATCACAAGTTTTACGCCGACTCCGAACGGCTTATGTTCTCAATAAGCTTTTCATGGCTGTTTTTACTCTCTGAGGTTTGCCATTGTCTGCAGAGAGGTGACGGCCGAACTGAAAAATTAATTCAATTGAAAAAACTTTCTGTGTCAGATGGAGGATTCGAACCTGGGTTCTCTGGCGTAAGAGTCACACACTCTACCCACTACGCCACGGCCGCCACTAAAATATTACTCAAACTTAATCAATAATTGGGATTTTAGGAATAATCCTTAAATATATATGAGAAATTGTTTCTTTTATTGAGGTAGTAACTGATCTTTTTCACTTTAAGTTCCTAAGAGCTAGAGAAGGGAGTGTACCATTAAGAAATGCAAATGTAGTCACGGTCAATTCGGATCATTTGAAAAAATGCATTAATTTTAAATGCCAGAAAATTGGAAAATCTTATGAATTTTTAGCTTCAATCAAATCAAATCGTTAAAATGTGTTAACTGGCCCTTTGTGCACTGCACATTGTACAGTTGGCTGTAGGAATGTGGAATTTAGCATGTAGGAAATCGGTGCTTCAAATAAATGAAATATTTGCTGCAAACAAGTACATAACTTTCCAGAAATCAAAGATCTATTCCCTGAAATAAAGTATGAAACTCCTCTTTATATAAACATTAATTTTCTACATGTAAGTAAGTTTATTCTATCATACATCTAAAGAGCTTGTCCTCTTTGGATTAAGGAAATATCCTCACCTTTCGGAAACAAACTTGCTTAAATTAAAGAAAGTGCCACCCTTAAATATACAGCGAGAAAAAAAGCTATAGGTAAATCACCTAAGTCGGCTTGGGTGAAGAGAGTTGTATGGGAATAATAAACTTATGCTTATTCACCTAAGCAATTTATTGTTTAATACATTGCTTTGAAAGCACATACTTCGATACCTTCCCAAAAAAAAAAAAATTTTTTTGATTCACTTAAGCCCAAAATCCAAAAATACAAAATTAAAAAACAACTAGCATGGATGGCTTAAGCATGGTTTTGAGCTGTTTTCTGCAAAAAAAAAAAAAACACAGCTGCGTCATTAGACACACGAGAGAAGGATAGATTTGATAATTATTGGTTTTTTTGTTTGTAATAAACCCACTTTTAAATTCAAAAATAACATAAAGTAAATTAAAAAACATACTCTAATATTCACACCAGTAAATTTTATTACATTTCATCAACAAAAAGAAAAGGAAAAAAGAAAAAAGAATTCTTTACCCGCCGTGCGGAATCGAACCTGCAACTTTTGGTGTCAGTCCATCGCTCTACGAACTGATCTAAGCAGCCTTGCTACAGTTTGCTGACATAACTGCAGCTACGTTAATTCACCTAAGCAATTTATTGTTTAATACATTGCTTTGAAAGCACATGCTTCGATACCCTGCCAAAAAAAAAAATATATTTGATTCACAGATGTTAACAGATGCTGTATTAACATATGCAGTATGTCGCAGTATTCTAATGATAGCTGCAGCATAGCTTCAGTTGTATTTAATATTGAATAAATCACTCCGCGTAACAAAGGAGTTTGGCACAATGCGTAGCGTAGTGACTTCATACACAGTTGTATCGGTTGGTGTGGGTTCGAATCGCAACGGCATGCGAAGGTCAAATTTTTGTATTGATATTTAATTTAATTTAATTTAATGTTCTTGTTACAATAGACGTCAATCAGCAAGAAATGCAGATAAGTCATTACTTTCTAAGAAAAATTTGTGTTGTTGCTGATTTCAGTCAAGGAAATCACAGAACGAGAGGCGGCATCTTCAAAAAAAAAAAGGAAAATAAAAAAAACCAAAACCCGAAAAAAGTTATATATTTTGAAATTCAATTTTTTTTTAAAGTTGTGTATAAAGAATTACCAAATACTTGGTTAATTTATCACCCAAATAAAAATTGGCAAGTCAACATGTAAAACTTAGGTGTTTTGATAAAGTACTTGGGTGGCTGAAACTGCCAAAGACATCTAATAAATTATACTAGGTTTTTTTTTTTAATTTAATATAAGCTTTTTCTCGGTGTAGGATATTAGCTGGAATACCCGGCGCCGCTCAGGGGTGTGTATCACTCAGGACGAGTTCCAAACGCTTGGAACGTGATACGGAATTTTTTGCGATTTGAATTTCTAATTAATTTACAAACGTTGTTTAAAATGCTTTAGGCATTATCGAATTATGAATTTTAAGCTTAAAATAATTTGGACTCGCATCTATTCACGCCTATGCTAAATTTCAATATCAAATATCAAGTGTTAATATTTACTGAAATAAAGTATTAAAACTAAAGTGAATCGCCCCCGAATCGAAAAATTAGAGTTTTTATTAACTTAGTATTTGTACAACAGAGCTCTCTGGCTTTTGAGATAGTGGTTTTGGAGTTTCTCACGATTGCTTAAGAGGCTTGTACTATATCACTCTCTGGTATTAAAGATTGATAAGAATAGCCGTAGTTCGAATGAGCGGCTTAAAATTTTTCGAGGTTTTGTAAAATATTTGTACTACAGCGCCCTCTGATTGCTTAAATAGAACAGTATTTGTAAATCATTGGAACTAACCGTTCCCAAGAACGCCTGTATACAAATTTTCATGCAACTCGGATGAGTAATTTTGAAAAAAATTTCCTGTAACTCGATCACAGCGCCACCTACCGGTTCCATTAAAATGGACAGATTTCACAGAAAGATTAATACGACAAAAATCGTTTGAAATATAGCATTTTCATTGTTTTGTGGGCGTTAAAAAGAGCCGTGGAAACCCTTTTTTAGTATAGTTGCCGACAGTGAATATACAAACTAATTTACAAAATTTTAGTCTTATACGACGAAAACTGTCGGAAATATATAATTTTTATTGATTGATTTTTTAGTACAGCTAACTTTTTACTTTTGAAGATAAATTTATGTTTTTGGTGTCATTGAAAAGAAAATTAAATAAATTACAAAATTGATCCTAAAAAAATTTTCATTTATTACGCGAAATTCTGAGAAATTTGCATTCAAAGTAGAAATTTGGCAGTTTCAACCGATTGAATTCATCTTTGAACGAGCACTGCTTGGTAACGGTTATGTCGGTGCTGTTTGTTGATATACCGTTGAAAATGTGATTTTATTGTCTTTGCAGTGAGCTATCAAAAAAGTTTTCCGTAACTTAGTTTTTGTGGTAGAAACAATAACGTGAATCAAAGTCGTGAAATATTAATTAACCCTGTAGCTCCTAAGAATATGAAAATAGACCCCTCCCTCCCATACGATTTTTTGCTCAGCTCGACATAACCTTTCACCTCCGTAAATAGTTGCACTTAATTGCGGGACATCCTGTACGTATATATATATAAGATGATGACTTAAGTGCAGTTTTGTTCCCATATTTTCTTTGAAATAAGAAAATTTTGTTAGATTTTAGTATATATTTTTTTAAATTATATATTACGAGGGGTGCCTTTTATATTTCGGGATTAGAGAACAAAAACAAATATTAATCATCGAAAATCACTTTATTGTTTTTCAAAATATTCTCCATTAAGATCTATACACTTTTGCATGCGTTTGAACCAATTGTCGAAGCACTTTTGCCACTCTGATTGAGGTATCTCCAAAACATGCATTCTGAATGCCGCAACCGCTTCTTCGAGCGTCGAAAATCGTTGTCCACGCAGTTTATTCTTCACGGTTGGGAATAAAAAGAAGTCATTCGGTGCCAAGTCAGGACTATACGGCGGATGACCCATCAAATCGATGTTTTGGGTGCTCAAAAATGCAGTTGTTTGAGCCGATGTGTGAGAGCTCGCATTGTCGTGGTGAAAAGTGATCCGTCTTCGGCGGTTGGTTTTCCTGATTTCTTGGAAGACAACTGGCAAACAAATGGTTGTGTACCACTCAGAGTTGACTGTTCTGCGTTGTTCTAGTGGTACGGTTGCGACATGTCCATATTTTCCGAAAAAACAGGCGACCATTTGCTTGGAAGTGCTTCGTGCGCGAACAACTTTTGTTGGATTTGGCTCATCTTGAAACACCCATACAGTCGACTGCTGTTTACTTTCGGGCTCATACGCGTAAATCCACGATTCATCACCTGTCACGATGTCATAGACGTGTTTCGAAGCACCGCGATCGTATTTTTTGAGCATTTCCTTCGACCAATCGACACGAGCCTTTTTTTGAGCGATTGACAAATTGTGTGGGATCCAACGCGAACAAATTTTTTTGACAGTCAAATGTTTATGCAATATTGAATGTATGCTGGTCCCACTTATGCCTAAGGTTGCCTCAATCTCACGATAGGTAACATGACGATCTTGCAATATCAGTTCGCGCACAGCATCAATGGTTTTCGGAACAACAGCTGATATCGGCCGACCTTCACGAAATTCGTCTTGGAGTGAACTACGACCACGATTGAATTCACCATACCATCGATAAACACTGGTCCTTGATGGAGCTTCATCGCCAAAAATTGAATTAAGTTCATCCATGCACTGTTGCTGTGTTAATTCACGTCGAAAGTTGTAAAAAATAATCGCACGAAAATGTTCACGATTTAATTCCATTTTTAGACCGAGATGAATCTTTTAAGTTACTATAAACAACACAAATAGCGCTCGTATGTCAAAACGTTCTGAGTACGTATAAGCCAACAAATGTCAAACTTTGCGATAGAGCTTTCAGTTGACAGATTGCAACACCATGGTTGCCAAATCCCGAAATATAAAAGGCAACCTACGTATTAACTATTTTGTTAATGTGGTGAGCTTTGTTAAGCTGGTAGAATAGGGCTGTAAGACGGTACTTGCGATGATGGTACAGCGACAATAGGTTCCTAACAAGCCTTGATAATGATAGCAAAGCTGAATTGTTCAATATCGATAAAATGTTTAGTTTCAATATGAGGACAATTTTAGTTAACCTTCAGATCATTATGATATCGAAAATTTATTCAATTCCGATATAGTTGCAATATTGAAATTTCAATTTTTTTCGATATAATTAACAAAAGATACATCGTTACGATACAAATTATAACGATACCGCCTTGATATCAAAACGATAAAATCTAGTTTGCTGGGAAGATTTTCTGAATTACATGTGTTGTTTAAACACAACAACAACAGCTGACAGACATTTTCAGCCATTTGAATTTAAGATTGAAAGGAATTTATTTTATTATCTCAATCGGTGTTTGGAATTTCAAAAACAGCTCCTAAAATCTACCATTCTAACGTCTGACACACAAACGTCACGCACACATACACAAACGTTTCATATATCAAATTGTCGAAAAAAAAAACGTATATGTCACAAGCTGTTGGCGTCTATCTTAAAAGCATCCATCAAAATCATACATTGTCCTCATCTTCTACTTCATGTTCTCATCATCCCTAACGTCATCATCACCATCATCAGCATCAGCATAAAAATAATTTAATACTACTTCACATTTTTCTGTAAATAACTTTGAGTATGTTTACGATTTACAACTCTATCGCTTTCCTTTGTGTTGTATTTGTTTGTATTTGTGTTTGTGTGCGTATGTGCTATTATGAGCTTTTTTATAGTCAGACGTCGAGACATGCTTTATCGAAATCATACTTCTAGAATTTTTCAGTTTATTTGAGTTATTTTTGTGCGATATAAATGATTGATGCTGGAGTAGAAAAAGTTTTTACTTCCATGAATAGTTTCTACTTTTTCATTATATTAAGAGACAATTTTAACACTGTGTGCAAAAGATGGGGAAAGGAAGACTGATGTGACAATTGTAGTAGATTTTATATATTTCGGACAATTTAACTTTTACCACTTTTACCACTCACTATTTGCAAATTCTCTAAGTCTACCTACCACTTTTGTATTTTAGACATACATTTTATTATTTATTTATTTTACAAAAAATACAAATTCAAAATATTTGCTTCACTTTGTGCCATTTTAATTAAATTATAACAAAAATATTTAATGAATTCTGTTGCAATATCTTCATGATAGCTCAAAATCCAAACAGGAGTAAAGACAAAACTTATTTTTGAACAAAATATGAGAAATATTCTTTTATCTTTTAATAAAATTTACTAGTGTATTTATACATTGTCTTATGTATAAAAATAAAAATGGTAGGAATTCGAATCTGTACACTCGATTCGAGGGAATCGTTATAACTTCACAAAAATTAATTATTTTTTTGCTCTATCTTCAAATTATTATTCAAAATGACAATTAAAATAATTTCCCATTCTTATTATATGAAAAAAAGACCTCGCACGTTTGTGAATTTTGGGCATCTAGTCCTCAAATGATGCTATATTTTTAATCAGAAACGCCACAAAGGTTCTATAACACTACTCTACAAAATGGGGCAAAAAATTTGCTCCAAGCAACTCAATAACTTTTTTTAAAGGGCTTTGGCCCGCTGATTCCAAAAATGGCAACTATTTTCAATCGACGGAGCCGTTTTCGAGTAATTTGTAAATTCAATTTTTGTAGTTTTTTCAAAAAGGTGATCTTGCCCTAGCCGCTCTAGCATTTGATACAATGGCCCGATTTTCATGTTTCTTTTTTCATTGTTTAGAAAAAACTTGTACTTTTTTTCATTCATACATATGAATTTAATCGGACCGGTACCTTGGGCGTAAAAAGCAGAATTGTACCTTGTACACCTGTAATTTTTGCCAAAAATGTTAGATAAATCGTTATTTAACTGTAATTTCCAATATGTTCCAAAACTATATTTTAAGTTTTGCGTTTTCACATTGATAGATGAGGTATATAAGCACAGTTTAAGATAAATTTCGTATGAATCCAACAAACAATGAATTTTTAAGAATTATTTTAGTAAATTTTCTCAATATCATTAAATTTTGGATTTTTAAACATTTTTGAAAATCGGGTTTGGATTTATTCAGTCAAGTCTAGAATATAAAATACAACTTAGAAATTGTTTGCAGAGTTATGTGAACACATATTTTATCGAAATTATTTAAGTCACTTCTCTTATTTGTCTTATATTTTGACATTCATTCGGGAAAATTGGCTTGGGACCATTACCTAGCTCAGCAGTCAAGAAACCTTTTTGCTATTAAATAAAACAAAAGCACCTCTTTACTAGTGGGACAAATATTTCAAAAACACACTTTTATTGTTCTTATCTCTATACGATACAATTCGATACAGTTTTTACTGTTCAGATAAGATTGCCATGTATGTTAAAATTTAGAAATAATTAAGAGAAGTATTGTTTCTTCGATGCGAGTCAGTAGCATCTTCTCGTATGAGAAACCAGCAATAGTCACCCATCATCTCGATATCCCACCTTCCTTGATAGCTTGATATATTGTAAGGAATTGTAATATATCAAAGTACATACTTACTTATTTTTTCATATTTTTCGCGCAAATTCTCGATAAGTTGCTCGTATTGAGGACTTTTACAATTTCCAAGGAAATCGCTGACAACATCTTGGAATGCATTCCATGCTGCAATTTCATCTTCCGACAAACATTTTGGAAATTTCTCGTCATGAAGGAGCTTCCTTATTTGTGGTCCTACAAAGATGCCTTCTTGTTTTTTTGCTTCGATAGTCTTGAAAATGCATTTTTCAGGTAGCTCATTGCGTTCGGATTGCCTTTTGAGGCCTTTACAAAGTCTTTCATTAAACCTAGTTTTATGTGCAGCAGCGGGAGAAAAATGTTTTCCTTCGGTATCAATGGTGGCTGTGAAATATTGTTTTCACCCATAATATGGTCATCTCTAGCCCGCCAGTTTATCCGTTCATAATGGTGTTGACGCGCACGGCTGTCCCACTTGCAGAAAAAACAGCAGTTCTTTCTAAATCCGCCCTGTAAGCCTGTGAACAGAGCGACCACTTTTAAATCTGAGCATACTCTCCAATTGTAAGCTTCATAATTGATTTTTTTCAAAAGTGCTGCCATTGAAGAGTACGTTTCTTTCATCTCCACGGCGTAACCCATTGGAATCGAAGGTTAATGGTTGTCATTATGTATTAAAACAGCCTTGAGACTGTATTTGCATCCATCAACAAACAAGCGCCGTTCAGTCCGATCGTTACTCTGACCGAGTTCTGTAAACAGGCCAGGTACTTCAGCGCAGTAACAAATTCCGCCATCCTTGGCGTAATATTTGACGAAACGATTACTCGAAAATGGCTCCATCGATTTGAAAATAGTTGCCATTTTTGAAATCAGCAGGCCAATGTCTTTTTAAAAAAGATATTGAGGTGCTTGGGACAAAATGGCTGTTGAGTACTGTAATTTTTCTCCATTTTATTAATAAAATAGTAAATAAAAACTTTGAGTTAATTGGTCGTTTGTGGTACATTTTAAAGCACTCTTTTTCCTTAGCAATACATAAAGTGATTTTGCATTTTTGACATCTGGCTCTAGTTCGACTGACACACTCCGATTTGCGACATCTTTTGACTGTTCCATCTACCATTTCGGGCCAATGAGCGTATCTGTCGTACCTTATGTCTTCTGGAGCACCATGAGGCCGATATTTAGTGCCATAATAATCCTTAGATAATTAGAATTCTTGTGGTTCCCGTGATGGTGAATTCTTTGATTTTGCCAACACTTCGCCAATTTCTAATTTAAAAAAGACTCTAAATTCTTTTTTGCGCCTCCAAGCGCCGCAGCATCCTCTCTATATTCCGTCCAAGAATTAAATCCTGCTAGATCCAGGAAATGGAAATGGTCTTCATTTTTACTTGGTAGTATTCCATCATTTTATCACCAATATCTACACCACCCATATTGGAGTTGTAGTCCTCAATAATAGGCCGGTATTGGGATTAGTAAACGGCGTTTTTCATTTCGGGACCAACGATATATATCTAAAACAGAATCATTTCCACATTTTGTTGATTTTATTGCAACACACTTCGAATCCTACCATTTCACCACCAACACTTCGTCATTCTTCACATACTGGCTTATTTCACCCCGTGCCATATTTTTGTCCAGTGGCAGATGAATTTGCTTCCCCAATCGAATTCCCATTATAATACACATGGCTTTGAAACCTAGTTTTTTAAATTTTTCCAGAAGTGGAATGGTCGTAAAAAAGGAATCTGCTGCAGTGACCTGAATAAGAATCAGGTATGTTGGTTTTTCCCCGCAATAAGCTTTATGTTATTCTTAATGCATAGTCAGTTTGATGTTGGATAGAGCTGCAATCAAACGCATTTATTTAAGATGAAAATACATTTATATTAAAAAAATATATTTCATTCTAAATGGATATTGATATAGTGAGTAGCATTAAAAACTGTTTAAGGTTTTTTAAAATTATAAATCCTTTATTATTTAAAAAACTCTAGTCTTTAAATGAACCAGTTGGAAGTAACATTGAATTAGGCAACCATTTAGTGGCTGCAAAATTGTCCAATGGCGAGTTCGTATCGAAAGTCCTTAAAAAAAAGAGTAAAGTTTGGAGAGTTTTTTATAAATTAGTTAACCAGAGTGGAGAAGAAATCCAAAATTTTGTTAGCAACTTTTGCAAGAAAATTTTTAAATATAGTGATAAGTCAACGTCTAACTTGTGGAGCTGGACTCCTAGAGGGGTCAAATATATTAGTTGGTCCTATTATTTTGTGCTGCTCAATATTTCTTCCAAACACATCTACCCTCTACTGTCACCCTTCTTTGGGTCCCCATACAAAAAACACAAAACCTGTCGAAAATAGTTTATTTCGACCGCAGCTGGACTCCTAGAGGAGTCAAATATATGAGCTGGTCCTATTATTTTTTGCTCTTCAACACGAACACACCTACCCCCTATCAACCGCCCTTCTTTGGCTCCCAATACAATAAACACAAAAGCTGTCGAAAATATTTTATATCGGCCGTAGCTGAACTCCTAGTGGGGCCAAATATATGAGTTTGTCCTATTATTTTTTGCTCCTCAACATTTTTCCCGAACACACTTGCCCCCTATCAACTACCCTTCTTTGGGTCCCAATACAAAAAACATTCTTTTCGTTCTACGAACGAAGGAATTAAAAAATTTTCCCTAAATATTCAGGGTATGAACACTGATATTTTTTTTTAATTTTTTATTGCTTGTTTTGCTACCACTGTTGTTAGTAAAACATCGTGCTCTTGTTCTCTTTCTTATATCTGAATAATGAAAAGAGATTGTAAGATCAGGTATGAGCAAAGCAGAAAAGGGATACTCTCATGGTGTAAGAAAACCAGGTGAAAGCGTTTTTTTTCACCTCTCTCACAAAAATTGTACCCGCATCTGTCAAAAACAGCAGAAATAAATGGCTGCGTTCAGCAGGTACAAGCGTGTTTCAATCATTGGCTACATTCAGCTGAAAATTTGCTACGTAGCTGTTGAACAACTTTCGGGCTGAATGGTATGTTGCATAAAGTGCTCGCACAACACGTTCCCTGAGCGGTCGCCATTTTAGGTAGCGAAAATATTTTATGCTACTTCAGTTGAGCGGCTTACGCTTACTTTATTTTGACAGATAAATATACCAAATATAAAATTTTTTAATTACTAAATTATTAAATTGCTTAGTAGTGCTTTTAATTAAAACTATTTGCTTGAAACGTGTTCACACAGAACCTAAAAAAAATAAATTTGAGACAAAAAGCATTTATTGTCGAACAGCTGTTTGCCGTTTGACGTTTCGAAAAAAAAAAATAGTTCAGCAGAAAGTATCACTTTATGCATGACAGAATTATAAGGTAGGGCCGGTTGGCTCAGTGTCCTCACGCGTCAACGAATAGTGGATAATGAAAAGGTTGGTAAGTCGTCAAAACGACGAATTTACAAGGAATTGCATATTAAGAAAAGTTTTTATGTTTCCAAGTTGCAAGTAGTGCGGTCGCGTGTGTTAAAATTGTGATAGTTTGAGTGAAAATATTATTAAAGCAGTGTAATAACAACTTTAAAATGTGAAAGAATTCTTAAATTGGCAAAAAAAAACCTGTCAAAATTTTAATCTAAAATCGACTGCGAAACATGAACATAAAGAAACGTGAGATGAACAGCTGATTTTGACATCTAGCCCGCTCTATTCTGCTTTCTACTTCATTCCTCACCGAGTCGGCCCTACCTTATAATTCTGTCATGACTATGCTACTTCGCTATCTGAGCGCTCTTTCGGAAAGAATGCAGCCAGATTCAAGAATTATAAAGTTATCCAGATATTTGACATACCCTTATTTTATGTAAACAAAAGACACAGCTAGATATTATTGTAGACGTAGAGTTTTTTGTTTGCTATATTTTTTGATAAATTTATTTCAATCTTAGGTTTAATAAATGGAAATAAATATTTCGGAAAAATATGAATTTTTTATTATTCCCAAGTAAAGAGCTTATATATCTTAAATTAATTTGAAAATTTAAAATTTTAACAAACAAAATGTATTTTTAATGTGTAATAAGTATAAAATTAGTTCAATAAATAATTAAAATTTACTATGATATTTAAAGAATCAATAGAGTTTTGATCGCACAATGACCATGTGCATTCTCTGTATATGTAAGCCTGCGTAGTAGTAATACACATTTTTGTAGCTACATTCTGGCTCTACGGCACATCTCTATAATACATCTGAATTGTTTATTGTATTTATCTCGCTGAAGATAAACAAAAACAATAACAAACGATAAAAATTAGAACAGCTAATATGCATATATAACATAAATGTAAATTTTACATACGTATAAATAACAACAACAATACAAGCCGTTACTGTGAAATATTTGTAAAACAATTCATTCCAAGAAACAACACGATGTTGAGTTCGTGATTTCGGCACGAACAAAAGCAACAACCATAAGAACGTCAGCAGCAACTGAAGCATCAATGCATGATTTTTCTTATTATATAGATATAAGATATAACTGATTTTTGACATATATCTTATCTTTGTAAGATGAATATTAAAGGCTGTAAGTATATTCCAAAGTGTCCTCCAAAAACGTTAGGATGTGCTTGAAAAAATGTTGTGGAAAAGACCCCCAAAAATGACAAACGTCCTGTAAGACGTAATTCTACGTCAAAAAAATGTTTACGTTCTTGAAAAAATTACAATGGTTATATCACGAAACACTTAGAACACATATTAACACAACCATTAACTTTAATATAAAAAATATAAAAAATATAATATAAAAAAAAAGTTCTGCGTTGACTGAACTCGTTTGTCAAAAGAGGAAAAAAGTAAAAATGTTTGATTTTCCCAAACACAAATGTAAAAAGCACTATTTTTATACTTTTGGTTAAAGAAACTATTTTAAACTATTTTGAAAACATTATTCCAATAAATTTTACATATAAACTGACTATATAATTTTTACTTATTTTTACTCAAATATAAAAAAAAAACATACATATATGTAATAAAAATATTCATACAAACTCTGTATTAAATGAGTACAACATTCAGAAGTTTTATTTTTCCAATATTATTTTACGTTTATAATGTGACCAGAACATTTTTAAAGCTAATAATATTTTGGTTCAACACAAGCAAGTATTTCAAAAAGTAGTAGTCAAATGTATCTTTATTGGTTTGTACTATGAAAAAGTATGATATTCCGGCAACTGCGTGATTTTTATGTCCTTACAAAATTGCTCTTTTGCTCTCCTCTTCAAATAAGAGTATACATTCTTGTGAGCAGACGTCAAATATCTGGACAACCTTATAATAATTGAATCATGCGGCAATGTTGTTATGTGTTAATGTGTTTAAGCTATTATTCTTGTAAGTTGACGTCAAAAATCTGAACAACCTAATAATAATTGAATAATGGGTACAACATGTTGTGCCTCTGATCAGGCATCAGTTTACGTTCCTTTTTTATTTCTGTGAAAACGATTGTTTTAAAAGTGATCAAATGGGGAAAAATTGTGTTTATTTTGTTATATATTGCGTTATTTATTTCATTTGTTATAAAAGCACACTTATTCTAAAAAAGCCAAATTTTTAACTGGAAATACTCAATACGTTGAGCAAATGTATCAAAAATATAAATTGCGGCGAAAGACTGACTGTAAAAATTTACATGTTGTGATTAGACACTGATATTTTTTCGTTCAGCAGACACACACTAACCGATTGCACAAAAGTTGTACCTGCTGAACGCAGCCAATAAAATTTGGCACTAATCAACACTTGCTCTCTCCCTGTCAGAATTTTTTGACAGACCAGGGGCAATTTAAAGTGTGGTGAAAAATTCGCTTCCACCTGGTTTTCTTACACCATGGATACTCTGCATACTCATGCAGAGCTCTATTATTCACCGCGTTTTTAAAACTACTATAACTACAAAGTATAAAAGTGAAAGTATACACCATTATTTATACTCTACACAAAAAGTTTCACCTTTCACTTGGTTTGGTTTTTTTGCTCGAAAGTTGAAATTCAGTTCATGTCGCAAAAAATTTTTTATCGTGGTAGTATTTTTTGTTAAATCGAAAATACTGTTAAAACAGCATGTTTTATTTTACCCCGAAGCAATCATGGACCCGTCAAAGTAAATAATTCTAGATACAGTTGTGTCTACTTGGAAGAACACACAGCAGCTTATTGCTGTGAACTGTAATAGACCTATACATTTTAAACACTTAATATTTTCTTTTTAATATTTTTTTTATAAAGATTTTCATTCCTGTACTGTTGATCAATAAAGAATTTCAATAATTTATTTTTTTAACCCTAGACATCAGGCAAAGCTCGAAAGATGTTGCCTTTCTCAGAATGCGAAGAATGGCCTGTCTAGCTCCCTTTATTCTGCCTTTCAGTTAATGTTGATGTAAGCATGATTTATTTTTCTTACTATAAAGTTCTGTAATAAGCAATAAATTCATAAAACTTTATTGTAAAACCTATGCTTAAAGTTTATTTGCTGCTTCTTCTAGATAATGGAATTAATATGAAAAAATATGTTAGCAACTTATTCAGAGTTTAGCTTTTTGGCTCATCCAACAATGCCAAGAGATTATTTAATTAAAAGACTTATATTATACTGACACATATGTCCTTTATGTTTAATTTTTTTTTTTTCATCTTCATTTTTCGATAGCACACAAACTTTTTAAGGCGTTGTTATGAATTTTTAGGCCAAAAAATTTATGACTTTTGGGATTTTCTTTCAGAAAGCCTTTATTATTTTTATGTACGAAATGTTTTGCAATGTATTAAGTAACTCTTAAAGTTTTCAAATAAAAGTTTTTATTTGTGTTTTTTTTTTGGCGTCATTGCAAGCGCTCAAGAAGACAGCTAAAAAATGAAATAGCAAACGGTTCCAGCGTTAGCTCCGCACCCATTGGTCTGAAACATATAATATCAAAACAGTTTTACTAAAAGTTTGTTTCTTTAGTACGCCAGTTTCAACATTAGCTTAAAATTTAAAAAAAAAATGCATGCTTATTTTAAGGAAAAAACTTACGTCCCTGAGTTCGGGTACCCGGGTATTTCGAACTACCCGGGTAGCTTAGAATGTTTAAGTTTATATTTGAAATTAAAGCTGCTTAAGACGAGTTTGTGTTGCGCGATTTGTGCTTGTTTTGTTTTAATTTTTTTTTTTGGTTTTCTTGTGTGTGAAAATTTTGGAATGGAAAGAGCATGATGAAGAGAGGGAAAGAAGTGAAGAGAAAAGATACAAAGAACTTGCGTTGATTTTTTAAAAAAATTGAGACATTGCAATACCCAGACTTTCGAGCTAACCGGTCTTTTTTTTGGGTATCGAGTACCTGGGTGCCCTACTTCGAGAGCCCTACTTTCTACCTAATAACTGTTATTAAGCTGTTATTGAAGCTTGATATACATATATCATTAAAATTGAAAATTAGACACAAAGCTTGTTGATGTTACCAACGAAGGCAAGATTCATTCGCAGATATGAAACAGACAATTCATTGAAACAAAAGAACTGTCAATATTTGTTAATGAGTAAGCTCAGCACTAATTTTTATTATCTGTCAAAAGTTGAAACAGCTGTCAAAAACTTTTGTATTACAAATTAGTTAAAGGTAGCAGCAAATAGACACATGCTGATTAATCAAGGAAAGGAATTTAATTTCCGTTATGGTTACTTATGGTTATGGTTTCTATGGAAAATAAATATCAAAAAATATGACACCATTTGACCTCAACTATTGGCACGTTGCTTTCAAACATACATATATAACAACTAAGCTGATGGTCACCATTTGCTGATGGAAAGAAAAAGCAACAGCAAGCACAATAAAACTATTTCTACCCAGTAGGCATTGGCAGGTGTTCGAAGCGCTACTAGGAGACCTTGAAATGGATGTCGGAGGCCTACCCTACTCGTAGCCAAGCCTATTTACTTTTTTAATATGATATGGGAAAATTGTTCATGCCTTCCGTTCTGCCTGCTCTAATGGCTAATAGAAGTAGTTAACCAAACAAATTGAAAAAATATTCCTGTCGTTTCTTTTTAATTATGTATATTCTTTTATTTAAATTTATTTTACATGTTTTTATTAGAAAAGAATATTATCAACCATTTTTGATAAAGCAGTATATATGTCGATTATTAAATATTTTTGAACAAATGAATGATGACTCATCCATGGTTTAATTAATTAAGAAAAGCTGATTTTGGTTTTATTTTGATTTTTTGTTTTTTAATTTGGATTGTTTTTATTGTTTTAATTATATAAAGTTTTGAAATTATATTGAAAGTTTTTCTCTTTTTAAGTGTATTAAGTTTAAATTGAATTATTTTTCACTCGCACATTTTGTCATTACTTTGTAATTTTTGGTTTATTATCCCTAAGGGCTTTAAAAATTACTATGAATTTCAATTAAAATGAAAAGTAAATTTTAAATTTTAAGGAAAAAGTTACCCTGATATATAAGCAGAAAAATATGGAAAAATAGGCATTATATAGAGCTCGCAAGAGCAGCAAGAAAGGCATGTGTCTTGCCGCCAAAAATAGCAGTAAATTCATGCCTTCGTTCAAAGAGCCTTATTGCCCATTGGGTAGGTTACAAAATAATTCACACACCCTCGCACGCACACACATGATCGGGTCTACACACAAGCTTACATAATATATGTATATTAATAGTCAAGGCGAAGAAAATAAGGCAAAACGCATTATCCTCACTTATAATCGTATTAAAGTTTTTGCAGTGGGCCAAAAATCAGGCAAAGGAAGAAACCAGGCAGTAATAAAAGTGAGTTTAAGTTGTCTGCCTGTCTGTGAGTTTCTTTGTATGAGTGTATGTGCACAAGAGTGGGAATATACCCTGTAGGAAAATCAACTAATTAAAAAGTAGTTGATAAAGTGGTTTTTTGTCAACCACAACTAGTTGAAATTCTGACTTTTTTCCATAGAACGAACTAACATATTTTGTATGGTAATGTCCGCTAAATAAGTCAATTGACTTTCGTCTGCATATATTTTCAACTACTTGTTAAATTAGTTAAATTTCAATTATTTTTTAACTACTTTAAAATAAATCAATTGAAAACTCGTTAATATTTCCGATGGAAATTGGAAGGTGTCGATCCAATTAATCGGAATTGTGTGGATACTGCGCCTGTTATTTAACACAAGACAGCTTTTTGATGCTTCATTTCAAAATATGAGGTAAACAAGCGTGTCGGCGGGTTTTTCCACGCTTTGCAACCATCAATCATGGTCGATGGACACACCGCCTAAAGTTAATAATATTTGATGAAATAACATGGTTAAATACATAAAAACTTGTAATCTAATAAAAATTTGCAATTAAAACATGCCAAAAGCAAAGTAGTTGGCGCCTTAATATAATTCAAAGTAGTTTATCAACCACTTGTTTTTAAGTAGTATTTTCATTACTTCATAAATAATGCATTAAAAACTTTTTAGAATTGAAGTGGATGCCGCCTTAATATAATTCAAAGTAGTTCATATACTAGTTTATTTTAAACTAGACTTTTAATTAGTTGTATTTAAAAACAAGTTAGTTTGTTCCTATAGGGTATGTATATGATACTGTATATGTGTGGTGTTGTGTGTAGTACACATGCAACACACAAGCTTTATAGGTGGGCCAAAGAGAATTTTCTTAAAATTGGTCAACCGTTCAAAGCACTAGAAAAATAACACAACCAAAAAAAAAAAACTAATAAAAAATACTTCAAGATTTGTTTTCGTTCCTTGGCTGCCGTATCTTACGGTATTATTTGGCGCTTGTGGGCTGGGTTAAGCTGCAGGATTTTTGCGATTAGCGATGCAGCATTTTCAAGGATTTAAGTTCCATGAAATACAATTTTGAATTTGCCCTCTGGCTGCGGTCTTGTACAAGTGTTCTTTTTACTCTTATTTAAACGTTTCTTTTTCGATATTTTGCACACTTTTTGTGCAAAAACATTAAATCAATGGAATTAAAAGGATCGAGTTATTTGTGCTCTTCTCTTACGTTTTGTTTATTACGATGCACAGTATGTTGAGCTCATATAAAAAGAAAAAAAAACAGTTGTCTGATTTTTATATAATTGTTCCACAGTATTTTATTTCACTGATTTCAAAAACTAAACAGATTTTACATAGATCTTACATATAGTATTTCCTAAATTACGTTTAAACCAAAACTTTTTTATATTTATGAGAGTTCCTGATTTTCTTTCTAATTTTTAAGAAATTTTTTAGAAAAATTAAAAAAAATTAGAAATTCAATTTTTTAGAAAAAACTTATGTTAAACTGAAAAAACCTAGTATAATTTATAAGATGGCTTTAGCAGTTTTCAACCTCTCAAGTAGTTCATCAAAACGCCTAAGTTTTACATATTAGCTTGCCAATTTTTATTTGGGTGATAAATTAACCAAATGTTTGGTAATTTATACAATTAAAAGAAAATAATTGAATTTCATATAAATAACTTTTCCCGGGTGTTGGTTTTTCCCCCTATTTTTGAAGCCGCCTCTCGTTCAGTAATTTGCTTTGCTTGACTGAAATCGACAACTACACAAATTATTCTTTTATCAACACTGTTTTACTTAGAAATTCATGGCTTCTCGGCTTTTCTTCGCTGCTTGCGTTTATTATAACAATGCTATTAAATTAAATTAAATATCAATTATAATAATTTACCTTCGTCTGCCGTGGAGATTTGAACCCACACCCACCGATACCACCGATTAAGAAGTCACTACACATCGAGCCAAACTCTTTCGTTACGCAGAATGATTGATTCAATATAATTACAACTGAAGCTATGCTGCACCATTACAAAAGAATCTATTAATAGATTTTTGTTGTATGGCTATCAATAGAATACTGTGACACACTGCATCTGTTAATACAGCATCTGTTAACATAGCTTCAGTTATGTCAGCAACCAGTAGCAAGGCTTTTTGAATCAAAGGGTAGAGCGATGGACTAGCACCAAAAATTCCAAGTTCAATTCCGCACGGCGGGAACAGAAATTTTTTTCATTTTTTCTTTTCATTTTGTTGATGAAATATAATAAAATTTACTGGTGTGAATATTAACGTGTGTTTTAAATTTACTTTATGTTATTTTTGAATTTGAAAGTTATTTATTAAAAGAAAAACCATTAAATTATCAAATCTATCCTTCTCTCGTGTGTCTAGCGACGCAGCTGTGTTTATTTTTTTTTTGCAGCAAATAGCTCAAAGCTATTTTATATTGGTAAGGTATCGAAGTATGTGCTTTCAAAGCAATGTATTAAACAATAAATTGCTTGGGTGAATAATCTTAAGTTTATAATTCACATACAATTCTCTTTACCCAAGCCGGCTAACGTGATTTATTGCTTTTTTTCTTGGTGTATATCTCCTCTCCTCTTTGTAGGACAGAAAATATGCTCAGAACAAAATTGTTCTCTACAAAAATGCACTTAACAGTTTCCACGCTATGAGACTAGATATGTTTGAATAGCGCAAAGTAGATATTTCATACTTAAATTCCATACATATGTTACATATAAAGAATATGCTCAATGTTAATATGAATAATTCTACTTTGCGCTATTTAAACATATCTAGTCGCATAGCGTGGAAACTGTTTGTTTAAAGTTAGAACTGTTAAGGGCATTTTTGTAGAGAATTATCTGATCTATAATTTTGTTCTGAGCATATTTTCTGTCCTACAAAGAATATCTTCTAGCGCATATATGGTATCATAGGTAACTCTTGACAAACTCTTATTTACCTATATGCTTTAATGAAGAAGTTTGCATAAAAAAAATAAGCTCCTACTTTTTTTGAATTAAAAAAAAAAATTCACCGAAATATATAAACGGGCGCAGTCAAAAGCTATGTGAAACCCATAAGGTGTGAAATCGTTCCACCCTAATATATATGCTATTCCAAAATTTTTAAACTTTTTAATTGTCTTTCCAAATGTGAAAATACTTAACTTTCTTCAATTAAATATTTAAAGCTTAAAAATCTTTCAATTCTATGCTAAAAAGAATATAAACAAAATTCTTTCTAATTTGTGACAATTGAATTATTGACTTTTATGCCATTCACTAATTTATTAAAGTTTCAACCCTTTTTAATTTTGTATGTATGACCCCAATCAACGCACTGTGCGACATAGCTTGGCGTGGAGCTGAAATGCTACTGTTCAGCTGTGTGGAAGGACATAGAAAGGAAGGACATAATGATTATGATGATGAGTGCTTGTTTTTGGAATATTATATTTCAAAGTCAATTTAAATGGAATGGTCAAGTGGTTCTTTTGATTTTTTTCATTATTTTTTGCTGTGTCAACTGTTGTCTCAAAGAGATAAAAATAGCATTCAATATGAATAAAAACTTTTTAGGACACACAAAATATAGACGGCTACATAAAATAAAAGTTTTGCTTTATAAATTGATTGTACAAAATATTCGTTGAAATATATAAATCCAAAAACACTAGATTAATATTGAACAAAAGCTTTAATCTGTCAGCCATGATGCAGATATTTGGCCTCGTCAAGTATAACGAGAGCATAGCACAAAAACAACATTGTGCTTGACAATTTTGCTGGAAAGCTTAATTTTAAGTTTATTTTGTTTGAAAGAAGCTTAGACTAGGGGCGAGATAAAGGTCGAGATGGCTTTATGAACAACAAGTTAGGAAAGTCGACATGTTAGTTGAACAGGGATTTATAACTTGAAGCCGAATTTTGTGTCAGACATTATTTGGGTCACTTTTAAAACTAAAAATAAATAAAAAGCACAGGTGAGTCGTTGCACACACGCGAGAAGCGAATGTTTTTTTCGGTTAAATAAATTAACTTTTAAATACAAAATTTTTGATATCATAAGGTAAATTAAGAATCACACGTCAATATTCACACTAGAAAATTTTATTATTTTTCGCTTTTCTGACACTGTTATTCCGACACAAGGAGTTGTAATATTAAATATAAAAAATATTACTTGGTGGGGATCGAATTTGTACCCCACCAATTGACAATTCTATACACTGCCCAACAATTTAAAACCCTTTGTTACACAGAAAGTCACACGATAAAGAATCACCTTGTCTGAAACCTCGTTTGGTAACAAATGGGGGGGGGAGAGGTCCTTCCCGATTTTTACTGCACTGCTGGTGTTGCTCTGTGTCATCCTGCATAGACGGATTAATTTTGCAGGTATACCAAATTCAGACATATTGGAGTATAGGTGATTCCTTATTGGACTGTCTAAAGCGGCTTTATAGTCGACAAAAAGGTGGTGGGTGTCGATTTGTTTCTCTATGGTCTTTTCAAGGATTTGTCGTAGCGTGAATATCTGGTCGGTGGTAGATTTTGCAGGTCTAAAGCCGCTCTGATAGGGCGCAATCAGTTTTTTACGATGGGACGGGACAGGGATAGGACAGGGATGGGACAAACGGGATTACTAGTCTTTTATAATCTATATAAAAGTCTCTCTTTTTTATCTCATCAAAATTGTATCGCTTCTTTTTATTACGACCTCTCTGGAGTAGGCGTGTCATGTCCAGTTTTGGCAGTGCCATTTATTTCAACACTACTCCGTAAACATACACAAAATTTGTTTGAACTAGATTGTAGAGAACCAAAATTAAATTGATTTTACAATTTAATACCCACTTTTGTAAAAGCGGGCGTCTAAATTAAAATGTTTGTCTACTTTGTATTTACATGAATCTCGTACTGCGGCTACTTTCGGCTACGTCCATTGAGTGGGAATGTTGCTATCCAATTTCGATTCTCTTAGAGTAAATAAAACTCACCATAGCGTGCTCCCCTTACTAAAGGAGAACAAGGGAAGGAACTTTCACATGGCAACGTGTCTGATTGCCTTAACCTGGAGAGGCCAGCATTATCCATGTCGAAATAGTCTCAAGTCGACTCAAACCTCCTCGTGGTATTCTCGCAGCACGAGTAATGATCGTAAGTAGCAATGGCTGTCCCCTGATCAAAAGCCGTGCAACCAAATTAATAACGTTTTGACTGATGAAAGCCAACTTCCAGTATATTAGATGTATGCACGACCCGTAGTGCCAGCATAAGATGGCTTTGGTAGTACGATGGCCACCCAAGTACTTTATCAAAACGCCTAAGTTTTACATGTTGACTTGCCAATTTTTATTGGGTGATAAATTAACCAAGTATTTAGTAATTTTTTATACACTACTTTAAAAAAAGAAAAAATTGAATTTCAAAAATAAAACTTTTTTTCTGATTTTGGTTTTTTTATTTTCCTTTTTTTTAAGCGCCGCCTCTCGTTCTGTGATTTGCTTGACTGAAATCGGCAACAACACAAATTTTTCTTTTATGAACATCGTTTCTTTCTTAGAAATTAATGACTTTTCGGATTTTCTTGCTGATCGACGTCTATTATAACAAGAACATTAAATTAAATAAAATTAAAGATCAAATACAAAAAATTTTACCTTCACATGCCGTTGAGATTCGAACCCATACCAACCGATACAACTGTGTATGAGGACACTGAGTGATTTACTCAATATTAATTACAACTGAAGCTATGCTGCAGCTATCAACAGAATACTGCGACATACTGCATCTGTTAATACAGCATCTGTTAACATCTGTGAATCAAATGTTTTTTTTTTTGGCAGGGTATCGAAGTATGTGCTTTCAAAGCAATGTATTAAACAATAAATTGCTTAGGTGAATTAACGTAGCTGCAGTTATGTCAGCAAACAGTAGCAAAGTTGCTTGGATCAGTTGGTAGAGCGATGGACTGGCACCAAAAGTTCCAGGTTCGATTCCGCACTGCGGGCAAAGACATTTTTTTTTTCTTTTTTTTTTGTTGATGAATGTAATTAAATTTACTGGTGTGTGTGCTTTTAATTTACTTTATGTTATTTTTGAATTTAAAAGTAGTTTTATTACAAAAAAAAAAAACCATTAAATTATCAAATCTATCCTTCTCTCGTGTGTCTAATGACGTAGCTGCGCTTTTTTTTTTGCAGAAAATAGCTCAAAACTATGCTTAAGCCATCCATGCTAGCTGTTTTTTAATTTTTGTATATTGGGCTTAGAATCAAATATTTTTATTTGGCAAGGTATGTATGTGCTTTCAAAGCAATGTTTTAAACAATAAATTGCTTAGGTGAATAAACATAAGCTTATAATTCCGATACAACTCTCTGCACCCCAGCCGACTAAGTGATTTACCAATAGCTTTTTTTCGGTGTAGACTCAGATCATTATCGGATCAAAAATTACAATGTGCGGCACGAAAATTTATATTTGAAAATTACAACGTTTTACACTTAATATTGGTATGAGAAATCTCGTGGTGTCACTCGTTTTGCCCCTCTACCGAACACTAGAACAAAAAAATTTGTTTTTAGATATACAGGGTGTCCCGCAATAGTTGCACTATTTACAGAGCTGAAAGGTTATGTCGAGCTGAGAAAAAAATCGTATGGGAGGGGGGAGGGGGGGAGGGGGGTCTATTTTTACATTCTTAGGAGCTACAGGGTTAATTAATATTTCACGACTTTGGTTTACACTATTGTTTCTAGCAGAAAAACTAACTTACACAAAACTCTTTTTGATAGCTTTAAAGGCAATAAAATCACCTTTCCAACGATATACCAACAAACCCCACTAACTAAACCGTTACCGAGCTGTGCTCGTGTGAAGGTGAATCAATCGATTGAAACTACCAAATTTCAATTTTGAGTAAATTTCTCAGAATTTCGCGTAATAAATGAAATTTTATTTCAAGATCAATTTTGTAATTTATTCAATTTTCTTTTCAATGACACCAAAAACATAAACATATCTTAAAAAATAAAAAAGTTGACTGTATTAAAAAAATTATACTTATTAGAAAACAATGATATTATCTACTGCATAACTAATTCTAATGTCATTATTTATCATTGTTTTCTAATAAGTATAATTTTTTTAAGTACAGCCAACTTTTTTATTTTTAAAGATATGTTTATGTTTATGGTGTCATTGAAAAGAAAATTAAATAAATAACAAAATTGGTCTTAAAAAAAATTTTTAATTTATTACGCAAAATTCTGAGAAATTTGCACTCAAAGTTGAAATTTGGTAGTTTCAACCGATTGATTTCATCTGCACACGACCACAGCTCAGTAACGGTTAAGTTGGTTAGAACTGTTGCACTCAATTGCGGGACACCCTGTATATTGTAGCTCTGAGTCAATAATTACTCAAGAACCATTAGGATTTTTGTTTTGGTTTCTTCAGCAAAGTTATTGCTATTATTCTGTCCAACAACTTTGCTTAGCAAATAAATATACAATAAAGAAGCGGAGCCCTCCATCGACAAATAAAAGTCACGCTTTCTAAGTCACTAATCATACCCGCACTGTTATGTGCAGCACAAACCTGCAGCACAAAGACTGAGAAAAGATTTTGGGAGCTTCAATAGAAAGATCCTTCGCAACATCAACAACAGACCGATCTGCGTCGATTCGGCGAGTACCGAATTCGATGGAATGATGAGCTATATGAGCTCCACATAGTCAAGCTCATAAAAGTTGAGCGGCTTCGTTGGCTAGGTCAAGTTAAGAGGATGAAATACGACGCTCTAGCGAAGAAAATATTTGATTCGGTACCATGACGTACCATGACGGACGTGACGAAATTTGGAATTTTAAACTGACAAAAGCAAGCTAAAATTCTTAGACGAGGCCAAATCAACTTACGGTTGTAGCGCAAACTAAGAGAAGAAGAATTTAAGTTTTGAAGAGACACAGAAAACTGTTTAACTAATCCAAAGAAAAAAAAACTGAAAAAGAAATGCATTTCCCTCAATGCACAGGATTAGAATATACAAGTTATGTATTACAGAAGACTTGCGAACGCTTTGTCAAACTGCCAAAAAGTATGCTCTTGAATTTTATACTGAAGGGTGCGGAAAACTTTTATTGTTTTTTGTTTTTATTGAAATTCTTCGTTACATTGGTCTTATGTCCCATCTAATTAGCTGTAATTGTGTACAAAATCGTTTTTAAGAATTTTTCTAACTATTGAGACTGCGAACAACGGATTCTAAGCTTCGATGCAGTCAACTATTAATGGATGCAGACTTTACAGTGTAGACAGATGGCTTTACTTAATTATTTATTTATTTAAAATTTATATATAAGTACAATATACAATATTATGATATCGTATAGATCTGTACTTTAGTTTTTGGCAAAAGTAAAATTTATCTCGAATAGCATCTCTCTATTCTGTCGCATAGAATAAGTCTCATTTTTTTGAACGTCTCATTGGCTCAAACTGCTTACGTCTAATAGTCATCAGAGCTTTAGCTTACATCCAACAATTTTTGTATATACCACTTAAAATTTTAATTAATTTTTTTATATAACACAGCAAAAATTCTGAAAATTCCCAACAACCAAATATCACTTTATAGTTATATTTTCATTCTCAAAATTTCCATAAAATTTTAATAATCTCTTTTTCCCTCGAAACTTAAAGTATTTGTGTGCGCTGCTATCAAATGCCATGAAAACGAACATTTTTTTCTTACCCTTGAGCTATGTTCTCAAACTATTCAATTGAACTCAGCATGAAAGCAAACCGTTTCCCATTCTTACTTCTTCACAAAGCATAAAAAAAACTTTATCACCAGATAGTTGCGCGTAGCCGCGGGGCAATTACTTGTTACATCATTGCCAGCATAAAAAAGCAGCATTTTATGCGTGAAAAATTTTGTTAAACATCCGAAAATAAAAGTTTGACACCCACTACTACACCCTCGCCAGACATGACTTGAATATTAATACACAGACGGTTTGAGGGAAACTATGTCACACGAACAGTTTTCCGAAATATAACACGCAGTTAATATTTAGTTTATTTTTTATTAAGTTAAGTTTATCTCATAGTGATGCTTAAGTCCTAATAAACTTTTTTATATATGACTTAATATGACTTAAAAACTTTATAAATTAATGTTAAAATGTCGCTAAATGTGGTTTATTGCGAAGTAGACAAAAAAAAAAAAACCTTAATAAAATATGTGGTACACAAGAAAAAGGTAGAATCAAATAACTTAGATTGAAAATGACATAATCGGTAAAGTTTTCGTAAATATAAATCAAAGTAAGAGCACTTTAATAAGTATTAATTAAGATTTGATGATAAAGCAAGCTGCTTTTGTTAGTGCAGCTGAGAACTTTGGAGATAAAGCGTGTTTTCTATGGCACCATTAATAACTGTCCAACTTGGTCAGAGGTTATGAAAAAAGAAAAATATCTAAGCTTTTACCAGACACTTCATAAGAGAACTAAAACTATTAATAAATATGTTTTCAATTTTGTAGGGGGCTGCATAAGTCACGTGAATGAAAACCTTTAACTACTTTTCAGAGCTAAAAATTATAGTTAAAACCAACCAAAAAAGCACTCTTTTAAGTTTTTTTTGCAACTTAACTCTTGACCTGGATTAAGTAATTCAGTAAAGTTATCTCAATAAAGGGTCGTGCTTCATCAGAACTGAAATAAAGGAATTTAAAGTTTGTCCCATTCTAACTATTGAGCTTTGGTGCTTCGCCCACTTTAAAGTTTCACTTATCGCAAATTACTCAAAATTTAAGTACTTCATCCATTTGAAACAAATTTTACCGGATATTTATCCGACAGAAAATATTGCTTATTTTAATAAATAAATAAAGTTATGATTTACATATATTTTGTTTGACAACTTTTTGACATTTTTTTTAACCCGCCAATGGTGAAGCGGGTTCCTACTATAGTGTCTTTAAGAATATAAATGCGTCGTTTGGAGCCTGCGAGTTTTCAGTATTTAGCCGAAGTAAGCAAAAAAATGCAAGAAGCTTTGCATAAGAGGTTTGAGAAATATTTCCTGATGTACCCTGACTCTTGGAATGCTGCTATTTCGGCTATATCTATTCCTAATATAAAATTACGATTCTTAAAGGCTCTTTTAGAAACAGCAACAACGCAAACAGAAGAAGAAGTGAAGAAAACGTTCAATACTTATGTGGTGAAGTATGGCAAAATAGTTGCCGCAAATATCATTCCTTGATTTCGAGAAAAAAAGTAATGATAAACTTTTAACATCTCATTTTCCATTATATATTTGTATTAATTATATGTATGTATGTATTTGAATATCTACTAAAACAGATGTTAGCATACAGTGTGCTTCCACTGACTCGGGAAATTATCTCCAGGAAACAATTTTATATCTGGTCGAACGAGACACAACGACAAATTGTCTAAAAATCATCCAGCCATTAAAAACGTTTTTCTAAAATTCAATACCCCATTACCTTTATCTGCACCTGTAGAATGGTTGTTTTCATTTGCTGGGATTGTGAATCGTTCCAGAAGGCAAAAACTCAGCGATTGTAGCTCATTTGAAATCGAAAATGAACCTGAAAAATCGGCAAATGGACCTGATAATGTCTCAGCACGATTTGTACAAAAGTATAAAGCAGCACTCGCCAGTCCTCTTGCCAATCTTGTAAATGAAAGCTTTAGATCTGGAAATTATCCCGAAGAACTAAAAGTAATCAGTAATCCCCATTCATAAAAACAGTAGCAAAGAGTTTTGTTCAAACTATAGACCTATTACTAAGCTTAGTATTATTTATAAAATATTTGAGACCATATTGTTGAGCAGGCTAAATAAATATTTGACAAATAACAACATTATTAATGTTAATCAATTCGGATTTTCGGAAAATTCAAACACTCTATCTGCATGTCTAAATTGTACTAGACGCTAGACACTTGTACGAAAGTCTAGATAGGAAAAAGTATGTGGCGTTGATGGTGATTGATTTATCGAAACTTTCGACTCGGTAAATTTGCAAATAATGATAACTAAACTAGTAGTACTTGGTTTAACGAGAAATGCAATTAAACTCTTTAAAAGTTTCTTGTCAAATAGGAAACAATATGTCGAAATCAATAGAATAAAAAGTTCCCTGAAAACAATAAAAGTTGGAGTTCCACAGGGATCCAAACTGGCTGCTTCCTTATTTTTAATATACATTAATGGAATTTTTAGTTTAAAATGACAGGGTATCACACAGTTTTATGCTAATGATGGAACTTTCATGTATTCTACGGACTCATTAGAAGATCTTTTAGCTAATATTCAATCAGATTTAAATACAATTTCAAAATGGTTTGATAAACACTTATTAAAAATGAATCTGAAAAAAACAATTTTAATAATTTTTAATAATTCTAAGAACATTCCAAATTTAAATGATCTCTCAGGAATGTACTTTAAAGAAAATTTTGTAACAAGAGTTGAAAAATTAAAGTACCCAGGTATGTGGTTTGACTCAAATTTAAATTGGAATGAACATATTAACAAACTCAAAGCAAAAGCAATCCCTCTTAATGTTGTCATTTATCGAAATAGAAAAATTATTAACAAAAAAACATCTGTGGCTTTTATATAACTCTTTTTAAATGATTTCTTTAATTTATTTACTCATTTTTTCAGTAACTATTTTTAGTAATCAGTAACAATTTTACTGGTAATATAAATTAAATTTCATGATTAATTAAAAATTATTTTTACCGAAACTTTTTTTCAGAAATAAGTACAAATTTATTTTTCTTTTTTCTGTCTGCAATTTTTTCAATAATCAATAAAAATGAATTTTTACTGCAACTTTTACCAGTAATCAGTAGAAATTTATTTTTTACTGCAATTTTATTCAGTTGTTAGTAGAGATATATTTGAACTCCACTTTTTTGTCAGTAATCAGTAAAAATAAATTTTTACAGAAAATTTTTTCAGCAATCAATAAAATTTTACTGGTACTGCTAACTAAATTTCATTATCAGTAAAATTTTACTGTTAATGCAAATAAAATTTCATTAACAGTAAAAATTTATTTTTACTGCAATTTTACTGGTACTGCAAAGTGCCCATCTATGCTTTCGAGTTATCATTATAAAAACAGCAGCAATGAATAATCTTTTCAGAGCAATTTGATGAACGCTACGCTCTCGCATAAACTACTCAAACACTTGTATTGGTTATTCGTTCGTGTACAAAGAACGCTCATCGTAAAATGGGGAATGGATAGTAGCTTCGGATATAGTCGGTATAAACAAAATTTACAACATTTTGTTTGAATTTATGTTTACAACAGCTGTTGTCACATTAAAGAATAATTCCGTGTCAATTGAACGTATTAGAAGCAAGATAATTTTATTACTTACATTTATTCAGAATGATTAATCAAGTTAAAAAACAGCCAATTTGGATAAACCAAAAAAGCTCCTCTTCACTGTTTTGCAGAACCATTAAATTAATTTTTGCAAGGTAGATTAAAGATTTAGTACTTGGTGAGTGCAATGCAATGACAGCTAAAACTGAAAATTTATTTATTGTATTTTATTTATTCACCGTCTTTGGATTACAAAATCCATAAAGACTACTTAAAAATAAGACTTACAAACTAATATAATGATAAATATTCAACAAAAGGAACAAATTCTATATATTTTTTTTTAGAAACTAAAAATTTGATACGAAAACAGTTATTAAGTAATTTCTTAAATGATAATTTTAAAAAAAGAAAAATCTAATTTATTCTCATTAGATAGTTCATTATATAATGATAACGCATGATTAATAGGCTCATTAAGTGCATAAAGAATTCTATAGATTCCTAAAATAAAACAAATTGTAATAACTGGGCACAGTCCATATGACCTGATATGAGATCATGGATAAATGCTAATGATTGAATTTTTCTTCTAGTTTCAAGTGTTTTCAAACCCAATAGCATAATTCGTGTAACATAAGAAGGCAAAGGCTCAACAACGTATAATGAACGAAGAGCAAAACGAGTAAACGATTTTTGGATTTTTTTCAATAGAGAGAAGTGAATTAAATAAAACGGCCTCCAAATAAAGGAAGCATACTCTAGGCTTGACCTAACAAAAGAGTTATAGAGACAAATTAGAGCAAATGGATCAGAAAACTCAGAGCTTTTCCTACGCACAAAAGCAAGTAAGGCATATGGAGGATTCGAATCTCTATTTGATATTTAATTTAATTTAATATTCTTGTTATAATAGACGTCAATCAGCAAGAAAAGCCGGGAAGTCATTAATTTGTAAGAAAAAAAACGGTGTTGATAAAAGAAAAATTTGTGTTGTTGCCGATTTCAGTCAAGCAAATCACAGAACGAGAGGCGGCAGCTTAAAAAAAAGGAAAATAAAAAAAACCAAAACTCGAAAAAAGTTCTATGCTTGAAACTCAATTTATTTTTTTAAGTAGTGTATAAAAAATTAACAATTACGTGGTTAATTTATCACCCAATAAAAATTGGCAAGTCAACATGTAAAACTTAGGCGTTTTGATAAAGTACTTGGGTGGCTGACAACTGCCAAAGCCATCTTATAAATTATACTAGGTTTTTGTTTCAATTTAACATAAACTTTTTTCTCGGTGCAAGGTAATTTGTCTGAGGAGGCATTGGAAGCAAATAATAAAAATATGAGGAATGTCCGGTTATTCCATACAAGAAAAGACTCCAGAACTCACTCCAGATTTATTCGAATCCTTTGCTTTCATCAAAAAGGATTGTAACAGCAAATAAATCAAATTTACCTTTAGAAGATACTAAAAAATACATTCTGTGTGAAAATTTACAAAATGTTTATACAAGCATTTTATTGAATGAAAATGGAATAATTTTTTGAAAAATTATTTTATTGAGATCCATATTTTTTATTGTTTTTGTTTTTTTTTTTTTGTTGATATTTGCTGAATAAATAATGTTTTTGTGTTCTTAATTTATTTTCTTCTTCATATTCTATATGCATTCTAAAATTGACAATTTACCGTTTTCACACTCATTCCAATCAAAAAACTGACTTAATTTTTGAATTTAGGAGATCAAAATTCACCTAGATATGAAACCTACCTATGACCTTTTCAACGGTATATCAACAAACAGTACCGACATAACCGTTACCAAGCTGTGCTCGTTCAAAGATGAAATCAATCAATTGAAACTACGAAATTTTTACTTTGCATGCAAATTTCTCAAAATTTCGACTAATAAATGAAATTTTTTTTTTATAATCAACTGTGTAATTTATTGAATTTTCTTTTCAATGGCACCAATAACATAAATGTTTCTTAAAAAATTATATTTATTAGAAAACAATGATATTATCTACTGCATAAGTAATTGTAATGTCATTATTCACCATTATTTTCTAATAGGTACAATTTTTTTAGTACAGCCAACTTTTTTATTTTTTAAGATAAATTAATGTTTTTGGTGTCATTGAAAAGAAAATTAAATAAGTTACAAAATTGATTATAGGAAAAAATTTAATTTATTTCGCGAAATTCTGAGAAATTTGCACTCAAAGTTGAAATTTGGTAGCTTACACCGATTGATTTCTTCTTTGAACGAGCACAGCTTGGTAACGGTTATGTCGGTACTGTTTGTTGATATACCGTTGAAAATATGATTTCACTTAACTTCACCGTAACTTAGTTTTTGTTCTAGAAACAATAACGTGAATCAAGGTCGTGAAATATTAATTAACCCTGTAGCTTATAAGAATGTAAAAATAGACCCCACCCTCCCATACGATTTTTTACTCAGCTCGACATAAGCTTTCAGCCCCGTAAATAGTTGCACTCAATTGCGGGACACCCTGTATACATATATGACAAATGTCAATGAAATTTATTTCTTCTTTTTAGTTCACGTTTTGGTTTTAAATAAAACTTATTTTTTAAAAAATTTTTTTTATATATTTTTTTATATTTTTTTACTTTTTAGTCTTAAAGGTTTATTATGAACATCTTTTATTTTGAAAGCCTTACATAGAGCATTTTAATTTTTTAGACCATTAACCTTAACAGTACATATTAACATTATTTATACCATTTACATTATTTATTGCATTATATACTTTATTATGATATAGCATTTTTATTGATATGTGGGCGGGTATAGGAGGAGTGGCCAAATTTAAACCCCTATCTCCTACTTGATGTAAATGTGCTGCCAAATTTTCTGCTAAATCGGCCTAGTAGTTCATAGTATATAATTTTTTTTGATTTGTGGGCGGTAAAAGAAGGTGTGGCAACATTTTTTTTTTCTAACCCATGCAATACTTGTAGGACATTTACTGCCAAAATTTTAGCTGAAACAGCCCGGTAGTTTTGGAGATATATGAATTTGTGGGCGGTAAAAGGGGGTGAGGTTAAATATTTTCCTTAAACCTCCTTTTTCTACTTGAAGAAAATTTACTACCAAAATTTCATCTGAATTGGTCTAGTAGTTTTGGAGATATAGCATTCTTATTGATTTGTGGGCGGTAAGAGGGGGTGTGGCAAAAATTTTTTTCTAACACATTTTCTATTTGAAGGAAATTTACTGCTAAAATTTCAGCTGAAACAGCCCGGTAGCTTTGGAGATATATGAATTTGTGGGCGGTAAAAGGGGGCGTGGCAATTTTTTTTTCATAAACCCCCTTTTCTAATTGAAGGAAATTTACTACCAAAATTTTATCTGAATCGGCCTAGTAGTTTTGGAAATATAGCATTTTTATTGATTTGTGGGCGGTAAAAGGCGGTGTGGCAAAATTTTTTTTCATAATATTGCATTGTCACCGGGCTTACACATGTATGCCAAATTTCAGCTTAATCGGAGACCAATAAGCTGTCGAAAAATATTTTGCAAGATTTGCGGACATACATACATACATACATACATACGAACGAAGCAGTTAAATAAAAGCTTATAAAAATGTGTTTTTAACAAAAGTTATCTTATGAGTCTCAGCTGTTTAAATGGTAGCGCGCAGCTTTTTTTAGCGGAAATGTAAAATATAAATATTGATACTATACGAATCGGTACTGATTTATTTCAAATTTAAAAATTTTTTTATATATTTTATTTTTTTTGTTATATTACCTGCCAGAGTTTTTCCCAATCTCACTTAAGTCCAAGTTCAATAAGATTGAAAACTTTTTGCTGTCTAAGACTCCAAATTTTAACTGTCTTAAAAGTATTTATTTTTCCTGCTTTCTTTCAAAGAATTTTTCTTATTGAAGAATATCCTTATTCGTTGATATTATTGCTTTTGTTCTATAGACAAACATTAAGGGAAAAAAATTTGTTGTCTTTTATTGTTTTCGACTTGGTCCTTGGTTTTTTCCGAGTTGTTAGCCTTAAATACGTGGAAAGTTTTCCACTGTCAACTTCATCGAAATTCTGCGCGGTGTTTATTTTTTTTTCCTTATATTTCATACTTTCAGTTCTTATTTTTTTTCTCTTTTGCACTTTTTGCCTATTTGTGCTCATTACTACGGAGACTTATTTTTGACAACACTGAACTGCAAATGTCAGTCTGACGACTCAACGCTCTGACATTATTTAACCCTGTTTCACGGAAAGAGCAACAAAAATAAATACCATAAAATAATAAATAGAAAAAAATACCTCAGTGAGAAAAAAATCGCAAATTTTGCATACTTTCATCAACGTTTGCGAAGGTTAACTCGTAGAAAGCAAAGTTTGAAGACATCCTATGAACATGTCTGGGTTCAAAAATAGAATAGAAAAATGTATGAATCTTTTATTTTAAACTCTACAGCTTATTTACCACAGACTGCAAAAGGACTTCAAAATAAGGTTCAAAGCACTGAAAAACTTTAATACTCGTTCTTACTCTTCCTTCTAGGTAGAGCTTATTTTTCTTTGTGTTGCTATTGTTTGGAATCTCTTCGTTTTCAACTTCATCATTAAAAAATTTTTTTTCTTAATCACTTTTTTAGAAACACATTATTACACAGAAAAGACCTCTTAAGTGGCGGTTTTTTTTGTTGTTTTTTGCTCACCAGTGCGCCCTCTTGTGTTCGTTTTTTTTCTTGATTCTCCTGCTGTAGTTATTTTTCTTTTTTTTTTTTTTGTCTGTACCTCAAAAGAATAAAGTGTTGAGCATGCTTTTTTTAATTTTTTTCACTTTTTTCGTATAAGATATGTATCTGTGTTTATTTGTTAGTAGAATTGTTGATTTTTTTATCTGCTGCTAGTTGTTGTTGTTGTTGTTGTTATTGTCCTTTTTAGGATTTTATGTGCGCTGCTATTTACCCAACTGCTCTTTAATGTTTACTTTATTTCGGGAAACTTCAAAGTTGCCCAAAGTATTAGATTTGCATGTGGTTCATAGTAGTTTATGTTTGCTTGTCACTTCCCTGTAGGAAAATCAACTAATTTAAAAGTAGTTGATAAAGTAGTTTTTTGTCAACCACAACTAGTTGAAATTCTGACTTTTTTCCATAGAACGAACTAACATATTTTGTATGGTGATGTCCTCTAAATAAGTCAATTCTCTTTCGTCTGCATATATTTACAACTGTTAAATTAGTTAAATTAAAATTATTTTTTAACTACTTCAAAATAAATCACTTGACAACTATTACTGATGGCCTAAAGTTAATAATATTTGATGAAACAAAATGGTAAAATATATATAAACTTGTAATCTAATAAAAATTTGAAATTAAAACCTGTCAAAATTAGAGTAGTTGCCGCCTTAATATAATTCAAAGTAGTTTATCAATCACTTGTTTTTGAGTAGTATTTCAATTACTTCATATATAATGCAATAAAAACTATTTAGAATTGAAGTGGATGCCGCCTTAATATAATTCAAAGTAGGTCATGTACTGGTTTATTTTAAACTAGTTTTTTAATTAGTTGTTTTTAAAAACAAGTTAGTTTGTTCCTACATGGTTTGTTTGCATAGTGTATTTATGTTGTGTGTGTGTGTGTGTATGTATGTTTGCGTTAGTTTGTATCCTTGTCAAATTTAATTTTCAAGCAAAAAAGGTAATAGTTTTTACAGTAAAGCATTAAATTTAAATCTAAAGATATTTTTTTTCCTATAAGTACCACAAAGACAATTTATCATAAATGAGGCGCACAGTGGCAAATAAGGCTTAAACTTTTTTAATATTTTACATTGTTTTTTTGTGTCTTATTTCTCATACCGAAGTTTTTCTTTTGAAATAAAACATTTATTTAAGAAACTTTCCATGTAAGCCTCAGAAAAAAATCTTTGACCTTTACTTCTCATAATCAATTGCTTTGTATGATTTTCTGAAGTGAAACTTATTTAGCTACGTATACAACAACACAGAAAATTAGATAGGCGGTAAAAACCAATGTAACGAAAGCTTTGAATAGCAACAAGCAACAATATAAATTCGCAACACTCGGCAGTATAAAAACGACTAAGTTGTTATTTTAAGAGTATTATTGTTGACGCTATGAATCAATCTTCAGATGAATCTTCTATTCTCTGAGTAACGTAGTCATGTCAAGTGGAGTTGCTGATTAACTATTAAGTATTAGTTCCTCTTTTTTTTTTTTTCTTTATCTGATGGCCTTAGATTGTGTCTTGGCTATATTAATAGTTATGCAAAAACCACAAAACTTAAACTGTAAAATTCTCGAAAATTGACAAAAACCTAATGTCATAAATAATTATAATATAGAATGGACACCGAAAACATCCACCACTACGCTGTTTTAATAGTGTTGCAATTGATTTGCACATTGCAACGATGCGTTTTTACAGCCGATGTTTCACTCGCCGAATACCAAGGATCGTGAGAAATATTTATTTGTGCAAACACTACATTAATAAACAATTTTATTTAATTTTATTGACAATTTCACTCTAATGACAGGGATTACTTAATAAGGACAACGGTATTCATTTTGAATTATAGTTATATAATGTGATGTATTTAAAATAATATTAAATAAATTTAAATGGTTTTTCAATCCTGGCATCCTGAGACATATATATATAAGTATTTGTGAAGTTAAATATTAAATAAGTATGGCATCGATGAAGAGGGATTCATCATATAGAAGCGATAGCCAAGTCAGAGAACTACCTCGCTCTCCCCGTTATGACGGAAAAGGGTTGTATAGAATATGGACGACAGCCGATGTAGGGATTTACCACGCCCTCGGTTATGTCGTAGAAGATTTGTGTTGGATAAAGTTGACAGTCGCTTCAGTGATTTACCACGCCCTCAATTATGTCGAAAAACAGATTTGTATAGAATACACTGAGGGAAATATGTGTTAAAATTAAATGAAATTGTGTTCGTATTAAACGAATATATTTTGTTCATATGTATAGAGCTGGAAACAATTTTATTTAAGTTAAAAAAAAAACAAATCAATCGAAACTGTGCCTTTTTCTTTTGATGATGTTGTTGATGAAAAGTGAGGATGTTAACAAATAAGCTATAAGCTTCTAGAACACCCAGTAGTTTTGTTCTTAAAGAAATTGTTTCAGAATCATGCGTGATTTTTCCGCTTAATAGAAGAAACATGCGGATTCGATCATACATTTCATTGACGAAAATCTCATATAAATGTTCCAAATTCGTGAATGGACGCAATACAGAAACATTGAGATTTTTCGTGCACGAATACAACACTGAATCGTTGGGGAAGTTTCGTTAACAAACAAAAGACAAAAGTGAAAAAAATTAATGTTTTTTCTCTTCTTTTTTTATTTAATGTTTGGTTTTATTTTATTATGAATTTTTTTTAACAGATTATCTGCAATCTCTAATCTTTGATATATCAGTCATCCAGGCCATTATTGTACCACGTTTACGATATGATATTTATTTCAACTTTTAACGAAACTAGTAAGGGTGGAGCTTCGGCAGAGAACCGAAGCTTAAATACCCCCCGCGGCCATATTGAAGTGTATTCGAAGTCTTTAGCCACGACATACACGATGACATTCAGTTTTATATATTAACGAAAGTTTTCCTATTTTGATGACGTCACTGGAAGTAGGCGTGGTTTTGATCCAATTTTGCCATATATCATAGAGATGGTTCATATTATATATCAAAGCAAAAGTGCAAAATTTCAAGACATTTCATTATTTTTTGTGGATTTTTAAGAGATTTAATGTTTAAAATAAAGCCAATTTGTATGGGAGGTAGGCGTGATTTTCATTCGATTTTGTCATATATCATAGTGGTGGTCTATGTTATATATCAAAGCCTATATGCAAAATTTCAAGACATTTCTTTAATTTGAGAGATTTTTCTTTGAAAATAAAGTCACTTTGTATGGGAGGCAGATATTTCCAAATTTCATAGCCAGAATTAAGACTGAAGAGCAAAGCTCACTTGACAAATTTCAAGGCATTTGCTTAATTTTTGTGGATTAATCATGGATTAAGCCTCATTCTTCGATGATATCCGAGACTGCTGGGCAGGGATGTTCTCACGCATGCTACTAAAATGTTCGAGGTTTGTGCTTGTATTGTAGCACTCTCGCTCTCAGCACTGCCAAAAATTAATCTGCATAAAATAATTATTATGGCTCATTTTTTCTTCATTCTGTTGTCAAGATCTTCTGAAAATTAACAATAATTTTCTACATTTTCTACAAACGAAAGCATACGAAGCATAGGAAAGAAACGAACAAAAAATTGAGCAACGTGGAGAGCTTTACTTGAAGTCGCAGCGCCAACTGATTGGGAGAACTTTGTGCGTGTGATCGTGTACGTGTTTCGACTCTCGAATGAAGCTTTTGAGTCTCAACACGCGTGCTACTACGTGAACATCACTGTTCTATAACATCCAGATAAGGTTCAGTAATTTAAAAGAAAAAAGAAAGGACCCAATTTTGATTAGATCTCATCAGTCTTATAAAAAGAATATTAATTAATCGCACACACACACACACACATACTTAAATATATCTCAAAAAATTACAAATAAATTGAATGTGATATTATACCAAAAGAGAAAAGCTTCTCATTGCACACTTTGACAATCGTCTTAATTTGTTGCCACATTTTACGAGAGAATATATTTATGCCATTTTATTTTTCTTCTTCTTTATTGATTCTGTTTATTTATTACCTGCTATCGAAAATTATCTATGCATTTTATTGGCAACGTAATGTATTTTCCATACAACAACAACAATAACAAAAATCAACACACCAAGCACAGCATATTCAAGGTCGTCTGCCAACACAATTTATCTTGTTTTTGAGCTCTGTGTCATTTTCTCAGAGGCATATTTTCGATAGTTACCACACGCACGCACATTGGAGTGCGTAAATGTATCGGTGTGTCGTTTAGTTGGTGTGTTTAAGGCAAGTACTCAAAAAAAAAAAAAAAAAACCGAAAAAAAAGAAGCACTGCCAAGAGTAATGGAACACATCAAGAAAAGCCAAATAAATATTAATTTTTTTTGTTGCCTTTATTTTGTTGCCACATCAAGCATGGCACTTGGAAAACCTTCAACAAAATTAAAAGTCACAAAAGCTTTATGGGCAACTTTCATAAATGTATGAGTGCCTTAATTTTTCATGAGCAATCTTTTTTTTGTGCAATTTTTTTAACAGCTTCTCAGTGATTTCTTAAGGGACATTTTACCTAATTTTGTCGAAATTTTAGGAGTTTTTTTAAGTAAGGATCGTGAAAAAACGGTTAGAGTTATTTGAGTAAATATTTTTCTTTTGTTTTACATAAATTAACCAAAAAAAAAACTGTTGTTGTTTTTTTGTGTGACGTCACTACTTCCGCGCCGCACGTGCGTAAATGAAGCAGTTAAAAAAAGTAAGAAAAAACAGTGTGAAAAAAAAAATTTTGCGAGAGTTTAAACCTAATGTTAGGGGCTGAAAAAGTGCAGTTTGACGAGGAGTTTTGAAAAAAGAATTGTTTGCATATTCTTGAGACAAATATATAGTGATCTATAAAAAACAAAAAAAATTCGATTCTCAAAACAAAAATTTGATAAAATGTCCCTTAAGAAATTTTGACTATTTTTTATGCAAAGTCACATTTTTTGAAAAACTACAAGTTATGTGTGTGTTAATGTGCTGCTCTGTGTGCCTTAGGGCCAGTTTTTCAGTACGAGTTTAAACTTTAGTTAAATTAAACTGAGTTTAACTCACAAAAATTGGACATTTAAACTCGTTTTAACTAAATATTTTAGCATTCGTTGAGTTTAAATTGACTTAAAGTATCATATAATGTGTTTCTATTTTGCCAAATCCGAGCTCAAACGTCCAATTTTAGTGAGTTAAACTCGGTTTAAGTTAACTAAAGTTTGAACTCGTACTGAAAAACTGGCCCTTAGTGTGTGAAAAAGCGCCCTGCAATAAACCAAACGGATGCGTTTCGGAATCGAGGTGAAACCGAAATCTCGTGTATTTAATTCGAAAACGAAATTCTTTCTAGTTTCGTTTTCGAATCCGTGAGCAACAAAAATTCACACTCGTTTTCAAAACGAAATTATTAGAATAATCGAATCGTTTTCGAAACTAGATTTTTGGAACAATCGGAACGTTTTCGCAACGACAGTTTTGATATAATCGAATCGTTTTGGGATAGATTTTTTTCGAAATTTTCTTATATTCTTAAGTCACTTATGAAAAATTAATGCATTTGTTAATAACACTGATCAACAGTGGAAAAGTATTCAGAATAATTTTAACTAATTTCTAATAAAAATACTAATAAAAATTAAAAGTAAGAAAATAGTTAAATTTTATTGTAAAATGCCTCGAAAATGTGTGAATAATTCCGACAGTTTTTGTTATATATGTGGTGAGGTGTTCTATATCGCCTTTAATAAAGAAAGCCTATACGTATTACTTTAAAGAAGACATAAAACAGCAGGATAAAATGTGGGTTCCACATTTCTGCTGCAATCCGTGTGCTACAGGTTTAAGAAATTGGCTGAGTGGCAAAAAAACATCATTCCGTTTCGCAGTGCCGATGCAGTGGCGAGAATCGACAAATCACGCATCTGATTGTTATTTCTGCCTGAAAACTCATATATTTGGAAAAGGCAAAGGTGTTTAGAAAAAAAAGAAGAGTACCATATTGTCTCCAAATATACCATCGACTACTCGTCCTCTGCCCCACAGCAATCTTCACCCGATTCCCAATCGTCCTAATATTGGCGACGACGAAGATAATTTCACACATAATTCTCCATCGATTTCCGATATATCAGATTACGAAGGACCTAGTTCATCATCACAGCCACATAAGTTAACTCAAGGTGAATTAAATGATCTTGTAAGGGACTTAGAATTGCCAAAGAACAATTGCAGAACTTCTAGGCTCGAGAATGCAAGAAAGGAACCATTATGGAAGTGGTGTGACTGTAACTAGACTGTACTGTAATTTAGACAAAAAGAATTCACGCAATATTTTGAAATGGCAGAAAGTTTAGTTTATTGTAAAGATGTCAGTGGTTTGATGGCAGCTCTTAAAATCTCATATAAACTGATCGAGTGGAGACTTTTTATAGATGGCTCTAAATTAAGTTTAAAAGCGGTTTTGTTACATAACCGAAATATTTTACATCCAATTCCTATTGGTCACGCAGTTCATATGAAAGAGTCTTATGAAAATATGAAAACCCTTTTGCTGCGGATTAAGTATGATGAACACCAATGGCAAATCTGCGAAGATTTAAAAATCGTAGCCTTACTGCTTGGACTACAATTAGGCTACACGAAATTATGTTGCTTTATTTGCGAATGGGACAGTCGTGATAGAAATAATTCTTATTGTTTTATTTTGTTACTTATGTTATTTTTTTTTTTAAGATTTGACTTAAAAAAAGTTTGAAATTAATTTTATTTTTAGTATTTTTGAACCAACTTTTTTCATACAAAACTTTAAAAAAAACAATGATTAACTTGAAAACGTAAAAATTTCAGCGAACTAAAAAAAAGTCTTTTTTTTAAAATGTTTAATTTTTGGATGAATTCGTTATATAATCGAAGCGAATACGAGATCTCGGATTAGCCATTGTAGACTTCTTAAGAATTTCCCGAGTAGAAATCAGTTAAAGAAAACCTTATTTAAGTCTAATTTGATGCGGATATGATTTGGGTACCTTTTTAAGGAAGCCTTATTAATATCTGATAAGGTGCATATAAAGTTTTACTGAAGCTATCTTTACTTAAGGAATTCTGAACAATTTATGATCAGCTTAAAACCAGTAAACCTTTTCCTTTTTTTTTTTTTGTAAGGTATACCACATTTTATTCCGATCAAGTTGGCATCATGATAGACTTTTCTGATCCGTTTTTGCAGCACTATTTTCAAAGACAGATCAGAATGACATCATGATAGCCTTTTCTGATCCTCGCTAAAGGCATTTTTATCAACTACAATTCAGGTTGTGATAAGGTTCCGTTTTTTTAATTCACTTAGGGTTATACCAGTTCTTTCCTCATCTGGTTGGTATCAAGTAGCCTTCTCCATTCCGTACCAATTTATTTTTTTGAGGTAGAGTTCCGCCTTACAGCGCGGTTTGTATGGGGATCATTTTCACAAAGTTTTTCAAGCTCATGCTAACGTTTTTGGGGTCACTTTAGGGTATACCTACAGCCTTTAATAATCATCATACGAAGGTAAAATATATGCCCAAATATCAGTTATATTTTCAATAAAATGAATATATAATTTTGGATTTTGTCCCATCTTCATTAATTGTTCTTATTTGAAAAGTTTAGATTAAGTGTTGTGTGATCACATTGTGACTACCGGGTCTATAAGTAGAAGCCAAAGAATTTTATAATTTTTTATTTTTTTTTTTTTTTTTTTTTTTTTTTTATTTATAATTCAAATCTGAATTAGGATTCCTGATCAAGTTCCCTTGTTCATGTTTAGTATTCAAAGCTGATCAGGTTACCTTGTCAGGAAGCTTATTATGCCAAGCCGATTAGACTACCTTTTCAGGTAACGTGATCAGGTTTTATATCGCAACCTGACAAATTTCCCTAGTAAGGTTACCTGATCAGGATGAATATCAAAAAGTGCGTCTCTTTTAAAATCAGCAGCTGATCAGGTTACCTGATCCGATCCCTGCCAAATTAAGGATTTCCTGATCATTTTCTGGCTCTATCCTTAGGAAAATTTCCACTCGGGCCGTTACGAATTCGCAAAAATGCAAATCAGCGAATCCGAAAATTTTATCATATGAAAATTTTAAAAAATTATGAGTGGAAATTATTTCTATAAAAAAAAAAAATGAAATAATATAATAGAAGAAAAAAATTTCACAAAAACTTTTTTATATTAAAATTTAAAAAAAGTGTCTGTTTTTCATATAAAATTTCTAAAAAAAAAAAATGTTCATTTAGACGACGTATTAACAACAGAAACTAAACAAAAAATATATTTAAAAAAAAAAAATTCGAAACGAATAGTCGATCAAGCTTTTTATTAGGAAAAATTCTTCCCGAAAGTTTTCCAAGATCTCGTATTCGTTTCGAATTCAAAACGACTCTGACTACGATTTGGTGTTTATTGGTTTGTTGCTTCAGTATTCTACTATTTTGCTGTGCAGACAGTTTTTTATGAACAGCTTTTATAAATTTAGACATTAATTTATATGCAAAAATTTAAAGTTCTCTTAATTAAACGAAAACTATTTTCTCTCTATTACAGGTATGTTTTTGTGACTTCCGAGATGCTAGTGTTTATGTAAGTGCTTAAAACAAATCCTTATATTTTGCTTTTGTTTTAATTCAGTTTGCCTTTTTTACGCTCAATGCCACAAAACTCAACATGTTGCCATAAAAGATAATCACGTTAGCAGCTACACTGACAAAAATCAATCTTTATTTTCAGCACTTAAAAGCGTTTTCCAATAAAAGGAAAGCCAACAATGCAATCGAATTAACAACTTTTGCAATGATGATTTATATTGCACGCCTGGGAAAACGCTCTATAATAGCTGCAAAGCCATAGATTACCGCATGCTGCACAAGCATAGAAATCTTCTTCCATCTCCTTCCTATCTCTGCTCAGGCGCTAACTAAGTTTGCGATTTATTTTTGCATTTTCAAGTATTGATTTCAGTTTAAGTTTTCAATTTAGGTCCCATCAGCTAAACTAACTGAAAGTTAGCTGAAGCGAGTCAGTTCAACTTTACAATACTCGTACAACAACACCAAGGAAAGTTCACAAATACAATGTTTTTTGGGTAATATATTCGCAAAACCTTTCGCAAAGCAACAAAATTTTAAATTCCAACTTTGTAGCCTACATTAAGCTGGTTCATCAAATTATCACTTTTTTTTTTATATATTTGCTTTCTGGGAAAATCGCGTTACATGCAGCTCTTTAAGGAAGTTGGTAGTTCCTAACGAGCAGCTCATTGAAAGTGAAAATTTATTGGTACCAATAAATAAGCTCAGCATGTTTTATGGACTTAAAAATGAAAACATTTGCATAGTTTTGTTTACTCCTTTGGTCCTTCATGCTGACTGGTGTTGAACAAATTAACCTTAATTAGCATTTCAACACTATTCACTCTATTTCCCTCTAGTTCAAAGAATAAATAATCACACCACATTATTAACACAACAAATAGATTCACATGATTGTTTTGTTACGTTTGCATAACAAATATGTTGTACTAATGAGTGACCAATGGTTTTTGTGATATATTTATGCCTCCACGTGTACTGCGTAAGCGGTATATTATCTTTGTCACTCCATTTGTAACGCCCATAAGGAGGCGTAGCAGTTATGAAAAAAATATGTGTGTGACCGCCACGCACGGTACACCGAGAAAAAAAGCAATTGGTAAATCACCTAAGTCAGCTTGGGTAAAGAAAATTGTATAGGAATTATAAACTTATGCTTTTATTCACCTAAGCAATTTATTGTTTAATACATTGCTTTGAAAGCACATGCTTCGATACTTTGCCAAAAAAAACATATTTGATTCACCTTAGCTCAAAATCCAAAAAAAAAGACAGAATTAAAAAACAACTACAAAAACAACAACGAGAGAAGGATAGATTTGATAATTTAATGGTTTTTTTTTTGTAATAAAACCACTTTTAAATTCAAAAATAACATAAAGTAAATTAAAATAAACACACGTTAATATTTATACCAGTAAACATGAAAAATAATAAACAATACGTAGTATAGTGACTTCATACACAGTGGTATCGGTTGGTGTGGGTTCGAATATCAACGGCATGCGAAGGTAAAATGTTTGTATTTGATATTTAATTTAATTTAATGTTCTTGTCATAATAGATGTCACTTACTAGGAAAAGCCGAGAAGTCATTAATTTCTAAGAAAAAAACGGTGTTGAATAAAAGAAATTTTGTGTTGTTGCCGATTTCAGTCAAACAAATCACAGAATGGGAGGCGGCAGCTTCAAAAAAAAAGAAAATAAAAAAAAACCAAGCCCCGAAAAAAGTTATATATGTGAAATTCAATTTTTTTGTTTTTTTAAAGTAGTGTATAAAAAATTACCAAATACTTGTTTAATTTATCAACCAAATAAAAATTGGCAAGTCAACATGTAAAGCTTAGGCGTTTTGATGAAGTACTTAGGAGTCTGAAAACTGTCAAAGCCATCTTGTAAATTATACTAGTTTTTTTCAATTTAAGGCGGGACATGACATTCGCGGCAGAGAAAACAGACCTTTTTTTAAAAATTCATAACCCAGTCAATAACAAACATTTTTCCAAAATTTTATTATTGTAGAGAATTGGACAAATTACAATAAAAAAATTCAAAAAAATATATTTTTCACTTCAACATGGTTTTATAGAGCTCCAAACTGGAGGCAGAGAAAAAAACGGGGCCTCGTGGTTGCAGCGCTGGGAGTTGCAAAAATTGTTCGATCTGGAAAAAAAAATACTTTTTTAAATCTTAACAAAATTGGTTATTGTATGACACGAGTTGTTTTTTTAAATTTTTTTAAATTTTTGGTGATGTTCCAAATTTGAAAGTGTGTTTTTTCGAAAAAAATATTGACTTTAAAAATTCATAAAAAATCGAAAAAAAATTTAAAAAAGAAGCCCTGGTCACACGATAGCAAATCAAGTTTAAAAAAATACAAAAAAAAAATTTCGTCAAAAAATTAACCAGCTAGTGCCGCAACCAGTACGAAAAACATGGTTTCGAGATAAACGCGTTCAAAGTTTGTGAACAAAGAAAAAAAAGGTTACCTTCAATCTGCCATGCCTACTTCGTACTGTATGCTACTTCGTACTTGTGTTGTGCTGTTTCTTATAGTTTTTTGCAATCGTTTAACAATTCGGGCTTCACCCTTCACCCTTCAAGTAGTTACGAAATAACAACCGCCAAAAGACAGGTAGCAAGTAACACAAGTATATACCAGCTGCCATACGTATGTAGGTAGCGGAAAAATTTAAAAATGCGCTCTCACTAATCCGGCTGTAACTTTTGAACCCGTATTTTGAACCCGAATTTTCCATGAAATTGTTTTCTTAGAATCTTAAGAATATTTACTAAAATACAAAATTATTAAAAAAAAGTCGATTTAAAAAAACTGCCAATGTCATGTAACCCCTTAACATAAGCTTCTTTCTCGGTGTAGAAGTGTACGAACAAACCCGAAAGCAAGCATTGCATACACCTTTCAATTTATTTCATAGGATTGATGACAAAAAAAATTATTGTTTATGCAAAATAATCATTAATCGATTACAACTCGGGCTTTATTTATATAATTTATTTTCAATTTTTCTTAAAAAAAAACCAAAAACTTCCGGTATAGCTGTGAATATTTTTATTAAAAAAAAAGCACAAAATTTTAACTGCAGAAAGACAAGACTTGCATCGTATTTTATGTTGCATTTGTGACGATATTTTTCATTAGTCCAAGTGTAAAGAATTGATTAACGACTCATGAACGATTTTTATTCATCTTTGACGAAACATGCAGATTCAGCCATACATTTCACTCACGAAAATCCCATATAAAATTCCCAAATTCATGCACGAACGCAATACAGATATGTTGAGACTTTTCATGCATGAATATATTACTGTATCGTTGCGGAACTTTCGTTAACAAACAAGCCAGAAATATGAAAATAAATTGTTTTCCATATTTATACAGGGTGTCCCCAATCGAGTGCAACTAATTACGGAGCTGAAAGGTTATGTAGAGCTGAGCAAAGAATCTTATGGGAGGGGGAGGGGGGCTCTATTTTCACATTTTTAGGAGCTATAGGTTAATTAATATATCACGACTTTGGCTTACGTTATTGTTTCTAGCAGAAAAACTAACTTACACAAAACTTATTTTGATAACTCATTATAAAGGCAATAAAATCACCTCTCCAACGGAATATCAACAAACCCCACTAACTTAACCGTTACAGAGTTGTGCTCGTGTGAAGATGAAACCAATCGATTGATACTACCAAATTTCAATTTTGAGTGCAAATTTCTCAGAATTTCGCGTAATAGATGAATTTTTTTTTTAGGATCAATTTTGTAACTTATTCAATTTTTTTTTTTCAATGACACCAACAACATACACATATCTTAAAAAATAAAAAAGTTGGCTGTACTAAAAAAATTATAGTTATTAGAAAACATTTGACTGAAGTCAATTGAAAACTTGACTTTCGCCTGCATATATTTTCAACTACTTGTTAAATTAGTTGTATTTAAATTATTTTTTTAATTACTTTAAAATAACCAATTGAAAACTATTACTGATGGCCTAAAGTACAAAATAATTGATGAAATAACATTGTTAAATATATATAAACTTGTAATCTAATAAAAATTTGCAATTAAAACATGTCAAAATCAGAGTTGTTGCCGCCTCAATAGAATTCAAAGTAGTTCATATACTAGTTAATTTTAAGTTAGTTTTTTAATTAGTTGTTTTTAAAAACAAGTTACTTTGTTACTATAGGGTACATTCAGATTCAAATATAAAGACCGTAATATACATTCAGAGTATTAAATGAAAAACTAAATTCAATCATAAAAGAAGGAGAGAAGTAATGATTGTTAAATGTAACATAAGTATGAGCTACTCAAATAGATATGTCTCCGTGGCCCAGTTGGTTGAACAGCTGACTATAGATCACAGCGTTGTGTGTTTAATCCTCGGTGAAAGCAAAAATATGAAAAGGTATTAAATAGCCATTTTTTCGTTTTTATAGAACCAGTGCGGTGAATTGCTGTGTTATTGTTTTCATAAGAACCATTTCGTTACATTGATTTTACCCCCATCTATCCCGCCGTATTGTTGTATACGCGGCTATAAAAGTTTCACTTAAAAAAAGTATATCATGCACGGTAGAATTGAAACTATATTTTATGCAAATGTATATATTTTTGTTGGAAATTTTTTTTAGTGCCTAATACTGATCATGTTAAATATTTTTATCGTTATTTGCGGTCCCTGCAAAAAAGTTTATTTTTAAATTTCCATTCCATTTTTCTAAGACAACTTAGTTTATTTCAAGTCGATTTTCTTTGGGAGCTATTTAAAAACTCTTAAACATTTTCAAAATATTAAAATTATATATGCTATGAACTTTTTATCTTTGGTATTTTTATTGAAAATATATCTATTACATGCGAAAGTTCCACGCCACAAATATTGGCACAGATCCAATAAGTAAATTATATGTTTGAAAAAACGCCATTTGTAAGTATTTGTGTTAGTTTGGTGTTTTTTTTTTTTCTTAATGCTGCCAACTATGTTATAAATCAAAAAGTAGCACTTTTATAACCGCAGCAATGTTTGCATTATGAACAACTTCAAGAAAATGCCAAGAAATTACGTCATGTATTATGTCCTTAAAAAGGAGTAAAACAGCTTCGTCGGTATACAGCGCATATACAAAAGTTTGTTCGAACATAACCGTTGGAATATTTTTATTTTTTAATAAGTTTGCCAATGAATGAGTTGCCTTGCGTTTCACTTTGTTGTAACCCAGCAGAAAAAAATAAGTACTTACGAGCTAGTTTGAGAAATACTTTTTTGCATTCGCAAGTTGTTCCAATTATAACTCCGAACAATACTTTTTCTTTGCAGGCGATGTTTAGAGTAAAAAGTTTTTCGACTCTCGCTTCTATCGAAACTATAAAAATTATTTCATGTTGAATTAAATAAATATTTTATTGATTTAAACAGATATTTATATACACCATTATGGCCTGTGGTCGAAATTCAACAATATAAAATCGAGTTTTTGTTTTGCTTTTTTTTATTTCTATTGAAAAAGTTTGGCAAGTTGTTTAAATTTAGGTTTCCAAGTCTTCTGGATTGGTAACAATAAATTTTCCAAAAGAGTTCGACTTCACAATGCATTTTACTCAAATTTTAAATTCGCATTTAATTCAAATTTAACATTTTAATGGCATTGAAGTAAAATTCAATTCAAAATTATTGTTAAAATATAATATTTTTTGTAAAAATTTGTCATCACTTTTACTTTCCTAATGTGTTCGCCACCAGTTCTCTCGTTCAGAAGAAGGCATAATGTGAGCGACCAACTGAAAATAGAACAAGAGTCTATTTTGGCGTCAACTGAAGAGCTTTAATTCTCTTCACTTTATGCGAATCTTTAACGTTAATATGAAACTTTCTTTGTATACGTTTGACCGACAAATATACACAGAAAATTGCTTGTCTCTGTTTATACTCTTTGTTTTTTTTTTCTTCCTTCGCTCATGTGCATACGTAACCGATCGTACCGCAGTGTATGGAAAAAAAATTTACGAAACAATGCCGAACGTTATTTTCTTCCTATTCTTTTTTTTAGCATCTTCTACGTGCATATGAACTTCCCGTGGATGAAAAACATAATTTTACCTGTTGAAAGCAGGTAGATTTCTATAAAATATATAAGGTGCACTTTTTTTCCCCATTTCAATTCAACCATATAATGTCAAAATTGGTTCAGAAACCAAAGAGAAAATGGTTTCTAACTGTTTTACCTACACCTTTTGATGTATTTTTTATACAATATGTAAACCCATATAAATACATTATATATCAGTAGATATGTATATAATAAGCGTCTTGAGTTGATATATCGTTTAGATATGTCATAAAAATAAATTTTTTTAACTTACTATAAATACTAGTATAAAAGTCCGTCCTACGACGGGTTGGAAGCGTTAACGCTCATTTATACTGTAATTATTTTTTGCCATTATTGCTAGTGCTTTTACAGCTGTTCTGAAAAATATTCAGCCTGAAAGTCTGCACATACATAAAAGGCAAGCTTGTCACTGATAAGTATCAAAAACAAATTTCCGTGCATACTTTCAGGCTGATAGCAAAAACTAGTTACAGTTTGAGCGATATTGGGCGCAGAGCAATGTGCTTGCCTTTTGTATATTAGGATATAGAACTTAGCTAATAAAATTTCAAATTTGTGATTTGAAGTGATTTCTTACTTATAGCATTTCAATAATAAATTAAAATCTTAGCTAAACTGAATCACCAAAGAATTAAAAACCACAGACGGAATAATGACGTCAAGATTTTTCCATTACATTTTTTATTCATCACATGCAACTTTTCATTTAGCACAACTGAAAAATTAGCCAACTATACTCCGTTTGCGAGCAGTGGTTGCCGCAAATGAATATTCATGTCTCTAACGAAAAAACATCGAGAAATATCGAAAAAAATAACGTAAAAAAAATAATGAAAGGATAACGAAACACAATGCTACGCAATTCGTTTTACTTAAAATAGCTTTGTGATAGCTATGGTGAATTTTATCATTACGAAAAAATTTATTGGCTTTGGCACGTTGGGAGAGTACTGAACTCCTAATCTTGAGGTCGCCGGCTCGAACCCTGCAGCTGGAACTATTTTGTTTATTTTTAAATTTTTATAATTGAATTTTTATTTTATTTAAACAAATTTTTTTAATATGATTTGAACAATGTTATTTCTTTCTTTCTTATTTTTATCTTCGGGTCTCAAATAACTACCGCGTCGATGCCTGGCTTACTGTGCGTACTGCTTTACCTGTTGCACCACCGTCAATTGTATTTTCAGTCGGCTAATATTCGCCTAGAGTTGATAATGCTGCTGCGTGGTGTAAAGGTACCCAACTTTTTTCTTTTTTCATGGCAAAACTAACATTTGTCACCAACAGAAGCCCGTTTTGTGAGTGTGACAGAATTTTGTTATGGCAACGTTTAACATTTGCTGTTAACGAAAGCCTACAAAAACGAAAACCTTATTTGACTTCAAATCAGTAAATAAAACCTGCGTTGAATTTTATTATAAAATTGTATTGTGTTTTCAGAAAAAAATCTATTTATTTAAAAAAATGTTTGTTTAGAAGAAAAGAAGGTTGTTTCCTACAAACTAAGTTTTAAGTTACAACAAACAAATTTTTAATTTGCCGCAATTGAAAAATCGCATGCGTTAATGACAAGCAAAATTCATTTCCTACAACCAAATAACCCGTTTCCCGCAACTGTTTCCGATTCTCGTAACTGCTGAAATGTTTACAAAAAATGTTTTAAGCACTATAAACTTTTTTCTCCGCGTGTAAATATCAAAAATCTGTGGTTTTAATTCCAAATTAACTGTAAGGGCCAGTTTTTCAGTACGTGTTTAAACTTTAGTTAAATTAAACCGAGTTTAACTCACTAAAATTGGACATTTAAACCCAGATTAGCCACAAAAAAAAAACACATTATATGATAATTTAAGTCACTTTAAATTAAACGAGTGCTAAAATATCTAGTTAAACCGAATTTAAACGTCCAATTTTGGTGAGTTAAACTCGGTTTAATTTTGCTAAAGTTGAAACTCGTACTGAAAAAATGCCCTTAAGAGAAGCAAAATGGGAACTTTTTCTACTTTAAGTTCGCGAGAAGCGAGAGTGGAACTTATTTCACATTCCAAGCAAATTGTTACGGTATAAGTTCTCGATTTTCTGTTGGGAACTTGAGTGTTAAATATTTTATAGCCTCTGAATTTACTCATCCAAGTACAGACATAAATATAGCGTCAATTCATGCTATGACGCAATTGCAACAACAAGCGCTCAAATTGCATTTTTATCGTTTCTTTATTATTAAAATTTGTAGAGGGGTTTTTTTTTTTAGAAAAAAATGCTTTAAGGGTGGTCAAAGAATACAACTAAACAATATTTCCTTAAAAGCGATAAATTGTTCTTAATGTTGTATAGTGTTAAGTGTTTATAATATTTGGCGCAATGAATGCTTCTTCTTTTTTTTTGATTCTTTGTTGTTTGTCTGGTATTTTTTATCGCTCAGCAGAAAATGAAAATTTTCAAGTAATTTTTATGCATGCACATAGCTCGTACTTTTCAACTACTTACTACAGGCCAAGTATCATTGCGTCATGAAAATCTTCCAGCACAAATTATGTTGGCAGCTTTATCGATTGTGTGTTATCGTTGTTGTAGTTGTTGTTGTTGTTGGCTTTCCTTTTCAATTCAAAATCGATAATGTAGGAGTTGCACGGTTGTTGCGTGTGCGAGCGGAAGTTTAAGTCGGCTATAGCATAAGCTTGGGAGTTATTTTGTTCTTGATAACAATCAAGATTTTGGCTAAAAGTTTTATTTATTCTTACGGCTTGTTGGAATTTGATAACAACAACGCCTAGAAGCAGTCGGAGAAAGTTTATGTAGCTGATTAGAATTTGGATAAGAATATTTTGTAGGCTATGCACAGGAAACTTTTGTTGTACATTAAACTGTTTGCGACAACAACTAAAGCTGCTTTCAAAACTTCCACTCTTTGTGTTTGAATTTTAATTTATAATACGAATATAATTGAAGAAATTTTAAAGTAATACTTTTTTCAGTTCGTTTGCAAGTTCAAAAAGCGTGATGGAAATGGCACTAAAACCACAATGAGTAGAATAAGAGAAAGAATTGAATAAAGTAAAGTCTATAGGTGGATAATAAAGGGTACAATTCCTCGCGTGAATTGTGTTAATTTTTTTTTAGCAACTGCTCTCAATACAAGATAGGTTTTAACTCTTGAAAACGAACCATTTTGTGGTCCAAGAATTTTTTTATCAAAATCGAAAAAATTCATTACGCTCCACAGGGGGCCAATTGACTTGGAAAAACTGACCTTAACTCAAAATAAATTCGTTTGTGTGTGAAATTTTGTAAAAGGGCATTTTTTGGGTAACTAATTTCGAATTTTATATCAAAATAGTAAGGAATGTATCTTCAATAGTTTCAAAGTTAAAATACCATACCGCAGCCGTATTCTTTTGTTTTATTTTTTAGACTAAGCCAACGTTCAGGGTTGGCCCCCCTTGTGCGAAAGAGTTTGTTGATTCGAAAGAAGGGTGATAAAGTTAGTTAGTTAGAGGGTAGAAATACGAGGCAGTGTCGGTGAAAATTTGTTTTAAGCTTACCATACAATGCTCAAAACTGTCGGGGAACACGCTCACAGGGAGATAATTCCACAATTTGACTTAGCGACCGATGAACGAATTATCTCGGTAATACTTACTTACTTACTTAGGTGGCCATAAGAACCCATGTTCGAGTTTCATCCGACCTTATCAGCTTTCGCCAGGCACCTCTACTTTGAGCGAGCCTTCTCCAATCGGATACATCAAGTGCGGTTAGGGCTTCCTTAGCCTGGTCCACTCATTGGAGGCATGGTCTCCCTCGTAGTCGTTAACCAGCAACCCTCGCCTCGAGCTCCTTTTTCGCTGGAGCTTCGTCGTTCATAGACATGACCCAGCCAGCGTTGTCGCTGCACAGTTATACGCCGAACTACGTCCGTGCCTTCGTAGAGCTCATACAGCTCGTGGTTCATTCGGATGCGATAGTCATAGCCGACTCCAACAGGACCGAAGATTTTGCGAAGAATTTTTCTCTCGAACACCCCCAGAGCAGCTGCGTTAAGTTTACGAAACTGCCCATGCCTCAGCGCCATAAAGAAGCACAGGTAAAACGAGCGTATTGTCTCGGTAATACGATGTTATATTATATGTTATGTTAGTCAAAGCGTAAAAGGGATATACTTGGTTAGCTGCCGGGGAGGACGTAGGAAACATACAAGCTAATGGTGTTAGGACATGTATCTCCCTTGAACACTTAACATGATAGTACCTGTACAGAACGCTTAGGTAACCAACATTGCGTCGAAAATCAAGAGAGTTGAGAGAATATGAAATGATTTCATCACTTTTTTTTATCAATATAGAGCGTTAACACATTTTTTCTCTAACAAAAACTTTTAAACGCCGTTCAAACTATCACCGTGTGACATCAGCCTTGAAGACAATGAATGTCAAACGAAATAAAAAACAGTTTTTTCTTTTTTTTTTTTTTGTTTTGCAGCTCAGCACTGCATTTCTATGTATCTCTATTTTCGCCTTGTGCGTGGCTTATCTGTTAATTATGTTGTGCTGTGCTGGCTGAGCGGAAAACGAGAAGAGTAGAGAACAACATGAAGTTTATTGAAATTCTCGCAACACAAACACGTGAAAAGAAAACGATCAAGCTATTTGTGGCATCAGAGATGATTTCTTAAAAAACTTAACATTTTAATTTTACATACTTATTATTAAAATTTCGAAATGAAAATAGTCTTACAGTGCTTTAGCAAAAATTTGATATTTTAAAACTTGTTTCATAAAAATCTATTCCGTACTTTTGGAGTTTACCTGGAAACAAAAACTTGCACTTCAATCTTATATAATGGTATAGATAGATAGATATAGGTGTATTATATACATATGGTACATGTATTTTTAAGTTTATTTAACATCTGATAAACATGGAAGACGATGAACACAACTAAAAAAATAAAAGCAGAAACACAAAAAGTGGAATCTTAAGAGATTTTACCTTTCCATATTTTGCATGGGAGGTAGGCGTGGTTTTCATTTGATAAAATTTCATAGTTAGGCCATATTTCATAGTCAGGGTTCTATATTAGAAATCAGGACTTCTACATTTCACGATATTACTAGCTCCGTACTTCACAAACAATGTTAATATTGTGCCATTGATTGTCAATATTTCGATAGTGATGTTAAGTTTCATGCGTCAATAATTTTTGTGTACCTATTAGTTATGTACCTATTAGAAATATTTTTACAAAAAACCAAATTTCTTTTAATAAGTTTTAAAGGTAAAGAGACAGAATTAGTAAAAATTCTTGCAATTTTGCTAATTAATACATAATAAAGCACCTCTTTGAACAACCAAAATAAATATCGCAAAATAAATATGGGTTATATATTTTTCTTATAAATAATTAGGATTCGAACTAATGTAATATTTAATGGAGTTTCAAAGCTTTGATTATCTTGATTATTTGCAAAACAGAATTGTGTGGTTATTTGTTTATATGGCCTCCTTTTGCCTTTATGACGTCCTTAAGTCTACCTGGCATGAAATTGTAAGGTGCCTATAGTTAATTTTCATCAATATCATTAAACCAAACTTCTTCGATGATTTTTTTAAGATCTGCAATAGTTTTTGAACTCCTCCTCCTCCTCATTAATGACCAAGTGTTTTCAATTGCGTTAAGGTCATGACTGTTTGCAGGCCATCCGAGTGAATTTATTCCCAATTCATACTTATATTTTTTTTTATCTGTAAAGAAAAAAGATATCAAATTTCTAGGAAATAAAAATATTAGCAAAAAAAATATGCATGACTAACAGAAGCTGTACGCTGAGGGTGCGATGAAGGTGTTGAATCGGCCTATAAAATCACATGCTTAGTGTGTTGTGGTAGGTCTTCAAATGTGGCCACCATTTTATTCATTTGTTTTATTCATAATTGATTTGATTTTCGTTATTCATTAATAAATTTTTATTCCTTATTCATTTTTATTTTTGCATGGCTTCGATTTGAATGAATACTAAAATTAATAATGAATAACAACTGAATAAAGGATAAAAAATTAATAATGAATACAAGGATGGTAACTGGAAATTCTGAAATTCTTTGTGATTTGCTTTCCTTGTGAATAACATTCATATGAATAAAACAATTGATTCGTTCTTTTGAATAACGAAAATGAAAGTATGAAATAAATAATCAAAAATTTTTTAAAATTTAACGTGAAGTGAAAATTTTAATTATGAATCAATTGTGGATTCATTGAATGGATTCTTCTGATATTCAGTTGTACTTAAAATTCAGAATATGAATGCAGAGTTTACAGCTCGGGTTAGAACCCCAACTTTTTGTATGTAGTATACAGGGTGCCCCGCAATTGAGTGCAACTATTTACGGAGCTGAAAGGTTATGTCGAGCAAAAAATCGTATGGGAGGGGGTCTATTTTCACATTCTTAGGAGCTACAGGGTTAATTAATATTTCACGACTTTGATTCAAGTTATTGTTTCTAGCACAAAAACTTAGTTACGGAAAACCTTTTTTTGATAGCTCATTGCAAAGGCAATAGAATCACATTTTCAACGGTATATCAACAAACAGAACCGACATAACCGTTAAAAAGCAGTGCTCGTTCAAAAATGAAATCAATCGGTTGAAACTACCAAATTCCAACTTTGAGAATGTGAAAATAGACCCCCCCTCACCATCCCATACGATTTTTTTCTCAGCTCGACATAACCTTTCACCTCCGTAAATAGTTGCACTCAATTGCGGGACACCCTGTATATCCTATATCCATAAGTGTATATCTGTATAACAAGAAACTAATGTGTACAAAAAAGTTTCGAAATTTTATCCTTAACAACATAAGAAATCTTTTCTAAGTTTTTTACAAAAACAGAGTTATTTTGTTAAAACAAAAACTTTTAATTTAATATGACGACTCCAGCGCAACACTCCTAAGGTCGGCAACTAGTTGTTTAAAACAATGTCTCTGTTTGCACAACTAATTGTTAGAAAAAGAAAGCATGTCTGCTCCACTTTCCGTAATAGTTTATTTATTTATTTATTTATTTTATATTTAGTCTACTGATATAATATCTTACAGACTATTTCATAATTACTAAAAAAATATTTCCACCAGTGATAATAATAATAGATACAATACTATAATATAATACCAGTGATAGTTATTTAAACATTTCAAAAACATTCCTTTTAAAAACATTAAAATCATAACTAAAATCAATGTAATTCGCAATGACGTTACAATACATCAAACATCTAGATATGGGCTCATTTATGCCATAATTAGTTCTATGAAATGGAACGTAAAACGAAGCACTCTCCCTTAATGGTCGTATCGGAGCATAAAATGGAACTAAAGCAAGTAGTTCCGGACAATTAATATTGCTATCTAAAATGCGCTTAATAAATAAAACGCTCTGTGCATGCCTTCTTTGCGACAAGTTTTGCAAACCTAATAAGTTGCAACGCTCATCATAAGATGGCATATTCTCAAATGAAAACCTACGGCGTAGAGCAAATCTTGAAAATTTATTTTGAATTCGTTCAATACGACTGATCTCACATTCATAATAAGGGCCCCACACAATACTTGAGTATTCAAGTTGAGATCTAACTAAACTAACTATCCTTTAGTCAAAGGATCTAAAAATTCTTTCGAATTTCTTTTTAGAAATCCAAGTTGAGAACAAGCTTTAGATATCATGAACTCACGATGGTAGCTAAAAGAAAGCTTGGTATCAAAATATAAACCTAAATCTTTTACAATTTTATCTCTCAAGAAAACGTTATTATTGCCATAAGATTACTCTTATGGGAGTAAGTAAGAGCTTTGCATTTAGAATAATTTAAATTCATTCCATTCTTATTGCACCATAAGAGAAATGATTTTAAGTCTTCTTGCAAAGTGAAGCAATCAGAAATATACCCAACTTTAATAAAAATGTTTAAGTCGTCCGCATATAACAAGCATTCGCTGAACTGAAATATTTGTGGGATATCATTTATAAACAAGTTAAAAAGCAGGGGACCTAAGTGGCTACCTTGAGGCACGCCTGAATTAACGACAATGGGCTTTGCATAATGGTTATCCACTTTAACAACTAATTGTCGATTCGATAAATAGGAAGAAATTCATTCCAAAAATACGGAAGTTCAAGTTTTTGCAATAAAATCGAATGAACCAAGCTATCAAATGCTTTAACAAAGTCGGTATAGAGTACGTCAACTTGCAAGCCATTTTCGACAGAATTGATACAATAATTTGTAAAAATTGTTAGATTAGTGCACGTTGATCTACCCGCGAAAAAACCATGTTGTTGCGTTACAATATAATTTTTGATCTCCGAAAAGAATCTCACATTGACAATCTTATCTAGAAGCTTAGGAATAACTGATAGCTTAACAATCGGTCTATAGTTTTCTATTAAAAATTTTTGACCAGATTTAAAAATTGGAGATATAAATGCAGTTTTCTATTCATCTAAGAATATGCCAGTGGAGAGTGATTTATTAAATATAAGAGTTAAAGCAATAAAAAGTGTCGAAGCGCATTGCTTAAAAAACACCGGAGGAAGCAAATCAAAACCAGCGCCTTTATTAGTGTCCAAACCTCGCAAAACTTCAAAGACTTCTTCGTAAGAAATTGTCATACTTGACACATTTACAATTTGGTTAATGTTTGAGAAATCGTTATAATTATTTGGTAATGTAGCATTATTGAAGACAGACCCAAAAAAGTCTGCAAATAGTTCGCAAGATTCTTGCGAATTATTTGAAGATTTATTTTTGAACTCCATAGATTTCGGGAGTCCATGAGACTTACGTTTGGAATCAATAAACACCCAGAAAGATTTTGGGTTTGATTTAATTCCAGATTCGATAGAATTCAAATACTTTTTATATAAGAAGTTAGAAAGAAAGTCCAATTCCTTGCGACGTAAAACAAAATTTGCTTTATCAACATCAGTATTTGTTCTCTTAAACTTTTTATGCGCTTTATTTTTTAAATTTTTTAGGTGTAATAATCGAGAATTATACCAGCGTATTTATTTCCCCTAATTCCCACTGACTGAACTATAAGCAAAAAAATTAAGTTCTTAAAGTCCAGCCTTAAAAACCGTATCTTATAGCTTATTGCTCTCTCAAAAATTCACCTAAAAGTTGAAGTGTAACCAAAAATACTGACAATTTAATTTTATATATCGTTTGTATTGAAAAAGTTGATTAAAAACATAAAATGATGATCAATAAAAAATGGAAATATTGCAGTTGCATAAAATTAATATTTGCTGTTGCGGAACATAGACGCAATAATTGTCACACTTTGAAGGAAATAAAAAAACAACAATGCATGCATTCATTTAAAATGCACAATTTACACTAGCCAACACAAAAGCTTGCACGCTTGCAAGCACACAGACACACACTAACACATCCTTACAATTATATCAACAATCAAACATATGCACAACTATAAAAACTTACAGAATGTTCGTTTTTTTCCATCTGTTTTTTTTTTCTTTTTTGCTATATTTCTTGTTTCAATTAACTCGTTCGTTCATTCGGTTCGTTCTTTTATTCGCATGCCACACAGCAGTGTCACGCTCAACAAATTTTTACACTTGTTTCGACGTATGTATGTCGTATTATTAATGCCCCCAGAGATCTCAAAGGATGTCACTTAATATGCCACTAGCTGGATTCAGTTTCATTCAGTTTTTTTTTTTTTTTTTGTAGTTGTTGGCTTTAAATGACCTCAAAAGAACAGGAAAATTGGCGCCAATTTGTAAAGAAAAACTCTGGCAACATACTTGAAAACATTTGGAATAACCTTTCAACTGAACAGTCATCAACAATATTTTGAAGAGCGCCAAACTTATTTTGACACTCAGCCAAGTCGATTTGGTGTTTACCGACTGGGGTTTGAGTTCGTTATTTTGGCCATTTGCGCCATTTTTGGGGGGCAATTTTTTAAACGTGCTACATTTGGCAACAATTAATCTTTAAACGTATGTGGTTTTTTTTCAATATTGTGTTTTATAAATATTCCTGCAAAACTGTCACACATCGTCTTACAAGCTGTGGCAACCGCGGCGTATGAGTAACACGATTTGTCAAACGCTGCACAGTGTTGCAAGCCCATAAAAGCTCTGGCCAAAAATATAACTAGTTGTTAGAAATCGATAAAGCTTGATTTCTGAAAGATATTAGCAAGCTGATTTCAAAAAAGGACTCGGTTTTTTGAACCGGCTACAGGTTTTACAAAAAAACCGAATTTTTTTTTTGCTTTGCTGTTGAGTCATGTTTTTAAAAACGTAAATATTTGTAGTGATGATTGCAGACGAGCATTCGGTTCTTAAGGCGGTCTTCTCATTCAAAACCCGTTTTTTGGACCCTTTTTAAAAAATTCTTATTTGAAAACGCAAAGAATAATTGAAAACTTTTTTTATTTATTGTATTACAAAAGGTTCAAAGTAAATAAAAAATTTTTTTTGCCTCGATACGTGGGCTGTTCAAAAAGTAATGAGACTTCAAAGTTGGTGGTGAAAAAAAAGGTGTCGTCACGGCGGCCACGATTCCGGGTCTCCGGAGCGTCTGAAATGAAAAAAAAAACGGGGTTATAATCAGTATAGATGTACTTCTCGGGTGAACCTCAAGCTTAATTTTGTGATTTTTTTTGACAAAATGGCGGCCATTCAAAAAAAAATTTCAATTTCGGGTTTTTTTTTTTTAGTTTAGTGTAAAAAAAAATAGTAAACAATTTTTTAAAATTATGGTCGAGGTTCACCCGAGAATGGTGACAATTCTGCGTCGATTCCACTTTGTTTCATGAAAATCGGTTCAGTTGAACTGGAGATATCATGGCCGCCAGTTCGAAAAACGTGGGTTCGAGATAAACGCGTTTAAAGTTTGAAGTAATTTTTTTATAGCTCATTTTGACGAAGACCTTGCTTCACAAAAAAGGCTGTATCTTCTAAAGCATTTCGAATTTCTAAAAATCCTTTTAGGGGCATATTCACAACTACCCAAGCTATAAATAAATGCAAAAAAAAAGTCAAAAAAAAAAGTTGCTCATTGAGAAGACCGCCTTAAACCGGTAACCGGTTTTCCAAAAATCGTAATTTTTGTTTTTGTTTTTGCTTTGCTATCGGGTAAAGTTTTAAATACATACATAACTATTTGAAGAGCTGATTTCAGGAATGCATTCGATTTATTTAAGCCGGTTACCTGATTTCCCAAGTGGTTTTGAGGACTTTTGATTTTTTTAAGGATAAAGGCCACGGTGAAAAACACATAAAATATTTATAAAATTCAAAATACATATCTCAATTGTAAAACAACAAAAAACACAAGTTTTGGGAAAACCGGTTACAAGTTTAAAAAACCGAAACATGAAACTGCTCAGAAACTGCATCAGAACTGCTTTCAAAAAGTTTTTCTTCTTCACTTTCAAAATGTCGACCATATTTTCTTCGCTACCCATAGCAATATATGCATTTGTGTTAACTTATATTTTTCAGCTCCTATTATAGATATTATTCTAAATCAAACCCGTTGTTAGAATTTTAAAATTACAAGATTTCGCAAAAATACAAAAAAAATCGAGGTACCAACGCTAACCGCCATCTTCAGTTTTAAAATTCTGACATCAGATTCGAAATCAGCGACCCTCTTCAACTGTTATGTGATGTTAAAAACTCATAGAAATACATTTTATGAGATGGCAGTCCTGTGCTAAAAATTAAGTTGGCAATCCTATCCGTCATCTTGAATTTTAAAATTCTGACATCAGACCCACTAAAACTCCAAAAAATGTTTACAACTCTTAAAAAACATTAGGTAGCAGTCTTGTGGTATATATTTGGGTGGCAATCCTGTCCACCATCTTGAATTTTAAAATTTGTGATATCGGACTCAAAATCAAATGTGTTGTTAGAATATCAAAACTGTGAGGACTAGCAAAAATAAAAAAAAAAATAAAAAATCAAGGTGGCAGTCCTATCCGCCGTCTTGAATTTTAACCTACACCTGGCCTCGTGGGGTATGTACATACCCAATGCTTTTTCTCGTCGATTTTGGATGTCTAAATCTTCGAAATCGAAACTCGTAGCGTAAAACGAGTAAAAAAATTTTCAAGTTTTCCAGTTTTCCGGATTTTTTATAAACGCTGATCTTTATTTTTTTCAACTCAGACTATTCTACAGTTTAAAGTGGTATCTAAAGATAATTTCTGAATTTGTTTGAGAAATGTTTACAAAGATTTTAAACACTGGGGTTCGTACGTACCCCACGAGTCCAGATATGTTACTCAGGACGAGCATGCCAGGTGAAGGTTAAAATTCTGACATCATTTTTTTATAGTGGTCCTTATTTGTATAAAGCAAACATCATTTTTTTTTTATCTTTACGAGTACCCCGGGGCTTAGTTCCTTAACATGAGAGAGGTAAACTGTGATATTTTCAGAAAAAAAATATATTAAAATATTAATATTAAAAAATACCGCGACCCATAGTATCTATTGTGCATGCCCCTGACTTAGCTTTTCAGATTTAGGCTTTTTATGAGTTTCAGCACTGTTCTGGCTTGGTGTCCCATATTTTTGAAAGAGACACTGTTGCCCCCCCCCCCTCCCCCCCCAAAGTGAGAAGGTCTTAAGCTGCAGATTGCCGGACATTCACATAGAATGTGCTCTAGAGTTTCCTCCTCCTTTTCACAGAGTCTGCATACATCTAAATAAGATAGTCGCATCTTTTTAAGATGGTATCTAAGTAGAAAGTGCCCTATGTTAAGTTAATAAAAGACGCCCTGATGAAGCAGACAAACAATCTGCGAAACGTCGGCAAATTTTAAAATTAAAATTTAAATTTGTTAAATTTATTTATTTTTTAAAAAATTGTTTCTTTTTTTAAAAAAACAATAATTATCGGTTACTAAAAAACGCCTAAATAAAGCAAAATAGACCTATGAAATAGTTTGTTAGAATTCATAGGTCTGCTTTGGTTAGCTTGAGTAAATCTTTCGATTTCGCTCTACTGAGAGTTAGAAATTTCTTAGCTTGCCCCTGTCCATTAATATTGCTCCAGTGACACCGAAATTTGTTATCTTCCCAGATCCTAACCTTTTCCGCAAAGTAGCCTTTAGCATCGCTACAAATTGGTTCGGGATCGATAAGAGGTCGAGATGCCCCTCTTTTGGCAAGGCAGTCAGCTCTTTCGTTGCTTTGGAATCCTTCGTGCCCTGGTACCCACCACAATTCTACTATGTTGGTTTGTCCCAGTGCATTTAGGGTTACGACGCAATCAGAGACTAGTTTCGATTTGAGCTCATAAGACTGTAAGGCTTTTAGTGCCGCTTGACTCTCAGAGAATATGTAAATATGTGCCCCCATAGATTTCCTATGGAGACATTCCCGAACACATGCCTCGATGGAGTATATCTCCGCTTGGAATATGGTCGTAGTATGGCCCATTGGAAGAGCGTTTTGGAATTTTTCTAATTTAGACCCGTCAGTAAGCCGTAATTGTGAGCCAGGATCAGATGTGAAGCTATCACTCCTCCTTAGTGTCCTGTTGGGTGGAACAACCCTATAGCGCTTTCAGAAGTTTAGCTTTGTCAGCGTCCTATCTGAAATTTTTAGAAATGGGTCATCTTTGAAGCTTTGAAGTATCTTTATGTGTCCCTTAAAATCCCCTAGCTTGTAATCACCTATACCTTCCATTCTTAGTGCACTTAGACATGCCTCTTTTTCGATAACAATCGTTAATGGAGGAAGTCCAGTTATTACACCGAGAGCTTCAGTTTGGCACGTTTTCATTGCCCCTGTGATATCAATGCACGCTATCCTTTGCAGCTTTTTGAGCATGTTATCTGCTGTACGTTGGACCTTGGGCAACCATGCTAGTGCCGCATACATGACTATAGGCCTTACAACAACGGTGTTAAACTTCCAATAGATCATTTTTTGTTTAAGAGCACGAGTTGCCCTGCCTACAATTGAATCTAGGTAAATGTTCCATAGAAGTTGCTTTCCATAGAAGTTCATTCGAAAATTCAATGATTTTAACCTGCAGCGTAGGCCTTTTTTAATCCAGTGGCACGTGTTAATATTAATATTTTTTCCTGAAAATTTCACAGTTTACCTCTCTCATGTTAAGGAACAAGACCCTGGGGTGCTTGATGTTTATAAACAAAAACGTTTTGCTGTTTTCTTACATATTTATAAACATATATACGTGTTTTTGAAACTTTTCCTTCAATAAAAATCGTCACATCGCCGCCTAAGAAGTTTCACTTCAAAATCAAAGGTTTTTTCGCCGCATTGCTACACTGTGCGACATGTGTTGAGTTGAAAAATGATTTGCACACTCTTCACTCGGCTCGGTGACGTGATATTAGCTGAGTGTGTTGTGTTTTTTTTTTAATGCTGAGCACCATATGGTGTCAGTTCTACATGAACGATGTTCTTTATATAACTTCACATTTCATGGAACACCTTTGATTCTGCAATACGCTCATATAAAAGAAGTTTATTTTCCCTACCTCCCCCTCTCGCCGCATTCCCTCTTCTAAGAGCTCGTGACCCCGTTCACTAGCTCGTTACTCAGTGTTAATTATCTCAATATCATGGAGACGAAAACTTGGCCCATTAATTTGTAATACAAAACCTTGTCTACTCCTGCCGCTCAAGCTGTGTCTGGGTTCAAAGTACAAAAAGAATATAAAAAAATGCGAAAAAAAAACATCAACAAAAACTGAAAATCAAAAATCCAATAGCATGGATTATAAACTCAGGCAACCCTTTCTTGACAACACTATGTGGTTCCATGTAGCTGTTGCCACGGTTGAAGATACGCATCGTTCGTGGTGCTTGGCTTGGCTGGGCTGGGCTGGGCTGAAACCCTTGAAGTTGATGAACAGCTCAATCATGTCGTTATAATTATTTCACGCCATTAAATCGATTACGACATGGCAACAATTGTTGTTGTTCTGATATTTATACATCAGTATATATGTAACATAATATAGTGTAGTGTGTATTATATATATGTGTATGTGTGTGTGGGTCTGTATGTGAGACGCTATACTAAATTCTTTGGGCTGCTTGAGCGTGAAAATTGCTGGAAAATTAAAAATGGAGATGTAAAAGATTTCATTGATGCTTGTTGCAATTAATTTTTTTTTTAATTCGTATCAGCTCAAGCTTTAAACAAGCTACTAAAAAAGTGATAAAATTGGGTAAATTGTGAGTGAGAAAAACTTTTAAATTTGCTGATTTAAAAATACTTTTAACACTTTTATAATGTTAATTTATGTATATATTATTGTATATTGTGGAAGTGTTTCAATAACTTCAACTAGAACAACTGTTGAGAATTTACAACATAAATAAAATTTTGAAAGGAAATTTAAAAGCAAATAAAACAGCGCATTAAAGAGATAATTCGTTATTGGGTAACACAGACATTTTGTGGAATAACCATCCTGCGAACTTTCAGGGAACCTTAAAGCAAATGTTCACCGTCACTACTCAAAATGTTCACCCTCCAACTAAACTGGTATCAGTCTTCACATTGCACAGTGGGATAAACTAGCTATTTTTGGTGATTAGTTCAGGCAGGCATTATATCAACCAGATTTTGATAAATTTTAGATATTTACTACACTGTAAGAAATCTTGGAATAAATTTTAATACGAGCGAAGTATTACAAAGATTTATTATAAGGTATAAATGTATACCTTTGGAATCAATTCTTTCCTATATAACATTACATTACAATATTACATTTGAATTTTAAGCAATGCTGTATTATACTTCAAAGCTTTCCATCATAATTTTCAAATTATTGTTAGCTTGGTAAATGAGTGCTCACAAGGAAGCTATGGATGGAAAGTTTGAAAGCTGAATGTTTGACTTCGGAACTTTGTTTGGACTAGTTAGATGGCAAACATACTAAAAGTCCCCACCCCACGAAGGTGAGCCCGAGGGAGGGGGGGGGGGGGGGCACAAAGAGGTTCAATTGTTTGGTGTTTGTTTACATCTTGAAAACAATGTGTCAAATACTCTACCACTTTGATTCCATGCACTTTTAACCTATTCCCTATCGTTGTCTATATATACCAAAATATAAACCAAACAATATCGTTTCGATTTCGAGATGATATCGCAAAGGTGATCACTTCTATCGATAACGATACACGAGACAATATCGTTATGATATCGAAAAAGCCCTGCTTACGATAAAAATTGATATATCGTTTACAATATCGACAACATATTAAATCCGATATCGAAACGATATCAAAATTTTAATGTCGTTTCAATATCGAGATGATACCGTAAAAATAATTGCTTCAATCGTTTACGCTTCACGAGACAATATGCAAATAATGCAAATAATTTTGCTATTTAAATAGTTTTAACATCGTTTCGATACCAATTTTTTTTCAATAAAAATTATGTTACGCGATAGGTTCATGCATTCACACAACCGATTATTTCTAATAATTTTCAAAAACTGAATTTTAAATAAAATATTTTTGATAAAATAATTATTGTTGACATAAATCTAGATATAGTTTAAGAATAAAAGTAGTTGTAACAAAAAGTTTTTAGAAATTGAAAACATAATTAAGAATCAAAATGTAATTTGGTGTTAATGAAAACATGTATGTGGAACACTTCAAAATTAATGCGTTTCGAATATTCGAACGCTCTTGTTCTATTACTATATCAGTAGTACTAGATGTGTTTGTAGGTAGGCCTCCATTCTGTGCTCTATCATTCGCCAGAATTGCCACGGATGTTGCATAAATGGCATCCCCATGTTGGAGGGTAACGAAAACGACGTCGTCGTTGGCGATGATGTAGCAAAAGTAGTATTTTTCGTACCATCATCTGGGGCCCTACTCTCTATTGCGATGCGACAAAACAAATTCGCAAAATTGATTTGATTGTACGGATTTGCGTACGCATCGCATTTAATTTTCGCATCGCATTGATTGGCGCATCGCAGTACAGAGTAGGGCCCCTTATCACGATTCAATAGATGAGAAAGAAGAAGAAAAGGCAAGCGCTGAGAAATAACAACCAGGCTCATCTTGCCCAAAAAGGTGGCAAGTAATTCATTAAATAATTTATCGATTTCTGATATCTTCTGCGCTTATTTCGTTCCCTATTGTTGCTTGTTGTGATAATGTAAATAAGTGGCACATTTTAAATGGTTAATGTAAATATTTCTGTTTAATAGATATTTTTTGTTGGGGAAGTGGGTGACATTTCTTTAATCATATGTAACCTGAAATCTACGGTTACAGCTGAAAACAGCGAAAATAATGGGCTATGCACTGTTGGGCTGAAATGTTGAAGTCTGCCGATATTTTTAAAATTGGTTTAATTTTTCAACGGTAGATGATATATTAGTATGTGTATGCATATTCTTAAAGAGAATTTAAATTTCTGCATGTATTTTTTGGATACTGATTTTCTCATATGAACTGTTCGCAAGTTATAGACAATTATGACAATTTATGACAAAAACGTGAGGTAAAAAACACATCTTTGAAAATCGACCGTTTTTCGGAACATTCCATCAAACCATATCTTGGTCGAAAAATTTTGCGATTGTTTAATGATATAATTACGATATCTTAACATATAAATACTCGATGTCGTCCCGATAGTACAGTTAACGATAGCATTTCAATATCATAACGATATCTACATTACATATTTCAAAATATAATCATGATAGTATAATTACGATGGCATTTCGATATCGTAACAATATCTTAAGCAAATCCTAGATATCATTACGATAGTATTGCGATATCGTAACGATATTTATAACAAATAAGTAGTCGATGTCATCACGAGAATATAAATACGATAGCACAACGATATTGCAACGATATCTAGATTCCAAAAATACTCGATATAATTTCGCTATTACCATATTTATATAAAATAAATTTCAAAACTTTTTTCGATAAAATCACAAATTGCTTTTAAATTGAAAACTTAATGATTAAAAAATAGCTTAAAACAAATTTCGTCAAAATAACAACATAATAGGTTTGTTCACTAACAAAAAATTGTTACAACTTGCTACAAGTTTTTACTTGTAAAGCGTTCACGTACTCGAAAAACTTGCAAAGAGAGAAGACAATGAGAGCATAAAAAAGTAAGAGAGAAAAAAGTAGCTACAAGTTTCTGCTAGCAAAATTTCTACTTGCAAGAACTTGTAGCTGAGGAAAAAAATTGTTTGTCAAAAAATAACACAAGTTGCCAAAAGTTATTTCTTGTATATTATATCTGTGTTTTAAAGCCTTTGGTGAACAATTTAAATTTATTTTTTATATCTCTTTTCTCAAATATTTTAAGTTTTAAATATTGTAATAGGACTTCAAATAACAAATTTTGTGTTTTATAATTGCTGTCAAGTCGTTCCGGCAGCTGTTTGCTTGCAAGTTTCTACTAGTTTTCTGTTCACGTACTTTTTGTACTATTTTTCTCTTTGACACTTCTTTTCTCAATTGTTCTTTTGCTCTCTCTCTCTCTCTGCAAGTAAAGTACGTAAACAGACCTAATGTTATCAATTTATACCACATGGGAAATTTAAAAAATTCAAAAGTTGTATATGAAAAAATACAATTTCAAAATGATAACATTCTGATCAATTTTAAAACATGTCGACTTTTTTCGGTGAATTTATTATTTTTATTATACTATACTATACTGTAATTTTTAAGTTATCAGCCCTTGTAGGTTTCGAACTCTCGTTATCATTGAAATCAGAGTTGTAAGCGTTGCTTGTGCAACGTAATCAAATAAAAAATGTTTCACACAAACTGTATTATAAAGTTTTGTTTACCAAAAAAGTAACTCTGAATCATAAGGCTTGAAACATATAGTCCGGGCAACAAATGATTGTAGATGAAAATGTTGAAAGCAGAAAGTTTGACTTTGAAACTTTGTTTGGAGTTAGGTGACAAGGTGACATACTAAAAGTCTTCACTCTCGGAGGTGAGCCCGAGAACAACTATCTCAAAAGTATGCGGCATAGGACATTTTGTTATACTACATTATGAAAGCTGATAAAATTATTTCCTACAACTTTGATTCTGTACACCTTTTAACTATTCCCAATCGTTGTCTATATATGAGCACCGAAAAACGTTCGATTTTGAAAAATGTGTTTTGTACCTCAGTAAAACATTTTATTTTTTTTACCGTGTAAGTGCCAGCATGCAATGAAAAGCGATTTGAGAATACCTCAGCAGCTTGACAGCTAAAAGGATTTTTTAAAGAGTTTACAGAAACCAACTTTGCTTCTGCGAACTGCAGCAGTAGTGGTGTTGCATCCAGAGAAGGCGTATAAAAATAATGTATCGTTCAGGCCCACTATTGCTGCTGCTGCTCCTGACTTCAATAATAGGTGGTAGGGACTTTGCCTCTGCTAGGTTTGACGAATACAATATACTGGACAGGCGAAATCCTTGCAATGAGCAGAACTGCCAAGTCAACATCTTCTCCAATTACTGCAACTAGAGAATCCTTTGATTTTTCAATGGAGGTAGATACCACCATGAATTCAGCATTGTCAGGAGCTTGTTGAGTCTCAATCCCGTTGTATTTAGTTGAGATCGGAGAATGGCAATTATGTTGTTTTTATTGCGGCTGTTTGAGAGGAAATGCAGAGAGTATATACAGAGAGTATATATATTATAAGAAGAGGTCTTTTCTCGCTCTTGAGTTTTAACTAATAGCAATTATAGCACGTAAGTCGAAGATTTTCGAATTATTTTAAGTTTTCGTAACGAAATGTGCGCAGAAGCAGTTGCGCAGAAGCAATCTGCGCAGAAGTGCTGCCGATATTTGTGCAGTCGCCGCCATGGTTCTTGCAATGCAATGCAAATATAGCAAGCAAAGCGAAGATTTTCAAAATGAAATGTGCGCAGAAGTGCATTCGAAACTATATTCGAACATTCAAAAGTCTTATGATTCAGAGTTACTTTTTCGGTATCCAAAACTTTATAATACAGTTTGTGTAAAACATTTTTTATTTGATTACGTTTTATTTGATAACGAGAATTCGAAACCTACAATGGGTGATAACTTAAAAATTGTAGTATAGTATAATAAAACTAATAAATATATATGAAAAAAGTCGAAATGTTTTAAAATTTATCACAATGTTATCATTTTCAAATTGTATTTTTTTATATAAAATTTTTGAATTATTTTAATATTCACATGTAAATTGATAACATTAGGTCTGTTCACGTACTTTACTCGCAGGGAGAGAGCAAAAGAAAAATTGAGAAAAGAAGTGTCACAAAGAGAAAAATAGTAAAAAAAGTACGTGAACAGAAAACTAGTAGAAACTTGCAAGCAAACAGCTGCTGGAACGACTTGACAGCAATTTTAAAAACCAAACATAAATTTGTTATTTCTAGTTCTTTTTATAATATTAAATATAATATATAAATTGTTCGCCAAAGACTTTAAAGCACAGATATTTCCTCTTCCATCCATTTTTATAGGCAATATACAAGAAATAACTTTTGGCAGCTTGTGTTATTTTTGACACACAATTTTTTCCTCAGCTACAAGTTCTTGCAAGTAGAAATTTTGCTAGCAGCAACTTGTAGCTCCTTTTTTCTCTCTTACTTTTTTATGCTCTCATTGTCTTCTCACTTTGCAAGTTTTTCGAGTACGTGAACGCTTTACAAGTAAAAACTTGTAGCAATTTGTAGCAATTTTTAACAATTTTTTGTTAGTGAACACTATTATGTTGTTATTTTGACGAAATTTGTTTTAAGCTATTTTTTAATCATAAAGTTTTCAATTTAAAAGCAATTTGAAAAACATGCCGATTTTTTCGGTGTACTCATTTACACTAATACTTATCTGCATAATATTCTAGCGGAGTCTTATCGTAGGCTGAGTTATGACGCCGCCGCTCCGGGGTCCAACGAAGGATCCTTGAACCTTCGCAAATAAAATACAATGATTTTCAATATTTCGATTTCAATGATTTTATAAAAAATAAAATATGGTTATATAGGTGTTTAATTCCAGTGTACAATATTCGTCTTTTCTTACAATACAACAACACTCAGCACTCGCTTAAGCACTCTGTTGGCCATCGTTGCTGTCTTCGGTATCCTTGATGCTCAGTTACTCTCCGACTTTGGGCTTATGTGGTGTTCAAATACTCGGGTGTGTTCGGTGCTTATGAGCTCGGATATGTTCGGTGTTCGTGTATGTTTGGTGTTGATGAGCTCGTGTTAGTTTGGTGTTCGAATATGCTCGGTGCTTATGTGTTCGGGTATGTTCGGGCTGGTTTTAACTGCAGCTAAAGCTTTGATGACGGCCTAGCTGTCTGACAAGATTGATGTATTGGACAAGCTTCTCGAACAAGCGCGACAAGGTTTTCTTATCGCTAGAAATTCGGTATGAAAGACGCTAGCTGTATCCGGTAGACGAAAATCTTTTACCACATTCAGTTCAGTGAGAAGATACTGGCTCCAACTCCGAAATCCATCTTAGATTCATGAGTGTAAATTGTTATATCGAAGACCCAATCAGGTCTCCTGTTGCGCCATTCTACCCTGGTTGGGACTTTAATAGTAAATGACGTTGTAAAATGAAGCTTAAGAATGCAATAGTGCGTACTCTAGTTTCTGTGGTAATGAACTAAGAATGTTGCTGGGTCGTTATGATCTGTTCCTCCAGTCGTAGGACTCCCAGAGTATGACGGAACAGTTTGTTGCGATGGAGTTTATTGTGGAGATCTATAGGAAGCAAGTGTAGACGGTACCTCCGTTATACGTATGCACGCAGATCGCTGAATCCTGATCAGTTTTGATATTGTATACGTCTTATTCAGTGCTTGCCATCAAACTAGTGAACCGCATGTCTGGATAGAGCGCACTACTGCGGTGTATAACCCTATGAGCATTTTTAGTTGAAGACCCTTTTTTTACCGAAGGTGTATAAGGCCAGAGCTGGGTTGTAATGTTTCCTTTTGGAATCAGTTCCACCTCAATTCCAAGTCCTTGGAATTAGATATTGGCAATTGCTCATCTCAATTCCTCAGGAATGGAATTGGAAAAAATAGTTAATTCCATTACAGGAACTGTTATTGGTAATTGAACCTTTCAATTCCTCAGGAATGGAATTGGATAAAATGGTCAATTCTATTACAGGAATTTTAATTGGTAATTGAACTTTTTAATTCCTCTGGAATGGAATTAGAAAAAAAGTGAACTCCATTACAGGAATTGTTAGTGGTAATTGAACATCTTAATTCTTCAGGAAATGAAATTTTCAATTCCATTATAGGAATTGTAATTGGAGGTTACTATCATCCTAATTACAATTGCAATTCCATTTCTGATTAATTGAAACGTTCAATTACCAATTACAATTCCTGTAATGGTTTTTTGAATTGATGGTTTTTTCCAATTCCATTCCTGAGGAATTGAGATGACCAATTACCCATTCCCAATTCCAAGGAACTGGAATTGATTTATAATGAATATTTTTCGACCCAGCTCTATATAAAACTATGCAGGCCATTTTAACTCTGTATTCGCAGTTGGTTTGACTTCCAGATATTTGACATTGTAGGATAGTGTGAGTGTTTGGTTGTTTAAATTCGATAGGGGAATGTGTTGGACTTAAGTTTTTCTGATAAATAGTATCAGTTCCATCTTACTAGAGTTAACTCCTAGTCCGCACCTAGCAGCCCAGCTACTGAGCTTGTCCAAAGCTCCCTCCATAATCCCGTTAAGATTGGGGGGACATAGTCCGAATACTATTGTAACCACGTCACCCGCGTATGCAACCACCTTGACTCCGTTACAACTCAGTATATTAAGCACTTCGTTCATGGCTATGAACCAGAGTAGGGGAGGTACCACCCCTCCCTGAGGTGTACACCCCTATCAACGAATCTTATGAGTTCAGAGAATCCTGACTGATTCTTGTATAAATGTTGTTAAAAGCTCCTGTTTTATCCAAAAAGGCAGCAAGAGCATATTGTTTAGCCCCTTGCAACCCATGATCATAAATTTAAAAATAAAAACCATTTATAAACTTGTTTTTAAGTTTAATAAAACACGTATTTTTTAGAAAATTAATATTTTTATTATATATGTTATCTACTTATTACAGAACAAAAGGAGTGTGACAGATCTGTGACATTGAGCTAATATTATATTTTTTTCTATGTTGTGTGTGGAAATCTAATATGTATTTTAGGTACTTACCCAGTAGTGTAACAGAAAACCATGTCAATTTAGGACAGCGAACAATCTTTCCACGAATTTTCAATTTATTGCATGCACCGACCGACACCAGTATTCGAACTTTCAAAATAAACGTTCAATAACGTACTAGTAGCGCCATCTCTGGGAACGATGGTGTATTATTTCGTTAGTGCGGTATGTAGCACTGATTCAACAATGAGTTAAAAGGGAATCAATACGGTCCGTACAGAAATGTCACAAGGGGCTGCAAGGTGTTAAAGAATGAAATTGTAAAGGTCAGACACAATTATTTTTATCATCAAGAGTCATACGAGTAGTAGATGAAATTTCAGACTCCATTTCGCCTTTTTCTTAAAAGCCAAATTTAGTTTTATCAAAGCCAATAGTGAAATAAAGGATTGAAATAGGCCTATAATTTTCACATACTCCTATTTACCTTTTATGAAGATTATTAATAGTATGCCTTTTTTAAGACATAATTAAAATTAACAATTAAGAAACAATTATTAATCAAATTTACCAAGATATGTATATACTATTGCTGGTAGCAAGAACTTAATAACTTTTAACGATACTTTATCTATTCTTTGTGCTGCATTGATATTTAGATTTAAGACAATGTTTTGTATTTCGGTGTGTGTTAATCGTCTGAGAAATAAAGACTTGTGATTAACGACATTTCGTGCGTATTTGACAATCATGTCAAAATTAATTGAAAATTACGCGTTCATTGCGTGCAACCAGTTCAAATGCGGAAAAATATGAAACTAATTGATTGTCAACACGTTTTGGACTTTTGACAAAACACCCACACACACACACACACACACACACACCCGCTCACAAAACATGCCTCGCCATCTTCAATCATATAAATAATTATAAATCAGCAATTTTATTTTGTGTCAAAATGATTAATAGTGACACCAAAGAAACAATTGCTTCAACCACGCAAGTCCTTCATCCAAGTCAAATGGGTGGATACAACAACCACACCATCCTCCTATCGCTCACCTAACATTAAACATACGCCACGGTGTGCCAATGAATAGGTCTTATTTTTTATAATTAGTTATGTTTGGCAGCATATTATTTATTTTCGTACTTTTGCTGGAAGGTAATGGAAAGTTATACTTCTGAATGATTTACAATGTAAATTATACAAGTGCATGTAGCACAGCATGCTGTTCGTATAAGACGCTTAAAGTAAAATAAATTATTTTTATCTATATAAAGTTATGTTTTCGTTGTCGCAAATAAACTGCCTGCAAACTAAATGTCACACTGAAAGTTACACCGAAATTCAACAGAAATTTAAATTAAAGGGATGGAACTTCTATTTTAACACGCCCAATCAATGGGAGTACCCGGTAGTAGCAAATGAAAGTAGATGCAAATGACACTTACTGCCATACTATGGTGACTTGACAATGCTCACCAAACTGAGAATAGTAAATTTGTTACAATTCGAAAGCTCTTTACTTGACAAAATTTTCAACACCGAAAAAATTCTTGACAAAAAACCATTTCACAAAATATTTGTGAACTTTCAAACTTAATACTCGTATTAAAAAAAAACGATATCGCAAATGAATAAAACAGAATCACTGTAGACGAATCCCTTCCCTTATGTTTGCATCGTTTTTAAATAATAATTTGTTCAAAATTTCACATTTCGCATATATTCCATATTTTTTAAAAAAAAAAATAATTTTGACATAAATAAAAAAAGTGGCGTAAACTACATTATATAATATCAATTAGAGCCCTGCAATAGTATATTCATCAAACAAATATACCCTGATTTTCTGGTGTAGCAGTCACTACATGCAAATAAATGTAAACAACAATGTAAAACAATGTCGTGTAGTACAGATCAAATCTACGCAAGAGAATAACTACTTATTTGTTCTCTGTTCTCTTTCCATAGCTAGCTGCACTCAGAAAAAAATCCTATAATAACAATATGTTCTCGAATATTACCAATAGTTTTTTACCATTCAAATTCGTCAATGCGACTCTGCCCATTACTTATATTGTTAGAATACTATTAATTTTATGGTAAGCTTAAAAATGTCTTTCAATAGTTTTTACTATTAAAACAAAGTTTTTACTATAACTTTAATATGAATAATTCTTTCATATTTGTACAAAAAGCAATTTTATAATAATTCTTGCAGGACACAGTGGTCCGCGGCTTCGCCACTGACATTTTTTTATCAATAAAGGGCTTTAACACGTTTATTTTTACTCCAACAAAAACTTTTGAAAGCCGTTCAAACGATCACCGTGTGACATCAACCCATAAGACAATGCATGCCAAACGCAATAAAAAACTTCGTTTTTGCAGTTTGCAACTCAGCACTGCATTTATATGTATCTCTTTTCTCGCCTTGCAAGGGGTACATCTGTTTTTATGTTGTGCTGTGCTAGCTGAACAGAAAAAGAGAAGAGAACAACATGGAGTTTATTGAAATTCTTGCAACACAAACACGTCAAAAGAAAACGATGAAGCAATTCGTAGCATCAGGGATGATTTCTAAAAAACTTAACACTTCAATTAAGCATACTCATTATATTTCATAAAAATCGACCCAGTCCTTTTGCAGTTTACCTGGAAACAAAAATTTCCACTTCAAATTTATATATTAGTATAGAAAGATTGTTTTTACGGAATGAAAGTATTTACCTAATATGAAATAAATACGATAGTACTATTGTTTTTATATTGAGTTAATATCAAAACAATAGTCCTCGTAGTAAAATGTTTTTTACCTGCAAATTTAAAAAATCCTTTAAAATTATAGAAATTCCCACTTTTAATTTCATATTTCTATATACTTCAATTCATACAATTGTGTTGTTACAAAAAATTTCATAAATTAAATGTTTTAATATAATAAAATAATTTTTTTCAAAATGATTTCAATTTTTTATTTGACAAATGGAAAATGTGTTTTTTTTCATATAATTTATCAAACTTATTATATTGGAGTTTTTGGTAGTGTCGATAGATATTTTATATTTTAACAATATTTTTGTTCTGTTTAAGACAATTCTTCAATACTATTGTAAATATAGCGAAATTTTTATTAAAAACGTAGTTGTTCTTATTATATTTATAGGATTACTTTATTGAAAAAATAATAGTATGAAATCATATGAAAATTATGAAAAAAATGAGGAAATCGTATTGTTTCGTGTACTATAAAATCAATAGGCTGCTTAGTAGTTTTTTGCTTTCTGAGTGTGCTGGTATAAGTAAAGCAACGTGTTCTTACTCACGTCGTTTCTTATTTGTGCACAAAACAAGGAGAGTGTAGGAGCAGGTATGAGCATGGTAGAATAATCTAGGTAGGAGCAATTTTGACAGTGCTCTCTTTGCTCTTACCGTGATTGCCAAAATCCCAAGCAAAAATATTAAGCTTTGGTGTTTATCGTATTTTGTGAACCATGCACTGACGTTTCATTTGACATGAGCGGTCAGCGAGTCTCTTTATTGCTTCTACCTAGATTATTCTAACATGGGTATGAGCACAGTAAGAAAGCGATAGAGTACATTTTTTATTCTGCAGCAGGCGAATACATTCAAGTAGGCGAAAATGTATACTCATGCAGGGCTCTAATATCAACATGCGGAAAAGAGAAAACTGCGGGATATAATTTTTAACTTGAGAGTCACGCGTTGTTTCAGTTCTTTCCCTGAGTATTTAATAAGCTGCACGAATATTCAGGTATGTGAACTGAATAAATGCTAATATTATCGTTTTTATAAGGTGATAATAAGCTTTTTTTGTAATTCTTTAATGCTAAGTCATTTCGATTTTAAATAGGGACGCGTGTTAACGTATTTATAATATAAATATGCTCATAAAACGAATGAATTCTTCTTTAGGACTTAATGCAAATCTATTTACATAAATTAAAATGTTACATCACTTTTAGAAAAAACTTATTTTGTAAGAAAATTAGATAAAATGTCTTAGGTTGACGACATCCTTGCATTTTTTGAAGCTAGCAACACACTTTCGAGGAAATTGCTTTTAACACTTTCACGTTCATTGCAAAAAGTTTCTACTTGTCAAGAGCCAGCAGGAAAATGTTGACAAAACTGGTTGACAACTTCTTCACAATTTTTTTTTGTTTTGACAATTTTGTGTCAACCAGTTGTTAGAATAGGGTTGTTAAAAACGCTGTAAAGAGGTTCCTGCCAATACAAAGAAGATAAAATTAGCTTTTAGCCTCAGGCAAAGGATTTCTGGAATATATTAGCCCGACACGTCTTCTTTTACAAAAAAGGTTATTATATGGAAAAATCTTTCAATTCTCTACAATCTATCATAGTTCAAAGAATGTTTGTATATATTTTTTATATGTTCATTTGTCTTCTGCGAAATGACACTGCAAAAACTGAGCTTGACACGCCTAATACACACTTAAAAGAAATAATACAATTTTTATGAAATAATCGAAAGAGATTTTTAAAAAGAGTCACATAAGAATAATGATGAAGACAAGGATAGGTTAATTCGAAAATATGCTTTGCTTATGGTATGAAATATTACTTTTACACGCACATTTTCTGCGGGGAATTGCGAAATTTTGAAGCGAAGCTTCTAACGCCTCGTTTTGTGATTTGCTTTAATAAAATCTCAAAAACAGCACTTTTTTCCGACACCGTTTCTAAGAATTCATCCCTTTTTGTATCTTGCATCCATTACAATAAGAAAATGTACTATTAAATATCAAAATTATTTTTTGGACCACTGTTTGAATCAACGATTACTTAGTTTTATACACTACCCACCAATCCAAAAGACTTTATTAAGAGGAGTTGTTGATGCAATTTTAAGTATAACTGAAGCCAGATTGAAGCAGATCAAAATAATGTACCTATTAAAAGGATTGTGTATTGGCTAACCTACATATCCATCCTACTATCCATTATATTTAGCAGCTATCCAAACAACAAAAACTAACAAGAATGTTGCTTCTACTTGCTACAAGATGTCATCAGCATCGGGGATTTTTATTGGTACTATTTTTATTTTTATTTTTATTGGTGTTATTATGGGTACATGTTTTTTTTTTTTTTTTTGCGTAGCACGAAGGGAAAATTTACAATGGCCCATAAGTGTGTTGAAATAACAATGAATTTGAAATGTAATAAAATAAAGAAAATAAAAGTGAAATTAAATTTACTAGTGTGAATATTAACGTATGTTTTTTGATTTGCTTTATGTTATTTTAAATTTTTTAATTATAAAAACTAAAATAAAAAACCGTTAAATTCTTACATCTATGAAACTGTTTTTTTTCAACATAATTTTAAAAATTTTTTTTTTAAATGATGCAGAGCCATTTTGCTTGAATTTTTGTTGCAGATGTAAAATATTTTTGCAAATGCGTATATAACTTTAAATAAATTTTATCATCCTGAACATCAAACGCTCCTTTCTATTCTTATTTATTATCTTAGCTTTTTTTTTATTGCGGCATCATCATACGGAGCTGCTTACCTCTGTGCTGATATTTTTTATTACAAATTTATTAAAATTATTTACCTCATCATTGTTATGTCGCTTGTCATCATAATTCATGTTAAAAGCAGCATTCACAGTGTTTAGAGTTTTGTACAAAAAATTTCTTTAAGTTATGGAATTTTTCACTCTTCAATTTGGCAAAACAAAACCATGCTGTCGTTATTAGCTCATATTGTCAAGAGTTTTTTTACCCTCATTCAAAACAGCCATTAATATAAGAAATAATATATTTCCTCCTTTGTTGATATTAAATTAATAATTTCGGAGTTTTTTTTTTAAGTGCTTAGCTTTTCAATGCTTACGACACCCACTACTGGTGGTGGTTTTATTTTTGTGATTTATGATGTTTATTTGTAAATCTTGACATTTATGGTTGGACATTAAGGCGCTTTAGCGATGTGGTAATTCTCTTGAAAAAAATGAATAATTTATTAAAACTGTTTGCTAATGTATATAAGAGCTTGAACAATGTAAATTGTGTATTTCAATAGTTGCGTAGTTCGTAATAGTAAATCAAATCCAAAATCACAAAAAGAAATAACATAAATTTTCGATTGACCTTAATTGTTGTCGAAAAAGTCAACGTCATACAGTTCAACACTGAACCAAAAACGTACATACAATTAAAGAAAAAGTTCTGTGTTTCAATGACTCATTCATTAAAATAGGTTCAATTTCTTGCGTTTCTTGGTTCAATGAATCTTTTTTCTTAAGTTAAAGGCTAAATAGCAAAGGCGCGTTAGGTCGTTCGCGCCAAACTTAAGAGTAGGAATAACGTCTCTATCAGTAATGGTTTTTGATGTCTTTTTCCACACATAACGATTTCTATCCGAGCCGTGCATGCTGATCTTGCTCTCATCAGTCTTGTGTAAATTTGAGACGCATATGTGGGTGACGTGAAGTCAACAATGGTTTTTTGACTTTTCGGTGGGCTTTGAAACCGATTGTTTTCAGCTGGCGGTTTACGGTCAAGCGGATAACTTCTGTATTGTAGATGTTTTTGAGTTCCTTCTGGATGTCGTTCCCCGATTTGACTACACCAGTAACAACCAAGCACTTAATCAATTGTTTCTTGGCCGTCCACCACGATTCTTACACTCAGAGAAAAATGCTCTTACCTGATCTAGGATCTTTTTACCTGAGGAATTTGGTTAGGAGAGTCAACCACATCGTATTAACATGATCTACGTTACTTTCACGTGACGAATGCGGCTTGCAGGAACATATGTAAAAAATAGAGGCAAAAAACAAAGTAGGTTTATGGGGAAAAAATAATCCGGTAGCTGTCAAGTTCTACTGTTGTAATGCTAAATATGTAACCCGATGCACTCAAGAGAAAACCCCAGGTTTAATTCACCTGAATGGTATATGGTAATCTAAGCCTGACGAATCAGGAAAACTATTATAACTGACAATTGGTTAAATTTACCTGACTTCATTCGGTTCAGCCACAAGAACTGGTTTAAATTTGCTTAAGATAACCACATTTGTCAGTTTCATTTAACAAAAACAGGTTAAATTAACCCGAATGGCATGTGGTAACCTTAACCTGACGTTTCATGTTGGCAAATTTTAACCTGAAATTTAGTTTAAATTTTGTTAAATTAACCAGATTTTTTTCTGGGTGTAGAACCAAAAATTTGGTAATTTTAGGACAATTTTTGTACTGCCACATAGGAAATATCAACGGATATTGCAATGGTGAGGATCGAAAGGCGAACAATTTTACTCACCAATAATTTTTTTGTTTTTAACTAGTGTTAAGTTCAAACTGTAACAAAACTGATCAAATGATTGATGCTGCAAAATTGCGGGCTTCACTCATAGATGGCTTTAGTTGCATTTTTAGGTTTGCTGACGTAATCGAAATGCCAAACACATTTTCTTATTTGATAGTTGGTACATCAACTGTCAATCAGTAAAAAAATTGATGACGACCAAATCAAAGCAATAATCGATTCGGATCGTCCCAGCACAACACGTGAGATTGCAGAGAAGCTTCATGTATCACATACATGCATTGGAAATCGCTTAAAACAACTTTGCTATGTACGAAAACTCGATATATTGGTTACTCATGAACTGAAAGAAAATCATTTAACACAACGCATTAATATCTGCGATTTGTTAAAGAAACGTAATGAAAATGATCCATTTTTAAAACGATTGATAACTGGTGATGAAAATGGGTTGCTTACAACAATGTCAATCGGAAAAGATCGTATAGCAAGCCAGGTGAACTAGCTCAAACAACATCAAAAGCTGATATTCATCAAAAGAAAGTTATGTTATCAGTTTGGTAGGATTACAAAGGAATTGTCTACTTTGAACTTTTACCACCCAACCGAACGATCAATTCAGATGTCTACATTGAACACCTAACAAAATTGAACAATGCAGTTGAAGAAAAGCGGCCCGAATTGACAAATCGAAAAGGTGTTGTATTTCACCATGACAATGCAAGGCCATACACAGTTTTGGTCACTCGGCAAAAATTATTGGAGCTTGGTTAGGATGTTTTGCCACATCCACCATATAGTCCTGACCTTGCACCATCTGATTACTTTTTATATCGATCTTTGCAAATCTACTTGAATGGTAAAAATTTCAATAATAATGATGATGTGAAACCGTACCTGGTCCAGTTATTTGCTGACAAAAACCAGAAGATTTATGAACGTGGAATTCTGGTGCTGCCTGAGAGATGGCAAAAGGTCATTGCTCAAAATGGGCAATACATTACAGAATAAAGTTATTTCGTTCCATGAAAAAATTGAAACCTGATATGTGATCAGTTTTGTTACATACTGTATAAACATTGTTATTTTAGCAAGGATATGTAAAAATTCCTCGAATATACCTTAGTTTTTTATTAATTTTTTTTTTTTTTTTGTTATTTAGGACTTCAAAATTGTTTGCTTATTGTTTTTTGTTATTTTTTTTTATATAATAAAACTGAAATATGTATGTGCCTCAGCAACAAAGCAAAAGCTTATTTAATCATTATAATAATAAGTACTCTCGCGTCCGAAAAAATACTTTCTAAAGAGTAAAAGTCCCCTCGCAAATTATCAAATATTATCACTGCTTTATAATGGTTAAAAAATTTTTTTATAGTTTTTAAGGAAACTTCTTGTATAATTCAATGAACTGCGTCCAAAATTCCATATTTAAAACATGATGAAATTATGCTAGCTTTATGTCTTGATCCGAGATTCAAGGTAATATGTTTTCAATGTTTATATATTTATCTGTGGCACCTGTACATAGTGGGCTAAGAACGAAAATTGCGTTTTTAGGAAAACTTTATTAAAACTCTCTTTTCAGAAGTAAAAGCTCAAAATTAGAGTATCACCTCACGATTCATAAAGGAATATCCTTCATTGCAATGGACAGAACACTTATCCCGTTAGACACAAGGAAAGATAAAAAAGTACCATTTTAGTGATGCAGATAGTTCGAAATTTACAAAATTTGACTTAGCCCACTATGCACAGGTGCCACAGTTATATATATTGAATCTGAATCCACCAAATGTGCCAGAACGGCGACCAACCGAATACTTTTGGGCTTAAAAGGAACAGAAAGCTACAAAACATTGGAAATGCAACGAAAACTATTCCTGAAATGAAAACCATGTTGCGTAAGGCGTCCTCAGAATTGACAGAAGCGGTTGTACAAAATTAAATGGATGGTGAAAAGCAGCCACTTAATTAATAATATTTTTTGCGTAAATGCAATTTAAATATGTATTTAGGCATTGGTAAAAATGTGAATTAAATAAAATTCTCCATTTCTTTATAAGAAGGGTTTTTAATTTTGCAAAACTTTCTGTATTGGTTCTGATATCTGACCGTTTGGTTTTTTTAACTACCATACCAGCCAATATATTTGTAAAAACCTCGAGTTTTAGAGTTTATTTCAAACCATTCCAGCTCTTCACTTATCCCGTGAAGTTGGCTATCGCTAGAGTCGAAATATTTGGGGAATCATCATTACATAAACCAAGGATTAGTTTGAGGAACCGACACGAACAATTTTTTTTTCTATGAAGCGTAAGACGCCTTAAAATGTACATTCGGCCGAACACTACTACTATTTATTAAAATTAAGAAATTTTTTTAGTTATATTGATTTTTAAGAACCTTTTCTTACAGCCAAATGAACGTTTCTTTAAATCAAGAAAATAGTTGTTCTTTTCAAACAGAGAACAAAAATAAACAATAACAAATCGTTCCATTTCGTTACGTTTCGATCTTTTAAGCGTATGAAACAAAAACGATTGAGATAATATAAGAACGAATGAGCGTCTGTTCTGTTTTTCGTTTGCTGTTACGCGCAAAACTATAAACAAAACAAAAAATTGAATAACCAAGAGACACAAATGAAACCGAAACAACGCTTCGTTAAACGATCGTCGGATTACAACAAAATAAATATTCTACTTCGCAGTCTTTTGCGCTCTTTGTATTTTTGCTTCGTTTGTAGGTGTTCACACATCAGTCAAATGATTGAAGTATATCGCGATTTTTTACTCTCTTTAATTCTCTCTGAAAATTTTGATTGACGCTTGCTCACACACGATTTTTTGATTGAAGCTCCGACGCGGGCATTTGTTACTTTTCTGCTACCTACTATTTTGTGAATTTATATCGTGCTGTGTGCATCACTTTATTTGGGTGTTTCTTTTATTAAGTTGTTTCGTGTGTATAATAATTAAACAAAATGGAAAACAATAGCGGAAATATAGTTGATCTTTTAGGATTACAACTGATCACATTAGGAAATCTATACGCCGGAAATTATACCTATTTGAATGACTATCGGATGCTAGTCATAAAAAAAACAAAAGAATTAATGAAATAATGGCAGGATCTGAAGAAACTACACCCCTTTTTCACTTCAAAACACTACCTTTGTTTCCAGTTAACTACTTTTCTTGATATAATTGCCTACTAAAAAGCAGACAAGTAAAATAATGCAACCCTTTGACTGATTGATGCAGGTCTGGAGTTCAATCAAAATTTTGACTGACGAGAGAAGACTTTGGAGTTCATTTTTCCTCTGGGATAAAGTTAATTTTTTTTACATAGGAAAGCAACAACAAATTTGGATTGATTCAGTCATTTGACTGACGTATGAACACCTCCTTTCTTTAGCAAAATTCTTAAATTCTCAGCAAAATTCTCTCCTTCCTTTGTTTTTTAATATCATATTTTGATGTGAAGCAACAAAAACAAAAGCCACGTTCACGCTGTGTGCAAACAAGTCTTGTGTTATCGTTCATTGCCTCATATGCATAACAGTGATCATTAAAGAAACGTTTGTTTTGGTTTCGTTTTTTATACTGACACATTAGCAAAAATTATAAAAATTACGTTAGCTCTCTCATTTACTGAAAGTTTTCGTGTTTCGTTCGCCCTCGCCAAGGTATATTTTACAAGGTAGTGCCGTCTCGGAGCGGTGGGTACCGCAGCTGTCAAATACATATAATATAACAATTTACAAATTGTGTTATTTGTTTTGCTTCTATCCGTAAAAACCTGGTTTTGACAGGTGCGGTATCCAGCACAAGTGAGAATTTTAACTACTAGCACTACCTTGTCTTATTCTACCATGGCCCTCACTAACGATTCGAATGAAAAATATCGACTTTGTATCACTCTCTAAGAGATCGGTTCGGATATCGTTTCATTTATTTTCGTTCTCTGGTTTCAAATAATATACTCATTGAAGGAATATAAAGAGTTCATCAACTCAAGAAACAGATAATTTGACCTAAGACATTGAGTTAGATTAAAATATACAATTCATTGTACCAAAAATCTGATTGAATTAAAGTAAAAAATTCCTAAATTTCATAAAACTGATGCAATGAAATTATATTTAAGGGGTTTTTGTAAAGAAACCAAAACATCCACCTTCAGCTAATTTATTGCAATTTGCACCTGACCCATGCACATCGTTAAAAACAAACAACAACAAAAAAATCTGCTGTTGTTAGTTAGCAGAAAATTCGAAAAAAAACAAAATGAAAAAAACAAAGAAATTGCTGTTGCCACTCAGCTGCCAATGCTTTTACTAGTGTTTTTGTTGCTATTGTACTATTTATATATTTATAAATATTCTAAACTGCAATTATTATTATTGTTGTTCTTGTTAATGTTTTTTTTAACATAACGAGCGCACATTTATTTTCTTCAGTGTCCTTTCAACTGAAGCTGGGTTTTATGATGCAAGGCGATAGTCTGGAAAATTTTTATTGAACCAACAACAGTCACCACTGAACGAACTCATGTCGAAAAAGAATAACGCAAATACAACTACCACACAAACCAATTTAAACAATGGAGCAGAATAAATAATAGTTAACAACTCACACACTCACACTCACTCAATAGCCATAAAGCAAAACACCAAAAACTGCCGTTGATATTCTAGACTTCCTCCGGTTTTTGCGACAGTGTGTGTGTGTGTGTGTTTCGGCAAGAAAGTGTTGTTTAAGGACATTTAAGAACACCTTGTTGGGCGCGTCTGTCCTAACCCTGTAGGAAAATCAACTAATTTAAAAGTAGTTGGTAAAGTAGTTTTTTGTCAACCACAACTAGTTGAAATTCTGACTTTTTTCCATAAAACGAACTAACATATTTTGTATGGTGATGTCCGCTAAATAAGTCAAATGACTTTCGTCTGCATATATTTACAGCTACTTGTTAAATTAGTTAAATTTAAATTATTTTTTAACTACTTTAAAATAAATCACTTGAGCTCGCATATATTTTCAACTACTTGTTATATTAGTTATATTTAAAGTATTTTTTTAATTACTTTAAAATAACCAATTGAAACCTATTACTGATGGCCTAAAGTTAATAATATTTGATGAAATAACATGGTTAAATATATATAAACTTGTAATGTAATAAAAATTTGCAATTAAAACATGTCAAAATCTGAGTAGTTGCCGCCTTAATATAATTCAAAGTAGTTTATCAATCACTTGTTTTTAAGGGTGTGTGCGAATTGAACTAAATTGCTACCTAAACTAAATGAAGGTAAAACAGTTAAGTTTTATTAAAGCTAATTAAGGCTAATTACAAATAGGTTAAAGGTTGAGAAATGCCATTATTTTCTTCTCTTAAGAAATGGCATTAATTTAGCAAGCATTTAGGTAGCTCGGAATTTTTCTAAATTAATTTAGGAAACACTGCTTTATCGACACAATTTAGTTTAGGTAGCAATTTAGTTCAATTCGCAAACACCCTAAGTAGTATTTCAATTACTTCATATATAATGCAACAAAAACTATTTAGAATTGAAGTGGATGCCGCCTTAATATAATTCAAAGTAGTTCATATACTGTTTAATTTTAAACTAGTTTATTAATTAGTTGTTTTTAAAAACAAGTTAGTTTGTTCCTATAGGGAATGGCTGAGCACGGTGTTTGTGTATTTGTGTGTTTGTGTGTTTCTGGCGATTGGCTAAGGTCGTTTTTGAACATTCAAGGCAGATATATATTAAAATTCATTTGCTGCTCATTTTATGTGGTTTTGCAAGGTGTGCAAATGTATGTGTGTGTTAATGTGTCGTTGTTTTTTTTTTGTGACAAAGTGCGATCATTATAATTTGGAAAAATAATTAATTTATACATTAGTTAAATAAATAGCACAGTCAAATGGCTTTTTTTTTTAAATAAAGTACCCATTGTTTATTTCCTAAAAAGGACGTTACACAAGCAATACTTGCTGAATATAACAACATTCTATCATTTTAGTACGTTTTATTTTATTTTTGGTTTTTTTTCTTTTTTTGCACTGAGAGGTAAAAGGAGTTGCCATAAGGCAAGAGTCAAAAGTCACAAAATATTTTTTTTTTATTTTTCTTCTAAGGATAGGCAAATGAGAAATAGTTGTGCCTGATTTGGAATTAATTGGTCAAGTGATTTCACAGATTTCACTCTCACTACAACACTTTCAAAAACACACTTTGAAAAAAGGCTTTATACACTGAAACAAAAATTGTTTTGAAAATCAATGAACTCCATTCAACAAACGAAATTCATCGATTTAAATGAACAATTCATTGGCTTCATTGTTTTCATGATTTTTTTTTTTTTAGAGACATGAATAATGTTGGTGTATTGATTTCATATACATGTTATAATTTGTCTTCTTAAGTATATTTGGAAAACAAAAAAATTAAAAATTATCGATAAATAAATCCGTGGCAGTGATTCTTCGGAAGCGCCTCGAAAAAAAGCTGTTTTGCGGTGAACACGATTAGAGGTTAGCGGATCATCTCAAAAAAAAAAAATTCGAAATTAGAGTAAAAGGTAATATTTTTACCGAGGTATTACCGACAGATTTTCACGCTACGACAAATCCTGGAGAAAACCCACGAAAATCAAATTGACACACACTTTCTCTGTATCGATTTTAAAGCTGCGTTAGAAAGCTCGAGAAGGGATTGCCTATACGCAACAATGTCTGAGTTCGGTATACATGCAAAGTTGATAAGACTTTGCAGAATGACGTTGAGCAACACACGCTGCTCCGTCAAGGTAGGAAATGACCTCCCCGAAATCTTCAATACCGAAAGAGCTTTCAGACAAGGCGATCCACTGTGTTGCGATTTCTTTAACATCATCATGGAGGCGATGGTACGAAAGGCCGATGTGCATCGTAATGGCACCATTTTCTACAAAGGCGTCCAGCTCCTTGCGTACGCTGATGATATTGATATTGTCGGCAGAACCAAGAGAGATGTTACCGCTGCTTTCGCCGCTATCGAAAAAGAATCAGCCAAAGTGGGTTTGACGATAAATGAGGGCAAAACAAAATATATGCTGTCTACAAACAAGGGAGCTCGGCGTTTAGACTCCCACGTTTCATCCGGCAGCTATAACTTTGAAGTAGTCAAGGAGTTCGTTTACCTTGGCACCGCCATTAATACCAAAAACGAAATCAGCCTGGAGATAAAGCGAAGAACAATAATTGCTAATAGGTGCTACTACGGGCTCAGTAAGCAACTAAGTTCCAGAGCCCTCTCTCGATCGACAAAACTAACACTCTACAAGACGCTCGTTCTACCTGTGCTGCTTTATGGCGCTGAGGCATGGGTAGTTTCGCAAACTGACGCAGCCGCTCTGGGGGTGTTCGAGAGAAAAGTTCTTCGCAAAATCTTCGGTCCTGTTCGAGTCGGCGATGACTATCGCATCCGAATGAACCACGAGCTGTATGAGCTCTACGATGACATTGACGTAGTTCGGCGTATAACTGTGCAGCGACTACGCTGGCTGGGTCATGTCCATCGTATGAACGACGAAGCTCCAGCGAAAAAGGTGCTCGAGACGAGGGTCGCTGGTCAACGACGACGAGGGAGACCATGCCTCCGATGGATGGACCAGGCTGAGGAAGCCCTAACCGCACTTGGTGTATCCGATTGGAGAAGGCGCGCGCAAAGCAGAGGCGCCTGGCGAGAGCTGATGAGGTCGGTTGAAACCCGGACACGGGTTGTTACGACCAACTAAGTAAGTAAGTAAGTTATAATTTGTCTTCTTAAGTATATTTGGAAAACAAAAAAAATAAAAATTATCCTTAAATAAATCCGTGGCAGTGATTCCTTGGAAGCGCCTCGAAAAAAAGCTGTTTTGCGGTGAACACGATTAGAGGTTAGCGGATCATCTCAAAAAAAAAAAATTCGAAATTAGAGTAAAAGGTAATATTTTTACCGAGGTAATACCGACAGATTTTCACGCTACGACAAATCCTGGAGAAAACCCACGAAAATCAAATTGACACACACTTTCTCTGTATCGATTTTAAAGCTGCGAAAGCTCGAGAAGGGATTGCCTATACGCAACAATGTCTGAGTTCGGTATACATGCAAAGTTGATAAGACTTTGCAGAATGACGTTGAGCAACACACGCTGCTCCGTCAAGGTAGGAAATGACCTCCCCGAAATCTTCAATACCGAAAGAGCTTTCAGACAAGGCGATCCACTGTCTTGCGATCTCTTTAACATCATCATGGCGGCGATGGTACGAAAGGCCGATGTGCATCGTAATGGCACCATTTTCTACAAAGGCGTCCAGCTCCTTGCGTACGCTGATGATATTGATATTGTCGGCAGAACCAAGAGAGATGTTACCGCTGCTTTCGCCGCTATCGAAAAAGAATCAGCCAAAGTGGGTTTGACGATAAATGAGGGCAAAACAAAATATATGCTGTCTACAAACAAGGGAGCTCGGCGTTTAGACTCCCACGTTTCATCCGGCAGCTATAACTTTGAAGTAGTCAAGGAGTTAATAATTTAATAACAATAAAAACAATAACAACAATAACATTAATAACAATAACGAAGTCAGCCTGGAGATAAAGCGAAGAACAATAATTGCTAATAGGTGCTACTACGGGCTCAGTAAGCAACTAAGTTCCAGAGCCCTCTCTCGATCGACAAAACTAACACTCTACAAGACGCTCGTTCTACCTGTGCTGCTTTATGGCGCTGAGGCATGGGTAGTTTCGCAAACTGACGCAGCCGCTCTGGGGGTGTTCGAGAGAAAAGTTCTTCGCAAAATCTTCGGTCCTGTTCGAGTCGGCAATGACTATCACATCCGAATGAACCACAAGCTGTATGAGCTCTACGATGACATTGACGTAGTTCGGCGTATAACTGTGCAGCAACTACGCTGGCTGGGTCATGTCCATCGTATGGACAATGAAGCTCCAGCAAAAAAGGTGCTTGAGGCGATGGTCGCTGGTCAACGACGACGAGGGAGACCATGCCTCTAATGGATGGACCAGGCCGAGGAAGCCCTAACCACATTTGGTGTATCCGATTGGAGAAGGCGGGAGCAAAGCAGAGGCGCCTGGCGAGAGCTGATGAGATCGGCCGAACCCCGAACACGGGTTGTTACGGCCACCTATGTAAGTAAGTAAGTAATACCGAAGAGTTTTTTTTTAAATGTTTTTTTTTTGTAGCGTTTTGATGCCAAAAACGCGATTTTCGAAATTAAGGTTATTTTATTATTTTAAAATAGGAAAACAAAAAAAGAAAAAAACGCTTTGGAATTACTTGTTGATTTATGTGTAGAAATAGTGTAAACAATTTCAAAACGATCGGTCAAGTAGATTTTGCGGCATCGTGTTCACCGACTTCAAAAATGTTGTCCAGAAAATCGATTTAAAGTTTCGATTTTAAGTGAGGCCCGCTAACTTGAAACGCTGTATCTTCGTTAGCTTTAGAGCGATTTACTTGAAATTTATACAAAATACTTCTGAAATGTTGTACATTCAGAAAAAAATTAAAGAAAAATATGCCAAAAACAGTACCATCCCCTTAAAGAGCATTTGTTTTCATTGTATTATTCAATGTTTGTAAAATTTTGCGTTCATGGAAATTTGAAACAACACATTTTCTTAAAAAATTGTTCTAACTTCCAAAGGACTCATGTTCTGAACTTGTTCTAACTTCCAAACGACTCATTTTTTTTAAATTATCAATGAATTTTCAAAGATCTTAAGATCTTTAAAATTAGGAACTATTTCCTTGATTTAAAGAATCGATGCTTTGGCTGTTAGTAACAGTTCATAACATCAAGAAAAGTTATTTATTATTACAATGAACATAGATTCATTGAATCATTGAACTCGTAGAATGAACTAATTCATTGGAATCAATAACTTTTTTCTTATGTACGTTTTTGGTTCAATTGACACACTTAATGACACACTACACCTCATTTTTCTTAAATGACACAAAAGTGCGGATTTGCATCAACAAAATTTAATTGCTCATAACTCAGCAAAACAAATAGAACAATTCCCTATTCGTAGGGTATGAATTACGAAATTTTCCGAGGAGTCCATTGGTGAAGTGAATTTAGTATTTTTTTTTAAAAAGACCTTTCAAAAAATCAAAATAAGGTCGTGTTGAGCTATGGTTCGGTTGTTGTCATTGCTATTTTTTGCTTTATTCTCGCTTCTACACAAGAAAAATCCTGTTTTATTTATCATTTTATTTATGTTGGCTGTGTTTATAGAGAACCATTTAGAAAATAAACTGAAATGAATTTAGGTTAAGTTAGGTTAATCCGGCCGCCTCCTGGCGGAGGCTCACATAGACCAATTCTGGTCCTTAGTGGTACCGAGTGTAAGGAACCTGTAGGGAGTTAGTTAAAATCGGTGAAGATTTGTGATGAATTCACAAATCTAAGGAGAATTTCTAGAGAGATTTTGGCCACATGTTGTAGTGACGCAAACGTCGGTGAGCCTAAGTATTTGAGTCTCGACCTAAGTAGAGCGAGGCATGTGTATTGTAGGTGTTCCAGGGTTTCAGCGGTGCCTGGATTCTTGCACTTCTTACAGTTGGCATCCGTTGTGATGCCCACTTCTTACGTGAGTTGCCGCCATGCAGTGACCCGTGAGGACACCAACCAGTGTCCTGCATTCTCTGCGCTGTCGTGCCAGGATGAACATAGTCCGTTTATTGCATCGTGTATCAGACATGATTTTTGAGATTATGCATGTTGTCGTATCTCTCCATCCACGACTCACTGCTTGTGCGGCCCTATCCTCGAGGTTTCTGTACAGCTCTTGCAGTGGGATAGGTACTTGTTGTAGTGACTCTGATCCCAGCCCGGCACCGTCCTTTGCTAGTCCATCTGCCTTTTCATTTCCGTTAATGCCCTGGTGGCTTGGAACCCAGTAGATACGCACTCTCTTTGAAGCGTACAGTGCATCTAGTGCTTCCCTGCTTGCCAGGGCATTTGTGGACCTGATGGTAGCGGAGCAAATGGAGTTGATCGCCACTTGGCTGTCTACAAGGATGTTAATATTGGCGTGATGTGTGCTTATGTTAAGGGCAGTCTCTGCGGCCTTCCTTAGAGCGAACACTTCCACCTGGAAGATACTGCAGTGGTCCGACAGTTTATAAGGCTGACTTATCGCTGGTTCTGCACAGTAGACTGCCGCTCCCACTCCCGTGTGCAGCTTAGAGCCGTCAGTGAATATTTTGACGGCCCGTTGTGCTTGTTATATACCGTGGTACCAGTCGTTTGGTCCTAAGCGTATTGATGTTCTTGAGTCTATCACTGTGCGAGGATCATGTAGTCCTTGCTACAGGATAAATCCTTGCTGATAGTACAATGCCCAAACCTTTGTTTGTACATGTTATTTGCCGCCGTAAGGCGCTGTGCCGTTTTCCCGGCTATTAGTTTTGCGTGTATGTCTAGGGAGTCCAAACATAAAATTGTTTCTAGTGCTTTCGTTGGAGTTGATTTCAGCGGCCCTCTTATGCAGATCATTGCCTGCCGCTGTGTTTTCTCCAAGTGTTTAAGGTATGTTGACTTTTCCACCGCCGGCCACCACACGATAATTCTATAGAGTAGAATTGGACGAACTACCGTTACGTAGATCCAAAGCATCAAAAAGGGTGAGAGACCCGAAGTGCTGCCCAGCATCTTCTTGGATGCGTATAGCGCATTGGTGGCTTTCTTCACTCTCTCATTGACATTAATTCTCCATGATATCTTCGAATTAGGTAAATTGCGAAAAGATCCCAGATAGTGACCTCCACAGTTGACCGATAATTGGTGGAATCGCTCATATACATAACATTCCATACACACATACACGTCTGCTCAAAGTTTTTAAAAGAAGGAAGTGAAAGCGAACATCGCGCTTTTTAACAGCTTCTTCGATTTGATCGATTGGAACTCTGACGTACCGGGCTTAAGCGCTGTAGAATCTACAACATAAGCGGAATGGATTAGAAATACAAAATGTTTTTTACATATTCTGGAATAGTTTAACAACAGAAATCAATTAAAAATATTCAATTTTCAAAAAATTGTTTGCCTAAAACCTCCCTTAGGTGTTTTTTGTGATTTTTTTTTAAAGGAAAGAAACAAGCAATCGTCGTGGTATTGCGGGTATGATGATACCCAAGATGAAGATGAAGCTCGTAATTCGTGTCTGAAATCAAAAAACCTAAATTTTTTGTGAATATTATAAACTTACTTCTATGTTAACCAAAAAAATCCGAAAGAAATTATGAAGTAAAAATTAAAGGCAGTTTTAAACTAGGCGTCAATTTAGTAAATTGAATTGAATTGAATTTACACGAAAAAATAATTTTACTTTCCCTCCCCCCTTCTCCTTTAAAACATAGTAAAAAAATACTTTTTTTACAAACATGTAGATTCACAACGAAGAGAATTCAATACTACAGAGACTGCAATTTGAATCATTCCGATATGTTGTATAATTTTATTTTTAAATATTGTTTGTAAGCAAGAAAAAAAACCCAAAAATTAAAAGTGGAGAAAAAGCAATTTAAAGTTTCTATTTAACTCGAAGCCGCTTTTAGTTCCTCGCTTACATGCTCGATTTGAGGCTCTTACAGTTCCAATTCAGATTTAAAGATTTCACAGCATGTTTTCCAGATGATTAACTATTTTTTAAAGCATAAAAAATTTTGGGCCAGAAAATTTCAAATAACATGTATATCCTCCCTTATGGCAAAATACTAAATTTTGCCGCTCAGTGTTATAAATAAAATTATAATTTTCTTCTTTTAAGAGCACCAAAAACTGTTAGCATTGACTATAAGCCTGATGCTTAATCATACAATTAATTATAACTTAAATGAGTTCGCCTTTTTGGTACTCGCTATCCGTACCTTCTTGTGTGTCCCTTTTATTCTTAGTTTTGAACACGCACAAACAGCAGGTTAACAAAAACATTCACAGCCTTAACTTAAATTCTGTGCTAATTATTTGTTTTATTTATTTACTAATAGGATATTTTCCGCATAGTTGCCAACTGTGTCGTTATTGCAAATGTGTTTATTCTCGTTAATGAGAGAGTTTGTAAATGTACTTACATAAATCCAAATAATAAATAAAGTAATATGAACAATCACCACAATAGATCGGTTAAATGTGGTAGCAACAGCAACAGTAATAAATGCTAAAGAGTTCACATTAAATTAGAACCCCGCAACACCCCTTATGTCGTCGGTAAAATTAATACCGCGCAAGACAAATAAACATTTAGATGTTGCATACATACCCAGCCAGCATTTCTTGAAATTTTTGAACATATAAGAGTGGTGTTCGACTCTTCTCCGTGATGATGACAGTCGAAAGTGCGCTCGTTTTCTAATCGAAAAGGACTCTTTGTTCGGAGGACTCATTTTCAAGCACTATTGTAGCACTATGTTAATATCTTTATCTGTGCGTTTATATTTCAGATGAGAAATATCTAAGAAAGAAATCTAAGTTCAAATTCCGAAATAGTACTACTGTAATCGTATTTCTTATTAAAGAAATAATAAAGCATTTTTCGGCGCTTGGCTTCTTCTGCATGCCCTTCGAGCTGTAAGAAGAAGCTAATTCATCCGTGAAGATTTTTCTTACAGCTGTCCTCATGAATTACATTTGGCCATCACCATCTGTTTCCTCAATAAATTGTATCTAAAAAATATATTATAAATTAAAGTTATACTTCGTTTCCTTAGTTTCCATTCTATACTCATTCCACACACATTATATACGCATTCCATGCACATTACATACTCATTCCATACCCAATACATACCCCTACCTAGTCCATGCCCTTTCAATACCCATTCCATACACATTCTATACCCATTCCATACTCATTCTATACTCATATTCAATATATTAACTTAGTGCATGTTGTATACCTTCACTTTCACTTTCATCGGAGCTTTTTTATTTAAAACATTTAAGTTTACGTCATCAAAATAACTAAAATTGTAATTTTTTTTGGCAAATTTCCGAACTGCTACCTTTTAATTTTTTTGGCGACATTAATTTTTAGCTTATTTTTTTATCTAGTTTTAGTTTTAGTTTGTTTCAATTCGTCTAATTTTCCGTTATCTGCCACAAGACAATGGGAATGAGTCAGTTTTTGCTCACTTAGAGGATCAAAATATGCTTCCGCAGACGGCATATACCTACACTTTGTTCAATATCCCGTTAGTTGCCACGAAAAAATCGAATCAGTTTTTGATAGTTTAGCGGATCAAAATGTGCTTCCGCACACGACATGTATTTTATTTTTGTAGATCATGAAGCGGAGCCGACAAAGACTCCTTTGAGCGATTGGCGTGTTGTTTTTGACTCTTCTCCGCGATGGTAACTGTCGAAAGTGCGCTCGTTTTCTGATCGAAACGGACGCTTTGTTCAGAAGAAAATGATACCCTACTCGCGACTCTTCTTGAGCAGTCTTTTTCGAATCGTTTTGTGATCTTGAATATGATTAAGAATTGATTAAAAATCGACTTATTTTCGAGTCGTTTTTTGATCATTGATATGACCAAAAAAAAATAAAAAATTGACTCGAAATTTAATCTTCAAGAAGAGCCGCGTGTAGAGTACCATTTTCTCTCAAAAAAATAGTGTTTTTCGATCAGAAAATGAGCGCGCTTTATATTGTTAAAATACAGCTGAAAACGCTTCTAATTTGTTTACAAATTTCATAAAATGCAAAGTAGATTTAGTTTGCTGCTATTCATCCAATAAGTAGGACAAGTAAGAAAAAAACAAAATTTTGATAAAACTCGGTTATATTATTTAACATATTTGCCTTCGAGTGCTATACAAGGAGTATAGCGACTTTCCAACTTTTCGATACAACTTTTATAGTACGACTGCTCTTTCCTGTCAAAATAGGCCTCAGTTTCAGCGATTACTTCATCATTGGACTTGAATTTCTTTACAGCAAGCATTCTCTTGAGATCTGAAAACAGGAAAAAACCGCTGGGGACTAAATCTGGAGAATACAGTGGGTGGGCAAGCAATTCAAAGCCCAATTCATTCCATTTTACCATCGTTTCCATCGATTTGTGACACGGTGCATTGTCTTGGTGAAACAACACTTTTCCTTTTGCAAATGTGTCCGTTTCTTGGCGATTTCTGCCTTCAATCGATCCAAAAGTGCACAGTAATAGTCACTGTTGATGGTGGTTCCTTCTTAGAGATAGTCGATGAATATTATTCATTCAAAATACAGTCGATCCAAAATACAGACGCCATCACCTTACAAGCCGACTGTTGGGTCTTTGCTCGCTTTGGATTCGGTTCGTCGACTGCTGTCCACTCAGCTGACCACTCTTTTGGATTCTGGTGTTATAGTGATGCCATGTTTCATCCATTGTTACATATCGACGATAGAAATGCGATTTTATTGCGGTTTTACAGCGTCAAACACTCCTCTGAAGCATCAATTCGTTGTTGTTTTTGGTCGACTGTGAGCTCACGCGGCACCCACTTTGCACAGAGCTTTCGCTTACACAAATGTTCGTGTAAAATGGTAAAAACACTACCATCTGATATCTTAACAATGTCAGCTAGCTCGTGCACCTTCAATTGGCGATCGTTCATTACAAATTTGTGGATTTTTTTTTTATGTTTTGTGGAATAACAGTCTGATTTGGGCGTCCACTGCGCTCTGTATTTGTGCTGGGGCGACCATGTTTAAATTCAGCAATCCACTTTTCTTCCATTTATTTTGATGGAGCAGAGTCCGGATAATGTTTATCAATCCATTGTTTGGTTTCCACTGTATTTTTTTTTTATCAAAAAGCAATGCTTTATCAAAAACCATTAAAAATTTATTGGCTTGTTTATTTAATTATACATGTTATATATAAAAAATAAATAAAGACTTACTCTACAGAATGTAATATTAACTGCACTTCACAATTGCACTGATTAAACTTAACGAAATGAAGTTTAATAGTTTCGTTTGTTACAATTCGTCTAATTTTCCGTTAGTTGTCACAAAACAATCAAAATATGCTTCCGCAGACAGCATATACATATTTTGTTTTTGTTATATTTTTTTGCACACACTTTGTTCAATATCACGTTAGTTGGCACGAAAAATGAAATCAGTCAGTTATTGATCACTTAGCGGATCAAAAAATGCTTCCGCACACGACATGTATATTGTTTTTGTAGATCATCAAGCGAAGTCGAAAAAGACTCGTTTGGGTGATTGGCTACAAAACAGTCATCCAAATGCTGGCTGGGCTTATAAATATAAAATACGCTGTGTGAAGGTGTGTGTGTTTCTTAATGAGCTGCATTAAATCAAGTTAACTCAATCGTAGTTGAGTTAATGCGTTACACTAAACATAATTACGAAGTTTGTTAAGAAGTTATTTTTTTGACAACAGAAGCAATTCCATTAAAATGCTGCTAGATAAATTAAATATGCCACGAACTATCATCTCTATACTTCTATCTTCCTGAAGTATTTAATTAATTTTAAATCCGTAAAAAATTGCAAAAGTCAGTCAAGGTTGGCAGTGACATGCTTTTACAAGATGTTATTTTATTTGTATATTCAATGTCAGCATGTCGTTGTTTGTTTTTCATTGCAACACCATTATTTTTATTATAATGATAATGATTATTTTTATTGTGGAACACTTTAATATAATGAATCCATTGGGAAAATTCGAAGGATAAAAAGTTTTGGCTTGTATTTGGTACAACATGTTTTATTATATGTATAATATAACTTTTTTTTTTTGATGCTGAAGTTTTGTTTTGTTTTGTTTTGTTTTAGTTGTGTTTTTGTTGTGTGTTCTTTTCAGGAATTACATAAAACGATTAGTCCGGAAATTTAAGAACGTATCCCTAGTGATCAATCCGAGTGGCAAGTTTTTATGGCTTTTTGTCTGAATATTTTGTAATGTATAGAAATTAAGATTGGAGTATATACGTAAGGGCGAATTATTTTTTTTTTTTTTTTTTTTTGAATTATTGATTTTCATATTCTACGTTAAATTCTTTGAAACAAAATCTTCGGTAGCATATGAAACTTATTTTCAGCAAAATTTTGTGTAAAGAATTTTAATTTATATGGAAGTGATACGTGACGAATTTAAGAATAACAAACAAATAACGAATTGGCAATTTCAGCCTTGGAATTTTTCAGGACTTTTGCCGAGCTTCTTATAATCAATTGTGTAATTTATTTATTTGGTATGAAAAGCCCCAACATATAATGTTTATTTACAATTATATTTTTACGCTATTTTATTTAATTATTTATAAAACGCAAAAAAGATGCTAAAAATAAAATTATTTCTTAAAGTTAAATTTGCATCATATTGTTTAGGTCTAAGTCGGCTAAAGACATTTCTTATTTTTTTCAAATTTTTATTTTTTTTAGTTTAGTAGTTTGTGTTTTTTCATTGAAAAGTTAGTGGAAATTGAAAAGTTAGTATTTCATTACAATCACAGAGTTGAGGGTGCAATTTTTTTGATAACATATTTTTATTTGAATCGGTAACTACCGTTTTTAAGTCTCCTGAAATTTACTAGTAACAGAAGTGGCGGCCGTGGCATACTGGTTGAAATGCGTGGCTTGTATGCGATAGAACCCAGGTTCAAATCCCACCCAACACAGAGTGTTTTTTTCAATTGAATTAATTTTTTTCTGTTCGGCCGTCACCACCTCTCTGCAGGCAATGGTAAGCCTCAGAGAGTAAAACACAAACGACAAAAACGAAAACTACATCAGTAATATATGCAAATTTTACATTCATATTACAGGTTGGTTGAAAAGTATTAAAAGCAGAAATTGAAATAAATGAATGAATGTGAATTTTGAAATATTTTTTTTTTTATTCAATATAATCTCCCTCGACTTCAATACGCTTACTCCAATGATTCTTAAATCATTTTATACCATCTCTGTAATGGTTTTCCGGAAGCTCTGCAAAATATGGTACCTCGGCTGCAATACCCTATTTATTCGACGAAAAGCGCTTACCACGAAGAAAGCATATGAATTTTTACTAAATTTTAAAAAATACTGAAAGTACTCGTCCATCTGAGATGCCAGTGGTATCAGCAATTTCACGCTTAGTCAAGATTGGATCTTCATAAACAATTCAAACAAAAATAATCTGGTTTTTTTAGTTTTTATATGAAACTAATGCCAGATTCTGAAAAATCACACTTGAAAATTACATAAGAATTTTTTTGCTGAAAAAATTGACCGAAAAATAATAAAATCAATGATTTGAGAAATCAATATTTTGTCCCAAACAAATTTATCTGCTTTAAGGGAAGGTCCTTCCATATAAAAACATGAAAAACTTTCTCAGTTCCAAAATGTGAATGAAACACACATTTGTGGAAATGGAAATTTCTACAATAGTTTATATTTAATTGAGCATTAAAGCTCAATATATTGAGCATTAAAGCTCAATATCAAATTTGTGCGGCTGCCTATGACGCTCATCATCCAAAGAGGGTGGTTCGGTTCTTCCCACTCTAGCTTTAAGTATGTAAGCAATAAAATGAATCTTTGTCGTAACGTGCTTTTTATTTAAAGAATCATAAGTTTTACGATAAAATGGTATAACAAGCTTTTCGATAAATTATATTTGATAGCTAATTTAACACATGTAGCATAAAATGATAAAATCCAAAACTGACATATTTAGTACATACATATATAGCTTGTCGACATCATGTTTGAGTGATGTTATTGACCATTTATCAAGATATTCAAGAAAAAAACTTTTTTCTATGCGTCGGAAACAATGGTCTCTCCTGGGCAAAGAAAGTTGAATGCGGCGGCAGTTGAATTGCTACAACACAAAAAACAGTTGTTTGTTGCTTCTCCAAAATTAATGGTCTTTATGGTGTCCTATATTGTTTTTTATTGCTTATTTCGAACAACATGGGTGGTCCAAGTTTCGCTCATTTTTTCCTTCATAAATTCAAGCATTTAATGCAAAATTATTGATACAGTTATTCACAAAAATAAGCATATGTCATAAATTAAATGAAAATGCTTTTATAGTGAGAAAAATTAAAAGGTTTATTACGATTATTTATTTTGGTATTTATTGGTACATACATAAATGAGCAACTAAGATGCCACAAAAATTGACGTAATAGTCTTAGAAGTAGGACGTAGAGTTATTTAAGGAAAAGATGAAATACAATATTGAAATGCACAAAATTAAGTTCACACTTCTCAAGTTTAAGATTCAAATATCAATTCGCTGTCATATAAGAACTTGTATTAATTTATATTTTTAAAGTAGTGCTGTTGTTAATGTGAGAACAAAAATTTACTCAAATTTGACTTTTAAAGCACTCTTAAAACAAAATCTGGACGGACTCTAGTGATAACTATAGCACTTTCTGTGGTAAGTAGAGAAAAAAAAACACAACGGATTCTTCTCTTTCAACGCTCATATCTCAGTAAATTTTTTTCGGATCGACTTGAAATTTTAAGAACGTTATTTACAGATAGTTATACTTAAAAAATGAAAATTCAACCCTTAATTCAACCCTTAGTCAACCCTTAATTTATTTGTTTTAAATATGAATGAACAGCTGAGCTCAAAAAAAGGACATATAAAGGATTTTTCAAGAGCGATACAAAAGTTTTTTTTTAAATAAAACAAAAACGGTTTTGGATATCAATGAAATTCTTTATTCCTGTGAAAGTACATTCGATGCCATTATGTATGAAACTCGATTTCTTTTGCATCGCCAACACGGGAACGCTTGCTAGGCGCTGAACCCAATTTTCGACGGTTTTCAAGCATAAATCGGCCGATACTGCTGCAATTTCACGTTCGATATTTGTACGAAGTTCATCAACCGTCGCTGCCTTGTTGGCATAGACCATAGACTTGACGTAGCCCCACAGGAAAAAGTCTAACGGGCCAGTCTAGACTGGGCCATTTCGTGAGATAACATGTTCACCAAATTTGGTTTTCAATAAATTGATTGTGACATTCGCTGTGTCCCTTGTGGCGTCGTCCTGTTGAAACCACATATTGTCCAAGTCCATATCATCCAATTCGGGCCAAAAATATTCGGTTGTCATTGAACGGTAGCGATTCCCATTCACAGTGACGTGCCGGTATTGATCTTCAAGGAAGAAGTACGGCCCACTGACGCCGCCGGCCCATAAACCGCACCAAACCGTAATTTTTTCGGGATGCAATGGTGACTCATGGAGTACGTGTGGATTGTTGCCTGACCAATAACGCATATTTTGCTTATTGACGAAGCCATTCAGCCAGAAATGAGCCTCATCGCTGAAGATGATTTTTCGATGAAAATCCGAATCATTTTCAAGTTGTTGCGTAGTACAATTCACGAACATACGACGCTTCTGGTGGTCAAGCGGCTTCAGTTCTTACCAAGATCTTTTCGCAAAATTCTCCACAACGACGTCAGAGAGATGCCCAACGCTTGAGAACGACGTGTGAGAGACACATTTGGGCTTTCTTGAACTGAAGCCTCAGCGAAAGCAATATTCTAGACACTACGGGCACTTCTTTGTCTCACTGGCACGGGAACATTTTGCCTGTGGATTCAAATTTTTTCACTAGACGCTCAATTGTTGATCTGGTAGGACGATTATGACGACCATAAATTGGACGTAGCGCTCTTAAAGTTAAGGCTACTGACTCCGAATTTCGGTAGTAAATTTTAATAATTTCGACTCGTTGTTGGCTCGTATATCTTTCCATGATAAAATGGCAAACCTTACTGAAGAGAAATGTCAAGAAAGCGGGGAAAAATATGGCGTCGTTTGCTGTCCCTATCGGTCTACTTTTGTAGCGTCCCTATTGAAAAACCCTTTACGTCAACACACACATATGACAGATTTTTCACGATAACACTGATGTATACCAGGAAAAACTGGCTTTCTTTTTGAACAACGCAATAGTTTTAATAAAATAACGTATTTGCATTGCCTGTACCTATACTTAATTTTGTGTACTTAAATATTATTGCTTATTGTCTCTTCTCTGAAATATTTTAACCAATTAATGCTGGCTTTTAGTTTTTCATATATATATATGAACATAACAATAAATATCACGGAAAAGAATTCTAATAAACCGTGTGGTCAATCAGTATGAATGAATTTTCATATTTATATTTTCATATATTTTTATTTTTTTTATTGCTGTCGGTTGATTCGAAGAACTCACCACCCGTAGTGCACCAAGACATTTCATTAAGTCTTTTTAAGCTGTCAATTGAGTTAAGGCCTTGACTTAAGGTATTTTGGTCACAGAAGCTAGTATTAGTTACAGCATTTTGTTAGCGCATTAAAAATATAATTTTTCTTGAATAAAGCTTCCATATTTTTCTACGTGTATAGAAAGTTAAAATCGTTTTCAACGATAGAAATCTGAGTATGAAAAAAATTTAATGCTATTTCTACAGAGAGAATACAGAAATACGTCGGCAGAAATGAATATAATATAGACAGTTTGAACTTTACTTTTGCATTTCCATATGTTTTGGATTGCTGTGGTTGGTTAATTAATAAGTGGAAAATATCACCTTAATTTTTTAAAACTTCTTTTTTATTATTATAAAGAGCGCACTTGACTCCGAAAGTTATAGCCCAAAACAAAAATTGACTTTTGAAAGAATATAATTTTTGTTTTAAAGTTGAATCAATGGGTTTATGAATCATGCCCTCTTTGCACACAGATTATGCTGAGGATCCATCGCATTTTAATTACAAAAGAATTCAGTTTAATATTCTGAATATTATCGATCAACCAGGCTGCACTTGTTAACTTCCGGCTGTTTTTTTTTCCAATATTGATAGTTATTTATTTAATTCTAAAATTTTTTATATTACAAATAATACTCAGAAACTTGTCCAATCCCTATGTCGAACTTATGTCCTCGCGTTTTCAAGAAGGATGTGCTGTTTATTGCAACATTGCAGCAGCTTTGTTTACTTGACTAAAATAAATATTATTCATAAAATAATTATTATTTTCATTTGAAGATGGATTTGACTGCAGGCCAATGTTTTTAATAGAACAGTTTAACTCAGCCTTTTTAACCCAAACTTAATTTTCTGTGTTGACTTGGTATCCGTTAAATTAAAAATTGTTCACTTCTGAATTTGTTATTGTAAGTCTAAATCTATTATTTTAATTAACAACTCATTGCCTTCTGTCTGTTACGCCTAGCAGAATAAGTTTGAAGCATGACTTGTATTTAGTTTGCTTCATAGATAAGAACAATTAGATCAGTAGATGATTAACTCCGGGAAGGCTTTTCTATTGTTGAAATTTGTTCATAAGTCATATCTTTAGCCTTCATCAAAAGATTTGATTTTTGTGAAATGTTGCTTCTTTTGCGGTGGACAACCGTCATTCAATTTATCTTGCTCATCTATGCACTCAAGTGCGCTGATTGGTTCAAATCAGAAACAACAGCAGAAGCATTAACAACAAAAATAAAAACCTCAACAACTTTTTTGCAAAGTCACAAAACTATACCATTTTTAATTGTTTCAATGTTTTTGACGTTAGTTTTGCTTTTGCATCAAGTACAAAACAATAAATCAATAAATTGACAAAAGCAGTCACAAAAAAGAAAAAAAAAATCAAAGATAAATTAAAGCGCTTCAAAAAAATGAAATATGTATGCGAAGAACGTTTAGAAAAATATAGAGGAAATAGAACAGCTAGTTCTATATAGAATATAGAATATAGAATATAGAATATAGAATATAGAATATAGAATATAGAATATAGAATATAGAATATAGAATATAGAATATAGAATATAGAATATAGAATATAGAATATAGAATATAGAATATAGAATATAGAATATAGAATATAGAATATAGAATATAGAATATAGAATATAGAATATAGAATATAGAATATAGAATATAGAATATAGAATATAGAATATAGAATATAGAATATAGAATATAGAATATAGAATATAGAATATAGAATATAGAATATAGAATATAGAATATAGAATATAGAATATAGAATATAGAATATAGAATATAGAATATAGAATATAGAATATAGAATATAGAATATAGAATATAGAATATAGAATATAGAATATAGAATATAGAATATAGAATATAGAATATAGAATATAGAATATAGAATATAGAATATAGAATATAGAATATAGAATATAGAATATAGAATATAGAATATAGAATATAGAATATAGAATATAGAATATAGAATATAGAATATAGAATATAGAATATAGAATATAGAATATAGAATATAGAATATAGAATATAGAATAGAGAATATAGAATATATAATATATAATATAGAATATAGAATATAGAATATAGAATATAGAATATAGAATATAGAATATAGAATATAGAATATAGAATATAGAATATAGAATATAGAATATAGAATATAGAATATAGAATATAGAATATAGAATATAGAATATAGAATATAGAATATAGAATATAGAATATAGAATATAGAATATAGAATATAGAATATAGAATATAGAATATAGAATATAGAATATAGAATATAGAATATAGAATATAGAATATAGAATATAGAATATAGAATATAGAATATAGAATATAGAATATAGAATATAGAATATAGAATATAGAATATAGAATATAGAATATAGAATATAGAATATAGAATATAGAATATAGAATATAGAATATAGAATATAGAATATAGAATATAGAATATAGAATATAGAATATAGAATATAGAATATAGAATATAGAATATAGAATATAGAATATAGAATATAGAATATAGAATATAGAATATAGAATATAGAATATAGAATATAGAATATAGAATATAGAATATAGAATATAGAATATAGAATATAGAATATAGAATATAGAATATAGAATATAGAATATAGAATATAGAATATCGAATATAGAATATAGAATATAGAATATAGAATATAGAATATAGAATATAGAATATAGAATATCGAATATAGAATATAGAATATAGAATATAGAATATAGAATATAGAATATAGAATATAGAATATAGAATATAGAATATAGAATATAGAATATAGAATATAGAATATAGAATATAGAATATAGAATATAGAATATAGAATATAGAATATAGAATATAGAATATAGAATATAGAATATAGAATATAGAATATAGAATATAGAATATAGAATATAGAATATAGAATATAGAATATAGAATATAGAATATAGAATATAGAATATAGAATATAGAATATAGAATATAGAATATAGAATATAGAATATAGAATATAGAATATAGAATATAGAATATAGAATATAGAATATAGAATATAGAATATAGAATATAGAATATAGAATATAGAATATAGAATATAGAATATAGAATATAGAATATAGAATATAGAATATAGAATATAGAATATAGAATATAGAATATAGAATATAGAATATAGAATATAGAATATAGAATATAGAATATAGAATATAGAATATAGAATATAGAATATAGAATATAGAATATAGAATATAGAATATAGAATATAGAATATAGAATATAGAATATAGAATATAGAATATAGAATATAGAATATAGAATATAGAATATAGAATATAGAATATAGAATATAGAATATAGAATATAGAATATAGAATATAGAATATAGAATATAGAATATAGAATATAGAATATAGAATATAGAATATAGAATATAGAATATAGAATATAGAATATAGAATATAGAATATAGAATATAGAATATAGAATATAGAATATAGAATATAGAATATAGAATATAGAATATAGAATATAGAATATAGAATATAGAATATAGAATATAGAATATAGAATATAGAATATAGAATATAGAATATAGAATATAGAATATAGAATATAGAATATAGAATATAGAATATAGAATATAGAATATAGAATATAGAATATAGAATATAGAATATAGAATATAGAATATAGAATATAGAATATAGAATATAGAATATAGAATATAGAATATAGAATATAGAATATAGAATATAGAATATAGAATATAGAATATAGAATATAGAATATAGAATATAGAATATAGAATATAGAATATAGAATATAGAATATAGAATATAGAATATAGAATATAGAATATAGAATATAGAATATAGAATATAGAATATAGAATATAGAATATAGAATATAGAATATAGAATATAGAATATAGAATATAGAATATAGAATATAGAAAATAGAAAATAGAATATAGAATATAGAATATAGAATATAGAATATAGAATATAGAATATAGAATATAGAATATAGAATATAGAATATCGAATATAGAATATCGAATATCGAATATAGAATATAGAATATAGAATATAGAATATAGAATATAGAATATAGAATATAGAATATAGAATATAGAATATAGAATATAGAATATAGAATATAGAATATAGAATATAGAATATAGAATATAGAATATAGAATATAGAATATAGAATATAGAATATAGAATATAGAATATAGAATATAGAATATCGAATATCGAATATAGAATATAGAATATAGAATATAGAATATAGAATATAGAATATAGAATATAGAATATAGAATATAGAATATAGAATATAGAATATAGAATATAGAATATAGAATATAGATTATAGAATATAGAATATAGAATATAGAATATAGAATATAGAATATAGAATATAGAATATAGAATATAGAATATAGAATATAGAATATAGAATATAGAATATAGAATATAGAATATAGAATATAGAATATAGAATATAGAATATAGAATATAGAATATAGAATATAGAATATAGAATATAGAATATAGAATATAGAATATATAGAATATCTAGAATAATAATATTCTAGAATATAGAATATAGAATATAGAATATAGAATATAGAATATAGAATATAGAATATAGAATATAGAATATAGAATATAGAATATAGAATATAGAATATAGAATATAGAATATAGAATATAGAATATAGAATATAGAATATAGAATATAGAATATAGAATATAGAATATAGAATATAGAATATAGAATATAGAATATAGAATATAGAATATAGAATATAGAATATAGAATATAGAATATAGAATATAGAATATAGAATATAGAATATAGAATATAGAATATAGAATATAGAATATAGAATATAGAATATAGAATATAGAATATAGAATATAGAATATAGAATATAGAATATAGAATATAGAATATAGAATATAGAATATAGAATATAGAATATAGAATATAGAATATAGAATATAGAATATAGAATATAGAATATAGAATATAGAATATAGAATATAGAATACCTCGTACACCCTCGTTTCCATGGTGCACTATTGACCCAGTATGTTCTTGGCGGAATAAGCGTACCATACCTTCCTTCGAACGAAAGCGAGGGCCTGCAGTAATCAGTCCTTGATGGAATAAAATTGAAGTTGTTAAGTATGGTTGAGTGACCCGTTGTCATACTTTTCCATACTCCCAGTTCTTTAAGACTTATTGACGAACAGGCTGCTGACTGTTTGGCAACCAGGGTTGCAGTGGTAGAAGATGAAGTATGGTATCTAGGGGTGCAGTCGGTGTTGTTCTCAGAGCACCGCTGATGCATATAGGTGCCATTCTCTACACTTTTTGGAGTTGTTCCATATATGTAACCTTGTCTATGGACGGCCACCATATTACTACTCCATACAGAAGAATAGGTCTTATGACCCCAGTATACAGCCAGTGAACGATACGAGACGAAAACCCCCATCTTGTTCCTGTCGCTTTTTTGCAAGTATAAAGTGCCACTATGGCTTTTTTAATGCGCTCTGCTATGTTTAACGTCCAGCTGAACTTTTTATCGAGTATAAGTCTCAGGTACTTTGCGTTATTGGCATGGGACAGAAAAGACCCATTTAGTATGATTGGTGTTAACTCTATTAGCTCTGTTTTAGCCGGATTGACTCCAAGACCACAGGGCTTGGCCCATTGTTCAAGTTCCTTTGCATAATGTCGCATAGAGTAGTAGGAAAATTGTCTCTGACTGCGATTGCTAGGTCATCGGCGTAGGCTGCCACTACACATCCATCTTTCGCAAGAGAAAGTAGTACGTCACTAACTACCAAATTCCAGAGAAGTGGAGACAGAACACGTCCTTGAGGCGTACCTCTTGAGACAGATCTAATGGCGCTGTATGCGCCCAGGTCCGATAGAGCTATTCTACTGTTGAGTAGCTTGTCTATAAGCTCTGTAATGATCTTATTCACGCCCAGTCCGACTAGTGCTCGTCGTATTGCTTGTGGTGTTACGTTATTAAAAGCTCCTTCTATATCTAAGAAGGAAACCAAAGTAAACTCATTATTTAAGAAGGATTTTTTTCTATGGTCCCAACCAGCGTATGTAGGGAATTCCTTTGTTGGAGGCATGCTGTGAAGCCGATAGTAGTGCAGATCTAAGAGGCGTTCTAACGTGTTTAATAGAAAAGATGTTAGGCTAATGGGCCTGAAGTCTTTAGGGGTGATATGTGATGTCTTCTCTGCCTTGGGTATAAAGACCACCTTTGCCTTTTTCCAAGCTGTGGGAATATATGATGGACTTATGCAGCCATTAAAAATTATACGAAGCCAATGTATTATTGTATGCATAGCCTCTTGTAATTCTATAGGTTTAATGCCGTCAGGTCCCGGTGATTTATAGGGTTTGAAGCTGTTTACCACCCATTTTAACTTTCTATCAGAAACGATGTCTTCGACCTCATGCTGGGAACAGCTGAGGTAAGGCAGGGGTGCACATACGGGCGCGCCACTACCAGGGAAGTGCATGTCTAAAAGAAATGTCTAAAAGAGCCGTCCGACCTATTGAGGTAGGCGGGTGTGCATGGTGTGGTAGCAAGAATTTTACGCAGCCTGGATGCCTCTGAAAAATCTTCAATTGCTTCACACAATTGCTTCCAAAAGGATCTTTTAGCTTTCCTTGTTTCGGTTTTGAATATTTTAAGAGCTACCTTATACGCAGCCCAGCCATGTTCCGCTCTCGAGCATTTTGCTGCCTTGAAGACCTTCCTGCAGTTAGTTCTTAGGCCATTCAGTTCAGAAGACCACCATTTTGGTTTAAGCCAGTGAGCGATTCATTGCTGTGTTTAATACATCGACTAGATTTTCGAAATCCATTGCCGATTTTGGTTTATCAATCGCATCTGATGGCAAAGATTTTGCCAAGGTCCTTCTGTAGAGTCCCCAGTCTGACTCTAGGAGTCCCCAGTCCTAATGTTGATAGAGAAGATTGGTTTAGGAGACGTGTTATGAAAGGTATACTTAATACTGCGGTGGTCGGAATAAGAGTGCTCGTCAGACACCTTCCACTCACCAATTTTGTCGAATATGAAGTCTGAGGCTAATGTAATATCTAAGACTTCACTTCTATTTTTAATAACAAAGGTTGGGTCTTTACCCCTATTACATATATAAAGGTTTGTACTAATTAAATACTCAAAAAGTAACTAAACCCTTTCCCACACGGAGTTGTGCGGGGGGTACATACAGACACGATGATATTCAGCTTTATATATTATATGGGTGATAAAAGTTGGCGTGACAAGACTGAAATATATAATAACTCACACACCAAGTTTCACTATAAAACCATGTACAACTCAGGAAATCTAATGATTTCTGAAAAATTTGCGTATTTATATTGCGACCATGCCCATTTTTAGTGCAGTTGCTGACAGCAATCATACAAACTAAATTGTAAAATTTTTGTCGAATACATACAACCAAAGCCGTCTTAAATTTAGCACTTTTTTTATTTGTGGGGTGTGGCGACTGTGTTTTTTTTTTATAAGCCGAGATATTTACTTTAAAAACAGATGATATAAATTTGGTGGCTTGGCATTAATAACTATCTGAACAGAATTTTAGCGTTGTCGTTGGTAAGTTTTCTATACAAAAATTTTGTCCTAAATCTGTACACTGTTGCATTAAAAAAATTTCCCATTTCTAATAATCTTCCTATCCACAGTTTTGGGGCTTCGGAGTTCTTTAACTTGCATCCTAGCTTTGGGTAGATATTTAGAATTGATAAAAAGTTACGGTGCAAAAACTTTTGATAAAAAATAAATTTTTTTTTTTTAATTGGAACCGTTGGTAGACGTTCAGAGCGATTTCGCAATCCAATTGGATTTAAGACCTTCTTGAATACAGCTTTCACAATATGAGCGTAAAAAAAAAATTTTTCCGACTGAACAAAAAGAGTCACCTTAATAGATGTAGAGAAAAAACAAGCAATCCAACTCTAAGCTTTGTTAAAGTCAGATACGGAAGAGCTGAAATAAGTGCACTCAATATTTTCATTTTATCAACACTTGAATGAGGCACATATTATTGTTTGAGTTTGTTGTTGTTTTTGCTGCAGCACAACGCGTTCTTTTTGCAATTTAATGCTAGTGGGATGCATGCTGTCACATTCCTTTTCTTAACATCTTATTTCTTCTTCTACTACTGCTGCTACTGCTGCATTTAGCTAATTTAGTATTTTAGCTCTATTTTTTTTTTGTAATGTGTCCGCGACTTTATCCGCTTAGCAACACTATTTTGCGCGTCTTGTGGAGTAAATTTTTTTCTTCTGCTTTTGTCGCTGGTACTGTCTGCCTTGAAGCTGCGCCAGCAACAAGTTCTATTTAATTATTTTTATCTCTCTCTAACTGACTGTCGCCAAGTCGTCAAAGTTTAATTTGCATAAAAGCAATATTTAAGCTTTAATTTAATAGTATTCATCTAGCTTCAATTAAAGCTGTTCAAAAAAATATCAGCACAATAATAAAACCCAAACCATCTTTTACACTCTTCGATATATCTTCGATATAGCTATGTTACTTTTGAATCTTATCTTTATGAAGTTTTCTACCTTTTCTTTTGTAATAAATTAGTTAAAGATGGTTTTTCCGGTTCTTAATTAAATTATTGTTTTCATATAAAATTTAGACATTGTCTTCAACATGAAGATGTTATGTTTGTAGTCTTTTATTCATTTATCATGTTGTATTAATTAAAGCTATCGTGTTTGAATCTTTTTTTCCTATTTATTATTCATTAAAATATTCCTTGATTTATTTATTCATTCGTTTAGTTATTCTGTGTTTTTACTTTCGAAAATTTGTTATAATTTGTCCTTTCCTTGTATTTTTGGTTATTTATTCTTGGACACGAGCTGAATAAACAACACAGTGAGAGAGAAAGAGAAAAACACTGGAATTGACATTTTTTTCTGATTTTTTTTTTTTTTTTTGTGCTAGAGGATAATTCTATTAACCTTATTAACCTTCATGTGCTTGTCAGTAGTCAACATTTGTAGCATTTTAGCTGGGAAAGTTGAATAAAAATAAAAAAATGACAGCAAAAAAGTCAAATCTTTTCACTAGCTTCCTTAAAAATTAATTTTCAGCAGTTTAGGCTGCTAACGGCATGCAAAAATAATTTATGAGACCCCAGATTTTCAAAATGACCTTCTACAGGTCAGTAGTGTACAAATGTAGTCACCATATAATAATATTGGCTACTAGCAGGCCGCAGTGGTCTGTGGCTGCGCTACGGATGTTTATGTTATCAAAAAAGAGCGGTATCACATTTTTTTACTCCAACAAAATCTTTTGAACGCAGTTCAAACGATCACCGTGTGACATTAGCTCTGAAGACAATGCATGTCAAACGAAATAAAAACATGTTTTCTTTTGTTTTTTCTTGCAGCTAAGCACTGCATTTATATGTATCCCTCTTTTCGCCTTGAGCGTGGCTCATCTGTTTTTATGTTGTGCTGTGCTGGCTAAACAGAAAAAGAGAATAGAGGGGCAGAGAACAAGATGGATATTATTGAAATTATCGCAACACGAACACGTCAAAAGAAAACGATCAAGCAATTCGTGGCATCCGGAATGATTTCCTAAAAAACTTTACACTTTAAATATACTTATATTAAAATTACGAAATAAAAATACCCATATGCCCTGCTGTAGTACAAATGTGACATTTTAAAACTAATTTCATTAAAATCGACCCAGTACTTTTGGAGTTTAGCTGGAAACAAAAATATACACTTCAATTTCATATAATAGTATAAAGTACAGATATAGTTATAATATGTATAAAAAGTCACATCACTTTTTTTAATTAACTAATTAACTCAACATTTTGTCGGGGAAACAGGGGATGAACCTACACATGGCAACGCATCTGACTACCTCAACCTGGCGATGCCAGCATTAGATGCCAGTCGAAATCGTCTCAAGTCGACTCAAACCTCTTCGTGGTGGTTCCTGATCAACGGCAAACTGTCATACGTTAGTTTGACGTCTAACTTGAGCGGCGGGTCACCTGGTCGTAAATAGGTTGTGCGTTGGGTTTGTAGCCCACCACTTAAAAAATATTTCAATGAAAGAATAAAGACACAATTTATCCCAAATTCTGATGACGAGTACCGCAAATAAAAAACTGATAATGATTTACGGATATGCAACTGGAATGTCCGAACTCTTAATTGGGTAGGTGCCTCTATCCAACTGATTGATATCTTGGAAAGATGGAAAGCTGATATCACTGCAATCCAAGAAATCCGATGGAAGAGACAGGATTGCTCTCGGCAAGCATCCTGTGATATATACTATAGCGACCATGCGGAAAAGCTCGGTTTGGGTATGGATTTTAAGTTGGCATGAGATTACGGCATCGCTTCCTACGACTCACTCCTGTGAACGAATGACTTGCCATAATCCGCATCAAGGCTAAATTCCTTCATATAAGCCAAATATGTGCGCATGCTCCGACAGAGGACAAGGACGATGAGATGAGACGATGAGAAAGATACTTTCTTCGAGCGCTTTGAAGACGCTTACGAGCGCTGCCTTTATCACGACACAAAAATTGTGGTTGGTGACTTCAACGCTAAGATAGGCAAGATAGGAATGAGGTAGGAATGAGGCTGATTGATTTTGCCGCAGCATGAAACATGGTAGTAAGTAGCACTAGATTCAAGCATCTCAGTATTTATTAGGCCACCTGGCTGTCCCCTCATCAAAAAATGAGCAACCAAATTGATCGCGTTTTGATTGATAGAAGACACTTTTCCAGGGTATTAGATATACAAACGATCCGTGGTCCCAACATAGACTCGGATCATTATCTTGTCGCAGCTAAGATCCGTACACTTCTGTGCGTAGCAAAGAATGCGCGTAATCCTATACAGAGAAAGCTAGACGTCGACAAGCTGCAATCAAAACGGACAGATGAAGCCTTCGCCACTTGACTTTCACTCCTGCCTAGAGCTTCCAATTTCGGGTCTCAAAAGCAATTTCGGGATGAGTTCGGGATTGATAATTAGGAATCCTTCTAGTCCCGAGATTTGAAAACAGAAGAAAACCAATTTTTTTTAATAAAAAAATTCATAAGCAAGAAATTTTTCATTCCGCCGAAGTGCTCTGCATGAGAGCTTGCAAATAATGATGTCGTTCCATGTGTTGGATTGTTCGAACGCTCGAAAAAATTGTCCCGTTAATTTGCCATCTAACACTGTTGGATGTCATGATCGTTTGAAAGCCCCTAATGTCAAATTTAAGGCAATCCCGGGATTCCGAAAATGCCGGAAACTTAAGCCTTATAATCCCGGGACTGTCGGCACTACAAAGAATCCGAGATCCCGGGATTTGAAGCCCTACTCCTGCTTAAAAACATCACTCCTCCAATCGACGATATATCACATATCCCACTTGCCGAAACTAGTGGCACGACCAAGAGTGTCGCGACGCCACTGCAGAGAAAGACGCTGCCTACAAAGCCATTTTGCAATCGGCTGTAACGCATGCTGCTAAGGAGCATTACAGAGAGAAGAGGAGAGACGAGAGAGGTCTTTTCAGGCGGAAAAAAAGAGTGGCAAAAAAGCGCGAGTGCTAGAAGATTGTGATATATGGCGACAGGAAGGAGGACTGAAAATTCATCGAAAATATAAGACGCATGGTTTTAGTTCCGGGGCCTCTTCGTGCAAGGATGAAAACGGAAATCTAGTGACAGATATCCAGAGTACACTGACGTTAGGGAGGGAACACTTCTCTAGTCTTTTGAATGGCCATGATGACAACACTTCCGCCAATAGAGATGATATCCTGGAAACCCCAATTATGGATGACAGCGTTGAAGTTCCACTGTCTGGCTATGTGAAATGAAGTCTTGACAGCCATAATATGGTCTAAGAACAACATAGCTGGGGGCCCGATTATTTACCCACGGGACTGTTTGAGAACGGAAGCGAAACCGTTCACGAGAACGCTCTCTATAATTGAATTCACGAGCTTCTATGAAGGATATGGTCGGAAAAATGCATTCCAAACGATTGAAACCTCTGTGCACTCTGCCCAATCCACAAGAAAAGCAATCCCACTATTTGTGCCAACTACCGTGGGATAAGCCTCCTAAATATCTCATATAAGATGGTCTCAAGCGTGTTTTGTAAAAGACTGAAACCTATCATAAGCCAACTGATTGGACCTTATCAGTGTGCCTTCAGACCTGGAAAATCATCCGCCGACCATATATTCTCACTAGGTAAGATGAAGTATCTGGTGTCAACAAGCAAACAGTCTCAGCGTCTTGGCACCCACGTTACTGTTGACAACACCTCCTTGGAGGCTTTGAAGGACTTCGCCTTCCTGGGATCCAACACAAATTCCAGCAAAGATATCAGTAGTGAGATAAAACGAAGGATAACTCTTAGCAACATGTGTTACTTTGGACTCAATAGGCAATTGAGAATCAGAGCCCTCTCTGGACGAACAAAAGTCACGCTGTATATGTCAATAATCATGCCCGTTCAGTTATATGCAGCACAAACCTGGACATTGAGCAGCTCTGATGGAAAGACTTTGGGAGCTTTCGAGAGTAAGATCCTTAGTAAGATCTACGGATCAATTAGTAAGATCTACGGAACAATTTGCGTTTGGAGCAGAACCGGGCATTTTGTCAATATGGCGCCGCGAGCGGCAACAATACGAGGTGGCAAAGTTGAAATTCGGAAAGTAGCACATCGAAATCTATAAAAGTACAAATTTTTAAAACTCCCGGAAAACTTTCCAGGCAACCTCGTTCTTTCCCCCAAATGATTGTACTATTAGAATAAAAAGTTGAAAAATAATTTTTCACATGTAATTTATATCAAAAAATTAAAATCGCGTTGCGACCTCTAAATAATAATATTAAGAGTTACGGTTTTTACAGTCATCTCTTCCCACCTCCCTGCATCTATTTCACAGGGGATTTAAAAACAAAAAATAGTCGACTTTTTTGAATCACCCTTGTGCACAACAATATAAATTGGACACAAAACAATATTTCGCAATTATAGCTAAAACAAGATACATACAACTATTTAAAAGTTTCCATACTTCAATAGTACTATGTACTGGTGAGGATGAGACCTATGCAATCTCTCGTATATAAAGGACTAGCTTATACCTAGCTATACCTTTAGGGCGTTGCTTTAGTGAAGCCATGCTTTTATAGTAAGTTCGTACCTAGTTTTGAAAAAGTACCACGTCCCTCGTCCAACGCCCATAAAATGTATGTGTAAATTAAGGTCGAATACTAAATTCCGAGGCTGTGCGACCTACAATTCCAAAACTGTTCGATATCGAAAATTTTAGGCGTATTTAAGGTGCATTTTACAATCGGCACGAGACTTCATAGGAACCCTCTCAAGGCTTTGGTATAAAAATTGGCTTAGCGATTTCGGAGTCTTTACGTGATATACACATATACCCACATACGTATTTATATTAAGTCGCCTCATGTTCCTTAGAAAAAAAAAATTTCAGTCTGGTTCTTCAAAATAGTCCATGGCTTATGTTATGATGATCCCCAAAATATTTCGACTCAAAATATTGGCTGGTATGGTAGTTAAAAAAAAAACAAACGGTCAGAAATAAGAGCAATGAAAAAGTTCTTTTGGATCAAAAAATCTTGAAATTTTTCCGTTGGACCAAAGATAATGCGGATTTTTATGGATTGTTTTACTTTTTTCATATTATTTTCACTAAAATTCAAATGAATTTTTTCCCATACTACATTTAGTCAAATAAAATGTATAATGTAAAAAATGTGTAAATTGTTTTTTGTAATTTCATTCAATTTAATTCTTCACTTTACACTATATTTTATCATCAATAGATAATTTATTTGACTAAAACTAACATAACAAGACAAAATAAAAAAAATGGTAATTTGAATTAGTGAAAATAATATAAACAAAATTAAAAAAATTAATGAGAATGCGCATTACCATTACCTCTGGTCCTACTGTAAAAATTAAAAATTTATTCGTGCAGATTGGAAGAACTTTTTCATTACTATTATTTCTGACCGTTTGTTATTTTTTACAACCACACCAGTAAATATTTTTACAAAAAACTCGATTTTTAGAGCACATTTCAAACCATTCCGTGAGTTGAGGTGCGTGGCTTGTATGCCATAGAACCCAGATTCGAATTCCATCTGACACAGAAAGTTTTTTTCAATTGAAATAATTTTTCTGTTCGGCCGTTACCTCTCTGCAGGCAATGGCAAACCTCAGAGTGTAAAAACTGCCATGAAAATCTTCTTGAGAACATAAGCCGTTCGGAGTCGGCATAAAACTTGTAGGTTCAGTTCTCGATTATTTGTGTTCGAACATTTCACAATACGCACAACACAATTGACCATAAGAAGCTCGGTCAAAGTATTTTCATGGGCTGAAATAGCCATTCCGTTTTTGTGTTTTTTTTTTATTTGCGGGTGGTACAAGTGGGCGTGCCAAATTTTATATATATATATATATATTGACCGTCACTTAGAGCACCTGCGTGAACACCACGTGAACAACTCAGGAATAAGCATGATTTCGAAAAAGTGTGCATAGATATGGTGCGACCACACCCATTTTTTAACAGTTGCCGACAGTGACCATATGAACTAAATTACCAAATATTAGTTTTCTACGGTAAAAGCCGTCTTGTATGCTTTATATCACATTTTTACTGATTTGTGGGCGGTAAAAGTGGGCGTGACAACAATTATATATACATAGTGACTGCCACTTGTATCCATAGCACCTGCATACTAAGATTCACTATCAAAACGTGTACAACTCAGGAATAAGCATGATTCGATAAAGTGGGCGTAGATATAGTGTGACCACGCCCATTTTTTGTACACTCACTGAAAGTAACCTTCTGAACAAAATTATTAAATTTTAGTTTTATACGGTTAAAACCGTCTGATATATAATATTTTTTTTTTGTTTGTGGCCGATAGAGCCAATTTGGGTTGTATGGTCGGTACTACGCCCCATTGTCCAATCAACACTAAACTTCACAGGAACACTCTCAGAATGTTGCTTCAGTATCCCTAAAAATTTCATAAAGATTGGTTTGGCGGTTTTGGAGTCTATACGTGATATACACACATACCCACATACCCACGCACATACATCCATTTTTATATATATATTTATATATGTATATAGAAAATATACCAGCCCGGTCGTACTGAGCGTGACTCCCTTTCGGACAATCTCGGCCTGTGAAAGCGACTTAACACAAGCCACAACCAGCACGAGACTCCCCGAAGAGCCGCCCATGATATGCTCTTTATTACCACCGACAAAAAAACAAAAAATTTCAAAAGTATTTTTATATTTAAATAAAAAAATTTAAGAGATTTTTTGTTTAAATCATTTCCAAGAACCTTTTTGTAATTTTTCTAACAATTTTATTAAAATTTTCCCAAATGCATTTCCTAATTTTTTCGAAAATAATTTCAATCCTAACGTGAGTTTTATGATTTTGGCAATTGTGTTAATGTATCGAAAATAAAAAAAAAAATTATGGAATTGTCGAATCGACGAAGCACTAGTATTATATTTATTGTATTGTAGTCGTATCTAATCGTCGCACGTTTCCGGTTTTTTTTTACAATGTTAGTTATTGTTAAGCTGTTAAGAAAAATGCATCGTTGTGGCAAAAAAAACATATATAAATAGGAGATTTGCGGGTTTGTTTTAGCGTATATAAAATAATCATAACCATCCAGGGTTAAGAGTTTGAGTTCTTTGAAGAGTTTGCTTCGAATGCTCTGAACATATTTGATATTTTTTTTTTCTTCATATAAAAAAGCTGATTTTTTGTATTTTATCCGCCTCGTTACATTGTGTGACGTATTTTTCAAATATAAAGGTACTTTTAACATTTCAACAACTATTATACGCTTAATCGAAATTGTGCCAATATTAGTTTTTTAGATAATTGTATTCCGATTATAAGGATTCGTTTAATATAAGGGATATAAAACATTATTTTGAATTTCATAACATTGTTAAATTTACAGCTCAAATAATTCCATCATGAAAAAATTTACGTTTTTTTGTGAGATACAATATTTTTTTTTTTAATTTCACCATTTTTAGCTGCTTCAAATGTAAATTCGTTTTATTATTATTGTAATAAAAATAAGTTTTTTAATAAGAGAAAAACATCTACGCCACTTTCCTTAATTCGGAAGTAGGTGCCACTGAAAGAATTTATGCCACACTCATACATAATAATCCTGCAGCATCTTTTTCGTGTTCGTTCTTTTTCTACAACAACAGCAAAGTTTGACTTTCAAAACACGCAGTCATTTTTAAGAACCACAAAAAATATGAAACTTGAAGGCAACAATCAAAAGCAAACCTGTAGCAGCTATATAGAGCTCATAAAAATCTCCTCCCCCTCCTACGAGTAGCACTGTATATCAGGTATAAAGTTGCATCATTGTGAATATTTTGTTGTATCTCGAAAGAGTAACTTGAGATACTTTATATTCTCTGCATTAAACTACGTTCAAACAGGGCAAAGGATATACATTATTTAATTGCTACGGAAACAGAATGTTTCGGTCTTATAGGTTATCTCGCTGTGATTTTTATTTCTTTATTTTTTATTTTTTTAAAGGAAAAGTATACCAGATAAGTTTAAACGACCCACTATTGATAAATTTCGCAACATGTTGGCAGGATGGACTTTTTTATAAAAGGTACTTATATGGGTTTAATGTGAATGAAAATAAAAAGATACAAAATGGGGGAAATAAAATTGTTATTGATGCAAAGCAGTTTAATTGTGCGTTTACGAAAATATTTTTTTTTTCAATTATCGTATCAATTGAGACGTTGTAATAATGAAGAACAAAATTTGACACAACATTTAATATCATACATCTAATGCCTTTCTTTCTATTAGTCTTAACTAGTCAGAAGCATTCAATTTTTGATCGAATATTTTTTAAAGGATTTTTCTCAAACCGTTGGCTTTTCTCTATGTGAAAGATATGTTTCGCTTTTTATTAAGGTGCTTAATACAATATATTTTCTGCAAATTTATTCCACTTTTTAAACTCGATTTGAAAACTATGGATTCCCAATACATTTATTCTGCATATTATTTTTTTACACACAACAAATAGCGATAAAAATTCAAGCAATGAGTTTTTAAAACTTTCTTTGTTATCAAATCATCAAATGTCAAAATGTCTTCAACAGTTAAAAGAACACAAATAAAAGAACATCACCAAAAATTTCAAAACAAGTTGTTTAAAATTTGTTGCACGTTCTGAAAGTTGAAAAAGGCAAACCAACTGCATTGCAACCACGTAACAATCTCTAGATTGACTTTGAAATAGTCTGTAATTTTAGCTTAGCTGTAGTTATGTGCGTGCAAATGTCCAGTTTTATTGGATGGCAAGACGTATTTTTTTTCTTCGAATGCAGCATAGTTGATAGAAAATAAACGCAATTCATACTTAGTTTACAATTCAGCAATATTCAGAACTTCTCAAAAGAGATGATTTTAAAAAGTTTAGTTTTTATTCTTATTTAAAATTAGATTGAAGCCTATTAAAGTAAATATTTCAAGGGGCTTTTTCCAATAAAATAAATAAAGTGTAGAGTGTGAGTGTGTGCAGAGCTCATTATTCCACTGTATTTTTTATTATATATTTTATTATAACTATGTTAAGAAGTAACAATTCAATACATATATTGATATTTACGAAGGTTTTTCTATTTTAAAGATGTCAATTTATATAGGAAGTAGGCGTGGTTTTCATTAGACTTTGCTGAACTTCATAATCATGACTAACATTTAAAATAAATGCTTATATGACTAAATAATGTCACTGTGTATGGGAGGTAGGCGTGGTTTTTATTTGTTTTGGCTCATTTCTTGTTACTTAGATATTTTTAATTACATCACGATAGCTTTAATAATACGGCTGTTCGCGAACCGCGGCGGCACACGCAGTGTTGGCGTTTTCGCGTTAACAATTGTATGAAAAATACACACAATCAAATGCAGCAGGCCATAGGGTAAAACACCCTACTCTGAGCCCTTCCCCTGTTCTGAGTCCCCTGGCATTAAACTGTTTCTAGCTTAGAATTGTGAGCCATGTAGGCGCACAACTGGAATGTTTTAGAAAAATGTAGTACCCAAACGGAGCATTTGGAGCTCATAGCAGGACAACAAGAATAGTTTAGACAATCTTTACATGAGCCCCTATTTTTTTTTTTTTGGCGGTTGTTGTTCAGTTTAATTCCACTATTTAATGAACAATTTATTATATTCAGATTGTTCGAACATGGCTTCCAAAAGGAAGTATAAAGTAAATGAGATTGCTTTGGCCATTAAAGATGTAAAATCCGGCATGTCAATTTACGGAGCTTCAAGAAAATATAACATTCCACGCCCCACACTCCAAAACCGGTTCCAAGAAGGATACGACTGGACCCTTGCCAGTTTTAAGAAGCATCGAAGAGGAAAAAATTGTGAAATGGATATCTGATAACCATGAAAGAGGTTTCCCAAGAAGAAAACATGAAGTTCAAAATATTGTGAAAGAATTTTTAGATTCATGCCCGCGCGAAAATGTATTATTTTTAAATACTTGGCAACAAATGGTATAGTGGATTTCTAAGGCAGCATCCAGAAATATCTATTCGAATTCCTGAAGCAGTCACGAACGCCAGTGCAGCTCTTTCCGAAAAGATTTAAGAGGCTGATTCCAGCAAATTCAAACATACTTTGATGGAATGTCCTGTACCAATGATCTGCTTAAGAATTCATCAAGAATTTTCAATGGAGATGAATCAGATTTTTTATTGTGCCTGAATGGAGGGCCAGTTTTAGCTCTCAAAGGTGCAACAAACGTCTATGAAACAGATAAAGGCGCAGCCAAAGAGAACATTACTGTCATGTTTTCATTTTCTGCTGACGGCTTGATAATTCCACCAATGATTGTATTTGCTTACAAAAAAATACCCAAAGATGTATTGGAATCAATACTGCAAGGAATATTTTATACGAAATCTAATTCGGGCTGGATGACTTCGGATGCATTTATATACTACATAAAAGGTGTATTTTATCCAATATTGGTAGCAAACAAAATATTGTTTCCTGTTATTCTTTACGTTGATGGACATAAAACGCATTTAACTTACAGTCTGTCCAAGCTCTGTGAAGAATTTAAGATTATTCTTATCTGCTTATACCCAAATGCAAAGCGTGATTTTGCAAAATTATTAAAAAGCTTTCTTGGTACTTTCATAAAAAATGAGACTATTACTAATGGTTTTCGAATCTGCGGTCTGTATCCTTTCAATCCCAATGCAATTAATTACAGTAAATGCCTCGGAAAGTCATGTTTGGATCGAACGGAAGTTGACCACATAGACACTACAATAAATGAAGTGGCACGTACCATGACCTTGTCAAATTCTATTAAAATTGTTGGTAATGACAAAATGATTTCAATACAAAATATGGACAACAGTAATGCCAGGTACTTAGAAGACTTACTTTTATTATGTAAAATTTATCGAAGCTTTGGAGAAACTACCAGCGTAAGTTTACTATATATGTGTATCTAACTAGACGTTACAATTTTTATATTATGTTTAGGGTGATATGGAGAATATTCAAGAAAACTGCAATGTTGACAGTGTTAATTTATCTGAACTTTGTCATGAACACGAACAGTTTTGTGATTTCGAAGATTTAGAAGATGTTGTTATTGAAGCAATAGATGAAGTGGAGAAATTTGAAAGCAATGTAGGATAACTTTATCATTATCTTTAATTCAGTTATAATAATTATATTGAACTTTTGTTTATTATATTATATTTATTTCTGATATTCCAATCATGCATTTGGATCATGGGAATATTGAAGGCACTCCAATTGATAATTTCTTAAAAGTAGTTAAAATACCAGCCAGAAAAGGAGGAAGAAATAAGGAACGGGATAGTTTTGTCATATCTTTAACTCCATTCCAAAAAGCGACGAAACTCAGAATGGCATCAAAAATAGTGGCTGAGCAGCTTAAAATAGATAAAAAAAATTAAAGACTAGAGAAAAAGGAATTAAGGGGAAAAAATAGAAATACAAAAGATTAAGACTGAAAAAAATAATCAAAATAAAAACACCGAAAATTTTAAAAAAATCCAAAAATAATGTGCGACTTTAAAAAAAAAAAGTTGCTTATAATTCTGAGTATTCTAAAACAGTTAAAAATATTACATCAACGGATTTTGATCCAGAAGACCGCTGTTTCGATTGCTTGCAAATATTTAAAAAATTTGACGATACGCAAACAACTTATCACATTAAATGTGCGTCGAAATTTTGTAAAGATATGGATTTTTTTCAAGTGCCAAAGTTGTTTTCCTAAAATTTTAACTTAAAAACTAGTTAATGATATAGTTATTGTTAATGAATTCCTTTACTTTTATAATTAACCAAATAATTTGAATTCTATAAATTAGATTAATTTGTGTTATAATTATATAATAATTCTTATATATTATATATAAATCTTTTTTATAAATTCTTATATAAATATTCTTATATAATATATAATAATTCTTTGTGTTATATTGTTTTTTACTTTACCATAATATGAATTTCCCATTTCATCTACAATACAAAATAAAATGAACTTTTGGCTTAAATTTATCTTTAGTTTATAAAAATTATATTGTTTAATCAAAACTAAAATAAACGAATTTAACTATGAAAATAAAAAAATTCAAAAATAAAGTTTTTAACTTTAAAACAAGATGGCACATAATAGGAAAATAATGTGGCTCAGAATAGGTAAACTTGCAGCTATTAACTGGCATTCAGTTCACTTTAGAAAAAACCATTATTTTTAAGGTATTAGAGTAATTTTTATTCAAATCGAATAAAAGCAATTTATTCTTCTTAAATTAACGCTTTTTTAAACACTTCAATAATGCCAAACATGTTAAAAATAACAAATTTGTCATTCTTTTAAGTTAAAAATTCTCTTAAGATGGCTCAGAACTGGGTGTTTTACCCTATAACGCATTTTTGCCGTCGCGTTTTTCGCTCTTTCTGCGTTAATTTCGTTAGTATTTCACTTTTCGCGCTCTTTTCTTTGTTTTTTTTTTCTTGTTTAGTTTTAGTTTACTTGTTAAATATCATTATTCCCACTGCATTTTTCTCCTCAGTTATATACTCACATTAAACAAAATATATGTGTGTAATATACAAAAATATTAACATATATGTAAGTATAAAAAAAAAACGTTCTCTCATTTCAATAACCCATGTAAGAAATTTTACGAATTTAAAAGTTTTCTAATTCAATTGCAACCGAGAGAAACAACAAGCAAATCGCAATCGCGTCAACCGCTTAATATGGCATTTTGATTTTTGTCGCACTTGTGCAAAACGCTCAATATGGGCTCAAGATTTAAAATGCGAGTGTAGAAACGCCATCGCGGTGAAAACGCTTAATTTGGCCTAATCTGTTAGCAATAAGCGCGCATCATGATCATAATATGCTCAAAAAAGCTACTTTGGTCGAAAGTGAAAATAAGCTTTGCCATAACGGTTCACTATAAGCACGCCCTAAGACAATATATGTCAAATGAAATAAAAAACATTTCCTACGTTTTGTTTTATTTTGCAGTGCATGCGCAGCACTGCATGTATATATATCCCACTTTTCACCTTGCTAGAGGCTTTTCTAGTTTTTTTTTGCTGTGCTGCGCTAGCTGAGTATAAAAAGAAAAAAGTAGAGAGCAAAATGGAATTTATTGAAACTCTCTCAACACAAACGCATGAAAAGAAAACGATCAAGCAATGCCTGGCATCGGGGATGATTTCATAAAAAACTTTATTTATTTTAAGTCTAGTTTCCGCAATGCAATACTTGGATGTGGCTTGACAGATTATCTGAATGCTACAAATTGTATGTATCTGCATAAGTTAATTCACGAAAAAACACCTGGCTATCTGTATGATAAAGTCCAGTTTTGTATGACCAGAAGACTTTACTTAACTTTATTATACCCCAACGCGTACTGCGTAAGGGGTATATTAACTTTCTCATTACGTTTGTAACGTCAATAAGGAGGCGTGGCAGGTATAGAAAAGTATATATATTTTTGATCAGCATCGCCTCATGAGTCAAATTCCATGTGTGCGTCCGTCTGTCCGTCTGTCGACGGAATTACAGCCGTAATTTTAAAGCTATCGTGATTAAATTCAAAATATAAGCTTCTTTTTAAAAAATGGAGATCAAGTTCGAGAATGAGTTAAGTCGCATGAAAACCACGCCTACCTTCCATACAGAGTGACTTCAGTTTTACAGTAAAATCTCTTAAAAATCCACAAAAATTAAACAAATGTCTTCAAATGTTGCACTTCAATATAAATCCTGACTATGAAATTTGGAAAAATCGGATGAAAACCACGCCTACATCCCATACAAAGGGGCTTTATATTAACCGTAAAATCTCATAAAAAGCTACTCAAATTAAAGAAAGGTATTGAAATTTTCCAAATAGGCTTTGATATTTAATGTAGACCCTTACTATGATATTTGACAAAATCGCATGAAAACCACGCCTGCCTACCATACAAATTGGCTTTATTTTAAACGTAAAATCGCTTAAAAATCCACAAAAATTAAAGAAATGTCTTCAAATTTTGCGCATGAACTTTGATATATAGTATGAAGCATCTCTATGATATTTGGCAAAATCGGATGAAAGCCACGCCTATCTCCCATACAAATTGACGTTTTCCAAAACTTTCGTTTTCCAAACTCCACCCACATCGTTTATCCAACACCCACCAAATTTTGCACATATATTCTATATACACATATGGTGTAATGTGAAGTCCTTAGGCTTGGAAATTGGGCGTGGCATCTTACTTTTAAGCGAAGTTCTTCAACAGCGTGTGTCAGACATCAACAAAATTTTGTACAAATTATCCTTGGTAATTTGAGCAATCGTACGTGTAAGTTTATAAAGCTGGGCGGTACTAACAAAGGGGGCGTGGCACTTTATTTTTAAACAAGCTCTATCTACTCCGTTTGTCCGATTTCAACCAAATTTCTTACATATATTCTTGAGCATAATGAGAAGTTTTAGGCCCACAAAAGTGGGTGGGATTGGACAAGGGGCGTGTAAATTTAACTCTAATCGAACTCCCTCTACACCGTTTGTCCGACCTAAGCCAAATTTTGCACACATAATATGTGGCACAAGGATCAGTCTTTAGGGGGCGGTACTATACAGGAGGCCTGACACTTTATTTTTAATCTATTTGCATCTACACCGTTTCTCCGATTTCAAGCAAATTTTGCACATACCACCTTGTTCAAAAAGAATGGTTCATTTATTGAAAAAAAATAAAGTACAAGTTTATTCATCCATATCAATATCGCCTTCAAAGTAGTCCACGTCGGCTGCAACGCACTTATGCCAGCGCTTGATCCAGTCACGGAAACCTTTCTGGAACACGGTTTTTGGTATGGCCTTCAGAGCGTGACCGATTTTTCCATGACCTCTTCTTTGCTGGTAAAACGCTTTCCTCGAAGCGGTTTTTGACTCGATCGAACAGAAGAAATCTCACGGAGCCAAGTTAGTTGAATTTGCCGGCTGCTGGATGGTTATCGTGTTGTTTTTGCCCAAAAAGTCATGAACAAGATGAGCATTGTGCGATGGTGCATTATCGTGGTGCAAAATCTATGATTTGTTTTGCCACAACTGCGGTCTTTTTTGGCGAATTGCTTCACGTAAACGTCTCATAACGCCCAACAAATACTGTTTATTGACCGTTTGACCATCTGACAAAAATTCATGGTGAACATGGAAATTGTAGTCCATGAAAACAGTGAGCATCGTCTTCTTTTTTGACCGAAAACGACGTGGTTTCTTCGGTCTCGATTCGTCCGACCGCCATTCACTCATCTGATGCCTGGTTTGCGTGTCATACTCGTATACCCATGTCTCATCACCAATACTGATGGATTCAATGAATGATTCGTCGTTTTCGACCATTTCCAGCATGTCTATCGCGATAGCAACTCGATCTCTTTTTTACATGAAATTGAGTTCTTCCTGTAGCAACTTCGCAGCGCAGCGACACGTCTCAAGCCCAATTCATTCTTCAAAATGTTCTGAACGGATCCAATTGAAATCCCGACGTCCTCTGCTCTCCCCAATCTTGACCAACATTTCTTTGATTTTTTTCAACGTTTTCCTCGATAGTCGAACACGATGGCCGCCCGGTACGATGGTTGTCTTCTACTTCGTCTAGGCCATTCACAAATCGGTTAAACCACTTCTTTGCCTTCTGATACGATAGAGCAGAGTCACCAACATTTTACGCGTATTGGCACAGTTGAAACCATTTTTCACACAAAATTTGATACAAACTCGTTACTCGATTTTTTCTTCAATCGTAAAAATAGAAGACACGAAAAAAGTTGTTGTAAACAAAACACTGTCACTTTACCAAATGTCAACAAGAGACGCTGATATTTGGCGGCCTTGTCACAGACACATGTGGCAACCTACTAAAAAAAATTTTTGAATAGGACAGTTAAGTCTGGTTCACAGTGTAATGAACCATTCTTTTTGAACAAGGTGGTATGTTCTTTAGTATAATGAGAAGATATAAGCTAACAAAAGTGGGTAGGATTGGACAAGGGGCGTGTCAGTTTTAATTCTGATCGAACTCCTTCTACACCAGTTTTCTTATTTCAAACATATTTTGCACATATATTCTTTAGCATAATGAGCAGTCTACAAATTACTCTATGTGGCAGCTAAGGGTAAAATAAAATTAACTGTATAACACAAATATTTTTGCAAATAATATATAAACATTTTATAGACGGAGAAAGATTTCGATTATACATCAATACGGCCGCGGGAGGGTATTATTTTCGGTACCCTGCCGAAGCTCCATTCCTTACTAGTTTTTATCACTTGTCGTACAAATACCTGCGAATTTCTTATTCGCATACATTCATTTCGAATATTGTAAAGTTAAATTTAGTTTAATTACTATATAGGCGTCAGAAACCCAGAAATTGACATTGCCTAAATTAATATACAGAATGGGAATCAACCAAACGAACTATTGTTTTCGGAGACTGACTCATAAGTTCCTTATTTTCCTTAAATGTTGAATTATATAATTTCTATTTTTTTTTTATTTAGTAAATACATAACGTTCAACTAAAAACCTCGGCTTGAGTTTCTTAATACTATTTTTCCTATGCAAAAAAAAAACCAACATTTAGCAATTATTTCCTTTGCCGCACTTCACTTTCAACCACTCCAGTCCTTCAAATGGTATAATATAATATAATAAAGAGTGCCATGAGAAAATTGTAAAATAGTTTCGCTCCTAGCAAACACAATAATAAAACTGTTACTATAAAGCTAATGACAAATGATACTGAAAACACTTAACGGTATATTTCCATTTCCAATCCTTGCAGTATATCGTCTATTAGGACTCAATAGTATAAGATTTATGTTAGAAAATTACCAATTTAATGGCATTTAAAGTCTTTTATGTAAAATCGTTTATATCTATTGAATCTTGCTTCCCTTTTAAGCCAATCAACTGACAGTTACTGTTAACCGCAGCTAGTTGTTAAGGTTTTGTTTCAAAATAAACTGCACGCCTAAGCAATCTTTTGCCTTTAATTTATTACCCAACATTTTTCTTTCACTTCCTTTTTCTTGGGTTGCTTGAAAAATTGCCAGCTTTGAATAATTTTGAGCTTTAATTTGTACAAAAGCTTCATGAAAAATAAGCACACACACACACAGCACTGCTTGTGTTTAAATCTATGTTTACAAATTGCAGGCAATCGTACAATAAAGGCGAAGCGAAGAAAAATGTTAAAATTTCAACTGTGTGGAAACACCCTACACTTACACCCTACAACACCCTACACTTAATTTCAATAATATGCATCTCAAAGAGCGAAAACGGAAGATTTACGAAATCAAATTAATTAAGATTATTTCGTGGTTGTATTCTTGCCAATGCTCTTTGAAAAGAAAGCAATGACATTAATCTCGGTTATAGCGGTAAGATTTGAATACTAATTTTTTTTTCCAAAAATATCAGAGCTTTTATTTGTAAAGTAGTTACATCTTCTACTTCTGAAAATGCTTTATAGGCGATTATAGGCGAACAGATACTGATCAATCCGACCATAACCTGAGCTAGCAACATCAGATCAAACAAATATTGGTCTGATTTGGTAATGAAACATTTTGAGTGCAAGCTTGTCAATTTAACTAAAAAATGTAATTAATTAGATAAATAACAAAGTTTTACTAAAAATACTAACTTCTGAACTGGTGCCCAACATTTCTTAGTGTTCACTATAAATTTTCTGAGCTCGTCAACAGCATCTGACCAACACTCAGACATGCTTAGATTACGAAAAGAAACGCATATATTGAAAACAGCTGAGTCAGAGGCAGTATTGCCAAACATCCTAATATATCGGAAATGTTACGATTTTCAGACTTGAATCCGATGATCCGATATTTGGCCAAAATTCATCAAAATGGTACGATTTCAGAAAAAAATAATCCGGTATCCGATTTCAGATATACTGAGTTGTTCGGAAAGTAATTTCATTTTTCCCAACAAAGGACTTAATTGTATTTTTTCACAACCAACTTCACACTTAAGCCGCATTATCATACGTCTTTTGACAGCTGACATAGCAAGGCTTGCTTGTACAATAATTCAATTGATTATGGGAATATGGGAAGTGAAAAACAGTATTTTCGGCATATTTTACTTTTGACTATAGAAAAGTTAAAAATGTTGTTTAAGTTAAAAAAATTATTCAATGTGTGTGGAGAAGATGTGTTAAGTGAACGTCAGTGCCAAAACTGGTTTGTAAAAATTTCGATTCGGCAATTTTCATCTCGAAGATGCACCACGTTCTGGAAGGCCAGTTCACTAGCTTGAAGACACAATTAAGGCATTGATTGATGCAAGCCGGAGTATAACAACTCGTAAGACCGCTGAAAGATTAAATTTAAACTAGGATTAATCTCAAAGCTCGACTTCTTACGGAAAAAAATTTGTGCCGTCGCGTTGACGTTAGTGATTTGCTTCCCAAGCGCCAAGAAGATCATCCATTTTTGAAGTGTATCATCATTGGGGACGAAAAATAGGTTGCCTACAACAATGTCAAGCGCATCTGTTTGATATGAATTCAAAGGAATCGTTTATTTTGAGCATCTACCAAACAACACAACAATTAGTTCTAATATATACTGTCATCAGTTAGACAAATTGAATGATTCAGTTAAAGAAAATAGGTCAGAATTAGTCAAAAGGAAAAGTGTAGTATTCCAATAGGATAATTTGAAACCAAATACAAGTTTGACCTTTCGGCAAAAGCTTTTAGAGCTTAGATGGGATATACTGGCACACCCACAATACTCTCCAGACCTAGAACATTCCAACTATCATTTGTTCCGGTCTCTACAAAATTGTTTAGACGGTAAATCGTTCTATTCAAATGATGAGGTCAAAAATTACTTGGATCAGTTTTTTGCCTCCAAAGAACAAAAATTCTAAGAGCGTGGAATAAAATATGAATTCACTATAAAAAATCGTCATCCATTTTTATAAAAAAAAAATAAATTTACGAGTGACGATAACTTTTGCTGCCTTGCTTTTGATGAAGAATTTGAATTTACTCTTTAAAAATCGTAAGAATTATCTCTGCAAAATTATTTAATGAGTTTAAATATTATTTTTAATTCGTCATATACCAACATTGCTTTTTATTTTTATTGTTTAGTGAAAAATGTGACCGAAAATTTCTAGGCAGTTGTTGTTTTTCATAGTTTCAAAAATTCGACCAGAGTCCGACAAGCTGAGTGAAAAAGTTACGATATGAAAATTGTTTTCATGGCAACACTCGTCAGAGGTAAAAAATACACGCAGATCTGTTTTTGACAGTTGTTGCTCAGCTCGGACATTAAAAAGAAAATATATATTAGCTGCTCAAAAGAACTAATATTAACGTCCAAGTATGTGTAGCGCATTTAAAAAGAAATTCCCCGGAATTTTTGTGTTTCAGTTTTATATATTTTTTTATTGCGGTTTGGTCGATTTCATTTTGCTGCTTTGCTTGTTGTCGTTGTTGTTGTTGTTATTGATCCCAGCTTAAATAGGCTTAAACGCCTATTTTGCTGGAAAACCAACAAAATTAAACTGTTCTTTAAAACATTGCAACTACTTAAAATTCTACGCATCAAGCTAAGCCCAGTCTAGCAACTACTATTAGCTTTATTATTTTCTAAGTTTATCAATGATGGGTGGTGAGCGTTAAAATTAAAAAAAAAAAATCACTGTCGGTTGATTAGATGCGACTCAAAATGGGGTATGTATTTCATTTTTTCTTTTTTTTTTTTTTTGTTTTGTCTCGCATACATTTTTGATATGTTTGTTCTAACTGATTTTGTCCTCTTTAAAATTTATCTGGGTAATAGCTGCTGTGTATGTCAGTGTAATAGAAGTGATGGTAAAACTGTTATTTTTAGCATGCTGAAGTTTATATGCTGATATCCTTGTCACGTGTGTAGGTGTGTTGGATTGTGTGTGTTTGAATTTGTCTCTCAGACCGCATTTTCTGCTGCTCTGGTTGCATACATTTCGTGACTGGTTTGATTAATTAAGTCTCAAGAATATCTATGCCACAGGTAGTGCTCAATGTTTGCATGGGTATGTATGTGTTTGTGAAATTTTCCGCCCCAGTGATTTCTGCTCTACATATTTGTGTGTGTTTCTGTCTAATTGTTTTCCGTTCACCTTGCGCTGCTTTCGTACATTTTAGCTTGAAGTGCAAAATGTAGGCTATGCTTTAATTGTTAATTCATGAAGCGCTTTGCAATGAAAACTTTTCGTAGCACACATTGAAGTTTAAGCTTTTCTTTTTGCTGTAATTCGTGCTATTGTTATGCTTTGACTTCCCAATAGGCAATGAAGCTGGCCTCTTTTAACGAAGGCCTGCATTTACTGCTACTTTTGGCGGTAAGACACATGACTTCCTTCTTAGCGCTTCTATGAGGCCTAATTTTTCGCTACCCAGGGCAGTACAACAATTATATTTTTCCTACAAAAACTGGTTCTGCTTATATTTCAGGGTTACTTTTTCGTTAAAAGTTAAAATATATATTAATTCAAATATACTCAATAATAATAATCAACGTCATGACTTAGAAATATTCTTATCTGGCAGAAATACGTAAAATAAAATAAAATCACAAAATAAATAAATAGGTATACATAAAAAGAAATAAAAAAATATTTTTTTAATTGTTTTGGTTAACCTCTTCTTTAAGCCATTCTAAAGGAGTGCTTATAGCAGGTCTCTTTAAAGCAGGGAGTGCGGAAGTACTGACAAATATTCCCATTTCATACAAGCAATAAAACGGTGTTTGCAAGGAGTGTGTAAGGCCTATGAAAACTTAACGCAGGCCTGCTAGAAGGCCTCCGGACTCCTGCAATTGCCCACTGGGTTTAATAAAGAAACCAAAGATTAGCTTTCCTTAAAAAGTTTTTGTATTTACCTTTACGGCGCTTCACTTATTTTTCCCCATATCTTTTCGCACCTTTTTTACTTTTTCCCCACACCCCTGATTTACTGCTTGTTCGTTCATCATGCTAATTTACGTGCTGTTTACCAATAAATCCAAATACCAGTAACACCTTCGGGAATATCCATGCATCCTGGCTGCCTACACGTATGTTAATTAAACTTAACCTGCTCATAAATTATGTTAATATTTTCACCCTTTAGCTGTTTTCAGCGCTTTAATGACAGCATAAAATAAGTTATTATTTGTTATTGTTTTAATAAATATGTTTTTTTTATTTGCTAAATTTACACCTGTGATCGATGAAATAGCAGTGTTTGCTGTATATTTAAATAAATCATTATTTGTGTAGTTTTCCAAAACGAAATATGTTTTTTGCTTTTGCAGCAAAATATATCAAAAGCCGCGCTGCTTTCTGGGAACGCCAATAGGTTAATTTATTCAAGAACCCTTTGTGCAGTCTTGTCCTTATTTTTGGCTGATATTTGTATTTCGGATAGTATTTCCGCCCGTTTTTGAAATGTTGGTGTTGTATGGGTCATCACCCGCAATTCAATCTCAACCATTTTTATACCCCAATGCGTACTGCGTGAGGGCTGTATTGACTTTGTCATTCCGTTTGTAACGCCAAACAGGAGGCGTAGCAGGTATAGAAAAGTATATATATTTTTGATCAGCATTGCCACCTGAGCCGATTTCCATCCGTCTGTCTGTATGTCCGTTTGTGGTCACGATTACAGCCGTAATTTTGAAGCTATCGCGATGAAATTCAGAATGTAAGGTTTCTTCTAAAAAAATAAAGATCAAGTTCAAAAATAAGCCAAATTTGATGAAAATCACGCCGATCTCCCATACACTGTAACTTTATTTTAACCGGAAAATCTCTTAAGGGGGCATAGCACCAACAAATTTTCAAAAAATCAAATTTTTTTTTGATAGAATATGTTAGAATTAACCTTTAAAGACATGATTTTAAAAGTAAAAAAGTGAAATTCTTAAAAAAAAAAAGTTCTGAGCATATATAGCGAAGCGAGTCAAGGTACAATGAATGTTAAACTTTAAACGCGATTTTCTCAAAACAACTTTTTTCAAGTTGGATTGCATGATTAAAAGAAAAGTGTTTATTCAATCGTTCTGAAATTTAAGCAAGTTAATCTACACATATTAAAGCTCAGAATGACCTACAAATGAAAACAATCGGCACACAATTCTGACGTAGAATTACGTCTTACAGCGCGGTTTGTATGGGGGGTATTTTCACAAATTTTTTCAAGGTGATGCTAACGTTTTTTGGGGGACACTTTAGGTATACATACAGCCTTTAATATGTATTGTACAAAGATAAAATGTATGCCCAAATTATGCACAGTTATTTTGTGCATAAAAGGAATAGGTAACTTTGGATTTTGTCACTTCTTTAATAAAGCCACAAAAGATAGCAAAAGAAAAGAAGAAAAATTCACATTTTTGTATGAGAAAAATGCATTGATAATTCAGTTGCTGCTGACGTTGTTATGCTTGTTGCTTTTGTTCGTGTCGAAATCTCGAACGCAACATCGTGTTGTTTGTTGAATAGAATCGTTTTATGAATTTCTCAGAGCTTTACAAGCAATGCATACGTCTAAAGGGTGTCCCACAATTGAGTGCAACTCTTTAGGGAGCTGAAAGGTTATGTCGAGCCGAGCAAAAAATCGTATGGGAGGGGGTTGGGGGGGTCTATTTTCACATTCTTACGTGCTATGGGGTTAATTAACGTTTTGCGACTTTGATTCAAGTTATCGTTTCTAGCAGAAAAACTAACTTACATAAAACTTAAAAAACAAAAAACCCCACCAACTTGACCTTTACCGAGCTGTGATCATGTGAAGATGAAATCAATCGGTTGAAATTACCAAATTTCTACTTTGAGTGCAAATTTCTCAGAATTTTGCGTAATAAATGAAATTTTTTTTTGGATCAATTTTGTAATTTATTCAATTTTCTTTTCAATGGCACTAAAACAAAAACATATCTTTAAAAATAAAAAAGGGTGACTGTACTAAAAAAACTATACTTATTACAATTAGTTATGCAGTAAATAATATCATTGTTTTCTAATAACTATAATTTTTTTTAGTACAGCCAACTTTTTTATTTTTTAAGATATGTTTATGTTTTTGGTGTCATTGAAAAGAAAATTGATCAGTATTCACGATCCCAAAATCCCGGGATCCCGGAGGCTTTTTGCAATCCCGAATCCCGTAATTTTTCAAAATGCTTCGGGATCGAAAGCCTTAATACTGACTACATATGTACATCTATATTATTTATTGTATCCATCTTTCTAAAGATTAAGCCTGTATGATACTTCATTAAATTGATCATTGAAAATTATATTTGGAACAGTTCAAATAGCACGAATGCATGGATTTAATTGGTGTGAGTGAGTACGCATATGGTACGAATTGGAGAAAAATTTGTAGGACGGACATGCATTAAATAAATTAATATTAGCTACACACATCACTTCCCATTCAGCATACATTTATATTAAATAGTTTTGTTTACTCTAAAAATGTCAAATTCATTACTAACAGCACAGTAAATAATTGATCGAAACTTAACGAAGAACGAATTAAAAGAACGGCAAAAAAATCAGATAAAATACAGTCCGCCCTACAAATTTTTCTCCAATTCGTACTATATGCGTACTCACTCACACCAATCGAATCTATGCATTCGTACTATTTGAACTGCTCTAGTTTTAATTGTCAATGACAAAAGTTGTAAAAATAAATTAAGTATCATACGGGCATTGGCAAAAACAATAACAAAAACGAAAGCAACTGATGTGCAAACATCAACACAAGCAGTTACTGAGAAATTTTCATAAAATGATTTACTTCAACAAACGACACGATGTTGCGTTCGCGATTTTGGCAATAACCAAACCAACAAATATAAAAACAATAAGAGCTACTGAAGCATTTTATGTATGATTTTTTGCAATCGAAAACCTGAGATTTTCTTCTAAGATTTTGTTATTTTTTGACTTTATTATTAAAGAAGTGATAAAATCCAAAAACAAAATATACAAAGCTTTTCATCCGGCATATAACTGACATTTTGGCATATATTTTATCTTTGTACCATGACTATTAAAGGCTGTAGGTATACCACAAAAAGTGAACAAAAACGTAACCATGTGTTTGCAAAAATTTGCAAAAAGGATCCCCCTATACAAACAGTACTATAACACGTAAATTTACGTCAAAAAATTATGTAGAAATACATTCTAAAGAGTTCTTTTATGAAAGTTTTCTATAAAAAAACATTCGAAAAACTAAAATATAATTCCATTATAAATAGTGCAAGCAGTTTAAATGCATGCATTTTACAATAAGCAACAATTCACTCATGTATTCGTTTACTCTCAACTTAACAAAAAGTGGTACTTTTTTAATATTTCTTTCCCACCCACACTGATTCTGCCTTATCCCTTGCAAATGCAAATAAGTCCCTAAATATCCAAAGCTTACATATAGCTCTGTCACCTGATAATATTTTTCATGCTTTTAAATTCGGCACCTGTTTAGCAGCTGCATCTGCAACCAGATGCACAGAGTGTTAATATTTTGTGAATCGTATTGATTTATGAATATTTTAGCTATTTCACAAAATATGCTGCAAATGTAATGTATTCTATTATTAATGTATTTTTTTCTTCTTGCATACTTTCAGGTAAACATTTTTATGCAATACAATACACGCTGATACTCACTGAAAAAGATATAAAAAGATTAGAACAAACAAAAATCGCAGCATATTTTTTGGCGTTTCTTAACAAGTGTGTGTGTGTTATAAATGTGACTGTGTTACAACTGTAGCCTGATAAAAAGTAAGTTTTTAATATAAACTTATACGTATTTAGTAAATTAAATAACATTTCATCTCAGATTTTAAAAAGGACTATCACGAAATATTGTCTGTATTTAAAAAATCTTTTTACAAACCAATTTAATAATTTTGTTCGACTTTGTTTAGGATTTGTATTTTTTTGTTTCTTTTTCGTAGCAGCGATAACAGTTCAGAAGCAAAACAAATCCAGCATAGAAAAGTTTTAATATATATTGTTTTGTTACTTCCACCTTTAGGGGCTTAAAACATAACTCTTTTGAACTTTATGTTAATCTCAACTTATTGCTACGGCCTTCGCTTAAAAAAAAAATAATAATATCTATTGAAAACAACTCAAGATAACCCATTTAAATTTGAACCTTTTTTTATACCCTTCTCATAGCTGGCTGTCTAAACTTCAAAGTTAAATCATCATAAGAAAATCCTAAAAAATCGCCTTTTCATCAGTCACACACTGTCTGCTCTTTTCTCACTCCCGCTCAAATGCCAGACTTTGAGTCACCTCTCTGACTATTTGTTTTACTATTTGTTCAACTTTTCCAGCTACCGCACCTATTAAAAACTTAAAACAATCTTGTCCCAAACACTCACACAGAAATATTATCATCACAAGCAAACAAAAAGTCAATCAGTATCTGACTTTATGACAAGCCGTACCGTACACTGAGGGAAATATGTGTTAAAATTAAATGAAATTGTTATTGAAACAAATTAAACGAATATGTTTTTGAAATAGAGCTTTAAACAATTGCATTTAAGCTAAACACAAATGTTTGTAAAGTAAAATTTAAAACAAAAGCTTTTGCTTTCAAAACAATGTTTTTAAATATGCTTTTAATTTAAACATTTTCAGTTTAAAAATATTTATTTAAAAATAAAATTTAAAACAAAAGTTTAAAATCCCAATATTTTCGATGCCATTTTTTTAATTTTTTCGCGTTTTTGACATCAGATTCGGGATTAGCGACCAATTGGACCCCTCGAATACTAAATCTAAACTCCATTCGATGACGTTTGTTTTATTGCGGCTTGAAATATTGAAACGTGTTATATATTAATATAATTAATTAGTTTTTATTTCATCTTACCTTTAAATTTTGTAAGTCCAATATTTTCAAACAATCAAATGGTTTTTCTCAGCTTGGTCTCAATTGTCTGCTCAATGACTCTACTTCACATCATTTTTTAATTCAATCTCAGATAGCGACGAGTTTTTTGTTATAAAAAATAATTAATAAGAGAAAATTGTAAAAAAAGTGAACTTTATATGAGAATGAGAATACGAAATGAGAATTATTTAAAAAAATAAACACGCTTGTTTTAAATTTTGTTCTGTAGAAACACAAACGCGTTCAATTTATATTTTAAAATTTTTTGTTTAATTTTAAAGTATGTTGTTTTTCTCAGTGTGCACAAAGCGCAACAAAAAATAAATGAAAAATAAATTAGCTCGAAAATTTTTACTTTTTACTTGTGCCTGCCTATTTATTGCCAACTTATTGGTTGGAAATATTTCCAAAATCAATCAGCACCAATATTGTCCTCTTAGCAACTTCTTACATATCCCCACGCTGATTCGATTCAACTCGATATCGATCAAACTTTGAGTTTTCATGGCGGCTGCATGCCTTTTTTTTTTTTATTGCTGTGAAGTATAACAATTTAAGTTGACTGCATCGGCAGCAGTCAAAAAAAGCATCGCACAAATATTAATAAGGTTTTAGCTTTGGTGTAAACAGGGCATGGCGCTGCTGCTTCAACAACTTAGAGGAAAAACCTCAATTAAATTAAAATGCAAAAACTTTTTATAGTTGAATTTTGATTTTTATTCGAAGTTTTATCAAGAAAAGTCATCTTCTAAAGTAACTTGAAAACGAAGCATTTTATTATTTGCCACAATATACAGCTTGTTAGCAAATTTTTGCCAATTTAACTGTGACTAACTATCAAAATCTCTGCAAACAGTAGGATTTTATATCTCCTTATTAACATTCCAGTCAGTGAGGATTTAACCTTATTAAATTTGGGGCAAACATTTTTACTGAATATGTTGTTAAGGTAGTGATCCTGACCGTAGATATCCAACCGTGCGTGGTGTTAAGAAGGTGTTAACAAGCTGTCATCACATAAAATCTCTGCATTGATTCGTGTTATAAGATATATCTTCGAATAAAAATTTTGGTTACTTACTTATAGTAAGCTAGTGACCAATGAAAGATCTAAGCCTACTAACCATTATGATCGCGCTGCTTCTAGATGAAGATGGATGAAGAGACCTAATTTCTTGGTGTCCGCGATTTCTTAAGCTCTAAGCCGGAGAATCGGTCTGTCCGGCTTTCTCGAACCAGGTGAACGGGATTCAAAGACCCTTTCAGCTGGAGCGCTGTTGTGCATGTTCACGATATGACACTGTAGCTGTCGAATTTTTTCCTTCCGTACACTCAAATAAATATTTGTTCATATTAACTGATTCCTAGGTTGATTTGATAATTTTTTTGTCAGTATAGACCCAACAAAAGCTTTTTGCAGTTTTTTTTTAACTACGATGTGGAATTGAAACAACACCATAAAAACAATAAGAAAAACAATAAAAATGAACAGATTTGACAACAAAAAGGAAAAATGACAGTAACGATTTTGAAAAGGAATAAAACGAATGCGCCGTTGGACACACGATAGAAGCGAAGTATTTTTTTTGCAGTTTCATAGATTTAATAATTTAGTTTTTTTTTTCTATTAAAATATCTTTTAAATTAAAAAATTAAATATAACAACGTAAATTAAAAAACGCGCATAAATATTCACACCAGTAACTTTTTTTTATATTTCATTATTATTTTGTTGATTTTATTCCGTGCTACATTTATTGTTATTTCAACTTTTGGCTAATTGTTAATTTTTACCGATGCTGATGACATCTTGTATGTATGTAGCAAGTAGAAGCAACATTTTTTTGTTATATTTGGATATCTGCTAAATATGCTGGATATTAGATTTTTCAATCTGCTGCAACATAGTTCAGTTGTACTTTATTAGAACACCGATACTGGTGACATATTGTAGCAAGTAGTAGCAAGTGGAACATTTTGTGTTCAATGTATTTATACGTAGAATAGTCAATACTTAATCCTCTATCTATTAAGAGATTATTGTGATCTACTGCAACATAGCTTAAGTAATACATACTTGATATTAAATCAACAACTCTGCTTAACAGAAGCTTTTGGATCAGTGCATAGTGCTTTGAACTCCTAAACCAACGAAAGATCGTAGATATATTTTTAATATATTGAAAATACATATTCTTCTTATAATAGATACAGATTTCATATTTTAAATTTAGGGATTTTAATAAAAAATTGTTGAGATAATTAATAATTTTAAATTAAAATTTAAGGATTTTAATAAAAAAATATCTTAGAGCTTTTAAATTAAAATTAAGAGATTTTTATAAAAGTTTTTAAGAGAAAAAAAATTATTGAACCAATATCGCTAGGGTAAGGGATATAGAAAAAATGTAAGATACAAAATACTTTAAACAGATTCTACTAAAAAATAAAACAAAATCATTTTATATATTTATAGCAGGGGGCGGGGGGGGAGGGCGGCAGCGCCTATTCACACGTGGTGTTTAGGATTTACTTTTTTGGGATAGTGTGGAAGTCATAAGAGTAGTACATGTACTAATGTTGTACTACTTTCGCCAGCACTGTTTTCGTATTTATTGATAAAAGAAAACGTCCCTAGCGAAGTCGCGGACCACTGGTCCTGCTAGTTCGATATATTTATTCGTTGACTCGCACAACTCTCAACATGAGGAGCGAAGCAAGCGAATATTGTAGAACAATGAGAGCATAGTTCGCACTCGACATCAGTACTGCAGGGTTTTTTTTTTAAATAACTTTAAGCTTCTTTAATAAAACTGAATTTCCAGTAAAAAAAACCGTTACTTCAAAAACTTTGTATATAAACATTTTCTAGTTTTATTGCTCATAAGTACATAACAAAACAATTTATTTAAAATGAAATAAAAAAATAAAATAAAATACTATACAACACAATACAATACAATACAATACAATACTATACAATACAATACAATACAATACAATACAATGCAATACAATACAATACAATACAATACAATACAATACAATACAATACAAAAATACAATACAATGCAATGCAATGCAATACAATGCAATACAATACAATACAATGCAATGCAATGCAATGCAATACAATACAATACAATACAATACAATACAATGCAATGCAATGCAATACAATGCAATACAATACAATACAATACTATACAATACAATACAATACAATACAATACAATACAATGCAACACAATACAATACAATACAATACAATACAATACAATACAAAACAAAACAATACAATACAACACAATGCAATGCAATGCAATACAATACAATAGAATGCAATACAATACAATACAATACAATACAATGCAATGCAATGCAATACAATGCAATACAATACAATACAATACAAAACAATACAATACAATGCAATGCAATGCAATGCAATACAATACAATACAATACAATACAATACAATACAATACAATACAATACAGTACAATACAATACAATGCAATACAATACAATACAATGCAATACAACACTATACAATACAATACAATACAATACAATACAATACAATAAAATACAATACAATACAATGCAATACAATACAATACAATACAATACAATACAATACAATACAATGCATTGCAATACAATACAATACAATACAATACAATACAATACAATACAATACAATACAACACAATGCAATGCAATGCAATACAATACAATACAATGCAATACAATACAATGCAATGCAATGCAATACAATGCAATACAATACAATACAATACAGTACAATACAATACAATAAATACAGTACAAAACAATACAATACAATACAATACAATACAATACAATACAATACAATACAATACAATACAATACAATACAATACAATACAATACAATACAGCACAATGCAATGCAATGCAATGCAATGCAATATAATACAATACAATACAATACAATACAATACAATACAATACAATGCAATACAATACAATACAATACAATACAATACATTACAATACAATGCATTGCAATACAATACAATACAATACAATACAATACAACACAATGCAATGCAATGCAATACAATACAATACAATGCAATACAATACAATACAATACAATGCAATGCAATGCAATATAATGCAATACAATACAATACAATACAAAACAATACAATAGAATGCAATGCAATGCAATACAATACTATACAATACAATACAATACAATACAATACAATACAATACAATACAATACAATACAATACAATACAATTCAATGAAATAAAATAAAATAAAATAAAATAAAATAAAATAAAATAAAATAAAATAAAATAAAATAAAATAAAATAAAATAATATAAAATTAAATTAAATAACATAAATAGTTTCGATAATATTTTACTACAAAGAAAAAATAATACTTAATATGGAACAATTATATCCCACTAGTTTCAGTGAAATTTAATTTCATTATTTTTTTGTAAATGTATTTGATAATTTTTTTTAACATTTCATTCGATACTTTAAATCGAATGCAATCGGAATCATTTTTATAGTATTTTTTTAATAAATGTATTCTTCCAAATCTAAAATTTTTAAAAAACTTGTTTGCACTACACGGAAATTTTAAAATTTGCGCGCTTGTCTAAAAAACTGTATTTTACAGTTTTAACCGTAAATATGGCAGCACTGACACACAAAAAGCGAGAGAGTCTATGCGAAGCAAACAAAATTTCTTGTTGATTGCGAATACGTGTCAAAACGTAAAATGTAGTGAAGAAGGCGAGTGTGTCTCGTGAAGCGAAGCGCTTGTTGCTAACTACAGCTTCTGCTTTACTTTACAGTTCTACTTTAGATTCTTTTTTAAGAAATTCAAAAGTTATTCTTCGAGTAAAGGTACTCTTATTAATTATGGTTTTCAAGAGTTTCCTTTTTTTTTCATAAATTATGTTTTCCAAATACCAAAAACTTTACAATAAATACATTAGGATTCTTTTCATTGCATTAATGATAAAGTTTTGCAATTTAAGCTCACAGTATTATCTTTTTGTAAATCTGCAAGGTTAGCTACATGCATTTAGTTTTTCAGAAATACGCGATACAAGAGTGAAAGCTCAAAATCATGAACACCACTTATGTATATGTACATATAGGTATATAGACAGAATTATAATATATTATAGGAATAACTGCCTCTCAAGAAATTTATTTGCCTTATAAACTTCACAGTACTTGCTCTATTTTAGCATTTAAATATTTCACTTAAAATCAAATAAAGCGCCAATGTATCACCAACAGCAAAATCAATAAAAACCAGAAACATGAAAATAAATAAAAAAAAAAACATCAAAAAAGTCAAAAAGCCAAATTGCGCACAACCACAGAAATAAGACTGAAAGGAAACCGGTGCAGAAAAATGCTTTCATTATCAGTTTTTTGTTTTTTATTTATTTATTTGCGGTATTCACTTGATCTGCGGTGGCTTTGGCGCCATTTTTTCAAATTGACGCTAGTCAATTTGATGAGTTTTAATTTGCAGCCATTCTTAGTTTAATGACAAAACAGTCGATATTGAATAATGAAAACGTAATAAACATCATGCCATTATAAATGACAAAAAGTGGCGTTATTAACACTCTGGACAGCTGGAAATTAATTGAAGAGTAAATTCAAGCTATTCATGACAGATGCGAGGGAGGTTTGAGTCGAAACGACTAACAATGGTTATCTAGTGTTAAAGAAGAAAGATCTTTCAATGGTTGTGATAACTTCATGTAGGGCAGACTCCGTGGATCTACCTTTGAGATAAGCATGTTGAGCTGTATGTAAATGTATGCCCAGAAATTGTTCCGCAGTGTTTAATGCGAATGATGTGAGACTTATTGATCTAAAGATGACCCGGCTGATTCATGACCCCGTCTTCCGACTTTAGGTACAAAACTAACCTTAACTATTCTCCAACTACTTGGAGTATAGTTGAGGCGAAGGCAATTTGTAAATAAAGAATATAAGAGTGGTGTAACTACAACTTGTAATTTTTGTAACATTATTGGTAGAATGCCATCAGCGTCTGGGAACTTAATGGGAGAGAAACTGTATATCCCCCAAGTTATCTTATCCTAGAATGATAATAGAGCTAATAGAACTTGTTGGGATGGCCTCGGGTAGCTCTATGTACTAGTCTTGCAGCCAGGGAAGTGTGTATTATGTAGGTGCTGCAGTGATTCATTAGTAGATTCCGTCCATGTTCCATTCTTGATGAAAGAGGGACTGGAGTGTTCTTTGGATAGAATTGTACTTAGTCTCGCCGACTCCTTAAGGCTGTCAATAGAGTGGCTGTATTCTTTCCAAGATTGCTTTTTCGAGTCCCGAATAGCTTTCTTGTAAGTGTTAAGGACAACTTGCCAATTGCACAATCCTTGACATTTATTGAAGGTTCTCCTAACGTTTTTCGTATGATCGTAAAGTCCTTACTCTACCCCTAGGAAAAAGAGTTCTTCCTACCCCTTATGGAAGGACATGAGACTAAAAAGCAACTGCATAGTTTTCTTAAGAGATTCTTCGGAAGAATTTAGTTCCTCTGCTGAGATGTGACTGTGTGTTAGTTTGAGAAGTTTTGGGAGAGCCACCTTGGCAAACTTGGCCAAATCAGTACGTTTCGGATTACGAAAGGATATCGGAGCTTCTATTAGTAGGTTCAAATTCAAAAGAATCCAGCTGTGATTAACCACTTTTAGAGACCTCTTTTCAACCATCGAAGTTATCAGAACTTGGAATGTTGGTGCATTGCTAGACATCACACTTCTCTCCAAGTTTTTGATTAGAGTATCCAGTAAAAAGTCTTTTTGGGATAACAGCAAAAATGTTAATATTTTTAATATTAACATATAAATTATTTGACATACATAGAATTTGGAGCAAAATGAAAATTCATGAACAATAAGAAATTTAAAACTAGTTCAGGGAATGTGAATGATTGTGTCAAATGAAAGGTTTTTTTTTGTTAAATTCAAATGAAGGGTCTGAACATGTTATTACTCAATTTTATATTCAGTGACTCGGTAATAATTCAACTTAATGTGGGTTTTATATAAGATGAAAAAAATTTGATAAGTCAAAAATGAACTTGATAATGCTGATATGATATCATCAAGTTATGTAAATGTTTCTTTAATTTCAAACGTGTATTCAAGCACGTGTAAGGCTCGCGCCACATTGCATGATTTGTTTTTAACTTACATTATATTGGCATTTGTCTTTTGATTTCAAAATTATTATTGTTTTATTAAAAAAAATATCCTAAAAATTATCAAAACTATGATATTGCACAGAAGCTTTACTTCTTTCGAGTGTGCAACGACGCACCTGTTTTTTTTTTTCTTCTCTCTCTTTCTCTCTCTCTCTCTCTCTCTCTCTCACACACGTATGAGAGGCTCTAAACTGTACTCTAAATGGGATCCATGGTTAATATTAATTCACTACATTTTTAATTATTTTTTGGTACAATTATTGCTGTCATATTTTATTTTCTTGTAAGTTCTTGTTTTATACACATATTCTCTAAACATTTTTTTATAATCAAAACATTTGCTATTAAGGCTTTTCTGCCAATAATTACTATAAGATAATTCTTATTCAAATCTGACAATTTTTGATATAATCGCTGCTGTGACTTTCGGCACCTTATCAGCCAAAAGAAAACTTTCACTGCAAACAATATCGATTTCCTTTCAAGCTTTCCTTAACAAATCATAAAGAAAAATATTTCAATTCATACATATTTAATTCCTTTAGATCCGTTCAAGAATGCATAGTTCGGTAGGTTCAAATATTGTTGTAGCATTTTGTGAACACGTTTTGCCGTGTTGAATCCAATCCAACGCCTATCCGAACTGGAAATGTTTTTCAACAATTTTCTTGCTTGTCAACTCGTTAAGACATCTACTTATGCAGCTCATTCGTGCGCGTCTTAAACCGCTCAATTCTTTCTTGACGATGAAAAGCAACGCAGAAAGAGTTCCAAATACTTTTTTGTGGTTTTTGCTTTGTCGCTACAGGTTTTCGTGCTGAAAAGGAACAAATAAAATAAACAATTTCATGACGCCACGAAACTTCAATCAATTCGAATAATTTACTTCTTACATAATAATCTAAAAAAACAAATTTTGGGCTCTTAATAAATTGGGATGTCAAACACATAAGAAGATAATTAAAAGTGTACGTTTATTCTTGCGGCAAATCAATTAAAATAGCATTGCCATTTAGTTACTTCCCTGCAGTAATTGGTACTAGTTCAGAACTACCGATTTCACTAGCCCTAAGGTAACCATTATTAGTTCGAATTCAATCTACTTTCTTTGCATTCAACTGGCGAGTTTTACGTGAGCATGTCATAGGCAGGGGTGAATTGCTACCTTTTACATTACCATTCCACTAGTCACTTCACTAGTGCTACAGGGTCAGCTTATTCAGTAGTCAGAAAGATAAAAAACTTCGAAATATATAAGCCATTGTTACAAAATCAAGGCGTCGGAAACACAAAAAATTAGCAATCAAGCTAGAAGTTGACTGAACTGACCCTTTTATGCATTACCTTCCCAACAAACAAAATGATTCACTAATGTTATCGTTTACGAATCGCATTCTTGTACATTTCATTCCTTAGCAATTATTTGTAGCGATTCATTTATAATATCGCGAGCGGGAGAAATTCCTCCTTCGATAATGAATCGTCAAAACCGAAAAAAACAATTTGTTAACGACTCGTCAGAACTAAAAAAAGCAATTCATTAACGAGTCGCCACGACTAAAAAATGCAATTTGTTAACGAGAACTTATTCATATGAAAATCTTGAACAAATTAGAAGTGAAAATTTTTTATATAAAGAATAAGCACGAAACATAACATAACAGAAGAAAAAATATTTCACAAAATTTTTTTCATATAAAAATTTATGAAAATTTATATTGTCTTTTTTTCACTTAAAATTAAAAAAAAAACACAACAACAACAACAACAGAAAGTTTTAACAACAGAAAGTTAGTAAAAAATACCTTTCTTAAAAAATAATTTTTTTTGAAAAGTCGGAAAAAATTGTTTTTTTTTTGTTTCAAAACATCTTAAATGGAGTTTAGCAAAGTCATTATATCAATCGGTGCTTTTTTTAAGCATCAAGCCATCCTCTCATGAAGTCGGTATGAAACTATTCGAAATCTTTAAAAAAAGCGATTCATAAGCGATTCGTTAACGAATCACCCCGCGCCACAATGTTTATTGGGTTGGGTCAAAAAAGGAGCTAGTTCGTATAGAACTAGTAAAGTGGCTAACGAGAAAGGAGCAATTGGTTACTTTCGATACTGGCGGGTTATTGTACTGTCGACACACCAAAAACAAAAAAAATATTAATATCATCTTTCCCTTATGCGAAACAAATTGTTTTTAAATAAAAAAATCTAGTTTTGCTTTTTATAAAACAAAAATGAAACCTGATAGAATTATTTCAGGCATTATAAATGACGACTGCGCTGTCAAGACTAAAGCGCATTATAGACGAGTAGTTAATCGCAAAACTGGTTGATAAGCTGGTAGCTGGTTGCTGAAAACAAGTCGTGTGTAGATGAGTTGGTGTCATTTTCAGTTTTTCAACCAGTGTATCAATCAGTTGGTCAAAATTAAAAAATTTTAATTTTTTGCGATTCACATCAACCAGTTCTTCAACTAGTGATGTGTCTGTAGCAAAATATACAAATAAACGTCACATTCATAATAAAAAAAAATTATTTGCATTCACTTTCAATATAATATGCGCGATGTTTTCAAGAAAAGTTTTTGTACTGGAATTGAAAAATTGGTCCATGCGTCTGTAGGTAAAACCATCAATCAGTTTTTCAAGTAGTTTTGCGATTAGTTGCTCGTCTATAAGGCATCTAGTGTCATAAGCAAGTTCAATGTGTCATAAACACATTCAAAATAAAAAAATGATTTTTTGATTTTGCTTTCAGCGCTCTTGAGATTGTTTGTCTCTCGTAGCTACTGCCGCTCTCGTTCACTGATTTATAGTAGTTAAGTACTAACAATATTTTAAAATAAGAAAAAAACGCCAAATTTTTTCTCGATCGTCATTTTTAATTGTGATATCCTTTTATTTGATAATGGAAAGTTAAAATCATTTATTAATTAATTAAGCATTAAAAATTTAAATAAACGATTAAGAGACCAACTAATAAAACAAAAAAATTTTAGGCAATAAAAAGCTTTCAAATTTCGTCTCTAAATTATTTTTGTTTTTATGTAAAAAAAGAAATGGTTTAAGAAAATAATCTCACGCATTTACCAAGAATTTTTAGCAAAAAATTAATGAATGGAAATAATTTAAACCAGTTACCGTAACTGTTATGGCTTTTTTCAAAAAGTTCAACAAATAAACGATATTTTTTGACCAATTTTATTTTGATCTGATATAACAGTTGAAATTTGACCTTTATTTTTTTCATCAAAAATAAAATTTAAAATTTCACTTTAATTTTTTGATCAAACATAAAAGTTAAAATTTGACTTTTATTTTTTCCATTGAAAATAACAGCTAAAATTTGATTTTTATTTTTCCAATCGAAAAAAAAGTTAAAATTTTACTTTAGTTTTTTCAATCAAAAATAACAGGTTAAATTTTACTTTTATTTTTTTTGATCATATATAACAGTTAAAATTTTACAGTTAAAATTTTCGATCAAATATAAAGGTTTAAAATTTGACATCTTGTGTAAAAATAAGATATTTCCTACACAGGTTTAAAATTTCTTTCATTTTAACATCAAGTTATATGATAAAAAAATTAAAATTTAACTTTATTTGACTTTGAGTTTGATTGAAAAAATTGGTGACAACAAGAGTACGAATTTTGGTAACAGTGAGACATGTCACGCTCACTTAGGTGAGGTGACAACAAGAATCAAGGCAATTATTCCTTAGCTAACATGCATCACAATGCAAAATTCAAATACTCGTATCGACTAAACTTATTTCCGTCCGACTTTTTTAATAGAAATGACGGAAATAACTGTTATTTTCGGTCCCTGACTTAAACCACTATTAACTTTTTCTGCAATATGAAGTGGTCAACTTCATTTATCAATTAAATAATTTATTTGTAAATTAAATTATTAAAAATAATTAACTTACTTTTTATAATTTTAGGCCCCTATTATAAATTACAACTCAACTAAGTTAACTAGATTCAACACAATTTTTTTCGTATAACGTATGACAAACATTTCTGTTGAACAATTTTTTTTTTTTTTAAGAATTTTTTTACTACATTTCAAGTCAATTGACTCCCAGTCTCTCTTATGTGACCTGTCTTTAACACCTTGGAATGATGTGTGGCTTTGTCCTAATATTGATGATAAGGTATCGTTACTTTCAAGTGCAATAAATTAATTATTTGTTAATCATGTTCCTCTTAAAACCGTAAATGTAACAAATACGTCTTGTCCGTGGTTCACCAATCGTGTTCAGCTTGCCATAAAAAAACGAAATATATTGCGGAGCATTTGGAGAAAAAACCCTTCACCTGAGAAATGGGAAAGCTATAGATGTGCTAGGAATGCCTCAATTGCTATAATAAGGCAATCAAAAATAAAGTACTTCGCTGCTAAACTGAAGACATCTCTTCCACCTAAAGTACTCTGGAATAACTTAAAGAATCTTTGCATTGTAGATAAACAAACATTAAACTGTCAAATTCAACCTGACTATCTTAATGAATATTTTCTTTCTAGTCTGAGTATAAATCAAACCAGCACCTCTACTTCTTCAAATATTTTAGACCCTCCTGCTGAGCAGTTATTTCAGTTTTCTGCTGTAGCAGAGGATGAAGTAGCAAAAGCTGTTTTGAAAATTAAATCAAATGCGGTTGGAGAAGACGGCATAAATCTAAAATTTGTAAAAATTATTTTACCGCATGTAAAATCTTCTTAGCTCACTAACTCACATAATAAACTATTGTTTTACCACATCATCTTTTCCTTCTTTATGGAAGTCTGCAATAGTAACGCCGGTAGCAAAAAAAACTTGCGAGACAAAAGACTTTAGGCCTATAAGTATCTTGTCTTCCTTGTCCAAAGTATGCGAATCTCTTATGGCTAACCAAATATCGTCGTTCCTAAGTCAAAATAACCTTTTGTCTCCGTTCCAATCAGGTTTTCGCGCAGGTCACAGTTGCTCTACTGCAATGCTTAAAGTATTGGATGATATTAGGTCCCCTTATGATGATAGCCAACTAACTCTATTGTGTTTGCTCGACTTTTCTAAAGCTATGTCAAAAATTAAAATACCTGTTTGGGTTTTGTGACAGCGCTATTCGCCTTGTAAGTAGTTATTTGGCAGATAGAAAACAAAAGATAAAGGTTGGCACCAATTTTTCTAATTACAGAGCTGTTTGCTGCGGTGTGCCCCAGGGATCGGTTCTTGGTCCTCTGCTGTTATCCATATTTGTGAATGACATTTTTCGCTGCTGCACATATTCAACAATGCACGCTTATGCTGATGATGTGCAGATTTATTTGTCTGGCAAAACAAATCTTATGGAAGATCTAGTCTGTAAGCTTAATGAAGATCTTCACAGTATAAGCCTATGGGCTATGAATAATAGTCTCCATCTTAATGTCTTAAAGTTCTATGTGTTGCCTATCTCTAAAGTTAGAATTGACCCTAGCTCAATTCCCGAAGTATTAATGGATAATAACATTGTACAAATTGTTAATAGTGTTGTTAATCTTGGATTTCATGTTAATGCTTCTCTCACATGTACAGATCATATCAACGGTGTAGTTCGAAAAATATATTTTATTTTACGAAATCTTAGAATGTCGGCTGAGTACACTCCCATTGGTATAAGACGTAATCTTGTGATTCAGCTAATTGTTCCTATCATATCGTATTCTGATCTTGTATATAGTAAGTTGGACTCACGATCCCAGCTTAAATTGCAAATCGCTTTTAATCATGCTACACGTTATGTCTATGGGTTACGTAGGTTCGATCATTTAGCTGAGTTAAAAACCTGTATACTTGGATGCGACATATCAACTTACTCTAATATCAGAAATTGCATATTCTTACATAAGCTTATACACTCAAAAACTCCTCTTTACTTATTTGATAAGCTACAATTTAGTAGATCGCTTAGAAACCAAGCACTAATTTTGCCAACTTTTAACTTCCTTAACTCCACAAGACTATTTTTTATTAACGCCATACGAATTTCGAATTCATTACCTAGTCAATTAAAATCGATCCAGCCAATAACGCTTTTCAAAATTTCAATAAAAAGGCATTTTTCATCGTCTAATTCTTAATAAAAGGCCAGTTCTCTTTCATCTCTTTCTTATGCTCTATCTCAATCTCTTTCTCATCATCTTGCTTCTTATATGTATTCTTTTTTTTCACTTTTCTTCTGTTTAGTAATTTAATTTTGTTATATCTTTTTAAACCTTTTATTAATTTTAAGTTTAGCTTAAGTTGAAATTCTAAATTAATCATTACTTACTGTAATCAATAATTTGTCATTGATCTTTGTACTTTAGAAGAACTAAGTTCTTAGTATACTAATACAATGAAGGCACCTATTAATAATAATAATAATAATAATAATAATAATAATAATAATAATAATACATGGTTCGACTGAAATGTTAGTAATACATTATACGAAAAACAATTGAGTTGAACCTAGTCAACATAGTTGATTTGTAGTTCATAATAGGGTCCTAATTATTATACAATAATACTCCTCGAAACATTTTATAGCATTTGTTATTTTTGAAACTGTGAGCACCTCGGTATGTGACTGTCGTATGTTTGTTGTAAGTTTTTGATTTCAAAACAAAATTTGAAGCTCAAAAAACAAAATTTGTCAATGAAATTGTCAATATATAAAAACTATTTTCCATAAATAGCTGACTATCTTTATCAAAATTTGTTATTTTTGAGCTTCAGATTTTGTTTTGAAAAACATGGAAAACAAAAAAACATGGCATAAAAATACGAGGCACAAAAAACACGTTCAAGGGCTACTTTTATTTACGAGGGTCTGCGTATTGGCGTTGCATGCAAAACAACAACAAAGCAAAATACGCTACCGTAAGTTGGCGTAAAAATAACAAATCGTAAATATAACAACCTGCGTATTGAAACGGTGAACAGGATAATTTATTATTTCCAATAGAGCACAAAATAAAAAACTCGCTCATTTCATATAAAATAATACAGAGGGTAACACTGTTTTACGTTTTTCATAATATTTTGACATTATATGCCTTAAATGACAGTTCGACCCTACCGACTTATAATAACTGAAATAATTCTATCATGAAATGAAAGATTTAAATAGGAATTTGACAGAAAATGGAAATATAAAAGTTTATGTAACATATTACAACAATCAAAGAAATTAATATAACTTCAAATCTTTTAAATGTTGCTTGTAGTAATTGGCCTTTGAAACATACCTTAAAATATAGTTACGAAACCCTTTTTTTTTTGTTGTAAATTCAGTTTAGTAATATTTCTTCAAGATAAATGTTTTTTATAAACGCTAATAATTAAATTCCTTATAATTCTTTAATTTCACTCAAATTCGTTCTTTTTTTTTGCGGGTTTTTTTTTTAAGGGAAGCAAAACTTAAAGATATTTTTGTTAAAACTTTATGAGTGTTTCTACCTGGGAGTGTGGGTCGTTTTATATTATGTCGAATAATCTTCTTTAATACAGATATTGAAATAAGAAGTCCCACCCAAGTCCAATAGTTCATAATTCTTACTGTCTAATATTTATATTCCCCATCGCAGAACAGTCTAACTTAACCGATTTCACCGGTAAAGACTTGACGCTATCTCGTTGGATCCTTTTATGAATTACTTTTCAGTACAATAGTAAGAAAAGGTCTTAGAGATATTCGGTGGACAAAATTTAAAATATTTTGTCATGGCAACCTACGTCATCAAACAGAAAAAAAAACCAAAATAAACTTTTCACACCAAAGAAACAATTGAAATCGAATAAACTGGATGTCGTCGAATGAACTGCATCTGAACTCGTGATGTGAGATTTGAACACTGTAGCCGAACAAAATTTGTCAGCTTTTGCTAACGAGCTCATCATACAATATAGCAGATTTTGCAGCCAAATGCGTATTTCAAATCTAATTTTAATTGCTTTTAGAAGAATTCTGCCTTCCACTTTATTAATATTCTTATACGTGGAGTTGAGTAAAAAAACGGTATACCAAAATCCTCCAAAGCAAACATTTTTTAAGAAGACAGTGCTTGCAGCTGGATGAATCATTAATAAAAAAAAAATTCTGAGTTGGATTTGATCCTCACACCTTTGGTTGAAAAGACCGAAAGCGTTGCCTCTGAGCCATTTAGTCATATAAAATGTATTGATTCGAAAATGTATATGATTAAAATATGAACAAACAAAATGCGAACGTAATAATATTGAAAACCCGTTTGTATAACACTTTGTTCTTTCGACGAATACACGAACATGAACGAGTGATTTACAGAAAGTATATTTTATTAGACATCGGATACAAACGAAGCATTTGCCAGCCAATAAAAAGTGGGCATAAAGGAGTATTAAATTGTTCACGGCCTGAAATGCCATAAATGTCATAGATTTTTCAATTGAAGAAAACAACTTCTCAACTTAGCTCAAACCTCATATCTCAAAGTAATTTTGCATGGTCTTTCAGAATCTGGTCTCAGATTAATGCTATCTGGCAACATTTTTTTAATACGTTGGCTTAAAGGCAAACAAATTTGAACAAAAACTTATTTTAAATAATCGTGAGCTTAAACATGAATGATTAAGGGTGCTGCATATCTGTGTCTGATGGCATATTAACCCAGTTGGCAGTTTCTTAAATGATTCATTTAAAATTCATGCACGAAAATTCCGCATCGTCACGTCCGCATACAAATCACGCACGAAAATTTCATACATTTGTCCAAATTTTCTCCGACGAAGCTTTAAGAGAAAAATGTAGGAAATTTCGTCACCGAAAGGAAATAACACGAAAATTTAAAAGAAACTTCCTCAATTAAATAAAATTAGAAAGATGCAAGAAACTTCTGAAATGTAAAGACGAAGAAAGTTTCGTCCTATTACAATGCCTTATAGAATGATGATAGAAATTTCGTTGATATTTATTCCTAAATATTCGTGTAGTTTACTCAGAGAAAAACCTGGAACAACACGAAGCTCCCAAGACCAGCTCAATGCAAGAGTGTATGAAGAGAACAGATAAGTTGTTAATCGCTGTTAAAAAGTCTTCGAAATGAAAATGATTCATTCATTCTTTTTCAATCTTCATTCATTCACTCAATCTTTTTATCTATATTTTTTTTATCTGTATTCAATTCTAAATACAATCAAACACCCAAATGAAATATCCAAATAGAATAATATACATATTCCAGCCAAATGTTGGGGGTGCTGCTGGCAAAAATTTTATATAAAATAGCAACGGCTCCTGCGTGGTTCACTCGAACTTTGTTTGGCTATTAAAAGTAAATGTAAATTAGTGTTTTAAATAAAAAAACATAAGACTACTTACTTTATTGCATTTTCTATTTTGCTTGCTATTCACAATCTTGAGTATTTGACATTGCAAATTTGTGCAATTGTAAAAATTTTCCATCAAGCGTGAGCGGCCTTTTTCTGTTTACATTGCAATATTTGCTGCGAAGCATGAAATTCACAAAAAAAAAATTAATTAAACCCGTTTAATTCGTTCTTCTATTTGCTTATTTCCCATAACTCTGTTTATAGCTTTTTTTTTTTCTTTTTTGGCTTTCAGCTCAGTATTCAGTATTGCATATGTATAGTAAATATAAGCTATGGGCTCCCAATGTGCCAAACCTGATGTGTTTCGAATTCGAGACGGACGCTCACTCACTTCTTCGTACATTTTATCCGAAACGGATTGCATTTCGGATCCGGCACTGACCCGTTTTCGTATGAAAAACGCGAATTGCTTTTTCCATTTTTACGGTCCATATCGAACTCAGAACGGACTTCATATACGAATTCGAGACGTATTCCTTTTTTTCAAAATAACGCGAATTCGAAACGAACACATTTTTTCTAAACAATGTGAATTTGTGACGGACTCGTTTTTTTAAATAATACAGACTCAAAACGGATTAATGCTAAATTTTATTTTTTATTTAAATTCTTTTCAACAGTTCATTGTAGTTAGTAAGTTATTAACTTAATAAGTAAAATAGTCACATATAACTTGATCACTCATGATAATTATTTAAAAATTCTGACAAATAGTTTTATTCGATTTGAAGGAGAGCTTGAGGAGCACGTGCCTAATGATATAAAAAAGTTATTTAAAATAAAGTTATAATAAGTACGCAATTGTATTTCGTATCCTTAATCCACTGAAAATAAAATAAAAGATTTGATAACAAATTTAAGCATGCCCTTTATGTTAACGCTGTGACCATTTTTTCACGGATTCGTAACGGGTTCGAAACGGATCCGCATCCGTTTTTGTGCAAATAGAGTTTTTGGTGTTGCATATTTACACTAGCGTGCTAAGTGTATCTCAGTATATTTTGTTAGTGTAGAGCAGTGGTGATCACTACATGTTTTCCCATAACACGCGGGCGTCGTGTGTTTTTGTGCTTTTGTGCACGAAGTAGCAATCAGCTCGCTGTGAACTTTGTACACTGCGTAAAACTTGTTTGTTTTTCTGCTGTACTGTAAATTTCAAGTCTGAATGCTTTGAGTGTTTATGCAATAAGTGTGTTGGTCGCTGTTTTATTTATGAATTAAATATTTTGCAATGTTTAAGAAAAGTTGGTGTGTACAATTTTTATTTTGGGAAAATTTTTATTGTGAATCACAATGCATGGTTTGCTTTCGTACAGTAACTACAGTAAAACAAAGAAACCAACGAACTTGAGAACCTCCTACTTTTTGAAGTCGGTTAAAAAAAAATAAAACATGAATATGTTCTGTTCATCACTTCTACCTTTTTTTTAATATTTTCTATGTTAAAAAAGCAAAGACAAAATTAAAAAATAAAACTTTATATTGAAAATATAAAATTCGCCAATATTTCCTTGCATCATGTGTTGTGAGAGCTTTTTACAACTTCTTGTTTCAGTGTAAAGCTGTGCATTCGGCAAGCTCTCTTTGTTATTGTTTTCAACCGTGTGTTGATCACCACTGGTGTGGAGTAAAAATATACTCTACTATTTTACTAATGCTATGATGCAAGACCATTTGTACAAGATTGTGAATAGTCCTAATGAAATTCCATCGAAAAAGCAGCAGCAGACTTTTGCATGCTGTTAGTTTCAAATTCTACCATGCGTGGTGAACTTTTGAAGCTTTTAAAGCTTTCAAATTGTAAATGATTTTTAAGAATATGAACATTTACTTTACATAATAATAATATTAATAAGAGCTCCTTAACTCTATACTCCACATTACCCTATACTCCACATTACTTATATACTACACCTGTTGCTTACATTTATTCACTTACAGTGACTCCTATATATATATTACTATATATATTCATGCAAGGCTCTATTATTTGCCTCCTCCTTACATCGATATCCAACAAATTCTTCTGTTTACATCGCTTATATGAAGACACAGCTCTCTGTGTAGAACCAACATAAGCAGTTAAAAATGTGTTTTAAAAAATTACTTTTACGCCTTAACGCCCAGCTTTGATTCAGTATTTATTTTGTTAAAAATCCAAATTTATACTCAATATCACTTTGAATAAAATAAATTAAAAAAACTGCCAACACTGTCTGAAATTCGATTACTTTTTACGCAGTTTATAGTGTTAACAAAGAGCACATTGTCAGCACTTAAATTGTGTGACAAGCTGGTTGAAGTATAGCACAAATTTAATTACAGGCTGTGTAACGAATTTTTATTTTTTATTTAATTCTATATTCATTAAAATGCAGTTTCACATGGCGAAGTATGAAATTGGATTCATGAAATATTAAAATTTCCATACAAACTGTTCGAAGATAAGGAAATTATAAACTCTTAAATCAAAAACGTCATGAGATTTTTTAATATATTTTTTAATTTTTTGATAAACTTTTTATATTAAAGCTGAATTTGATTATTTCAATAATCCACAAATTACTATTAACTAAAGACAGTAGATAAGAGCCTAAAATAGAAGAGCATCCGAGATCAAAAACCGCAAGGAACAGACACTTAAAAGCTCGTGTTATTTATAAATATGTAGATATTCATCTCGTGTTGATCAACTTGACTTCCTTAAAAAATTTCACTTTCAAATATTTCCTCGTAACACGCACCAAAAAAATGTCTAAAATCAACGTGTTGTGTCGCATCGCGTGTGTGCGTGTAAGTTATGCCAGGCCCGTAGCCAGGATTTTCCAAAGGGGGGGTTGGATTAAAAAATCTAAAGGTTATCAAATCTTTCAAGCAGAGCCGATTTATAATAAAATTATTCTTGAGTGCAGGGCTTATTAAATATATTTATGGAACTATTTTTGGAAAACGCGATTTTTTGATTTTTGCTTATATTTTTTTTTTAAATAGTTTAAATTGAGAATTTTTGATTGAAAGAAATATAATTGCGAGAATTACACAAAAAGTAAAAATTTCCCTCACAAAATTTAACTAAATAATGCCAACAATAAAAGTATAATAACAAGTAAAAAAAGTAATAAAAACGTAATACATAAATATACATAAATATAATAAATACTTAAATTTTTTAACCCAATAAGAGAAAATATAATAAAAAATTTGTTACGATTTCTTGCAGTTTATTAAAATTGCAATGAACAATGAAACATTAAAATTTTTTGAGTCAGTTCACAAGTTGAAGTTATTAATCAAGAATATACATTTGTGGTGAATTTTTAATGAAAAGGACAGAGGTATGTTGTACCGAAGTTGAAAACGTTTTCGTCAATTCAAATCCTATTTAAATTGAAGCATTTAAAATAATTAAATACTGCATATTTTAATTTTTTCGAGATACCCAATAAACATTGTGGCGAGGTGATTCGTCAACGAATTGCTTGTGAATCGTTTTTTTTTTTAAATTTTCGAATAGTTTCATACCGACTTTATCAGAGGTTGGCTTGATGCTTAAAGAAAGCACCGATTGAAATCATGACTTTCCTACACTCCATTTAAGATGTTTTGAAACAAAAAAACAATTTTTCTGACTTTTCAGTATACAAATTTTTTTAAGAAAAGTATTTTTTATTAACTTTCTATTTTTAATACGGCATTTAAGCGAATATTTATTTTTTATATTTTATTTTTTTTTTTTTATTTTAAGTGAAAAAAAAGTCTTTAATATAAATGTTCATAAGTTTTTGTATGAAAAAAATTTTGTGAAATATTTTTTCTTCTGTTATTTCTTTTTATAGTTTTGGTGACTCGTTAACGATTGGTTTTTATAGTTTTTGGCGACTCGTTCACGAATTGCTTTTTTTTTTGTTTTGGTGACTCGTTAACGAATTGCTTTTTCATAGTTTTGGCGACTCGTTAACGAATGGCTTTTTTTCGGTTTTGACGAATGTATAACGAAGCCGAAAAAAAGTTGGTCAAAAAATGATAAAAAGAAATAATTTCGAACTTTCGAAAAGCCAAATCTTTAAAAAAAAATACCTAAATAACAAAAAAAAAAAACAAAAAAAAACTTTTTTTTTGGACCAAGTTGGGGATCGAACTCATGTCCGCGAATGCTGGCTTTTATTATCAAGCAAATTAAGCACAGTATATTCAGCATCTGAAATAGCCGAGTGGGTAAGGTGCCGGACTAGCATTCAGATGACGTGGTTTCAATTCTTGACGTGGTATGCTTGAGACTAGTTCTTATTATTTTTTTTTTTTTTTATATGATTTATATGATTCGTAATCGAATTGCTTATTTTAGTTTTGGAAACTCGTTAAAGAATTGCTTTTTATAGTTTTGGCGACTTGTTAACGAATTGCTTTTTATAGTTTTGGCGACTCGTTAACGAATTGGTTTTTCCGGATTTGACGATTCATTAACAAGAGAGGAATTTCTCCCACTAGCGATATTATAAATGAATCGCTACTAATATTTGCTAATGAATGAAATGTACGAGAATGCGATTAGTGAGCGATAACATTTGTGAATCATTTTGTTTGTTGGGTAATAACAAATAATTCCAAAAATTTTAATGTTAAAAAAATTGAATTGCTTAATGTTCTTATGGTACTATGACTAAAAGAAACAATCCAATTTCCTTAATATTTTAATAAACAATTTTTCGACACATGTTTTTGTATCGTGATTTTACAAAAACGGATCAATATTTTATGCCAAAGCTTGAAAATTATAGAGGTAAAACCAATGTACAGTGGCTGAAAAAAGAAGTTTTACACACATGCAAAAACAAATGAGAGTAATTCGTATACACGCTTGGGTTCTGGTACATTTAATTAAAAAATGGGTAGACAAAGTAGACAAACTCCAAAATCATATTATTGACTACCATGAAAATTGAAAAACTATATGGGAGATCAGTGAAATGATTAAAAGATCCCATCATATTGCCAAAAATGTCATCAATCACTTCAAACAAACCAAATTGGTTGTAGATAGAAATAAATCTGGAAGACCAAAATTGTTTTCCCATGAGATAAGATCAGGGCTCACATCACGCAACTTTCAAAACGATCATCGTTCAAACGATACTCTACAACGATATCGTTAAATTGTTGCTTCATATAAATTAATATAACTGTCGTCTCGTCTATCGTTCTAAGGTTTCAACATTTGCTAAAGTTTAAAAGTCACTAGAAATCGTACAATCTGTACTAGAAGTGACATTTTCGTAAATTTTTTATTGGTTGTTGTACTTCGACGTGATATTTGCAGCAAAAATGTTAATGTGCGCTTATGGCTTATGTATAATTGACCAAAAGTGCTTGAAACTCCTTCATAATTATCCAATATTAACGTATTTGTACATTTTGAGCTCACTTGAAAAAACTGCACTTAGGAAAGAGTAGTCTAAAAAAGAGTCCCTGGTATGCAGGAAATTAGTGAAATGTCAAAATTCCTAAAAGTTTTGAAGAATAACAAAGTTTTGCCGACAATATTTTTTTATTTTTCATTTATAAAGTTGTTTATAACTACCATTAAATATACAGGTCTGAGTTCTGTTTTGATATGAGTTTTCTTGTTGAATAATTTTTTTATTTTTTAAAAAATAATGATAAAAAATGTCATAGTTTTTATTGAATTTTTTATTTGAGTTTCTAAATATAAAAAAAAAATGCAATAATAAAAAACTACTTTTCCTTTAACTTTATTTTTTCACTTATATTTGGCTCTATTCGTGTGTCCGACTTCTTTTTTGAGTCACTGTATGGCTTTTTTTAAAACGATTTTCCTTATAATTTGTTCAGTCGTGGATTCCAATTTGGAATTATTTAATCATCAAATTCCACTTAGAAATCACTGTTTGAAGTGTTTTTAAAAATATTTTTTTTCAACTAAGAAGTTTTTTTTCGAAAAAGTCATATTTTCATTTTAGGTAATTAAACGAAGCTCGTAATTCGAAAACTCGATTTCACACAGGACCAATTTTTTGCACACCTACCAATTTTCAACCTACCAAAAGACTAACAAAATTGAATAGGCAAAATTTTGAAATACCCGCTACACATGATAATTAAAAAATATTAATTTCGATGGCATATATATATTTTTGTGACTTAATTTAAAAATTTAAAAAAAATATTTTCTTAAAGGACTGGGCTCTTCTAAGTTTGGAAGTCGCATAAATATTGTCAACCTAATTTTTTCGTTCGGATATAATTTTATATATATTTGTTTCGGATACCAGAGATTTTTTTCTTAGCATTTAAGTAATAGTTAAAAATGATTCTTTATATGTACAAACTTCATTTAGATTATTCAAATAAACTGATTGTGACCTTGTGTAAGTTCACAATCTTACCAAACTTTCTTTTGGGCAAAAAAATGGTTCATTGATCAAGCGTCCTTTTTTAAATTTGCATTGGAAATGATAGCTCTTCAAGTAAATTTACATAATTATCTTATTTTTGCTTAAAAAGGAAAATGTTGCCTTCTGATTTTAATACCCTCTTTTGAATTATGTTTTTTACACCTTCTGGACCTTATGGGGGGTTTGAACCGAAAAATGTGCCCCTTGGCTACAGGCTTGCGTTATACAACTAATTGTCAGCCTAAAAGCAGTCTTCGGAAAATGTATGCGCAAACATGCATCATAATTAAAGTGACGCCAGATAGTGCGAGAGAAAAGCTTTTTCAACTTAAAGCATGCCATGTCATTTTTATACGAACATCAACGTTTAAAAAAATCACACCTAAGAGTATGCAAGAATTTTCATGGCATGAAATTTTCAATAGAGTTAAGTAAAATAGTTAAAACCATTAAAAACGCAAAATCACAAACAACAAAAAAACAAATTATAGCAACATTTATATAAACTAGTAAGGATGGAGCTTCGGCAGGGTACCGAAGCTAAAATACTCCCCGCTGCCATAAGGAAGTATATTCGAAGTCTTTAGCCACGACACACAAGATGACATTCAGTTTTATATATTAACGAAAGTTTTCCTATTTTGATAACGTCACTTTGTATGGGAGGTAGGCATGGTTTTGATCCGATTTCGACAAATATCATAGAGGTGGTTCATGTTATATATAAAGGCTAATGCGTAAAATTTCAAGACATTTCTTAAATTTTTGTGGATTTTTAAGAGATTTTACGTTTAAAATAAAACGACTTTGTAAGGGAAGAGGGCGTGGTTTTCATCCGATTTTGCCATATACCATAGAGATGGCTTATATTAAACATCAAAGCTTATGTGCAAAATTCTAAGACATTTCTTTAATTTTTGTGGATTTCTAAGAGAGTTTACATTAAAAATAAAGACACTTTGTATGAGAGGTAGGCGTGGTTTTCATCCAATTTTTCCAAATATCATAGCCAGGATTTAAATTGAAGATCAAAGCTTACGTGCCAAATTTCGAGGCAATTCTTTAATTTTTGTGGACTTAAAGACATTTTACGGTTAAAATAAAGTCACTTTGTATGGGAGGTAGACGTGGTTCTCATCCGATTTGGCCCAATTTTTAACTCGATCTTCCTTTCCTAAAAATAAACATATTTTGAATTTCATCACGATAGTTTTAAAATGACGGCTGTAATCGTGTCGACAGACGGACAGACGTACACACGGAAATCGACTCAGGAGGTAATGCTGATCAGAAATATATATATTTTTCTCTACCTGCCATGCCTCCTTATTGGCGTTACAAACGGAATGACAAAGTTAATATACCCCTTACGCAGTACGCGTTGGGGTATAAAAATATATTAAATGAGAGTTAGCCATATCTAACTATAATATGGCCAAATAAACAGTGGCAGGGAGACAGCGTTTTTCCGTGAAAAAGGCACACACACACACTGTCGTACACATTAAGTTATAATAAATGCTCATACATACAAACATTTATTTACTTTACGGCCATGTTTCCTTCCGGTTCGGTTTCTTTTAACAGTCAAAGTAACGCTAACACACATGCACAAGCACACGCACAAAAAGCCTTAAAATAGCTGCCGGTCATCGCCTTTGACATGTGCCTCAACTCAACACACACAATCTTCATGCTTATTTAAGCCATATTAAATAAAATTAATATTCATACATATTTAAGGGCGCGCCTGGACAGACAGGCATAAATAAAAACGTACGAACTCATAATTTATATAAATTTCTATCTGAGCGAATTTTCATTGAATCGCATTTATGCCGTATTTATTTGTGCCAAAGCTTTAAATAGTCTTTGATGCCATGGTTGAAGCTCACATAAAATGCCTATTAAAATCTTTAAAAATGTTCGGCATTATTTAGTGAAAAAACTTCTTCTATGAATTTTCACAAATATTTCTTGCCAAGAATTAACTTTTTGTTTAATTTTGTTTCATTTTTGAATGTAATAAATCCAAAAAATAAAAAAATCTCAGAAAATTTTTACAACACAAACGCACTTTGACTTCTTTTATATAATTATATATTATATATTATATATTATATATTATATATTATATATTATATATTATATATTATATATTATATATTATATATTATATATTATATATTATATATTATATATTATATATTATATTATATATTATATATTATATATTATATATTATATATTATATATTATATATTATATATTATATATTATATATTATATATTATATATTATATATTATATATTATATATTATATATTATATATTATATATAATATATTATATATTATATATTATATATTATATATTATATATTATAATTAAATATCTAGTATTTTCGGATAACAACAAAAATGACTAGAGCTTTGAACAAACAACAACAACTACATACAAATCCAAACTAAGAACCAACACTAAATCGTCAACATTTTGCAGTAAAAATGCGCAACGAAAGTTTATGAACAGTGACAATTTTGCTAAAAGCAGGATGTATGAGGTTTTTAGCTTGTTTGCTTGACTGAGTGTTGTTGCGTGCGTGTGCAGTGTATGTGTGCGTGTGCAGTGCATGTGTGCGTGTGCAGAAAATGTGTGCATGTGCGTAGTATGTGTGTGTGTGTATAAAACAATATGCATAAATAAATTAGTACGTTACAAGCAGAAGAGAAAAAATAACAGGAAAATAAAACAACAACTGAGACTAACACTACAACTCAACTAACGACTAACACACGCACGTATGATACACATACATAAATCAGCATTAACTGTGAGCTTAGCATAAAAGCGGAAGTTGCGCTACTTTAAAAGGAAGTGCAGTCAACGGAAGTTGCAACCACAAAATGGAGTAGGTTTTTATTATGTTGTTGAACAATTTGTTGGTACAAAAAAAAAATAATACACGTTTGTTGATATAGTAAAGCGCAGATTGCAGCTCATTCATTTCGGAATAAAATTGTGGTTATATAGCTGATTATGTATATTTGTTACACTTAACCATAATTTAACTTTAATAAGCTCTGAGCTTTTCAGAAAATTTTTAAACCAGTCACAAATTAATAGCAAGCGGACAAACTATGTCGATGAAGTCATCTGTGCACTTTTTTATTTATAACTTAAGATGCATTTGTGCTGCAATGTGCCCGATGTGTGCTATTATGTGCTGCGTTGAAAAACAACTTATTTTTAAGGAATGTGTTAAATAGGTAGAAGTCAGCCCAGTACTTAATTATTTCAGGATTTGAGATTTTGTGCTGCGATAAACTTTGACAAACTCTAGAAAATTATAGAAAAATTGCATTTTGTTGTTTTTTTTTTAAGTTGGGTCTCATTTTTTCCAAAAAAAACGATAATTTTGCTGTGATTGCATTTCATTTGTGCTGCAGTTTTCCAAAAAAATATGAACCATAATTTGAATACTTGTGATCAGTTCAATATCACTCAAAGAAATTTTTGTTTATATTGACATGACAAATTCCAAGGTTGAGTTGATGCATTTTTTGTCATAATAGAGTCAACAAAATGCTTTTGTCAATTTGGCTTAAGGTGAAAAGTTGGGAAAATATAATATAATCACAATATTTTATATTGCTTATTTGATAGATTTTTCGATTTGATCAAAGCCTTTATCATGAATATCTTGTTTGCATTGTGAATTTGATAACAAAATTTGTCAATATGAATAAAGTATATTTCAACAGGAAAAAACATACAACATTGAAATTATAAAATTAATATATTGTGCCAACGTCGGTCATGGTATGCGAACCCGGGCTTGCTTTTGATATATTAAAATAATTATAAGATGTACACCGAAAAAACTGACATGTCTTAAAATTGAACACAATGTTATCATTTTCAAAATGTTTTTTTTTCATATAAAATTTTTGAATTTTTATAATATTCACATATAAATTGATAACATTATGTTGTTATTTTGATGAATTTGTTTTAAGTTATTTTTTGATCACAAATTGTTTTTAAATTGAAAACTTTACGTAGTTGTAGGCAGAAACTATAATTACCACAAGACGCATACACACGAACATATACTTCACAATAGGTTTATTACAGCAAACGCATGAGTATGTTCACAAATGTTGCAACTGAATCGGATCGCTGCATAACCTGTCAAGCGTGTAGCTTTATTCCGTCTTCTTTACATTTTCTCTGAAAAATTACTATAGTATATTTTATTTTTTTACCGTGTTAATTGTGCTCGTAGCGCTGCCTGAACCTTGCTTTTTTTAAGATCTTAGCAGACTTCGCATTAGAAAATCACTTGTATAGTATCTTAACTCTGCTCGCTGCGCTGCCCTAAGCTTGCTTTATTGCAACTTTTCGGCCGCTCTTGCATTAAAAAACCTAACGTTCTGCTCCTCAGAACTAGTTCTCTTGTAAATTCACTACCGCTTTAATTATGTTCGCTATGCTTGCTAAACCTTCCTTTATTGCATATTATCGGCATATTATTAGAATGTTTATTCTGCTCTCTGCGTTGCCTGAACCCTGCTGTTATGCTTTTTTTCCACTCTCTCAACAAAAATAATAAAACATTTGCCAATTGGGCTTTTATCTGAGACGCATTAGAATCTATTCATAAGGAATCTAGAAAATATCGATAAAATCACACAAGGAAAGGTTAAAGTGAAAATTGCAATCACAATCTTATGATTGGATAATTGATAAAATGAGATACTCTCATTGCTTCAAACAGACATAAACTCAAAAAAGAAGAACACATTTTAAAAAAGTATTGTCACTCAGGAAAAAAAATCATCAAGTTGAGCTTGCAGTGTCATTGTCACATTTTGACGTAGAATTACGTCTTACAGCGCGGTTTGTATGGGGGTAATTTATACAAAGTTTTTCAAGGTCGTGCTAACGTTTTTGGGAGACACTTTAGGGTAAACCTACAGCCATGAATATTCATCAAAATATCAGTTGTATGGTCAAGAAAACGAATATCTAACTTTGGATTTTGTCACTTCTTTAACGCTTCCACTAGATAGCAAAATCAAAAAATGAAAAATTCACATTTTCGTATGAGAAAATCTGCATTAATGCTAGTTGCTACTGACGTTCTTATGATTTTTGCTTTAGTTCGTACCGAAGTCGTGACTGCAACATCGTGTTGTGTCTTGAAACGAATCGTTTTACGAATATTTCTCAGTAACAGCTTGTGTTGTTGTTGTTGTTATTATTGGAAATGTAATATTTGCATATATATATGTACTAGTATCAGGCCCGTAACCAAGATTTACCTTAGGGGGGAAGGGGGGTAGGGGGGTAGGGGGGGAGGGTGATTTTGATAATAAATCTATAAGAAGATACCAGTAATAAGTGAAAGAAAATTTATGAAAATTTTTAAGCAAATACGTTTTCTTTTAAGAAAACTTTAATTCATCAATATTAGTGTGAACGGTAAAAATAGGTTAGATTTCTTGCAGCTTATTAAAATCAAAATTAAAATCAGCTATGAGAAATGCAAACTTTTTTTAATAATTTCACCTGGTGAAGCTGTTTTACGATGTGTCTTTACGATTTCGTAATGATCGAATTCCGAAATTGGAAAGTTTGTGAAATATTTGTAACGATTTCATTAAGAATATTTCGAAACCTTTCCGATTTCGAAATCCAATTTCGTTGCGAAATCGTAACTAAAATAGTATGAAGAAGTTGTCACGACTTTGTAACAAAATATCGTAACGATTTCGTAACGAGTCTTAACGAAAATGTTACGAAAAAGTTACGATTTCGTTAAGACAGTTCGAACGAAAGGAAATTTTACTCTGTTAGCATTTTAATGTGTCGTACAAACAGTCGCATAACGAAATTTTATACAAATTCGTGAAAATGTGAAACTGTTCCGATAGTTGCGTAACGAAATTGTAACGATTTTTTTAAGACAGCTCGTAATAGTTACGAATTAGTCGTAATTTCGACATAACCGTCAACTATGGTTTGCTAGGTAGATATGGCATAAAAAATGTCAAGCTAATTTTCTTCAATTTACAAAATTATATTTGTTCTAGGTATTATTTCTAGGTATTATTTGAGCATTGAATCTGATTTTTTAATATACAAACTCCTTGGAGATAAATTCCAATATAATGATATAAAGATTTCCCCCCTGTCTACGGGCCTGACTAGTATAAAAGCCCGTCGTACGACGAGTTGAAAGCATTAATGCTCAAACTGTTATTATTTTTTTGCCATTATTACAGTGCTTTTACAACATACTATTCTGATAAATTTTCAGCTTGAAAGTATGCACACACATAAAAGGCAAGCATGTCACTGATAAGTATCAAATTAATTTTCTGTGCATACATTCAGGCTGAACGTTTTTCAGGACAATACATGTTGTGAAGAAACTGTGCAGAGCATTGTGCTTGCCTTTTATATATTAAGATATATATATGCCTATCAATCTTTTATATAAGATTAATTGATAAGATTTATATAAGATTGATAAGATTGAGATATATACTCGTATTTATATATGCATATCAATTTCTTGCGATTTTTGTCGTTTGTTATTGTTTTTGCTAATCTTCAGCACGATTAATGCAATATATAATACAGATGTTTGTAACTTCAAAAAATTGTATTACTGCTTCGCAGGTACATATACATATAGGTACATATACAGAGACAGCACATGGTCGTTGTGCTATGAAATCCGTTCCTTTTATTAAGTTCGTTTTTTAATTGACAAAAAATGAAAACAGTATTTACAATAAAATTAAATTTTAATAACATTATAATTCTAAAAACTGAATTCAAACATTTTTTTGTGACTTAACGCAACACTGACCTCCACCCCTTCCTCCCCCTCCCCCCTAAAAGCGTTACGTACTTTATGAACAGCCCCTAAAAGCATGCAGAGGATTCATTGCTACATTTACTTAGTTAATAAAGTAGTTTTTTGTCAACCACAACAAGTTGCAATTCTGACTTTTTTCCATAGAACGAACTAACATATTTTGTATGGTTATGTCCGCTAAATAAGTCAATTGACTTTCGTCTGCATATATTTTCAACTACTTGTTAAATTAGTTAAATCTAAACTAGTTTTTAACTACTTTAAAATAACCAATTGAAAACTATTACTGAAGGCCTAAAGTTAATAATATTTGATGATATAACATGGTTAAATATATACGAGTATAAACTTGTAATCTTATAAAAATTTGCAATTAAAACATGACAAAATCAGAGTAGTTGCCGCCTTAATATAATTCAAAGTAGTTTATCAATCACTTGTTTTTAAGTAGTATTTTAATTACTTCATATATAATGCAATAAAAACTATTTAGAATTGAAGTGGATGCCGCCTTAATATAATTCAAAGTAGTTCATATACTGGTTTATTTTAAATTAGTTTTTTAACTAGTTGTTTTTAAAAATAAGTTAGTTTGTTCCTATAGGGTCCCTATATTTGTAGGGTCCCTATATTGTAAATAGTTTTATTTGCATTATATATGAAATAATTGAAATACTACTTAAAAACATGTGATTGATAAACTACTTTGAATTAAATTAAGGCGGCAACTACTCTGATTTTGACATCTTTTAATTGCAAATTTTTATTAGATTACAAGTTTATATATATTTAACCATGTTATATCATCAAATATTAACTTTAGGCTATCAGTAATAGTTTTCAATTGGTTATTTTAAAGTAGTTAAAAACTAATTTAAATTGAACTAATTTAACAAGTAGTTAAAAATATATGCAGACGAAAGTCAATTGACTTATTTAGCGGACATCACCATACAAAATATGTTAGTTCGTTCTATGGAAAAAAGTCAGAATTTCAACTAGTTGTGGTTGACAAAAACTACTTTATCAACTACTTTTAAATTAGTTGATTTTCCTACAGGGTAGTTATGAAAAAGTGAAAAGCTAATTTTATTTGCAGACAAATTTCTTTTTTATTACATTTACATACATGTAAAACATATTAATACTTTCATGTCACATGAATTTTAGAATAACTTACTGTTGAGTACAATGACTTTGTTTTTTCAGTATTAATTATATTGATTATTCAAACTGCTTACCTTTAATACGGAGTAATTGTCGGTTATTTACAGAGATACTTTTTTTTTCAAAAAAGTAATTGAAAACTCACCTGCAAAAATTGTGTTCCTCCATTGCTTCCTTTTAAGAGCTCTATAACAACACAGCCATTAAATATACTTCAAAACAACTTACACCCTCGCACCTTGTTCACTCAACATTTCCTTCACTTTAAAACAAAAAACATAAAGTTAATTAATTTGTGTCTTAAGCACTTAATTGCTAAAGTATGTTGCTATTTCAAAGCAAACAAGACGACAACATTCAAATAAAACCACACACACACAGCCAGCTAAATTATAAACGTCATTAAAACATTTAAACAGCAATAACAACAGCAATCAAGTTGATGTACTTGTGCTGCATTCAGTCAAAGTTAACTGACAGTTTTCGAGAAGAGAAAATGGTACTTTAAACTTTATTTTTTTTTTTTTTAAACGCATCTTCACTGCACCAGCAGAAAATTGAAAAATTAGAACTTATTGCATTACATTTCATTTTTGGCATTAGTTTGGCTCTACCTGTGCACGTTTATATACAAAAAATTTTTTTAAAAAATTCCTAAAGAAAGAATTCCGAAAATTGAAGATGTGATAGGGTAAAGTGCACCCCTATCATCCCCCTTTCTTTGGTTTTTTAAATAACTTTTCATCTTCATCTTTCAACTTTACAATACGTACTCCTTTGTAATGTTCAATAGGTTCCACTCTAGCTTCTCGCAAAGTTATGGGAGAATAAGCTTCATGTTTAACAATTTTTTTGAGTAAGTATTTTTGTATAAAATTCAAACAATTGCTCTTAATTGTATTTTTAAGATCTGTCTTAAGCAATTTTTAAGCTGAGGACAAGTTTAGAGCATCTAGATAAAGACCTTGTATAACGGAAACTGTGCAATTACATTTTTTTATTGATCTAAGTATACTCGTTTTTATATAAAGGTTGCCTTTTTAAGTGATATAGAGTTTTGAATTGATTTAAAATACTGAGATTGCATAGTTTTAAACTAAAAATTGGCCTTATTAGAAAATTAATTTTGTGCAATTGGTGTTTAAAAATGATTTCGGGCATGTGAACCAGAGAACTGCACAAGCCTACTTGAAATCGATTTCAAGTACTTGCTTAAAATACAAGTTCAAGCTAGCTTGAGCTTGATAGTTTTCAATCAAGTCTGACTTGTGATTGAAAATAAATAAGCCCATGACAGCTTGCGACTTGCAAGTATGCTAGCTTACAAGCGAACGGCACGAAGTCCCAAGTAAAGGAAAAATTGATGCCTTCGGCAAAAAGCTTGAAAACCTTGAAATTGGAGGCAAGTATCCAATATAAAAACAAGTATCCAAAAAATGCAGTGAGCTTGTGTAGGAAAAGCTTAAGCGTATTTGGACTTCTAAGAGTTCTGGGGACTCCGTGGTTGGCAGTTTTAGGGGGTAGCTGATTTTGAAATTGATGTAAAAATTTATATTATAAATTATAATAAATACGCCCCATTATAAATACGGTGAATGGGGGCACATAGACCCCCCTATTCGCGTGTCTCAAGAATGCTTCCTCCCATATCAACCCCCAAAAAATGGTTACTTTTTACCTATTTTGCTACTCTCCCGAGATGTGGAACAACAAAAAATTTAAATATATCGAAAAATCCTCGAAAAATCCTCGAAAAATCCTTGAAAAATCTTCGAAAAAGTAGAAAAAGTGCCATATCTCAAAGGGGAAGCAAGATAGGTAAAAAACAACCATTTTTTGGGAGTTTATAAGGGGGTAGCATTTCTGAGACGCACAAATAGAGGGGTCTATCATCCCCCCATTTGCTACATTTTTAGGGGGGACACGTCGAAACACGTGTTTAACTGTCCACTGCAAGTCAAATTGTAAGTCAAACACGTGTTTCGGGACCCACTTAAACTTATAGCAAATGGGGGCCTATTTTTACCTATTGCTCGCTCCAGCACCAAATTCGTCAAAATAAAAAAATTTAAGGTGGCAACACTATTAACCATCTTAAATTTTAAAATTCTGACATCAGATTCGAAGTCAGCGACTTCTTAACACTCTTAAATGGTGTTTAAAACTCTTAAAAATGCATTTTACTAGTTGGCAACACTATGGAGAAAATTTAGGTGGCAAGCCTATCCTCCATATTAAATTTTAAAACTGTGATATTAGATTCGAAATTAAATCCGTTGTCAGAAATTCAAAATAACAAGAACTCGCAAACATAAAAAAAAAATCAAGGTGGCAACTCTATTCGCCATCTTGAATTTTAAATTTTTACATCAATTTCAAAATCAGCTACCCCCTAAAACTGCCAACCACGGAGTCCACAGAACCCTTAAAAGTCTTAATACGCTTAAGATTTTCCTAAACATCTATTTGAATTTTTTCGGATACTTGCTTTAAATTCAAATAATTGGATACTTGCGAGCTTACAAGCTTTTGCCGAACGTTTCAAGCTTATCAACTTTCTTACCCGACATAGTAAGCCTCAACAAGCAAGCCAACGAAAAAGCTTGGATATGACTTGTAATTGTTTGCTATTTTTATAAACAGGCCAAAGCTTGCTTTTTCAAGTTTGGATACATACTTGAATTCAAGTACTTGAAAAAGCTTGAATTTCAAGTAGGCTTGTGCAGTTCTCTGATGTGAACGCTGCGGCTGGCTTGAATGTAATGTTCCGAACTTTTTCACAGAATGGGGAACGTATCTCAGCAATGGTTCACACAAAGATCGTAGGTCGAAATATTTACGTAAAATTTTCCATAAAGTGGATGCACACAATTCCAATTACTGCGCGTGATGACGAATCGACTCATTTAGATCCTCCTCAATACTACGCTCTACAGCAGCAATTTTATCTTTAGTGTGCACTGTACGAGTACAACGTCTTTACGGATGCGTTTTATCATTAAGAGTATACGTGATGCGAAAACAATCCATTGTTAATCGAATTAGATGCTCGAATAGGCGATTATGTCGAGCGCAAATGAGCGTAAGGCATGGTAACATTACCGAAGTGAAGCATGATTTTATAATTAAATTAATTAATCCAATATGCAAGTGTTGCTCTGACGTTAGCTACTCGGGATAAAACGGCAAACCAAACTTAGCAGAAATGGCAATAGTATTGCCACATGTGTTCAATTTATGACAGTTTAATCTATGTTGAAAAATGGAGCATCTGAGAAACACCCTTTACATATCTGTTTAAATCAATAAAATTTTATTAATTTCAATATATAATTCATTTTTACTTGGATTCATTTCTTATTAATTAATTAATTACCCTATTTCATATAACCAGCGTATAACTAGCTGGCTCAGAAAGAAACGAGAATGGGAGATATTCTTGATTTGCTTTTATTTCACTCCCACAAAAGCTTTTATAGGTTGGATTCAATATATTTTATTTATTTATTTATTTCATCTACTGCACAGTTGTTCTCACAAAAATAAATCACTAACTTAAACTAACAAGGAAAGGTCAGTTGGTGTAGGTAATTCGCCGATTTGGATGAGCTTCTGATATGTGATACAGAACAAAAATCTAAGGTACACGAATTTTTTATATGTGCGAAAACTAAGGCTTAAAGATTCGAAATGGCGTTTAAAAATCAGCGGAAAGTTCATTTTGCCTCCAGATAACGATGCTTAAGAGTCATATATGAGTTCTTTAGTTCCAAAATGAGACTCAAGCGATTTTTTACGAAACTGAGTTAAACACCCTTTCTTATAGGAAATCTTCTCAGGAATCGGCTTGTGCACTTTTTTTTATTCCAAACCCAGTCTAAATGCCTTAAATAGTGATTTGAAAAACAGCCTTATTTCCAAAACGCCACCTGAACAGAGATTTTTTTTCTTTCAAAATTCTTTCAAAACAGTTTCAAAAAACCTTTCAGTCTCATTTTGGAACTAAAGAACTCATCTCTTATGACACGAAAGTATTAATACAAAAATATATACCTACATATATGGTAGTTAATAAAAGTATAAGTTTTTTTACTGTATTGCCGTTGATCCTAACTTGTAATATTTCACTCACAAAGTAAAATTTCAAATGAACATAATCACCAAACAATAAATAAACAACGGAAATACCAGTGCGTTCAAAAAGTCCATAGGATGATACATAGATGGCGTTACTAGATTTTTTTCCATATGATTTTTATTTAGTACCAACCTTCAAATGATACAAATAAAAATTTGACAACAATCTGACAATTGATTCGTGAGTTATGGCATTTTGTGTGTAACTATTGTTATTGAAAAAAAAAAATGGAAAAAGTGAGTTTCGAGTTTTGATAAAGCATTGCTTTCTGATGAAAAAAAATACAGCGGAAACCAAACAATGGCTTGATGAATATTATTCGGACTCTGCTCTTTCGAGACAAATGGTAAAAAAGTGGATTGCTGAATTTAAACGTAAACCTATTTTGACGACCAGCACAAATGATGCAGAGCGCAGTGGACGCTCAAATCAGACTGTTATTCCACAAAACATCAAAAAAATCCACAAATTGGTTATGAACGATCGCAAATTTAAGGTACACGAGCTACCTGACATTGTAAAGATATCAGATGGTAGTGTGTTTGCCATTTTACACGAACATTTGGGTATGCGAAAGCTCTATGCAAAGTGGGTGCCGCGTGAACTCACAGTCGACCAAAAACAACAAAGAATTGATGCTTCAGATTAGTGTTTGGCGCTGTTAAACCGCAATAAAATCGAATCCTATTGTCGATATGTGACAATGGATGAAACATGACTTCACTATTACACACCAGAATCCAAAAGACAGCCAGCTGAGTGGACAGCAGTCGACGAACCGAATCCAAAACGAGCAAAGGCCCAACAGTGGGCTTGTAAGGTGATGGCGTCTGTATTTTGGGATGCGAAAGGAATAATATTCATAGACTATCCCCAAAAAGGAACCACCATCAACAGAGACTATTACTGTGCACTTTTGGATCGATTGAAAGCTGAAATCGCCAAGAAACGGCCTCATTTCCAAAAGAAAAAAGTGTTGGTTCACCAAGACAATGCACCGTGTCACAAATCAATGAAAACGATGGCAAAATTGAATGAATTGGGCTTCGAATTGCTTACCCACCCACCGCATTCTCCAGATTTAGCCCACAGCGACTTTTTTCTGTTTTCAGATCTCAAGAGAATGCTTGCTGGAAAGAAATTCAAGTCCAATATGATGAAGTAATCACGAAACTGAGGCCTATTTTGATGAGAAAGAGAATCGTACTATAAAAGCGGTATCGAAAAGTTGGAAAACCGCTATACTCGTTGTATCGCTCTCGAAGGCTATGTTGAATAATATAATCGAGTTTTATCAAAATTTTGTTTTTTTCTTACTTACTTACAAAATCTGTTGTTTTAATTCCAAATTCATTCTGAATCAAGCAAAAATGGAAAATATTCAAATTTAATATTCGCGAGATACAAGAGTGGAACCTATTTAACATTCATAGAAACTAGTTCTCAACAAACAGCTTCTGAATTTTCTATTGGGTTGCTGCACATAAGCACAAAGAAGAAAACGCCAAAAGCTCCCAGCAGAAAAAATAAGTAGTTCTTGAATTACTTTTTTGCATCCGCAAGTTGTCCCTATTGTGATTCTGATCAATACTATTTTTGCAGGCGATGTCTACAAAAAAAGTATTTCTACTCTCGCTCTTTTTGGAATCCAACTAGAACAACTAGAGGGGAAACTTCCTGTTTCACGCTGATTTCAAAAATAACTTCCATTACTCTCCATCACGTAAAATTTTTTTGCAAAATAAAAACACAATAATGAAAAACATGAACAAACACACAGCATAATATTTAACAAAACCTATCAACCATTATTTTTGTTATTTTAATTTTTATACACAAGTTTATGTTTACTGTTTTTCCTTGTGAAACCTTTTCTTCTTTTCTTTGATGCTTCTCCGAACTCGTTTTTGGTTTCCTGCTTGTGTTTCTCGCTTAAGCATCCAACAGTAGTCCGCTAACATACTGACATTCCATCTTCATTGGCAACGTCTCTCGATATCACGTAAATCCTTGTGAAATCTTTCACCTTGCTCTTCACTGTAGGCACCCAAGGTTTTAAGGAAAATATTCAATATGGGAGTGTAAGAAGTGAACTTTTAAGCTCATTTTGCACCCTTGCGGTTCAGCATGGGATGTACAATAGTTTTATATTCGGGATCCTTAGTATTGCCCAAAAACTTCTGCGCTATATATTTGAAAGAACCCCATGCTTTTCGATTTCTCCCATTGATTCAGGAAAGAGGGGATCAGACGAAAGTTTTCTTATATCGGCGCCAGTGAAAACTCCTTCTTTTAACTTTGCTTCAGACAATTTCGGGAAGTTGGAACATATATATCTAAAACAATCCCCATCTTTTTGCAATGATTTTACAAACTGCTTCATTCGCTCCAATTTAATATGAAGAGGTGGCAGTAAAACCTTTTCTGGCGGAATCAAAGTGGTGTTGATAACGTTTTTCTCGCCAGGAGGTAAACCGTGTCGTGGTGGCCAGTCAGTTGTTGTCAAGTGTAGCTCTCTGGCTCTACTATCCCATAAACATAGAAAAGAAGGGCATTTTGTATTACCTGACTGTTGACCCAACAACATTGTTAGTGTTTTAAAATCTCCACAAACCATTCATTGATGTTCTTGATATTTGATTTTCTCAAGAACCGTAGCTAAGTCATTCTAGTTTTCTTCCATATAAACTGAGTGTCCCATTGAAAGAGATGCAAATACATCTCCATTATGCAGCAAGACTGCTTTGAGGCTAGTTTTGGATGAATCAACGAATAAGCGCTATTCTGATGAATTGTATTTCAAAGCATTTCATGAGCCCACGAACATCATTACAACAAATCAGATTTCCCTCTTTAGTGAAATACTGAGTAAATTCTCCTTCTCTCTATGTATGTACCAGGAAAATGAGGTACCACATGATAAATGGTTTTTGTTTTTTAGTCTTCAACCTAGCAATTCGGTTGCATCTTTTGAAAGACACAAGTCTCTGACTAGGTCATTGAGCTCAATCTGAGAAAAAAGTTGAGGTCCCTCGTCAACTGAAAAATCTGAGCTAGATTCGTTCTGAGGAGCAAACGTTTCTGAGTCCTCTGCATTACTTAGGATGTCATCTAAATTAGGAGGTGGGGTGCGGAACTGGTGTTTTAGAGCTATGGGATACTGGACGAATAGCTGAATCAAAATTAGGGTAAGATATTTTCTTCTTATTATTCGTATTAAATCCTTTCACTTCTACCGAACAGAAGTAGCAGTCGGTTGTGTGATTTTTCTGTTCATGTCATATCATAGGAATACCAAAACGAAATGCAGTTTTCTTACCCTTAAACCACAAGCGCAGATCTTCCTCACACCTTCTGCACACCTTATGAAGAGCCCATACTTTCTCTTGATCACCAAGAATTAATTTGAAGTAAGCAAAATAAACCTTCTTCACAAAATCACTTATATTTCTTTGTTGGCTTTTCAATGTATATTCACCACAAATATAAAAGAAGTTGTCCGGAGAAATTACACAACCTCTATGAGCCATAACACATACATATATAAAAACAAGAGCACAGTTGCGCTTGAATGCTGGATGTCAACTGAGTGTGGCAAGACAGGGTCAGCTGAATAATGAACTTAGCCTGTTGGAATATGATTAAGGGGGGACATGACATTCGCGGCAGAGAAAACCGACCTTTTTTAAAAATTCATAACTCAGTCAAAAACAAACATTTTTCCAAAATTTGTTTATTATTGTAGAGAATTGAACAAATTACAAGATAAAAAATTCAAAAAAATATTTTTTTCATTCCAACATGGTTTTATAGAGCTCCAAAGTGGCGGCAGAGAAAAAAACGGGGTCCCGTGGTTGCAGCGCTGGGAGTTGCAAAAATTGTCCGATCTAGAAAAAAAAATGACTTTTTTAAATCTTAACAAAATTGGTTATCGTATGACACGAGCTTTTTTTTAATTTTTTTTCAATTTTTGGTGATGTTCCAAATTTGAAAGTGTGTTTTTTCGAAAAAAATGTTGACTTTAAAAATTCATAAAAAATCGAAAAAAAAATTTTAAAAAAAAGCCCGTATCATACGATAGCGAATCAAGTTTAAAAAAATACAAAAAAAAAATTTCGTCAAAAAATGAACCCGCTAGTGCCGCAACTAGTACGAACAACATGGTTTCGAGATAAATGCGTTCAAAGTTTGTGAACAAAAAAAAAAAAGGTTACCTGAGAGTGGCACCAATCTGCCATGCCTGCTTCGTACTGTATGCCTTCGTTATCTTGTGTTGTGCTGTTTTTTATAGTTTTTTGCAATCGTTTAGCAATTCGGGCTTCACCCTTCACCCTTCAAGTAGGTACGAAATAACAACCACCAAAAGTCAGGTAGCAAGTAAAACAAGAATATACCAGCTGCCGTACGTGGGTAGCGCAAAAATTAAAAATGCGCTCTCACTAATCCGGCTGTAACTTTTGAACCCGTAAAAATTTGTCCATGAAATCTTTCTTAGAATCTTAAGAATATTTACTAAAATACAAAATTATTAAAAAAATATTAAAAAAAAAGATTTCAAAAAACTGCCAATGTCATGCAACCCCTTAATCCAACTGCAACACGCTGAAACATGTTCAATCGTACTGTTCAATCTAACTTAACCTGTTAAGACACGATACTAAATGCAACCGTCTGCCTAACACCAGAAATGCTTTATCCCTCCCTTTCACTAAATTACACAGGTCTGCAAGTAAAAAACTGCAAAAATACATAAAATTTAGTATTGTAAAAAAAATTGATGAGATAGAATTTTTTAAATATTTTTTCGGTTTAAGGACATCAAAATCAGTTGCAGTTTTTTACTTGCAGAACTGTGTTATTTGAAATTCAAAACAAATAAATTGATATTCAAAAACTTAAATTGACTTTATAACTTAATCATTACTGAGCCCAAACCATTACCGTACATCATCAAACCTATGGTAATTATAGCGATTTTTACTTGTTACATTGTTTTAAATTGTTTTAATTATTTCTAAAAAAAAAAATAAATAAAAAATATGATTAATCATCATGGTAGGAGTATAATAAAAGTAATCCTTGAGATACAAGGTAAATATGATTTTTAAATTTTATTTTCTCTGAATTTCAAATCATTTTTTTCTGAATTTGAATTGATGTTTTCTGTGTTTCAAATGGAATTTCTAGATTTCAATTGATCTTTTCTTAATTTTAAATGGAATTTCGGATTTTATTTCTAATTTTCTGAATTTCAATTGATATTTTCTGAATTCCAAATAGAACTTCCGAGTTTGAAATGAAATTTCTAAATTTTAAATAGAATTCTGAATTTTAATTGTTGTTTTTTGAAATTTAATTGGTGATAAAATTTGAAGTTCTACTATGAGAACATTTCAGAAAACTTGATACTTTACTTTGTGAAAAGCGGGAATGGATATTTTCGATGGATTTCGATTTTTAAGGGAGAAAAAAGTTTTTGGTAAATAAAAAAAAACCTAGTACAATAATTTATAAGCTGACTTTGGTAGTCTTCAGCCTCCCAAGTACTACATTAAAACGTCTAAGATTTACATGTTAACTTGCCAATTTTTATTTGGGCGATAAACTAACCAAGTATTTGGTAATTTATACATTATTAAAAAAAAAAGCAAAAACGCCGACTTAGGTGATTTAACTATTGCTTTTTTTTCTCGGTGCAGCTATGGAATATGTTCTAAATGTAAGTACTTCTCTATTTTCTGTTGGGCTATTTCATTTAAGACGTTAAAACATCTCTGCTTTGCGTGTTTTTCGTTGACATATTAGTATGTTAATTTAAACAACTTACTAAGAACAAAAAAAACACAGACATGCCTACATTTAACTTTTACACATGTTCGCAAGCGTAAACATATTTTTCCTTATTAGTTGTTAGTTTGTGTTAACAGAGTAAATTAAAAGTTTTAATTGCATGCTTATAAGTTGGAAAGGATTTAATTTAATTGAGTTGGATATGAAAGTGGAACAACTTTTTGTTTGACTTGTTCTTTTTGAGTGAAGTTGAGTAAAATAATGTAAATATGGAGTCTCACATTTAGAGTTTTAGTTAATTTCTTGAAACGCATAGACATGCATATGACCAAAATTGTGGATCCTAGATAGACTAAGTCCTTAAAAGCCTCGAAGAAGGTGTTGTTACGGTGACGCGGGTTCTAAGACGCTGGAACTGTATGTTTGTTGACACCAGATATTTTGTTTTTTCTGCGTTGCATTACAAACGTATAAATGCAACTTAATATTGAATGAATCTAAAAAATATCTTATATATCCTGATTTAATTGAAACTAAAATTATAAGCTCACAGAATGGACTTTTATAAGATTTTGGGGTTAATTTAAAAGTGGTTCAGAAATAACCAAATTTAAATTTATATTAAATCAAAAGTTGAAAAAATTAAGGCTTAACTACGCTACAAAAAAAAATGCTCGTTACGTAAGCGTTTGTTTTTGTTCATGAATGAAGGGTAAATAAACTTTAAATTGTTAAGTTAAACTTTAGAGGATTCATTAAGAATGTTACTCTGAGATCCTTTGAACTGTCTCAAAATTGTTTTCCCAAACGTATCTGATGGACTCAATAAAGCGATGTTGGGACTAAATGAATAGATATAATAGTATAATATATATAGAATAGATTGTTAATTCAAAATAAATGAAAAATGTTCATCCTCAATTGGCATTCTACAAAATGTTATTTGATTAATTAATTGATTGTTGATGAAATTTTACTTCCATCCAAGCATCATGCACCGGCTCATAACAATCATCGCTGGTTGTTTTAAGACGGGTAACGTTCTAAAAATCTGTAGAGAAATGGCATTAGTTTTAATTCCACTTATTTGTCAAATTTTTGTAGTTTCACCGTCTTTTTTGCTTCAGCTCATTGTCTTATACGCGGTATGCTACACTTAGTTTTCTGTTTATCAGGGCTGAAAGCAACATTCTTGTTTCTCTTTTCTGTTGAAACCCTGATTTCTGCCTGTTGTCTAATTTGTTTTCAGCTTTGCACAGTAAACATAATTTGTCGCTTGTTGCTTGAAAGTATTTGGATGAAAGAGAAGCCATCGTAAATTCCAGTTTTTTTGTTTCTTTTACTCGCGATTTGTCGGTACCGATAATGGAGCATGCACCAAACCGATACACTCTGCACCAAAAGATTACATGCCTATTAGTTGCTCATATTTCTCGACGAAAACACTAAGAGAATAATAGACCTTCATATAAGATAATCTTTAAATGATATCAACATCTGCAACAAGCAAAACACGTACCTATTATTTAAATCGATATTAACAGCAAATAAGGTGATTTCGAGCATACAGAAGAGCTTTCATCAAAAAGAGTTTGAAATTTTCCAATACACTTGTTGAACAAATACAACGTGTTTAAAAGTAAAAAAAAAATCGTGCACAAGAAGAAAGTTGAGATCGATAGGGTTAAACCAGCCCGAGGCTTTCTCAATCAGTTTTCTTAAAAGTTACTTTTAACGATCTCAAAAAACTACTATAAGAATTTTATAATAAGTTGCCTGTGTGTATAATAAGTGGTCGAAATTCAAACATATGGAAATAGACCTTTGTTTTTCTTTATTTTGGTTTTGTTTTGTTTTTAAAAAACATGAAATTGGGTAATACTTTTGGGTAATACAATGAATGAAATTAAAATTAATTGTTATTGAAGTGAATAAAGGATTAGTCTGATTTACTTTGCATTCATATTGAACTGTACTTTAAGGTTTTATAGTAATCTGGATTGGTAACAATAAACTTTACAAAAAAATTCAACTTCACAACGCATTTTATTCAAATAAAATTTTAAAATCTAATTCAAATCAAACTACTAAAATTAATTGCATTTTATACAAAACAAATGTCAAAATCATATGTTTTTCCATAAAAAATTAGCATCACTTTTACTTTCCTAATAAATTCGCCACTACTTTTCTCGAGAGAGCACAATTTGAGCAGCATACTGAAAGTAGATAAAGAGTCTATTTTTTGCGTCAAGTGTCGAGCTTTATTTCTCTTCACTTTGCGGATCTTCAATATTTACATGAAAATTGCCAAGATACATTAAATATGGTAAAACTCGTCTCGGAGCTGGCAAACACTTATTATATATATTATATTTTGCAAGTTTTGTTATTTGTTTTGCTTTTATTCGTAAAAACCTGATTTTGACAGGTGCTGTACCCATCGTCATGTTCAATATATCTCGGAACTTGCTTTGTTTGGACGTTTAGTAGACAAAACTACACAGAAAATCGTTAGTTTAACATTTTATATTCTGAGTTTCTTTTTCTCCTTCTTCACTCATGTCCAAATGTAACAGAACTCATACCGAAGTGTAAAGAAAAGAAAAAACCAAACGAAGCAATGCCGAATTCTTTTTTTTTTCTTTTCTTTCTGTGTGTATCTTTTACGTGCATATTAACCCACAATGGATAAAATACATCATATCTCATTCGACCTGCTGAAAGCAGATATATTTCTTAAAAAATATTTGGTGCACTCCTTCCCATACTCTTATTAATTTAAATAATATCAAAATTGGTTGAGAAACACGGGAGAAAATGGTCCAAAGCTGTTTCGCCTGCACCTATTTATCTATATCTATATCTATATCTATATCTATAATCTATTTCTATAATATTATATCAAATTGAAGTGGAAATTTTTGTTTCCAGGTAAACTCCAAACGTACTGGGTCGATTTTTATGAAATATGCTTTAAAATGTCATATTTGTGCAACAGCACAGCATAGGGGTACTTTAATTTCAAAATTTTAATAAAAAGTATGTAATTTTAATAAAATGTTAAGTTTTTAAATAAATCCTCCCTGATGCCCCGAATTGCTTAATCGTTTTCTTTCCACGTGTTTGTGTTGCGAGAATTTCAATAAACTTCATGTTCTCTACTCTTCTCTTTTTCCGCTCAGCCAGCACAGAACAACATAATAAACAGAAGAGCCACACACAAGGCACACAAAAGAGAGATACATATAAATGTAGTGCTGAGCTGCAAAACAAAAAAAAAGCAAAAAATGTTTTTTATTTCGTTTGACATGCATTGTCTTTAGGGCTGATATCACACGGTATTCGGTCGCACAGTGTCGCGAAATGCTCCCTAGGTGATCGAAATTCTGTTCCTTTTGAACGGGTTGAGATATTTACTCCAGGTTTTTTTGTTCGATTGGAAATTTATCTAGCTACAGAAATGTAAAATATAAGTTCAATTGAGTAGAGGGGAGCTTAGTGGCGTTGCCCCAAAGTTAACTAAACAATAAGTTTATGCTTCATAGGTTACAAAACCTGTATTTTATAAAGATATTTTCAAAATTCTATTTTTTTTTTTTTTTTTTAATCTATGTCACTATGAACACAGAAAAAAAGCTTAACAAAAAAGCTAAACGGGGCTTGCTGGGTTGCTTCATTCTCACCGAACAAAGGATTCCGTTGATTGCGTGATTGAAATTGTAAAACTTTTTCACGGATGGGAATATTTTATTTATTTTTTTTTTTTTTTTTTTTTTTGAAAATCGATGTGCTTAAGAAAACAGAAAAAATATATTCAGAAAATCGTAGGTGCCTTGGTAGGGTTGCCTGTAACTTAATTAAAAAATGTCAAAACTCGTAGATTCCTCTTATTGCTTATTTGTTTGAAATGATATCATTTCTAACAGAATAAGAAAATTAAAATACATTTTAATTACATTTATAATTTACAATATATCGTCATAATCTCCAGAATATGGCATTTCCTCAATACTTCTAACCAATGTTATTAACGGATCTGACGAAATTATCAAAATAGTAATGAGATCCATGTTCTGGTTTTCTATGCTATTTTTTCTGGTATTAGATAATCTAAAATTTTTATATTCCTTATTTTTTGCCTCCTGGGCCTCTTCACATAACTCTCCTATAGCAAAGACGTGATGGTTTATGATTCTTTCTGCATGATATAAGGCTTTATGTATGGTTGGAGTAAAATATCTCCATTCGCCATATAAAGAGTTATACAAATTAAGAGTATCTCGTGCAAATTTTCCAAATTTGTCACCATCGATTAGGTGTCGGGAGTTTATAGCATTTAAGCAGGTCTCCATCAAGTTTTGTAATTTTTTTTTTTTTGTTGTTTCCACATCTTGAAAAAAACGCCGAGTGGTATTGCCGTCATTACTGTTTCCCGATCTTGTTTCGAAAAATCCACTCGTAGCCGAATTGCGTCCCTGAATTCGTTTTGAATTCTTTGTTTTTCTGTTTTCCTGAATTCTTCCTTTATTTCTGCTTGTTCCTACTTGTTTTTTGATTTGAAATCAAGCGTGGAATTTTTAAAATTCTCATAATTTATGTCGCAAGCTATGTGCAGACAATGTTCCATGAACCTAATTCTCGCTTGAAGAGGTGAAAGTCCATGTTCAAACATAGCCTCAATATCACGAGGAGACTCATACATAGCCTCAATTGCTCTATTGCCTTGTCTGAATTGGGCTTGTGTCGCATGAAATACTACGGTGCAAGCTTTAGAAGATGAGCTTCCTTAAAAAAAAAAAAAAAAAAAAAATAAGGTAAAAAAGTCAACATCATCCAGAATCAAAGTTTAACTGAAATAACTTGCGCAACTTTACCATCCATCATGGTTAATTTAATGTTATGAAAAATTCTTAGCTTGCTATTTTCCATTTCATATTCCATGGCTTTAAGATTTTTGATTTCCTCCTTCATATATTCATGCTTTTCTTTGATAAGATCGGCTGTTTATTTTTTATATGAGAATTCAATCGGCCGACAATTTACAAATTTTTACAAATCTCTGTCCAACTTCGTAGATTTTTGATGAATATGCTGAATCTCTTACTATGCAAAGAGGTACCATAGACATCATAAACATATGAGAATCACTGAACTCATCATCTATAAAAAAAAACAGATAATATCAATAATTTGAAATAATCAATGTAATTGAATGGACTTGCCTAGTTTCTGTGTGTACTGACTTTGTCCAGAGGACCCATCACAGCCCCATTTGAAATAAAGTATCAAATCAGAGAAATCGAATTCGTTTTTATATTTTATCGAGTCTAATAATCTTTTTGCCGTATGGTCCAAAATTGACTGCAGTGGAAATTGAGCATAGATTGCATTAACAGTTAATTGCTCCGGCACACAAAGTTTTTTCTTAGCTGTTCGTTTCAAATATGATGGTAGACCTTTATAGTTTTTCTTCAACAGAGATGACCTTAATATATTATATTTACGACACGATAATCTAAGATCCATATATAAACCAATTGCTTCAGCTGCTGTGTATTCAGAAGGTTCCGCTATTGAAGAATTAAGAACTCTTTTTAGTTTTAGTATTTCCTCAGAATTATTATTTTGCAGGGTTTTGAGAATCAATATGCAACATATTGCGATTTCGTAAGTGGTGTAGTACGATTTCGAATCCTTCGGTTAAACTTATTTCTTTAGAGAGATCGTGTATTCTTCTGCGCTTAGTGGACTGTGCAGACTGCTCAAAAGACTTTCTTGGTCGCCCAATTTCTTTGACCACATCACTTTCTATTTATTCTTCTTTCCGAAAGTTAAGAATGCTATAATACCAAATAGTAATTTTATATTTTGATAAGTTTTTTTCAATGAATAGCAGCTCTTCCATTTCCTCAAAAAATGTTTGTAGAAATTGTTTAGCTTTAAGTGATCAAATGCTTCATCACTGATAGACACATTTAATTTTCTGCAAACTTTTGCACGCACATCTTCCAGTATATCACATTCATTTAAATTTAAATTTCCTTCACTTGTTTTACTTTCTATGCAAATAAATGATATATCTTCAATAGAAATTGTTAAATTATTAATTTTTAATAAAAATGTGCCACAAACTCGCGCTATTTTAACTATCAATTTTAAAGTAAGCAAGCCAACTTTTTTTAGCTAAAAATCAGCTAATTTTTGGCAAAACTAATCCAAAAGCATAAAATGATGATACACTTTTAATTAAAAGTAAACTTGACGCAATATCCATAGAAAATTGAACATATTTGCAAAACTTCGAAAGGTGGTGACAAAAATATTTTTTTTTTATACCATAATGTCATATTGTCATATTTAGAATGTAAAAAAAATAGTGCATAAAACTCTAAGTTATACTATTTTGCTTAGTGCATAAGTAAATTATGAAAACACAATACATATCAGGAAACATCGTCATTTTTTCTTCAAATGACAAGTATGTCCAACTTCCGGCAGAGCCCGGCAGAATATCATTTATGGATGTAAAAAGGATACTCCAAGGATTCATTTTATGTATATCATTCACGAATCTTTTAGAATCTTTACTTTTTATCCTTACATAAGCTCCAAAACCCGTGAAAAATAAGGGTTAACTGACCACAATAGCGGTCAAATAGTAAACGATTGGAAAATTTTAGTGATTTCTGTCATTAGAGATTACAATGTCCATGTTCAGGGAAAAAACAGCAATCAAATATCTTTAATCGTGTATTTACAGGACTTTTTCAAATTTGAAAAAATTCTGTATGTCAAAAATTTGCGCAAAGAACAAACAAGTTCAAACTTTCGACCCATATTTCTAAAGAAGTGTTATAGATACAAGAAAAACGAGCACGAATTTGAAAGTTCATTCAATTTTGACTTAGAACAAAAAAAAAGTTTAAAATTTTCAATTTTGTATTTTATAGTTTCGAGCGCTCAAACGACAAATGGTGACACTGTGCGGCGTGCAAAAGTTATTGATAAAAAAAACGTCCACTGTGGCCTGCTAGTTTCTAGATAAAATTAAATTAAAATAAAAAAGAAACGTACTGATGTCTGCAAGGCATCCTCTTTCAGGAATATGTCCTGGTTATTTTGGTACTTTTTACACTTTTAAAAAATAGATTTCTTTTTCTTTCTCCCTAAATTATACCTACAATATTTCGTGATATTCCTTTTAGTTATATACCATTGAGCTATAGTTTTTTAATTTATAATATCAAATATAATATTCTCTCGCTTTTGTCTTTATAGCAACTACAATTTTCATGTTAATAACCAACAACAACAACATCAAAAATAGTTTTACGAAAATCAAAAAATAAACCAAAAATCATACAATTTTAAGATAAACTAAAGAAATAAATTACTAGAAAAATTTAGGGGAATTTTTACGCTTCATTAATATTAAAACTAAAAATTGATAAAAAATTTAATAAAATCCAAAAAAAAAAAACAAAACTTAATTAATAGATACAATAACACTAGATGGATAAATTGGCAACACGACGAACAGCAGATAGCATCAACAGCAATTTACATAATAATTTTAATTGTAAAAATCCACTGTTGACAAGCGTAGCTACAGCAGCAACAACAACACCAGCAACAGCAACAGCAAAAATAGCCACAGCTAAAACAACAACGACCAAAGCAACAACAACAATAACAACCACAACACCAGTGAAAAAACAACGAAATAAATTAATACGTGCACCCGAAAGTATCGGCCACAGCGAGGTCATCTATGGTGAAAATACAAACCAGCAACTGTTCACAAAAACATCAGCGACGAGCGACGTAATGGGCGGCGGTTTTGCTTCGCCGCCTTCAAAACAAATGCACGAAAAATTTCAACAACAAATCCAACAACAATTCGCTAAAATAGGCAACACCGAAAGTAACAGAAGTAGCGGTAAAAAAGACAGGCGGGCATCAAAGGAGGAGCTTAAAACGGAGCAGAAGGAGACAAGCACAAAGTCAACACTTGTGGGTGCGAGTCAGAAGGACAAGCAAAAAGAAAAGGAAGCAGTTAAAGAAAAAGAGAAGGAGCGCGAAAAGTCAAAAAAAGAGAAGCATCAAAAACCGCACAAAGAGTCGAAATTTGCGGCAAAACTTCGACGCTCCTTTCGCCGCACCACTGAACAAAAGTCATTCGAATTAAATCGACCAGATAAAGTTGACACGTCCGCTCTTTTGCAGGAAACACACAGCTTGCAGGAAACTTGCAACATTGGAACAAAAACGTTGCAACGCGAAGCATCTGGCGAAAGATCGTCAATTTTTTCGCTCTCCAATCTACCTGGCATCGGCGGTCACATCAATCCGGCACTGTTACTCGACAGCCCCGAAGAAGCAACACCACCTGAGTTTAACTATCGACATCTCAGCAGCGTTGCAACCACCAATAGCAGCACCTCAGTCGAGAGCAGCGACTTGGGCAACGACTTCTACACCAACTCCTCGCACTCCAGCGCCAGCAACACCGGACCGCTAAAGACGAATACCTCAATGGGTGGTGAAGTTAGCACCAACAACTCCGCAGCAAGGACATCAGCGCCAACAGCCGCAGCATCTGGCAGCGTGTCGCGACAAAGACCGAAGCTGCAGAAACAGAGCAGCAGCAAGAGTGATGGCGGCTTCGTTAACTTGACATCAACGACCACGGCGACAGCGACCACTACGACTTCGATGCACACAACAGCCAGTCGCAGCTGCAGCATAACGAGCGAAAGCAGTTCCGCCAAGTTGACGCGTTTGCAAAACTTTCTGTTCAAGTCGAGTGGCGAGAGCAGCCGCAGCTATTTAGGACACTCAAATGATGGCTTCACCGCCTCCTCGCACAACTCCTCCTCCGGTGAGTGGGAAAACCTAGCCGCCTCTGGCAGCTACTCAGAATCGCTGGGGCCGACGACTTCAGTCGCAGTTGCAGCAACAACTGCCACCACCAGTGGTCATGATAGCAATGCTGGCAACTACTATCAGTACACGTTGACCTCACCGAATAACCCTTTCCTGCCCGAAATCATTGCGCGTACCTATCGCAGTACCTACGACGAGGAGGAGGAGGATGCCCAACATGCTGTTGAGATGGAGGAGCTGGATGCAAATGTTACGTCAGTAAAATACGTTGGCCAACTATATAGCGGCTCAATGCAGCAAATTACACCCTCCAGCAGTCGTACCAACAGCCAGGAAGGTCAGGATGGCAGCGCCGCTTCGTCGCCGGGGAGACAAAAACGCAAGCTATTCCAATTGAATTCGCCACAAACACATTACCAGCAACTGACGTCTACCTGCACAACAACAACAGCACCAACAACGACGCACTGCACCAGCCGCTGCTTAAATCCATTTTTATGTAGCACTAAATCAGCGCCCGCAGCCACACAAGGCATAGCCGCCGCTGCCGTCAGCAGTCATGAGGCGGCATCCTCACCACTGGGTGGCAACACTTTTGGTAAACGTCTACCATTGAAACAAGTAGCAGCTGTCACTTCGCCCGTTGCAGTGCCACCAGATCTGAATGCCAAGCGCGAAGAGTTTCTGCGGGCAACGATGAAGATTTGTCTGGTAGTATCGCCGCCCTCAAGTAAGCTACAGGTGAGTGGGAGTGATAAACATCGAAGATGAAGGGTGTGTCTTAATTTTATTTTTTTTTTTTTTAATTATATTATTTTTGTAATTTATTTTAAGTTAATAAAAACTTTTTTACGTAAAATTTATTTGTTGCGTGTTATTTAATTTCGTATCCTGTTTTATTTTCATATAAGTTGCTTCCAATATTTCAAACATCATATTTTTTGAGTTCTTGGAAGTATCATGATGAAAGTGAACCTAATTTTAAGGCCCAAACATAGCCAAAACCCTTTTTGTTTTTCCTATATTTTTTTTTTTATTATAAAAATTTTGCATTAAATTCGATTTTAGGCTTTATACAAGTTAACCCTAGCTTTCTTCCTATTTTGGGTGAGTTTAACTCGATTTAATTAAAATCTCAAAATTTTTATGAGCTGGGATCTTTTTGTAACTTTTCTAACTTAAAGATAATGGTGGAAAATATGTAAAACCGTTTTCATTTCATATACAATCCATTATGGTATATCTCTAATAAAATGTTTGTGTCATGATTTCTTTTATTTTTCCTTATTCTTTTCTGATTAAAAAAACGTAACAATATTTTTTTTATAAAAAAAAAAAACATTTTCGAAAAAAATAAAGACTCATTAAAAATGTTCGAGGAAGACTCTTAAAAGCAAGGTCAAAAAATAAAATCTTATTTTTGTGACCAAAAAATAAAATTTTATATAGATTGCGTTAATTTTCAAAATGGGTTCTCTGTAAACACAGTCAGAATAAATAAAGCACGGCAAATGTTGCGATTTCAAAATGGGGGCAAGGGTATTAAGATTAGATTTTATTTTTATATAAAAAATAAAACAATATAACTTTTTTGGGTGGCAAGCCCAACCAACAATTACTATCTTTATTTTATCCTAAAGACTTCTTGAAGAGAAATTATTAGGATTGACACACTTACGATTAATTCAAAACGACATCTGTATGATACTTGTAAAACTCTTCTAAGCTCATTTTGGCACTATACAAGTGTGAGTTGTAATTTTAAGAATGCCCTTCTATTTACCTTTTAGACCCCTGAAACAAGATCAGCACTCTAAGAAATATTGTCTTAGATAAGACTTACAGATCTCTTGCAGTAATATACTCTTAAGAGAATTTAGATATATACTCATAAGAGAGTTTTATAAGAATTTATGTATATATACAATACTACCAACACACTATTTTAATATAACAAAATTGTTATTGTTATATTCCAATACCATGTCTGTAGAAAATTATTATATCTATAATAGTGTATATGCGTGGTATAATATTTTGTCACAAAAACGCATAAATTTCATTGCGATGGAAACTTTATCGTAAGAATCTCATATTGCACCTCGGTTAGAAGCTTCCCCTTTCGCAAAAACCAACAATAAGACTTTTATTTAATTAACAAATTATACTATACCCTCAATTAATGCACTATAAGACAGTTTTAAGTATTGATGTCACCAGACAAGAGTACAGCTCTAACTACAAAAGTAATATACTTTAGTAAGTCGCATACAAGAGTGGTATACTCTACGAGATGAGTTAAAGCAAAATTTTGTAGGTCCACCATTTTTAAAAAGCATTAATTTATGACAAGCAGAATTAACCCTTTCATCACATTACTGCAAAGTTTACCGAATCTTCCATCGAAAAAATTGAATCGAAAAAATTGAAGACGAAAAAACTTGTTGTAAACAAAACACTGTCACCTTTCCAAATGTCAACGAGAGACGTTGATATTTGGCAGCCTTGTCATAGACACATGTGACAAACTACTAAAAAAATATTTTCGAATCGGACAGTTAAGTCCGGTTCACAGTCTGAATGAACCTTTCTTTTTGAATTTTTTGAAAATATCAGAGTAATTTTTTATTAATTTGTTAAGCATGCTCATTCTTAAAAAATATTACAAAAACTTTCGGCACAATATACTTTTTTATAAATATCGTTTTAATTTTTTTCTTAAAATACTTTAAACTCTGTGAAGTGGCACTAAATAGATTCCAAAGTAATTACTCTTAATTGAAGAAAGAAAATACTCGTTCTGTTGGCGCATTACTAGCTGATAGACACAAAGAAATCTCGACAAGCTTAAGTATATACTTGCATTCAAGATATTTTTAAAAAAAGTGGCTAAAAATTTCTACCCATTTCGAGCCCGTAGAGGTTAAAAATGAGTTAAAAATAAAAGACAAAAGAGGACAGTTTTAAAAAAGAGGACAATATAAGGACAACATTTTAAATAAAGACACGAGGCTAAAAAAGAGAACTGTCCTCTCTAAAAGAGGACGGATGGTCACCGTGTAAGTATAGCGTGTATAAAGTAAAGAAGTGAAACTTCTTCTCTGTATACACTCTTTCTCTTCTAAAATAAGAAAAATTTTGTAGTGTAAGAGAAAGAGATAGAGAGAGATAGAGATAGAGAGAGAGAGAGCGTCTCAAAAGAAATACAATACAAAATTTCATAAAAACTAGTAAGGAATGAAGCTTCGGCAGGGTACCGAAGCTTAAATACCCCCGCGGCCGTGTTGAGGTATATTCGAAGTCTTTAGCCGTCTATAAAATGTTTATGTATTATCTCCAAAAATATTTGTGTCATACGCTTTATTTTATTTTACCCTAAGCTGTCACTGCTCATTATGCTAAAGAATATATGTGCAAAATTTGATTGGTATGTGGAAATTCATACCAGCGGTGTAAAACAATTTCGTTTATACTTAAAGTGCCACGCCCTCGTTCAATTCTACCTAATTTGATAGACTACTGAGTGCTCATTATTCCAAAGAATATGGAAAATTTGGAAGAAGTCGGACAAGGAAGGAGTTAAATTTAAATTTAAGTGGGACGCCAGTGTTTAATTCTGCCCAATTTTTTAAACTTATCACTGCCCATTATTCCAAAGAATGTATTTGGCAAATTTGGTTGAAATCAGAAAAACGGTGTAGAAGGAGTTTGATTACAACTAAAATTGGCACGCCTCTTGTCCAATCACACCCACTTTTGTAGACTTAAAACTTCTCGTTATGATAAAAAAAATATCGCACACTAAATTCAAAACAGTCACAACTGAAAACTAACAACTTTTTACTTTTTAATCTAAAACTATTCGTAGTGATCGTATACATTGACTGTAACACATCAAATACATTTTGTACACACATTCTTTCTCTATAGTTAAAAAAAAAAGGTTTTGTCTCATTGCTCTGTATGGAGTTCCTCCAAAAATAAAATTGTTTTTTGCTTCACCTAGAAATTTAAAAATTTTGAATTGTGTCTGTTTTATATTTAGTGTGCGATATGTGTAAAATTTGGTTCAAATCGGAGAAACGGTGTAGATGGAAATAGATTAAAAATAAAGTGCCACGCCCCCTGCCCAGTACCGCCCTCTTTTATAAGCTAAACTCTGATCCTTATGACAAATAATATGTGTGCAAAATTTGGTTGAAGTCGGACAAACGGTGTAGAGGCAGTTCGATTAGAGTTAAATTGACACGCCCCTTGTCGAACCCCACCCACTTTAGTAGGCTCAAAACTTCTCATTTTATACAAGAATATATGTAAGAAATTTGGTTGAAATCGGAAAAACTGTGTGGTTGAAGCTGGTTTAAAAATAAAGTGCCACGCCCCCTGTCTACTACCACCCAATTTTATAAACTTAAGCCTGCTAAAATTACCAAGGACAATATTTGAAAAATTTGGTTGATGTCAGACACACGGTGTTGGAGAAATTCGATTAAAAGTAAAATGCCACACCCACTTTCCAAGTCTAAAGACTTTGCATTACACCCTATGTGTATATAGAATATATGTGCAAAATTTGGTATGGGCTGGATAAACGATATGGGTGGAACTTGGAAAATGAAAGTTTTTCTATTTTTATGACGTCACTTTGTATGCGAGGTAGGCGTCGTGGTTTTCGTCCGATTTTGCCAAATATCATAGAGATTGTTAATATTATACAGGGTGTCTCGCAATTGAGTGCAACTATTTACGGAGGGGAATGGTTATGTCGAGCTGAGCAAAAAATCGTATGAGAGGGGGGGTCTTTTTTCACGTTCTTAGGAGCTACAGGGTTAATTAATATTTTACGACAGTGATTCACGTTATTGTTTCTAGCAGGAAAACTAACCTACATAAAAACATATTTTAATAACTCATTGCAAAGGCAGCATAAAATCACCGTTCTACCGGTGTATCAACAAACCCCACCGACTTAACCGTTACCGAGCTGTGCTCGTGTGAAGATGAAATCAATCGGTTTTAACTACCAAATTTCAACTTTGAATTTCAATTTTTTTCTGTAATCAATTTTGTAACTTATTAAATTTTCTTTTAAATGACACCAAAAACATAAACATATCTTAAAAAATAAAAAAGATGGCTGTACTAAAGAAATTATACTCATTAGAAAAAAATGATATATAATGACATTATAATTAGTTATGCAGTAGATAATACGTATATCATTGTTTTCTTATAAGTATAATGTTTTTAGTACAGCCAACTTTTTATTTTTTAAGATATGTTTATGTTTTTGGTGTCATTGAAAAGAAAAATTAATAAATTACAAAATTAATCAAAAAAAAATTCATTTATTACGCAAAATTCTGAGAAAATTTGCACTCAAAGTTGAAATTTGGTAATTTCAACAGATTGATTTCATCTTCACACGATCACAGCCCGGTGACAGTTAAGTTGGAGGGGTTTGTTGATATACCCATGGAAACATAATTTCATTGCCTTAAAAATAAGCTATAAAAATAAGTTCTACGTAAGTTAATTTTTCTGCTAGAAACAATAACGTGGACCAAAGTCATGAAATATTAATTAACCCTGTAGCTCCTAAGAATGTGAAAATAGACCCCCCCCCCCCTGCTATACAATTTTTTGCTAAGCTCGACATAACCTTTCAGCTCCGTAAATTGTTGCACTCAATTGCGGGACACCCTGTATATCAAAGCTCATGTGAAAAATTTCAAGACATTTCTATAATTTTTATGGATTTTTAAGAGATTTTACGATTAAAATAAAGTCACTTTGTATGGGAGGTAGACGTAGTTTTAATCCGATTTTTCCAAATTTTATAGTCAGCATTTATATTAAAGATTAAAGCTTACATGCCAGACTTCAAGGCATTTTTTAATTTTTGTGGATTTCTAAGAGATTGAACGGTTAAAATAAAGTCCTTTTGTGTGGGAGATAGGCGTGGTTTTCATCCGATTTGGCTCATTTTCAAACTTGATCTTCATTTTTTAAAAAGAAGCTTATATTTTGAATTTCATAGCGATAGCTTTGAAATTGCGGCTGCAATCGTGTCCACACACGGACAGACAGACGGACACACGGAAATCGACTCAAGAGGTGATGTTGATCAAAAATATATATGTTTTTCTACACCTGCCACGCCTCCTTCTTGGCATTACAAACGGAATGACAAAGTTAATATACCCCTTACGCAGTACGCGTTGGGGTATAAATATTCTGTTTATTCAATATTTACATTATAATTGATTTGTGCTTCAATTGGTAATACTGACATGAATCGTTTGTGACAACTAAAATATGAGATAATATGTCCGTGATTCAAAATTTTCAAGATCACATGAAAAACGTGCATCTAATTTAGTTCCGGATTTAATTATTGATTATTGATTGTATAAACAATAAAGAATCATTTCATACAAAATTAATGTTAAAACCTCTCCCGAGAATCCAAGAGCATCAACACCTCTTTGACTGTAAATCAGAAGGGAATGATGTATGAAATAAAAAAAAATAAAGCTGGCGGATAGGACTGCCACCTGAATTTTTTTGTATTTTTAAGAATTCAGTGCTAAGGCGAATGCTAGGTAAAAATGGATTGCTGAATCCTAATCCGTTGTCAGAATTTCAAAATTACAATAATTCACTAAAAATACATAGAAAAAATCTAGGTGGCAACCAAATACCACATCTTGAAAATGCTGACATCAGATTCAAAATCAGCGACCCCTTAAAGCTGTTATATGATTTCTAAAAATTTTTAAAAAATTCATTTTATTAGGTGGCACATGTAACTTCATTTTGAAATTCTGACAACGGACTCGGACTCAGCGATCCATTTTTACCTTGTGTTCAACCCAGTACTTAAATGGAAAAATAAAAAAATTAGGTGGCAATCCTATACGCCTTCTTGAATTTTAAAATTCTGACATTAGATTCGAAATCAGCGACCCCTTAAAACTAATAGAATTTTTTAAAACTCGTAAAAACATATTAGGTGGCAGTCCTATGTTAAAAATTTAGGTGGCACCCCTAACTACCTTCTTGAATTCACAACTGTGATACATATTCGAAATCAAATGCGTTGTTAGAATTTCAAAATTACAAGAATTCGCAAAAATACAAAAAAAAATCGAGGTGGAAGCCTATCCGCCTTCTTTAATTTTAAAATTCTGGCCACGGTGACCACTTTGGTACAATTGTACCAAAATTGGTACATTTAATTTCACTTGGTACATTGGTACATTATTTTCTGATTTGGTACATTTTATAAAAAATTAAAAAAATTCGAAACGTTTCACAAAAATCAACACTTGGTAGCACTATTAGAGATATTTTTTATTTTTTATAAAATTGTACTGATGTTACTACATTTTGGGAAAAAGTAAGGTGTATGAAGAATGCGCAAATTTTTTGATTTAAGTCTGATGTAAAATAAGCTTAGAAATAAATCACTCGTAGAAAATTCTACTAGAAATAAAAACACTTATCGACAAAATGCTCTCTAAAGAACTGTGCGTCGTACGCATGAATCTCATTTCATCTGGTCAGCAAAATAACTATTTTAACTTTTTTAATTTGTTAATATGTTTTGACCCTTTCATGCCCACATTAAAATGGGAGGGGCTAAATATTTTTTGAGGATAAATATGTGTTAGTATTGACTCAAATATGAACTGACAAAAATTTCGACGTCCTTGGTATCCTAGTTCGTTAGTTACAAAATGTTCCCACAGCACTTTAAAAAAATTATTATTAACAAACCAAACACTTCTCTCGTGATTTTGTTTTTTTAAATATCTCTGTTAGCTTCATTTTATTATATTGTTCACTTGGTTTTACAATAAAACAATTATTTCAATTTTTTTAAACACTTTCTATGTAAACACATTCTTCGATAAATGATCTTGTCTTATTTCACTCTAAGAAGAACGTCTACTGAATAAACACGGGCACTGCTTACAAAATAACAAAATGCTGTAGGCTTGCACTACACATAAGGCTACATAATGCAAAAAACTGAAGATAAAAAAATTCAATTAGGGGGACTTAGCAGCCTATATGTGCAACATCGGGTATGAAAGGGTTAAAAAGGTTGTTATGTTTTGTATATATGTATATATATATATTTTTGAATTTAAAAGTTAGTTTATTTACAAGAAAAAATTATTAAGCTATCAAATCCATGTAACTGCAAAAAGCTTCGCTTCTCTCGTGTGTCCAACGACGCACCTGTGTTTTTTTCTATTTGGTACATTTTTTAGGAAAATTTGGTGAAAAAAAAAATGGGAGATGGCAACCGGGATTCTGACATCAGATTCGCAACCAGCGATCCCCTAAAACTGCCAACCACGGTATCTCTCTTAGGCAGCGCTTATACAGGGTGTCCCGCAATTGAGTGCAACTATTTAAGGAGGTAAAAGCTTATGTCGAGCTGAGCAAAAAATAGTACGAGGGCTGGGGGGGAGGGTGGTCTATTTTCACATTCTTAGGAGCTACAGGGTTAATTAATATTTCACGACTTTGATTCACGTTATTGTTTCTAGCAGAAAAACTAACTAACAAAAAACTTATTAAATGTAAATTTAATATAAATGTATTGAAAACTAGAACGTTTCCGAACAAATTACCTACAGAATGATAAAACCGACACAACACAATAAATTACGTAGTTAGGAAATAGTAAGCCAAAAACCACAGAGACACATAAAGCGATTTTGTTTCATACCATTTATATATAGATTTGCAGATTACAATCAAGACTTGCCAGTAATGATTCTTACGCCCACGCCAATAAAAGCAACAACTTTGATATTCAACAATCCAGAAACTGCTGCAGTGCGGTGCGTGCTGAATTCCAGATTGTTTTACTTTTCAGATACATAAGTATTCTAGGTTGAAAGCATTTCATAAATTTGTGTTACATGGTTAGATAGTTGCATGATTAGAGGTTGTAGTAAGACAATCAAGGCTTGCCAGTAATGATCCTTAAAAAATAACTGATTCCGACATTTTGATATATTATGCATTCAGGATTATGATTAATAGAAGTCAAAAATAATAACATCTAGTTATATAATAAACATGCTAAGAAATTTACGCGAAATTTTATGTTTCAGTTTAAGGTAATGTTTTCATATTTTCGCAACGCATCAATTCCTTTGCTAAAACTCACTTCAATATGCAATTTATGCTGTTTTTCTAGAAGCCATCAAAATGAAATTGCTTTGAAAACTGGTTGTAAAAAAATATTTAAAATTTATTAAAAAAATCTACAAGACCAATAAAAATCTAATCAAAGTGACAATGAAAATTTAAACTTGCTCTTCTGAAAAGCAATAAAATTTGTATGCATCAAACAGACTGACTGGATTTTGCATATAAAATAAATTGAGATTTGCAAAGATTTTTATATCAATCGCGTGCTCATAAATATCTGTGCATTGAAAAGTTGTTCAAATTGTTTTTAAAAAATTTTTATTAATGCTTAATATTTAACATGCTAAATCTTGAGTCTAAATCTTTCATAATTCGGTTTTTCCTAAAAGGCGCTCTTGGTCCTTTCAAACTGTGAACTTCATCGCCATCAACTATTTTTGACTCAACTCAATATCAACAGTTTAAAAACATTCATGATTTGTCATACGAGCAATGCGTGCTGCTGAGAAGTGTCAAAAGTTTAGTTTGACAGCCGCACAGCATGTGGCATGCAGCATGTTGTAAAAACTTTTGCAGCTGTTGCTGCGTGATGTTGTTGCTGTTATTGCTTTAGGTTGTTGTTGTATTAGTGTTAACGCAGCATGCCTCCGAGTACTTTGTCATTGACATTGCTCGTTATCCTTGCAGTTGAGTGCATAAACTGCTGTTCAGCGTTTTTAACTTCCGCTCCGTCTTCACTTCCGCTGCTATTGCTGATTTGCGTGCGCCAAGTTACATTGGCGTTCAAGTTCATTGAAGCATCAACAATGAGATAGTTAAGCGTGGAAAATAATTGTGAATGTCAGATATTTTTTTGAATTTTATTTTGGATTTATAGATATTTGTTTGTGCTTCTACGAATTATTTTTAGATTTTTTTTTTTACTTCTTTCAATTTTTTTTTTTTTAAATATAAAATCTTTATTAAAAGCTGATATTTCTCTTCCTTTTCAGGTAAGCTTGGTTCAGAAGAAAAAATGTATTTATATAATGATAACTTTAATGTAAGGTGAGTAGCGACTATTTTTAATTTTGACACATTTCTATAAATAATAACAATAGTTATTTAAAATTTAATGAAATCATAAAACCCTTTCTTGCTATATGCCGCTTATGTTTGCTCTCTGCCTCAGATGTCAACTCAAACGTTCACTTCCTCGTGGGACCTTTGTCGGGTCAAAACATACAAAATAACTGCTAACATTCATGGCTCATAATTGCGCCGCAAGGCTCATTCAACAACACAGACGTGGTGTTTTAGAATTCTTGCTGCCTAAGCCCCTGCAATTGGCAGTATAAATGCTCACAAAACTTTCTGCTTGCGCCATAATTTTTGCTGTCAAACTTTGTCGTCTTTCTTGGCAATGCAAATAAAGCAATACCTTAATGTTGCCTACACTCACCTATCCAACCCATTCATCTTTTAGTGTTTTCCATAAAACCGAAATCACGTCAAAAATACTCAAATAGCAGCAAAAACAAAAGAAAATAAAACTGCTCCATGTCATACCTTGACACCGCTGCACAGTAGTTAAAAAATGGAAATAATACCAAAATTCGTGTTGAACTTTCTATTTGTATTGTTTGACATTTGTCTAATTAGCATGTTTCCAAAGCATTTCGATGAAATTTATGCAGGTTTTAAAAATCACTTAAAAAAATAGGTGTGTATTCACCCGGCTTGTTTTTATTACTTCGAATATTTTTAGAATACAACACCACCACTGTGCAGCGAAAGAATTTCCAACCTCGTCTTATTATATTTTAACACTTGACTGAACTGCTGCCATAACGCAAATAATACAAGAAAGTCATAAAAAACAAGCCTTAAAACAATAACAATACCAAGGCTCATAAAATTCCTTGTTGAATGGCGCATGAAGGGCAAAATTTTGGTACGCCTACAACACGTGGTTGTTCTTAAGGGAATAAAAGCAACAACTTCGATTTTCAACAACCCAGAATTTGCTGCAGTGCGGTGCGTGCTGATTTGCAGATTGTTTCACTTCTCAGATACATGATTATTCTGGGTTGAAGGCATTTCATATATTTGTGGTGCATGCTTAAATGGTTGGATGGTTCGAGGTGGTAGTAGTAGAAGGCAGTAAAAGAAAAACTAAAATATTAAAATCATCGTTACGTGACGTAGCATGTTCTTAACCTGTGGCGCCTGTTCTTTACTTCCGCTGTTCCTCATTTCATGTGTGGCACAATTTGTTTAATGATACATCCGAGTTATTTTTTTTTATATGTTGTTTTTGTAGTTCTTGTTTTTGTGGTCGGTATTTGAGACTTTGTATATTATATAAAGTGCATTCATAGTTTCATAACTTGCCGTGCACAGCCGTGCACTAGCCGTGGGCTTCCGCAGGATTTTTCTTAGGGAGAAACAATGGTCTACGTGGAAGTTTACATATTTGGTTTATTATTCTGCGATGCTCAAGATGAGTAACCTATAGAATTCTATTTTCTGAGATATTTGGTGAAAATTTTGTGAACATCGTCGCAATTTACAGCGTTCCACTGTGTACGATTTGACCGAACTATGAGGACAAAATTCAAAATTTTTGTAAGATGATTCCTTTGTTCATTCGAAGAAAAATTGTTCAGAACACCGGGTGTATCTGAAATATCCTCTTTTATATAGGGTGTTCATAAAATTGGCTATCCTGAAAAAAACAATTTTAAATTTTTGTAGCACATCGTACGATTTTTAGATATTAAGGACAATTCATATAATGCATATACAGTGGCGTACGATGAAATAGAGCCACGCACTTGTCTAAGCGTTTTTTAGAAATTTCAAAATTTTTACTTAACAAGTAGGCCGTGAACTTACTGTATTTTATCAATGATCATTGTCAGCGATCATTGTGTGTTATTAGTGCAAAAATTTTCTCATTTGAGTTTTGAATATCAGTTAAAGAATGGTGGTAGCTGCACAATCGCGTGTGAATTAAAATAGAGCCAAGCAGAAACAAAGTGTTTTTAGTTAGAAATAGCTAATAAATAGCATATAGCTAATATCTATTTACATTTTTTGTGTTTTACATTATAAATATTTTTTAAGCTAAAATATGGGAAGAGCCTAGCACTGTACTCCTGAGTGCAGAAAAATCATACAAACACTGTATAAAGAAGGTAAGACCCAGAGGCAAATTGCTGAAATTGTTAAACGCTAGAGAAAAATGGTCGAAAATGCCATAAAACATAAATGCACACCAGAAAATAGAGGGAAAGAAACTAAAATATCACCTTTAATGCAAAGGAATCTAGTGCGTCAAGTCAGAAAACACCCTTTTGTAACATCTACTGACCTTAAAAAATAATATGGTTTAGATGTAGACACATCAACAATTCGAAAAATGCTGATAAATAACAGTTTGAAGTCGAGATCTCCCCGTAAAGTGCCTTTGCTTTCCAAGGCAAATGTAAAAAAACGAAATCAATTCGCCAATGAGCACCTTGAATGGCCATTGAGCAAGTGGAGAAATATTCTCTGGTCGGATGAGACCAAAGTGAATCTATTTTACTCCGATCGCAGTAGTCGTTCAGTACGACCCCTCAACACCGATCATGCCCCAATATACCATACCAACAATAAAACATGGAGGTGGAAGTATAATGGTATGGGGCTGTTTCTCGTACTATGGCACAGGGCCCATATTTCAGATTGTGGATAAGATGGATGCCATAAAATACGTTGATATTCTCAATGATACAATGATGTCATACGCTGAATGGAATTTGCCGCTTCGATGGGTGTTTCAGCAAGATAATGACCCGAAACACACGTCGAAGCGGGCAAAAACTTGGTTTCAGACAAATAATGTTGATGTTTTGAGCTGGCCAGCACAATCGCCAGACTTAAATCCGATAGAGAACTTATGGCAGGTGGTTAAGCTGGCTCTAAGAGACAAAAACCCAAAAAACAAGGATGAACTTTGGACATCCTTGGACGCATGGCAAAATATTCCAATCGAGACATGCCAAACGCTAGTAGATTCGATGCCGAGACGATGCTCGGCTGTTTTGCATAATCAAGGTAAATATTGAGGTAAAACTAATAACAATTATAATATACTTTTCTGATTTACCATTAAAAATTGCATCTTTCAGGTCACCATTAATAATAGTTGTGGTTTGGCTCTATTTCTATTCACAGTCAAAAGAAGACATATTGAATTAATTTGATTTTTTTATTTTTTTTTTTATGCTGAATCCGAAAATGTTTTCCCACAAAATGTTTTGTATGTCATAATACTATTCAAAAATCAAAAAAAAATTTGATAAATTCGATGCCTTAGAAAATATATAGCTTTTAAAACTTTTTATATAGGTGGCTCTATTTCATCGCACACCAGTGTATATTAACGGTTCCAAAAAATTGCAGCTTAATTTTTGTATGCTGAACTCAAACTTGATAAAAAAATATATATTTTTCTATGCCTGACACGCCTCCTTATTGGCGTTACAAACGGAATGACAAAGTAAATATGCCTACGCAGTATGGGGGCCATAAATATAATCTAAATGCGTATATGTGCTTCAATTTTTTGGCAGTCTAACAAAATGTAACCTAATTTTTTTTTTATTTTTTGCTTTAATTCCAATTTATAATTTTAATATAAACTAGTTTATATCTGGTGCGCTTCGCTGCGCTTAGCTAAAGTGGGCGTAGCTTGCTCGCTTTTATTTAACTTAAATGGTTTGCCTCTTATCTTGCTGATATTGATATCTTATTAAATAGATTAAATTATGTGAAAACTGACAATACTAATTCCAATCCCTTTGTTGCAACTTCTGGTGTTCCTCAAGGTAGCATTCTTGGTCCGTTATTGCTTTTAATACTCTATATATTTATTCCTGTAAGGGTCCCCTTATTCCAGCTAATCTACAAATACTACAGCAACACTAGATACATTCCCGATAGGAACAAACTAACTTGTTTTTAAAAACAACTAATTAAAAAACTAATTTAAAATAAACTAGTATATGAACTACTTTGAATTATATTAAGGCGGCATCCACTTCAATTTTAAATAGTTTTTATTGCATTCTATATGAAGTAATTGAAATACTACTTAAAAACAAGTGATTGATAAACTACTTTAAATTATATTTAGGCGGCAACTACTCTGATTTTGACATGCTTAATTTGCAAATTTTTATTAGATTACAAGTTTATATATATTTAACCATGATATTTCATCAAATATTATTAACTTCAGGACATCAGTAATAGTTTTCAATTGGTTATTTTTAAGTAATTAAAAAAATAATTTCAATATAACTAATTTAACAAGTAGTTGAAAATATATGCAGACGAAAGTCAATTGACTTATTTAGCGGACATCACCATACAAAATATGTTAGTTCGTTCTATGGAAAAAAGTCAGAATTTCAACTAGTTGTGGTTGACAAAAAACTACTTTATCAACTACTTTTAAATTAGTTGATTTTCCTACAGGGTTATTAGAAAGGTCTTGAGGTGTAAGTAAGCTGAATATGAGATTAGATTTTGAAAAGTGATAGCGTTTAGCAGATATGAGCGTTTAAAGTTGAGATGCCTTGTCTCAATGTCTTCTTTTTGCTGATGACTTGAAAATATATCTTAAAGTTCAAAACTCTTTGGATATCTCGAAACTTAAATCTGATTTAAGTACTATACATAATGGTGTACTTAAAATTGTTTAGTTTTAAATATTGGAAAATGAGCTGTAATAAATTCGTTTTCTAAATCTGTTTGTCCTAATCTAAATAGTGCATCCTCATCTAAATAGTTTGAAACTCAATCGGTTGAATGTTATTAAGGACCTAGGAGTAATATTTGATTCAAAATTGACATTTATAGACCATTATATTACCATTATTATATTATCCCTAAAGCCTACAAATTATTATATTCTATCCGTCGTAATAGTCTTAATTTTACGAATCTATATGTGCTTAAGTTTCTCTTTACTTCACTTGTCCGCTCAAAATTGGAATATGCATCTTTTATATGGTGTTCGTTTTATGCTTCACATATTACACATATTGATTTTGCCTCTTCAAAGGACTCTTTAAAATGTATATTACGAAATGTTATCTAATGTTACAGTCAGTAAGAATTGCAAACATTCATTGACTTAGTAAATGAATAAATAAATAAATTTCGCTATCAACAAAAATGTTGTCAAGACAATTATAAAATTTTATAAATTATGCAAGGCTAACAACAATTACAATCTCACATCCACTTATCATAAATCAGAAACCAAATTAATATTGTGAAGATTTTAATCACCTTTACTTAAATAAGCTTCATGAAGCGTGTCTAAGTTCATTCCAATAAATTACTTGTTTTGTAATGAATATGGGCGTTGCGATGGTGGGCAATGGGGGTTGCTGCCTCCCTAGACTAAATTAATAAAACAATATCTGAAGTGCATGCGCCAGTTAACACAGGTCTTGCACTAAAAATTAAATTGGTTAAACATAAAAGGAATAGATTAAATCTTTAAGTAAAACAAAAATGAAAGAATTAATATTAATTATTTGAAAATTTGTAGATTTTATTTATTTTAATTTAATTTTTAAATTTTTTTTAGTCAATTGAAAATTTATCTCGTTTTTTATATAAACACATATTAGTAAAAGTGTTCATGTCTTACAAAAACTTTAACAGAAAAAAAATTTGTTTCAAAAAAAGTAAAAAAAACATACATAATTTTTCTCTGCGTAAAAATGAGTAAAATTGTAAAAAATGTTTCAGGGTTTTAGTAGGAGTTTTTGTTTAACATAAATATTTTTTTAGTTAAAAAAAATGAAATTGTACCTTAATTAACCTACACAATTTATACAAAAAAAAAAAAAATTTCATAAAATTATTTCTTTTCAGCCTTATACTACATTCACACTAAGAGCTAAATGCGCATTTAACGATATGCGCATAAGCAATTCAGTATGCATGAGCGTATTCTTCTTGTAGGAGTAAAAGACACAAATATAAACATTCGGTTTCGTAAATGCGCATTTAGCTCTCAATGTATAATATAACAAAACAATATTTATAAGAAAATCAAATATTATCAAAAATCAAATATTATCTCAAACTAAAAAATGTCATTTATATGATTCTCATAAGCAATTAACACACACAAAAAATGTGAATATACCAAAATATTAAGATTGTTTTAAATTAACCCACACATAATTTTTTTTTAAATAATAATCTTGCAACCTTAAATTAGTGACGAAATCCTTAATTTTTAAAAAGAAATTGAAAATTATTATCACACTTCTGTTTTTAATAAAACAATTTATCCATTTATCTCGAGACAGAGAAAAATATTAAAAACTTATGAACATTTTTCAAAAATTCATACTTCGAAAACGGCTCGATAAGAAAATGACTCAGTAGGTATTTGCAACTCGAAATACACTATTTTTTGGGGTGTTTTAAGAATATTTTTACACGGTTTTTGGTGTATAAAATTCATTTCTACAGCAACACAAACTACATATGATAAAATTTGGTGGTTCCTGAAATTGTCTCTTTAGTGCAATGGTGCTCATTTTTCACCATAGACATTTTTGCGTCTGTGTTAGAGAGCTTTAAGCTTCTTTACTAATTTTTACTAGTGAAGTGTAGCAAAGTAAACATCGCGCTTCATTAAAAGCATTCATTATAAATAAATATTTTATTTGATCACTATCAGAAATCATTTCGAACAATATTAAATACACGAAAAATATATATTATTTTTGCGTGCATTAATAAAACTAAGCAACGCAGTCATTACCGCTTGAAGTGCCATAGCGAACTGAGGTGATTTTTTATATGCGTGAGCTTTATATACGTGTGAAAGCACAAAAGCTTTTGTACACATTTGTGCGCCTTTGAGCAACAATGCTTTAGGCTGTGTGCTATTCGGAAACTTTTCCCTCGGATGATGAAATTTTGACAGTCTGAATGAGAATATTTGGCACTTGTGAGGTGAATATGATTGTCAAAAATTCATGTAGCCTCAGGGGCTGGTATAAATTTTGACAATCGGCAAGAGAATTTTTGACACAAGCATAATTAGAAAAACAAGCCATTGTAAGTTCGCGCTTAAAATAACTAAAGTGAAATTAATGAAAGCTAAACTTTATAGTTAATTATAAATTAAAAAAGCACAAAGAATTAAAAAATATTGGAAACCCCAACAAAACAGCAAAGGAAGTTCTACGTAATATGTAGAACTATATTGCATACTGTCCGCAATCCCATTAGGCCACTTGCTACTCGATAGCAAACCACTTCATACTCTATTGACCATCCATGATGCTTCGCTGGAATAAACTCCACAATTTTGCGAAAAGAGCAAGCAGACACTCTTAAATGTATTTAAGTTTGTGCAATGTCTCCATTCAAAATGGCATCTAATGATTCAGAATAACCTCTTGAGCGAATATAAGTAATATCCTTAAAGGAATAATGTTTTAGGCAGTTGTCCGGAGCAGAAAAGCAAAAGCAGTACTTACTCTTCCCCCTTCTTTTAAAAAAAGTCATAAAGAAGTTCAAAACTTTTTCTTCCGACAGCAGAGCAACCAGAAGTGGAAAATATTTGCGTAAAATTCTGTTCATTTCCAGTTATATCAGCAATTTTGCAAAATAAATTAAATTCTCGCGGTAATACACTAACGAAATCTAAAACGCTAAAATTTCTAGTTGTCAAAATTTCATCGTTCTTTTGGCACAGCAAAAATGACAATTTTATTTCAACAGACAGAAATTGTATTCAACTCAGTAACTTCTTTCCTACCACGAGTGAAAAGTTTCCGAATAGCACACAGCATTAGTGATTAAAATTCACAAGCTTTTATGGTTTTACTCTAAAAAATTAATTTTTTTTGGTGAATTATTAAAAAAAAACATATATATTATAAATAGCATATATAACAGGTCATTCAATAAGTCCGTAGGATAAGTAAGAAAAAAACAAAATTTTGATAAAACTCGATTATATTATTCAACATAGATTTTCCAACTTTTCGATACCACTTCTATAGTACGATTTCTCTTTCTTGTCAAAATAGGCCTCAGTTTCAGCGATTACTTTATCATTGGACTTGAATTTCTTTCCTGCAAGCATTCTCTTGAGATCTGAAAACAGGAAAAAGTCGCTGGGGGCTAAATCTTGAGAATACGGTGGGTGGGTAAGCAAATCGAAGCCCAATTCATTTAATTTTGCTATCGTTTTCATCGATTTGTGACACGGTGCATTGTCTTGGTGAAACAACACTTTTTTCTATTGTAAATGTGACCGTTTCTTGGCGATTTCAGCCATCAATCGATCTTAAAGTGCACAGTAATAGTCGCTGTTGATGGTGGTTTCTTTTTGAAGATAGTCAATGAATATTATTCCTTTCGCATCCCAAAATATAGACGCCATCACTTTACAAGCCGACTGTTGGGTCTTTGCTCGATTTGGATTTGGTTCGTCGACTGCTGTCCACTCAGCTAACTGTCTTTTGGATTCTGGTGTGTAATAGTGAAGTCATGTTTCATCCATTGTCACATATCGACAATAGGATTTGATTTTATTGCGGTTTAACAGCGCCAAACACTCCTCTGAAGCATCAATTCGTTGTTGTTTTTGATCGACTGTGAGCTCACGCGGCACCCACTTTGCACAGCGCTTTCGCATACCCAAATGTTCGTGTAAAATGGCAAAAACACTACCATCTGGTATCTTTACAATGTCAGCTAGTGCACCTTGAGTTTGCGATCATTCATAACCAATTTTTGGATTTTTTTGATGTCTTGTGGAATAACAGACTGATTTGGACGTCCACTGCGCTCTGCATCATTTGTGCTGGTACGACCACGTTTAAATTCAGCAATCCACTTTTCTAAGATTTGTCTCGATGGAGCAGAGTACGGATAATGTTTGTCCAGCCATTGTTTGGTTTACACTGTAATTATTTTCATCAAAAAGCAATGCTTTATCAAAACTCGAAATTCACTTTTTTTCATTTCTTCTTTCTAATAACAATAGTTGCACACAAAATGCTATAAGTCATGAATCAATTGTCAGATTGTTGTCAATACGCATCGTTGGCATTTTACGCATCGTTTGAAGGTTGGTACTAAATAAATATCATATGGAAAAATCTAGTAACGCCATCTATGTGTCATCCTATGGACTTTTTGAACGTACCATTAAATACTAGACATGGGTAACGCAGCAAGAATCGCTGCGTTGATACACCAACTCAAACGCAGTTTACTGTATCAGCGAAATGCTTTAACGCAAATGCGTTATAGCGTTGTTTGAAATGCCATGATTCATGTATCAACAACAATTTTATTAACGCAGTGAGGGTTTGAATTGACCAACGTGTTGCGTTATGTGGTTCATTTTTCGAATGCGGTGAATTTTGTGGCGGAATACTTAGCGCAAATTTGCTTTACTTAGAAAAAACAAATTAAATCAAATAAAAATTTTCAATCAACATATAGATCAGAATCTAAAGAAATCTTAACTTTAATTGATTCATTAAAGATTACTAAATCTAAAAGTAATTCATATAAAATATAACTAAATGAAGCGCAGATTACAGCACCCACCTGAACTGAAGAACTTTAATCATGCAGCCAAACTGTGTTTTGTTTAAGATTTGATGCTATCAAACAGATACATACACGTTCCTGGTATGCAAAACAAGTTCGAAATTGGACTTTAATTTACTTCTGCTTCGAACACGAATACGTCCAACAGTTGACAAAACCATCCTGTGAATGGAAAAACTTTATAAACAGTCAAACGCACTCCAAGCATTCATGGTTACTTGCATCTTCCCCGCAACCTCTTGTCAATATTTATAGAGAGAATAATGTTCGCTTTCAACTTTCTGTTTCTATGTTCGATGCGTCGTACAAAATGTGCAATTTTTGCTAGCTGTATAAATATTTTCTATTTTTGCTTTGAGCACGTCATTTGTATTGATGTGTTATTGCGTTACTTTTATTAAAAGAAGGTTATCAACGCAGTAACGCATTTAAGTGCTTCAACTCATTAGCGCAACTCAGCGCTGCGCTACCCATGTCTATTAAATACTAGCATATAAATTTCACCCTCTAGGGGTCAATTCGGGAAAGATATGAACTATAATCGACAGTTTTTGTGTTTTTTGTATGTGGACCCTCAGAATGGTGGCAGATAGCGGTTAGGTGCGTTCAAATGAAATGTTGAAGGGTAAAAAATACTAAAACTAGCTCATATATTTCAGTATTTTCCGAATTTTTGACTGAAGTATTAAGTTAAAAAACTCAAATCAAATATTTTTGTATTCTACTTTAGCTACAATAAGCCTATTGTATCCTTTTTAGAATATAATGAAATGATTAAAATATGAATGATTTGGCACTACAAATTATTTGAAAATTAAAAAAAAAATACCCTTATGTCATAGCTTTAAGTTTTTCTTAGCTTCAAGTTTTCACTTCGGTCGTCAATCCCCACACTTCTTATTTTTTTTTAAGTTTTATGCACACATTTTTTCAGAAGTAAACATAAATAATAATAACAGAGAAAGTTTTTGGTGATAATTGAAAATTGTAACGTAAAAAAATTCTTCCTTGCCTGTTTTCAATCAGTCAATCGGAATAAAAAACTAAGTCAGAATAAGTGCAGTCTAGAAGAAGAAAATATGCTGCCTCCGCCCACTTCAGATTTTTCCAAAGTTTCTGATGAAGTAGATGTCCTCTTTATCTTTATCAAAAAATATATATGTTCATTATTTACAATAATTTGAATTTTGATTTTTAAGACTTAAAACAAAAGATTGCCCTCGTCTGACTTAATCCTGGCTGTACCCATGGTAATGTGTATGGTATGATTGGTATAAAATTTTATTTTTTTTTTTTTTATTTATTTGTTTGAATCTATGGAATGAATCCTTACAGACTAGGCTTAACAAAAGTTAATAATATATAACAAATAAACTTAAACTAAAAATAAAGTATTTAACAAAGACTTAAAACAACTTTTCGACAATGAGAAATCAAACAAAACTCTGAAAAATCAAAAACTGAAAGCGATAAATCATTAAATAAAGATAGAGCTCTTTGTATTGGCTCATTACGTGCATAATTAGATCTATGAAATTGAATATAAAATATTTTAAAACGCCGCAACTGTCTTGGTGGTATATTAAAATTTATTAGTGCCAAAAGAAATGAACTGTCAATGTTCGCCGATACTATATCATATACTAGCTGAATACCCGGCTTTACTCGGGATTTAATTTATATTATTTTTGAATTCATTCGTCGATTTGAAAAAACTTTTCACAAACTTATGAAGGAATTTTATGTGCATCTTTTGAACCGGTAACTTCGGCGAAATGAGCAAAATGTAGGTTCAACATCTAAAAATCATAAGAAAAAGTTAGGAAAATCGTGATGTGTGTGTGCGTGCCGATCGCTTGCAAAAGTATATTTTCAAATTTTATATTTGCATATAATATATTTTTATATTTTTATATATTCAATAGATTGGACATTTTTAAAAGCTTAAGCGCAAAAAATAATTTTAAGCAATCACTTATGTAAATTTTCTCATACATAAATGCTCTATTTTGACCTCGTGTCATAATCTTACTGTAGCGTTTGATGTGTCCAATGAAAATCAGTAAAAAATTAAATTTTAAATTTAAATTATTTTTGCAACATAAACTTTTGCGCCAGTTTTTAAGAAAACATTAAATATTATAGACCTTTTTTTTTGGCATCAGCTGTCCTGATATTAAGTTTTTAAGAAAACATTAAATATTATAGACCTTTTTTTTTTGGCATCAGCTGTCCTGATATGCGAACATAAGAATGTTGAATATAAATACACATAAAGAAGAAAAGAAGATATATATCACCCTTCGCGCTTTGCTACGCCTTACTGTATTTTGTAGTACAGCCCCATTCAAAGACTCACCGCACCCGAAAACCACTTATAAAAATCATACTTATCGGATGAGTTGTTTTGAGTTTTTTGCAGTATTTGTACAACAGCACCCTCTGGTTTTCGATAATGGTACTCGATAATCAAATCTTATATATCCGATATACAAATTTTTATCTAAATCGGATGAGCGGTTTTTGAGTGTTTTACAATTTCTTAAGTGATTTGAACTACAGCACCATCTGGTGTTTAAGATAGCGCAAAAAAAAAAAATCCAATATACCCACCGTATCCGAAAACTCCTATGTACAAATGTTCACGCAAATTGGATGTACAGCTAGGAGTTTTTCGAGATTTTTAAAACATTTGTACTGCAGTGCCCTCTGGTGTTCAATATAGAACAAAATAGATAAGTCATAAAAACTACCGTACCCGAAAACCCATAAATACAAATTTCCATGTAAATCTGATGAATGGTTTCGGAGACAAACTATTATAACAAAATTCGTGGAACTCGATCGCAACGCCACCTACCGGGTTCAATTGCGAATCTGAACCATCCAGGGATCCACTTAAACACACACAAAAAATTTCATCAAAATCGGTGCAGCCGTTTAGGAACAGTTTAATAACACACACACGTACAAATTGTACAACAGCGCCCTCTACTTTTCGAGACAGAGCAAAAGAGATAACGCCAAAACAGTTGCCGTACACGAAAATCCTTTAATTAAATTGTTCATCCAAATCGAATGAGCGGCTTTCTATTTTTTTACGATTTCTTAAGAGATTTGTACTACAGCGCCCTCTGGTGTTCGATATAGTAAAAAAAAGATAAGTTCAAAACAGTCACTATATTAGAAACCCCCTATTTACCAAAAAACAGCTTAGAAGTTTTTTAAAATACTTTTGCACAGCGCCCTCTGATGTTCAAGATAGAACAGATTAGATAAGTCATTAAAACTCACCATATCCGAAAACTTCTATATACAAATTTTCATGTAAATCGGATGAACGGTTTCATAGATAAACTATAAGATCAAAATACCTTAAACACGATCGCAGCGCCATCTACCGGGTCCAATTGTGAATCTGAACCATCCAGGGATTCACTCAAACACACACAAAAAATTTCATCAATATCAGTGCAGCCATTAAGGAACAGTTTAATAACATACACACGTACAAATTGGACAACAGCGCCCTCTAGTTTCGAGATAGAGCATAAAAGATAGCACCAGAACCCTTGCCGTACTCGAAAATCGCTATTTACAAATTTTCATCCAAATCGCATGAGCAGTTTTAGAGTTTTTCACGATTTTCATGATTTCCTAATATTGGTACTGAAGCGCCCTCTTGTTTTCAAGATAGCACAAAAAAAGATTAGTGCAAAACACTCACCGTATCAGAAAACCCCTATTTTCCCATTTTCGTGCAATTCGGATGCACGGCTAAGGAGTTTTTCGACGTTTTCCAAAGTATTTATACTACAGCGCCCTCTGGTGGTCAAGATAGAACCAATTAAATAAGTCGTAAAAACTCACTGTATCCGAAAACTTCTACTTACAAATTTTCATGCAAATCGGATAAACGGCTTAGTAGTTTTTTGACGTTTTTTTAAAATATTTGTACCACAGCGCCCTCTGGTGTTCAAGATAGAACAGAGTAGATAAGTCATGAAAACTCACCGCATCCGAAAATCTCTATATACCAATTTTCATGTTCATGGATTTCGATCGCAGCGCCCCCTACCGGGTCCAACCTTTTTTACTGGATAAAAAGTAGCCTATGTTATGACCGGGTATATAAGGAACCTAGATTCCAAATTTCATTTAAATCTATCCAGTGGTTTCCGCGTGATGCTTTAACAGACAGACAGACAAAAATTTTAAAAATGCGATTTTCGGACTCAGCGTCATTCAAAACGTCCTTCGCAAAAAGAATTTCAAAAAAATATTCAATGTACAGATTTTTTTTTTTACAATTTTATATATATATAGATTGATAAAAACAAGGGACTGAACTTTTCTTCGCGTCTCTAAGGTTTTTATGCCTAAAACCAAACATCTTCCATTAAATGGTGGGAGATCTTCATGCTAATATAACGAACTAAGAGCAAATTTTGTATATCGTTTTTGAATTTCTTCCAACCGCGAAGTATGAACGGCATAATGCGGATTCCAGATGAAAGAGGCGTATTCAAGTTTTGAACATACAAAAGCATTAAAAAGTGTTTAACAGTTTTGGGTCAGAAAACTCTGAACTATTTCTGCGTATAAACGCTAGAAGAGAGTATGCTTTAGGAACAATGAAGTTAATGTGTTCATTCAAGCTGAACTTCAAGTCAAATACTACTACCAAGGTCTTTTATAGATTCAACACACTTAAGGGGTATGTCGGAAAGATTGTAAGAATTAATTAGGAACTGATTGCATTTAGAATAAGAAATATGGAAGCATTTAGAAATATTTAACGAAAGAGCATTTAGCTTACTTCATTGAAGCAAATTATCTAAATCAGATTGTAAAAGAACCGTATCAAATATGATACTTACTTACTTACTTACTTAGGTGGTCGTAACAACCCGTGTCCGGGTTTCAGCCGACCTCATCAGCTCTCGCCAGGCGCCTCTGCTTTGCGAGCGCCTTCTCCAATCGGATACACCAAGTGCGGTTAGGGCTTCCTCAGCCTGGTCCATCCATCGGAGGCATGGTCTCCCTCGTCGTCGTTGACCAGCGACCCTCGCCTCGAGCACCTTTTTCGCTGGAGCTTCGTCGTTCATACGATGGACATGACCCAGCCAGCGTAGTCGTTGCACAGTTATACGCCGAACTACGTCAATGTCATCGTAGAGCTCATACAGCTCGTGGTTCATTCGGATGCGATAGTCATCGCTGACTCGAACAGGACCGAAGATTTTGCGAAGAACTTTTCTCTCGAACACTCCCAGAGCGGCTGCGTCAGTTTGCGAAACTACCCATGCCTCAGCGCCATAAAGCAGCACAGGTAGAACGAGCGTCTTGTAGAGTGTTAGTTTTGTCGATCGAGAGAGGGCTCTGGAACTTAGTTGCTTACTGAGCCCGTAGTAGCACCTATTAGCAATTATTGTTCTTCGCTTTATCTCCAGGCTGATTTCGTTTTTGGTATTAATGGCGGTGCCAAGGTAAACGAACTCCTTGACTACTTCAAAGTTATAGCTGCCGGATGAAACGTGGGAGTCTAAACGCCGCGCTCCCTTGTTTGTAGACAGCATATACTTTGTTTTACCCTCATTTATCGTCAAACCCACTTTTGCTGATTCCTTTTCGATAGCGGCGAAAGCAGCGGTAACATCTCTCTTGGTTCTGCCGACAATATCAATATCATCAGCGTACGCAAGGAGCTGGACGCCTTTGTAGAAAATGGTGCCATTACGATGCACACCGGCCTTTCGTACGATCCCCTCCATGATGATGTTAAAGAGATCGCAAGACAGTGGATCGCCTTGCCTGAAACCTCTTTCGGTATTGAAGGTTTCGGAGAGGTCATTTCCTACCTTGACGGAGCTGCGTGTGTTGCTCAACGTCATTCTGCAAAGTCTTATCAACTTTGCAGGTATACCGAACTCAGACATTGTTGCGTATAGGCAATACCTTCTCGGGCTATCGAACGCAGCTTTAAAATCGACAAAGAGATGGTGTGTGTCAATTTGATTTTCGTGGGTTTTCTCCAGGATTTGTCGTAGCGTGAAAATCTGGTCTATGGTGGACTTACCAGGTCGAAAGCCACACAGATAAGGTCCAATCAGTGTTTTTGTAATCGGCTTTAATCTTTCACACAGTACGCTTGAGAGAACCTTATATGCGATGGAAATAAGACTGATACCTCTATAACTTGCGCAGATTGTAGGGTCTCCTTTCTTAAGTATGGGGCACAGTACACTGAGGTTTCAATCGTCGGGCATGCTTTCTGCTAGCCATATTTTGCTGATGAGCTGATGCATGCGCCTTATCAATTCATCGCCGCCGGTTTTAAACAATTCAGCTGACAGGCCGTCAGCACCCGCTGCTTTATTGTTTTTGAGTCGTTGGATAGCAACTCGAACCTCTTCATGGCTAGGTGGTGATACTTCCACTAAGTCATCGTCGATTGGTGGCACTGAACTGCGCTCTCGATGGGCGGCATTGGTGGAATCGTCGCCAGTAAGTAAATTGGAGAAGTGCTGTCTCCACAATCTAAGCACACACTGTGTATCCGTATTCAGATCTCCATTTTCGTCTCTGCAAGTGGATGCTCCGGGCTTGAAACCTTGGGTTAGACGCTTAACCTGTTGATAGAATTTTCGTGCATCCTTCTTGCCCTGGTATACCTCTAGTTCCTCACGCTCACGCTTTTCCTGCTCTCTTTTCTTGCGTCTGAAAAGGCCCCTCTCTTCCTTCCTCTTTTCGCGGTAGTTTTCTCGCACGGCTCGCGTTGCAGCTGACTGCAGCGTTTTTCTGTATGCGGCGTTTTTTACTGCTGTCGCGATGCGACACTCCTGATCGTACCATTGGTTCCGAGGTTGCGGGCGCCGGAAACCAATGACTTCTTCAGCGGCAGCGCGCATGGAGTGGGATATATGCGCCCAAAGTCCGCCGGCGTCGTCGAGACCAGAGGTTGGTTGGTTGAGCTTAACCGAGAGTTGAGCGGAGTAGGCTTCGGCAGTCCGTTGTAATTGCAGCTTAGCGACATCTAGCTTTCGTTGCATTCCTGTGCGTATGTTCTTCGCATTGCATAACCGCATGCGGATCTTGGCTGCAACAAGATAATGATCGGAGTCAATGTTGACCCCCCGAAATGTACGCACATCTAGAACACTAGAGGCATGCCTTCCGTCGATTACAACATGATCAATTTGGTTTCGCGTTTTTTGATCCGGGGACAGCCGGTGGCCTTGTGGATGTCGAGGTGCTTAAATCTGGTGCTACTAACTACCATGTTTCGTGCCGCGGCGAAGTCGATCAGTCTTAGACCGTAGTTCGTGGAGGTCTCGTGAAGACTGAACTGACCGACAGTGGGGCCAAAGATGCCTTCCCTTTCGACTTTCGCATTAAAATCGCCGAGGACTATTTTCACGTCATGGACCGGAAGGTGGTCATATGCGTCCTCAAGACTAGCGTAGAAAGCATCCTTGACGGCTTCGTCCTTTTCCTCCGTCGGGGCGTGCGCGCAAATAAGGCTGATGTAGAAAAATTTTGCCTTGATGCGGATCGTGGCCAATCTTTCGTTCACAGGTGTGAACCGGGAAACAAGGTGGCGTAGTTTCCGGCTAACGACGAATCCACATCCGAATTCGCGCTTCTCCGCATGGCAGCTGTAGTAGATATCGCAGTGTGCTTGTTTAGAGCAGCCTTGCCCTTTCCATCGCATTTCCTGGATGGCGGTGATGTCAGATTTTATTGTTTTGGGGGCTTCCGCCAGTTGGATAATGGCACCTTCCGTATAAAGGGTCCGGACATTCCAGGTGCATATCCGTAAATCATTGTCCGTTTTATCCGAGGCTGGTTTAGTTTTTATTGGGCAGTAATAATGTGGCGGGACCCAAACCCTGCGCACATTACATGTTTAAGGTCTATGGATCGACCCGCCGCTCAAATTAGTCGTCAAACTGACGGATGCCAGTTTGCCTTTGCCCAAATATGCTACTAACCCTCTTAAATAGTTTAAGGCCATCAGCATAAAGCAAAAATTTTGAGCTGCAGAAGATTTTGTTTATATCATTAGTAAATATTATGAATAATAGGGGACCCAGAATACTAGGAGTTAATATTATTTATAGAAACATAACAAGATCTGCCACTAAGGAAAGACTTAATCCAATCCAAAAATGATGAGTGAAATCCCATTTCAAACAGTTTAGCGATTAAAATATTATGGCAGACCTTATCAAACGCTTTAGCGAAGTCCGTGTAAATTGTATCCACTTGACAACCCATCTCAAAGGAGGAAATGCAGTATTCAGTAAAATCGATAGATTAGTTAAGGTAGACTGACCTGAAATGAAACCATGCTTTTCAAGACAAAGCTGTTGTTTAACTAGAAAAGCGATCTTATTTTTAACAATTTTCTCAAAAATCTTAAAAATGTAAGACAATTTTGAAATGCGCCGATAATTAGAAACATCATGTTTAGATCCTGATTTAAAAACTGGAGTAATATGGGAAATTTTCCAACTATTCAAAAGTGTACCAGATGGTAAAGACAGATTAAAAATATGGCACAAAGGAACAGAAAGAGCTTGAGCACATTTTATGATGGTATGATGGATGTGGTATGCTGGGTATGGTATGGGTAGCAGCATGCGTGGGGCTATGTTTATTTACTATGTTGTTATGTTACTGCTTCGCTTTTTTCTTAATGAGAAGTTTTAGTTACCAGATTTTGTAGTGAATAGTGAATTAATGCAGCACTTTAAGGTATAAGTTTCACTTCTCTCTACTATCTTTTTGTGCATAAGATAAAATTTGTTTGGTCCATAAAAGTTGCAAAATTTGGTTATTTACTTGTTAGGAGTTATTTTGCATAGTTCCCAAAACTTTCTCTAAAATCTTTTAAAACTTTGTTGTATGTAGTATTTTGGCAAAATTATCATTTGGCAGGTTCATTCGAAGTACCAGCTGCTGTTAAGGTGTGTTCAACAACAACGTATACATTAAATCGAAAACAATTTAAAAACGCAAATATACACAATTCTACGTTCTCAGTTTTTGCAAATGTCAAATGTTTTTATGCTCTGTATTTTTTCCACGCGCAATCAAGTCAAGGACCAGCTAAAAAAAAAATAAAAACACTTAAATTTTGTTGGAACAACAACGAAGTTGCTTAAAAAAATAGACATCAACTATATGCGAATAAAATTTTGCGAAATATTGCAACAACATAAGTACAAAAACAAACATAAACCCGAGCTGCTATAGATTGAAAGCAACTGCTCACACCATTTTCAGGACTTGAAGTGTGCTTATTACAAGGCGACAGGGTTATGAGATATACCCACAATTTACTAGTCGCATTTTTGTCATTCATTATTGTTTATTATTTTATTTCCCTTTTTTATCAATTTTGTTATTCAACCAAAAAAATACTATGTATGTAGTTAAAACAGCATAGAATTCAAAGGACAACCTTTAAGTTTTTAGGTTCAAGGACACAAAATAAATAACAAGCAGCAGAGCAAATCATTCAGGGCTATAATTTAACATACATTATTTATTCATTGTGAATCTTAAACATTTTTTTTTTTTTGCTCCTTTTTATAGCCACACAGCATGTGATGCAACGTTCTAGTTGTTTTTGATGAAGAGGAAGAAGGCAGAAAATAGGTGGCTTACATAAATTACAGCAAGAGCTTTTTTCATATACATATATATTTTGAGTTATTCATGACTGCGATTCGTATCATGAATCATTTTAAAAATAATTGAAAATTTTTTCATATACTCGTAATAACTTTTTTTACCGAATGTCACAGAATGTCGAACGGTAGCGACTACTGGGCACAAAATAACTCAAATATCTTTAAGCTTTTCTGAGAAATACTCACTCAGTGTCTTTTCTTGCCTCTTCTTTTAGTTTTAATACCCGCGATATTTATGTCAATATAATTTTATTTAATAGAAGTTGGTTTGGGCTTGAAACGAGATAATATTGCTGCAGATTTTTAATGTAGTCATAACATTTTTTTTTTTATGAGCCTTATTTGCATATGTGAATGTTAGTGTGTGTGTGTGATGGTTTTCTTTCTGTGTTATCGTGACAAGCTGTGTCATCAATTGCATATATTATATAGGTCAACATTTACTGAGTAAACAAGACTCAAGTATGTAGGTCCATATAAAAAAGTTTGTTTTTTATATATGAGTTGTTAATGCTTTCCAGCCAAGCTACATTTTTTTTTTTAATTCAGTTATGAACCTCTTTTAATAGTAAAGTTCGTTTTCCTCACTTTTAAGTGAATCTTCCTTGAAAAAACAGTTTTTAATAATTAACAAATAAGATTTATTCTTTCGAATGCCTAGTTGATAAAGGAAATAACAACAAATATCTTGAACAACAAAATTTAAATCAAAATGCATATTTAAATGTATTAAATAATCACAATCTTGATGTAAGGTCACTCGACTTCTCCCACTTTCAGCAAACCTTTGATGTTGGCCTTATGAATTTTTCTGAAGATAAAATATATGAAGCCCTTGCAAGTTTGGAATCGATCAAGTGTACAGGCCTCGACTTAGTTCCCCCGCTATTTCTTAAACTCTGTGCATTCTCTTTGTCTGTACCGCTAAATTTTTAGCGGAATATTCGATTCCGATTGGAAAACCACATGTATCACACCTTTTTTAAAGCAGGCCAAAAAGGAATGATTTAAAATAAATGACTAATTACAAAATTATTCGATACTTCTAATAGTCTAAGATCACACCTAAATTCGACCTGCACCCATCTTTTATCTGGATGAGAAGTATTTTTTAGCAAATTTAGTACATGAACAAACTTATTGCGAATAGGTATCAAATATCACCTGTTGCAGCATCGAATTTGTGAAAATAAAAAAGTCTTAGTTAGCAACACTTTTAATCATCTTGAATTTTAAAATTCTGACTTCAGATTCGAAGTCAGCGACCCCTTAATACTGTTAAATGTGCTTAAAACTCTTAAAAATACATTTTGGTAGGTGGCAACACTATGGTGAAAATTTAGTTGGCAAGTCTATCCCCCATCATAAATTTTAAAACTGTGACATTAGATTCGAAATCAAATCCATTGTCAGAATTTCAAAATTACAAGCATTAGCAAAAAACACAGTAAAATCTAGGTGGTAATCCTAGTCGCCATCTTGAATTTAAAATTTTGACATCAATTCAGAAATCAGCTACCCTCTAAAACTACCAACCACGGAGTCCACAGAACTCTTAGAAGTCTAAATACGCTTAAGCTTTTCCTACACAAGCTCATTGAATTTTTTGGATACTTGCCTTCAATTTCAAGCTTTTCAAGCTTTTTGCCGAAGGCATCAACTTTTCCTTTACTTTGGACTTCGTGCCGTTCGCTTGTAAGCTAGCATACTTGCAAGTCGCAAGCTGTCGTGGGCTTATTTATTCTCAATCACAAGTCATACTTGATTGAAAAAAATTATCAAGCTCAAGCTAGCTTGAACTTGTATTTTAAGCAAGTACTTGAAATTGATTTCAAGTAGGCTTGTGCAGTTCTCTGATTGTGCAAACCCTAACAAAAACAAATTGGGAATTTTTTTGTTTTTAGAAAAAAGTTTAGCACCAATTTTTCGTTCAGCCATTTTATTATTTTTATATACTGTGTGAAGTAATGAACATATAATTGACATACACCGAGAGAAAAAACTATAGTAAGAACATACATGTTAGCTTTTGTGAAAGAAAAATGTACTGAGTGGCAAAACTAATGTGTACTGACAAAATGATTTGTGCAAGATAAGCATGGTTTAATAATGAAAACTTCGATAATTTCTACAAAAATAAGTTGTTTGAATTGTTAAAGTTGAAGTTAGTAAAATTGAGAAAGTTCTTGCTGAAGTACACAAAGGTTATGTATAAAATTTGATTTAACCATCACTTAAACTTATGTAAAATTATATAAAAAGACTTGGATAGAAAATTATCGTACAATTTTTCATTAAAAAAATAATTTGATAGATCAACAAATAAAACTTGGTTATTTTATCCAAGAGCTAGGGTCACCACATTGCCGAAGCAATTGAATACATTTTCATAAGTTTATTGTTAATTTACCTTGAATTTTTTTCGGTGCAGGGTTAATACAATTTTATTTTTGCAATTAGTCTGTTCACAGTCTGAATACGCAGGTCTGTTATATTTACGATTTGTTAAACTTACGCAAGGGTATTTTGCTTTATTGTTGTTTTTCATGCAAACGCTAATACGCAGATACGCGTAAAAAAAATTGCCCTTAGACGTGTGTTTTGTTCCTCGTATTTACATTACATGTTTTCAAAAATAAAATTTGAACCTCAAAAATAATTAATTTTGAAACAAATTGTCAGTTCCTTTTCATATTTAACAATTTCATTGACCAATTTTGTTTTTTGAGCTTCAAATTTTGTTTTGAGATCAAAAACTTACAACAAACATACAACAGTCACATACCGATGTGCTCACAGTTTCAAAAATAACAAATACTATAAATACGCTTTGTTAATATACGTTTAAACTGTGATTAGCCTGTGATTAAAAATTTCAAATTTCAAAATTATTCGTGCCATTTAAAAAAATGCCCCCTTTTCCTTTGTTTAGCTCAGAAGCAACAAGTGACAATTCACTTCCTCTGTTTGACATTATACACCCATTCAGTCAGTTGAATTTATAGTACCTGGATTAATATATCTTGGCCACTCTGAGGTAGCTCGTTACCCCAACGAAAAAAACATCGCTCTCTAAACTAGAGTAGAGTTTTTATGAGTTACCAAAATATATGAAATTTTTTTGATATATGCCTTAAAGTTCTGATGGTTCATTTATCCTAACCTCATATATGTGCTCATATATTTAGCAACATTTTATAAATGGTTAAAAACTTCGAATTTACTTAAATATGGACGCGTGGAAGTATTTTAATTTCGAACCTGTCGTAGATCCATTCCTTACTTCTCTTATTCAAATAAGACTTAAATTAAAACAATAAAAACATTTTTCTGAATTTTATAATATTTAGGAATTAATATTCGAACAAAATATAAAGCTATAAGAATAACTAAGCTATAAGCTATTATAATTATTTTTATTTTAATATAACCACCTCATATATATTTTGCAGAATCAATCAGAAATATCTAATTTGACGTCCCACAGAAAAATGATATTTTGTAAATATTTAGATAAGCATAAAATCAATAAAATGTTCTTTAAATATATTGAAAATCTAGCACATGACTGACAGTAGATACTTATTTGCACAAACTTAATGCATCTTATGCCTGTGGGAGATCCTTGCTATATCATTCAGCTGTCATTCAATGCATGAAATATATGTTGCGTATACGTCACGATGTCAGAGCAGTTTTATATATATTTTTTTATATACATATTTTAAGTAGCTTGATTTAATTTAACTGATTCTCAACTGATTAATGTTACCTGGAAAAATGTTGCAACTGCTGCTGCTTCAACTACTGTTGTTGCTTTTGTTACTGCTGCAGTTACTTTTTAATTCATTACGAAAAATGCAATAAAGGCAAGTGTTACATTTCTATGTGTGCCTTTGCAGCGCCTCTACCACGCACATACACCCACTGATACCCACTGGCCAGTGCTGCCATATCTACAGTTAAGTCTGCAAAATACAGTTTTTTAACCAAGCCCGCAGTTTTTAAAATTACCTCTGAGTGCATATTATATTTTTTTTTTAAATTTAAGTTTTGAAAGAATGCGTTAATTAATAAAATTAAATTAAAAGAACTACTAAAGAAATCTGCATGATTGCATTAAATTTAAAGTATCGAATGAAATTTTCAAAAAAAATAAAATTGACAAATCAATTTACTAAAAGTAATAAAAATTAATTTTATTGGAACTAATGTGATATAAATGTTCCATATTAAATATTTTTTTTTCTGTTTATTAAAAGATTATTTAATAACTTTTTAAATAAATTGATTTTGCTATTTATTTATTTATTTAGTAATAAAACTTGAAAGCCTTCATATACAAAGTTTTTGAAGCTACAATTTTTTGTTGAAAATACATTTTTTTTTTTCTTAAATTCACTGTTTTTTGAAAAAAAAACTCTGGCAATACTACCACTGACACAATACTAACACAAGCACACCTGTCTACAAAGAGCAAGCAATAAATTTTGTTCTCAATGACAGCCGAGCTGTCGATATTGTTGTCGATGTTAATGTTTATGTCGATTTCAATGTTGTTGTTTATTTACGTGTTTGTGTGTGTTTTGTTTACAGCTCTTAAACTCTGTGTGGGCAAAAACAAAATACAAAAACAAATAAAAATATGTAAATAAAATCCCATTCATTTAATTAAAAACACGAAGCTAATGAAAGCTAGTAGTGCAAGTTGGGATTCTACAGTTAAAATATAGTATAAAATCTTTTTTAATTGAATGCTTTTGCTGTGAAATAAAGTGGTAAGAAAAAAAAAAAATGCAACTCTTTGAAGTTGCTATATTTTTCAACAAAACTTTATGTTTTAACTGTTGTTGACATTCTTGTTTCTTTTTAATTTTATTTTAAATTTGCTTGGTAATAATTTTAAGCTGCTTTCTAAGAGTGTGTGTGTTCTATGTATGCATGTGTGTGTGTGTCTTGCTGGAAGCGAAAAAGCACTGCCAGCTGATGCATTCAAGCACACTTATGCACAAAGCTACATACACACATACACACTTATATATCTAGCAGCTGTAGCTGTCACGTGCCTCCATGTTTTATTCGACTGTTGTGTTGAGTTGTTTCTAGCTAGCATACCTCAGTCAAAGCTAAAGTCAACCACCCACCACCCACTCAGCTAACTTGGAAATAATCTTGGCAACATAATTATATAATTGCTAGATGTCAGCATTTGTTGTTGTTGCTTTTTTTTCCTCTTAGATGTTGAACTCAGCTCTAGGCAACAAGCAATGCATTCCGTTTGACTTAACGATGCGATGAAGTGACTTATAAGTGTGCTTGTATGTGTGGTAATGTGTGATTTTATTTTCTCGTCTGCATTTGGTGAACATTTTTTTCTATTCATAGTGATTATGTTTTAATTAAAATGCGGTTACGTTTTGTTGTTTGTGTGACGGGCACACTTAACAATGTCTGCACTCGACGAGTCACTTGTCTGAACGAAAACTCAGTTGTATGTGTGTGACTATGAAATGTTCATTTTATTTTTTTTTTTTTTTTACTCAAAGGACTTATTTATTTAAACAACATAATGAATGAATTCAAAAATCAAAGTATTGGCCATCGTTACAATTGATACGCACCGATACCACTGCTCGTCTTTTGAGTCCAACCATTCATAAAGCCAATTTATCACTTCTTCGAAAGAATGAAAGTGCTGTTCGGAAAGTCCGTGCTACATCGATCGAAGCAAGTGGTAATCAGAAAGTGCCAAGTCTAGTGAATATGGCGGCTGGGATAGGACTTCCCAACTGATATTATACAAATATTTTTTTTAACATGGTTTCCAACACGTGTACGAGCATTGCCATGATGGAAAATAACTCATTCGTGTCTTTGGGCGATTTTCGATGTACGCAACTTCTCGTTTATTGCTACACTCAAAATATGTACATTGTCGACTTAGTAAACGTAACTTTAAAAAACTACCCGGCTATCGCGAATTGCTCTCATGTTCACTACACTCAGAAAAATAAGCTTTCTTTAAATTAAGAAACCGTAGCTTCAATTTACAGGCGTGTATTTTTCTATATTTTACATAGGTTCCTCTAAAAGTAAGGAATTTTTACATGGTTTAATGAAGTGAGGTCTAGATTTCCAGAAGCGTTATCAAAGCAGCTTCTTTGTTTTAAAGACAATATTTTACCTAAATATACGAAATAAAGATGGCTATTATAAGTATTAACAGTTTTATATACTTACGATGGTTTTTCTATTTTAATTACGTCACTTCATATGAAAGGTAAGCGGAGTTTTCATTAAATTTTGCCAAATTGAATAGTTAGGGTTCATATTAAATATCAAAGCTAACGTGCAAAATTTCAAAACATTTCTTACATTTTTGTGGATTTTTAAGAGATATTAATGTTTAAGAAGAGTCACTTTATATGGAAGGTATTTCAAGTTTTTAGAAAAGACAGATACACTGACAATATTTCTTCTGTCGGTGGTGGTGTCCTTTTGGCTATGAGGAACTGCTTTGTCAGTTTTATTGGTGACATTCCCTGCTCTTCTAATATTGAACTAATTTGCGTTAGAGTTATACATTGTAACTCTAACGTATATGTTATTAATGCATATGTTCCTCCTAAGAGTAGTGTAGAGGTCTATGCAAGCCTTGCGGAGTGCATAGATTACGTAATTGATTTACTTGACGTTAATGACGACATTTTATTATTGGGCGATTTTAATCTACCTGATTTCAAATGGCATTCTTCTGACGATGATACGTACTATTGTGCATCTAATTTGAAGACCCGCCAAGAACATATATTTGTTGATAATATATGTTCAGACTTACAACAAGTGAGTTGTATTTATAATAGTCTTGAAAGACTTTTTGACCTGGTCTTAACTACAGACAGTAACAATGTTGTTGTTAAGAGGGCCTTTCATGCTCTAACTACTGTTGATGAATATCATCCACCATTGAGTATTTGGTACGAATCCGACAGAGCAAATATAGTAAATTCTAATTCAGCAGATAAGCTTTATGAATTCAATTTTAAAAATGCTGACTTTTTGAAGTTGAATCAGTTGCTTCATGGTAAACTTAATGCAATTTTGGAATATATAAATGTAAATTGCCTTGATGACTCCATACATTTTTTTTATATGGAACTCTTTGCTGTGTTTTCTCAATCCGTACCTTATAGTCTCAAATTTGCGAGGAATTCTGCGTACCCGTGGTACACAAAGGATTTAAAGACTCTTCGCAACAACAGGAATAGGGCATGGAAGAAATACATATGTAGCTTAGGCTCAAACGACCTAGAAACTTACAAACGTTTGTTTCTGGAATTTGAAAATCGCTCAGCTACATTATATCACGAATATTTAGATAGTGTTATGCTGAGAATATTGACAGATCCAAAGAAATTTTGGGGATTCGTAAACACAAAGAAAAAATCTGATGGATTTCCTTCTTCATTTAGAACTCCTGAGGGATTTACTGACAATCCCGTCAAAATTTGTGGCCTATTCGCCAATCTTTTTAAGGAATTATTCTGTTCAGATTCTTTTAATCCTGATGGAGAGTACTTTGAATATATGAATTCCGAACCCAGAGTATCTTTGGAACATATATCCTTCACTCCAGAGGATATTTTAACGTGTATTAGATCGATCGATGAGGAGTTTGGTGCTGGGCCTGACGGTGTTCCTGCCGCAGTGTTAACACAATGCGGTTCCGTTTTGAGTCAACCACTTTCTTTATTATTCAATAAATCTATTAACGAAAGTTATTTTCCACATTTTTGGAAAAAATCATTTATAAGTCCTATTTTTAAAAAGGGTTGCAGGAACGATATCACTAACTATAGGCCTATCGCTAAGCTCTCATCGATTCCAAAACTTTTTGAGCGGATGGTGTATGATCGGGTGAAAATTCACTGTGGGGAAGTCATAACAACTCGTCAGCATGGTTTTGTGAATGGCAGATCCACTGTGTCTAATCTTCTCGATTTTACAACATTCTGCTTAAATTCTATTGATTCTGGTAACCAGGTCGATTGTGTTTACACTGACTTAAGTAAGGCATTTGATAAGCTACCACACAATCTAATCTTATTTTAACTTGAGTTAATGGGATTTGCACAATATTTTGTGAACTGGATTAAATCGTATTTGGTGGAGCGATCTTATCAAATACGTTTCCGAGGCGCATTGTCTTCTGAATTTATTGCTGGATCAGGTGTTCCTCAGGGTAGTCACCCTGGTCCTCTTCTGTTTATTTTAGCTATCAATGATGTAACTCACGTCATTGAACACTCTCATCTGCTTATTTATGCCGATGATATGAAAATATACAGAACGATTGATTCTAGAGATAATTCAGATCTACTCTAGTCTGATCTAAAATCCTTTGAAGTTTGGTGTTCTAAAAATAATATGTTTTTAAATCCAGATAAATGCCAAACTATGACCTTTTCGCGAAAAAGGAATAATTTCTATTTTGATTATAAGATTAAAGATACTGCCTTGAGTCGTGTAGACACCGTCAAAGACCTAGGTATATGCAAGGATTCTAAGCTGTCGTTTAACATTCATATTGATAATATTTGTAAAAAAGCATCTTCAATGCTTGGTTTTATAAAACGCTGGGCCAAAGAATTTAATAGCATGATTACAACTACAACGTTGTATTATGCAATCGTGCGTCCTCACTTAGAGTATGCAAGTCAAGTTTGGTCCCCAACTTACAATGTAAATGTTGATTGAATAGAAAGAATCCAAAAACGTTTTGTTCAGTTTGCTCTAAGGGGCTTAAGTGGAACTGACATATTAGACCTTCCTCCTTATGAGGATCGTTTAAAACTATTAAAAATGCAGTCTTTAGGTGATCGAAGGAAATCGGCAGATATCGTATATTTACACCAGCTCATTACAGGTGTATTCGATTCTCCAGAACTTCTTTCTCACATAAATTTTAACACTAACCGTAGAAGCAGTAGAAACGCTAACAACTTAATTTATTTGCCATTTAGTAGAACAAATTATATGGCTACTGCTCCTTTAAGTCGCATGAGCTCCTTTGTTTACAACTGTAGCGTTTTTGATGTTAATTTGTCAAAAGGTCAACTCAAAAGTAGATTAAAATTAGTTGTGTAATTAGATCTATGTATACGCATGGTTAGTTGTTACGTCTTGTGTTGTCCCTGAGCCCAACCCATTTATTGGTGGGTAAATTTTTCCCACATTAACTTGTTTGTGGTCACGGGTATCCATAACATTGATATTATTTTTTCAATGATTACGGGGTAGTGGCTTTAGATGGGTTAATGCTGAGGAAGTGCGATAAAGCTGTAGTAGCTGAACTCTATTGTTATTGCATGTTTAAAGGTAGGTGTGGTCTTCATCCGATTTTGAAAAATATCATAGTGATTGTTTTATTGTGCGCGTATGTGCGAAATTTCATGTGCAAAAATATATCTACTTTTCTATACCTGCCACGCCTCCTTATTAGTGTTACAAACGGAATGACAAAGGCAAAACACCCCTTGAGCAGTACTCGTTGAGGTATATAAAATGGAAAATGGGGGCAAGGACATAAAAATAAGATTTTATTTTTTAACTTTGCTTTTAAGAGCATTTCTCAAACATTTTTAATGAGGCACTATTTTTAAGGAAAAGGTCATGTCTTTTTTTACAAAAATACATTATTACCTTTTTTTCAGTCCAACAACAAACTATGAAAAATAAAAGAAATCATGACTGAAACATTTTATTAGAGAAATACCATAATTGTTGGTAGCTGAAATAAAAACCGTACAAAAAAAAATTTTTTTGGATATTTCTTACCATTGTCTTCAAATTAGGAAATTACAAAAAGATCCCAGATGGTTATCTCCACAGTTGGCCGATTTTTGGTGGTATCGCTCATATACAAAATATCCCAGCAAACATTATGACTCTTAACCCTCATCTAATCACGAGGAAATGCATCGAAAAAATTAAAAAAACTGCATCGAAAAAATGAAAATTTGAATGAAAAAAATGTCAAAAATGCTTATTTTTGTGGCTATGTGCCTTTATTGGCGCATTTTTCGCAAATATCATAATGATGATCATTACAAACATAATTCTTACAATTATCACAACAATTTGAATACAAATTTTTATTGTTTTTATATGTACATATGTAGCAACGGCCGCGTTTCGTAGTTTTTGGCAAATGGGTAATCGCCGGTAGTGCTTCAATATTGAGCCTATGAGGCTGAGATTTCCGCTTTTCTATGTGTTTTTGCACAAGAGCCATTCTAAGCTTCTCAATAAATATTCGACGAGGTATATTTTAATTGGTTTTGTTGTTTTTCCAAGCCGGAAATAGCGAAATATACGTTATATATGCATTCAATGCACTCACGTCTAACATGTTGCAAAATACTGCCATTGGCCACCGATTTATCTTCCTTTTGCAGGTGTAGGTAGCCACCATCTGGTCCATAGTGTCCATGCCACTCTTGGTTTTGTTATAATCCTGAATTAGATTCGGTTTCTTCTCAGAATTTTCACTTATAACGACGGCATTGTGCCATGTACTGAGCAGTGTAACATATCTATAACGCCGAAGCACATACGACAGTAAAATGGCTTGTAATTTGTGATCATATACAATAACGCTCGAATACACGTTTTTACCTCATATCCAACAATACTGGAGGAATCTCGGTCCTATTTTTCCGTATAGTGCCCAGAATAGTCATTCGGTGTTTATGTAACTCTACAGCCAGTTCATAAGATGTGAAGAAGTTGTCGCATTTGATATTCCTCTCCGACAGCCCATTTACCAAATGCAAAAACAACACGGCGTCCAATATTGCGCTCTGGAGCGGCGTTGCGATTGCGACCAACATAAATTTGCGTGTTGGAAACATACTAGGTAGCTGAATCGGCCAAAATCCAAATCTTTATGCCGTTTTTAGCCGGTTTCAACTGTATGTATTATCGAAACGGACAGCGTCCACGAAATGGAACTAGTTGTTCATCTACTGTAACATTTTTGCCTGGAATGTATACAACTTGCAAATTATGGTTCCATTTTTCATATATGGTGCGTATCGGTGCCAATTTATCACGGACAGAAGCAGTATTGGCATTACGTTCTTCTTTATCGTCAAATCCGATACATCCATGAATTTTTTTGAACATTTTCAGTGACATTGTGTCTCGAAATATTGGTCGACCGGTTTTCTCATTCCAGAGTTGTGTAACACATTCACCATACGAACGATACACACCAGCAAGCAGTAGCAATCCGAAGTACGCATGTAGAGTATCCATATCTATTTGTTCCCATTCTTCTTTGTATTTCCGCAAACCATATAAATTCGTCATATTCAAAATAGTATTTTCTATCGGTCGTTGAAACAAATCAAATGCAGACAAAACATCTACAACATAAGCAGCTACAACTAGTTTTGGTCCTACAACAACATCAAAAAGAAACAAACACTGAATATGAAGCATAAAACAAGAATGGTAGGTTTTGTATCTGAAACAATATTATCAGTGCGCCTAATGAATTTCTTCGGCTTTTTTCAAATGGCTCCGTTGAATATTGAATTATTTTATTTTTTGACAAATATTTTGCTGTTGCATTTCTGGCAATTTCTTCTGCCACATTTTGTTCCAGTGGCTCAACATCGTACTCATCAGAATGCTCACTCATTTCTGCAACGCATTCTTCCTGCATTGTGAAATCATCGTCACTATCTACTGGAGATTCTTCTGCTTCACTTCCAGATTCGGAATCCATATCATATTCGTCTCTTTGACGGTTTTCTTTGACGTAGATTTTTTTCCATTTTTTTTAAATCAATTGAATGTATAACGCAATGAAAGTATGCGGCAGATAAAAATCACTTCAAAATTCACTAAAATCACTTATCACTTCAAAGAAATTCAATTCAATCTTCACTCGTGTGTGTTCAAGAACATACTGAAAACAAAAAAATTAAATAAAACGAGCCTAATCCAAAAACCAACTGCAATAACCATCGGCACATGTATTGTATCAAGTTGATACGAGAGACCGATTCGTAACTATTTCGTCTCAGGTAAAACCACAAAAGCCCAACCATTAAAAACTCATTAGCCCGATTCTACAGGCAAAATTATGTTTTTTCCCCAAAAACCGGTTCTTTCCATCGGGCAGTTTTTTTTTGTTATTCAACTTGAAAGACAAAAATTGTATCATATTGATACGAGGGACCGATGAGGGTTAAAATACTCTTTTAAAACTCATATAGATGAGTATTAATCGTCAAAATGCGTTCAAACAAGACTCTTTTATGAGTACATTTTCAAAATATGCTCCAATATAATTAGGCTCCAAAATATGATTCATAATACTTGCTATCTTATGTTTCTTTTTGGACTCACAAATAAGACGCTTTTAAGACTCATCAATCATTTAATAATCACATTGAAGACACTCTCAACAGTGCTTTTTAATGAGTCCTCATAAAGCAGGCATAAAATGACTCTTTCAGGAGTTTATTATTTTTTTTTTTTTTTGTTTTTTTGAGCAATCATTTAACAATCACATCAAAGACTCCTTCATGCGTACTAAAAAAAACATGCATAAAAAATACTCTTTTTAAAGTAATTTTTTTGAGGCACTCAAAAAATGTATGTAAGGATAACATACACTATATTAGGTATATACTTATATTTTTAACACTCATATTTACATAAAACATATATCTTTTACCTTTTGCTTAAGTTGATGGCCTTGGCAGCTTGTGCTCGTTAACCCTCTGCAGCTGACGTCGTAGTCTCACAGACACCGAAAATCAAAACTTCGTGCGTACAAACGTAATATTCGATGCCAAATTCGAACCAAATCTTTTTAAAAAAAAAAGTTTTTTATATCAAATTTTTTTCTTATGTTAGCCTAAAATCTATTTGGTGTTATATGGAATAAGGTCAAGAAAGTTTCATTCAGAACTGTTTCATAGGAAATCAATTTAAAATTGAGGTCTGCTAGACCCCGCGTCAGTTATATTGTTAAATTTGGAGCACATCAGCTGCAGAGGGTTAATTGATGTTAGTCTTAGAATTAATTGTAAGATTAATAATAAATAATAGTAATTAATTCCCTTAAACTCCAGTAAATTAATTTAAAAAATATTTAAAAAATATTTAAATAAATTTAAATAAACAAAAAAATACGATATTTGTTTAACTTTACTCTGATCTAATGCCTTCATTTGGTTTTAATGCTTTTTTTTTCCTTTATAACACAGTCTCACCAAGCGAATAGGATTCTGATGTGTTCTTGCCAAACTTTTCTGTTCTAGAATATTAAAGTTTTAATCCTTACTCTTATGTTTTTCTTTGATGTGGTTGAACATTAAAATTTTTTTCAAAATATTTTATCGGCTCTGATAAATATATGCTATTGCCATATGTATGCTATGCCACACATTCATTCTTTTTTTATCTTTGAGAATATTCTAACTTTAATTTCACACATCAGTGAACTAAATGGTTTTAAGCCTTAATTCCCTAACAGAAGCGGGAATATGTTTCAATTTATTTTATATAGCAAATACAACGTCGTTAAAAAATAAACAAATATATTATGGATTAAAAAAGAGACCAATATAAACTTAAGCCCACCATTTATAGTTATTTAGTTAAATTTTAAATTTTTTAATATAATTACGGCTATAATTATTGTATAATTTTGAAAAGGTAAATAGGAAATGCTTTTTGAATAAAAGAAGCGCAACTGAAATATCATACTTAACACATTTCCTCAAGTTGTTGCGCCATCCCCTATTCAAATAATATCCCCAGAAAATAAATGTTTTCAATGTGCACAAAAAAAAACGCAATCATATTGCTGCTTTTTCCTTTCATCAAACTTTGCATACTTGTACGCTTATTTGTAAAGAAAATATGTTTACAAGTTATATTAACGTGTGTCTGTCGCAACAGCTAAACAAGTTGAATGCACTCACACAGCACCCATAAGGCCATAAAATCACAACAACAACAACAACAAATTCTTTTGCCATAAAATCTTAAAAAGTGCTTGCAAAGCTATTTTAAGAGAGAGCCTAAAAGTATGTCATTAAAATGATGGACCATGATTTTAGTAAGTTAATAAAAATGTTGATTTTTTTTTTGTTTTTTATATATTTTGTTGTTATTTTATATTTTTATTGAAATTAATTTTTTTTGTCGGCTGTTAAATTATACTTTGATTAAAAACGTGCGGCTGAACTTATGTAACAGCTTTTACACGTATTCAGCTTATTTTTTGCATTTAAATATGAAATAAATTTACAAAAATATAAATAAAATTAAATGCACACACCCACACAACAAGAACAACAAAAACAAAAAGCAATTTCCTCCATTTTAGTTTGTTTGCTTTGTCAATTTTTATGTGCTTTTTTTCTATTTCTGTACTAACGGAAGTTTGAATTGTTTCAGCCGGAAAGCAATCAGCTTGATGTAAATGACAAGTAGCTGGAAAAAACATTGCAAAAAAAAATTATCTTTGCCAAATCAGTTATTACAAGCAACATTGGGTTGAAAAAATTACGCTACATTGAATAGCAGATTCCAACTATACGATAAATGCATGCTTCAACAAATCGCAACTATTTTGCTGTTATTTGGCATCTTAGCATTTTGTGCACAAACTTTAGTAAGAAATAAAGTTTAGTAAATTGATTTACTCTGCTACTCTGACGCAAACTTCCGAGCATCCGGCTCAACCCCGTTGTTGCAACCGGTCGTTGACATCAAAACTTCTGTAACTAGTTAAGCAGCTTCTTTTGACTGACAAGAAAAGTTTGGATTTCTGTCAACGTGTTGGGAAAAATTCTTGTTATTGCTGACAATGCAATCCTTCTACAAATTTACTTGGTTGTCATTATCTATTGCAACTCTTGTTGCTGCAACTATGAAGAAGGTTTGAATTCAATCTACTTTGCACAATAATGCTGCCAAAATATTGGGATAAAATTATTTTGCAACATTTTATTTGTAAAGCTTCTGATTAATAGCAAAAGCAAAAACTTAAATTTTTGTAACATTACAACCGCAAAATATTTATTATCTAATTTGGCTTTAAATGTGTCACAGAGGTGTAAGCTCAGAAAGCGTGACGGTACCGGACTTTAAACCGGAAGGAAAAAATTTTGAATCTAGGCTGACAGGTATCTAACCAAGGTTGTATCGAGTATTTATAAATGTAAGCGTAATAAATGTACATTAATCAATATAAAATGTGCAAATAGAACAAATAGAATAAACGTATAATATAATTTACTAATAGATTAGTATTAGTCCCTACAAAGTTTGTTGCGATGTCGCAGTAGACCCTCAATAAAATTGTTGCTGGGGGTAGATCGGATACTACCTCAAGGTTAGCCGTCTTTGTAGCAAAACACACAAAAACTGTTATATACGACTTATAGTGCACCCTATCCCGAAGGAAAAGATATGTTGCTATGGGACCATAAAAATTGACTTCGCAGCATTGCAAGGGGGAGAGTTTGGGTTACGCGCGACTTTGACAAAATGTCCATTATCTGTTGCATTAACTTAGGTCTATATCGTATGCATGCATTTGTTGACAATGCGTGCAGCAAGTTCACGAGCGTTAAGAAGTATTCTTTTGAAGCAAAGCTTTTTACTCCTAGTTCTGTGATTTGCTTAGAGTGAAATCTGAAAATTTTCGACAGATTTTTTCTTGGAATTTTGATGGTTTCTTTGTTGCTAGCGCTTATTGCAACAAGAAAATTAAATACTTTAATATTAAAAATATGTTATGGTGTTCCCGTGGGGATCGAACCCGTGTCTTCTCAAGTGATAGCCCAGCACACTACCCACTAGGCCACAAAGAGTTGTGGAAGAGAGTTGTTAATTTAATCTAAGTTATAACAGAAGCTATGCTGCAGTAGATCGTCACCATCTATCAATAAATAGAGGATTGTGTATTTGCTATGCTACAAAAATTTGCTTTTATTTGCCACAAGGTGTCTCTAGCATCGATGTGTTTGTATTGTGAATGCGTTTGTGGTGTTGTTGGCATAGAGTATAAATTATTACTAGAGATTGCATCAACTCTGCTAAATCTCTGGCATGTGTTAACAGAGGTTAACAGAGTTTCTTTTCTTTATGTTTTTAAGTGATATAACTCTGTTAACACTGTTAGCAGAGTTGATGCAATCTCTAGATAATAATTTACACTCTAGGTTTTAAGTGTCAAAAAAATAGATGATATCAATAAATATAGAATTAACAAACGCATGCATGAAATCGGCAAGGTATCTAAAATGTTTGTTAAATTTTGTTTCGTGTGCGTTCTTTAATATATATTTTAATATATTTTTGAAGTTCTTTACTCCTCGTTCTGTGATTTGCTTGGAGTGAAATCTGAAAAATTTTCGACAGATTTTTCGCCACGCAGTACGCTGTCTAAGGAAAAATTTTCTTCAGTGCAGCCAAGTTCACAACCATGTGTGGAGAGTTAAAATGGAGAATCGCTGTCATTATATGCCCGTATATGTAATTGGCGTGGAAATTTGACATTCAACAATAAAAAATAAGCAGTAAATATGTTTTCTGTATATATGTAATTAATTTTGTTATTTTAAATTTTTGAATTTAAAAGTTAATTTATTGAAAAGAAAAAATTATTATGCTATCAAACCTATGTAACTGCGAATAAGCTTCGCTTCTCTCGTGTGTCCAACGACGCACCTGTGTTTTTTTTTTTTATTTTAAATAAATACATTTATAAAAGAAGGAACAGTAAACAAAGCAAAAAGTTATTAAAATAGTTATTACATTTACATACAATACAAATACAAATTTAAGATAGCAAGTATACATTCTTAGCACAAGTAATAACTTAAAAAAATTATAAATTAAAAAAAAAAATTAAAAAAAACTTGCATTCTCTTATTGCTGAGAATAAATGACGAATGCAGTTGAGATTAATTCTTAAGTAGAAAATAAATGTATGAATAAAGCGTTAGGCCTCAAACACATTTAAATTAACTAGAAATTAATGGCATCTAGCCAAACCCCCGCCCGCTTCGCCAGGCTCTTTTCTAACAGACTTACATTAATGTTGCTAGATATGTGTCTGTGAAGTTTCTATATTCGGAAAAGCTGGTTTGGGTGTGTCTTTATGAACTGTAGCGGTAGAGCTTTTTTTAAAAATTGTAGAGAATTTTGGTCTTTCACCAGCGAATTCGTAAAAAAAAAAAAATTTAAAAGGCAACTCCATGAAAAAAAATTAAATGGCAACTCTATGAAAATATTACAGACCCATTTTTACCTAGTGTACGCCCCAGGACCGAATTCATAAGAGTAAAAAAATTTAACTGGTATTCCTATTGTAAAAGAACTACATCGTTTTTAGGCTCAAATAACGGGCTCTGATTCAGCGATTAATTTTTACGCAGTATTTTAGATGGCAACTCAATAAAAAAAATTACGTTACATTTAAATTCTGACCACGGATTCGGATTCAGCGACCTATTTTTAGCTTATGTTCACCCAGCACCGAATTTGTAAGAAATTTAAAAATTTAGGTGGTGATTCTATGGTAAAAAAAAACATAGTTTTTTAAATTATGACAACGGATTCAGACTTAGAGACCCATTGTTACTTAGTGTTCGCCTACCGTGCTTGTAAAAAAAAATTAGATAGCAACTCTATATTTTTTAACCTATAACCTAATGCGAAGGTCTTTATTTAAAAAAAAAACAAAATCAACTAAATTGGTTAAAAATTACTGGTAGCAGAGGGAAACAGGCGCTTTTTTCCACTTTGTTTTATAAAGGGTGTTTTTTTTTCGTTCTACCTGTGCTGCTTTATGGCGCTGAGACATGGGTAGTTTCGCAAACTGACGCAGCCGCTCTGGGGGTGTTCGAGAGAAAAGTTCTTCGCAAAATCTTCGGTCCTGTTCGAGTCAGCGATGACTATCGCATCCGAATGAACCACGAGCTGTATGAGCTCTACGAAGACATTGACGTAGTTCGGCGTATAACTGTGCAGCGACTACGCTGGCTGGGTCATGTCCATCGTATGGACGACGAAGCTCCAGCGAAAAAAGTGCTCGAGGCGAGGGTCGCTGGTCGACGACGACGAGGAAGACCATGCCTTCGATGTATGGAGTAGGCCGAGAAAGCCCTAACCGCACTTGGTGTATCCGTTTGGAGAAGGTGCGCGCAAAGCAGAGGCGCCTGGCGAGAGCTGATGATGTCGGCCGAAACCCGGACACGGGTTGTTACGGCCACCTAAGTAAGTAAGTAAGTTTTTTTTTTAGAGGTATATAACTCTGAAATGGAATAAAACAAGGATTAATTTTGAAAATTGGCATGAAATTGACTTTGTTCAAAAGATAATCTTTTGGCATTATAATTTAAATATGATTTCTTGCATATGACCGCCACGGCTAGCTCGGACGTAATCTATTCTGGAGGTCCAATTTTCAATCACTTTTTCCAACATTTGTGGACATATATCGGCAATTACGCAGCGCATGTTGTCCTCCAAGTGGTCGATCGTTTCGAGCTTATCGGCGTAGACTAGCGACTTCACATATCCCCACAGAAAATAGTCTAGCGGCGTTAAGTCGCACGATCTTGGACGTAAAATAATGCGGTTACCAAATGATTCCTTCAATTGTGGCATGAACTGTGTAGCATGTTGCGCAGTATTGTTGAAACCATAGCTCCTGCACATCATGGTTGTTTAATTGAGGAACGCAAAAGTCAGTAATCATGGCTCTATGGCGGCTCTTTAGCGGTTTTAAAGAAGTACGGACCAATGATTTCACCAGCCCATAAGTCACACCAAAAAATCAGTTTTTCTGGATGTAACATACACTTGAGGAATATCTTCACTCCAAATACGGCAGTTTTGTTTATTGACGTAGCCATTCGACCAAAAGTGAGCTTCATCGCTAAAAAAAAATCTCTTATGGAAATCGGGATCAACGGCAATCTTGTTTTGAGCCCATTCACCGAATCTACGCCTTGCTAGGTGATCGTGTGGCTTTAATTCTTGCACGAGTTGGATTTTGTAAGCACGAAAACTAGATCTTTCCGCAAAATCTTCCATAAACTGGCTGGACACATATACAATTCCTGTGCACGATGACGGATAGACTGATTCGGGTCTTCCTCTACGTTACACACTACAGCAGCAATGGCTTCTTCTGTACGCGCTGTACGACGTCTCTGTGAATGCGTATTATCATTTAGAGTAAGCGTGGTGTGAAAACGGTCCATAGTTAGTCGAATTAATTGCTCTGATGGACGATTATTTTGACCGTAAATAAAATATTGAGAAGACTGGTAAGTTCTTGATAATTAATAGTAAAAAACATGGATTTTAACTTTTTCAGAAATAAACATTGACTGCGAAGTTTTCTTATGGATTCTGGAAGACAATTATAAATTCTTGGAGAGGTACATAGATAGAAATTAAGAAAATGCTGAGAGTTGTGAATTGGTACAGGAACAAGATTCCGACTATTGACCCTCAAATCGTAGGCGGAGTAGATTATATTTACTAGATAGCCGCTTCTGATAAAGAACACGTTCCATAATTTAAAAAATATAAATGTTTCAAAGGAAGTATTTGTGAAGATTGAAATAATGGAAAGCTTCTTTCAAGACGACTTTTGTTACAAATATTGCGAATAGCGTGTTTCTGATTTTTTAGCAATGGACTTAACTTGTTTAAATTAGTGCCTCCCCAGCATACAAGGCCATATTGTAGTTTCGATTGTAATAACCCATTATCAATGCAAGTTAATAAATTTTTGTTGCACAAGATTTTTTAAGTGATATAAGTGTCTGTGTGCAGCCATCAGGTATTTTTTTCAAAGCTCTCTCTAGTTGGTGTCATCGATCCGGCACAATGTCCAATGCAGAAGCAAACCTAGGTATTTAAATGTCTTCACCCACTCAATGAGAAAGCGTTTATTAGAGCGCACCTTATGCTCATAGTAGGTTTGAGGTACTGCAGAAGAGCTGCAAGCATGGGCGTCCGCATGATTTTGCCTAGGGAGGGACAAAGACTTACGTGGAAAGTTCACGTATTTGGTAAATATTTAGGAATGCTCTTTCTGAGATTTCTGAGATGTTTGGTAAAAATTTAGTGAGCATTGTCAAAATTTACACCGTTCCACTGTGCAACATTTAACCGAACTATTAGGACAATATTTGAAATTTTTATAATATGATTCGCTTGTTCATTCTAACAAAAAATATTCAGAATTTAGTGTATATCTGAAACACTCTTCTTTATGCAGGTTGTTCATAAAATTGGCTATATTGAAAAATACACTCTTAAATATTTAATTGGAGTGTTCGACTTTGAAACACAAAACTATATATTAAAATCGTGACGTATTGTCATTTTGTAGGACGTCGTAGAGTTTTTAAGAAATAAATGTATAATTTAAAATAAAAGTTGCAAAAAGTTGCAGCTTAATGTCAGTATGTTTTATTTACGGTACTCAAACTTGGTAAACAATTTCTTCTAATTGCGTACATATGTGGTTAAAGTAAATGACATTCCAACAAAATGCAACCTAATTTTTTTTTTTTTTTATTTTTTGCTTAAATTCCAAAAGACAATTTTAATATAAATTTGGTTTATCAAGCTACTATAATATTGAATATGAATCTATATGCCTTTGCATGATCAACACGTTTAACACAAAAACTGCTTACTTGAAGCTCAGAAATAGTTTAAAAATACACAAAAAGCCGTTATTCGATGCTGTATTTTAGAGAAATAAGATTAATTTTATGCATTTTTTTTTTATTTTGTCCCGCTAGATTGAGACACACTGTGCGTTCGACACATGCTTGCTAACATAGGAATATTCAATATATTTTGAAAGATAGGCTCAAAAGAAAAATTCATCCCAGTTTTCTTGTATCAGTTTTGAAATATTTTTTAACAACATTGGAATTTTTTGCTTTGTAAAGCTTTTTTATAATTTTTGGCAAAAGCAAATATCACTGTTTTAGCTTTTTTGGTTAACAGACTTTTTCTTGAAAATCTACAATTGTAAACCAGTATTTTTCATATTCCTATATGTTTGTTGAAAGTTTTTGATTTCAGACAAAATTTGAAGTTAAAAAAACAAAATTTGTCAATGAAATTGTCAATGTATGTAAAGCAGCTGACAATTTTTATCAAAATTTATTATTTTTAAGATTCAAATTTTGTTTTGAAATCAAAAAATTACAACAACCACATAGAAATATGAAAAATACTGGTTAACAATTGTAGATTTTCAAGAATAGGTCTGTAAATGTAAAATTGTATAAATTACTATCAAGCCACCTAATTCTAAAAACTGTTGAAAAGCAATATAATTAATGGTTTTAAGCAGATAATAAGGGATTCAGACCTGTATAAGCACATATTTAATGATGTCGTGAATCACCAACTTCAATGAACTCAGTTTAAGCTATTTGTTAGTGGATGCTCGATTTTTTTTTTTAGAAGGCATTCGTGTGATTGGAATATTCTAGAATGTTCAGGTATGGCAAGTATCTACAGATATGAGGCAAATAGGCTTGAGAGTGCATTTCTAAAAAGTAAAATATTCATGACTTGTATATTAAACTGAATATTTGACTTATAATGACCAATAAAATATTAAAAATGTCATGATATTTAAAAGAGTTTAAACACTTGTTGGTCTTAAGTAAGCCAATGATATCCAATTAATTATTTAAATAAACTGTATTTTAGTATCAACTTTATTTTTAAGCTAATAAATTATTCTGTAAGAAAATATTTTCTTGATGTAATCAAATGCTTAAGAAATTGTAAAATCACAATGCAATTTCAAAATCTTTCTGACCTGACACAAAAAAAAAATTAAAATGCACGGATGCAATATTTAGTTCTGATTGAGCTAGAATGATGAAACTTTCCAAAAATATTTAGTTTGGTCTAAATTAGACAAAAAAAAAAAATCAAAACATTAAAAAATATAATAATCGAGTTTTTAATTTCCAAATTAAGCGATATTGAACGATATTGTACAAGCAAAGTCGAGCATTTTGGCCCATTATGATGGCAACTAAATGGTTCGCCATCTAAAGTTTTTTTTTCAACTAGTGCTTATTTCGTAAATGGTAACACTTAGCACATGTCTGATTTGACAGATAATTAGTTTTATTCTTCCGCTGAACGAATATGGTTGTGTATACACTTGAACAACGCTGGGAAATATTGCCTGCGATCGACTTACAGAAGATGCCGATTTTGCCAAAAAAATCATCTTTTCAGATGAAGCTCATTTTGACCTTGGCGGGTATGTAACACAGAAAACCCGCACGCATACATTGAAAAACCGATGCACCCAAAACGAGTCACTATTTGGTGCGTTCACAAAAATTGAAGAGGAGGATATTGGCAACATTTGCTTTCAACAGGACGGTGCTACGTGCCACACAGCCGAAGCTACACTCGATGTTTTGCGCCCTGTTTTTGAAGATCGCATTATCAGCCGCAGAGCTGATGTCGTTTGGCCACCTCGGAGCTGCGATTTGACACCGTTGGACTATTATTTGTGGGCTGCCCTCAAAGGTAAGTGTTACGCCGACAAGCCAGAGACAATTGACGCTTTAAAGGACAATATTCGTGAAGCCATAGGTGAAATACAGCTGCACAAAATCGATAATGTGCTTAAAAATTGGACCGATCATGTAGGCTACTGCATGGCCAGCCGAGACAGCCATTTGAATGAAATTATTTTCCATTATTAACCGGAAGGATTGTACATTCAAATAAAAAAAAAATTTGAGAAAATATTCAGTACTTTTTTTTTTGCATTTTCAAAAAAAAAAAAAGTTATTTGGCGGACCCTTTATTTCCACAAAACAACAAAAGTATACAAAAACGTATTTCCTTAATGACCAGCGTTTTGTCAACCCGCGGGAGCCACGTATGTCAGCCAAACTTCATAAAAATTCACAAAAGTTCACAAAGATCGTATAAGAACTATATTTTACTTTATCTTTTTTGAGATTTTGTAAAGGTTTAAAATAAAAGATAAAAAAAAATGGATAATTCCCAAACTTCCCAAGATTGGAAATGTAAGTAAACGTAATTGTTCAGCCTTGAGCGAAAACAGGTCGATTAGATAAATTCTTAAAAATGTATATTCTTTTTGGAGATCATGAAAATCTATCACGGTATGACCTCCAGGTTAAGAAAAGTAAACCGTTGCATATACGCAACGCTGGACAAAAATGGGTTAATGCATGATTCTAGACCAAAAGATGAAAGAAGCATTAAATATTTGTCAGCAAGATCGGAATCAAAAAGTATATTCAAATTTATGTCCTCAAGGAACAGTAAGTTTTCAGAAATGTCACTAGACAACAAAGAAGAAAGTTCATATAAGAAAGTATCATTAATGATAAATCATTAATAAATGGTATAGAGGTGAATATGTTATTTTCCAAGCACCATGCAAAAAGTAGGCGCGTGCCCAAGCTTTATCAGATTTAAAATTCATAATTCGACTATGCTTTAAACATTTAAAACATCGTTTGTAAATCTAATAAAATACAAATCGCAAACAATTTGGTCAGCTAATTGATATCTAAGTTATAAAAAAGGCTTAGTTGATAGCTTCAATCTGATTACAATCCTCGTTTTAGTTCAAAAATTAAAAATTTATATTTAATTTAAGTACTGACAAAAACGTTTACGGTTGTGATTGCATCAATTGATGGTTGTGCATTGTGGGGTGTGTTACGTTCCATACATTACACACACCATGAATGCTAAAGCACCCCCGGGCGACGCACAGTGATGCGATTGGTACAAGTTAGACGAAAAATACTGTTTTGTTAATTTTTTTGGTAGTATTCGATATTTAAGGTATTTTTTTTTTATTATTCCTTGATAAAAACAACAAAAATCATTTTGATTATTTGAATATCGCCAAATCAGAGCATAGAGCGGAGACGAACTCAGCCCAACGTGAACGATCTTGAGCCATTCTGCCAAGTGTAACGGGATTGGTATTCCGCATGTGTCGATCACATCCCTGTCATGCGTGGGCGACCTCTTTGCCTGGAACCTTGGAGATTCCATTCCAGGGCCATCTTTGCAATATCGTGGTCTTCTTTGCGTAGAGTGTGTCCAATCCACCGCCATTTGCGATTTTTGATTTAAACAGCTGTTGGCTTGCACGTCGAGTTGGTTAAGAGCTCTGCGTTTGTGACTGTTTTTGGCCAAAAGATCCGGTGTACAATACGCAGACACTTGTTTATAAAGTCTTGTAGCTTGTTACAGATGCTGTTGGGAACCTTCCACGTTTCGCAAGCGTAGTACTCGTAGTACAGGCTTAATGCTGGTGTTGAAAATGCGTAGTTTGGTTTTGGTGTTAATATTGCGCGCTGCCCAAATACGGTTGGGTTTATGGAAGACGTGTCGGGCCTTGTTAATGCGTGAATTTACAGCCGCTTCGGCGCCACCGTCTTTGATCAATATCCTCTCGATGATTTCTTGAGTGCCCTCAATGGTTACTGAGAAGGCATCATGCTTTGGGGTCTCTACATGCATGAGTTTGGATTTTTTAAAGTTGATTAGAAGTCCTACCTGCTTCGCGTTTATGACAAGAGCTTTAAGTTTGGCATTGAGCTCTGACAGTCTGTGCGCCAAAAAGCAGAAATCGTCAGCGTAGTCAAGGTCACTAAGTTTTTGTTGCGGCCGCCATTGTATACCACCGGGAGCGTCATCGTTTGTTTTCTTGAGGACGCTGTCGAAGACTGCTATGAAAAGTAGATACGACAATACGCAGCCCTGCCCTTTGGGTTGTGAATTTATTGCTCTTCTTTCCTTTGAAGTGCACGCTGCACGCGCAAGCGCATATTTCTGAGATTGAACCAGATTGCTTGTCTGCTAATTGTGTCAAATGCGCGTTCAAAATCAACAAACAGCATATACAATGGGGCTCTTCACTCAGCTGATTGCTCAGTAACTATTCGCAATGAGTTTATGTGATCAACGAAGGAACATTTTGGCCTGAAACCATTTTGCATAGTGTGGTGTTGAGAACTGGTGATATTCTCTCCAGAACGATGAAAGGCAAGAACCTTTTCAACAGCATTAAGTAAAGTAATGCCCCGCCAGTTTTTCCATCGGCTCAGATTGCCTTTCTTTGGAATGGATATTATTATTCCCTCTTTCCAATCGCTGGGAATTGTGTTCGTCGCCCATATTTTTAAGAGTAGCTGACGTAGAGCGTAGGAAACTTCTTCTGCTTCATATTTCAACAATTCTGGTGGAATGCAATCCGCTCCGGCAGGCTTAAAAACAATTTAAGCTTGCGGATCGCTGAAGTGATCTCCGCACTCGATAAGGCTCTGTTGGAATGTGTCTGTTGGGGTTATGACGCCGGCTGTTATTAGCATTCTCAGGTTCTTCTTCCTCCGAGGTGTTGCCCAGCATTCGTAATGTCTTCTCCATTCATCCAGCTGCTTATCTACTGTGGCAATAACACTGCCATTTAGGTCTTTTAATGGTGGAATGTGCGGTTTGACATTCGTTAATTGCTGCGTAAACAATTCTCATATCGTTTCTATAGGCTGCTGCTTCGGCCTCACTTGCGATGTTATTAAGGTAAGCTTCTCTGTCATGTAGCGTGCGTTCTTTTACCTTCAAATCGGCTGATTTGTGTAGATTGACCAGCTCAGATTTTTTTAGCATGATCATGTGTGCTCTGTAGTTGATTCTTGATTGCCCTTCTATTTTCAACGCTTTGCCACGTGTCGGAGCGAATCCAAGGCTTGGATTGATTTTTGGTACATCCTAATGAGGTTGCCGCTGCCGAAGAGCATGCAGATGCAACAGCGTTCCATGTGTTGTGCAGTTGTGTCTTATACTCTTCGATGTTTCTTGGTATAAGGTATACCAAAGGAAAAAAAAAAAAATTTTTTGTTTTCCAAAACGTTTTACCAAATTTTCTGTTTTTGCCAAAAAAAAAAAAAACCTTTATTTATATATATTTTTTTTTTATTTTGTATGCATTGAAATTTTTTGCAGTGTAAAAATATTTTGTTGACAATATTTAAACCCCTCATATAGTCTTATTGACTTCAAATTTGACACCTTTCATACAAAACGGTCAGAGCCTGGTTTTTACAGGCATTTTGAGGACCATCACAAAAATAAAAAAATTTTAATGTTTTTAAAAAGTAAAAATTTTGCAAATGTGAGGTATCCCATTTTTTTTTATTTAACAAAATTTTTTAACAAATTTTTCGTTTTTACGCCTATATATTCTTAAATTCTATATTATTGCGCCAACATTTTAAAAGATTCGTTATTGAATTTATTTTAATCCAAAGAAACTTATCTTATTTACGAGTATGAAACCTGCGAATTTTCAACTCATTTGGATGTTGAGAAGCATTTAAGCACAAAATTAAGTATAACTAGAAAACGCATTAGCTAAAATTTCAAAAATATTACTTTTTGAACCAACATTCAACAATTTCAGTATTTTTTGTAAAAAGCGGAGGTAAGTAAAATTTGCTTCCTGACATCAGTGGATATTTCTTAGGAGTTCTACATGTTCAGAATTTAGAAATTTGATTTCGAATTTTTTTCGTCTGGCATGCCCTTTCGCATTACTGTGCGGTGCAGGGTAATGCAGTTAGTTTCATTATATTTTACCACTATAAATATTGACAGCAGCTAAAACTTTTACTTCTCGTTATTTTGCTAAAATTTGGTTTTCAGTTTTAATTCAAGCAATTAAAATCGAAATTTTTCACTCAACACTCAACGAGGCGTATGTTTTTGTATATTCTAACATTTTACACATTTTTCATACTAACTACATTGATGAATGGTTATTTCATTGCGCATAGTTGAAAAAATATAAAAGTTGAATGAAAAATAAAAAAAATCATTTGTGACTTAAATTAAGTTTCGGTTTTACGTACAACAGCAGCACTTCAAGCAATTAAAAAAATGTGAAAATTACATTTGAAAAATAAATGCAATTTCACTACTTTTAGCAGGTGAACTTTGCACTTTGTGGGTTTTTTGTTTTTCATTGCTAAAACCACGCGCATCAACTTGTTTAATATTAAAGATGATGAATAAAATGTGGCTACACTTAATATTACTTTGTTATTTGAAGCTGTGTAGTGCAAAGTATGCAATAAATTTTGTATTCCCTTAAAAAAATTTAAATTTTTATTTTTTTGCATTTTATATCAATGTTTATGCTAGCTAGCTCGTGCAACACAAAAATGTATTTGCTTGTGTATGTGCTGTGCGTCTATGCTTTCGTGCGTATTTAGACTTGTGTCACACAAAAACATTCTACATAAACTTTGCAAGCCGGAAGTGCAATGTCCACGCGTAAACTTTCAAAGGTTACATAAAAGTCAAGTGATGATATTCTCTCAACTACTTGAATGGACTTTTTCTCAGATTTTTTAATTTAATCACAAGTTAGTCATAAAAATTGACAAACGTTGCAGTCTTTTGCCTGGAATAACACTAGAAAACAAACTACCAAAGTTCTCTTTTAACATTTTGCATAACATATTCTTTGAACAAATTTTAGATCACTAAACACGGGAGCAATTTTTAATTAAAATTTTTATTTTATAAAATTTAAATTTATCTAATATCTTTTTTTTTTATTGTCCCTTTTAGAGTTTAATTTGAGTTTAATTAAATTTTATTAAAATAAAATTATATATATTTATTTTAATTGATTTATTAATTTATTAATTTATTTATTAGATTAAATTTTACTATATAGTTAGTTAAATTTTTTCAGTTTATGGCTTTACTTATAGAAAAATATTTCGGTTATGAACTTTTATACGATTTATTGTAAAATATTACTATAAAATCGAAATTTTCGCTTCTTCAACTCAGTCAGTTTTAATGATATTATAACGAATGATATGTTGTTGAAAGAGTTAATAATATCTGTATAAATTTTTATAAATACTTATACGATCAGATAAGTCTTTCTTGAAACTGTTTTCTATAAGTTAAACGATATGCTGAAAAATCGAAATTTACGGTTTAATTTACGAAAAAAGGAAAAGTTTAGCTTGTAAACAAGTAAATTAGTGAAACTTCTTTCTGTATATACTCTTGCTTTTCTAAAATAAAAAAGATTTTGATTCAAGAGACAAAAAGAAAGAGTTAGAGAGAGAGAGAGAGAGAGAGAGAGAGAGAGAGAGAGTGGGAGAGAGAGCATTTCAAAAGAAATAAAGGGTGGTTAAATTTTAAGGGACGATGTTGATTTTGAATAAAACACAAATTATTTAAGAAATTATTGTCATTTCTTTTTATTATGATAATATTGGTATGGTTCAATTATGTATGGAACAAACTATCGGCCAAATGGACGCCGCGACCTCGGCGGCACACCTCCATCCGATAGTCCAAATTTCCGATGACGCTGAGACATAAGTGAGGTTCTATGCCATTAATGTGACGAATTATCTCATCCTTTAGCTCTTGAATTGTTGCTGGCTTATCGACGTACACCTTTTCTTTCAAATAATCCCAAAGAAAGAAGTCCAACGGTGTCAAATCACATGATACCCACGTGAGATAACACGACCATTGAATTATCGCGCAAAAGAGCCATTGTTTCGTTAGCTGTGTAGCTAGTGGCACCGTCCTGTCAAAACCACATATAGTCCACATCCATATCTTCCAATTCGGGCCATAAAAAGTTCGTTATCATCTCGCGATAGCGAACACCATTCACAGTAACTGCCTGACCGGCCCCATTTTGGAAAAAATATGGCCCGATGATGCCGCCAGCCCATAAACCGCACCAAACAGTCACTCTTTGTGGGTGCATTGGTTTTTCGACAATCACTCTTGAATTATCATTCGCCCAAATGCGGTAATTCTGCTTATTGACGAATCCATTGAGGTGAAAATGTGCCTCATCACTGAAAATGATTTTCTTCGAAAATTGATCATCCACTGCTGCCATTTCTTGCCACCATTCTGACCATTGGCGACGCTTAAAATGGTCAAGATGCTTTAGTTCTTGAGTCAATTGCACCTTATAAGCGTGTAAATGCAAGTCTTTATGCATAATGTCCATCAACTACGAGCGTGAGAGGTGCAATTCTTGGGCACGACGACGAGTTGAAGTGGACGGCTCTTCAGCCACACTATCGCGAACAGCAGCAATATTTCCTGCAGTACGAGCTGTACGAACATGCACTGGTGTTTTCACATCTCCTACAGATCCGATTTGCTTAAATTTTTGCACGATTTTTCCGATTGTACGCACATTTGGCCGATTAAATTGACCGAAAAAATCACGAAGTGCACGATATGCATCTTGATTTGAACGCCCATTTTCATAATAAGCCTGAATAACTTTAACGCGTTGCTCGATTGTGTATCTTTCCATAGTTCAAATTGAATTAGTCTGAAATTGAGAAATGTCAAATGAAATGCAGAAAAAACACTTGACGTTTAAGTGTGGTTCACATCTAACATCGGCCTTTAAAATTTAACCACCCTTTACTATACAAAATTTCATAAAACATATTGCGTCATTTGCAAAACTTACACTATAATTTATTTGATTGGTTCAATTGGTTATACAGATATCTATATATTAATACGCAAACAGTAAAGTTTGTGATCCCTTTTTTTTACCTGTATTAACTTCAACATTTTCACATTAAACTTATATCGCTGGAAAGGTATTTTCGACTAGATGTGTAAAATATAATTTTTATTCGACTATATTGTCATTCAGATAAGTAAAACTAAGCAAATGTAAAAATTGTTTTTCCCAATGGGACAATGAGAGAGCAACAACAAAATACATAGCGGCACAGCTCTATTATATGTCGTTGCTGTAGCATACACGACCTAGAGTAGAATGCTAGAGAGTCCCAGACAATTCAAAAGAGATGTGCATCATTATTGTGGTTGGTGCTTTCTCCTAATTTCTCTCTCAACAAAATAAATTTGCCACCGCGTCACGTCAAAAAAAGGTTTTAAACTGCTGCTTGCTTCATATAGCACATGCTAACACATGCAAAGACATTTATAATTGTTTATTTGATTCAATACTTCTGTTCAGGCTATGTGTTGGTGCGTTCAGCAATCAATAGAAAACCTGATTTTGATATTCGTTGTGATTGTTAGATATGTGCAAGCCAAATTTTTCGTAAAGAAAATTAGTTAGCGGTAAGGGATGAATTCATACAAAATTTACGCTAAAATCTCCACCAAGAATCAAAAGGATTTTATCTTCGCATCTGTCAAAAGTCTTGCAAGTTTGCCTGCTTTCTCCGCTTTTGTTTCAAATTGTCATCGATCAGATTCTTTACGATACTGTCCACGGAAAGAACAGGGGTCTTTTCTGGAAATTTGCAGAAACTCTTGAGGATCTTGACAATGCCGATGACATATGTCTTCTCTCAACATCAACACGTCAACATCAACAAGACAAAAGCGATGTGCGTCAACAGCACAAACATTAACTCAGACTGGCGTAGAAGACTTCCAATATCTCGGCAGCATCCTACCCCCTAACAACAGCGCGTTAAAAGGCATACAAGCGAGGATAGGAAAAACTAAAGGTGCTTTCGCCCAACTGGGAAGTATTTGGAACTCGTCTCTACTCTCTATCCATACCAAGCTCCGTAATTTTAAGGCCAACGTGCTGTCAGTTCTTTTATATGGTTGCTAGACTTGGCTCACAACTGAGGCGCTAAACAGCAGAATACAGAGCTTCGTCAACCGTTGTCTTCGCCGCATTTTAAAAATTTGGTGGCCCAACACTATGAGCAATGACAGCTTGCTTAGAAAATGTGACATGCTTCGGATAAGGCAAACGATCAAACTGAGGAAATGGAGCTGGATAGGCCACACTTTGCGTAAACCACCCATCGAAGTATGCCGCCAAGCTCTCGACTGGAACCCGCAAGGAAACCAAAGAAGGGGACGCCCTAAACTGACATGGAGGCGATGCCTGAAAAAAGAGATTACCGAGTAGGTAATCCTGGGGCCAACTCAAACAGCTGGCTCAAAACAGAACGAGATGGAAAGGGGTTGTTGAGGCCCTATGCTCCGCCTAGGAGCTCGAGGAAACGATGATGATGATGATGATGATGATGATGATCTGCCTAGAGTATCACGATGTATGAAACACATAAAATTAAAGATGTCAGATGAATTCAGTGCTGAGCGAATGCTAGTTAAAAATGGGTTGCTGAAATCAAGTCAGTTGCCAGAATTTCTAAATTACAAGAATTCGTAAAAAAAAACTTAATATGATATGTAAAAATTGTGTAGGCAGTTTTTGAAAAATTTGTTTAAAATAGTTAGCATTCATTCTCCAAAATATAATTTTGGGAATACATTAAGAATGAATGTTTCAATACGACAATGTTTACAAAATGCCAAAAAAGTGGTGGTGCTGACATTGAAAAATGTGAATGAAATTTTTAGTGGCCAAAAAAACTAAAATTTTTCATTAGTGTTGGTTAAAAACAATACCACAAAGAAAATGAATTCAAGATCTCTTGAGTATGTCTTTTGTAGGCCTAACAGTTTCAAAGATGTAGTTGGTTTAGTATACGTCCAAATCAGAATTTTTTTAATTTTCCAAAGTGTATAACTTGCAAACGAAAAAAAAATCCCAACAAAAATATGCAAATATTTTCAGTTTTTTAAGTACTATCGACATGCAAGGTAACAAATTTTTACAAATATGTGAGTTTCGAAAAGCGTCCGACTTGACATGGAATCACCGCTATAGAAAACTCAACAGTTGTGAATTATTTTTGAAAAACTTTTTGCTAACTCTAGGCTATGTTTTACAATAAATTTACATTCGAAATAATATCTTCTTTAAGTTTTAGCTCTAGTTCTTGCCCGAAAGTTTTTCCACGAAACATGCATGATTTGCTTTTAAAATATATACTAGCCCAAAATGGTTGAAGCGTGCATCTATGACTCGGTTTCCAAATAAATTTGTTTTCTAGTTTTGACCTAATAGATTAATTGACAAAAGCTAAAAAATTAATTTTGTTCAGCTAGCTATTTCTAGAAGAAATACTGTGCGTTTACCAAACGTCCTTTCAAGCACGCACATCTCCACACACATTCAATTACTAGTACCTATACTGCTTAACATTTAGTCAATGTCAAACACACACATACACTCTTTAAAAAAACTATTCAACTAAGTACAACAGCAAAATTATTCCAAAAGAGTGCAGCAAAAACTTAAATGTTGCCATTCAGCTGAACTTTTAGCCACAAAGTCCGTGCATAAATTCATCGTAATGCTTGTGAAAAACTGTCTGAAGTAGTCTGTTTGTGTCTGTCAAATGTTGTTGTCTACTCTCTGTCTGGTCATAAATAAACATACCATAGAGATTGGTTCCATTGCTACTATGCAGCACCATGGCGTTGACAGGCGTGCACAGGTGAATAAACGTTGAAAAAGGACATTCGTATGAAGTGTGTCTGTAAATGTATGTGTGTTGGTGCAAGCTGGCACATTATTAAAATTACTACAATGCAAACAAGCAAATGGCAAACACCAGCTGATTAGTTGGTTCCTTACGTTGCACAGTGTATCCACTAGTGTTGCTAGCTTTCTTTTTCAACACATCGGGACAAAAGCAAAATTTTTATACAAAAAAAAAAGAGGAATTTTCAAAATTTTCAGACTCAGACTAAGAGAATCAGGAAATTGGATAGGTAACAGTTGCGGTTACACAATTATTCTGAACTATTCTGTCCTCGACAAAACAAACTACCCCGTGCCTTGCTTACATCTTGAAAAGAACTACGAAGTTTTCATCCCTTCGTTCGCTAGACTGGGTTAACAAAGCCCCCATTAAAACAAACGACATAAAAATCTTTACAGATGGTTCAGAACTTCGAGAACAAATAGGGGAAGGTATTTACTCCCACAACCTTGAAATCGAAGTGTCCTTTAGACTCTCAAATTTTTGTAGTGTCTACCAAGCGGAGGTGGTGGCAATTCACGAAACAGTTAAGATTCTAGGTCAAAAAGACCTTGATGGAAAAAGTATTTTCATCTTCTCAGATAGCCATGCTTCGCTCAAGGCGCTGAACACACATACTGAAAACTCTAAAACTTTCACTGAGTGCCGCAGATCTCTTAACGAGATGGCAAGGCTATTCAGGATCCACCTCATATGGAAACCCGGACAGAGGGATATCGAAGGCAATAACTTGGCAGACGAAGTGGCAAGAAAGGGTACGACCTCAAAAACCCTCTTAAATGAGAACTTTATTGGTAAACCTATATCCTCCTATAAACTACAGTGCAAGAACAAATCCTTAAGCCTTGCACAACAACGCTGGGAACACCTTGATACATGTAGGACTGATAAGCTGACGTGGCCAATCTACGACTTAAAACGCACCAACTCATTGCTTGAATTAAGCAGCGTAAGCCTGTCAAAAATAGTAGGAATCCTCACGGGTCACTGCCTAATCGGAACGCATGCTCTACGGTTAGGACTTATAGCAAATGATTTTTAGCAGAAGCTGCAAATGTGAAGAGGAAGTAGAAAATGTTCAGCACCTCCTCTGCAAATGGCCCCCCCTTGCTAAAAAGAGGATGGCAACTCTGGGTCATCCCTTTCTAAACGGACTTGCCGAAGTCTCATGCTTGGAAATTAGGCATATCCTAAAACTCACTATGCGTACAAACTGGTTTGAGGAGAGAAATCTCTAGGGTTCAAAGGCGATTATGTGGCATCACAACGAGTCTGAACTGGCCTAGGTGTCGAGTTATTCATCGACTCAGTCACTTTAACCTAACCTAGCCTTGTACGTTTCATTGAAATATTTTTTTAGGCTTCAATCCTATTTAATCTATGAAGGATGCTAGTTTGTCGTTTCCCAGGGAACACCACAAGGATTGAGGGGTTTGAGTCGATTTGAGACGATTTCGACATGGATAAGGCTGGCCTTGCCAGGTTTAGGCAGTCTGAACGTTGTCATGTGAAGTTCGTTTCCTGTTTTTTACCAAGGCTAGACTGTTGGCAAAATTTAAGTTAATTGAAAGAAAGATCTAAAAACTAAAAATTACTGCATTTTAACGAAGGTAAAAAGCATTTCGAGTGTTCCATTTAATGAAAGTGGCATTCATTTCAAGACTTCTCTCTAAGACAGAAATAACTTTTTTCATATTCGAAACTATTTTTAATAGCATTAAAAGAAAAAATAGTGCTTACGAAAGAACAGCATCTCCTTCGTTTATTTTTTTTTTTTCTTTTTTTTTTTAATTGACCTTCAAGCTTGCAGATTTCTTTTGAAGCTGTTTCCCAGTCATGTTAAATAAGTAAAGAATTTTAAATATTCTAATCCTACACAGCTCTGCCAAATCCTACAAGATAGTCTTGCTTTGCTTTACCTGTAAAATAATTGAACCATATTTGACTTGCAAGAACATAGCATTGAAACACAAAATAACACGAGAGAGAGGGAGAAAGAGACAGATACAAAAATACAAAAAAAAAATATCAGGATGATGACAAAAATCCCCGCAAGCTAGCGTGCATTTGTAATCCTCATTTTTAAAATTACACTGCTGGGACATAATGCAATTTTATCTACTTTGTACAGCATACAAACACACACATAAATAATAGCAGCAATGCACACAGATCTCACACAAAAATACACCGACATAAGCTGGTCTTACAGGTTAAAGTCTAAAATGCAGAGGAAATGCAAGAATTGTTTACTTTTTTACAATTCATTTCATTCAGGCTGCAACAACCCAATAAACACCAAATCGTAGACGGATTCGAAACGAGTTCGAAATGAGTTCCCAAAAATCCAAATTAGCGAATCCGATAATTTTTCGTGTAAACTTTTTCATGCAAAGAAACTTGAAAAAATTATGTGTGCAATTAATTGATATAAAAACAGACATGATATAATATAATAGAAGAAAAATATTTTAACAAAAATTTTCTCATATGAAAATTTATGAAAAAAAATAATCACGTATTAACGTCACGTAAAGTTAATAAAAGATACGTTTTTAAAAAAAAATATTCATATTAAAAGTCGGCACCGTTATACATTCGAAACTAATACGAGATCTCAGATTCCCTATCGCGGATTCAAAACGAATTCGAAACGAGTCACTGTGGTCTGGCCCTTGGCCAAAAATAAAAAACTTAAAGTCAAAATTCTGGCTAGAACTGTGGCAACACTATTTCATAATAGATATAGCTTTTTCAAATAACTTTTGTTTCTGCTTTATTCCACCTGTCCTCTTTAAGAATAGCTGCAAAAGGCAGAGCATGAAAATAATTTTGTTTCGCAGCATGAGTAACTGTCAAGTGAAGTTCCAAAATAAAACGTAAAAACCTCTTTAAAAAAGATTGCTTGAACAATGGAAGAATTAAATATTGTAAAGAAAGGTATTAACTATTATTTAAAAGAATTAAAAACTTCTCAGCATGTTGTGTTTATTTTATTAAATTATTGTAATATATGTGCCTATTTCAGTATTAACTCGTGTGTAAACTTAAATTTCACTTAGACTTTCAGTTGCGAAGTTAATCTAAGTTTACAATCAAATTTGTTGTAAACTGTTTGTCAATATGTACAGATTATATGATGTAAATTTCAGCTGCCCCAATTTGCCTGGCGCTAAGTTATCTTGAATAGAACAAAGCGGCCTCACCGTTTTCGGTGTCTTTTTTTTGATTGTGTACTCGTAACTGTTCTGTGACTTTGTGTTGTGATTATCGTCTTCGTTTCTTTTGTGGAGTTTGTTTTATTATGTTATGTTTATAATTTAAATTTTTATTGTTTTCTATTTTTCGTATAGGAGATTCTTATGAATGCAAATTTAGCCGCAAGTTTATATTTGATAAGTGGTGTGCCGAGACTACTGCAAATGCAGAGAAAATTAAAAGGGTAGTTGATATTTTGAAATTGAAAATCGAGAGTGAAGGCTATATAGTAGAAGCTAAATATTTGGGGCAATTGGAAGAACGAGTTAATTACTGCTGCAAACGGATTTCAATAATTTGGTGTAAATGCAATCGAACAAGATCACAAGTTTTGCGAAAGCATTCTGATTGGCTTGCGACGAACGAGACGTTTTGTTTCAATTGTGATGTACAAAGACCTGAAAATAATATTGGACGTGGTCGTCCCAAACTGGATTTCTCTAAATGCTCAAGACGAACAAAGAGAAGACGAATAGCTGAGATAGCCGAAATGGATGAGTCTGCTGCTGATTGTTTGCGTTTTTCTACTGAAGTAAATAGCACAAAATTTTCGCCTGCAAGCACTACAGAGGTTATTTCGCTTATGATGGAAACGAATTTAACGAAACATCAATATCTCCTCATTAGGGAATTTGTTAACACTAAAATTTCTGGTGAACTTTTTTGCAGTTATGATAATATTTTAAAAGCAAAAAAGCAAACTTATCCCGAAAATATAACTGTTACCGAATCACACGCTGAAGTAGAGCTTCAAAGTTTATTAGACCACACTACAAAGCGTATTATCGAGTTGCAGGATACTGTAGTAAATGATGTTTTCAGTGATCCTGTGAACAACCTCAAACTTATAGGCAAATGGGGCTTCGACGGAAGTTCTGGGTACAGCGAATACAAACAGAAAGTGGAGAACAATAATTTGGATGATAGCCACATGTTTGTTACATCATATGTTCCACTTGCTTTATTAACAACTGAAGATACTTCAAGCAGTTCCAAAATAATCTGGAAAAATCCACGACCATCTTCCACTCGATATTGTCGTCCTGTTCGATTTCAATTTAAAAAGGAATCGACAGAATTGAGCATCGAGGAAGAAAACTATTTTAAAAAGAAAATAGAGGGGCTTGTTCCAACTAAAATTATTGTTGGTAATAAAACATTATGTGTTCAGCATACTTTGCAACTCACTATGGTGGATGGTAAAATTTGTAATGCCTTAACCCAAACTTCATCCTCAAAGTGTTATATATGCAACGCCAAACCCAAAGATATGAACAATATTGAGAAATGCTTGCAAAGGGAAGTTCAACCTGATCGATTTGAATTCGGATTGTCACCACTTCATGCCTATATACGATTTTTTGAATATTTTTTGCATTTATCATACAGACTGGATGTACAATCCTGGCAAGTAAGATCCCTCGAAGGAAAAGCCCAAGTTAAGGAAAGGAAAAAAAAAATGCAAATAGATTTTCGATTAAAAATGGGATTGATAGTCGACAAGCCTAAATGTGGTGGGAGTAGAACATCGAATGATGGAAATACTGCCAGAGAATTTTTCAATAATGCTGGCTTGTCCGCTCAAATAACAGGACTAGATAAAGACCTTATTGAAAGATGTGCTACAATATTACAAGCGCTCAATTCAGGATATAATATTAATGTTGGGAAATTTAACACATTCGCACTCGATGTAGCCAAAGAACTTACAACTACATATTCCTGGTATTACCTTCCAGCTACTGTTCATAAAATTCTAATTCACGGACCTGCAATTATTGAATATGCTCTTGTATCAATTGGGGAGTTGTCTGAGGAAGCTGCTGAGTCGAGAAATAAGGATATAAAAAAATTTCGCCTGCAACATACACGTAAAATGTCTCGTGTGGTAACAAATGAAGATTTGTTCAATCGTCTACTCCTTACATCAGATCCGTTTATAACGGGACAACGAAAGTTACCACCTAAGCATAAGTCAGTTTTAAATACATCTGTTTTTGATCTATTAGATTGATCTATTATATATTACTATGGTACAATAAAATAATCCTTTGCCTTTGACTTTGGTGTGCCTGCTATGAATTTTAAATTTTCAGGATCTAAGAGAGGTCCTTGAATCCTTTGTCCGACATTGACCAAACTGAAGATTTAGTCATAAATTAATGAATTCAATGGATATGCCGACTTTGGTGTGCCTGCTATGAATTTTAAATTTTCAGGATCTAAGAGAGGTCCTTGAATCCTTTTGCAGATTTTAACCAAATTTTAGAAATTGGTGTCATTTAAAGAGATTGTAAGATGTGCCAAATATTATTCACCTAAGATAGTTCCTTCTATTTTTGGCCGCTCTTTGTATGAAACAGCGACCACTGTGCGAGTTCGCAAAAATCCAAATTAGCGAATCCGATAATTTTTCGTGAAAACTTTTTCATTCAAAGAAACTTAAAAAAATTATGTGTAGAATTAATTGATATAAAAAACAGACATTATATAATATAATAGAAGAAAAATATTTTCACAAAAATTCGCTATTTGCATTTTTGAGAATTCGTTTTATTAAAATTATTTTTGTTTTAAAAATAATTTTTTTAATTCGCTGTCATTTATATGTCTTTTAAGGCGAATGTTCCGAGTTGAGGTGTGTTTTTAAAGGCGATTTTTAAAGGCTGATTAAAAAACAACAACTGCAGATATTTATAAAAACTTTTTTTATTATTTTAATCAAGTATTCACGAATACAAAAAAATATTTTTTTAAAATTCATGTACATGTTAGCCCACAGGTGGCGTTGCAAATTGACGCCAAAAAGAAAAATATTTTCCCGGTGGGACAAATAAACCCATACTGGGTCATCTGAAAAAAAAGGTTTGTGGTTAATTTAAAGACCTAACTCTTGGGATCGCGGTGACCCGATTTTTAAATTTTTGGTTTTAAAAAAAAGAAGTTTGAGCTCAAAGTTGAAAGCCCGAATATTTATGACATTTTATGGTCAAAATCGTTAATTTTTTTTCTTTGTGCATGAAACATCAAAATCGGGCCATGGCGATCCCAAGAGTTAGGTCTTTAAATTAACCACAAGCCTTTGTTTTTAGATGACCCAGTATGGATTTATTTGTAACACCGGAATTTTTGGACGCCAATTTGCAAGGCCTCCTGGGGGGCTTACATGTAACAGGTCATTCAATATGTCCGTAGGATAAGTAAGAAAAACACAAAATTTTGATAAAACTCAACATAGTTGCCTTCGAGATCGATACAATGAGTATGGCGATTTTCCAACTTTTCGATACCACTTTTATAGTACGATTTCTCATTCTCGTCAAAATAGGCCTCAGTTTCAGCAATTACTTCATCATTGAACTTGAATTTCTTTCCAGCAAGCATTCTCTTGAGATCTGAAAACAGGAAAAAGTCGCTGGGGGCTAAATCTTGAGAATACGGTGGGTGGGTAAGCAATTCGAAGCCCGATTAATTAAATTTTGCCATCGTTTTCATCGATTTGTGACACGGTGCATTGTCTTGGTGAAACAACAATTTTTTTCCTTTCCAAATGTGGCCGTTTCTTGGCAATTTCAGCCTTCAATCGATCCAAAAGTGCACAGTAATAGTTGCTCTTGATGGTGGTTCCTTTTTGGAGATAGTCGATGAATATTATTCCTTTTTCATTCCAAAATGCAGACGCCATCACCTTACAAGCCGAATGTTGGGTCTTTGCTCGATTTGCATTCGGTTCGTCGACTGCTGTCCACTCAGCTGACTGTCTTTTGGATTCTGGTGTGTAATAGTGAAGTCATGTTTCATCCATTGTGACATATTGACCATAGAATTCGATTTTATTGCGGTTTAAAAGCGCCAAACACTCCTTTGAAGCATAAATTCGTTGTTGTTTTTGGTCGACTGTGACCTCACGCGGCACCCTCTTAGCACAGAGCTTTTGCATACCCAAATGTTTGTGTAAAATGGTAAAAACACTATCATCTGATATCTTAACAATGTCAGCTAGCTCGTGCACCTTCAATTTGCGATCGTTCATAACCAATTTGTGGGTTTTTTTTTATGTTTTGTGGAATAACAGACTGATTTGGGCGTCCACTGCGCTATGCATCATTTGTGCTGGTACGACCACGTTTAAATTCAGCAATCCTTTTTTCTACCATTTGTCTCGATGGAGCAGAGTCCGGATAATGTTTATCAAGCCATTGTTAGGTTTCCACTGCATTTTTTTTGCATCAAAAAGCAATGCTTTATCAAAACTCGAAATTCACTTATTTCCATTTTTTTTTTTTTTTTTCAATAACAAAAGATTGTTGTCAAATTTTTATACGTATAATTTGAAGGTTGGTACTCAATAAAAATCATATGGAAAAAATCTAGTAACTTTCTTACTAGTATTAAAGTATTCTTGAATACTTGAATACTATTCCTGAAACAAAAAAGGTTTTATAAATATCTGCAGTAGTTTTTTTTTATAAAACCTGCATATCTGCAGTGTTTTTAACCAGCATTTAAAAACACGCCTCAAACCGTAACAGTCACCTTAAGTTAAAATTTGTTTTTTTTAAATTTTATATGAAAAAATGTTGGTCAGAAAATAATAGAAATAAAATTAATTTTGAACGTTTGCAAAGTCAAATCTTAAAAAAAGACGTTAATAGCAAAATAAAAAAAATTTTTTTTGGGTCGAGTTGGGCTTCGAACTCACGTTCACAATGCTTGCTTTCACTTTGACGCAAATTAAGCCACAAATATTCAACAACCGCAATAGCCGAATGGGTAAGGTGCTGAACTAGCATTCAGATGACGTGATTTCGATTCTTTGCATGGTAAGTTTGAAATAAATTAAAAGATAGTAGTTATAACATTCAGAGCTTTTTCCGGCAATATAATCATTTATAACTTTTCATTGGTTCTTAGAAACCTCAAAAATTCATCTTTTGCTTATTTTGTTCACATAAAATAAAAGTTAATTTTGATTTTGTACTGTAGCTTAACAAATATAAGAAATGTCACGTATTGGGAAATATCTCATGTTTTGGCCAATTTGAAAAAGATTCGTTTTTTCCAATATTAACAATTATAATGAAAAATAAAAAAAATGTATTTATATCTATATGCCGTATTATAAAAAAATGCATTTATTAAATGCGTAATAAGTGATTTGAGAATATAAGAAAATTTCAAAAAAATATATTTCAAAACAATTACATTATTTAAAAAATTTCGTTTCAAAAACTATCCGACTGTTCCAAAAATCTTGTTTCGAAAACGAAGTGTGTATTTTTTTCGCTTGCGAATTCAAAAACGAAACTAGAACGAATTTCGTTCTCGAACTAAATACACGAGATCTCGTTTATTGGGAAGCAATAAGCAGCACCATAAGCATTACTAGCTCTATTTCTAGCTCTTTCCCTCTCTACTTTTTGCATGCATTACTACTTTCGCTTTCTCGCTCACACATCAATCGACACGCTACGTGTTGACTGTGTGAAGTGTTCCGACTGTGTAGGTATTTTAATGTGTTTAAGTGTATTTTATCCTATTGTCCTTGCCATGCTATGCTAAGCATATAAAGGACTATTGTTTTGTTAAGCCAAAGAATTTAATTATTAATAGCAGCACTGACAAGCTAAGGATTGAAAATGTTTCCGTTAATGCATGCAAGTTTTACTTAGTTATACGATATTGTTTTGGGATAAAATGCATTTTATGCAATTACTTATAATGTTCTTATGTTTATGTTTGTGTTTGTGTTTGTGTTTGTGTTGTTGTGTTTGTGTTGTTGTGTTTGTGTTGTTGTGTTTGTGTTGTTGTGTTTGTGTGTTAGTATTTGTGTTGTACAGTTATTGACTCTAAGGAATCATTTTGGTTGGCTTACTCTAACATGTAGGTTAGACAAATTGTATCATACTTAAGAGAAAATTTGTTTACGAATTGGGCGCATGGGGCTCATGATAAACATTTAATTCGATTTGATACATTAAATGAATAAATTAAATTGTGGCATATTTTGCGGGCTTGCCAGATTTTAGTTACTCTTAATTATATGTGTTAGATACAAACATTACGTTGCATCAGAACTTGTTAGCTAAAGCTGTAATCTTGTGATAATTGTTGTAGGGCAAGAATATTCTGGGTAAGCCAGTGTTTGTTATTGTTTTTAAAACTAAGCTGGTAAGAAATAAGCATAACATGATACTTGAACTGTAAATATACGAGTATATAGCTTTCAACAAACCGTCCTAAATCGGAAATGGGCGGAACAGGGACGATCACTCTTTTTCGTACCGGCAACAGTGCCAATGAACTAGAATTTATTAATTATATTGACCACAATGTTGCTAGACGGTGCGTGTATTATGATGAACGAGAAGTGTGCGGGTCTTGCAAACCGTCTTCACAAAATTTTCACTATTTTTGTAGTGAATTTTCTAATTTGTATGAGTTGCTCGACCGTGAATTTCTTCATGATTAAACCATCATGCTTGTTGTTGACAGTTGTTATAGACTGTTACAAAAAAATTTGTGCCCGAATCAAAGTGTCAGTGCTTTTAAGAGACCCTTTAGTTTTCTATTTTCTTACATTTAATGAATTTTTTTAAAATATAATTTTATTGTTTTCATTTTTTAAATGTCAAGGGTTTGCTGCTCCACTTCTCTTCTCTCTAATCCCATGATAGATAGTCAAATGGTAAAAAATAACAGAAAAAGTTCAATCATTTTTGTATCGCATTGAAAAATCTTTTGCTAATGAACGCCATACTACATATGAGGGTGTTCAATATGCAATTTTGAATATTTTTACACAAAAATAGCATTGCGTAATTTTTTGAGAAAACATTCAATATTTTGGATTGATTTTTTTTTTGTTTTACGTAAGCATTAAATTTAACAAATTTTTTTCCGTCACTTCCGCGTGCGTATATGAAGCAATTAAAAAAAAATAGAAAAAAAATATGTGCAGGATATCTCGAGTTTGGCTTATCTGAAACAAAAAAAAGAAAAAATTGGTAAGCGCTTAAACCTTATGTGAGGGGCTGACTAAGTCATTTCAAAAAAATTACTTAGAAACAAAATGGCGGCTACGCAAAGTTAAAAATAAAAAAGCCTAACATTTTAGGGCAAAAGTAGCTGTACACACTTTTTTAAGGGCTTTAAAAAAAAAAATAACTCGAAGTCAGTCCCTCAAAAATATATTTTTTTAATTACTCAGCAATTTTGAAGTAAATCTGTATTATAGCTATTGCGCAATCTTATACACCGAATTTAAAAAACCTGTTTCGAGAAAAACGCGTTTAAAGTTTCAAAAGAAGTTTTTCGGTACTTTTAATGATTAATCTATTTTTTTTTTTTTTTTTTTTTTGTTTGGAGAAACTCATAACAAAAAAATCCAGACCATAAACATAAATTCGGTCAAGTATTTTTGGAAAAATGTTAAGTAGAAGGAGTAAGAACGTGTTTTAAAAAAAACAACATTTTTTTATGAAAATACTTTTTTTTTTTTGTTAACCAGTCGTCTTTGATTCCATGTGCATACATTAAGCTCTCTGCTTGCTCATAATCTGCTTGCATCTGACTTTTGTCTTATTGCTGTATTGAATTTCTTTAATAAAGAATTAAATTTAATAAAGCGTGAGAATAATAAAGCCATCTTTTCAATTTTAGAACAAAAAAGTGTGTGTGTCAGCTCCGACGCGCGACTGGAGTTTACTTCTCTAGATTGATTACCTTGAAATTTGAGATATAAAAGGTAATAGGGGTGAATAAAGTCATCTCTTATATTACTAAAAGGATTGCATACTTTTTCAATTTTAAAATATATATTTATTACATATATTACATAAATTCATTATGAGGTAAATTGATGAGTTTCATTAAGGCTGGATTCACTCACCACCTTCAGCAAGTTCTTGCGAAAATTAAAATAATATTAATCGAGTTGAAGAGCGTGCAGCAAGTCTCTCTCACTGAGCGGAGAGTCCAAGAACTTCGTATAAAAAAACGTGCAAAACTTGCTGAAGGTGGTCACTAAATCCAGTCTAATAGTAACGTCATTATTAAATACTGTAATATTAGGTTTAAGGTAATCGTGAAAACATCGCATCACCATATTTGTACCATATCTAGTTGTTCCCAGTGTTCTACCAGAACCTAAATCTAAATTAACGTCTTCTTTCAAAAATTGCATTATGGTCAATTCTTCATCTGTATGATGGAACAATTGAAAATTTGCTTAAATTTTTCATATTTTTTCTCTTTAAGATTTTGAGGATAAGTTTGTGGACATATTTTGTATTTAATGTCCCGTAATGTCATAGCTGCAACGCGAGCCGTGCGAGAAAACTACTGCGAAAAGAGGAAGGAAGAGAGGCGCCTTTTCAGACGCAAGAAAAGAGAGCAGGAAAAGCGTGAGCGTGAGGAACTAGAGGTATACCAGGGCAAGAAGGATGCACGAAAATTCTATCATCAGGTAAAGGGTCTAACCCAAGGTTTCAAGCCCGGAGCATCCAGTTGCAGAGACGAAAATGGAGATCTGAATACGGATACACAGTGTGTGCTTAGATTGTGGAGACAGCACTTCTCCAATTTACTTACTGGCGACGATTCCACCAATGCCGCCCATCGAGAGCGCAGTGCAGTGCCACCAATCGACGATGACGGAGTGGAAGTATCACCACCTAGCCATGAAGAGGTTCGAGTTGCTATCCAACGACTCAAAAACAATAAAGCAGCGGGTGCTGACGGCCTGTCAGCTGAATTGTTTAAAACTGGCGGCGATGAATTGATAAGGCGCATGCATCAGCTCATCAGCAAAATATGGCTAGCAGAAAGCATGCCCGACGATTGGAACCTCAGTGTACTGTGCCCTATACTTAAAAAAGGAGACCCAACAATCTGCGCAAGTTATAGAGGTATCAGTCTTATTTCCATCGCATATAAGGTTCTCTTAAGCGTACTGTGTGAAAGATTAAAGCCGATTACAAAAACACTGATTGGACCTTATCAGTGTGACTTTCGACCTGGTAAGTCCACCATAGAGATATATTCTATGGTAGATATTCACGCTACGACAAATCCTGGAGAAAACCCACGAAAATCAAATTGACACACACCATCTCTTTGTCGATTTTAAAGCTGCGTTCGATAGCCCGAGAAGGTATTGCCTATACGCAACAATGTCTGAGTTCGGTATACCTGCAAAGTTGATAAGACTTTGCAGAATGACGTTGAGCAACACACGCAGCTCCATCAAGGTAGGAAATGACCTCTCCGAAACCTTCAATACCGAAAGAGGTTTCAGGCAAGGCGATCCACTGTCTTGCGATCTCTTCAACATCATCATGGAGGGGATCGTACGAAAGGCCGATGTGCATCGTAATGGCACCATTTTCTATAAAGGTGTCCAGCTCCTTGCGTACGCTGATGATATTGATATTGTTGGCAGAACCAAGAGAGATGTTACCGCTGCTTTCGCCGCTATCGAAAAGGAATCAGCCAAAGTGGGTTTGACGATAAATGAGGGTAAAACAAAGAATATGCTGTCTACAAACAAGGGAGCGCGGCGTTTAGACTCCCACGTTTCATCCGGCAGCTATAACTTTGAAGTAGTCAAGGAGTTCGTTTACCTTGGCACCGCCATTAACACTAACAACGAAATCAGCCTGGAGATAAAGCGAAGAACAATAATTGCTAATAGGTGCTACTACGGGCTCAGTAAGCAACTAAGTTCCAGAGCCCTCTCTCGATCGACAAAACTAACACTCTACAAGACGCTCGTTCTACCTGTGCTGCTTTATGGCGCTGAGGCATGGGTAGTTTCGCAAACTGACGCAGCCGCTCTGGGGGTATTCGAGAGAAAAGTTCTTCGCAAAATCTTCGGTCCTGTTCGAGTCGGCGATGACTATCGCATCCGAATGAACCACGAGCTGTATGAGCTCTACGGAGACATTGACGTAGTTCGGCGTATAACTGTGCAACGACTACGCTGGCTGGGTCATGTCCATCGTATGGACGACGAAGCTCCAGCGAAAAAGGTGCTCGAGGCGAGGGTCGCTGATCAACGACGACGAGGGAGACCATGCCTCCGATGGATGGACCAGGCTGAGGAAGCCCTAACCGCACTTGGTGTATCCGATTGGAGAAGGCGCGCGCAAAGCAGAGGCGCCTGGCGAGAGCTGATGAGGTCGGTCGAAATCCGGACACGGGTTGTCACGGCCATCTAAGTAAGTAAGTAAGTAATGTCATAGCAATCAAAAATCCAGCGAAGTGTAAGTCCAGCAAGTTTTATTTAATTGAAATCGGTTGAAAATTCGTCAAGTTATTCTATTTAAAGTATTTCTACTTCACTTCAAAATCAACAAACTAACTATGTTTTATTGTTGTTACTTGCGAAAAACTCAGTTCAGGGTGAACAGCATGAAAAACAACGATTTTCTGCTGTTTTTAACGGATTAATGCTTTCAATTTAATATTAAATAACTCGACAACTTTTTTAACTAATTTCGATGAAATAAAACTTGCAGAGTTTATAATTAATCAAGCTTTTATATTAGCTCTTATCAATTATAATAAAAGCGCGCTTTAATACAAACTACTCGTATGAGCAACAGCTACGCACAAACCCACACAATTTTTTGTTGTGCTGTGGCTAGCTGAACATAAAAAGAGAAGATAGAGAGCAACATGTAGTTTATTGAAACTCTCGCAAGCACAAGCTGGTTAAAAGAAAATGACCAAACAATGCGTGGCATCGGGGATGATTTCATACAAATCTTTATATTTAATTAAATAAAACTAGTATTAAAATTTAAAAACGAAAATACCCAAATGCTGTGCTGTAGCACATATGATATATATAATATCATAGCATATATGATATTTTAAAACTTATTTCATAAAAATCGGCCCAGTACTTGTTGAGTTTTACAAAAATTTGCAATTTAATTTTTTCCAATAGCAGAGTGCTTTTTTATCCAATAGCAGAGTGTGTATTTTGTAGATATTTCTTCGTTGTTGGTATTTTGCTTCGCGATAATTTCGTAACGCTTGATTTTTTAGATAACGCTCGATTTCACTCTCCATAAAATTTTCATACCGCGAGCAATATACGAAATCGGTTCTAAAGGAGTAAACTCCAAAAACGCTTGACGGTGCGCGCAAAACAGGCTAAAAAGTATAGTTAGAGAAGGAATTTTTTTACATATTCTTGAAACATATATAAATTGATTTATATAAAAAAATTTCAATCACAAAAAAAAATATATAAAATGTCCCTTAAGCACTTTTTTGACCCTTAAAAAAAACGAAACGGCCATTTCAGCGCTTGAAAGGACTTTGATCGAGCTTCTTATGATCAATTATATTCTGCGTGCTGTAAAATGTTTGAACACAAATGATCGAGAACTCGGCCTACAAGCTTCTGGCTCACTATCTGAAGAAACTTTACATGGCAGTTTTTACTCTCTGGGGCTTGCCATTGTGTGTAGACAGGTGACGGCCGAACAAAAAATGAATTCAAATAAGAAAACATTTTGTGTCAGATGGGACTCGAATCTGGGTTTTATCGCATACAAGGCACGCAACTCAAGCAGCATGCCACGGGCACCTTTGACCCTTAATACAAAAAAAAATTTAATGAAATATTGCCGCTTCCTAGACTCACCAGGCACTGCCCCTTCCGACTACTACTTCCCAATAAACCAAACGGATTCGTTTCGAATTCGAAGTGAAACCGATATCTCGTGTATTTAGTTCGAAAACAAAATTCGTTCTAGTTTCGTTTTGGAAACTTCGGCCCCCCCGCGGCCGAATTCTAATATGTTCGAAGTCTAGCCACGACAGACACGATGACATTCAGTTTTATATATTTCCGAAAGTTTTCCTATTTTGATGAAGTCACTTTGTATGGCAGGTAGGCGTGGTTTTTATCCGCTTTTGCCGAATATCATAAGCTCATGTGCAAAATTTCAAGACATTTCTTTAACTTTTGTGGATTTCTAAATGATTTTAGTTTAAAACAAAGCCACTTTGTTTGAGAAGTAGACGTGGTGTTTATCAGATTTTGGCAAATTTTATAGAGATGATTTATATTAATTATCAAAGCTCATGTGCAAAATTTCGAGACATTTCCTTAATTTTTGTGAATAAAATATTTTACATTAATAAAAAGGCCACTTTGTATGGGAGGTAGGCTTGGTTTTCATCCGATTTGGCTCATTTTCAAACATGATCTTAATTTTTTTTTTAAAAAGCTTATATATTGAATTTCATCGCGATAGCCTTAAAATTACGGCTGTAATCGTGTCGACAGACAGATAGGCAGACAGACGGACAGGCAGACGGACACACGGAAATCAACTCAGGAGCTGATGCTAATCAAAAATATATATACTTTTCTATGATATATACTTTTCTATGACAAAGTTAATATACGACTTACGCAGTACGCGTTAGGTTATTAAAATTATATTGAAAAATCGGCTGCGTTACACATTCGAAACGAATAGTCGATGAAGTTTTTTATATGAAAAAGTCTTCCCGAAAAATTCTCGGATTCACTTATTTGAATTTTTGCGAACTCGCTTCGAATCCGCTATGACGAATCCAATTCGACTACGATTTCGTGTGGTACGACCTGGCTGAGTCCTGATCATCATATGATGATGTCAAAAAATTAATAGATTCGTGGATAGCTTCAAAATACGTGTACTTTTTTCGAGTCGGAATCCGTAAATTACAACAGAGATGGCGAAAAATTGTGGCTAGTGATGGACTGTACTTTAAATAAAATACATTGTTGCAATTTTTCACAATAAAGCCAATTTGTACATATTGTACAATATACGTGTCAAATTTTAACAAAATCCCTTCAGCCGTTTCGATTTGCATAAAGGTCAAACAAACAAACAAACAGAAAATTAGTTGTATGAATATAGATTGACAAATATTAAAATTACAAATTAAATGTTTTAAGCAGTAGTTTTGAAAGCACTACTTTGTCTATTCACTTTATGATCTATGCAAATTTTCCAAAATTCTAACAACATTATGCACTGCATTCTGCTGTCATGAGCCAAAAGTCACTCAAATGTATTACAGTCAATTCTAGTAATAAATTAGGATAAAATAAATGTATATTTGAAGTTGCTGAAGCATGCCAATGTTTTTTTATCACAACAAATGTGTATGCAGAGAAATTAATTCATATCTGTATGCATTGATGCAGTTTTAAGCACTAAACGAAAAATAAAGTTCAAATAAAGTCACTCATACGCACTGAGGCACAAACGAGTTGATATGCCAAGTTGATGTATACAATTATAAGCTGTATATAATGTTAGATATTTGCTTGAGTAAACATATGATAAAAATATATGTTCATCAATTTGCTTATAAAATCAAATTTGTATTAATAATATAAATATTTATTATATCGCTTCAGAAATATCCACACAAAAATGTCCCAACAGTGCAAATACCTTAGAAAAAATTTATTAGTTCTTTTGAGTTAATGCTTGGTCTTGTCTGTTGTCATAATAATTGTAATAGTTTTTGTCATGTCCTGTGCGTGCTACGATATTGGTAGTTCATAAAAAAAAAACAAAACAAAGCATTATCGCATTAATGTTACTCATACGCACCGTGCTCGTTATATTATTATAGCTAATTAAAAAAGTTTTTCATGAGCTGCTTATCGTAATTAACTTCCATTTTCTAGCTTTAACAAATAATAAAGTGAAAAGCAAAAAAAAAAGCATAAAAATATAGTTTTTATTTGATAAGGCTCTGCTTGACCTGCTTCTCATCGCATAAAAATTGACTTAAATCATCGCCTTAAGTTAATCTCATAGAAAAATGAAAGAATAGAGCAACTTTTACATATAAATATAATGACAATAAATGCCTTTCTTTTTCAGTATTACAATAATAATTTTAGTGTTGCTTACAATAATATAAATGGGAAGATTTCGTTTAGGCTTGTGTAGCTTGCATAATTTTGACAAATTTTTTATTATGTTTACCAGATTGTTTTTGAGAGGCGACTTAAAGAACTTTTGACTGAATTGGTCAAAAATTAATTATGTATCTTTTTAGCTAGATTTTGTGCAAAAATTTTCTAAAGTGCTTAGTAATGAACGTTTAATCATTTTTTACATTGCTATTATCTCATTTCTAAAATGTCAAAAGAATTACTATAAAAAAGAGTGGATGTGTGACCACTATGCACGGTAAAAATGGCTCCTTTAACCGATAAAATTGAGATACAGTGATAAAAATTCTCTAAAACGCTCCTTTAAACTTATTACAAAATCCATTTGAGTCTTTAACTTATTCAATTCCTAAGTTTGAATGCAATTTTGTAGAAGTTAAACTTCTACCCTAAGGCGAACTCCTGGGATTGCTTATTTATTTTATAAACATCGTTTTTTTGGCCCTGCCTAATATACACAAAATTTTTCTAAGGAAAACAAAATTGATATTAAATTGAAATATTATTAATTTGCGGACTTCAAAAACAAACAAAGCAATTGAATCAACATTAGAAAAATCATATTACCTTTCAACATCAAGGAATGGTTTTTGTTATATTCATAAACAGTCTCAGCGATTAATGCACAAAAAAGAAGTTTATTTTTAGGACATTTAGGACATTTAGAACGGGAATTTTATGTTACAATGGCCTTAACGTTGAAAAATTCTGGGAGTCTAGTTTAATGAATCCGCTTAAATATCAAAAATAAATTTATACAGCTTATTGCACATAAAAAGTACTTTATAAAACTAATTTTTTTTTCTTTGAAAATAGTTTTCAGACTTTTATATAGAGGGCGCTGAAAATTACATTTTAAAAAAATACATCCAAAACGATTCGATGGATATCGCCTTTCCCATGTATCTGAAACAAAAAAAAATCAATTGTCATTTTAAAGTACAGACCACTAATTTGGCATCCCCTCTACGCATAACCCCGGAGGGTTTTTTAAAAATTATGGCGAAAGTTAAAGTAAAAAATTAAAATAAGAGGTCAACTTTCGCGCGCTTTTTTGTCAATAAAGAAAAACCAAAAATAGTAGGTACTTGAATTTAGAGGGGTTTGATTAACAAATCATCATAAGACAATGCAGCTGTTTCGTTTCTCGCTACACAAACTCATCAATAATCTTTTGTGGCTTCTGCAGCTGATAGAAATGAACTGTTCTGGTGATGGGCTTAAAATTGAAAAATGTATAAAATATAGGTGGCTTATCTACAGTTTTTATTTCATCCATAAAATGAGGAAATATTAACATTTTTTAAAAGTTAATAAAGCAAATCGAAAATTTTGGGCAATTTTAGCAATTAAACATCATAATTTTTAAGATAGGTGTATAGGTTGGGGAAACTCTAAAACTTTTTTAGATAGGCGCCGAGTAAAAATCATGAATTTTCATCGGTTATGAAATTTCTATTCGTTTTTTAGCAAAATTTAAGATGCTATGTATTAAAAAAATATCATAACTCTATAAAAACGATATATTATTTGTAGTCTTATATATATTGTTATGTGCTAAAACTGAATTTTTTATTATAAAAACTTTCTACTGCATACGAGTACAACGAGAAAAAAGCTTTAAATAAAAGTATTAAAAAAAACCTGGAATAATTTATAAGATGGCTTTGGCAGTTTTCAGCCTCCCAAGTTCTTCATCTAAAAGCCTAAACTTTACATGTTGACTTGCCAATATTTATTTGGGTGATAAATTAACCAAGTATTTGGTAAATTTTTATGCACTATTTAAAAAAAAAAAAATTTATTTCAAAAATATAACTTTTTTTCGGGTTTTAGTTTTTTTTTCCTTTTTTTGAAACTGCCGCCTTCTCGTTCTGTGATTTGCTGGACTGAAATTGGCAACAACACAAAATTTTATTTTATTTTATCAACACCGTTTTTTTCTTATAAATTAATGACTTCTCGGCTTTTGTTGCTGCTTGACGTCTATTATAACAAGAACATGAAATGAAATATAAAATACAAAAATTTTACCTTCGCATGCCATTGAGATTCGAACCCACAACCAACCGATACCACTGTGAATGAAGTAACTACACTACGCATTGAGCCAAACTCCTTCGATATGCGGAGTGATTTATTCAATATTAATTACAACTGAAGCTATGCTGCAGCATCAAGATTGGCAGTTATATGGGAAAATTCCCATTCGTGGTAATTTTTAATTGCCTTTGGGAATTTTTTTTTTTTTGGGAATTCCCATGATATTTTTTAATTCAGCGTGGTATTTTTTAATTAGTGTGGGAATTCAGTGTGGTATTTTTTAATTGCCGTGAGAATTTGGGAATTTATTTTTTAAAATAATTTTTTCACATTAATTAAGCAAAAACTTCATATGAAATCACTGCCTTTATACGCATTAAACGCTCAGTTTACACCACGATTTTATGTTGTAAGTTACCTTTGTAAAATCCCTTAAATTTTTGTTGTTGCAAAATACGCTTCGTAAATATATCGCTCTTATGCTATGAACATCATAAATACGGCGGTCATTGAATACCACTATTATATCTTTGGTTTTTTAGTTGTAAAGGGTTAGAGTAAACGAAGTGTTACGGCCTTGTTCGTACGTTTTCTATTTCTTATTACAAAATGCTTTTTGAACATCTCCAGATTTTCCGAAAATTTTGATTTATTGTGGTATTTTTTAATACGTATGGGATTTTTTTTTTTTTGGTATTTTCAAATGGATATGGGATTTTTGGTGGTATTTTTAAAAAGCGCGGTATTTTTGTGGTAATTTTTAATGATCTTGGGATTTTTGTGGTATTTTTTGATTGCGGTGGGAATTCTTTTGTTTATTTTGACCGTGGTAAGTTTGGTGGTATTTAATTTATGGTACTGTGGGAAAAAGGTAATTTCCGTGGGAATTGTTCCGAATTTTTACTGGCAAACTTGTGCAGCACAATAATCTATTAAAAGATTTTTGTTGTATGGCTATCAACAGAATACTGCGACAGACTGCATCTGTTAATACAGCATCTGTTAACATAGCTGTAGCTATGTCAGCAAGTAGCAGCAATGCTGCTTGGATCAGTGGGTAGAGCGATGGACTGGCATCAAAAGTTTTAGGTTCGATTCCGCACGGAGTGCAAAGAATTTTTTTTTTTTTCTTTTCTTTTTGTTGATAAAATGTAATAAAATTTACTGGTGTGAATATTAACGTGTTTTATAACTTACTTTATGTTATTTTTGAATTTAAAAGTGGTTTTATTACAAAAAACACCATTAAATTATCAAATCTATCCTTCTCTCGTGTGTCTAATGAGGCAGCTGTGTTTTTTTTTTTTTTTTTTGCAGAAAATAGCTTAAGCCATCCATGCTAGTTGTTTTTTAATTTTGTATCTTTTATCATCTTCTAATTTTGTAATTTTTCTTGGCAAGGTATCGAAATATGTGCTTTCAAAGCAATGTATTAAACAATACATTGCTTAGGTGAATAAGCACAAGTTTGTAATTCCCATACAATTATATCCCATTCCCTTTACCCAAGCCGGCTTAGGTGATTTACCTATTGCTTTTTTTCTCGGTGTAGATTCCGCAAAAAAAAACCCAATTTTATTCAAAAAGACAGTGCAAGGTATGTTTTCCCTTATATTTTTTTAAATGTTTAAAACAAGTGCAAAGTTAAAAGAAGGTGCTCTGCATATTTTTCTACTTTAGTTATTAAAACAAACCAATGGGTACGAATTTTTAGACCTGTGATGCAAATGTTGTCCGTCATGACGTATGAGTTACTTTTAATTGAAAGTAGTGACACATGTTAATTTGGGTGATCGCAGCTTAGAGGCTGTTCATAAATTACGCAACATGTTTTTGGCCTATTTTTGGAGGACCTTGATGGCAAGGTTGGAGGAGGAGTCTACTCTGATACATTGAACATTAATCTGACCTTCAGGCTTCCCGACTATTGCAGTGTCTTCCAAGCGGAAGTAGTCGCAATACATGAAGCAGTAACTTGGCTTCAGATGAATGCAATATCCTCCATGGATATCTACATACTATCTGATAGTCAGGCCACCTTGAAAGCCCTAGAATCTGTTGAAACAACATCCAAAACAGTAATTCGCTGCCGCAGATGCCTAAATGAGATGGCAGAGCGCCTATGCTGGATTCCCGGGCATAGAGACTTTCTAGGAAATTGCAAAACAGATGAACTCGCTCGCACTGGAACAACCAAACAACTCTCGATAGAGAAGAAAGTATTGGTATATCCCTCACCGCATGTAAACTACTCACAAATGAGCTATTCCTAAATAATGCCAACATTAGATGGTCAGCGCGTCAGGTTTGGTCAAAAATCACCCTAAAACGCTCAAAGAACTGATATCTCTGATAAGGGATCAAATCAGTACTATGATAGGTATCCTAACAGGACACTGCCTAATAGGTAATCATGCACGAAGATTAAACATCCTCCACAACGATTTCTGCAGGAGCTGCAGAGGTGAAGAGGAGGAGGAATCTACAAAACATCTTCTCTGCACCTGCCCAGCGCTAGCTAAAAATCGCCACCTTCACTTAGGTAAATGGTTCTATAAAGATCTCGATGATCTCTCAGAGTCTTCGGTCTACCGAATCCTTCCTTCCCGTGAGGGAAATTAACCCAATGGTAACACAATGGGCATCATTGGCCTAAGTGTATCTCAAAGGAGACAGCTGCTTCAACCTAACCTAACCTATTTTGTTTAACCAAAAATGTTATGAAAAATTTGACCATGTGGACATAGATAAACACAAATAAAGCTTATCTGACGTTAACAAAAGCACCAACTTTAATTATTGTTTGTTTTAGTTTTTTTTATAACTCTTTGATATTCGCTTTGAACGTGAAATAATAACAGTTATTTTTGATGACTGCTTTAGAGTAATTCACACTTCAGTTCAGCAAAAAAACTGTTTTTTGAAGCTGCTACACTTGTTAGAGGTGTATTTTATACCTTTGCTCGATTAAATCATAGTTTTAGCTGTCTTTTTCGGTTTGTGACGCGTTCGTTTTATTAGCTGTGTTTTCTGTTGATACAATAAATTAAAATTTTAATAAAATTTAAAATTTTGAAAACTGAACTCATTTTTTTGTGACAAACGCACGACCGACCTTCTCTGCCCCCCTCATGCCACACTTCGTCACAAATGTTCTTCAATGTTCTGCTTTATAAGCACTTCAAAAGTATTCCGTAAAACATTTTCGAATAAAATTTTTTCCTCGTCTGACGCAATTATGATCAGCATGTTTTATAATTTCCACACCAGGTTGACAGTGTGGAGAGAATTTTAATCCACGAGCATTATTAAAATAACTAGTGTACCAACATTATAAATATAAGAAAAAAACATGGTTAAGTTATTCGTTAAATATGTGGTCTTCGACAGCTGTATTTTACATGGTGGATATAACCCTCAATCTGTTCAACACGGGTTACGCTGCCTTGGTTACTTCTGCGTATGGCTTGAATTTCATAAAGTTTTTTGGCACTAGGTAACGTTTTTTCCGTATATTATAAATGTGTTAAAAAAAGGCCCCCCCCATTTTAATTCTTCTTAAATGCATTAAATTACATTTAAGCCAAATTAATTTTAATTTGACACTGTCATAAATAAGCGCATTCCAATAACTCCTAAAATAAAAAAAATAAAACATTTTTAGTCGATTTTATCAATTACCTCCACTTTAGCAGTTCAGCACATCCTTTAGAAACATTTGATCCAATTTTTCAACTACTTGAAATATCGTAAATTAAAAAAAGAAAAGAAAAACTAGCAAAGAGTTCAATGCAGCATCACACCACACACCACAAGACAAGCATTTCATGGAAACTGCAAAAATAACACAAACAATCAATTTTTGTGGTTGAGCACATATAACGGTATTCGTTATCCTTCAACGTCCTCTAACTTAGCTATCGATTTCATTGCAAGCTTACGTCTGAGATTTATTTTCTTCGTGGTTTCGGCTAAGTTTGTTCTAAACGGTGTAGCTGCGGGTGTGTGTGTGTGTGTGGGTGTGTGTGGTTATCTTATACATATGGCTGCATCTTATGTGTGCTATATTGTTGCATTTAATATCCTTGCAGGTTTCAACCAAGTTGCTTGTTGTTGTTGTTGTTGTAGTTGTTCAGGTTGGTTGATTTATTTGTTGAGTGCTTTTCGTTCAGATTGAATTGCATTAAAATGTCAAAATGAGTGTGTTAATTACAAACTTATGTACATGTCTCTCTCGATAGATGAAGGTGGGTGCATGTGTATGTGTGTGTAAAAGCATATTAATTTAGAGCAGTGGTGTTCACACGCATCGAAAGGATCTCAGCACTGCCAAAAACTGTTTTTCATAAAATAATTATTTCGACTTGTTTTTTCTCAATCTTCATTCAATCTGTTTCTTCATTTATTCTGGTGTAAATTTTCAACTAACGGAACCATACAAAACATAGAAAAGAAATGAAGAAAAAATTGAGCTGCGTGGACCTCTGCCCTGGAAGTCGCAGCGCCAATTCCAAAGATTGAAAAAACTTCGTGCGTGTGATCGTGTACAGAGTGACCTGAGTGGAATATTATATTCCACTTTGGCATATTATACCTTCGTAAAGCATAATTTTTTTTTCAAAAATATGCAGCATAAATAGTGAAATATTTTCCAGAACTCACAAAGACTGCCTTAAAAAATTACTATTTGATTATTAAATGGATATATTTTTGCTATCGGCATTTCATATGTTTTCTTCTCCAAACCACCTTGTATAACGTAAAATAAAGCGCTCGATTTCTCGTGTTTGAACATAGCTACATATTAAAAAAAAAGTGTTGCAATACCTACTTATAGATAGCTTAAAAAACATTTATAACTGTGAATTTCTTTGATAATAATACAAGCAACAATATAGGTTAGGTTAGGTATGTAGGGTCGTGCACCGTTACCCGTACTACAGCGAGGGCCTATAGGTCCATTGCGAATCCTTTTTTATGTTTGTGGTACCATGTTAAGCCATTGTTCCGATTCGTTTCTCAAATTATCCTGTGCTTTTTATGAACCTCCTGATGTCTATCAGTGGTGTGTTCACTAACTCTTCCAAGTCTTTGAAAAATCTGTTCCCCATATGTCGGAGTCGACGATTCTGTAGACTTGGACATTCGCATAGTAGGTGAGTTATTGTTTCTATTCCCTCCGAATCTTTGCAGCTCCGACAGAGTCTGGCCTGGTGCTGTTAATCTCATTCTATTGGCCATAACCCCAATGGAGCAATGTCCTATTAGAACTCCAACAAGAATCCGGATTTCCCGGTTTGACCAAAAGCTGAACGATTTTAGTTCTTTTCCCATTTAGCTCCTGCCAAAGCCTTCGAGATATATTGCAGTCACCTCTGGAAGCCCAGTTTGTGTTGGCAATATCTCTGGCTTTTAGGTCTATACTCCTTTTGACGACGCCTATTGGAATGTGCACATCTATATCAGCTCTGTTTGTACTTGCGGTTACTTCACGCCTCGCCAGTTCATCCGCCGCGTCGTTCTCTTCGATATTGCTTTTCCGGGAGCCCAGCAGAGAGTGACATTGTGGGTATTGCAGACACTGTTCAGTGCATGTTTACAGTTTTGCCCCATTCCAGCCTACTTCGCTTTAGTGTTCAGTGCTTTGATGGCCGCTTGGCTATCCACAAAAATTGCTACCCTTGTGGGGCTAAGATTTTACCTGTAAATGGCCTATGCAGCTTTTTGCAATAGCATATATTTCTGCCTTGAAAAACGCTGCAGTAATCAGGGAGCTTGTAACACATTTTGATTTGCAGTGTTTCACAGTATACACCCGATCCAGTTCCGTTTTCCATTTTGGTACCATCAATATATAAATAGAGATTGCCGTAGGATTATACAGCCGTTTCTTCCCATTCTTGCCTGCTGGGGATAGATGTGGTGTATTCTGTACCGAATCTCACACTGGGTATGATATAGTCGGTTACTCTTCTTGATTCCTCGGTTCCAAAGATATTTAGAATAGGTGCATATCCGAATGTGTTGTTTTTCCAGACTCGTGATTTGTTAAGGCGAATCGCGCTTTGGTCGCCAAACATTTAAGGAACGGAGAGAAGATTTAGTATCATATCCAGAACCGACTGTGGCGTGGATCTCATGGCTCCTGGTCCACCATACAAGAGAGCCTCACGATCGCTGTATTCATCCAGGGGATTATGTGCGGTCGCAATCCCCATTTCCTACCAAATGTTCTCTGACATGCGTATAGAGCGCACAGTACTTTTTTCCTTTTTTCCTCTGTGTTGCGTTTCCAGCTCAGCTTATTATCAAGCATAATTCCAAGGTATTTGACTTCCGTGGAAAGCTTCAGAGTTACTTCGTTGATTTTCGGTAATGTAAAACTTTATATTTTTCTTCTTCTTGTGAACAGAACGAGTTCGGTCTTTATTGGGTTTATACCAAGTCCATTCGATTTTGCCCACCGCGATAGCTCATTCAATGCCGCAGACATTCATTAGTTCGCTAATTGTTTGCAGGTATTTCCTCCATATTAGGATGGCAACGTCATCGGCATAGGCTACCACTTTTGTTCCTCCAGTTTTGAGTGTAGTGAGAATTTTGTCAACCACAATCAGCCATAGAAGGGGGGGATATAACTCCTCCTTGCGGTGGGCCTCTTGTGACTTGTCTTTCCTCAACACGCTTATTCTCATTTGTGAGATTATACGTCTGCTATTAAACATTTTATAAATCCACTGGGTTATTTTAATGTTAACTCCTTTGTCTACTAAAGCACTTCTTATAGAATCTGTATTTACAATGTTAAATGCGCCTTCGATATCTAAAAACGTTGCTAAGTATCTTTATTTTCTTTCTTTCTATGACCGAAACCACCTCATGCAGTGCCGTTTCTACCGATTTACCCTTAAGGTAGGCATGTTGTGCACTACAGAGATTATTATCATTCACAGATTCTCTTATGTGAAGATCTATTATTCTCTCTAGCTTTTTCATCAATATAAGTATTGATCTCGAAGATGTGCTTTAATTTTTTCATTGTACAATCCAAAAAACCATAACATTTTTAATTTTTTATACGAGAAGCCAAAAACCATTCAAAATTGCACATTTAAAAGATAGATATAAAAGGCGTCTCTTCTTAATTCCGTTTATGAAAAAGCTCTTTTTGAATATTTCTCCAAAGAACGGCTTTAAAATCGAAAATATGTCCAATTCTAAAATAGCCTTGGCATCTCCTATAAAATACTAAAAATGTTGTTATGGCTTTTTAGATTTAAGGTGACGATATTTTATACACCTATTTGTTTATGTTTTAAAAATTAAATTTTCTTTGTGAGAAGAAAGATATGAAACTATTTTTAAGAGATTATAATTCTTGAAAAGACTTGTGTAAAGTACAAATGAACTCTTAGATGTATTTTTGTTAAATCTTATTTAAGTAATTTTATTAGTATTAAAATAAATTCTGATTGTTCTAAGTTCTAAAGTCTGATAATAATATAATCAACAAATAAATATATTTAAATTTGCTATCGTGTTTCTTTTATATCTACTAGAATACGCCAGTGGTCGAAACTTATACCACTCATAATACCACCCCCAAGCGACGCCGGGTATTCCAGCTAGCATTTTTGTTCAAAAACTATTCGGTGTACTCCTTTTCTCTACTCTGATTCTTTTAAAAAAAATCAAAATCGGTTGATAAACGAAGAAGAAAATGGTACTGTACTCTTTTCATTAGCCTATTTATATATAGATAATCAATTTCACTTTCTTTAAAATTGAAAGTGGAATATTTTTGTGCAATAAAAAATTGTAAGTGGATTAGTTAGCATATATTTTTTTAACAAAATGCATATTTCTGCAAAAAACTGCTGGTCACACTGATCGTGTGCGTATTTCGACTCCCAAATGGCGCCATCGGGTCTCACCCCGGGTGGGACTCACAAGGAAAGGTCCCCAGGTGTCACTCACCAATTTGAACAATAATTTGAATGGATATGTGATAGAGGACAAAAATCTAAGGTCGACGTATTTTTTTATACGTGCTCAATCGATAGTTTACGGTTTCAAAATGGCGTTTTAAAATCACCGAAAATTTCGTTTTTTTGCCACAATTTCACTATTTTCCATAGAAATATATACAAATTTGGTATCAAACGAAAAGTATTTAAAAGCCACGTATGCTGGCATCCATTTTGAAATAAATTTCATTGTAATTTTGTTGTTGTAACTTTTAACAGTATTTAGTCGATATCATAAGGAGCTCATTTTCGAAATTGTTTCATTTTATTTATATTTTATTTAAGAGAATTCTAAAAGTTACCTTTTTTTTGTTTTTTTAAATTTTTAACTTTTTATATTAAAATGTTCTTTATTAAAATATGCATTTATTTTCTTAAAACAAATTATTTTTTAGAGATGAAGACCACATTATGGGTATCATAAATTTTGTTTTTTCTCCAAATTTCCGTATGTGTAAATATTTGATCGGAAAAGTTTATATTTAACAGGGCTTCTATACAACTTTGTGCTTTTAACTTGTTTGCTTGAAGGTGGCTTTAAAATACCTTTCGTTTGATACCAAATTTGTATATATTTCTATGGAAAATATTGAAATTGTGACAAAAAAACGAAATTTTCGGTGATTTTAAAACGCCATTTTGAAAATGTAAACTATCGATTGAGCACGTATAAAAAAATACGTCGACCTTAGATTTTTGTCCTCTATCACATATCCAAAAATTATTCAAATCGGTGAGTGACACCTGGGGACCTTTCCTTGTCAATGATGCCAACCCAAAAATAGCAAAAATCCTCAAATGCGACATAAATAATCCGTGTAAAACCGTGACAACAAATTTATATAATTATTTTTTCTTCAATTTAAAAATAACAGCTAATAAAATCACTCAATTAAAGTCGTAAATAGTTTTTTAAAAAATATTTGTATTTTTGGTTTTTTTTTTTTTTTTTAATTTGCTTTAAACAATGTAACTAAAAGTAAAAAATAAAATAATAGAAATAACTGAAAGTAAAAATATTCAAAAACAACATACCCATAACTTTTATTCATTTATAGGAAGATTCGATTTTTTGAAATCGTTCAAAATTCAATAACATTAAAATATATATATCAAAGGTTTAGCAACAATGAAACACAACCGTTCTGTTTAACCGACCACTTTATTCTCCCTCTCTCGTCGTTTTAGGGTGATCATCTTGGTCTAAAATAACAAAATTAATAGGCTTGCCATATGTAGTTAAATAAATAGTCTTAAAACTAAACAGTAACATAAAACATATTGCTTACAGACTACTATTTACATATTGCTTACAAACTATAATATATACATATTGCTACAATTCGGCCGTCCTGACCATGAGATCTCCTGATCTTACAGAAATTAAACCGAGTCATCTGATACCTTTCGTCCTTTAAACCAAGGCTTTAAATTATCTGCTTCCCAAACACCTTTGTAAGGCGTTCGCGACTGTTGGAAGCCTTCTACATCTTCAATTAAATATCGATCATTGCGTAAAATTTTACTAACTCTATACGGTCCTTTAAATTTAGGAATTAATTTTTTTGCTATACCAGTATGCGAATCAAAATTGGTTATCACAACATAATCTCCTTCGACATATTTTATTGCTTCTCGACGTTTTTTATCTACATATTTTTTACTGTATTCTTGAAGTTTCGATTGTTTTAAGCCCGCTTCTTCCCTTACCTCTTTCAAATTTCTTTTTACTGACCCTTGTTGAACTTCAATCAAACTTTCCTTTAATAAATCTATTACTGTGCCTTTTTGCTGGGTTCCAAACAGCAGAACACTCGGATACTCACCTATCGTTCTATGGACTGAATTATTTAGGCAAAACTCTACTTTTTCTATAACTGTATCCCAATAAATGCCTTCTTTTGGTTTGACTAACTTTGCTATCATCGGACCTAAGCTTCTATTCACTCTTTCTACTTGACCATTAGCTTGTGGAGAAGCTGTAGCTATTTTTATATGTTGTACATTAAACCTTTCCAAAAATTCCTTAAAATCATTTGACGTAAAACAGCTTCCTCTATCAGACACTATACATTTTGGACGACTATAAGCTCTAAAATAATCTTCAAGAGATTGAATTACTTCTTTTGTATTTGTTGTTTTAGTGGGGTACAATCTTACAAATTTAGTGCAAGCATCAATAATAACGAAAATATGTTTTTTCGACCGAGAGTTGTCTACCGGCCCATAATGATCTATATGTAAAGTTTCAAATGGAACCTTTTGTTTCGGAATATTGTGGAGAAGTGCCTCAGCTTTTCCACTTTTGGAACAAAAAATTATACATTTTAAACAATTTTTAATGTGATTTCCCACTTTCTCTCTCATTTTAGGGAACCAATAGCTTTTTAATATCAATTCCATTGTTTTATCTATACCCATGTGACCCATTTCATCATGGTATTTATACATAACGTGACCCTCCATATCTTCAGGCACACAAAACAGAACCAAACCTTTTTCAATCTTTCTATACAGAATACCATTTCGCATTTCAAAAAGACTATCTTCAGTTATTTCTAATTTCTTTTTTATTTCGTCCAATATTTTATCTCTGTTTTGACAAATAATTAAATTCTCTTCAAAATATTATGACTAATTCATAGTCATAATTTTGTAACTCTAATGCCCATCTTGCTATCCTTGGATTTAACTCCTTTTTACTTAGAGTCAACGTTAGTGAATTACAGTCCGTAACTATTTTGAATTTTTTGCCTTGAAGGTAAACTCGAAAACGTTTCAACGCATACACAATAGCTAGTGTTTCTAGTTCAAAGCTATGGTATTTTGACTCAGCCACCGAAGTACATTTAGAATAATAAAAACATGGATGCCACTTTTTATCCTTCTTTTTCTGTAATAATATTGCTCCAAAACCTATCGAACTTGCATCACAATGCAACTCTGTTATATCATTTGGATCATATAATGCTAATATGGGAGCTTCTATCAACTTGTGTTTTAAATGTTCAAAAGCTTTTAGCTCATCCGAACCAAAACAAAATTTGCTTTCTTTTTTAACTAAATTATACAAAGGCTTAGCTATCACAGAAAAATTTTCTACGAATCTGCGGAAATATGAACACAAACCTAAAAAACTTTGAACTGCATGAGGTCTGTCTGGAATCGGAAAATTTTGTATAGCTTGTAAACCAGTTTCGTCCGCTTGTATACCCTCTCCTGTTATAGTATAACCAAGATACTTTACTTTTGACTGTAAAAACTCACATTTGTCTAGCCTAAGCTCAAGCTTATTTTGAACTAGCCTTTTGAAAACTTCACTAAGAATTTCCAAATGTTCTTCAACATTCGTTGAGGCTATCATTATATCATACAAATAGATTATTACCTTATCTTGTTTTACCATGTCAAGAAATACTTTATTTATAAACCTTTGAAATACCGATGGCGCATTTTTCAAACCAAACGGCATTCTCAAAAATTCAAATTGTCCTAAGGGAGTCGTAAATGATGTATATTTCACTGATTCCAAGTGCATAAAAACATGGAAGAATCCATTTTTTAAATCTAGTTTTGTAAAAATCTTTTTGTTCGCAAGCCTGTCTAACAGGTCATTAATAAAAGGAATCGGATAATGCTCTTTTGCAGTAACTTTATTCAAATTTCAAAAATCTACACACATTCTAAGATCACCTGTCTTTTTCCTTAAAAGTACAATTGGGGAAACAAACTCTGATTCGCTTACTCGTATAATACCTTTGTCTAAATATTCATCCAACAATTTTTGCAATTCAATTTTCTCCACATATGATAATCGCCTCGGACTACAACTAAAAGGTTTTCCATTTTCTAATACCAACTTCATATGACTTTTAATAAACGGTTCTTCAGGACGTTCAGGCTTCAGATAACACGTTTCAAAAATTTTACATAACTTACTTTTTGTTGCAAAGCTTACTTTTTTACAAACATTTAAGTCTGGTTCGTTTGGTTCATCATGATTAATCAGTAAAAGCATTTTCTCAAAATTTTCACTGTCATATCTACTCTCATTTTCAAAACTTTTAACTAAACTTTCTTTTTTTGACCAATTTCCAAATTCTTTTTTCAAATTATTTTTTACATTACCTTCATTTTCGTTTACTACAATTTTAACATTACAGGCGTTTTCAAAACTCAAATTGTTATCGTTATCATTGATTTCTTTAAACGTTTCATTTACATTGAAATTCTTATAATTCATATCAAAATTTTCAATTTCATTTTCAATCATTTTTTCATTCTTCTTGCTAGCATTTTTAATCAGACTTTCATTATTTTCATTAAATTTTTCAACATCATTTTCACTCATATTTTCAAAAATATTTTCAACATCTATTCCCTATTCAAGTTCAGAAACAATTTTAAATTTACTCGCCCTTAAAAAATCTCTGCCTAAGACGACATCAAAACTCATAGAAACATCAGCAACAACCATTAAATTCAGTGTAATTCTTCTTTTTTTAAAGTGTACATAGCATAAAATAGAACCAAAAATTTCAAGTTTGCTATTATTAATTCCACAAAAAAACATATCAACTTCAGAAAATTCTTTTAATTTAACTTGACGACTGAGGCAGGATCTTTTAACAAAACTTATTGGGCTTCCCGTATCAATTAATCTCTGTAACCGTAAAATTTGGTTAGCTTTATCATCTATATAATAATTTAAATATACCACATACTCGTTGTCTTCTAGCAAATTTACTGATCCTTTTCGTTTTGGACAAACAGCAGCCTGATGCTCCACACTTCCACAGACGTAACAAGCACCATACTCCCTCCTCTTAGGCTTTCTACACTCAGCAGCAAGATGACCGAAAGAATTACAATTGAAGCATCTCATTTTTGCTGCCTGCTTCTTTGACGTATCTGCAACTGAGTCAATCTGAAACTGCTCCTTTGTCAACCGCTTTTTTAAAGAAATATTTGCAAAAGCTTGCAACAGCTGGACTGTATTTCCAAAACACTGTATTTTGGCCTGCGTACGTAGCTGTTCATCCGGAATGCCTTCAATCAAATAGTCAACAATTTCGCTCTCTTCAACATGAACTTTATTTGCAAGAATGATTTTTTCATTATAATATTCTGCAAAATTTTCGTTGTTTTGCCATTGGCGAGCCTCAAATTTGCGACGAAATACAATTTTGCTATCTTTTGAACCGAATATTTCTCGCATTTGGTTAATTAGAGTGTCCACTGCTTCTGTCAAGAAATTTGGTTTTGAATATAACCACTTCTGCGCTCTTCCTTTAAGTTTTTTTATTAAGAGCGTTCGCAACATGTTTTCATCCAGTCCGTAAACATTAGCAACATTTTTAAACTGTTCTACCCAAACGTCAAACGTCAGCATGTCGCTAAAAAAACCGAACGAATATTTTGAGTTCACAACATCTTCCAAGCACGCAATCGGTCTTTCTCTTGCTCTTTCATTTGTAACTCCTTCTTCAACATTTCTATCTCCTTTGTCATCAATTCTTTTTCTCGTCGCAATAAATTTATTTCTCTTTCATTTAAATTTCGATCTTTTGCAATTTGACTTATTCCATCATTTTCCTTTGTTCTATCATTGTTCACCGTTTCTACTCGTTTGACACTCACTATTTGAAAATCGTTGTTTTTGTTATTATTGTCTTGGCACTCATTCTTATTTCTATCCTTGTCGCTCTCTTTTTCACCCCTATCTTCATGTTCGAATTGGCTTCCATTTGTTTCATCTCCGCCTACTGCACCATCCAGGCACTCATAATCATTTATGGCTTCACTTTGTACAGCATCATTTTCTCCTTCAGCGTCGTCCGCTTTGCCGTCATTGTCGGCCCCTTCGTCGCTGTTTGGACATCCACCGCGCTGCTGTACTGGCAAGTCATTTAAGCGTAGCAACAACGCACTCTTCGTTCCAGCGCTCGGCAATCCCAAATAACGAAGCCACTCACGCAGCTGCGCTGCTGTATATAAATTGCCGTCTACTTCCTTTGTACAGTTATTTAGCGGTTACTTTTTGTTTTACTGTTTTTTTTTTCTAGTTTTTTCACTTTCGCAATATTTTGGTCACAGTAACTTTATAATTTTTTTTTTTTTTTTTTATAGTTTAACTATCTTTTTTTTGTATTATTTTTTTAAATAAAAGTGTCAATATAATTTAAAAAGTTATGGCGTTGTAATAACTGCGTCAAAAAAATTTTATTTAGGCAAATCCCACTTCTGAATTTTAGCAACAATGAAACAACCGTTCTGTTTAACCGACCACTTTATTCTCCCTCTCTCGTCGTTTTAGGGTGACCATCTTGGTCTAAAATAACAAAATTAATAGGCTTGCCATATGTAGTTAAATAAATAGTCTTTAAACTAAACAGTAACATAAAACATATTGCTTACAGACTACTATTTACATATTGCTTACAAACTATAATATATACATATTGCTACAAAGGCACTTTAATTTTTTTAAGTTTTTAAATTAAAAACTAGCACACAATTTGTTATTTAAGTTTTTTGTTTTTCTTCGACAAGAAAAGATAACAGATGATTTGTAACATAAATAATTAAATCAAAAATAAAATTTTCTATCAAATCATAAATAGAATAAATTCTATAGAGTTGTCATCAGAATTTCCACACAAAAACACTGGTTCCCCGAGATGAGTTCAGCAATTAGAATATTATATTAAGAAGCCAAGGCTATAAATTACGATTAAATCTCTTTTTTCCTAATATAAATGATGTATTGTAGTACTTAGCTACAATTCGTTTTCTCTTTTTTTTTTTTGTATATTATAGCATGTTTAAATTGGAGAACTCAAACTCGAGAAACCAGGTTTTAGAGCAGAGCTAGACATTCCTACACAACTGCAAACTCGTCACTTATGTCTATGTATTTGTACATTGAAAAGCTTTTTGCTGTCAAAAGAAAATATGGTTGCGCGGTTGTTCTAAGCTTCTAAAAAAGGTAGTTGCGCAGAGTAAAGATTTTAAAAAAGGTGGTTGAGCAGAATAAAGTTTTTAAAAGTTGCTTTGATACACTTGTAAAATATTAAATATTTTTTAGTGAATGGTAATGTTTATTATTTATAATAATGTTTATTATTTTGAAAAAGAATTAAAAAAAATTATAAAATTATGTAGTACAAATTAATATTTTTGTTTATTTTCAAATACGAATTAATGTTTATTTTTTTTAAAAAAATTTAAAAAAAATTAAAAAAAAATCCATTAAAAATTAATTAATATTTTTGTTCCTTTTAATATACGAATTAATGTTTAGTATTTTGAAAAGAGTTAAGAAAAGTTTAAAATATGTAATTTTTTTGTTCATTTTCAAATACGAATTTATGTTTATTTTTTTAAAAATTCATTCAGGTCATTAATAAAAGGAATCGGATAATGCTCTTTTGCAGTAACTTTATTCAAATTTCAAAAATCTACACACATTCTAAGATCACCTGTCTTTTTCCTTAAAAGTACAATTGGGGAAACAAACTCTGATTCGCTTACTCGTATAATACCTTTGTCTAAATATTCATCCAACAATTTTTGCAATTCAATTTTCTCCACATATGATAATCGCCTCGGACTACAACTAAAAGGTTTTCCATTTTCTAATACCAACTTCATATGACTTTTAATAAACGGTTCTTCAGGACGTTCAGGCTTCAGATAACACGTTTCAAAAATTTTACATAACTTACTTTTTGTTGCAAAGCTTACTTTTTTACAAACATTTAAGTCTGGTTCGTTTGGTTCATCATGATTAATCAGTAAAAGCATTTTCTCAAAATTTTCACTGTCATATCTACTCTCATTTTCAAAACTTTTAACTAAACTTTCTTTTTTTGAACAATTTCCAAATTCTTTTTTCAAATTATTTTTACATTACCTTCATTTTCGTTTACTACAATTTTAACATTACAGGCGTTTTCAAAACTCAAATTGTTATCGTTATCATTGATTTCTTTAAACGTTTCATTTACATTGAAATTCTTATAATTCATATCAAAATTTTCAATTTCATTTTCAATCATTTTTTCATTCTTCTTGCTAGCATTTTTAATCAGACTTTCATTATTTTCATTAAATTTTTCAACATCATTTTCACTCATATTTTCAAAAATATTTTCAACATCTATTCCCTATTCAAGTTCAGAAACAATTTTAAATTTACTCGCCCTTAAAAAATCTCTGCCTAAGACGACATCAAAACTCATAGAAACATCAGCAACAACCATTAAATTCAGTGTAATTCTTCTTTTTTTAAAGTGTACATAGCATAAAATAGAACCAAAAATTTCAAGTTTGCTATTATTAATTCCACAAAAAAACATATCAACTTCAGAAAATTCTTTTAATTTAACTTGACGACTGAGGCAGGATCTTTTAACAAAACTTATTGGGCTTCCCGTATCAATTAATCTCTGTAACCGTAAAATTTGGTTAGCTTTATCATCTATATAATAATTTAAATATACCACATACTCGTTGTCTTCTAGCAAATTTACTGATCCTTTTCGTTTTGGACAAACAGCAGCCTGATGCTCCACACTTCCACAGACGTAACAAGCACCATACTCCCTCCTCTTAGGCTTTCTACACTCAGCAGCAAGATGACCGAAAGAATTACAATTGAAGCATCTCATTTTTGCTGCCTGCTTCTTTGACGTATCTGCAACTGAGTCAATCTGAAACTGCTCCTTTGTCAACCGCTTTTTTAAAGAAATATTTGCAAAAGCTTGCAACAGCTGGACTGTATTTCCAAAACACTGTATTTTGGCCTGCGTACGTAGCTGTTCATCCGGAATGCCTTCAATCAAATAGTCAACAATTTCGCTCTCTTCAACATGAACTTTATTTGCAAGAATGATTTTTTCATTATAATATTCTGCAAAATTTTCGTTGTTTTGCCATTGGCGAGCCTCAAATTTGCGACGAAATACAATTTTGCTATCTTTTGAACCGAATATTTCTCGCATTTGGTTAATTAGAGTGTCCACTGCTTCTGTCAAGAAATTTGGTTTTGAATATAACCACTTCTGCGCTCTTCCTTTAAGTTTTTTTATTAAGAGCGTTCGCAACATGTTTTCATCCAGTCCGTAAACATTAGCAACATTTTTAAACTGTTCTACCCAAACGTCAAACGTCAGCATGTCGCTAAAAAAACCGAACGAATATTTTGAGTTCACAACATCTTCCAAGCACGCAATCGGTCTTTCTCTTGCTCTTTCATTTGTAACTCCTTCTTCAACATTTCTATCTCCTTTGTCATCAATTCTTTTTCTCGTCGCAATAAATTTATTTCTCTTTCATTTAAATTTCGATCTTTTGCAATTTGACTTATTCCATCATTTTCCTTTGTTCTATCATTGTTCACCGTTTCTACTCGTTTGACACTCACTATTTGAAAATCGTTGTTTTTGTTATTATTGTCTTGGCACTCATTCTTATTTCTATCCTTGTCGCTCTCTTTTTCACCCCTATCTTCATGTTCGAATTGGCTTCCATTTGTTTCATCTCCGCCTACTGCACCATCCAGGCACTCATAATCATTTATGGCTTCACTTTGTACAGCATCATTTTCTCCTTCAGCGTCGTCCGCTTTGCCGTCATTGTCGGCCCCTTCGTCGCTGTTTGGACATCCACCGCGCTGCTGTACTGGCAAGTCATTTAAGCGTAGCAACAACGCACTCTTCGTTCCAGCGCTCGGCAATCCCAAATAACGAAGCCACTCACGCAGCTGCGCTGCTGTATATAAATTGCCGTCTACTTCCTTTGTACAGTTATTTAGCGGTTACTTTTTGTTTTACTGTTTTTTTTTTCTAGTTTTTTCACTTTCGCAATATTTTGGTCACAGTAACTTTATAATTTTTTTTTTTTTTTTTTATAGTTTAACTATCTTTTTTTTGTATTATTTTTTTAAATAAAAGTGTCAATATAATTTAAAAAGTTATGGCGTTGTAATAACTGCGTTAAAAAAATTTTATTTAGGCAAATCCCACTTCTGAATTTTAGCAACAATGAAACAACCGTTCTGTTTAACCGACCACTTTATTCTCCCTCTCTCGTCGTTTTAGGGTGACCATCTTGGTCTAAAATAACAAAATTAATAGGCTTGCCATATGTAGTTAAATAAATAGTCTTTAAACTAAACAGTAACATAAAACATATTGCTTACAGACTACTATTTACATATTGCTTACAAACTATAATATATACATATTGCTACAAAGGCACTTTAATTTTTTTAAGTTTTTAAATTAAAAACTAGCACACAATTTGTTATTTAAGTTTTTTGTTTTTCTTCGACAAGAAAAGATAACAGATGATTTGTAACATAAATAATTAAATCAAAAATAAAATTTTCTATCAAATCATAAATAGAATAAATTCTATAGAGTTGTCATCAGAATTTCCACACAAAAACACTGGTTCCCCGAGATGAGTTCAGCAATTAGAATATTATATTAAGAAGCCAAGGCTATAAATTACGATTAAATCTCTTTTTTCCTAATATAAATGATGTATTGTAGTACTTAGCTACAATTCGTTTTCTCTTTTTTTTTTTTGTATATTATAGCATGTTTAAATTGGAGAACTCAAACTCGAGAAACCAGGTTTTAGAGCAGAGCTAGACATTCCTACACAACTGCAAACTCGTCACTTATGTCTATGTATTTGTACATTGAAAAGCTTTTTGCTGTCAAAAGAAAATATGGTTGCGCGGTTGTTCTAAGCTTCTAAAAAAGGTAGTTGCGCAGAGTAAAGATTTTAAAAAAGGTGGTTGAGCAGAATAAAGTTTTTAAAAGTTGCTTTGATACACTTGTAAAATATTAAATATTTTTTAGTGAATGGTAATGTTTATTATTTATAATAATGTTTATTATTTTGAAAAAGAATTAAAAAAAATTATAAAATTATGTAGTACAAATTAATATTTTTGTTTATTTTCAAATACGAATTAATGTTTATTTTTTTTAAAAAAATTTAAAAAAAATTAAAAAAAAATCCATTAAAAATTAATTAATATTTTTGTTCCTTTTAATATACGAATTAATGTTTAGTATTTTGAAAAGAGTTAAGAAAAGTTTAAAATATGTAATTTTTTTGTTCATTTTCAAATACGAATTTATGTTTATTTTTTTAAAAATAGTTAAAAAAAATCAAAAAAATATCCATTAAAAATTAAATAACATTTTTGTTTATTTTCAAATATGAATCAATGTTTATTTTTTAAAAAGAGTTGAAAAAATTAAAAAATATTTAGTCAAAATTAACTAATATTTTTTTAATAATTAACATTATCAACTAAATCATCGAAATTGATTTCACTATGACTACATTTAATTCTAACTAAGTCTACTAAATGTGCATCAATTAAACAGTTTCGGGTTTTTGTTTAAATCAATTTTAATACTGAATACGTAGTTTCGCACAGATACGATATACCAAACATCGAATACAGTTTTTAAATTAAATTTTTTATATTTTTATATTGTGTAATGTCAATAGCTTTCCAAAATTGAACTCCTGTTTCCAATGAATTAAACAGAAGAATAAAACTTACATAAAACTTATTTTGATAGCTCATTTTAAAGGCAATCACTGGTCTCATTGGATAGAAAATTGAATAAGGTACAAAATTAATTTTCAAAAAAAATTTCATTTATTGCGCGAAATTCTGAGAAATGTGCACTTAAAATTGACATTTGGTAGTTTCAATAGATTGATTTCTTCTTCACACGAGCACAGCTCGGTAACTGTTAAGTTGGTGGGGTTTGTTGATATGCCGTTTGAAAGGTGATTTTATTGCCTTTAAAATGAGCTATTAATATAAGTTTTATGTAGGTTAGTTTTTCTGACATAACCTTTCAGCTCCGTAAAAAGTTGCACCCAATTGCGGGACACCCTGTATATATTTTTTTTTTTGGCAAGGTATCGAAGTATGTGCTGTATTAAACCATAAATTGCTTAGGTGAATAAGCATAAGTTTATAATTCCCATACAATTCTCTTTACCCAACCCGCCTTAGGTGACTTACCTATTGTTTTTTTCTCGGTGTACATAACGCTAACGTACTGTTCTCTAAGTAAATGCTACAGTAACCTAACATACGCTACGTTTAGCGTCTATTTTCGTTCCCTTTTCGTTGATGTTAGTTATTGAAAACACTTTTCGTTTCATCGGTTCTCTCCCCCTCCCTCCCCCTCCCTCCCCCTCCTCCCCCTCCAATTCGCTGTATTGATGTATACACGACTAAAGAAATTTCACTTCAAAAATTACTTTAAATTTAATTAATTACAAAGATTTTTAACCCTTGATTTATCTTTAATGATTTTTAAGCACCTTAAACTAAATTTTTTTTTTCTGATATTCACTTACAGAAATTACAAAAATAAAAACTTATTTTCATCTCTTCTCTTTTACTCTCATTGCAGCTCAAATCAAAAAGTCTCACTCACTTGGATGGCCTCGATTCGCTAGTTGCTTGTCATCAAGGACCTGCCACAAAACCTGTCGTAAGTACCATTCAAGTTTGAAATTGGAAAATAGCAAAAATTGATAGTGAAAAAAAAGAATAAAGAAAAGAGGCGTGCTCATTGCATGCAAAAATTAACTGTTTTGTTGAAGAAAGAAACACGCAGCTAACTTGACTTTTTGTCACTTTGGCTTGACTGGAAAAGCAATTTTTGCAAAAATACAAACATTATGCAACCATGTTTGGCCAAGTGAGGTCATCACCGAATACAGGCAAGTTGCACTGCTGCAACTCTGCCTCCCACAGCACGTGCTGCGTCTATCGCACGCTGGCTGCTGACACGCTCGGTTGTGCTCTAATTGAATGTTGTTTGTCTATTTATCAATTTTTATGCTTTTGTCAGTTCAACTTCAATTTGATTTATTACCATTCGTTTTTTCTGCCTTGCTTAGTGGCCATCATCCGTTGTTGGATTTCTTTCTATTGTCTTGATTTTTATTCTATCGAGCAGCTGCTCGGCAGAGTGTTTTTAATTGTTTGCTTAGTTGATTGATTTTTTTTTTCTTTTTTGGTTTTTTTCTCCTCTTTTGTTGCATTCTTTTTCTTGCCTTTTATTATTGTTCTCTGGACTGAAAGGTGGAATTAATTTTTAATTAGATTTGCTGGTTTTCCAGTCGAGTTTTCTAATAACACAAAAAAAAAAACATCAAGCTTATCTACTTATAATTCTTTATCTCTTTTCAACTTTTTTCTCTTTGTATCTCTGTCATACTCTTTTTTTCCAACGATGCGCATACTTTTCAACACTGTAGTTGCCAACGCCTACCTTATCTCAGTCCCACACTACGCCACACCCTTTTCCAAACTCCTATCATGCACCATCACCACCTCAGCACCAATACAATCCTCAGAACCATGCCAGCTCACCGCAGAGCACAAGAACACTTGCCACGCCCCTACGTAGTGCGCGTTCACCGCAATATCACACTAAATCGCCCCCTCAAGCACTATCGCCCACAACGACGACGACCACTAACAGCATCAACACCTGTTGCTACAACAAAATCTATTGTCTACCAGAAGCGGCTGGTGGCAGCGATGGCAACTCCTCCTACATTCCCTCGCTCACCTCCTCACATCCAGTTTATTCAGCGTTATCCTTACAGAGCAACATCGAATCGCCATCAGCAACATCAGCTGCATCGAACGTGCATCAGACGTTGAGCCCACTAAGTGGGGGCAATATTGCTGTCACGCCCACAGGCTCTGCAGGTGCAGGTGCTACGAACTTTTTCCATTTTGTGGGTGCCACGCCCAGCAGTCATAGAAAGAAATCGTCGTATATGCAACGAAAAAAGCCATTGCTAACACGAAGTGAGGTGAGTTGTTGTCGTTGTTGTTGTTGTTGTTGTTGTACGTTGTTGTTGATGTTGTCAAATGAGCGGGTGAAATTGTCACCAAAGATCGAATCATAGCTGGAAATAAAACAAAAAAGCTTTTATAGAAAAATGTGCTCTTAGTGCTCACTCTGTTCTTGGTCTATTTTTGCTCTATTATTTTACTAAAAATGCAACAACATTCAATTATATGTAACTATATACGTATACCTATTTACAGTAAGGTACTAAATTATAAGCACACTCTGCATAATAAAACAAACTGTTATTTGTTCATATTAAGAAAACAGCAAATATTAATTTTATGAATATATCATGAGTGTACAACAAATATATGTAAAAAAAAAATGACAAGGAAAAATTTCTTCATAGGAAAAATTAAAGGAAAAATATAAATAAAAACAGTTTTTACTATACAAAAAGTAAAGGCACAGTCGTTGTTATATCTTAATATATATAAAAAGCACGCACAATGGTCTGCAGCCAATATCGCTCAAACTGTAATTATTTTTAGTGATTATAACAGTTTCTTCGCAAAATGTACTTTCCTGAAAAATGTTCAACCTGAAAGTATGCACAGAAAATTAATTTTATACTTATCAATGACATGCTTGCATACTTTCAGGCTGAACATTTTTCAGAACAGTATGTTGTAAAAGCACTGTAATAATGGCAAAAGATAATTACAGTTTGAGCGTTAATGCTTTCAACCCAACCATCGTAGGACGGGCTTTTATGCTAGTGCATAGGTACATAAAAGTTTAACTAATATTTAGCTGGCAATCTTTTTTGTCTTCTCACTGCCTTAAAGTAGTATTCTAGTGAAGATTTTTGAACAAATCAAAATTTTTTTCATATTTTCATATGTAGTTTTTACATTCAAGAATATGCCCTTGAAAGGATTTTTTGAATTTCCGATTGTTAACGAGTTATAGCCATTTAAGCGGTGCGGCATATGATGCAGTATAACCGAAACTCAAATCTTTAAACGTGTTTTTCTCGAAACTAGTTTTTCCAACACGTTTGTCATGATATCTCAAGTTCTATTGGACCGATTGACTTAAAATACATAAGTTTTTAAATAAAATCTTGTGAATACTATATAATTTGTAGGTATGTGTGTTTGGGGCTTAGTATTAGATTGACAATAAGCCCTGTAGTTCGGCTGGTGGCAGCGTATCCCTTTGGACATGCTATTTCTCAAGCCATTACAGGTATGCCCCTTTCTATACCGCACCGAATTAAGCGAAGGATAGACTCTCAATACTCTCAATTGTTTTGTGAGCATTTTTTCTACCACGCGACAAATTATACAAACAACAATGTGGATTTACAGTAAATTTCTCTTTTGTTTAAGGCAATGAGAGTGTCGCGCCGTATAACGTTACATTTCTTTTCAGCGTTTACAAACTTTCAGTTTTTTCAAGGCTACTGCTTTTGCTTTAATTTGTGCTTGCAAAAAATCAAACAGTCGCAGCATAAGCAGAAGCAGAAAACTAGTTTGCATAGTTTGGAAAGTGCTTCGGCAATCGGCAACTTCGGGAGTCGTTTTGATTGACTGAAACTGTTGGCAAAATCGAAAGTCGAAGTAGCAGCAGTTGTTCAACTTTCATGAATCGAAGCAGCGTAAGTTTTTCAACAGTCGTAGTAGCCTGTTTTGCACTTAAGTTTCTTGCTCACTACTTCTAACTTTTGTTTTATCGTTCACTTTGTATAATTTTTTCAATGTTGTTATGATTATGATATTGAAGAAAACAGTCTGAAAATTCCCAAACCCATAAGGACTTAAGAATTTGCATGTCCCTTGTGAACAGAGAAATCGTAGGCCTACTGAGACAGGAGAATTCTTATGACCATGGTAATGCACGTTGGGTCTGTTCGCCCCTGTCAATGACATCACTGTGTTAAAAGGGCATTGTGAGTAGATAGGCGAAGGGCATGCCCCCTCCACTAAGGGTATGAGAATTTGCATACCAAGTTGTAGGTCCACCGAACTACAAGGAATAAACTATTCTAAAATAAAATTACTTTGTCGATTTCTGAATTTTTTTTTTTTTTTTAATTATTTAATGTAAAAAGTTTTAATGACGATCTTTTTGGGGTTTTTTGTATTTGATGTTCTATTAAGTTTGAGATAAGATGATGCAAATTTTGTTTGTAGAATTAATAACAATGGTATTGCCCAGAGTTTCCGTGATATACTACTTTTTTTAATTTAAGGGCGTTTTTGACTCCTTCTTTGAATATAAGAGGGAGATAATGTTTCCTAATTTGAAAGATCATTAAATTTGCAAGAATTTAATTTTATATACAAAGAAAGGTTCCCAGGTATCATTAACCGATTTGAATGATTTTCGGATATGTTGTAGAGGACAAAAATGTATGGTTGGCATATTATTTTATACGTGTTCAATCGATGATTTAGAGCTTCAAAATAGCCTTTCAAAATCAGCGGAAATTTCGTTTTTTCGCCATAACTTCACTAGTTTTCGTACACATGATGGCATATAATTTTTAGAAATAAATTTTCTTGTTATTTTGTTGTTAAGTATTTTAACAGGTAAAAAGGTTAAGTATTTTACTATATGTTTAATTTAAGCTAATTTTACAAGTTACCTTTTTTAATTTTTTTTTTTTAATTTTTAACTGTTTATATTAAAATTTTCTATATTAAAAATTGCAGTTAATTTCTTAAGAAATAACATTTTTGTTATAGATAAAGACCACATTGTGGGTATCAAAAATTTTGTGTTTTCTCAAACTTTCCGTATGTGCAGATATTTCATTCAAAAAGTTTATATTAAAACGGGTTTCCATACCCCATATGTGTTTCTTACTTGTTTTTCCAAAGTAATGAGAAAAAATCATCCATAATTTAAAGATATGACTTTCGATGCAAATTACTTCACTATTTTTTTAAGCGGCTGTTCCGGGTTGAGGCGTGTTTTTAAAGGCGGCTTTTAAAAGCTGATTATGTGAAACTGCTGCAGATTTTTATAAAAACTTTTTTTATTATTTTAATCAAGTATTCAAGAATACAAAAAAAAAACATATTTTTAAAATTCATGTACATGTAAGCCCACAGGTGGCGTTGCAAATTGAGGTCCAATAACTCCGGTGGGACATATAAATCCATACAGGGTCATCTGACAAAAAAAAAGTTGTAATTAATTTAAAGGCCTAACTCTTGGGATCGCCGTGGCCCGATTTTGATTTTTTCATTCACAAGGAAAAAAATCAATGATTTTGACCATAAAATGTCATAAATTTTCTACAATAAAAAGTATTTATTTTAAATCAAAAATTTTAAAATCAAGATAGGTCTTTATATTTAAATCCTTGATTGGATTTATTTGTTACACCGGAAAAGTAATTTTATTTTCACGTCAATTTGCAACGCCACCTGTGGGCTTACATGTACATGAATTTTAAAAAGAAATAATTTTTGTATTCTTGAATACACGATTAAAATACTAACAAAAAATTTCTATAAATATCTGCAGTAATTTTTTTTATCAGCCTTTAAAAGTCGCCTTTGAAAACACGCCTCAACCCGGAACAGTCGCCTTCATATATTTTACTCAATACTTTTTTATCAAAAAGTTCAATCAAATCACTTTTTTATTATTATTAATTCTATAAAATAATTTTTTGGGTTAGACTATTTTGTAAAAAATTTAAAAAGAACATTTAAAAAAAAAAGACACAGTTTCGATCGTAAGTGTGGACGTTTAAGTGTGGAATTTTGTTTGATATATTTGTTGGTCTTGTTGTCTTTGTTGTTTAAAAATAAATATAATGCAATTTTTGTTTAAAAAATTGAAATAAATATTTCGGAATAATATAAGTGTATTATTTTTCCTGCAGTAAGGAACTTATACATATTTTAAATATAGCTGAAAATTTAAATTTTAACAAACAAAATATATTTTTAATATGTAATATGTATATATAAAATTAGTTCAATAAATAATTCGAATTTAATATATTTTAAAAATAAATTAAGTTTTTAATACCATCACTACCATGCCAGCATCCAAACTCCGTATATGTAAACCATCACAGAAGTAATAAATTTTTTGTATTATTTATCTATTATTAATTGTATTCATTTTGTTGGAGGTTAACAAAAACCATAACAAACTACAAAAACGAAAGAAATATACCTCATCAGCTCTCGCCAGGCGCCTCTGCTTTGCGCGCGCCTTCTCCAATCGGATACACCAAGTGCGGTTAGGGCTTCCTCAGCCTGGTCCATGCATCGGAGACATGGTCTCCCTCGTCGTCGTTGACCAGCGACCCTCGCCTCGAGCACCTTTTTCGCTAGAGCTTCGTCGTCCATACGATGGGCATGACCCAGCCAGAGTAGTCGCTGCACAGTTATACGCCGAACTACGTCAATGTCTTCGTAGAGCTCATACAGCTCGTGGTTCATTCGGATGAGATAGTCATCGCCGACTCGAACAGGACCGACGATTTTGCTAAGAACTTTTCTCTCGAATACCCCCAGAGCGGCTGCGTCAGTTTGCGAAACTACCCATGCCTCAGCGCCATAAAGCAACACAGGTAAAACGAGCGTCTTGTAGAGTGTTAGTTTTGTCGATCGAGAGAGGACTCTGGAACTTAGTTGCTTACTGAGCCCGTAGTAGCACCTATTAGCAATTATTGTTCTTCGCTTTATCTCCAGGCTGATTTCGTTTTTGGTATTAATGGCGGTGCCAAGGTAAACGAACTCCTTGACTACTTCAAAGATATAGCTGCCGGATGAAACGTGGGAGTCTAAACGCCGCGCTCCCTTGTTTGTAGACAGCATATACATTGTTTTGCCCTCATTTATCGTCAAACCCACTTTGGCTGATTCCTTTTCGATAGCGGCGAAAGCAGCGGTAACATCTCTCTTGGTTCTGCCGACAATATCAATATCATCAGCGTACGCAAGGAGCTGGATACCTTTATAGAAAATGGTGCCATTACGATGCACACCGGCCTTTTCGTACGATCCCCTTCATGATGATGTTGAAGAGATCGCAAGACAGTGGATCGCCTTGCCTAAAACCTCTTTCGGTATTGAAGGCTTTGGAGAGGTCATTTCCTACCTTAACGGAGCTGCGTGTGTTGCTCAACGTCATTCTGCAAAGCCTAATCAACTTTGCAGGTATACCGAACTCAGACATTGTTGCGTATAGGCAATCCCTTCTTGGGCTATCGAACGCAGTGTAGTATGCGACGGGTTTCTGAATTTTATTTTTTATTATCCCTATTGCCAACTTCGGCAAGACTGTAAATTAATGGCTATAAAGCCGCTCTGTTTTAGAATAAAGACTTGTCTTTTTCTGGTGAGAAATAAATCTGATTTTATTTGTTATCAATTCAGGTATTTATAATAAAATATAACATTATTTTACTTAACTACTATTTCCATAACTCCTCCTCTTTATTTTGATAATTCATAAAAATAGTTTTGGTTGGCTCAATAGAATTGTCTATTGAGCAACACATTTTATTAGTTTGTTTTCTGTTTTGTTCTGGTCGCATGCAACGAAATATGCTGCGCTTGCACTTACACCGCTATTTGGGTTAGTGTCAAAACGGAAGCAATGTTAATATTTGGTCATGCTAGTTGTGTTGTAACTTAAGTATAACACTGACCCAAAGAACGAAACAGAATTTGTAATTGTTTACTTTTTTGTAAAAGTACCGTGGACATGCTGTGCTGTGCCACTACAGCAGCTTTAAAATCGACAAAGAGATGGTGTAAGTCAATTTCATTTTCGTGGGTTTTCTCCAGGATTTGTCGTATCGTGATAATCTGGTCTATGGTGGACTTTCCAGGTCGAAAGCCACACTGATAAGGTCCAATCAGTGTTTTTCTAATCGGCTTTAATCTTTCACACAGTACGCTTGAGAGAACCTTATATGCGATGGAAATAAGACTGATACCTCTATAACTGGCGCAGATTGTTGGGTCTTCTTTCTTAAGTATAGGGCACAGTACGCTGAGGTTCCAATCGTCGGGCATGCTTTCTGCTAGTCATATTTTGCTGATGAACTGATGCATGCGCCTTATCAATTCATCGCCGCCGGTTTTAAACAATCCAGCTGACAGGGCGTCAGCACCCGCTGCTTTATTGGTTTTGAATCGGGCTAGCAACTCGGATAGCAACTTGGATAGCAACTCGAACCTCTTCATGGCTAGATGGTGATACTTCCACTCCGTCATCGTTGATTGGTGGCACTGAACTGCGCTCTCAATGGGCGGCATTGGTGGAATCGTCGCCAGTAAGTAAATTGGAGAAGTGCTGTCTCCACGATCTCAGTGCACACTCTATATCCGTATTCAGATCTCCATTTTCGTCTCTACAAGTGGATGCTCAGGGCTTGAAACCTTGGGTTAGACGCTTAACCTGTTGATAGAATTTTCGTGCATTCTTCTTGCCCTGGTATACCTCTAGTTCCTCACGCTCAAGCTTTTCCTGCTCTCTTTTCTTGCGTCTGAAAAGGCGCCTCTATTTCTTCCTCTTTTCGCGGTAGTTTTCTCGCACAGCTCGCGTTGCAGCTGACTGCAGCGTTTTTCTATATGCGGCGTTTTTTACTGCAGTCGCGATGCGACACTCCTGATCATACCATTGGTTCCGAGGTTGCGGGCGCCGGAAACCAATGACTTCTTCAGCGGTAGCGCGCATGGGGTGGGATATATGCGCCCAAAGTCCACCGGCGTCGTCGGATCCAGAGGTTGGTTGGTTGAGCTTAACCCATAGTTGAGCGGAGTAGGCCTCGGCAGTTCGTTGTAATTGCAGCTTAGCGACATCTAGTTTTCGTTGCATTCCTGTGCGTATGTTCTTCGCATTGCATAATCGCATGCGGATCTTGGCTGCAACAAGATAATGATCGGAGTCAATGTTGGCCCCCCGAAATGTACGCAAATCTAGAACACTAGAAGCATGCCTTCCGTCGATTACAACATGATCAATTTGGTTTCGCGTTTTTTGATCCGGGGACAACCAGGTGACCTTGTGGATGTCAAGGTGCTTAAATCTGGTGCTACTAACTGCCATGTTTCGCGCCGCGGCGAAGTCGATAAGTCTTAGACCGTTGTTCGTGGAGATCTTATGTAGACTGAACTGACCGAAAGTGGGGCCAAAGATACCTTCCCTTTCGACTTTCGCATAAAAATCGCCGAGGACTATTTTCACGTCATGGACCGGAAGGTGGTCGTATACATCCTCAAGACTAGCGTAGAAATCGTCCTTGACGGCCTTTTCCTTCGAACTTTTCCGAGGAAAAATTTTGCCTTGATACGGATCGTGGTCAATCTTTCGTTCACAGGTGTGAACTGGGAAACAAGAAACTACGAATCCGCATCCGAATTCGCGCCTCTCCGCATGTTAGCTGTAGTAGATATCGCAGTATGCTTGTTTAAAGCAGCCTTGCCCTAACAAAAGAAATATATGTATGCAAATATTTCATACATACGTATTTATAACAACAACCGGGGATATAGACAAAAGTTTTAAAAAAGCGATTTTCGGACTCCTCGTCATTCAAAATGACCAACGAAAAAAGAATTTTAAAAAATATTTCATTAACAGATTTTTTTTTATAATTTTATATATATATAGATAGAAGATTATTAAAATGTAAAAGTTTTCTGTGCTAAATAAAATGAAATGATGAAGTGATGATACGTAGAAGAGGAGATTTGCTAAAACAATTAAATTTTTTTTTTTTGCTCAGTTTCCGAGTTTCTGAATAAGCCTAGAATAAAAACCTTAGAACAAACTTTATATAAGTTCTTGTATAAAGAAAATAATTTCATACGCCTTTTTTCCTTGCATAGACCTTTTATTAAACTTGTTTCAAAGATTGTTCAAGGAAGTTTAAATTCTCCTTCCTATATAAAATCCTTATACAAAACTTTATTTAAGGCAAGGCTAATTTAGATGAACTTGTTATCTGGGATTATGTGTGCCTTTTAAATACCTTTCGTTTGATACCAAATATGTGCATATTTCCATAGAAAATAGAGAAATTATGACAAAATAACGAAAATTCCATGGCTTTTGGAACGCCATTTTGAATCCCTAAACAATAGATTGAGCACGTATAAAAATATATGTTAACCTAAGGTTTTTGTCCTCTATCACATATTCGAAAATCATTCAAATCGGTGAGCGACACCTGGGGACCTTTCCTTTTCATATTCATAGTAAATATTATGGTAGCGACTATCAACGTGTACCACATCAAGAAAAATGTGGATAACCTACAATATAGGCAGAACCCAAGATATGTTATCTAGATCCCGAACCGACATAGCTAGGATCACAGCGGCCATAATGGGATCAAACCGGGGCACTGGTGCATTGAAGTGTTGGCTGAAGAAATAAGAATTCCTTTCAACACCTATTCTCGTAGCTGCGATGACTTAAATTAAAAAAAAATACTAACACACTTCGTATGCACTTGCCCTGCGCTAGCCAGATCTAGATTGAGCGTGCTAGTTAAGCCATTTTTCGGTAACCTAGATGAACTCTTGGCAGTGAAATTTTGCAACTAATGACATTTATTAACCGCACTGGTTGGTTATAAATATGGTATAATGAGAGAAGGTATATGTATTTCGGAGAGGCAGACTGCCGTAACTGTCACAACGTGTTTGACATCTCATAGAAAATCTGAAAGCGATGCGAAAGCTTTAATTGGAAAAATGTAAACAAAAAAGAGGTATTTGTAGTGGTTTTGACAATTTTGTCTTTGAGAAAGAGAGCGCAGTCCGAAATGCATCTATCTTCTTTTATTCTACCATGGTTATAAAGCCAAACACAAACCTTCTCGTGCGCAACGTACCCAACATACAGTAACAGGAGGTTATGGTATCAAAACGGCCCATCAGAGCTAATTAGATACTACTTGTGGTATTATCACCATTCAAACCATCCAACCAACCAACCGTGGGTGCGACGATCACAGGTTATTGTTAAATATTTCCAGCACAATCATAATATTGTGTGAACTCGTATCTCAATTGGATGGATGACTCAATTGGATGGCAATTTAATAATAATAAAACAGATATTTATCTTCACTCATAAACCAACCATTTATTCCGCTCAGCTATTGAAGTAACATTTGGCGCCGAGTTAATTGTGAAACCACTTTCTGTTTCAGCGTTTCGTTGTAGGAACATGATAACTACAATAATTTTTCCAATCATACTATTATTCTCTCAGAACATGATTGTGATAAACATATTTTTTCTTGCTTGCAGTCAGTTATAAAAAAGATAGATTTTTTTTCAATAACAATTAGGAACCATCGATTAAGTTAAATTATTAAAAACGATTTGTTTTTAAAAAATATTGAAAACATTTGTTTTTAAAAAATATTGAAAACATTCAAATTTGTTGCCTAAAATCAAGGGCATGCTTAGCCTTATTTTTTTACTTTAATTATGTTTTTCCCCCCTCGCGTTCTTGAAAGTGTTTCTTAAACAAGTTTAACCCAGTTCAACTTAATTAAGTGTTTAACTACTGTTCACAATTTTCTCGAAAATGTGATAATATTTGCTGATTAACACCTAAGATTGCTTAATGAATAGCTTTAGAAATACAACCGCGTACTTCAGTCACTTTTTGCCAGCACATTTTGTTTATTTTTATTTAACGCTTCTTCTGTCAGCAAAATTAAAAAAAAAACACGTGAAGCGAGAAAACTCATTATCGTAAACCAGCATCTTTAAACCATCTTGTGACTGTAAATAAAATAGAAGAGAATAAAAACTAGCATGGAATGGATCTTTGACAGGGTAGAAGCTATAACACCCCTCCGCGGCCGTATTAAGTATATTCGAAATGTTTAGCAGTCTATAAAATGTTTGTGTATAATCTGCAAAAAATTTTCAATTTAGTGGAACATGGAGTAGCTCACTACTAGGGCGTAGGCAGGGAAGAAGGGGGCAATTTTCCTCCCCCAAAATCTGAGATATTTTATTAAATCTATGGCTTTGTAAGTTGTCTCCACATGTGATCATTTTTTAATGTGTGGTTTTACATTTTTCTCTGAAACTAGAGCTGTAAAATCCAAAAGCAAATCAATATTTTTAAAGCGATATTAAATAAGTTTGTCCAAGCTTGTTAGTAGGTATCTAATATTTTCTGGAAATTCATACGGTTCAAACGGAAAGTTAAATACTTAGATATTTACATGGAGTAGATACCCAGCAGTTCGGCTCACCAGTGACGAATGAGTGGGGGCTCACTAGCTATTGGTAACCACCACAATGTACATATTTCCCTCATGAATTTAACACGGAGATATCATTGCCGGTAATAGGTCTGTTCGCGTACCCAAAAGATTTTAACAATTTGTACAAATTTTACAAATTGTTAAAAGAAATCCTTTCGTTTACCCAAAAAACTTGCAAGTGAGAAAGAAAATAAGAGAGTACGATTTTTCTCTTCAGTCCAGTTTTGAAAAGTTTTTGCTGGCTGATTTTCTAACTGCAAGAATTTTCATGAAATAAAAAAAAAACAGATGTCTAAAACAGATGTTTTAATTGTAAAAAATAAATAAAAAATGGGTAAGCAAATAAAATTATTATTTTTTTAAAATATTATTGTCATGCGCAAAATTCAAAATATAATATGTTGAATTTGTCATGCGCAAAATTTTGTAGCAGAAAGTAGTAATTTTTTTTTTTTTTTTTTGTTTTTTTCTTTTCAGCTTTCTGACAGTTCGACATGTATTGCAAATTTTAACAAATTTCCTGTTCGGGTACTTTTTTAGATTTTCATTGTATTGTGAGAGAATTTTTTTCTTACTCTCAAAAAATTGTTACTGGCAAGTTTTTACTGTAAAAGTACGCGAACAGACCTAATGCTACCTATGTTTCGTACTTGAACAATTACTTCAATAAATGTCTTCCCTTCCGGTTAAGAATCCAACATCACCGAACGTGTTTCATTTTAACTGCGCTATATAAACTTATATTATAAAAGATTCTCTTACTCTCTGCATTGCCATTCACTAGCTATTTTATAAGTTACTGATCACGTTACGAGAAAAATAAAACTAATGTATTTCATTACCTACTGCATTACTTCGGGTACTTGAATTTACTAGCTACCATTCATGTAGGAAATCATGACCGTTGAAGGAATAATTTTGATTTCCAGTACTGGAGGGTAATATGGTATGAACATTTTGATTTTATTTTTCGTTATATAAAAATAAAAACAAGCTTTTTAAAGCGGAGCTTTTTTCATACCGTTTGTATTGGAGGTTTCAGTATTGGTAGTAACTGAATAAATCTAAGAATGGCTTATATTGAACTGCTTCAAAATATTCTCCACTCCCGTTTTTTCGGCACATGATCGGATCACACAAAAAAAAGCTACAAATTTAAAATACCTAAAACAAAACAGGCGAAATGTTAACCCGATCGGCTATTGGCAATGGCACGTGAATAGTAGCAAACTTTTCATTAAAAACTACGGCCAGAGTGACATTTCAAGCTCACGACAGCTGCCATAAGGTTAGCAGTCGGCGCCATCTATCTGTGAGTTGGAGCAAGGTTAGGTTTGGTTAGTATGGTTGAGACGGGCTGCCCGTCTCGCGCACTTAGGCCAATATAGGCCACTTGTGATACCATATAATCTCCTTTAACTTGGTGTTATAAGAGTCCTGTCTCCGTTGAACCATCTCGTGGATTTAATGAATCTGTTGATTTTCTTTGGACCTATCTTGGAGATTGAAGCAAGAGAGTGAAAGAAGGGTTCGGCTGAGGGTATTTAGTCTCCTTCTACTTAGAGCGGGGCAGTGGTAGAGAAAGTATTGTATGGTTTCCTCCTCTTCATCATCTCTGCAGCTTCTGCAGAACTCGTTGGCTTCACAGCCTAGACGAAGAGCATGAGCTCCTATCAAGCAGTGTCCGGTGAGTAACCCTACCAGAAACAGAGAGATTCGGTCTTTCGAGCTCCAGTAGGGAGGAGGTGCGATTGCTGTCGTAGGAAGACCAGGTAAGTCTGGCTGTAGCACAGGTGACCAGGTTATTCCACCGCTCATTAGACTGGCGCAGCGTATTTTGCCTGCACTGGAGTTTAAAGGATAGTGGCGGTTGTAACCCCTTCTAGCCAGTTCATCAGCTTTACAATTGTCTTCTATGTCTCGATGCCCAGGCACCCATACAAGGTGGATCCTGAATTGCTCAGCCATCTCTTTGAGATTTAAAGTTTTGGGTATAAGAGCATAATGCTTTTAGCGTCGCTTGACTGTCCGAAAAAATATATATAGCTTTACCTGAGGTACTCAGCTGATTGATGTGATGAATGTGCTGCTTCATTGATGGCTAAGGCCTCCGCTTGGTAGACGCTGCAGTGATCGGGTAGCCGGAAGGAGGTCTCAATCCCCAGGTCCGGGGAAAAGACTCCCCCATCCACTCGCCCTTCGAGCTTAGAGCCGTCAGTAAATATGTTTATGGCCCCTTCCATATAGTGAGGCCTGCTTTCCCATTCCTGTCGTATAGGAATGCAGACATTGTATTTTTTATCAAAAATTACCTGTGGTGTGTAGCAGAGAACTGCAAAACTCACTTTTTGATTGATTAAATCATTCACTGGAATTCTTACTGAAATCAACTCATTCAACAAAGTTCAGCGTTTAATAAAATCAATACAATACTGGCGAACGCGTCTTTTGTGTCAGTTTGAGTTCGTCTGATCGAACGTTGAATAAAATAAAATTATGCTGCTGAAGGCGTCGTTTGTGTGAGCTGATTGACGGATTAAATTCACAGGTTTGAGTATTGGTGTTGAAGTGTTTACGGATTTGTGTTTCATAAATGAGGAATCAAAGGAATAGTGAAATTTAGTTGTATGCAGTCAATCGTAATAAAAACTTCACCCTTCTTCTCTTGTTCTCACTTTCTCTTTCTATCTCTCTGTCTGCACTCGAAAAACTCATACGTGTTGATTTTTGCTTTTTGCGTTTCATTCTTGATGATAATAATCGTTTTTGAGCCCAACGAACAAGCATGAAATATGTATCCGAAGACGACCGTAGATTAAAATCACAGAGACAACACGAAGCACACGGTTTGATTGAATTTAACTCAACAGCGAGTGTGTGCATTCGAGTAAGTCTGATCGATTGAACGCAGAGGCATGATTTTTACAGTGTTGATTACGTATGAATATTGTTATGTGAGTTTTGCAGTTCTCTGGTGTGTAGTAGTCTGTGTTGGAAGGAATAGTGGCCGAAGCCAGTATCTCTGTGTGTCCGTTACCATCTCCGAACCAGGATCCAGACTCCCTTAGACGCAAGAGTTGGAGCAAACAATTAAAAAAAAGCACCGCCAGTTTGGACTTTTTAATTAATCCAACTGTTTTCATGGATAAATGCGCTCAAGAAATGAGTTTATATTCTGAACAAAAAAATAAAACTATTATGCGATGTTTGAAAGTATTTGATTTTTTTCATTAAAACCTTGTATGCTGTAGGCAGAGCTGTAAATTCTGCATTCATACTCGGAATGTTAAGTACAACAGCATAACGACAAAAGAATTCATTCAATGAATCCACAAATGATTCATAAATAAAAATTACAATTCACATTTAATTTAAAAAAAAAATTCAATAATTATTCATTCATAATGTTATTCAGAATAATGAATCCATTTTTTATTAGTATGAATGCTACTCACAAAGAATTTCAAGAATTCTCAACAATTCTTTTTTAATTCTTTTTTTTTTAATTTTTTTATTCACTATTCATTTGTTATTCATTATTCCTTTTTTATTCATTATTCGTTTTTTTTTTCATTATTCATTATTTATTGTTTATTCATTTACACCGAAGCCATGCATAAAAAATTAATTAAAATTGAATTATTAATTAAAAATGAAAGATGAATAAAAAAATAATAATAAATATCAAATGAATACTGAATAACAAATGAATAATGGATAAAAAGTTAAATAAGAATAATTGAAAATTCTGAAATTCTTTGTAATTTGCATTCTTTGTTAATAGCATTCATATGAATAAAAAGATCGATTCATTATTCTGAAAAAAAAACTAATAATTGAAATAAATAATTATTCAATATCTTAAAATTGAATGTGATTAAAAATTAATTTGTGAACCAATTTTGCATTCATTGAATGGATTCTTATTTCGTTATTCCTGGTTCCCTTTTATGTAAATTAAATCAAATTAAATGCATTCGTTTACAGCTCTGGCTGTAGGAACAAAGATTTTTTTTTCGATACCATATTTAAATTTGAATTTAACCTGAATTCAATAAATATACTGTTACGTTTTTTAATTTATTTTAAACTTCTATTAAATCCAACAATGTGTAGCAATAATAATGACTTTAAAAAAAAAGAGATATTAAAAAACATGCCTAAAAGACATGGAGATTTATTTAAAAAATTTATATACAAAACTACGTTTTAAAATAATCATTAAATAGTTGCCAGATTATGGATATACAACAGTACATTTATTTGATATCATGGCTTGCGTTTGTTTGATACAGGCCCGTAGACAAGGGTCAGAAAGTATAAGGAAATAACACAAATGAAACTTTAAATTCAAAATGTGATTTTTTTTTTTAGATAAACTCTGATAATGATATTAATTTTCTTGAAAACTTCACTTAATTCTTGAAAACTTTTTTTGGCCAAGTGAAAGATTAACTTTGCTTATAAGAGTCATAATCATTATACTGGAATTCATCTCCAAGTTTGTATATTAAAAAAGCAGTTTCAATGCTCAAAAAGTCCCTGATATCCAGTAAAATATATTTATGAAATTATCCCTAGAACGAATATAATTTTGTGAATTGAAGAAAATTAGCTTTACATTTATGCCTTTATGCCTTATCTACCCAGCAAATCATAGTTAACGACTGTGTCGAAATTCCAACTAAGTCGTAACTATTTCGAGCTGTCTTAAAGAAATCGTTACAATTTTGTTACGCAATTATCGGAACAGTTTCACTTTTTATACGAATTTATAAAAAATTTTGTTATGCGACTGTTTGTACGACATATTAAAATGCTAACAGAGTAAAATTTCCTTCCTATCGAACTGTCTGATCGAAATCGTAACATTTTCGTAACAATTTCGTTAAGACTCGTTACGAAATCATTAGGATATTTCGTTACAAAGCCGAAAAGTTACAAATCGGAATAATTTCGAAATATTCTAAACGAAATTGTAACAAACATTTCGCAATCTTTCCAATTTCGGAATCCGATTTCGTTACGAAATCATAAAGACACATCGTAAAACAGCTTCACCAGGTGATCTTATTAAAAAATGTTTGCATTTGTAATAGCTGATTTTAATTTTGATTTTAATAAACTGCAAAAAATACCTATTTTTAACGTTCACACTAATATTGTTGAATTAGTAAATTTTTGTCACACACATTTTTACTTTTTGTGCTAATTTTCGGAATAATACTTTTTAAAAGAAATTAAAAATTCTCAATTTGAACCATTTTTCAACATAGGCAAAAACCATAAAACTTAGTACTCAAAATTGATTTGTAAAAAAAAAATTAAATAAACTCGTCTCATCTCTCTTATGGCCATTTAAAAACAGGCATATTCAGTCTTAAAAGAAAACGGATTTGCTTAAAAATGTTCATAAATTTTCTTTCAGCTATTACTGGTATCTACTTATAGATTTTTTATCAAAACCTCCCCCTTCCCCCCTCCCCCCCCCCTAAGGTTAATCCTGGCTACGGGCCTGGTTTGATGTACATAAATTGATAATCTTTCTCTCATTTATATAAATTACCTATAAAAACATAAGACACCATTTTGAACTATTTTCATTGACTCGTAACAGTACGTTAAAAAAGTCCATAGGATGACACATAGATGGCGTTACTAGATTTTTTCCATATGATTTTTATTTAGTACCAACCTTCAAACGATACGTATAAAAATTTGACAAGAATCTGACAATTGATTCGTGAGTTAACGCATTGTGCAAGTGTGCAACTATTGTTATTGAAAAAATAAAAAAATGAAAAAAAGTGAATTTCGAGTTTTGATAAAGCATTGCTTTTTGATGAAAAAAAATACAGCGGAAACCAAACAATGGCTTGATGAACATTATTCGGACTCTGCTCTTTCGAGACAAATGGTAAAAAAGTGGATTGCTGAATTTAAACGTGGTCGTACCAGCACAAATGATGCAGAGCGCAGTGGACGCTCAAATCAGACTGTTATTCCACAAAACATCAAAAAAATCCACAAATTGGTTATGAACGATCGCAAATTGAAGGTGCAAGAGCTTGCTGATATTGTAAAGATATCAGATGGTAGTGTTTTTACCATTTTACATGAATATTTGGGTATGCGAAAGCTCTGTGCAAAGTGGGTGCCGCGTGAGCTCACAGTCGACCAAAAATTACAACGAACTGATGTTTCAGAGGAGTGTTTGGCGCTATTAAGCCGCAATAAAATCGAATTCTATCGTCGATATGTGACAATGAATGAAACATGGCTTCACTATTATACACCAGAATCCAAAAGACAGTCAGCTGAGTGGACAGCAGTCGACGAACCGAATCCAAAGTGAGCAAAAACCCAACAGTCGGGGATGACGTCTGTATTTTGGGACGCGAAAGGAATAATATTCATCGACTATCTCCAAAAAGGAACCACCATCAAGAGCAACTATTACTGTGCACTTTTGGTTCGATTGAAGGCTGAAATCGCCAAGAAACGGCCACATTTGCAAAAGAAAAAAGTGTTCTTTCACTAAGACAATGCACCGTGTCAAAAATCGATGAAAACGATGGCAAAATTGAATGTATTGGGCTTCGAATTGCTTACCCACCTACCGTATTCTCCAGATTTAGCCCCCAGCGACTTTTTCCTGTTTTCAGATCTCAAGATAATGCTTGCTGGAAAGAAATTCAAGTCCAACTCGCTGAAACTGAGGCCTATTTTGACGAGAAAGGATTTAATTTTCAATTTAATTTTTAGGCTTAATTTTTCTAATAAATATTTACGGTTAGGATTAATGGTCCATCAGAAATTTGAAGCATTTATCGAAAAAAATTTGATCAAACGCCAATGTACAAAAAAAAATCGGTTTTGAGTTTTTAATTGCTATGATGCATTTTGCATCATATTGCATATGATCCGTCAAAACAAGAAAATCCAACTTTAGCTTTAGAACAAATCATAAAATTCGATGCCAAAACCACCAATGTAATTTTTTGATTTTTTTTTATGGCAAAAACGCCAATGTGCACATTTTCTCTTATAAAAATTTACAAAAATTAGTGAACAAGCTTTTTTTTAATTTTTTTTTTTAAGAATACTTTCAGAATAATTTATTCCATCAAAGTGAAAGGAAATCAGTGCCTCCTTTGTAGCGGCTAATAATAATACACTTTTCAATCAAACATGGTACATTTTCAGGGTTTAAAAATTTCCCTCAAATCTAAATCGAGACTATTTGCCAATTTATCAGAATGCATTTTTCTCACTTTTCTGCAAAAATAGAAAAAATTATCACTGATTCATCTCATCTGTCACAAGCTCACTTTTAGTGAAAAAATGTGCACATTGGCGTCTTTGATATGAAGAAAATTAACGATACTGAAAATGTTCTGCAAGCGACTTTGTTAAAACTTTGGTTATGATGATAATTGCTAAATTATTTATGCCGTTTGTTTAATATTTCAAGACATTTGTTTAATTTTTATCAATTTTTAAGAGATTTAACGTTTCAATTACTCATTTTCAAACTGAATCTTTGTGTCCAAGGACGGACGGACACACGCAAATCGACTGTGGTCTTGATGCTTATCAGAAATATATATATACTTTTCTATATTTGCCCCGCCTCCTTATTGGCGTTATAAACGGAATGACAAAGTTAATAAACCCATTACGCAGTACGCGTTGGGGTATAAAATCCCACCAACTACCCTCCCTGGAGTATATCGTAGCTGCGCCCATGGGTATGAATCTTAACTTTGTTCATTATTTAATATTAAATTGAAAAGTTTTTTTATTCAAATAAAATTATCCACACAAATTGTTAATTCTATGGAACTGCGAACTGCGCTCCTCTCGAGTGTCCAACGATACTTCATAATTTATCAGTTATAAAAAAAAAAAAAAAAAAACTAATTACCTAGAACTGCACAATGCTGATACATCTTCTCAGAGGTCTACTTTCAAAACAAAACTTGTAAAATGCTAAGTATGCAAAAGCTGTAATTTTTTTCTATGCAACAGAAAAGTTTTACACTTGAGTATGCTCAAGAAGATGAGTGCAAAAATTGCTCACTTCTTAGCTTTTCGCTGTACTTAAATTTAAGAAGTAGCCAAGATGGTCTGCTGTTGTCCTTAGTGCTTCACTCTTATCATAACAATGCAGACATTTAATGCAACATAATTTGCAATAGCAAGCAACAAGATATTGCTGTTGTTGTTGTTGTTGTTGTTGTGATTGTTGGTGCTGTATATAATTTATAAAAGAAAAAAAAAATTCGAATGGCTTCTCGAAGGTGTTACTTTCGTGTAAAACGAACAGCTACAAAATTAAGAACATCCTTCAAGTGCAGCGATGCCCAGCGCTTATCTCTTTCCGCTCTTTACAACAACTTCACTATTTTGATGATTATTGTTATTCAACGAATTCAGTTTGTAGCTTTACCATTGCTTCTTATTGCTTTGTTGCTGTATTAACGCACATCGATCATTACTATCTCGCCCTACACTCTCAAAAAAAACATTGTTTATTTTAACAAAAAAAAAAATAACAATAATCTTAATTAAAACGGCAAAAACAATGGGCAATTGTGTATTTTTTCTAAGAAGTTAACATCGATATTGTAAAATTGTCGAAATGAAACTTTGATGATTAAAAAGATAGTTGACATTTATAAATATTAAAATTTCAAAAATGAAATGTCAAAAATTAGACGTCAAAAATGTATATATAGTCACTCACAAAAGTATTTGGAATTTGGTATTATTTTTTTTAAGCTCCAAAAAATAAGCAGAAAAAAAATGTTAACTCAAATGAGTTTGGTATCAATTTATTCCTTAGTTTGTTTTCAAGAAAATAATAATAACAACATAGCATTTTTCTTATAATAACAATAACAAAATGTAATATAAACTCAAATTGAGAGAATTTCATCTGATATAAGTACTTGGAATCTGCTAGTTTAGTGATCATAACGGTAAATCTATGTCTATATCTATCTATACTATTATATAAAATTAAAGCGCAAATTTTTGTTTCCAGCTTAACTGCAAAAGTACTGTGCCGATTTTTATGAAATAAATTTTAAAATGTCATATTTGTGCTACAGCACAGTATAGGGGTTTTTTTCTTTTCGAAATTTTATTATTTCGAAGCATTTTTATTTAAAGCGTCAAGATTTTTAAGAAATCATCCTTGATGCCCAGCGTTGCTTGGTCGTTTTCTTTTCACGCGTTTGTGTTGCGAGAGTTTCTATTAACTTCATATTGCACCCTAATTTTTTTTTTATGTTCAACTAGCACAGCACAACAAGAAAAAGACAGACATGCCTCGAGCAAGGTAAAAAGTCAGGTACATATACATGTTGTGCTGCACTGCAAAACAAAACAAAACGTATGAAGAAATGTGTGTACTACGCTTAGCATGTGTTGTCTTAGGTTGCGAACATAGTGAACGCCGGTTCAGACAGGCAAGCAGATCAGATCACATTTTCACATTGGAGCAATAAAGAAATCAAGTCATGCATCTCTTTCGCTCTAATGTGTTTTCTGATCTGATCTGCCTGCCTGTCTGAACTGGTGTTCTCAATGTTCGCAACCTTAGGCGGGTTTAGGCATAGTGAACGCTTATGCCGAAGCATATTTGCGCTTTCGCCTTAAGTAGCTTTTTTGAGCTTATTGTGAATCTTATTGTGTTCATAGTCAGCGCTTATTGCTTGTATATTCAAGTATCTTATTGAGCTTGCGCATTATCGACTTATCGTATCGTACTTATATCTTATTTTACGAATTTAATAAAAAATTTGAAGAGTGTGGAGAAAAAAAATTAAGAAAGAATTAAATAGCGATAAAAGTTTATTTTGTGATTAACTTCTCACACAAAATGATGATTAATTACGAATGCTCAAAACAATTTCAAATAATGGATACAAAATCGACCACACAAGTACAGAAACTGTAAGAGCGAGCAAGATAGAGATGTAAACGCTAAAAACCAATTAGCAAGTAGCTTTAAGTTCGGAATAAGCTTGCACTGTGAACACTTTCTGCTTTTTTTATGTGATTAAACCTGTAGCCTTGTTCATCTTCAACAATAGTTTTCGGCAAGTGTTCACTGTAAACGCGCTCTTAAGGCAATTTATTCACTAACCACTTTTAGCGTGCTTAAAATTGTTTTGTATTGAGTTTTTGTGCTCTATCTCTCTCCACACTCATTCAAAGAGAAACAAAAACGTGTTAGCGCTCTTGGTAAAGAAAAAACGTGCGTGGCGAAACTGCGGTCTACTGTGGCCTGCTAGTATCGTATATTATCAAGATTTAGTTTGCGTTTATTGCACAGAAATTAAAAACGTTTTTGCAGTATTTGTAAAAAGTGTTCATTCTTATTTATTAAAAATACTTATATGATTAAAAAACAGAGAAAAATCAACAAAAACTACTCGTTTAAAATGAAAAAGTATCTTTACAATACGTAATGATGCAAAACCTTAAAGAAGATTTCTGTATGTATACACAAAAACATTTCAACCATTCACAGCATTTTAACACAGATTACTAACGTTCTTAATCGCTTATAATTAGGAAATTTAAACAACATCCATAAAAATCTGCTGTACAAATTAAGAGAGAAGTTGCTGAATATAGTAGAGTTATTCTTAAGGATGAAACAGTGAGTAGAGTGTTCAGGGGTGTACCGAGACCATGTTGATAGGGAGAATAGTTAGGTATTTTGGCCAACTGAATACCCTTAAGTCTCGACTTTATTTAATACAACAAAATCGAATAAATCGAAGTTACTTATCCGTTCGACCAATATACGAGGTTGGTCCCAGAAGTACCTGGCCTGAGGTATAGATAGCGGTTGTTGCTCAACGTTGTTGCCTTACTATACCGAGAAAAAAGCTTATGTCAATGCTTATGTATATGCTTAGTTTTCAGCCACCCAAGTACTTTATCAAAACGCCTAAGTTTTACATGTTGACTTGCCAATGTTTTATTGAGTAATAAGTTAACCAAGTATTTGGTTATTTTTTATACACTACTTTAAAACAAAAATTGAATTTCAAAAATATAACTTTTTTTGGGTTCTGGTTTTTTTATTTTCCTTTTTTTGAAGCTGCCTCCTCTCGTTCTGTGATTTACTTGACTGAAATCGGCAACAACACAAATTTTTCTTTTATTAACACCTTTTTTTTCTTAGAAATTATTGACTTCTCGGCTTTTCTTGCTGATTGACGTCTATTATAACAAGAACATTGAATTAAATTATATTAAATATCGAATACAAAATTTTTACCTACGCATGCCGTTGAGATTCGAACCCACTCCAACCGATACCACTGTGTATGAAGTTACTACACTACGCATTGAGCCAAACGCCTTTGTTACGCTGACTGATTTATTCAATATTAATTACAACTGAAGCTATGCTGCAACTAACAGCAGAATACTGCGGCATACTGCATCTGTTATACAGCATCTGTTAATATCTGTAAATCAAAGATTTTTTTTTGGCAGGTTATCGAAGTATGTGCTTTCAAAGCAATGTATTAAACAATAAATTGCTTAGGTGAATAAACGTAGCTGCAGTTATGTCAGCAAACAGCAGCAAGCCTGCTTGGATCAGTGGGTGGAGCGATGGACTGGCACCAAAATATCTAGGGTTCGATTCCGCACAGTGAGCAAAGGAATCTTTTTTTCTTTTTTTCCTTTCTTTTTGGTGATGAAATGTAATAAAATTTACTGGTGTGAATATTAACGTGTTTTTTAATTTACTTTATGTTATTTTCGAATTTAAAAGTGGTTTTATTACAAAAAAAACAAAAATTATCAAATCTATCCTTCTCTCGTGTGTCTAATGACGCAGCTGTGTTTTTTTTTTTGCAGAAAATAGCTCAAAACTATCCTTAAGCCATCCATGCTAGGTGAATCAAATATTTTTTTTTTTTTGGCAAGGTATCGAAGTATGTGCGTTCAAATCAATGTATTTTAAAATAAATAGCTTAGGTGAATAAGCATAAGTTTATAAATCCCATACAATTCTCTCCACCCAAGCCGACTTAGGTGATTTACCTATTGTTTTTTTCTCGGTGTATGGTAGAAAGAACGAACCTTATAAAGCTTAAGTTCCAAGTTCAAAGATGCTAAGTTTTTTGGGTGGCAGTAAAATATTGTAAGTAAAATATTGGGTGGCAGAGTTTAAACGAAGCCGTACGAGCTGCCAAGACGAACATCGCAGTAGCCGACCAAATGAGGTGACCACGCCAGAAATGGTATAGAAAACTCACAAAATGGTATTAGATGACCGTCCGTAGGCATTTCAAAAAGTGCTGTACATCGCATATTGACTGAAAGTTTGGAAATGAGAAAGCTGTGCTCAAAATGCGTAGAAATGCCACGTTTGAACACATTGGTTCAAAAACAGCGTCGTGAGGATGTTCCAATCGATTGTTTTGCGATTTTCCACAGCAATAAAGTCGAGTTTTTGTTCCGATCCATTGCCATGGATGAAATATGGGTCCATCACTTCACACGTGAGACAAAGGAACAGTCAAAACAATGGACTGAAAGGGGAGAATCGGCTCCAAAAAAAACCGCAGACAGTTCCATCTGCAGGCAAGGTCATGGCGTCAGTTAGTTGGGATGCGCGTGGGATAAATTTCATTGATTATCTTCAAAAAGTTAAAACATCAACGGCGAGTATTACGCGAACTTATTGCAGAGTTTGAGTGATGAAATCAAGAAAAAACGGCCGCATTTGGCGAAAGAGGAAGTTTTTTTTTTCATTAAGACAATGCACCAGTTCACACATCCACTATGGCGGTGGCCAAAATCAATGAATTAAAGTTCGAATTGCTTGCTCACGCACCCTACTCGCCAGACTTAGCGCCCTCGGACTATTTTCTTTTTCCAAACTTGAAAAAAGGGCTCGGTGATAAAAGATTTGCCAACAATGAAGACGTGGAATCTACGGTTGATGGCTATTTTGAGGCTCTCAATGGTTCTCATTTTAAACAGGGTATTGCAGCTATTGAATATCGCCGGGAAAAGTGTATCGAGCTGAAAGGAGACTATGTTGAAAAATAAAACTATTTGTACCCACATTTAACATATTGTGTTTTTTTTTTTTTGTTAGGTCGGGTCTTAGTCTTTGGGACCACCATCGTAAATCTTAGTCAGTTGCCGTATCGTTCCATCTTTAAATTAAAAGAAAATAATAGTATTTCAGCAATATCGAATCAATATTTCAAAATTTATTTATGTTTTTTGTTTAAATAATTTCTTAGTTTCTATATGAGGAAAAATAAACAGGGCTCTATTATTTCTTTAGCTTTTTTTCTTTAAAATGTTTTAATTAATAACAATGCAAATAATGTATAATTTTAGTAATTGGATTTATTTGGATAACTTGGGATTTATTCATTTTTGCTGGGGGGAAAAGAAATTTTCTGTGCGAATTGAAGTTGACGATTTTGAATTCATACATTGTAGTTTGATATTTTGTAGTTTAATCAAATGTGCTTTAAAAACTACACACAGTACCAGTGGCGTAGATAAGGGGGAGTCCGTGGGTCCGGACCCCCCAGAGCCATGTAAGCCATTACCAAATATCTCACGAATCCACATGAATATGTATTGCAAAGAATTCTTCTTTTCTTCGAGAAAGTTCTCAAAATTTGATTTAGTTCAGTGCTCAATTCTTCTAAATTGGTCAACAACAACAGTATAGATAGTGACATGTATAGTAGTTAAGTTAAATTTTCTACTAAATTTCAAAAGTGTTTCTGAACCATGCACGTGGTAGAAATTATGAAAGGTGGTGGTAAGAGAATAATGAACCACGGAATTTCAGTTTAATTCCATTGGATTTTCATATTCCTTTCATACTTACTGCCATTTTTTTCTTGGCATAGGGGCATCGCTCTTTTTGTACGTTCGGATGTAGCATATCAGTGCCTGCGGAGCATGGACATGACTGATCCAGAGTTTAGCTATACGTGGGTTAGGTTCAGGGTCCGTTCGTATTTGCTACACTTTTGTTTCGTGTATAGAAGCCCGAATTTAGGGAGGGAGCCCACTTTTAACAAACTGGACTCTCTCCCTCATTCGTTAACGCACATTTTGGGGTTGCTCCCTGATAGCGAAATCGTTGTAGCCGGCGATTTCAATGTCCACAACTTGGCTTGGTTATGTCACTCGAGCCATATAACACCTGAGGTTCAATATGTTGAGCTTTTTGCTGAATCGAACCAATTGATTCAACTAGTGAAAGAACCAACTTTTTTGGGAATTACGTTTCGCTGACAGATATGTAAATGCCTCTGCTGTTATTGTGCAAGAAATTATCTAATTGGGTATGCGGTCTTTCACCCCAATAAGAAAAGCTTTCAACCAAATTATCTTAATGGCTATGCAGTTTTTCATCACCAATAAGAAGAAAAGCATTAGAAAAGACCGCTCATGGTTTAATGAGACTTGCAGGATTGCAGTCAGGTCCAAAGAGTAAGCCTATCAGAATTGGCGATCTGATAAGAAGATCTGATACTAACAGACTTCGCATCGAGGCTAGGAATCGCTGTAACGCAATTTTAAAACTCGAAAAGTTTCTTCACGAAACTCGCATTAGAGAACAGGTTCTTCTCTGCCCTAAAGGGAGCAAAAATTTTTGGTCATTTGTTAAAAGAGTTAAAAATCAAACGTCTTCGTCGATTTCAACTCTTTTAAAAGATGACCAAATCTTCACTGGCTCGGTTGATAAAGCGAACCTGTTGGCAGGATTGTTTGCACGAAATTCCACAATCTCGGATAGCAATCAGCAACTGTCCTATGTTAAAAATGGTTTTTCTTCAATGCAAGAAATATATTTTCGAACGAGAGCAGTAAAAAGAGTCCTCACAAATCTCAACATAAACAAAGCTTCTGGTCCTGATGGCAAACCACCAATTGTGCTAACGCATGTGCTTCTACACTGGCTCGGCCTTTGCACAACCTTTTCAACATCTCCTACAGGACAGGAGTATTTCCATCTTGTTGGAAGGTCGCAAATTTCCAGCCAGTACCAAAAAAGGGCGATGCCACGAACACTGCAAACTATCGGTCCATAGCGACATGCTCTACGCTCACCAAAGTTATGGAGAGCATAATTAACTTCAACCTAATGAACTATCTGGAGCACAACGAATTGCTTAGTGATCGCCAGTATGGTCTTCGTAGGACCCGCTCTACCGGTGACCTGATGTCTTTCCTCACCGAAAAATGCAACCAATGCGTTCACTTATTTGGTGAGAGCAGGGTTGTTGCTCTGGATATTTCAAAGGTGTTTGACCGAGTGGGGCATAAAGCGCTCGTGTCGACACTAATTGCATAAGGTGTCGGTGGTAACTTTGTTCGGTGGATAACGTGTTTTCTTAAGGACCGAAATATCCGTGTTGTTGTCGAGGGAATTTCGTCAAATGAGCACGCCATCAACGCTGGAGTTCCGCAGGGCTCAGTCCTATCGCCAACTTTGTTCTTGGTTTTTATCAACGACCTTCTGTCGTTGACCTACAACCCAATTCATTCTTTTGCGGACGACAGCAGCATTTGTCATTCATATTTTTTCAAAAAACGCCCTGACTCTTTGGAGATTGAGAGAAAAAGGCAAATTATGAATGATACACTTAACAATGACTTGAAAAAAATCTCCGATCGCTAATAGAGTAGAATTTAATGCTAGCAAGACCCAGTGTTGCCTGTTAACCCACGAACAAATGAACTGGCTCTTAGCACCCCTGAATATGAACGTTGTAAATCTTGTGGAATCAGATGCTCTTGACGTTCTGAGCATATCGATACAATCAGATCTCCGTTGGTATGATCACATTTTCGATGTGTCGAAAGAAGCAGCCAAGGTCCACTCGGGCAGCTCTTCAAGGCCATTCTTTTGCCATTTCCTCTTTGCCCAACAGAACATCTCATTACCGAGATAGTTCGTTCTTCAGTCGCTCAGTAAAATTGTGGAACAATCTCCCTGCGAGCGTGTTTCCCGGCAGTTTCAATCAGTGTAAATTTAAATGAAATCTTCACCGACACTACTCCATCTTTCCACCCTCCAACTAACTATCACCCGTCTTCCGAATCAACACAATGCTTTCGCATTTATAGGGAGCATGCCCTGAGAGTTGGTTTAGTCTAAAAAAAAAATATCTCAAAAACTAAGACAGCAAAATCAAGTTTTTTGAGTTACGAGTTTAAGTGAGAGACGAGTTGATAAATGCACATATAAATCCATATTTGACATGCTATAGCAACTTTTTTTCATACTTTTTCGACGTTTAACAAAGTTGGGCGGCGAAACTGGCATTCGGCGTCACAAAACACTCTATTACTCAGGTATTCAAAAGAAAATTTTTGAAAGCAATTATTTTTTTTACGGACCGCTCCCACAGAACCAAAGTCTATCTACGCCACTGCCCAGAACTAAAGGAAAATTAAGGATAAAGTTACGCTAATCTATCCACTAACGTCGAACGTTTTAGTCCTGTTAAGTTCTTGGTCAACACAGCAAAGTTTTGAAGGTAAATTCATCGCATTTGATGTAGATGATGAACAAGCGATATCAAAATCCCATCAAATTTCGCTTAAAAATTAAAAAATTATATTTTAATCTTGGATATTAAACATCAACCAACAACAGCGGCTTTTTTGATATATTATATTTTGATATATTGAATCTTTTATTTCATTTATGAAATTTTAAAATAACAATTAATACTCATTTAGAAACTTGTCCAATCCCATAGTCGAACTGACGTACTTGCGGTTTCAATGAGAACCTGCTATCTATTGCACCATAGCAAATAAAACAACAAAGCAATAAAATAAAATAGTCTAAAAATATATCTTATTACATAAACTTTTTTATGCTTTTCACAATGATTTGTTAATTATACCATAGTCATAGTCAAAAGTATTTACACATTGCTAAAATTGTTTGCATGTTTTAAAGAAAGAGCTCACTCTCTCGTAGTAGGGAATAATTTGCAAATAGATTTTTTGTTGTTACATTCTCTGCAGTATTGTTATGTTAGCAAAACAAGTTTTAGCAAACCTAACGGCAAATATTATAGAAAATACTAGACAATGATAACATCTCTCTAGCGTCATAAGTATTTGCACTCTGTTTATTGGCATCATTATTATTTACACACTGGAAGAATGTATTAGTTTTGTGTTAGCTTTAGTGATACGTGGTCTTCAATTGTTATCAGCGGTTAAGCCCCTATGATACTTCATTTTTTTTTGTCCAATTTTAAAATCTCAAAACAAGTTGCGCGTGGGCAGGACAGACATATTTTGTAAAAAAAGGATAAACGTTGCTACTTTTTTACTTCTGGTGTTTTTAAGAGCAGCTGCATTTACTAAATTAATATTAGCTACACACATCACTTCCAATTCAGCATACATTTATATTAAATAGTTTTGTTTACTCTAAAATGTCAAATTAATTATTAACAGCACAGTAAATATTTGATCGAAACTTAACGAGGAACAAATTGAAAGAAAATCCGTCCTACAAATTTTTCTCCAATTCGTACTATATGCGTACTCACTCACATCAATTGAATCCATGCATTCGTACTATTTGAACTGATCTAGTTTTCATTTTCAATGACAAACATTAAGCAAAAAAAATGAAGTATCATACAGGCTTTAGCTCAACTTGCATTTACAAAACAATACATTTTTTATTTATCAAAATGGTGAAGACAAGAGAATTAAGCATTAAAACGCGGACAGAGATTGTGAGCAAATTGAAATGTGGTATTTCTGCAGCAGATCTTGTAAAATCTTATAAAATTTCACGCAAAACGGTGTATAATTTGGTAAAAAAAAAGGATACGCATGGAAACTTACAAAAAAAAAAGAGAATTGGACGAAAAGCTGTAATAAATGAGAGAGATAGCAGAGTTTTGATGAAATTTGTTCGAGAAAATTCTGAAATCAGTCCTGTACATATTGCAACAGAGTTCGAAAACTTTTTTGGTACGCAAGTTAGTTAAGCTACACTGCGTCGCAGATTAAACAGCAGTGCTATCAAGTGCTACGATGTGCGTGAAGTCATTGATATTACGCGAGCCAATAGAGTCAAACGCCTTGACTTTGCTGAAGAGTACATCAGTAAGCCTATACAGTTTTGGCACGATATTTGTGAACTGATGAGTCTTCCGTTCAATTCGAAGGATCTTTTGGAAAAAAATGTATGCATCTTACTTACTTACTTACTTAGGTGGTCGTAACAACCCGTGTCCGGGTTTCAGCCGACCTCATCAGCTCTCGCCAGGCGCCTCTGCTTTGCGCGCGCCTTCTCCAATCAGATACACCAAGTGCGGTTAGGGCTTCCTCAGCCTGGTCCATCCATCGGAGGCATCTCCCTCGTCGTCGTTGACCAGCGACCCTCGCCTCGAGCACCTTTTTCGCTGGAGCTTCGTCGTTCATACGATGGACATGACCCAGCCAGCGTAGTCGCTGCACAGTTATACGCCGAACTACGTGAATGTCATCGTAGAGCTCATACAGCTCGTGGTTCATTCGGATGCGATAGTCATCGCCGACTCGAACAGGACCGAAGATTTTGCGAAGAACTTTTCTCTCGAACACCCCCAGAGCGGCTGCGTCAGTTTGCGAAACTACCCATGCCTCAGCGCCATAAAGCAGCACAGGTAGAACGAGCGTCTTGTAGAGTGTTAGTTTTGTCGATCGAGAGAGGGCTCTGGAACTTAGTTGTTTACTGAGCCCGTAGTAGCACCTATTAGCAATTATTGTTCTTCGCATCGTATGCATCTTCCTCAAAGCCTAAAAAGTAAGACAGTGCAGCCCTTAAATAGATTTGGACGTGGTTCAGTTATGGGGATGCATGAGATTCTACGGATTTGGAGAACTGGTTGCAATAGATAATACATTTAATCAGTCTGGGTATGTCAATATCTTGAACGACTATGCATTTACTTCAGCAAGCAGACTATTTCCTAATTCCAATTGGATACTACAACACGATAATGCTCCACGACATAAAGAATGGATTCCTACAAAATTTTTAAGATATCTAGATCAAACTGTTCTTCCGTGGTCTCCTCAGAGCCCAGATCTAAACATCATTGAAATTGTTTGAGAATTCATAACACAACAACGAACAATTGACAAGCATCGCAAACGGCAAGGCACAATTGATGAAATCAAGCAAATTTGGGCAAATTTGACGATCGAATTTGTGCACAGTTTGATGGAATCAATTCCAGCTAGACTGCAAGCAGCAATTGACGCCTAGGGTGGTATAACACGCTATTAAAAGCACTATAAAAAATTTAAAAATATTACCTGATGAGTTAAACCATAACCTTGTCTTTTTAAATGTGTAAATAATAATGGCGCCAATAAAAAGAGTGTAAATACTTATGACGCTAGAGAGATGTTATCATTGTCTAGTTGTTTCTTTAATATTTACCGTTAGGTTCGTTAAAACTTGTTTTGTTTACATACCAATACTACAAAGGATAAAACAAAAAAAAATTACTTGCAAATTATTCCCTACTACGAGAGTGAGCTTTTTTTTTAAAACATGCAAAAATTTCAGCAATGTGTAAATACTTTTGACTTTGGCTGTATATTGAAATTTTTATCTTTTATTTTGTTTTTATCTTTTATTTGTTATGTAAAGTATCGATGTTTTCATTTTAAAACTATGTAAAGCTGTCACAAAAGCTTTTTTTTTTACAAATTACACATGACTTTTTAAACAAGTACAGAAATGATTAATATTGCATTAAAAAGCCTTTTATTATCTCACTCTCTATCTCGAAAACTAGTGGCAATTTGACAAATCTAAATATTGGTCTAACATTATTGTAAAATGTTTGCTTAGGCACTCTTAAAGCTTAGTGCAGTGTAGTCAACGTCTGAAGAAACCGTGCAAATATGATTCATTTACAATATTTGACCGCTTAGATTTGGTCAACAATATAATTTTTTTATAAATCTGTACTACTCCAACTTAACCTAAGTCTCAGTTTAAGCTGTGTAGAGCATTTTTGAATTACATCGAAATAACATGGTATGTTTTTTTTTTCCTTTTTCTTTCGTCATCATAGGTTTCTAGCTCCGAATACTTTTCAGTTAGTTTTTGTACTGAAAACGGCTGTCAAGAGGAGGAATTCATACCTGCTACAAAAGGCGTAACACTAGCGTAAGTAGCAACTTTTTCTTAAAAAAAAAAACGAAATACCGCTATTTTCTATTTTAACTCTATTTTAGCAATGCGCTAAACCACGCATTACGACGGCGTAATTTATGCTTTTCCCAAATAACCGTCACCGACAATAATGTGCACAGCTTTCTGGAAGCAGGTAAGATACCGGAGATAGCTTTTCGCATGCTTTTTTAATCTTAACTTGCTATTTTTGAAAAAAAAATGTCAGGCAATGTTTCCAATGCCAGTTCATTGGATGAAAATACGGAGGTTGAAAATCTAGCCGGACGTCATTTGGTTATATCCGATCGTGATGGTAGCCGCAAGACGCTGCAGAAAGCTGCGTCCTTTGTAAGTAGAGTGACTGTTACTTAAGTGTTAAAATACGTAACGCTTCACTTTATAGGGCTCCCGTACACGCCCACCACGCCTTCTCTCTTCGGCCTCCACCGAGGAAACCACCGAATCCGCCGATCAACGCATTGTGCCGGGCAAGCAGCTGAAGCAACGCTGGTCCGGTCTATTCGGCATCAAGAATCCGCAACAGAGTCAGCTGTGTGAGTTGTTGAACAATTACGCCAAATCGGGCGTGCCACAACAAACCGCCGCCCTCAACTTCGATCATCCGGATTTCGATGCAGCGCAAGAGTATCTGGATAATATGCATAAATCGTGGAGAGACTTTGTGCACTGCGAGGAGATGAGCGACGCTGAGACGAGAATACAGACTGCCATCTGGGAACTAGTCACCACCGAGGTTTATTACATACATGCGCTGCAAACGGTGACGGATGTGAGTTGGGCAAAAATTTATGAATTTTGGGCTTTTAAATAATTGATCTCTTCTCTTCCTGTGCAGCTTTTTCTCGCCTGTCTGGAAGCGGTGCAGGAGGAAAAACTGCTCACCGATGTCGATCAGCATCGACTGTTCTCTAATGTGCGCGACATCTGCGAGGCGAATCTTAAATTTTGGACGCTACACCTTTATCCCATGGTAGCGCATAGCGTTGCCACCCGCGAACCACTGCGTATTGAATTTTTTCAACCGGGTTTCAACACGTTTGCGACAACGTTTGCACCCTACAAAAAGTACTGTGCTGAGCAGAGTACGTGTCAGTTTTACTGCAAGGAGCTGAATCGCACCAATGCGTTATTCACCTCGTATCTGGCGTGGTGTGAATCGCAAAAGATGTGCAACCGCCTCAGGCTGGCGGACATACTGGTGCGACCCATGCAGCGTCTAACCAAATATAGCTTATTGTTGACGGCCATAAAGAAACACATGACAAATACGGAAGACATTGAGACAGTGGATGCCATGGTGAGTTCTATTGTGAACGTGATGGTTATCTTATAAAACTGCAACTTTTTCCGCAGATACACACGGTGGAGAACTTTGTGTGCAGTGTAAACAATCACTTGACGACGCGACAGGAGAACGAACGTCTCAAAGGTGTGATGGCACGCATTGAGTCCTATGATGTCGTGGTGAGTAACGCTCGTTGCATTTTGCATGCACCTAACTATAGCATCCATTATTTTGCTAGGACACCAACAACGAACAACTCGATAAGATGGTCAAACAGTACAGTCAAATGTTTGATCTTTGCGCTCCCATGAAAGGCTGTGCCAGTCATCAAGTGCGTCACCTCTTCATGGAGGGCGATCATAAGTTTAAGGATCATCTGGGCAAAGCTGATGTGCACTGTTTTCTACTCACCGATATGCTGCTCGTCTGCAAGACCATCGCCAAGAAGGGCCTCGGCACTTTGAAAATCATTCGGCAACCCTATCTCACCGATCGACTGGTGGTGCAGCACAACACCAACAGCAACATCCTCAACTGTGTGTATCTGAATGAGTTTCAAGTGGCAGTTACTGCTTTTACACTGCAGTGCTCTGAAGCCAAGAACTGGTATGATTCCCTCAAACGTACCAAGATGATCTATACGCGTCTGAAGCAAGGTGGCAATAATTGGGATGGTTGTCGTTTTGGCACTAGTGCCGCTAGTGGTGGCGCTGCTGATTCACTGGGTGTCAAGAAATCACCGCTAAATTCTTCAATTTGCAGCCATGTAACAAGCGCCAATAACAGTCATAGTGGTTCAGTGGAATGGAATGACTCACGCAACATTTCAGTAGACTTTGAGAAAACGAATTCACTGTCCAGCGATGAGGGTTCCAGTCTAATGGGTGAGTGCACAATAGTTGTGCATTATAAAAAAAAAAATAACTTACTTTCTTTCTTTCTTTCTTTCTTTCAAACAAACAGGCACCAGCCATGCCTTCCCGCTGAAAATGAAAGCCTTGGCCACAAGTCCAAACAAGTTGAATGTGATTGCATCATCAGCGAATACGCTGTCGGTGCAGCCACTGAATCTACTGGGACAAAGTTTGCCCAACCTGAATTTACATCATAATCAAACGTGAGTGCAATTTTTATACAGAAATGAAAACAAAGCAGTTTTTATGGTGCTTCTGCATCGTGATGATGAAAGTTTCTATAATAATTATTATTTTTACATTCTTTTTACTTATGTTTTATTTATAAGCTGTTATTCACAAACAAACTGTAATTTATTTACTTGTATTCATTTATTTTATATATAAAGTTAATATTATTTGTTATTTATTGAACTTTTAATTAAAAGTCAGTAAAGTTTCGTACTTGTAAATAATGTACAATATTAGATATATATTTTCTCAAATTTCTGCACTGGCACTGGTGTCCAAAAATTAGTATATCAGGTTTAGTAAAAAAAAAAGCATTGTTTCAACAATGGTTGAATGGTTGGATGGTCTTAGTAATCTGTATCTCGCATTGTATAATAGCGTTCGGGTAACGCTAGATGGCGTTAGAAAGATTAGATTTTGTAATAAAAAAATAGGTATTGGGGGACTGCCGACCGAAGTGGAAACTTAAAGCTATGAAATGACATAGCTGTAATGATTACCGATGTAGCTAGAGTCAGCAAATCAGACGCGTTCTACTTTTTTAACTCTATTTATCAATTTATGCGTTATTGAATGTATAAACTGCTAGTTTTCAATGTTTCTAAAGAATATATTTGCTGCACAATTACTTTGGTTGGGTAATCGGTTGGTAATCACTTCAGTAATAGGTAATTGGTTGGTAATCGGTTCGGTAATCGGTTGGTAATCACTTCGGTAATAGATAATGGGTTGGGAATCGATTCGGTATTCTGTACATGGTTCGGTAATCGGTTGGTTATCGGGTAATTGGTTCGGTAATCGGCTGGTAATCGCATAGGAAATCGGTTAGTAATAGTTTCGGTTATCGGTAATGGGTTGGTAATAGCTTCGTTAATTGCTACGGTAATCGGTTGGTAATCGCTTCGGTAATCAGCAATCAGTTGGTAATCGCTTCAGTAATCGGTGGTTATCGCTATGGTAAGTGGCTCGGTGATCGGTTGATAATTGCTTCGGTAATTGGTAATCGGTTGCTAATCGCTTCGGTAATCGGTAATGGGTTAGTAATCGCTTCGGTAATCGCTTCAGTAATCGGTTGGTGATCGCTTCAGTGATCGGTAATTGGTTCGGTAGTCAGTAATTGGTTCGGTAATCGGTTGGTAATCGCTTCGGTAATCAGTAATTGGTTCGGTAATCGGTTGGTAATCACTTCGGTAGTCAGTAATTGGTTCGGTAATCGGTTGGTAATCACTTCGGTAATAGGTAATGGGTTGGGAATCACTTCGGTAATCCGTACATGGTTTGATAATCGGTTGGTAATCGGGAAATTGGTTCAGTAATCAGCTGGTAACCGGTTGGTAATAGTTTCGGTAATCGGTGATGGGTTAGTAATAGCTTCGGAAATCGGTACGGTAATCGGTTGATAATAGTATCGGTAATCGGTAATGGGTTGGTAATAGCTTCGGTGATCACTACAGTAATCGGTTGGTAATGGCTTCGGTAATAGCTTCGGTAATCAGCAATCAGTTGGTAATCGCTTCAGTAATCGGTTCGGTAACCGGTTGATAATCGCTTCGGTAATTGGTAATCGGTTGGTAATCGCTTCTGTAATCGGTAATGGGTTAGTATTTGCTTCGTAATCGCTTCAGTAATCGGTTGGTAATCGCTTCGGTAATCAGTAATTGATTGGGAATTACTTCGGTATCGGTTGGTAATCACATCAGTGATCGGTAATTGGTTCGGTAATCGGTAATTGATTCGGTAATCGGTTGGTAATCGCTTCGGTTATCAGTAATTGGTTCGGTAATCGGTTGTTAATCACTTCGGTAATAGGTAATATGTAATCAGTTGGTAATCGCTTCAGTAATCGGTGGTTATCGCTTCGGTAATCGGTTCGGTAATCGGTTGATAATCGCATCGGTAATTGGTAATCGGTTGGTAATCGCTTCGGTAATCAGTAATCGGTTGGTAATCGCTTCGGTAATTAGTAATCGATTGGTAACTACTTCGGTAATCGGTTGGTAATCACTTCAGTGATTAGTAATTGGTTCGGTAATCGGTTGGTCATCGCTTTGGTAATCAGTAATTGGTTCGGTAATCGGTTGGTAATGGCTTTGGTAATCAGTTATTGGTTGGTAATCGCTTCGGCAATCGGTTGGAAATCACCTCAGTAATAAAAAAAACAAGCTCACCAAACATGTTTGCCTACTATGACCAAGGCATAAGCAATTCTGTACAATGCAAAAAAATGAACAGCTAAAAGCGTGATGATATCGCTAACAGCGTGATGATATCGCAAATCTTTATTTTTGCTTTCCACCAAAAAGTGCTCAACGCGCCTTAAGAAGTTCTCACTTCAAAAAACTTTTCACACTATTTTGTGATTGACTCAGTTTTGTTTAGCGCGCGCCACATTTAAAAATTTGTTTTTTCGATAAAGGCAAAATCGCAAGTTAGACAGTCCATCACGCAATTCTGATTTCGTCAATTCCTTCCCGGTAATTTTGATGCTCAAGATGCACAACGCTCTGGAGCGCCAATTGTCGAAAATAAAATTGATAAAATCATAGAAATCGTCGAGTTCGACCGTCATATAAACTGTTTCGATTGAACAGAAGCTAAACCGTGCACAAAAAACCGTTTGGAACCACTTGAATAAGGCTGTATACAAAAGGAAGCTCGATGTAACAGTTGGGCTGCAAAATTCGTACTTTCATACTACATATGATTTGTAGTTAGTACCAACCTTAAACGACACGTGTATAATTTTGACAGCTGTCGAGCAAATGGCTCGTGAGATTGTAAGTGAAGCAACATTGAAAGTGAAAAAAATTTTGTTTTTCATAAAAAATTATAAATATAAATTTCGTTTGTTGATTTAACGTATAACATTGCTTTAACGAAAAAAACACTGGTGCGTCGTTGGACACACGAGAGAAACAAAGTTTTTTACAGTTTCATAGATTTAATAATATAATGGTTTTTTTTTTAATAAAATAGCTTTCAAATTAAAATAATTTTAAAATAAATTAAAAAACACACGTTAATATTCACGCCAGTAAATTTTATTACATTTCATTATTAGTTCATTTTTTTACCTGCTACATTCATTGTTATTTCAACGCACTTGTGGGCAATTGTTAATTTTTGCCGATGCTGATGACTCTTGTGTGTAGCAAGTAGAAGCAACATATTTGTTATATTTGAATAGCTGCTAAATATGTTGGAAACATAGAAAAGCCAATACGCAATCTTTTTAATATATACATTTTTCAATCTGCTGCAGCATAGCTAAGGACAAAACACCGATGCTAGGGACAACTTGTAGCAAGTAGAAGCACATTTAATGTGGAATGTATTCATATGTGGAATGTGTTTATAGCCAATACACAACACTCTACTATTCAGAAATTATTGTGATCTACTGCAACATAGCTTCAGTATAACATACTTGCTGCTGAATCAACAACTTTAATTAACAGATGCTTTTGAATCAGTTGATAGTGTATTGAACTCCTAATCACAGCGATGCAAGTTCAATTTTCCGCGGAGGATCGAAGAAATATTTTTCATATATTTAAATCACATTTTCTTGTTATAATAGACGCAAGGAACAAAGAAACATCAATTTCTAAGAAAACGTTGTCGAAAAAAAGGGTCGTTTTTGAGATTTGGCTCCAGCAAATCACAGAATGAGGCGTAAAAAGCTTCGCTTCAAAAAATACTGTTAAAGCCAAAGCTGCACCAGAAAAATCAGCCGTTGATAAGTTGTTTGCTTGTTTGCTAAATTTAAACGGGGCAAATATCGTGCATGAATATTTCGAAATGCGAAAGCTGTCTGCAAAGTGGGTGCCTCGCGAGCTCACAATCGATCAAAATCATCAACGTATCGTTAATTCCGCGCGTGAATAGTTCACTACACTTGAATAATTTCGGGCTCTAACAGGAAGATAAAAATAAATTAAATTTTACATCTTGAAAGCAATATATATATGAAAAACATGAAGATTCTATGGGCATTGTGTTTCTTTGTCTTCCTATAGCAAGAAGATTCTCCAGTGAACTATTCAGTTGAGTGACGGTTGATTTACTAACCGAGGGCAGATTCCTCCGGTGCGCCATTTCTAAACATCGTCATAAAACTAGATAATTTTAGGGCCTATACATTTGATAGCCAAGCTGTGGTTACCGAGTGAAGAGACGTTCAGATCACGATACAATAAAGAAGGTAGCCCTGCCAGCTGGCCATTTTCTCACAAACAGCGATCTTAGCTTTTGTCTGTATACTTTACTTTTTTCGTTCCCAACTTTATACTATTTTTGACAAGCTATAATCGCCAAAAAAACTGTCTGGGCTACCTTGTTTCTTGTATCGTTATTCATATTTGGGCTCATCATGAAAGTTGATTTTTAAGGGATGAACATAGGGCTGCCAAGTCCTAAGATAAGAGTACCAATGCCGAGTAGCAACCCATTCTTTCACCGATTTTATTATCTTTTCTTTTGTTTCACTGTTTCGTCGCCTATTGCTTGTAGACACGACGATTTTCCCTAACGATGTTTGACGTTAGGCAAATCGATGACGATTTTGCTTGCTGTTTCACTCTATGTTCATGTGAGTGAAAGAGTAAGAATGATAAGTCATTGCAAGCTCGCTGGTACGTACGTTGTCTTGGACGATTTTAATTAAAGCCTTCTCCTCGGCTCTCGCGTCCCCGAAGAGAAAATCGATGAAAGAAATCGTCGTCATATCGCCGTGTTTAAAATGTTACCAACTAACTTCGAAAGAGAAATGTGTCTGAGCTACCCATCACCTGCGACCCGTTCGGTTGCTGCCTAAGTATCTGGTTACCGAGAAATCCGTACTTAACGGTATGTCCGGATTAGAATACAGTTTAAAGCAAGGTTCATTACTATAGGTTAAGTCACTTGAGAGAAGCACTCTTTTTTCGCCTTTGCTCGAACTGTCAAAGTAGCTGTTAGCTAAAAATTGTACAGATTCAGATTTTTTCTTTCTTGATTCCCTTTCAAGTGACTTTACCTATATTAATCAACCTTGGTTTAAAGTGGATTTTAAAATTGTGGCAGCTTACCAGCATTTGACACAAATATACTTTTTTATGAAATAATAACGCATTACCTGAAACGTACTCCCACAAATGTTGCTCATCATTTGTTGCTAAAAGAACCAGAATCATAGAATAGAACAAGTTATATGACCGCAAATCAAGTTGGAAATACTTTTTGTTTTTAATTGAAGTTTTCTTTTTTATAATTTACGTCCTTTTAAATTGATACGGCTATTTAAGAAAATTACAATAACTGTAGCCCAATATTAAGTTACATTATTTTTTTGAAGATTTTTTGATAATTTTTATTTTTTCTAAATATATTTTGTTTCAAACAGAGAGCTTTGCACATAATTATTTTATAATTTTCAATGGTTATTTATAGCATTAACCTAGTATTTATTATAAACTTTTTACATTTCAAATTGCTGCACACTGCGTTGTCGCTAACAAACATCAAAATTCACCAACATGCATATATATTCACCACAACAGCATTATTTAAGTATTCGATGTGGTATCACGTATTATTGTATTTTTGTTTTTTTTTTCTCTCTTCTTTTTTTTGCGCTTTCTTTTTTTTTATAGTAACCTTTATCATACTTATAGTAACAATACGTTGCTTGTGCCTGGCACAACCAGCAGTCATTCAGGGACCATGCTGCTGTCACCCTGCCATCGGGGCATCTCCTACCCACCACCTAGTCCAACGAGGTAAGTTTTAGCATTTATTAAACACCATGATATAATTATAAGGTAACATACAGAAACTCTCCACACCGACTACTAATGTTAAAAATGAACTCTAGCGGTGCAAAACATCTTTTCTTTTACGATCCGGCAGCAGTGTAATTTTCTTTTTGTATTGGTTTTGGCATTAGCAGTCGGTGTGTGGAGTTTCTGTATGCTACCTTTAATTTATATAATGTTAAACACGACCACGATACAACAATAAGGTAAAGTAAGAAGATTCATCACACCGACCTCTAATGGCAAAATTGTAAAATATAGTGCTACCGTCTCTTCAAAAATATCCACGCAGAAAGCATGAATGTTCTTTCCCTATAGGAACAAACTAACTTGTTTTTAAAAACAACTAATTAAAAAACTAGTTTAAAATAAACCAGTATATGAACCTTTGAATTATATTAAGGCGGCATCCACTTCAATATATGAAGTAATTGAAATACTACTTAAAAACCAGTGATTGATAAACTACTTTGAATTATATTAAGGCGGCAACTACTCTGATGTTGGCATGTTTTGATTGAAAATTATTATTAGATTACAAGCTTATATATATTTAACCATGTTATTTCATCAAATATTATTAACTTTTGGCCATCAGTAATAGTTTTCAATTGGTTATTTTAAAGCAATTAAAAAAATAATTTAAATGTAACTACTTTAACAACTAGTTGAAAATATATGCAGACGACAGTCAATTGACTTATTTAGCGGACATCACCATACAAAATAAGTTAGTTCGCTCTATGGAAAAAAGTCAGAATTTCAACTAGTTGATTTTCCTACAGGGTTGTGTTATTGATGAATTGCTTAGCTGTGGCGACATGTTATAACTTTGTAAGCTTCGATGCTCGACAATTTGTCGAAAATGGATTAATTGTAGCACATTCGAAAGGCGACAATTTTGATCAAATATCGCTTTGTTTTCTTTTTTCAAATAATGCTATTCATTTTTTTTTAACTTACTAATTCTTTAATATTGATATTTCGCTTCGACGTTTGCCTCGAAAGTAAAGTTATAACATGTAGCCACTGGAAAACGGGGAATTACATAATTGTCAGAAATGTTTTGAAGTTTTTTTGGTGTTTTTCCATTCGCCATTAGACCATAGGCCATTCGCAATAAATTCGTTATCTAATACTGTAGAGTAGTTCAGTTTTTGTGATTTGAGAATATTTTTTTATAGTTAATTTAAAAATGTCAAAAAGAAGCTCTGCCATCTGCCATATAACGTCAAATAACGTCTGCTAATTTTCAAAAACAAGTTTTTGATTTACCAATGTTGAACAGTTTATCTGTCCGGCAATAAATAAATTATGTATTACGTTTATAATGGGCATTAGGATAAAAATTTTAATAAAAATTTAGAATACAAAAAGCTAAACAAAACTCAATGGGCAATAATAATTTTCTGAAAACAAATCTTTAAAATCACAAAACAGCGATTTATTTCATTGTAATTACCTACATTTCTTCTAATTTATCCTATTTAGCCATAATACAGAAAAGTAACAATGCTTAAATGCATTTTGGCATTCAAGGTCGGTGTGGTCATGCTTAAATTAAGTAAGGTGAGCGCGATTTGTTCACCTCTCTCACAAAAATTTTCGCTACGTTTGTCACCATTCACTTTTCTACAGTGCGCCTCTCTCTATCAAAATTTTTTGACAAGCGGGGCAAAATTTGTACCCGCCACGTTCACCTTGTTTAATTTAAGGCGAAGAATCTTCTTACCTTACCTTTCCTTACCTTATCTTACCTTGCTTTACCTTAACTTACCTTGCCTTACCTTTCCTTAACTTACCTTACCTTACCTTACCTTGCCTTACCTTGCCTTTCCTTCCCTTACCTTACCTTACCTTACCATATCATACCTTACCTTACTTTACATTACCTTGCTTTACCTTAACTTACCTTATCTTACCTTGCCTTGCCTTGCCTTATCTGTCCTTAACTTACCTTCCCTTACCCTACCCTACCCTACCTTACCTTACCTTAACTTATCTAAACTTACCTTACCTCACCTTACCTTACCTTGTCTAACCTTACCTTATCCAACCTTACCTTACCTTATCTTACCTTGCTTTACCTTACCTTACCTTACCTTACCTTACCTTACCTTACCTTACCTTACCTTACCTTACCTTACCTTACCTTACCTTACCTTACCATATCATATCATACCTTACCTTACTTTACATTACCTTGCTTTACCTTAACTTACCTTATCTTACCTTGTCTTGCCTTGCCTTGCCTTACCTGTCCTTAACTTGCCTTCCCTTACCCTACCCTACCTTACCTTACCTTAACTTATCTAAACTTACCTTACCTCACCTTACCTTACCTTGTCTAACCTTACCTTATCTAACCTTACCTTACCTTACCTTATCTAACCTTCCCTTACCTTATCTTACCTTATCTTAACCGACCTTATCTTACCTTGCCTTACCTTATCTAACCTTACCTTACCTTATCTAACCTTATCTTACCTTACCTTACCTTACCTTACCTTACCTTACCTTACCTTACCTTACCTTACCTTGCCTTACCTTACCTAACCTTACCTTACCTTGCCTTACCTTGCCTTGTCTTATCTTATCTTATCTTATCTTATCTTATCTTATCTTATCTTATCTTATCTTATCTTATCTTATCTTATCTTATCTTATCTTATCTTATCTTATCTTATCTTATCTTATCTTATCTTATCTTATCTTATCTTATCTTATCTTATCTTATCTTATCTTATCTTATCTTATCTTATCTTATCTTATCTTATCTTATCTTATCTTATCTTATCTTATCTTATCTTATCTTATCTTATCTTATCTTATCTTATCTTATCTTATCTTATCTTATCTTATCTTATCTTATCTTATCTTATCTTATCTTATCTTATCTTATCTTATCTTATCTTATCTTATCTTATCTTATCTTATCTTATCTTATCTTATCTTATCTTATCTTATCTTATCTTATCTTATCTTATCTTATCTTATCTTATCTTATCTTATCTTATCTTATCTTATCTTATCTTATCTTATCTTATCTTATCTTATCTTATCTTATCTTATCTTATCTTATCTTATCTTATCTTATCTTATCTTATCTTATCTTATCTTATCTTATCTTATCTTATCTTATCTTATCTTATCTTATCTTATCTTATCTTATCTTCTCTTATCTTATCTTATCTTATCTTATCTTATCTTATCTTATCTTATCTTATCTTATCTTAACTTATCTTATCTTATCTTATCTTATCTTATCTTATCTTATCTTATCTTATCTTATCTTATCTTATCTTATCTTATCTTATCTTATCTTATCTTATCTTATCTTATCTTATCTTATCTTATCTTATCTTATCTTATCTTATCTTATCTTATCTTATCTTATCTTATCTTATCTTATCTTATCTTATCTTATCTTATCTTATCTTATCTTATCTTATCTTATCTTATCTTATCTTATCTTATCTTATCTTATCTTATCTTATCTTATCTTATCTTATCTTATCTTATCTTATCTTATCTTATCTTATCTTATCTTATCTTATCTTATCTTATCTTATCTTATCTTATCTTATCTTATCTTATCTTATCTTATCTTATCTTATCTTATCTTATCTTATCTTATCTTATCTTATCTTATCTTATCTTATCTTATCTTATCTTATCTTATCTTATCTTATCTTATCTTATCTTATCTTATCTTATCTTATCTTATCTTATCTTATCTTACCTTATCTTACCTTACCTTACCTTACCTTGTCTTACCTTACCTTACCTTACCTTACCTTACCTTACCTTACCTTACCTTACCTTACCTTAACTTACCTTACCTTACCTTACCTTACCTTACCTTACCTTACCTTACCTTACCTTACCTTACCTTACCTTACCTTAAATTTGTATCATGGACACGATTGTTAAATAGAGTTGAACGATATTGTTTGTCAAACTTGATTTATTTCCTTACAGAGTACCGCTGCGTCGAGGTATGGCCTTCTCGGCATCGATTAAGAACCCACCACTAGTCAAAACACGCAATATAACATCACAAAATAGTATTAACTGGCATCAGATACCAGCCACGCCCACACCAACTAGTCCGCAGACATCACAACATAATTCACCCTGCCATAGTTTGTCGAAAATGGGTAACAGCAGCAGTGCCAGCGGTGCTAGTGGAGATGGACCCGGTGAAAATTCTCCCACAGCAACATTGACCAGTCTAATCAGTGACACGCCCACCAACACGACTATGCAGCTGTCAGGTAGCAGTTTGACAGGCAGTAACGTGCAGTTGCCGAACAGCAACGAGACAGATGTTTGATTTGTTGTCAAACCTATACCACCACGTATTGTTGTACATCAACAGCTACAGATATTCAAAAACCGCCATTTTAGCAGACATGCATTTTGTGTACAACGAAATGTCAATTTTTGGACAAATGCAAATAAATGAAAAAAACATTGACTTTAAGCAGAAGAAGAGAAAGAAAAGTAAAATAGGTACACAAGAGTACCTAACCTAAATAATGTGTAATGAAGGAAATTTAAACAGTTTTTTTTTTTGTTAGATGCTTATAAATATATTTGTGTGTTTGTTTAAATAATGGCCAGAGGTTGACGAAGTATTATTTTCATATTTTGACAGCAAACTATGAAGAAAATTTGCTGATTGGATTTCAATGCATAACGAAAAAAAAAACAAAAAAACTAACGTAGTGACAATTGTCAAGATCTTGCTTTGTTTTATAAAAAATATAGTATATATAATATATAATATAATATATAATATATATTGTTTAAATGACAGTGACAGCTGTCAAAATTAGATATAATTAACTACTTGTGTTAGAGCATAAAAAACAAAATTATATTATTCAAAATTAAATTCTAACAAATGCATGTATAAATTTCGAACACATGATTGACATCTGTCAAATTTGTACATTTTTAAAAGAAACACTTTAAAACTATGACACTTAGGGACACAGTTGTTAGTATTTAAGAAGAAATAAAAACTTAAAATATAACATGAAAAATTCATTATTTTGTCACAAAAAAATGTCAAATAGTAGCTTTTAACTGACAGTTGTCAAAATGTATAAAATTTTAAAATTAGTACAAGTTAAAAAAAAATTAGCGAAAAAATCATAAAAATTGTTGCTAACTTCGCTACACACAATAGTTGTTTATATTCGCCAGCTCCACTTCACACGAGCTCTCAAATAGCTAAAGTCACTAATATAGAAAGTTGCTGGGTGACTTTTTTTCTCTTAATCAAAAATGTGATAAATGTAAATACAGAATTCTATCAAAACAACTACTTCAATTAGATCAAACAAACCAGCATAAATCAAAGTATTTTAAATGTACCCAATAATATTCCAAAGAAAAGACAATTCTAGAAATAAATATATATAAATCAAATAAGTTAAACTTTGCTGTGTACTTAACTGCTGAACTAACTGCATTCTAAAGTTTCAACTTTAAACATAAACCCTGTGTATAGCTATAGTTTATTCAACAATATAAATTAACTTGAATAAAGTTGCATTCTTATGTGAAATTAGTTGAGTATCTTTGACAGTTCTCTTGCGACTAAATAAAATGGCGCTCTACTCTTGCAGGTACTTACTTACTTACAGTGTGATCTATAGTTGTGTTGATTTGTATAAGAAAAAAAAAATAAACAAGTACCAACATTGTTGGTCCAACAAACTAATGGAGCTTTTATAGTGATCGCTTATTTGAGCTTATTGGTGTATCTTTATCTCGCTTGTTCGCTGTGTAAAGAAGCGAGATAGAGATACAAAATAAGCTTAAGTAAGCTCAATAAGCGTTCACTAAAATCACCGCGGCCTAAGGCTGCCCACAGAGTGAACGCCGATGCCGACTGGTAAGCAGACAGGTTGCTTGATGGCACTAGTGCGGCAGAATAATAACAGTTCATTCAATAAGTCCGTAGGATAAGTAAGAAAAAAACAAAATTTTGATTAAACTCGATTATACTATTCAATATAGTTGCCTTCGAGAACGATACAACGAGTATAGCGATTTTCCAACTTTTCGATACCGCTTTTATAGTACGATTTCTCTTTCTCGTCAAAATAGGCCTCTGTTTTAGCGATTACTTCATCATTGGATTTGAATTTCTCTTCAGCAAGCATTCTCTTGAGATCTGAAAACATGAAAAAATCGCTGGGCACTAAATCTGGAGAATACAGTGGGTGGGTAAGCAATTCAAAGATCAACTCATTCAATTTTACCATCGGTTTCATCGATTTGTGACACGGTTTTCTTTTGCAAATGTGGCCGTTTCTTGGCGATTTCAGTTTTCAATCGATCTAAAAGTGCACAATAATAGTCGCTGTTGATGGTGGTTCCTTTTTGGAGATAGTCGATGAATATTATTCCTTTCGCATCCCAAAATACAGGCGCCACCACCTTACAAGCCGACTAATGGGTCTTTGCTCGCTTTGGATTCGGTTCGTCGAATCTGGTGTGTAATAGTGAAGCCATGTTTCATCCATTGTCACATATCGACGATAGAATTCGATTTTATTGCGGTTTAACAGTGCCAAACACTACTCTGAATCATCAATTCGTTGTTGTTTTTGGTCGACTGTGAGCTCACGCGGCACCCACTTTTACACAGAGCTTTCGCATACCCAAATGTTCGTGTAAAATGGTAAAAACAATACCATCTGATATCTTTGCAAAGTCAGCTAGCTCGTGCACCTTTAATTTGCGATCGTTCATAACCAATTTGTGGATTTTTTTGATGTCTTGTGGACCAACAGTCTGATTTGGGCGTCCACTGCGCTCTGCATCATTTGTGCTGGTACGACCACGCTTGAATTCAGCAATCCACTTTTCTATCATTTGTCTCGATGGATCAGAGTTTTCATCAAAAAGCAATGTTTTATCAAAACTCGAAATTCACTTTTTTCCATTTTTTTTTTCAATAACAATAGTTGCACACAAAATGCTATAACTCATGAATCAATTGTCAGATTGTTGTCAAATTTTTATACGTATCGTTTGAAGGTTGGTACTAAATAAAAATCATATGGAAAAAAGTCTAGTAACGCCATCTATGTGTCATCCTATGGACTTTTTGAACGTACTGTTAATATAACAAAGAAATTAGAACAAGCGAGATAGAGATACGCATGTCTGCTAACCTGTCTGCATCTGTGTTTACTCCGTGAGCAGCCTAAGTTTCCAAATGAAAGACACAATGCAACAAATTTTTAATCTTTTACGAGTACCAATAAAATATACGATCTTCCTCTACAAAAACAAGACAAAAAGAAGATAATTTACATAAAAATTGCATTCCATAATTTTAGCATTAGTGTATAAATTAGTAAAGCAATTAGCAGCAACAATATTTCAATAATTAAGTATTTAGATGAAATAAAAAAAAAATGAACTTAAAAATTAACATTCACATATTTTTGTATCTATAAGACCTTTAAGAGCGAAGAAAAATTGCAAGTTTAAATGTAAAATTTTGTAAAATTAACTGTTTCAGAAAAGTAACGTAAAAGCGTAACATGATTTCTAAATTAATTGTACAGTCATCATGATTTAGCATTGATAGTATGCGAAAATTTATATATAACCTTAAAATATACACATATAGATTTATGAACTTATATAAATATTAGAAGGTATATCAGTGAACCCAAAAAACCACAAGGATTGCATGATTTCTATAAAAATTTAATTTTTAAGTGAGAAGAGTTTAACGAAGTTAAACGAGGAAGTTTAAAGTTTAACACTTTTGATATAGATTAAGAGCATGCCTCGGCTTAGAAGGTAAAAATAAAGAAAGTATTGCTATAAAATTTAACACACCTGGTTATGAACAATCGTTTTTGTTATACATATTTGCTATAATACTATTAAAAAATATAAAATATCTTCTTTAATAACTAGCATTTTTTTTTTTTTGCTTAATTTATCAAAATATTCTTTAAAAATTTAATAGCATGTATAAGACAAATATAAATTCTATATAAGCAGTAGAGCTGATCGATTTTATGAAGTTGTGTTTAAACTTGAATTTTCTTTTAGAGGACGAAAAATAAATAAGCGGGTATGTTTTTCTGTGGCGGCCGTGGCGTAGTGGGTAGAGTGTGTGACTCTTACGCCAGATAACCCAGGTTCGAATCCTCCGTCTGACACAGAAAATTTTTTCAATTGAATTAATTTTTCTGTTCGGCCGTCACCTCTCTGCAGACAATGGCAAACCCCAGAGAGTAAAAACTGCCATGAAAAGCTTCTTGAGAACATAAGCCTTTCGGAGTTGGCGTAAAACATGTAGGTCCAGTTCTCGATCATTTGTGTGAAAATATTTTCACATCATACACAACACAATTGATCATAAGAAGCTCGGTCAAAGTTCTTTCAAGGGCTGAAATGGCCATTTCGTTTATTTTTTTTATGTTTTTCTTCCTCCCTGAAATAAGACTTGACTTTTTTGTAATTTTCAAAAATGTTTGTACTGAAGCCCTCCTACTATTTCGTTTTTTTTTTGGAAATATGACACAAAAACTTAACTCATTGGCTTAAAAAACTTTACAATGCTATTTTTAAAGAAATCATCGGCCTCATCAATACTCACAGTGAAGAAGTTGGAAAGAAGAAAACTTTTTTTACATATTTAAATTTGTACTTTTATTATATTCATAGCATTTTATTGAAAACTAGCAATACTCGATATTCAAAACTTTTATGACACCCTTTGCTTGACACCACGCTCATTGTGCAACGCCCGTTTCAGTTTCCCAGTAGCAAGACTTCACCAAATAGTAACTCCATTCTAAGTTTCAATGTTTTGTGACTTTTACATCCAAAGTTATTCCATATCAAAAATTTGGTTCGTATGGGCGGAGCCACATCCCCTTGCCCAATGCAGTGCCAGTTTTCTATTAGAAAGACATCACCAAGTGGTAACTACATTCAGAGTTTCAATATTCTGTGACTTTTATTTCCATACCTATTCTTTATCGAAAATTTCACTTGTACGAGTATGTGCGGAGTCACTCCCCGCTTTTACAATGCCCATGCCAGTTTTTCAGTAGAAAGACCTGGACCCTGTTTCTCAAAAAATACAAGTCTTGTATTACAAGTAAGATACTTGGGGAAATTTTTATTTTTTCAAGTATTTTACTTGTAATACAAGACTTGTACTTTTTGAGAAACAGGGCCCTTGCCAATTAGTAACTTCATACTGAGTTTCATTATTATGCGGCATTTAATCCCAAAACGATTCGATATCAAAAATTGTATGCATAGGGCGGTGCCCCGCCCCCTTGTTTCATTGATGTGTATAGGCTTATAGTTCAAAAGTTATACCGATAATTTGGGCTGTTGAAAAAGTGGCGCGCCTCTTGTTCAACGCCCATAAATTGTTGCCAGTGGAACAGAACTTGTAAATTGAGGTCGAATGCCAAATTACGAGGCTGTGCGATCTATATCTATATATAAGATATAGATCGCATATAGATATATATATCTATATATAAGCCAAATCTTACTTATTCTCACGCGATTGAGAGAGGTTCTCGCAAAGATTACGTAATTTCTTATCCGCAAGAGAAAGTGTGGAATTTCAAGATAACTGGGTTAAATTGAGTAAAACGTGTTTCTCTACTAAGATATGACTAAATTTTACACAATAAAATTTCTCGCGATTATGCGAGCGGCACAAATAACGACACATAGTAGCCCGTAGCTGTTTTATAAAGGTTGGTTAAATTTTAAGGGCCGATGTTGAATGCGAACCACACCTAAACGTCAACCACCAAACGTTTTTTCTGCATTTCATTTGACATTTTTCAGTTTCAGACTAACTCAATTTGAACCATGGAAAGATACACAATCGAGCAAAGCGTTAAAGTTATTCAGGCTTATTATGAAAATGGGCGTTCAAATCAAAATGCATATCGTGCAATTCGTGATTTTTTCGGTCAATTTAATCGGCCAAATGTGCGTACAATCGGAAAAATCGTGCAAAAATTTTAGCAAACCGGGTCTGTAGGAGATGTGAAAACACCAGTGCATGCTCGTACAGCTCGTACTGCTGAAAATATTGCTGCTGTTCGCGATAGTGTGGCTGAAGGCGGTCCACCTCAACTCGTCGTCGTGCCCAACAATTGCACCCCTCACGCTCGTCGTTAATGGCCCGAATTGGAAGATATGAATGTGGATGATATGTGGTTTCAACAGGACGGTGCCACTTGCCACACAGCTAACGAAACAATGACTCTTTTGCGCAACAAATTCAATGGTCGTGTTATCTCACGTGGTGGCGATGTCAATTGGCCGCCAAGATCATGTGATTTGACACCGTTGGACTTCTTTCTTTGGGGTTATTTGAAAGAAAAGATGTACGTCGATAAGGCTGCAACAATTCAAGAGCTAAAGGATGAGATAATTCGGCACATTAACGGCATAGAGCCTCACTTATGCCTCAGCGTCATCGAAAATTTGGACTATCAGATGGAGGTGTGCCGCCGAGGTCGCGGCGGCCATTTGGCCGATATTTTGTTCCATACATAATTGAACCATACCAATATTATCATAATAACAAGAACTGACAATAATTTCCTAAATAATATCCCTTAAAATTAAACCACCCTTTATATTTTTTAATATTTTAACGACCGCGACAACGGCTTCGACAAATATATTTCGATTTAACATAGAAGTCAAAATTATGAATTTTTTAAAATTTTATTTTAGGTTGTAAAATGCAACAATTGGGTCTGCTGCAACCAACGCCGGAGTGCTCTGCATTTGATTCTTCACGACCGTTTCACCTCCATACCTTATCACTCAGGTTAATGGGCATCTGACGTTCCCAGGTCCTGGTGAGCATGATGGAGACTTATTTTCTCCCTTTTTTGATTCGCCACTGCTCACCGATTTCACATTTGCATGCCTTCATGGACTTGCCCTATGACTTTTATTACCCCAGTGTACGTGGTGAAAAGAGATGCTGCAGTAACATACATGCGGTATTCACTTTTCATCCATCACAAGAACTGCACAGCATGGGCTTGCAGTCCACCGTGAACCAGCTGCACCATCGCGCAAAGCTACTGAGCTTCTGTGTGCAAGCGATAGTGAACGCAGGCAAATCAGATCAGATTTTTACATTAGAGCAATAAAGAATCATACATCTCTTTTGCTCTCATGTGTTTTCTGATCTGATCTGCCTGACTGTCTGAACCGGCGTTTACTATGTTCGCAACCTTAGAGTGGCTAAATTAGAGCAAGGCTGAAGGAGCAGATGATTTTACTGAAAATCACATGGACATGATTGTTCCAGTAGTCACTCTTGTGACCGCAGATGAGTCTCCATGGACTGATTTAGAATTAATATTCTTTCATCAATTTTAGAAGTTCTCATTTAAGTATTTTATTGTTCGGTTTTTTCATTGTGATTTTAGACTACGATCTCAGTCTTTAAAAACTTATCTCAACTAGTCCTAAGTAAAAACAAATAAATTAAATTTTTTTTTTTTTTATTAAATCTAATACAATTTACACTGAAAACACGCATTTTGAACAATCAGTCGAGCCAAATCACACGATATATCACTAGGGAGGAGGAAAGGGTTAAAAAATCGCCAAAATCACCTCACGTAATTAATGGATGCCCCCTAACTGCAAAGCTCACGTGTTATTAGATGAGGGGAGAGAGGGGGTCGAGCCAAGTCTCACGATATATCACTAGGGGGAAGGGAGGGTAAAAAACCTTTATTATTACAAAATAAGTATGCAATGAATTTAACGAGAAGCATCTCTTTATAATAACAAGCATGTTGTAACTCGGAGAAATGGCAAATCTTTAAATTAAAGAAATTTTTTTTTTATTAACTGCTTTATTAACAGTTTTATTAACTGAATGCAAATATTTGCATTCAAATTTTTCAAAGACTCTGTGAACATTGTTAAAAATACTAAATTCCCTTTTTCAATTCCCTGAGAAATTTCATTCCGAATAGGGCTGTATAGCGACAACTTAAGCTTCGACTCGAATTTTGGAAGTTTTTGGCGAGATTACTACTGCTTTCAGTTCTTACACTGACTGACGATAAGGTGCTTTTGGTGTTGTAGTTTTTTTTTTCTTTTTTCCTTTCGAACTCCTTCACTGTGAGTACTGATGTGCTGTAAATTGGTTTCGACTGATCGATTTCATTCAAACTTAGCATGGAAAGGTTTTTAAGCTGAGGAATTCATTTTTGCATCATAAATGTTACCAAAAACATGAACGAGTTGGGTGGAAAAATTACAAAAACGTTAAAATTGAGGGAGCGTTTTATTTTAGAGGAATAAGATTACACACCACATACCCCGCATTTCTATTTTTGTCCTCTTATAGAAAATTCATGTATAAAAATAAGTTCATAAAATCGGCCCACTCTAATAAACAGTCACTTAAAACCAGATAAGCCAGCATTTTTTTTTTAAAGTTCTTGATATTTTTACGCAAAACTTGTTTATTCTATTATAAGTAACCCCCCAAATACACTTTTTGAATGGCACGCCCACCTCTTTTTCACAACACATAATCCTTCTGTGTTCCAATTGGATCATTTCTAGAAATGAAAATCTGGCGGCAATGCTTGAAGCAAGGACTCTGGCGCACCTGGTTTAAAAAATTTTCGAATGATTCTGACTTCTTTCTGGCTTTGCACTTCTAAGCTGAGGGACGCGCTTAAAGCGCAAAGTTTTTTTTAGTCATATGTATGTGCATACATTTTAATAATAGAATCAGGGTCTGCTCGCGTACGCACGCGAGCTGGAACACAGCTCATTTTGGTGTACCTTTATAACGTCTCACGCTCGCAATATCAGTGAACTTGAACGACAAAAAATATTCAACGTACCCATCCACTAGCGTGAACGCAAATTTGACGATTTATGTTTATGGGACGGTTCATGAGCCGTACATGGCAATGAATGAAAAAAAGGATATATAAAATATATCAATATTTAGGATTTAATTTGGTCATTGGAAATTTTTTTGTGTTAAGTGAATTAGTTTTTGATCTACTAAGTTTTTTTCTTTTTTTCTTTTTCCAAATTTTTTAACAAGTAGGCTACGCTTGAACAAACAGGCTCCACAGGCTTTTTGGAACATAGTTGAATCATTTAAACTTTTTTGGGTTAAGCGGACTACTTAAATAAAACTTTTTTCGAAAAATGGATACACTTGGACAAATAGGTTCAGTTTGGGTTATTTTTAGAACTATTTGGGTCATAGGAACCTTATGGTTTTGTGGACTCTTTGGATATGGTTCTATGGCCAATTGGTATTTATGGATTATTATGGTACACTTGGATTATTTATGTTACTAGTTTGATGATAACAACTTTTTTAAATTTTGTGGACTTCTTAAAAAAACAATTTTGGATTCTTAACAAATAGAATCCATTTGGCCAAATAGGTTCCACTTGAACTTTTGAAATTCCAAACTCAAAGTTTTTGTCTAAGTGCTTTACAAGTCCCAAAAAAGTTGGAATGTCCCATTTATTCCCAAAAATATTGCAATCGGAACCTATCTGTCAAAATTTGTATATAAAGAGTCCACGTAAGTCAAAAATGTTCTAATCACTCAATTAGTTCGGAAAATTGTGGAAAAAAGTGGAACCTAGTTGACCAAGTGGGTCCTGGTTTCCAAAAAATGTTTGTCCAAGGAGCTCACTAAGCTGCAAAAGTTCAAATGGCCAAATTAGTTGTAAAAATATTAAATATGGAACCTATTTGTTTAAGTCCAGTAAACCTAAAATGTTCCAATGACCCAACTAGTACCAAAAATATTGCAATTGCAACCTATTTGCTCTAGTGAAAAGTATTTGTCAAAAAATCCAGATTTTTCTATTTGCCTAAGTAGTACGCATTTGTCGAAAATATCCAAGATTTTTGATTTTTAATGATGCAAGTAGTTCGAAAATCATTGAAAGTGGGACCTAGTTGTCCAAGTGAAACCTCTTTGTCTAAATAAAATTTTTCAAGGTCTCCACTAAATCCACAAAATCCTAGTGACCCAGCTAGTTCCAAAAATACTGCAATTGAAACCTATTCTCCAAGTGGAAAGTATTTGTCAATATTCAAGATTTTTATTCAAGGGCTCTGCAGAACCTAGAAAAGTTTCAATGACCCAATTAGTACGATATATATAAAATCCATGTAGAATCTTTTGGCTATGGACTCATACACTCAAAGCAAAATCCTTGACAGGAACTTTTGGTGACTCAATACTGACAAAAAATTTATCCACTCAAACTAGGAATTTGCCGATACGAACAATGTCAGCGGCGGATCTAGCAAAATATTGCTAGAACTAACAAATTTTGTTCAGCGAACTAACAAATTTTTCAAAGTTAGAAAACACTAAAATTATAGTAAAAATTAAAACTTAAAGGGGTGGAGGGGGTGGGGGGGAGAAAGCGGGGGTGTGGAACTAAATATTTTTCTAGAATTATTGTAAGAGATAATATTGAGTAATTTTAAAAACATGAAAATAATAAATTTTTCGTATTGCTTCGAAAAAGCCTATTTATCAATAATTTATCTATTTGAAGCAAGACGTATCGTCGAAATTATTTAAAAATATATAATTTTTTTGATACTTTCACTATTACCCAATTTCACCAATTTCAATTCTAAAAAAAATTATTTCCAAGCCTTCCCCTCCCCCATCCCCCTCCCCATCCCCTCTCCCCATCCCCCTCCCCCCATCCCCCTCCTTAAAGTTTTAATTTTTATTATAATTTTAGTGTTTTATAATTTTGTAAAAATTTGTTAGTTCTGCAAGTAATATTTCGCTAGATCCGTCGCTGAACAATATTTTTCATATTAACGTATTCCTAGGTTGATTTGATAAATTTTTCTGTGATTTTTTTTTTTTTGTGTACAGTTTTTTGTCCACAGAGTCTACAGAAATCATAAAAGTTGCAATCGACTATGCTGGGATCTAACTTTTTCTCTAAACTGCTCAGTTTACATTCCTGCCCTTAAGGCTTTAAAAGTTCCATTTACGTTCTCGTCCTCGAACGCGTACTTTTTGGGAGATACACGAATTGACATCTCATTTCAAAGTAGAAAGGTACCTTTCTAAATTGTACCATGATACAATAATTTACAAGGTAGCCTTGACAACTACCTTTTTTCCACGAGCGGCGATCGGGAATTGTCAAATCAATACAAAGTTTAACTTTTCATCTGTTTTGTTGCTTCTTCGTTTTCTCTTTTTCAATGTGTTTTTAAGAACTCCAAATCGCCAACAGAACTGTCACTCCTACCTTGTAAATCATTATACCATGAATTGTACACTCACAAAGGTACGCGAGCAGGTATTTCCTTACCCTGAATGGAACCATTTTGATACTGCGAGTAATTATTCTATCCAAAGAAAAAGCTTTGCTCAATCAAGCGCTTTAGTTAAGCGCCAAATTAAGCACAGACATAAAGAAGTAATAGACGATAATTAAGCATCTCAGAGGTTGCTATAATACAGTGTTGGTCATAGAAACGGCAACAATATCATAAAATTGACTAATTTGATAAAAGTATTGAAAAAATGTTATATATTGCGAAAAACGTTTTGCTTATGAAAAAAAAAAAAAAACACTTTGAATTAATAGTCTCAGATGAATACAACTTTACCCATTTGACCCTTTCGAGACGGAGCTCTATTTTTTAAACCGAGACGCGATTGCAAGACATTTTTGCATAATCAGAGAGATCGAGGTAGAAAATCATGTTCTGCGTTCTCACATATTCTGCGAATCTCCTTTTATCCTGAGGCATATAGTTCCATTAAGAATTTTTAGTGGAACTTAAGTGTTTTTGGCATTCTGTGTAAATTTGAAAAATAATATATAAAAACATTATTAGTTCGTTTTCAATGAAATTTCACATTTATTTGTTTTATTTATTCTTTAGTAAAATTGTGGTTATGTAGAGGATATTTTTTTTTTTAGAAGCATAGAACGTATTTTCAAATAAAACAGAAATAATAATAAAGTGGCCAATATTTTGGCTTTATTAGTTCGCAATCTTAATGGCATTTAATGTTTGAACTCAATTTCGGGCATATGGCCACCGCGACTGCGGCTTATGAAGACCATCCTATCGATCAAATTTTGCACTACTTTTCCAGCATCTTGAACTATTGAACTGTTTCTAGAGTCTTGAAAAATTTAAGCAAGCCTAGATCTGGAAAAAAAACTTTTAATAATTAGTTCTCTTTAACGCCTGATTTCGTCTGAACTGGATTAAATAAGTGTACTAGTTCTGTGACCAGGCAAAAACGGGCCTACTTGAGTTTAAGCCAAATAAAACAGAGGAAATTTATTGAATTCTTTTTTTTCTTAATCAAAGGTTATTTCAAACGTATTTTTTTTTTAATTTTAAAAATACAATTTTTTTTTTACAAAAGGTGAAATCAAACTTTGTGTATATATGTTGGAAAGTCTTATTCCCAATAAACCACAAAACGAACTCGGGCTAGTTTCGAATTAGTAACGAAGCAGAGATCTTGGGTCAGATATCTCTTATTCGATTCGAATTCGAGATGAATCCGAGAATTTTTAAAATAGCGAATATATTTTAATATAAAATTCTTGATAAAATGCTTTAAAAGAAAATTACCCTTCGTTTAACCCATTGCTGCCTGCACATAGTTCCCGCTGGCCGATTTTGTTCAAATTCATACCATAAATGTAAGCGAGGGATACCTAGAATTTCACCCGTCCGGCATCAGGTGTACCAAAATTCTGTACATTGAAAGCAAACAGGGCTTATTTTATTATTATTGTCCAAACATTTATTTTGCCTATTTTAACTTTTTTTTTTTGTTAATGGTAAACATTGTCTTCACTGTGTGGCAACACTAAAGTGTGTTGTAAAACTAAAATGTGTGGCAAATCATTGCATTAACCCTAAGCAATGCATTAGCCCTAAGCTATCCTAACAAATTTTGGACAAAATGGGAATGATAAACTGATTTATTAGCAGTAAGGGAATCTTAATTGTGTTAGTAGGTATCATTGCATAACTTGAGTGATATCTACATAAATGCTCCTTAACGATTTATTTACTTGATACAGACTCGATCCAACATACTACTTTACAACGGCATATAACTTTCCGAATCTACGCCATATATTATATATCAAATTGTCACAGACTCCAACCGTCCCAACAGCCTTTTGGACAGACAATTTTTAAAGAAGTTCTGTGCTGTGAAGACATTAACTAGTTCTGGCTTATGTTCTCAAATACGCGTAATAATCAACCTTTCGTATAAAGATACAAATTGCAAGGCTTTTCATCCGTATTTAGAGTTTGGAGACGTAGGCTCTGAAACGTTATTTAGTTGCTTTCTTTGGCGATGTAGCCAAAACGGAAATATAATCGAGTACTCCACAACACTGCTAGCATCACAAAATATTGGCACCAAGGACAACCATTCCCATGAAAATAATTACCTAGTTCTGGCTTATGGTCTTAAGCCCACTAACTCACACTATGCATAATCTACATCAGCTTAGGTTATCATACTAAGAGTCTTGGAACGTAGGCTGTGAAAAGTTATTTAGTTGCTTTCCTTGACGATGTAACCAAAACGGAACTATGAAGAAACTATCCCACAAACATAGTTAACATAGTCAAATTTTGACCAAAGGGCGTCAAAATTACCAACTGTGTAGTGCGTTATCAGAGTCCAGACAATCAATTTCAAAAAGGGAAAAAACAATTATTTTACACATACCTGCATTAAAGAATCATTAATATATATCAAAGGCATCATTACAAAACTAGAATGTTGACTTATCAAAAATAATCCTTAATGCAGACTCGATCTTTTATAGAGTCCGTCAAGCAGTCAATCACTACACAAGCAAATAAATCCAAAAATCAGCATACAAAATCCATAATAGCGAAGCTCCAACAATAAAACACAGCACACTAATGTAAAAGTTATTATAAAATCTTAAAAAAAACCTTTATTAATAAGAAACTATATTTCTTTTTTAAATAAAACCTTCATAATAATCGATTTGGGTAAGTAGTGAAAATTTTAAAAAATTTCGTTTCGAAAACTAATTTTTAAATTCTCGTTACGTAAACGATTCGATTATATTGAAAATCTCGTTTCGAGAATGAAGTGTGCATTTCTCCCGCTCTTGGATTCAATAGCAAATCGAGAACGAACTTCGTTTTCGAAATTAGTATCCGAGATCTCGGTTTCATCTCGAATTCGAAACGAATTCGTTTGGTTTATTGGGTTCTTCAAAAAAGTTTTGAATGTAGATGGATATCTTTTTCCTTCTCCAAAATATCGTTAATTGAAATTGAAGTATCACCGCGTTTTAGCCACTACTACATACTTATAATATATTACTGCAGTGTGTCGGCATTGCCCAACCATCACCGCAAGGAGGTTCGCAGCAACAATAGTTATTTTGGTTTTTGTTAATTTTTTTTTTTTCAATTTTTTTTTTTTTTTGTTTTAGTTATTTTTTTGTGAGTAAATTTTTTGTGAGCTCTTAAGTAGTTTTTTTAGTGAGTTGGACATTGAGTTAGAAGTCACATATGCAGTAGTATCCAAAACTAATAAATTTATGTCACCGATATTTTGAAAAAAAAAAGATATGCATATAAATTTAAAGTTTTTTAAAAGACTAAAACTTGTACTTTTTACTACTTGTCTAGTTTCAAATATTCAAAAATAGCAAAAAACCTGTATTTCAGGCTTTTAGGTAAATAAATAAATAAATAAATAAAAAAACCTAGGATGATCGAGTAATTCTGAGCTGGGATTCGTAATAAGCACATCAAATTTCTTTGGATACACTGTGTCTGATCTCTGGTTCCAAACTTTTGTCAAATTTTGTAGGCCTGTATAATCTTCCGTTATAAATACCTACATAACTTTCATTGGATTAAAACCTATTTTGTGAGCGGTAGTTTATAGAAAAAAGTTGCAATATCATCTGATGGAGTATAGTAATCAAACAAAAATGTATGCACCACATGTATCTATGTTGACGTAAACAAATTTAAAGCTAAAAATACACAACAATTTATTGAACACAAAATGTTAAAATTTTATAAAAACATATACAGTGAATCAAAAAAGTTTAGGCACAGAGCTATTTCCAAAGCTTGTATCTAAATAACTTTTTCCACTTGACGAAAAAAAAAATATTATGGCTTCATTTGAAAATTGAAAGTATTTTTTTTTTTATTCACTGCAAAAATAATTCATTTTTCATTTTTGTTTTATGTATTATGTTATTAAAAAACAAAAAAGTGCCAATTTTACATTAAAAAGAGTTTAGGCCCATGTGTAAAAAATTTTAATTTATTTTTGGTTTTCATACATTTAATATTTGGTTAGGCCTTCTTTGGCTTGAATAACTGCCTGTAAGCGCCTTTGCATACTCCCAACAAGGTTTGATGTCGTTCGGGAATTATATTTTCCCATTCTTGGTGAAGGGCCTCCTTTAGTGAATCTTTTGATGATATGCAATGGCTCCAAATTTTCTTCTCCAATAATTGCCAAATATGTTCAATAGCATTCATATCTGGCGACTGTGGAGGTGTTTTGAGCTGTTGGCAATGGTAAATAAGCCATTCCTGCACAAGGTGCGACGCAAGTTTCGGGTCATTATCTTGCTGGAAAAAAATGGCTTTCCATTCATGCAAAACTTTTCAACACTAGGAAACAAATTGTGTTTCAAAATATTCAAATAAAAGCACTTATTAATTTTTTCATCTATAGAGACAAGATTTCCCACTCCAGAAGCCGCCACACACCCCCACACCATGACATTACCACCGCCGTATTTGACTTTTTTAATTACGTTTTTTTCTTGGAGCTCATTGTTTGGTTTCCGCCAAACTTTTTGTGCACCATCTGATCCAAAAAATTGAACTTCGATTCATCACTAAATATTACACTGTTCCAGTTTTGCAAACTCCAGCCTCTTTTTCTTATTTATAGCCGAAATAAATGGTTTGCGTCGAGGAACTTTTCCATGAAAACCAGCTCTATGTAGAGTATTGCGTATTGTTTGGGGATCGATATTTTTATTGAAACTTTGTTGCATTTCATTGCATAATTTTACAGCCAAAATCTTAGAGTTTTGGGCCACTGCAGCTACTACAGCGCGCTCCTGGCGTGGTGTTAATATTTTTGGGTATCCAGATCTGCTGTCACGCTCTAATTTTCCCCTATTTATGTAATGTTTTATAATGTTTCGCACACTTGTATAGGGCCCCTGCACTATATGACCAATTTCGCGAGAAGATTTTTGCTGCACATTAAGGTTTATAATAACTATTCGAACATCTACCGAAATTTCTATACGACTGCTCATTTTGCTCATTCAATCACGACATCAAAATCAACACTAACTTAAATCAATTGACAATTGGATGGCTGCGCAATAATTATGTGCAGAAAATGGAATAGATCAAAGAGAAGTTATAGATTACCGTTATATTTGCAAAAACAAGGTACACATACAGCAGTGCCCCTCAAAAATAGTAATGAGCGTGTGTTGGTGAGCAGACAAAATTGTGCACTAAAAAAAAATCTAAGGTGTCATTTTTAATTTAATTTGTTTGTTTTTTACATTGCTCTCATCAAAGCTTTCTTCCATTTCAGAAATTCAATTCTTTATTTTATGCGAAGAAATTGCTTTTTTCTTTTTATAAAATCTTTGCTTTTCTACATTATCTGATTCATCAATATCACTAGGAAACATTCCAGAATGCCTTTTCATATTAGTTTTCTTATGTCCTTGTAACGAAACATAACATAAGACGCATTGAAATCCTTCAAAAGCGTTTGAAATCATAATAAAATTTTTATACATATTTTCATTTGTCATCTTCAGACATTAAATTTCTCGCTGTGGAGTATCATAAAAAGCGCTCTCGATGTTGTGTCTCTGCTGTCTCAATAGCACTAAACGCGAGAGAGTAAGAATACGTGTGAAACGAAAGAGCTCTTAAGAGCCTAGGCAGCCAATGACATACAGTCTGTGCCTAAACTTTTTTCATATGCATTTTTCATTTCGAGTAGTGTATAAAGAAGGCCTGTGCGAGTTGCTTCGAGTTCGAGTCGAGTGGAGTAGTTCAATTCGACTCGATTTCGATTATCGATTTTCGATATCGATTAACTCGAGGAACTATCGAGTAGTTCGAATTTTTTTTTTTTTGTATTTTCACTCTTAATAATACATACCCAGTAGAAATTAATGTTTAATGAAATTAAGGGAAGATATAAATAATGGAACATGAGGGACATAAATAATTGCAACTTTTTTAGGTTTTTACTTTTTTGCGATCTCATTTTGTAGAGAAACATACTTTTCGATTTGATCCTCAAATAAACTTTAATTTTTGGCCATTTTATGCAAGTTACACAAGTACACTTTAAGCTGTCTATGACTAACGACAAAGGTAAAAAATTCCACAAATTTGTATTTCTATTCAATCAAAGTTACTCGACTAGCTTCGAGTTACTCGAAAACACGAGTTATTCGATACGAGTTTTGAGTCGAATTACTCGACTCGACTCGAGCCGAGATACTCGGAAATTCGAGTACTCGCACAGGCCTAGTATAAAGTAAAGGAATTTGTTCGTGTATTTCAATTAAAATTATGATACTAACTGCATCAAATTAGTTGCTTTTAAATATTAAAGCAAAGTTCTCCTCAGAAAAATTGGCTGTGCCTAAACTTTATTGATTCACTGTACCTATACATACAAATACATATTACAGAGTACTAGAATTTAGTTTAAAAGTATTTAGTTTTCAAACTGAATATTTATCAAAAACCGCTCGTATCTAATGCAAAAATAAACGATATTAGTAACCAAATAAAAATGACAAATTTGTTTTAATTTAATTAAATTTTAATGTTTCAAAATATTTTTTTAGCAGATTTGCTTAAAGAGACAAAATTATAAATATGTTGCAAATTTCTCTCATCTAACAAATTACTCGTATCTACTCCTACGAGTTTCACTGAATTTATTGCAGCATTTGATGACTTAGAAACGATGTTTTCGCTGTGCTGCTCTTAACCGATTAAAGCCCAAATGTCGTCAGTTTTTAATGAATTTTCATTCAGTTTATTTTTTTCATTTTATCTGTAACGATAAAAAAAACTTAAAAAAACTATGAAAAAACTATGAGCTTTTTAAAAAACAAAAAAGAAATCATGTTCAATTTTTTAGAATCTTGAAATTTATGACTCGAAGCACGTTTCTATTCGGAAAAGGATATGTATATTACTGGTTTCATATAAAAATTTTGGGTCTTAATTTTTTTCAATGGATTAAATATCATTTTTATGCAAACAGTTTTTTAAAACTTTTTTAGTATTCGTTTTAATTAAATTCGGACGTCATTAACTGAAAGAGCATACCATTGTACCTAAATTTCATGCGGGAACTGAATGAAAATTCGTTAACAATTGACGACATTCGGGACTTCATCGGTTGATTTCTACTTAAAGTAGTATTACACAATTTTATTAAGTTTTCTATTAATTTTACTTTTTACTATATATATATATTTTTGTTAATTTCAATCAATATCATCACTAAAAGGACCAAAAGCCAAAAGATTAGCAACAAAAAATTTATTCACAACTTCATCCCCCACAGTTTTGCCTGACAGTTTTGCAATAAAATCTACAAAAATATAATACTTATATGTGTAATAATATTTGAAATATAAACATTTTCAAAATAAATCTACCAATCAAACAGAATCTTTACTAAAAGTAGAATGTTTAAACAAGATAATTAGGGAAATTTATACCAACAAAAATATACAACTGTATTGTAAATGTAGACAGATATTTAAAATGTGTTTTATGGTTACATATATAATTTCATAACATACATATGTATGTTTTTAAAATACCATAAATAATAAATTCAAAAATAAATAATTGTTATATAGAATAAGATTCTTAGAAAGCTTTAAAAACTGTTTTATTTAAAACTATTATTATTATTAATGAATACTTGTTCTACAATCAAGAATAAAATTTGCAGAACATTTTAGAATCAAAAAATGAAAATGAAGTCTTTTATTTACAAACAGGTTTTAAAGTACACACTATTATAATATAATATCTTTAGAAATCCGAAAATCTTCAAACTCATGCATAGACGCCGGAAGCTCATTTCAACTGGGGGACCAGACGCGGACTTAGAGGGAAATTTAGGGGGTTGAACCCCCCCTTTAATTCTCGGAGAACCTGCATTTTAATGTCATATACTTGTGTTTATTATGCGTTTTATGGGTACCAAAAAGAAATACATTGATTTTTGAGAAATAGTTATTCTTTTGTGTACAATATAATAGTATAATTATATATCTCGAACAAGCATTAAATCATAACGAGAAAGAAACAAACAGTTATTAAATTTATATTTAAAAATTACTTAAGTTAAATTCTAAAATTAATTTAATTAAAGCAATAAAATCAACACGAACTTATATCTAATGAAGTGAAGTAATAAAGAAAAAGGTTAAATGTAAAAAAGAGAGAAAGTAAAAGAGAAACGAGAATTTAGGAAAAATGTGCAGATATTAATTGCCTGAAGCTTTGTGCATTTGAAATAGATTTAAGATACATCAGCAAGGAGTTCCACAGTCTAATGGTGCTTACGAAAAAAAGTCTTGAGGAGTTTAAATATTTAAAGCGAGGAATTACAAGATTTGAGCTTCTAGATCAGTGTGTCCAACCGGTAGTTCGCGGGCGCCTGATAGCTCGCGACTGTATTCTTAGACGTCCGCAAGCAAAATGATGCACAGAATAATACTTAGGATCGGCGTTTCGTACAAGCATGCTTGTAACATATTCAAAAGAACTTAACTTAACATGTTAAACAAAAAAGAGCTTTTCATTTAATACGGTCGTTCACACTGCCTGAACTAGTTTCAAATTGACAGCGACAGCAGTTTTGTAGCTACAGACGCTTCCATTTTTTTCTGTGTCACTCATGCCCGGCAATAAATTTTTCAGATACTTGCACAATTGTTTACTGATATGGAAGAGACCAGAACATCTTTCTTTTCTATTTTTTATTGCTTATGACTTTTTATTTTGCTTCAAAATCTATATATTTGAAAAATGTATTTATCTGCATTAAAATTGTCATATTCTAAAGCTTTGTTTAGAATCAAGAAGCAAATAAAAAGCTTTTCTGACGTTAGTAATGTCAAATTTAGAAACTGTTTCAGATTTGGGTGCACGCAGAGAAAAAATATGTTTGTATATGTTTGGTTTCAAAAACAAAATATTCAGAGGGAACCACTTAATGATTAAGAACTTTCCTTCAATAGCATTTTTTTTCGATATGAGAAAATATTAGTTGTGTCCAACATCAATATAATTGCCTTAGGTAAAAAACTAACGTCTACATTAATATGCTTGCGACAAAATATAATTGTATGTTTCTACCCAATAAAAATATATTTGCATCACTGTTAAACTCAAAAAGAACAGAACTCTGCAAATTTAAAAGAAACAGAACTTCTTTCTTTTATGTGTTTCGCCTAGACATACATATATCTGTTTCTTTTGCACTTGCGAGAAAAATAGCGGAAACTTTGTTGCTTTACGCGCTTGCTTTTAACAGTTGCCAAGTCTTGGCGTCATTTTCAGTTCCAAGCAGCCGCGCCAATGTTTAAATTAAAAGGGTTTGTGTTTGTGTTTTCAAATTAATAAAATAAAAAACAAAATAAAAGAAAAATAAGGCGGTTCAGCAGTAAAAAAAGGTGAGTTTTGAAGCAATTTTGCTAATAAAGCAGGTGCTCGCTGGCAATTATTGTAATGTCGGATAAACATAATATGGTTACTGCTCAACATAATTAAATCCGAGAAGAACTTATTTACTGGTTTCTAAACATATTTTGTTTGCTGCAAACCAACAATTACTTCTAAGCAAATATTTTGTAATCACAGTGAAAAACTTTTGGCATTTCTTTTGCTAAAATATGTTTCCAAGTAAATATAGTGTAATCATCGGTAAATATATTATGTTGTTCTTAATTATCGTTTTGAAAATAATTGCTTGACTGCAATTAAATTATGTGCTCTCCAATTAATATATATTTTTCCGTGAATATTTAATGTTATTCTTGACTAAATTATATTTCCAAGCAAACAAATAGTAATAGACTAAAAGTGTTCTCAGTCCATTTATAATTACAATATATTTATATGAAAACATATTTTCTTTAAAACAAATTATATTGTTTTTAAATTCAAACAACAAGTGCTAAGGTACAATTAAATAATGTTAAGATGCAGATATATATATATAAAGAAAAATTTCATTAATTAATCAAATTATATGTGAAACCAATTATGATTACTTGTTTCCAAGAAACTTGCAGAAACATATTATACTTCCTGCAAATTATGTTTGGGAGGGCCAATTATTATTCAGCGTGTGTGTTTAATAAAAAAAAAATATTTTTATAAAGACCAGTGACCGCGAAGCATGGTCATAGTTTCAAAGTAGCCCTCAGTAAGTAAGTAAATATGTAAGTAAGTGATTTATTTAAATAAAGGCTTACATTAGTATAAATATTATTAAAAACATTATAATATTAATATTATTACAATAGTATTTCTTTTTAAAATAAATCAAATTTGACATAACACGAATATGTTGTGTGTCAGATTGGCATGAATCATGTTAAATTTTACAATTTATGATTGAATATGTTACAAAAAGGTTTTATTAATTAAATTCAGAAATTATAAGTTGTCTATATTTTAAACAATTGATTAAATATTTATATAAGTAATTTTTGCCATCCAAAACTTCGTAACCTTCGCCTAAGGTGAGTGTACTTTTCTGTGTACCAAATCTGCTTAAATTTAATTTGAGTAAACCACCTCTGCATCTGAATATCAAACTTATAAGATGAGCCGAATTTGAGTCGACAAACTAGGAAGGCACATCGAATCGAGCATGACGATGCAAATCATGAAACCGCAAGTCTCTTGCTCTGCTAATGTGTTTCTCATATACGTTTAATCTCAATGCTTGTAGTATACGATCATGGTACAACGACAAATCAGGCCTCCAACTCTCAAAATCAAGGTTAAAACCAAGATCACTACATAGAGTCATCCATTGTGGTAACCAGAAAGTATTTTGTAAGATTGTTTCTTCAGCATGAATTCGCGAAAGCCTGTTTAAAGGATAATTAAAAATTTTTCTCACATAACTAAAATGTAATTTAAGCGTTTCTTCAAATTGAGAAGCCAGCCCTGTTTCTATGTGTAACATTTAATTAGGAGTATTTGCAGGTAAATATATCATTTTTTTCAGGAAATAACGTAGTAACTTCTCAACTTGCTCATACTATTTGAAACCCCAAACTTCTGCGCCATAATACAAAATCGATTTTGGTGTCGAATTTTAAGCTTGTTCGATAGAAATATTTTAGGGTGATGTAAATAACTTAACCACGATGTGTTAATAGCGGTTTTAGACTATACCAATTTAGCGTCAAGATGCTTTTTGAACGACAAATTGTAAGTTAAATTAGCTCCTAAGTATTTGTATTCATTAACTATTTCAATGACGTCATCACCATAAGACCAATTCAAATTTCGGCTTATTCTAGCACAAGTTCTAAATATCATGATTTTCGATTTCGTGAGGTTAATTTCAGACACCGTTGAATGCAATAGTTGTGCAAAGCATCAATCATAGTTTGGAGTACTGTTGGCCAATCGGCCAAGAGAACGATATCGTCAGAGTAAAGTAACACTTTAATAACCGTGCCAGCCACACGTATACCTCCGGGCAAATTATCATACAAGTCATTCAAGTATATTGCGAATAGGACAGGACTGAGTAGGCACCCCTGAACACCCTGTGTAACAGGAAAATTATCGGATAAAAATTGCCATCCCAAATTTGACTTGTTGTACCATCGTTTAACAATTGCAATATTTTTACCACCTTTTACCACAAACCAGCATTGGATAACTTATAAAATAATGAGTTTCTTGGAATAATATCAAACGCAGAAGAAAAATCAACAAAAAAGGCATATGTTTTCATTTTCAGTTTAAAGTTCGAATAGATAATGCTACTCAGGTACATATATAACCTGAACTGTCGACAGTGAATAGCCCTTTCGAAATCCTGTTTGATATTCGTTTAGAATGTTATGACAGTCAATCCAACCATTAATTCTGTTGAGTAGTATAGTCCCCTGTAATTTAACACAACATTAACATTACCTTTTTTGTACAATGGTATAATTATAGTTTTGCGAAAAGATGCTGGTATGTCTTGACGAAGAAAAATTGCATTTAAAAGTTGGACAACTTCTCTAATAATAAGAAAGCATTGTGGAGCATATTTACAAAATTCATAGCTTATTCTATCTTGGCCTGGGGTTTTTCTATCTTTTGCTGTTTTTAGGGCTAACATAATTTCACGCAATTCAAAAGGAGAATCAAGGAACGGATCTATGATGCTAGGTGACGCCCATAAAATTGTTCGATCAGAGTCTACCAGTGACAAAAGTGACTTGAAAAAGTTGTAAAAATCAAGCAGCCCTCAATACTAATTCGGCTGAAGACCACTGTTCTAGATGATAAGCAAAAGTGGTGAAGTTTGGAATATAGATAGTTTGGAGTTTTTGGGTGTATCAGCTTATGGAGGAATATACAATTTCTTGCTTTAAAATAATGTTCTATATTGCATCCTAGAATACGATTGCTTAGACCAGTAACATGGCTAAAGCTTCTGAGTCCATACACATAACGGGCCGCATAGTTTAACGCTACTTGCAGTTTATGTAACGAATGTGAATCTAGATTGCTAAACACCACTTCAAAATCTATATATATAAAAATGGATGTATGTATGTATGTGGGTATGTGGGTGTGTTTGCATATCACGTATAGACTATAAAACCGCCGAACTAATCTTTATGAAATTTTTAGGAATACTGAAGCAATATTCTGAGAGTGTTCCTGTGAGGTTTGGTGTTGATTGGACAAGGGGGAGTAGTACCTCCCATACAACCTAAATTGGCTCTATCGCCCAAAAACCAAAAAAAATACTATATATCGGACGGTTTTAATCGTATAAAACTAAAATATGGTAATTTTGTTGAGATGGTCACTTTCGGTGACTGTAAAAAAATGGGCGTGATCACACTATATCTACGCCCACTTTATCGAAATCATGCTTATTGCTGAATTGTACACGTTTTGATAGTGAATCTTGGTATGCAGGTGCTATGGATCCAAGTGGCACTCACTATGTATATATAAATGTTGTCACGCCCACTTTTACCGCCCACAAATCAGTAAAAATGCTTTATATCAGACGGCTTTAACCGTAGAACACTAAAATTTGCTAATTTAGTTTATATGATAACTGTTGGTCATTTTACAAAAAATGGGCATGGCCGCACTATATCTACTCCCACTTTTTCGAAATCATGCTTTTTCCTGAGTTGTACACGTTTTGATACTAACACTTGGTATGCAGGTGCTCTAAATAGCGCTCAATATATATTTTTAAAGTTTGCCACGCCCACTTCTACCAACCACAAATAAATAGAACTTCTACAACCAGACGATTTTCATTGTTGAATACTAAATTTTTGTAGTTAAGTTCATACGCTTACTCTCGACAGCTTTGCAAAAATGGACATGATAGCACTAATCTGTGCCCACTCTTCAGAAATAATTTTAATTCCTGAGATGTGAACGTCTTGATACATAAATGTCAGTCACTTTATATATAAATGTTGCCACGCCCAGTATTACCACCCCCATATATGTAACAAGGATATTTACCAGACGCTTTTTACAGTAGAACACTAAAGTTTGGTAGTTTAGTTCTTATGGTTACTGCCACCGTTAAACCGTTAAAAAAATGGGCGTGTCGTACTTTGTCTACGCCAACTTTTCTTAAATCATTATAATTTCTAAGCTGTACACGTTTTAAAAGTGAAACTTGGTTTGTAGATGCAATGGGACCAAGTGACGGTCACTATATACATATAAATGTTGCCACGCCTACTTTTTTTGCTCATCTAAAAAAAAAAAAAAACGAAATGGCCATTTCAGCCCTTGAAAGGACTTTGACCGAGCTTCTTATGATCAATTGTGTTGTGTGTGATGTGAAATGTTTGCACACAAATGATCGAGAACTGGACCTACATGTTTTACGCCGACTCCGAACGGCTTATGTTCTCAAGAAGCTTTTCATGGCAGTTTTTACTCTCTGAGGCTTGCCATTATCTGCAAGACAGTTAACGGCCGAACAGAAAAATTAATTCAATATAAAAAACTTTCTGTGTCAAATGGAATTTGAACCTGAGTTCTATGGCATACAAGCCACGCACCTCAACCAGTATGCCACGGAATGGTTTGAAATATTCTCCCTCTGAAAATCGAGTTTTTTTTAGAAATATTGGCTGGTGTGGTAGTTAAAAAACAAATGGCCAGAAATAATGGTAATGAAAAAGTTCTTCCAAACTGTATCAATAAATTTTTGCAATTTTTACCTTTTCAGTAAAATTCAAATATAAATTTTTTTTGTTGGTTTTGCCGTGTTGCTTTTAGTCAAATAAATTATCTATTGATGATAAAATTAGTGTAAAGTGAAGAATTAAATTGAATGAAACGTAGTATGGAAAAAAGATTCAATTTGAATTTTAGTAAAAATAATATGAAAAAAGTAAAAAAACCAAAAAAATCCGCATAATCTTTGGTCCGACGGCAAAAATTTAAGATTTTTTGATGTAGATTGAAAAAACTTTTTCATTTCTATTATTTCTGACCGTTTGTTTTTTTTAACTACCATACCAGCCAATATTTTTAGTCGAAATATTTTGGAAAACATCATAACCAGGGCTGGCAATTCTAAGCAAATGCTTAGAAATGCTTATATTGTATATATCTGGCAATTTTGGTGGGTTATGCATATATCTGACATTCAGGACTTCCCTATAAAGCTTAATTTTTGCTTATATTTTGGCGTAATTTTTTTCGTCATAAGTTGAAATACATGGTGTCCCGCAATTGAGTGCAACTATTTACGGAGCTGAAAGGTTATGTCGAGCTGAGCAAAAAATCGTATGGGAGGGGGGTCTTCTCTTAGGAGCTGCACGGTTAATTAATATTTCATGACTTTGATTCACGTTATTGTTTCTAGCAGCAAAACTAAGTTACATAATTTTGATATCTCATTTCAAAGGCAATAAAACCACCTTTCCAACGGCATACCAACAAACCCCACCAACTTAACCGTTACAGAGCAGTGATCGTGTGAAGATGAAATCAATCGGTTGAAACCACCAAAATTTAACTTTGAGTGCAAATTGATTTAGAGTTTTGCGTAATAAATTAATTTTTTTTTTTATCTATTAGATCTCACACGAGCCCAGCTCGGTAACGGTTAAGTTGGTAGGGTTTGTTGATATGCCGTTAGAGGGGTGATTTTATTGCCTTTATAATGAACTATCAAAATAAGTTTTATGTAAGTTAGTTTTTCTGCTAGAAACAATAACGTAAGCCAAAGTCGTGAAATTTTAATTAACTCTGTAGCTCCTAAGAATGTGAAAATAGACCCCCCGCTCCCATACGATTTTTTTCTCAGCTCGACATAACCTTTCAGCTCCGTAAATAGTTGCACTCAATTGCCGGGCACCCTGTATATATCATTTTGTTAACATGGTATATTAATAGTCTGAATATATCAAAGATTACAGATTCAGATAATGTGAACCAAAGAGATAAAATAAAATCAAAGAATAAATAAAAAAGGAAAAGAGAAAAAAATATTTTTTTTCACATTTCTGTCTTTTGTTTGTTAACGAAACTTTCCCAAATTTGGAACATTCATATGAGATTTTCGTCAATGAAATTTATGGCCAAATCAGCATGTTTCGTCCATGAATCGGAAAGATCACGCATGATTCTCTTACGATTTCCTTAAGAACGGAACTACTGGGAAGTGTTTATCTGCGGCGGAAAGTTTTGGCTAGAAATCCTGGATACAACAATATAAAATGTATATTACATACTTTGTGGCTACACAACTAGGAGTGAAGATGTAGCGAAGTGCTTCCTAACAGAATAAGATTTGTTCAAATATTGCTCAAGTAACAGGTCATTCAATAAGTCCGTAGGATCAGTAAGAAAAAACAAAATTTTGATAAAACTCGATTATATTATTCAACATAGTTGCCTTCGAGAGCGATACAACGAGTATAGCGATACTACTTTTATAGTAAGATTTCTCTTTCTCGTCAAAATAGGCCTCCGTTTCAGCGATTACTTCATCATTGGACTTGAATTTCTTTCCAGCAAGCATTCTCTTGAGATCTGAAAACAGGAAAAAGTTGCTGGGGGCTAAATCTGGAGAATACGGTGGGTGGGTAAGCAATTGGAAGCCCAATTCATTCAATTTGGCCATCGTTTTCATCGATTATTAACACGGTTTTCTTTTGCAAATGTGGCCGTTTCTTGGCGATTTCAGCCTTCAATCGATCCAAAAGTGCACAATAATAGTCGCAGTTGATGGTGGTTCCTTTTTGGAGATAGTCGATGAATATTATTCCTTTCGCATCCCAAAATATCACGCGGAACCCACTTTGCCCAGAGCTTCCGCATACCCAAATGTTCGTGTAAAATGGTAAAAACACTACCATCTGATATCTTTACAGTGTCAGCTAGCTCGTGCACCTTCAATTTGCGATCGTTCATAATCAATTGGTGGATTTTTTTGATGTTTTGTGGAATAACAGTCTGATTTGGGAGTCCACTGCCTTCTGCATCATTTCAGCAATCCACTTTTCTACAATTTGCCTCGATGGAATCCGGATAATGTTTATCAAGACTTTGTTTGGTTTCCACTGTATTCTTTTTTCATCAAAAAGCAATGCTTTATCAAAATTCGAAATTCACTTTTCTCCATTTTTTTTTTTTCAATAACAATAGTTTGTACACAAAATGCTATAACTCTCGAATCAATTGTCAGATTGTTGTCAAATTTTTATACGTATCGTTTGAAGATTGGTACTAAATAAAAATCATATGGAAAAATTCTATAACGCCATCTATGTGTCAATATATGGACTTTTTGTACGTACCCACTGAACCATAAGCGAAGGTTTTGAGTAAGGTGAGAGTTTTGCGAACGTTTTTGGTTAGAATTTTTTTTTTAATTTTTTCTTTTTTATTTTGTCGCTTAAAAGTGCTTGTTATAAAACATTAAATTCGTGAAAGCTTTTCCCATAAAGAAAAATTTTGCATATTTTGCGAAATTCATTAAAAACTTATTTTGAGTAGAAAATGAATGATTTTTGTATCATTTCAGTAGGTAAGACTTCCTTGTAAATTAACTATTTTTTGTTCATAAATGAGTTCGGAAATGAATCATTTATGTTTCTTTTTTGCATTCTGAAATGAGTTCAAAAAAGAATAATTTTTTTATCATATCAGTAGGAAACAATTTCTCATAAATGAACCATTTTTTGTTCATAAATGAGTTCACAAATGAATCATAAATGTTACTTTTTATACTCTAAAATCAGGTAAAAAAAGGAACTTTAAATGAAAATGTTAACCTTCGTACAAACGTCATATGAACTTTTTTACCAGTGCGAGATGGATGTACTGCTACGCGTATAAAAATTTTCAACATTTCTATCAAAAATTAAAATCAAGCCCAAATTGAATGAAAGCCACGAAAACATTCCAAGCAAAAATGTAATCAAATAAATTCCCCAATTAATAACTTAACTATTTTGATATTTCATATATAATTTGGAAGTTTGTCAAATTGGAAAACAATCACGCCTTTTCCCCTTTGAAACATCAATATCATGAAAAACACAATGCGTGAATTCCAGCCCAGGTATATTAATCCTATTAACCCAATGATTAATATGATCTCTAATTTTAGTAATAAGCATTTCTTCTTTAACAAAATATCGATATGTAATTATAAATAGTATTATGCAATAAAATTTATAATTCAAAAAGATTCTTTTTTTTTAACTCATTATTGAACAAAAAAGGTTTGTTTTTGAGAGGCAATTCAGTTCAAAGATTGATACAAAAAGGGTTCAATTTCGTTTCGGTTCCGAGTGCCGAAAAAGAACTTTTGTATGGTTCATTTTTTAACTCATTTCCGAAAAAAAAACCGTTTGTTTCTGAGAGGCATTTTCGTCCGGCGATTGATTCAAAAAGGGTTAATTTCCGAGTGCCAAAAAATAACTTTTATGGTTCTTTTTTTAACTTATTTCCGATCAAAAAAGACGATAATTTATGGTTCTTTTTTAACTCATTTGCGAACAAAATAAGGTTCGTTTTTGAGAGGCATTTTAACCGTATTTTAACCGCCATTTTTACAGAAAAGGTTCATAAATGAATTCAAAAACGGTAGTTTTGGTTCACTGGGTACTATTAAAAAAGTTATTTTTCGGCAACCGGAAATGAACCCTTTTTGTATCAATCACTGGACTGAATTGCCTCCCGAAAACGAACCTTTCTTTGTTCGGAAGTAAGTTAAAAAATCCTTTTTTTGAATTATAAATTTTATTATTGCATAATGTTGTATATAATTACATATCGATAATATGTTCATCAGTGAAGTGAAAGAGTTCATATGAAGGTTAATATTTTTATTTACTATTATAAAAAACTAACAAAGGTTTAAATTCTTCCTTTTTTAAATCGTTTAAGAATATAAAAAGGTGATATTTATTCATTTCTGAACTCATTAAGGAACAAAAACTGATTCGTTTATGAGAAATTTATTGCAATTGATATGAAAATAAAATTTAATTTTTTGAACTCATTTAAGAATGCAAAAAAGAAACATTTTTTATTCATTTCTGAAGTCATTTATGAACAAAAAATTATTCATCATCGAGGAATTTTTACCTACTACAATGATAAAGAAATTATTTATTTTCGATTCAAAATAAGTTTTTTATGAATTTCGCAAAAGAAGTACAATCTTTATTTATAGGAGAAGTTTTCGCGAACTGAATCTTCTATAGCAAACACTTTTTTAGCGAAAAAAGTAAAAATTTAAAAAAAAGTTACCCAAAAACGTTCGCAAAACTCTCACTTTACTCAAAACGGTTATTTATGGTTCAGTGAGTTGATTTTGATTTGTTGAAACAAATTTTTTTCCCAAAATGAATTTATATTAATAAAAGAATTTACATTAGTTTGATTATAAGTTTAAATTGTAAGCTTAATTTAATTTTTAAACTGTTATAAATAAAACTTCTTGTGCAATCGAATTATTCATGCATTTTTTCATATTTGCATATTTAAATATTTTTTTTTATGTTTGTTCTCTTTTTTTGTAATTCTTTATTTATTCTATGTACTTCTTTTAAAATTCTGTGCGTGTACTTCTTTTTGCTCTGAAAATGTTGGTCACATTAGCCATGACGCACAAAGTTGTTTGAGGGAGTACCCAGCCGGAAATTTAATATAATGTCAATGTCGAACGAACACTCGAGCGAACACTAGGTAAAAATGGGTCGCTGAATCCGAATCCGAACACAAATAGAGGGGTCAATCTGCCCCCCATTTGCCATATTTTAAAGGACAATTTCGCTTACAGTGCACAGTTAAACACGTGTCTCGACGTTCTCTCCCTAAAAATGTGGAAAATGGGGGATGAAAGACCCCTCTATTTGTGTGTCTCAATAATGCCTCTCCCCTTTAAAAGCCCCAAAAAATGGTTAATTTTACCTATATTGCTTCGCCTTCGAGATATGGCACTTTTTCTATTTTTTCGAAGATTTTTCGATGTCTTTCGATTTTATGTTGTTCCATATGCCAACATGTCGCGCTCGTAAGTCATGTGGATATTTTCCATGACTCTAAGTACTTTATGAGTATCAGAGAGTCATTGAGCACATTGAGCAAAACTATTTAAAGTATTTAGTATTCAAACGATTTAGATTCTCTTGTTCGCAGACTCTCACGTACTTCATGTGCCTTGCACGCATGCTTGTGAGAGTGGATGGGATATGAGAAGCATGTGTTCAGGGTTGAATATTGATTTATACTTTTTTTTTATGAGTATACTTTGAGTGCTAAAAAAGCAACTCGTTGCAGTTCTCTGGTGTGAACATAGTATTAATTACAACATTTTATGTGAATATGTTGAAGTTAACACAGCTATAAATGGATCACTAACTTTGTTGTTTGCGTTTTTATATATAGATATGCCTTTATTTAATAAAATTTTTGCAAAGGATAAAAGCTTTAGAATCAGCTTTATAATAACAATAAAATTGAAGTTTAAAAATAAAATATGTTTTTTGTTTTTTTAATTTTTAAAAGCTGCAAATATATATTTGAATGTAATAATATGTTAAATATTAAGCAAAACTTGTATTCAACATCTAGATTTTTTTTTTTCGCTTATGTTTATATAAATTTTTTAAAGTGGTAACTAATAACAAAACTTTGTAAACTACATTAACATTGTATATATATATATATAAATATGTGTGTGTATGTGTGTATATATATGTGTTTGAGTAAGTGTGTAAATGTTAATTTATATAAGAGGGGCGACGAGCTAAAAAGCTTCAAAAGCTGATCAATTTTAAATTTTGAGCGGAAGCGCATAAATAACACTGCCACCTAGAAAAATTCTAAAGTTTAAATTTAAATTTTTTTTTTTTAATAATTGATATAAGAGCTTTGAGCTTTAAACAATTTAAAAAGCTTTGTAACAACTATATTGAGTGTGTTAGTGTTGGTGTAAGTGTAAGTGTATTTATGTGTATGAACTAATGACACTTTGAAGTGATAAATGAATATTTCTTACACGCTGGCGACATTCAAATTCAATACATAAAACTCTTATTATTACTTTAGTTAAACATTTTCAACTTAAAAGCAGATATGCATTGGATGCACTTTTTTCAAATGCTACACATATTTAGTTAAAATTTGTGAATATTCATAAAAAAAAAACAGCCTTTTTATTACGCATGTCGTATGACGACTTGAGAACAAAATTATTAAAAAAAAAAATTTTTAAGGCTTTTTTTTATTTTAACAAATACAGTTAATTTTTTTTTACGATTTAGGAGAGTTTCATCTTGTATTCTTATCTTCAAGTGATACTAACTTAAACAAAATTTTGCAACTTTAAAGTTAAAAGTTCTTAAAATATAGTTGGTTTTTTTTTTTTAATAAATACTAACATTATTTTTTTCTGATTGGAAAGTTCAATTTAAGGCAAAAATTTCAACATTATGGCTTAAAACTATTATGAAAGTTTATTTGAATTTACGGAAGCAGGTTATTTTTGAATATTATCAAGCCTTGAAGCAGGGCATCTTCACATTTTATAGAATCGTTATTAGATTTTTTATGATATTGTTTTAATGTCGCAGCGCGTTGTAAGAGTCAACAATTAATTTCTAACACAGTATTGGAAATTTTAATTTTTGCTTATGTATATTTAGTAAAATCACGATTAGTGTCTTGTCGCTTAAGCGGATCAGCTGAATTATCATCGATGTCGCCTGCCGAACCGCAATGATTTTGATTATTTTGACTCTCAATAAGCTGCAAAAAAAAATCAGGTTATAGTAAATAAGGCCTGTACAAAAAAATGTCAATACTAACCTTTGTACGCAAGCGTTTGATGAAGCGCAGTCGCTCTAGCCAGTTTGAGGCATATGGATTCTTCTTTTTTACACTCTGATAGACAAGTGCCGCAAGCTGTTGAGAAATAAAAATAATAACATTTTAATATGAAAAAATAAATGTTTGCTACTCCTCAAATCGTACGTTCGCATGTAGCGCCAGTTGACGCGCCAATAACGGAGCGCTGCTGTCGGATACGATTTTTGCATCAGGATGGCAGACATATTTGGAAATTTCTGAACGTGCCTTGACATAGATGCGATTGGTATTCAGTTCCAGTGGCTGCACAATGACGCAGGCGTAGTTGAATTGCGTCTAGAGAACAGAAGGAGGAAATGTTAAATTCATTAAAAACTTTTTCATAAAACATTTAAGAATGCAAATTCCATCATGATTTAGTATTTTATATATACTTTTATGTCGTAATTAGCAATAAATAAATTCATAATACTTTATTGACATTACTGCTTATTAATTTAAATATTTAAAATATTAATTTAAATGTTTTTTCATAAATTTTGGATTTACTGTTTTATTTATATATAAAGTTTTTTTTTATTTTTGATAGTTCCTTTAAGAAAATGATTAAACTTTTTCATATTTCTGTAAATTTTAATTTCTTTTTAATAACTTTTTAAAAAATTAGTTAAAAATTTTAATAGCTGTATAACATCATTTTTATATCTTTTAAAGTATTTTCTATGTTTATTGCAGCGAAGCTTCCATGTGCCAACTTTTGACATAGAATTACGTCTTACAGCGCGGTTTGTATCGGGGTCATTTTCATAAGTTTTTCAAGCTAATGCTAACGTTTTTGGGGGACACTTTAAGGTATACCTTAACGAAATGGCCATTTCAGGAAATTTCCTTGAAAGGACTTCGACCTAGCTTTCGAAATGTTTGAACACAAACGATCGAGAACTGGTCCTACAAGCTTTATGCCGACTCCGAGCGGCTTAGATACTCAAAAAGCTTTGCATGGCAGTTTTTACTCTCTAAGGTTTGCCATTTTCTGCAGAAAGGTCACGGCCGAACAGAAAAAGGAACTCAAAATATTTTGTGTCACAAGGGATTCACACCTGGGTTCTATCGCATACAAGCCAGCCACTCACCTCAACCAGTATGTCACGGCCGCCACCTAATCAAATCTATTTTTAAGAATTTTAAGCACATCTAACAGTTTTAGAGCGTCGCTGATTTCAATTCTGATGTCAGAATTTTAAAATTCAAGATGGCGGATAGGGTTAGTACCTAATTTTTTTTTTTTTATTTTTACGCATTCGGTGCTGGGGCGAACACTAGGTAAATATGGGTCGGCGAATCTAAATCCGTTGTCAGAATTTCAAAATTATGTAATTTTTACAATTAAGTTGCCACCTAAAAAGATGCATTTTTAAGAGTTTTCAACATCTTCTAATAGTCATAGGAGGTCGTTGATTTCGAATCAGAATGTCAGAATTTTTAAATTTAAGATGGCGGTTAGGGTTCTACATAAATATTTTTTTTTTTACAAATTCAGTGCTGGGGCGAACGCTAAGTAGAAATGGGTCCCTGAATCTGAATCCATTGTCAGAATTTTCAAATTATACCATTTTTTACAATAGGGCTGCCATCTCATAAAATGTATTTTTAAAAGTTTAGGGTGTCGCTGATTTCGAATCTGTCAGAATTTTAAAATTCAAAATGGCGGATAGGATTGCCACCTAGAATAGAATTAAAGGTCTCTTAGAGAGAAAGGATACGCTGCACCAATCGGTAACAGATAGCAGGCGAAGAACTTGTATCTTGGTGAAACATGGTATACTAGCGGTACATATGACACATCTATGTTGCCCGGATCTCACCATTGCGAGAATCAAGAATGGTGCAGATGCTTGTATGGTAGCTTTAGCGTATCTTCCTTACGACTCTCCGGACCAACCACCTTCGAAAGAGGTGGATAATCTGGTAAAGTACCGTGAGGAAAGAAACATTGGAGTGATGATAGGATGTGATGCCAACGCACACAATACTGTGTGGGGCACCAACAACAATGACAGAGGAGAGCAATTGCTTGAATTTGTGGAGAGGTACAATCTGTTGGTAGGAAATAGAGGAGCACAGCCGACTTTCGTTGATGCGAGGCGAGGGAAAGTCATTGATGTGACCCTCATTTGCAGAAGGATTCTGAACAGAATAGAAAACTGAAGGGTCGTGGATAGGCTAACCATGCCTGACCACAGATCTATTCAGTTTGAATTCTAGTACGGAATCCGACGCCAACGGAATAGCAAGAAAGTCAGGATTTCCAAGAATACAGATCCTGTGAAATATAAGGCGAAGTTGAAGGGAAACACTGACCCAAAAAGCTATAAAAGTACCAGAGAATACAGCGGAAGTGGAAAGCCATGTCAAACATCTTAGTGCGGCCATGGTCGAAGCTTACGAGGGGGCATGTCCTTTATCCTCAGTAGACGAGGGTATCCGACGCCATGGTGGTGCACGGAACTCGAATCCCTGAAGAAGAAGGTTAGGAAGGCCTTCAATCTGCACATGAGAGGCGGTACCCCAGAAATATGGGCAGACTACAAGGCATGGAAAAGGGAACTGAAGAACCTCATACGACACCGTAAAAGGCAGTCGTGGAGAGACTTCTGCTATGGGATGGAAATTATTTCATCCCTTCAGAAAATGGTTTCAAAAGATCCATTTTTCAAAGTGGAACTGATCCGAAAAACGGATGGAACCAAGGCAGAGAACTAAGAGGAGTCGATGCAAGTTCTGATGGAGGTGCATTTTCCTGGAAGTTTTAGGTGTAACAACCCGTGGACACCCTTGAAGAAAGGGATGCACAGGGTTGACAGACTGGAAGCCGAAAGAATGATCACCATTGGCCGGGTGAGGAGTGCTATACGCTCATTTGCTCCGTACAAAACATCAGGGATGGACGGTATATTTTTTTCAGCAATGTTGCAGTGGGAGGAAGATCTCATTGCACACAGGCTGTGGGGTATATTCGTTACTTGCTTAGCGACTGGGTACGTTCCGAGAGTCTGAAGAGAGGCGAAAGTTGTCTTTCTTCCGAAGCCCGGAAAAAAAGGAATATGCGGAGACAAAGTCGTTCAGACCGATCAGCCTTACGTGTTTCCTCTTGAAAACGATGGAAAGAGTGATGGTTGACTATCTTGAGAGCACTTCGCTGATGCATAATCCTCTGAGTAGATGCCAACATACGTCTAGTGCAGGTAGGTCAACGGAGAGTGCTCTTCACGTATAAGTAAGAGTTGCTGAAAAGGAGCTGTTTTCAGGAGGTATTGCGATGGCCACATTTATGGACATCGAGGGTGCTTTCGACAAAATATGCTTTGGAAGGATGCGGCAAACCCTGACAGAGCGCAATGTAAGCCCAATGATAGTAAATTGAGTAGACAATATGCTCAAGCATATTAGCTTACTGCACTAATTATAGGACACGGTCCCAACATGTACCATCTCAGTAAGATGACTCTGACTGAGGACGATACGTGTAGGTTATGCCTAGGGTAGCCGGAAACAGCAGCACACATTCTGTGTCAGTGTCCGGCGTTGGCAAGCATAAAATTGGTCATTCTGGGACGTCCATTTATTGGCGAAGCCGAGATAGGTCAACTGACCTACAAGTATATGCTTGAGGTGACAGAGGATACTTATGTAAGGAGCATGCTCACGTATGAGGGCTCCGAGCGGTAGCATCCTTTGTCCAATGGGGACGAGAACGGACCCATTGTGGTCCACTTCGGTCAATCCCCGATTTATTTTATATATGGATGAACATTTAAAAAAGTAATAACAAATTGCAGGTCTGAAGAGGCGAACACTTGCATAAAAAAATCGGGACTGTTTTCAAGGAAAGGTCAGGCCTCGGTCATGCCTGTCAGCCCTGAATTCTAGCGTAATCAGGCATGACATTTCCTGCTGGTTTTGTACTAAAATTTCATATGAAATGCACAACCATTAAAAAAAACAATGTCTTTGAATAAAAAATGGTTAAAAATTATGTAAAGCATAGATTGCTTCTGAAAAAAACTTATTTTTAGTAAAGTGCAGAAGTGTATATCTGCACATTTTATAATACAGAAAGATTTAATTTTCAATGCAATTCTATCTATTTACCATAGCAGCTAAAATAATGCGAAATATAAGAAATCTTTTAGTTGTGGCGTTTAATAGACACTTTTTGTTAATATTGTAGAAGATAGGTTCATCAAAATTGTTGCGAATTAGCGAATAAACAGTTTTTCACGCTCCTGAAAAATTGTGTTTTTGTAGATAGAAAGTTTTGATATATTGCCCTCGATATATTGTTCTGTTATTGTTAACAAAAAATTTTGAAAATAAATTTTATGTAAAAACATGATAAGCCACATTTTTTTAAAATTATTGGTTTCCACTATCCTTTCTTCGGTAATTTTTGGCCATATTTCAGAAGGCTTCCATAACCAATAACTACATAACTACATTAAAAGTACGATTAGATGGAACGTCTACATTATACATTTTCTTAAAGATTCAAATGCGATTATTTCTATTTTGTGTTATCATGTTTCTGCAATAAGCTCTTCAATTATTTGCAGCTTTACACAAATACGTTTCAAGCTCTATTCAATTCTGAGCTAATTTTACTCGTCTTTAATATTGTATTCTTTTAAATATATTTTCAAAGTAATTATTTAAAAAAAAATTTAAATGGTTTAGTTTTTTTTTCATATTCTTAATCAAATTAACCATATTTACCAATATTGTATTGAGATTGTACTCCTCGCCACTTTCGTTGTAAACAATGATAACAAAATCGTTGCCAATATGTTTCTTTTTTTCATAGCAATTCGGATCTTTTTCCAAATTGGTAGGCATCACTGTGGCAACGTGGAAAGTAACCTTGAAAAGACCAAAAATTATTATTCTTAAACTCGCATCATTGAGCACTCTCGAACACTATACCTGCACAATGTCATCTTTCCATATGTAGGCAAATTTACCGTCTGGCCCATCCGTGTCCATTTTAATGAACAAATTATTCTCCTTAGCATTTTTCAAACTCACCAACGTGCCAATGCTGCGCAAAAACTCAACATAACGCACACTTCCATAGGAATTGCGCAGTATTTCCACCTCATTGTTGCATTGACCCTTGCCCACATATAGCACGCCAATGGTGTGTGTTTCGAATGGTGCCGTTAGATCAAGCAATGTCAGCACACTCATATGTTCGGGCGGTACCTTCATAGGCACATCGGTAGCCTGCAGCTGACCGGTGTGATACAGCTGCATGAACACAAAACTCGGATTCATGCAGAGTTTTGTATTAATTTGTGGTGGCTTCGGACCACCAAAACGAAAACTGGATGTTGTTGATCGCGACTTTCCATTCACTTCGCGCACCACCGAGATGGTTTTAGAGCGTCCGCGTATCATGTCGCCATTATTGTAGTCAGTGGCAGTGTTGGAGGAGCTGCCAGTATTGTCATTGCCGCCATTGCTGATATTGTTGTTGCCACCACCACTGCTGCTGGATTTGGCCAATCCCATGTGACTGTGGCTACTGCGTGCCAGCATGCGTGGTGAAAGTGGTGGCGCCGGCGATAGCGGCGGCTTGGCAGTGATTTTCTGCGCTGCGGCTGTAGCTTTAGCAGCTATTTTAAGCGTAGATGCCGCAGCCAAACTCTGTACTGGATTTAATGCCTGTGTTGACGTCGACTGCTGAGTAACATCATCGGCTGAATGCTGTTTAAGTGGAGCTTGTTGCGCCATCGCTTCACGTTGGGACAGATCCAGCGAATCAGTCTTATCGGCGCCATCTTTGGACATTGTGGTATGTGCTTTGAGTGAATCCGCCTGTGAAGGCGGTGTAAAACCAGCGATTTCCTCTGGAATTGCCTCGCAGCTGACGCGCATATCTTTGGCATAACCAACACTTTTCTTTTTCAGCAACTGATCATTGCTGCCGCCGGCGCTGCTAATGGCATCCGAACGCTGCTCTTCGCCGGCAGCAGTGTCGCTTATATCATTGCTGCCAAGCTCTTTGGAGAGTGGTGCCGGTTTATTGGCCAAGAAAGCGCTGCGCCAGCTGGAGCTCATCTCTGGACTTGAATTAACGCGTCGCACAGGATTTCTGCACTTGCCGCCAGTGCCATCGTCGAAACCAGCTGCTTCATCATCTAGTTCACCATCACTGACACTGCCGCAGAGTGCCTCCTTGCCACTGCGTTTCATTTTAGGTATATCAATGGCAGCCGTAGTGTTCGATGCCAATGTTGATGTCACCTCCTCCTGACGCTGTAAGGCACGTACCTTAGCTACGACCTTGGCCGCGGTCTGGCGATGCTCTTCTTGGGCACTTGAACCAATTGATTCATGTGATGATGTGTGTGCTGATGTGGCTATTGTGTGCGCCGACATGGGGCTGCTCTCAAGACCATCAGACGAACGTGCTTCCTCCACAAAATCGGGCCCAAAGACTCCGCCATGTACTGTGGGCAAAAAGAGCGCCGCAATGTTGCTAAATGGCATGTCGTGGCCGAAGCAGTCATTAGCTATGGGATTCTGAATGCGCGTGATCCAAGATATATTGCCAGTTGGACGTCGCACCAGGATCTCCGCCCAACCAATGCAAGAGCGTATGCAAATTTGTTGCTGCACCTGCGAGGGAAGTGCTGCGGAAACGGTATTGAGTTGTTGTAGCGAGGCACCACCTGAGGCCAATTGCATGTCCGCATCTGGATTTGAACCACGTCGAGAAAGCGTCTCATACGAGGCAGTCGAGCTGTTTGAGGTCTGACGTTGTGTCGATGAGGCATGTGATGCAGGATGTTGCGATGAGGAATTCGATGTAGAGGAAGTTAAATCAGTACTACCAGCGGATTCGTTGCCGCTGCTATGTTGCAGGCTGACTTTTGTGTAACGGCGTTCGGTGTTGATATCGCCAGCAACTTCTGGTGAAATAGGCGCAATGCTGGTCATATCGTTTTTGGTGTTGAGCAAATTCGCAGTTTTGCCAATTTGCAAACAACGATCGCAGAGTCCATTTCGTGTTGGAGCGGAAGGGCAACCAGCAGTTGTAATGGTTACCAAATTGTTGCCCACAAGCCATGTCTGCGAGAGACCATCGCGCAGCAAATAGTCAACAGCGGGCAGCCTAGAAATGAAAACGCATTGTTTTTTAAAATTAATCATAAATAATCTGTTTTAATCAGGGAACTAAAATAGACGCTAATCGTAGCGTATGTAAGGTAGCGTTCACTTAGAGAACAGTACGTTAATGTTGTGTAGCGTTGGTGACTTTACTCATTATTCTGTAGCGTTATACTTTGTGTGCTTGAACGTAAACCCAAACAATACACTACGATTGTCTTCAAATTAGCATAATTATTATCACATTCCGTTGTGTAGCTACACTTTAAGAACCGTATGTGTTGTGGTTTTTGAGAGACAAAGACAGCAGAGACCTAAAACAATTTAATTGTGGTTGCGAATAATTCATTTTATGTTTCTCATCTACCGTCTACCTGCCACCTTTCTTTGGGTCCCCACAGAAAAAACACAAAAACTGCCGAAAATAGTTTATATCGCCTGTAGCTGAACTCTTAGAAGGTCTAAATATATGAGCTGGTCCTATTATTTTTTGCCGTACAACATTTCTTCTTAACACACCTACCCCCTATCTGCCGCCCTTCTTTGGGTCCCAATACAAAAACAGCAAAAACTGTCGAAAATATCTAATTTCTCCCGCAACTGGATTCCTCCAGCGGTCAAACATGAGCTGGTCCTATTATTTTTTGCCTCTCAACATTTCTTCTTAGTTGATAGTTAGTTGATAGAAAATAGTTGATATGTCCCGCAAACGGACTCGGCGACGGGTCAAATATATGAACTGGTCCTATTATTTTTTTGCCTCTCAACATTTCTTCAGGACACCTACCCCCTATCTGCCACCCTTCTATGAGTCCCAATACAAAAAACACAAAAACTACAAAAACTGTCGAAAATAGTTTATATCTCCCGCAACCGGACTTCTAGAGGTGTCAAATATATGAGCTGGTGCTATTATTTTTGCCCCCATCTTCCACCCTTCTTTGGGTCCCAATACAAAGAACACAAAAACTGTCAAATATAAAAAGTGGTCCTATTATCTTCTGCGCCTCTACATTTTTTCCAAACACACCTACCCCCTATGTGAAACCCTTCTTTGGGTCCCCATACAAGAAACACAGACAAAAACGGCAAAACTATCGGAAATAGTTTACATCGCCCGCAGCTGGACGCCTATTAGTATTTTTTTACCTCTTAACATTCCTTCTGAACACACCCACCCCCCTATCTGCCACGCTACAAGTTACAGTATGCCGGTTCTTACCACGCAAACACTACTAGCAGTACCTTATGTTTTCCTGTCGAACGGTACAGAATGATAATGTTTGCGTTCATTTTTTATGCTGTGCTTATTCGTGATACAAAATGAAGGGGTTAGTTTGAATAGTTGACACATATATGGGTGCACTGCAAAAGTATACGAATTAATTTTATAATTTTTACCTTTTTGGCAATGCTGAGCAGGGTGAAAATGTATGGCGAGCCAGAAAATCAATGCAAGTCTCAGCCAGCTCAGCATGAAAGCTCTTCAGGCTATCGTTCATAAGCGGACGCATGTCGGAATCGTTGCGCACGTTTGAATTACGAGTGCCACGCTCGGTTAAGCTGGTGCTGCGTTTGCGATTCGATGAGTCTTCATTCAACGAATTTAAGTCCTGACGCTGTAAGTTGTTACGCGTTAACTTGTTAATGTCTTCATATAGCATGCTAGCGTTCGATTGTATAGACTGAAAAAATCATAGATATATGAGACTGTATTGAAAAGTTTGGCCCTACACATACCGAAATAATATAAGTCACTATATTTTTGCGATACTCCAATTTAACTTTCAGAAACCAGCCGGCAATAACGTGATGCGCCAAAGAGACAGTGTAGTGGTCATAACGATGAGGCTTTGTATAGGGTAGCGAGATGGCAAATACGTACATGTATTGACGCGTTATGAAGTTGCTAAAAATGTTGTTGGACAAGCGGCTAAGAACTGCAAAGAAGTTAAAATGCATTCTAAATTATTCACATACTTAATGAAATATTTAACACGTACTCGATAGAAATTCCAGCACTGGTATAGCTACAATTGTTGTATCTGACATTTTGCTCATCTGCAGTAAAATGTCCGGCAGCAGACGCATAAAAGTTTCAGGCATTTCCAAGATCATGGTAGTCATAGTATTGATGCAGACATTCGCAATGCCGGAAAAAATGCCCGAAGACAAGGCTTTGGTAACGAAAGCTTGATGCGATGGTGAGATGGACTGATGATAGATTACCAAACAGGCAATAGCTGGCAACACCAGGGCATAAAATTCATCTGTTGTAGGTTTATAGGAGAGATGCGTGGATTTGTTGTGCTCGGAGAAGATTTTGAATAAGGCATTGGCCAAGGACTCAATGTCGTTGCCTTGTATAAGTGCTTTATTCTGTAGCACTTTAGGAAGCTCCTTGATGACCAATTGGAAAATTTGAAAATCTTTAAAGAAAACACATTAAAACATTGCCAACATGCATTTATCTCAGCTCTCGTGCAAAACTCACCACGATCACACTCCAAACAGCGCACAATTATTTTGCAAGCGCGTCTTATAGAAATGGTGGTAAAGTGTGCTGACGATATTGTTTCCTGCGGCACCAGCTGTGAACCTATTTGCTGACGCTGATGCTGGTGCGTCATGCCATACAACGGCAGGCTAGAATCAATGCCTAGATAATAGCTAAATTTAATTGCATCATTTTGTGTGGCATCCGGGTAGCCGATGTGATAGGAGCCATTAGCACGTGCCTTCATCATCCATTGGAATATCTGTAGGGATAATTTTAGCATTAAAGTCAACAAGATTTCTCTACGCAAAGTACACACCTTATATCGCACACAATTCACCTGCTCGAATACACGTGGACGCTGATAGTGCAACTCTAGGTGTCCTACCAGCATGTTGAATATCTTGATGGCATGACAGGATGGCAGTCGGTACAACTTGATGACAAACACTTCTATTAAGCCATCAACTGCTGTTATGACATCCAGTATTTCACTTTCGCTCCTCACCAGCACTTCGTGATCCATGCCAAGCAACTGTTGTTGTTGTTGATGTTGTTCAAAAGGTCGATTCATAATTTTATCGAGTATATCGAGAATTTCACCGCACCGTTTAGTATCGCAATGACGCGCAAAATCTACCAATGCCTCAGAAACAGCAACACGTATGAGTACATCTGGCTCGCTGGTAATTTGTGCAAAATGTGGTATAACCACACGTTCTAGTATCTCCTCTTCATAGCACGAACGATTTAGATCCATGATGCGCACCAGTGATTTTATGGTTTTGATACGTATGTTTGTATTGTTTATTTTGTAGAAACGACGCACAAAATTATTGAGTAGCTGCAGCCATTCGGGTCGTGTTGCTGTAACTTTTGAGGCGCGATATTCAATGAGATAGAGTACAGACGACTCTGGACGACTTTCGGCTACGCGTTCAATAAGATCGTATATTCGATCAAAATTGGCCAAAATTTTTGTCTTCTCATCTTGCAGAAGTTTTTCAATGAAATCAATGTTTTCATGAAAGTTGATCTGCAAGTGATGCAGCATTTCTTTATTGATGTTGATGCGCTCTGTACAAAAAAAAAAGAAAAACAAAAAATAAATAACAGGCAGTTTAAAATAACGATGTTTTGAATACGAAAAATTTCGAAAAATAAATTTATAAGTATTTATAAGCTTCTTAGGGCCAGTTTTTCACTACGAATTTAAACTTTAGTCAAATTAAACCGAACTTAACTCATCAAAAGTGGTCGTTTAAACTCGGTTTAACTAGATACTTTACCATTCGTAGACTGAGACTTTTCAAACGAAAAATTCAAAAGCAAGCGAACGTTAGCAATCGGATGAGGAACGCTCTGCTTGCGTCGTTTTATTATCACTGTATCACTGATAAATTGGTCAGCTTCGTATTTGTTCAAACGAATTTTTCACACAACAACAAAAAGCAACAAACGTTCGTTTGATATCGTTCATTAAATCGTTCATTGTATGTAGAGTTGTAAGACAAAATTTAAGTTTTTTTTTTATTTGTGTATACACGCTGAAAAAAAGTCCGAAAATTGAAAAGCTTGAAACGATCGGCAAAAGTTTGTCAGCTCGCAAGTATCCAATTAAGTAATTGAATTTAAAGCCAGTATCCAAAAAATTCAATGAGCTTGTGAAGGAAAAGGTTAAGCGTATTAGGACTTTTAAGGGTTCTATAAACTCCGTGGTTGGCATTTTTAAGGAAGTAGAATTCAGTAAGTGGAATTGATGTTAAAATTTAAAATTAAAGAGGGCGGATTCAAGAAAGATTGCCACCTAGACATTTTTGTATTTTTGCGAATTCTTGTAATTTTGAAATTCTAAATTCAAAAGCATCAGAATAGGGGTGGTGGGGTTAATAATATAATAGGTACTTGTCTCAAGTAAGTAAGTAAGTACTTGTCTCAACAGTACTGATGACTCTACGGATTACGGTACGCACGTCTACAACAATAACATTGTGTAGATATGTCTGGGTGATGTTATTGGTTCCTTTCCATGTCTTATAGTGGAGGGAGTCAGAACGGTTTCCGGTCATAGTCATGCACAACACTGACGACATTATTTTGACGCTGACTGAGGCTATCTGGAAGGTATTTAGGTAATGTCGCATAGGTGGGTTAGATAAGTATAAGATTTTCATTGTGGGGTTGAAGGACTATCAGCTGGTGTGCCCTGACTTACAATAGTCTTACGTATAATTTTTTAGGGGGTTTTTATGCGATAAGATTTGATGTAGGAATGAAGGCCATACAATAGGATAGTTTCTGACTCATAATAGTCTCTTACGCGTTAGGGTTTAGTGCGGTGATCTTTGGCTATAATGATATGGGAAATGATATGCTGGTTGAGAGACTTTGTAATGAATTGAGAATACATTAAGGAATATTCTGTTAAGCCATTATTCATATCATATAATGATGACACTGTCTCGCGGAGGGCATTCTTTATAGCAGCAGTTTATAGAACATTTCAAGTTTTTGTCTTTTAATAGCTTATTTCCAAAAAAAAACCCCCGGATTTCGTAGCTCTGATCCTAGGTTTTCCTAGGTTTAATAATCGTGTTTTCGATTTTATCGAATTTCGAATTTTTACGCCAAGGCTTGATAATTGTATTTTCAAAATATTTTGTCCAAGGGTTAATAATTGTATTTTCAAAATATTTTGTCCAAGGGTGGATAATCGTACTACTTTCGTAATAAAATCTTTGCGATACATGACGTTCTACATTATAATAATCGTACTATTTTTTCGTAAAATGATCTATGCGAGCTACATTATAATAATCGTACTATTATCGTAATATGATCTATGCGATACACGTATGTTCTACATTATAATAATCATACTATTTTCGTAATAGTATCTATGTGATACATGTATGTTTTTCCATTATAATAATCGCACTATTTTACATAATTTGATTTGTGCGATACATGTATGTTCTACATTATAATAATCATTGTATTTTTCTTTAATAAGATTAAGATTACTTTCTATTGAAAGCACTGTTTGGGCTTATTAGAGCGGGGATAGTTTGAGGAATTTAGAATCGAGTCTTTCAGTACGAATAATTGGGCTTCAGGAGCCTTTTATGTTGATATTTCGTTCAAGTTATGCAATAATATAAATATACGGTAAACGTTTTTGATTCACATAAAAAAGTATGAAAAATCATTCCCATTTTATCAAAATAATTATAGATAAGCTTAGGGTTCATGTAGAAAATATTTTGAAGGTAATTATTTTTTTTACGAATCCCCCCAGAACCAAAAGCTATCTCTTGCCACTGCATGCCATTATACCAGATCGTACCGTATCCATAATATAATCCATTGTACCGTACCTATCATACCATCTCATCATAAAGCACCAATCTAACAAACCATCCTTTTTAATTTGAGTGGGCATCAAGTTTATTTAAGTTAATTGAAAGCATTAAAACATAATTTTCCTCATAGGTAGGTTCATTCCATATCCAGTACACATGTTGTTTTGTTTCTTCTTAAGTTTTTTTAACGTATACACAAAACAAAAAAACTTATATTTTGTCTAACAATTCCATGTACAAACGAACGTTCCTGAATTTTTTCTTCAAACGCTCATTTTTAATGAACGATAACAAACGAACGTTTGTTGCTTTTTGTTGTTGTGTGAAAAATTCGTTTGAAAAAATACGAAGCTGACAAATTTATCAGCGATAAACATAACGACGCCAGCAAAGCGTTCATCAATCGTTCGTACAAATATTCAATCACACTTTTATGTAAAGAGAACGATAATTGAGAACAATCATATTTCAAACGTTCTCCGCACCCTGAAATTTTCTCACAAGCAAAGCCCATTTAGGTCAGTGGCGGATCTACATACGGACTGAAAGGGCTTTATCTCCCCTTAGCTTATTAATATAAGCCCTAAAAGCCGTTTCAGTTACACCCCCTCCCTTCCTTGGATTACAAAACTGATTGGTAATGGCTCTCACTTAGAATGATGACCTACAAAGGTGAAAAGTAGAGTTAAAATGCACAGCTCAATTATCAAGTAAGATTATCAAAATAAAACAACCATCAACTGTCGGTCTTATATATCGAAATACTTCTTTCCACTTCAGCACTGACGAAAAAAGTAAAAACAAAAAAAAAAAAAACGAAATGGCCATCTCAGCCCTTAAAAGGACTTTGACCGAGCTTCTTATGATCAATTGTGTTGTGTGTGAAATGTTTGCACACAAATGATCTAGAACTGGACCTACATGTTTTACGTCGACTCCGAACGGCTTATGTTCTCAAGAAGCTTTTCATGGCAGTTTTTACTCTCTGAGGTTTGCCATTGTCTGGAGAGAGGTGACGGCCGAACAGAAAAATTAATTCAATTGAAAAAATTGTCTGTGTCAGATGGAGGATTCGAACCTGGGTTCGCTGGCGTAAGAGTCACACACTCTTCCCACTACGCCACGGCCGCCACTAAAACGTATTCGTCCAAAAATTCCTTTCGGTTGCATACCTTCAAAATTTTTTCCACTCAGTATGTCACCTTCATAATCGCAATTTTTATTCAATACATACAAGGAAAAGTCCCCATGTGTCACTCGTCGATTTATATGAGATTCGAATATGTGATAGAGGACAAAAATCGAAGGTTAACGTACTTTTTTATACGTTCTCAATCGATGGTTTAGGGTTTCAAAATCCTCGGAAATTTTGTTTTTTCGCTACAACTTCACTATTTTTAATGGAAACATACACATATTTGGTATCAAACGGAAGGTATTGAAAAGGCACACATGATGGCATCTAATTTTTAGAAATAAATTGTAATATTATTTTGTTGTGGAAATTTTTAGTATTTAGTAGTATTTAGTTGATATCATGAGAAGCCCGTACCCAAAATTGTTTCATTTTCCCTTATGTGTTTAATTTAAGCTTATTTTAAAAGTTACCTGTTTTTATTTTTTTTTTTTTAATTTTTATCTATTTATATTAAAATTTTCTTTATAAAAAATACACTAATTCTAAAAATTAAATTTTTGCTATAGATAAAGACTACATAAGATATCAAAAATGTTGTTTTTTCTCAAAATTTTCGTATGTGTAGATATATGATCTGAAAAGTTTATATTTAACAGGGTTTCCATACAAAATGTGTGCGTCTTACTTGTTTGTCCGAAGTAATGAGAAAAAATCATCCGAAATTTAAAGATATGAGTTTCGAAGCAAATATCTCAGCTGTTTTTTAATAAATTTCACTCAATTCTTTTTTGTCAAAAAGTTTAATAAAATTACTTAGCAAAAACTATTTCAAAAGTACTACTTACTGTGTATTTATATTTTTAATCTTTTTTTTTCTAAAAATATCAAAATTATATTTAGGAATGTTTCTCAAAAGTTACACAAAAATTGTTTTTGTAAGAATAATTTAAATTAAAACTTGCATTTTAAACTGCCTTTCACATGGCGTAATTCTTATTATCAAAAGTTATTTCAGTTTTACATGAAAATTAATTTACTGTTTCTGTCATTAAAAAAAAGGGTTTTGTGTCGAAATTTATTTTTTTAAAAATGTTCTTTTTATGTATTTTACAAAATAGTCTAGCTTCAAAAATAATTCGTTTAAAAAAAAAATATCCCAATATTCCTTTCCAATCAAAAGTTTCAAAAGTAGCAAAACTCGTTTTTGTTACTTATTAGATTTTTAGATTCACTTTTAGATTATTTTTCCGTTGTTATTATTTTTATAATACTTTTATTAAGCAACTGAAATACAGAAAAGTAAGTTGGTTACAATATCTTTAAGAGATTTTTTTTTCAATTTGTGATATAACGAGTATAGCTCCAAAGCATAAAGAGTAGGTTTATCGTTATCGTATCAAAATATTGGAAGCACAATTGTCCAAAATATTGGAAGCACAAAAATCAAACAATTCAAAAATATTTGCTTTTTTAATATTTTAAAAATGAGCAAAGCTATTCTAAAAATGAGCAAGGAAAGTACATACATGAAATTTAATTTTTAACGGAAAATTAGTTTTGCTAATATAGATACACACGGTATGAAAATGTAACTTTAGTAATGTCTTTTGATTGGAAAGAAATATTGGGATATTTTTTTCATATAAATTATTTTTGAAGCTAGACTATTTTGTAAAAAATATAAAGAGCATTTTTAAAAAAATAAATTTCGACAAAAAATCAAATGGGGAACGCACCCTTTTTTAATTACAGAAACAGTTAATTAATTTTCATGTAAAACTGAAATAACTTTTGCTAATAAGAATTACGCCATGTGAAAGGCAGTTTAAAATGCAATTTTTAATTTAAATTATTTTTACAACAAAAACATTTTTTGTGTAACTTTTTGAGAAAACATTCAATATTTTGGATCTTTTTTGAAAAAAATATTAAAAATATAAATACACAGCAAACAGTATTGCTGAAATAATGTTTGTTAACTAATTTTATTGAGCTTTTTGACAAAAAAGAATTGAGTGAAATTTATTAAAAAACAGCGGAGATATTTGCATCGAAACTCATATCTTTAAATTTTGGATTATTTTTTCTCATTCCTTGGGACAAACAAGTAAGACGCACACATTTTGTATGGAAACCCTGTTAAATATAAACTTTTCAGATCATATATCTACACATACGAAAATTTTGAGAAAAAACAACATTTTTGATATCCATCATGTAGCCTTTATCTATATCAAAAATTTAATTTTTAAGAAAATAAGTGGATTTTTTAATAAAGAAAATTTTAATATAAAAGTTAAAAATTAAAAACATATGTTTTAAAATTAGATTAAAAAATAGTACGATTATTATAATGTAGAACGTCCATATATCGCAAAGATTATATTACGAGATTGAAAACACGATTATCAAGCCTTGGCGCAAAAATTTATTTCGAGCATATCATTTCCCATATAATTATAGCCAAAAATCACCACACTAAAACCTAATGCGTAAGAGACTATTATGAGTCAGAAATTATCCTATTGTATGGCCTTAATTCTTACATCACATCTTACCATATAAAAACCCCCTAAAAAATTATACGTAAGATTATTGTAAGTCAGGACATACCAGCTGATAGCCCTTCAACCCCACAATGAAAATCTTATACTTATCTAACCCACCTATGCGGCCACCTATTCAGATGGCCCCAGTCACCGCCAAAATAATGTCGTCAGTGTTGTGCATGACTACGACCGGAAATCCTACTGACTCCCTCCACTATAAGACATGGAAAGGAACCAATAACATCACCCAGACATATCTACACAATGTTATTGTTGTAGACGTACGTACCGTAATCCGTATAGTCATCAGTACTGTTGAGACAAGTACTTATTATATTATTAACCCCACCACCCCTATACTGATGCTTTTGAATTCAGAATTTCAAAATTACAAGAATTCGCAAAAATACAAAAAAGTCTAGGTGGCAATCTTTCTTGAATCCGCCCTCTTGAATTTTAAATTTTGACATCAATTCCACTTCCTTAATTCTACTTCCTTAAAAATGTCAACCACGGAGTCTATAGAACCCTTGAAATTCCTAATACGCTTAAGCTTTTCCTTCACAAGCTCATTGAATTTTCTTGTTAACACTTTAAAGAATAAACGGTGAAATTTTTATTAAGTTTTGTTTAATATTAAAGAATTGGCAGGCTGATGAATGCTGAATTACGAAACATCCACTTAGTTTTGATCGCCAGTGTATATAATTTTTGGAATATAATGATATAATTAAAATATCAACAATTTGATACTACATTGAATTGGAAAATTAAGAACAAAAAAACACTGTTATTTCATAGCTTTAAGTTTTTCATAGCTTTAAGATTTAAGTTCGGTCGGCAGTTCCCCCCTGCCTATTTTTTTTTTTTTTATGTAAAAACAGAAATAACAGATTAAGAAATAACAAATTAAGAAAAAACAGAAAAAAATGTGTTCTTATTGCCGGGGTAAAAAATCTTTACTTAAAATAAATATTTTTTAATGTTCGTCTAATCGGCAGTCTTTACTTTTAAGACTGCATCACATTCTACTCCATATACTTCTCATGTTTTAAAATTGAGATAAATACCATCAAACTCAAACAGCATTCGCTAACTTAACTTATCAACTTCCTTAAAATTCTAATTCTTAAGATAAAAAGCTTTGTATTTAGATTAAAGCTAACAAATTTCAGTCAGTCTCATTTAACTGGATATCATCATTTCAAGTAAGTGTACAGTTCTTAAATTAACCCCATGTTATCAAGTTCTTTATTTGCATTTTTCAATGAAATTAAATATAATGTTTATTTTTACCACAATCATAGTGTTTGTGACAATAGCTGCAGCTCGAAAACTAGTTAATTCAACAAAGGCATCAGCAGCGAAACCTGTACAATACAGCCTCTTCTACCTGCAACCGATGTGTTCTTATGGCTATGTTTTTGTCGATAATCATTGCCGGAAATTAGCTTAAATTAACGTTTAACAAATGTATAAAAATTAATATATTTTTAACATGTTTTGAATAAATAAAAATGTATTAGTAAATCTACATAACAAAAATTATTCGATCACAAAAACTCGTTCAGTCTACAATAAAATTCAGAAATTTATCTTAAGCGTCATAAACACAAAAAGGCAATTCACAAGATGTTGTAAAGTTATACATATGTTGTAAGTGAAAGGATTTCTCATTTTCGTCTTTATTAGTAAAACTATTTTATTTTTTTTTTTGGGTTTTTTGTTTATAGTGGTTATATGATATGTATAAAATTGGTGTAATCAGGCCGGAAGTACGTCTTCCTCCTATACCAAGTGATGTACAAAAAATAAGTTTGTATGGGAGGTAGACGTACTTCCGAAAAGCACTTAAACATAACTCACCATAGTAATCAATATTATCCGCTATTGCTGAGAGAATATCACAGATACGATCCCAAATTATTTCTGGCAGTTCAGTTTTATATTTATTTACCACTTTTCGAGCACTCAAGATAACCTCGTAGGTAACAATCACTTGACGACTTTGAAGAGCCTGTTTTTTGAAAACAAAAATTCAAAATTTATCAAAAAAATTATTCAGCGCAACTGAAACTTTAAATAAATAACGCACATGTAGAAAACTTGTCAAAACTGTGGATGCATAAAACATGGGCGACACTTGGAACGATACATTGGAACCGAAGATATTCATATTTAAATGGAATACAGCACCACGCAGCAACTGCTGATCATCGTAGAGGGAGCAGTCGTTCAGAATGTTACACATCATTTTCATTGAATAGAAACCGAGTTGAGTGCCCAGCAAGTTTTTCATTATCTAGAATTAAAAATAAAAAAAGGAATAAATTATTTTGTAAAGTTGATAGTTTTCGATTTGAAAATATTTTTTTTTTTTTGTCATCTTTGAATGTTTACACTTGGGCATTTTTTTTAATCCAAAAATGCCACAAAATATTCAGCAAAAAAGCACACGTATTTTTTAAGTATTTCTACATTTTTTTTTTTTTTATATACAAGTTTTTTGTTAAGTTTATCTTTTTCGAATCAAAAATATTGTTTTTTTTAGATTTTATACGCAATTAATGGGTTTAGAATTGAAAAAGGGAACACACGGAATTTTTTTTTTTTTGAGTATCTACAGATCATTTTTACACGAAGAAAATAATTTTGCTTGAATCAAGTAACTGTCATACTTCAATTTTAGAAAAGGTTTGCTGAATTGAAATTCCTCTTCATATGTTTGGGAAAAAAACAAAAAATCAGGGACAGGAAATAACGATTATACTCGTAGCAATCAACCATTTTACTAAATAGTATACTGCTATTTCTACTTCTATATCGACTACTATGCAATGCCATTCTTTTCTGTTACTATTTTCTACTACTATTTTCTACTAACATTTCTTAATACTATTTTATCTTTTAATTTACAATTATTTCCTACTACTATTTAATACTACTGTTTTCTATCTATGTTTTGTTATTTTGTACTACTTTTTCCACAGCTATTTTCTACTACTATTTTCTGTTACTATTTCTATTACGCTTCTATTACTTCATATATATATATATATATTCAAATTCTTGACCAAGTCCTTGTCCTAATCCTTGACAAAATCCGTGTCAAAATACTCATCCAAATTCTTTCCAAATTTATGTCTAAAATCTTTTTCTTATCTTTGTCAAAATAGTTGTTCAAATCCTTGACCAAGACGACTTGCTTGTATGATATGATAGCAAACGTGTATTCGAAGGATGGTATATATCGCACCCTATCTACAAAAGCGGCTTAACTCAAAATTGTAAAAATTTCAGGCGAAGCAAAAAACCATTTTTTTCCAAAGACTCCATGCAAAACAAAGAGAAAAAAAATTATTTTTTTTTTTATTAAAGAGTAAGAAGATAGGTGAACAATTTTGATAGCTGATGGAGGCAATCGCTACGAATAGTTTAACATTAGAAAGTACAAATTTGTAAATTTTGAGTTGTCCCTGATTTGTAGATAGAGTGCGATATGAACTTTATTTTTTATATGCTCAATAACTTTTCAATTATAACTTAATAACAGTTTAATATGTAAATATTGATTTGATTCAAATTTTAATGGATATTATATCAATAAAATAAAAATTTTTTACTCTGATCGAGAAACAACTTTTATTTTTGATCGAAAAAATGCCAATAAAGAAATAACCTAAAAAAAATCTATTTTTTCTGATCGGAGAAGTATAATACAATGAACGATTTTTCATTTCTGATCGAAAAAAACGATTAAAAAACAACTTGAATTTCTGATCTGATCTGAAAATCTTACAAAATTATTTTTATTTCTGATATAAAAAGCTACAAAAAATAACTGCTTTCAGTTGATTTCTATCTTAAAAACCATTAAAAAAAAAAATCATGTCTAAAACGGAACCTCTGACTCCCTAACGTCATATTGCTGCATTAAAAACTATCTTACAACTACTTTTTACACATGATCTTTTAATCTCAAAATAAATAAATAATAATCGTTATTTTTCGTTCCTGTCTACATTATTTACCCTAAGTGATGAGGCATTTATTGTTATTGTTAATATTTTTATTGCTAGTTTTTGTTGTTTTTAGCTGATAACGGGCATTGAAAGTAGTAAGCTATTAAAAGAGAGAGCAGTAACCCTGTAGGAAATCATATGATTGACCACCTTTGCGATTACTTTTAAGATTGAGTCATATTTATTATTCCAAATGATCAGTTACTCGTGGGAGAGAGCCAAATGATCAGTATGCCAAATGATCAGTTACTCGTGGGAGAAAGCAGTTACCTGGTATGGAATTATGCCAATTTTTTACATTTCATGAAAACTTTCGAAAAAACTATCGATTTTAATTAATAAGCTGAAAATTGGGATTGATAAAGTATAATTTGCCGAAGAAATTCTTAAAATATCTAACCATTTATAAATATTTTTAGTTTTATCGACAATTTTTATTTATTATAGGTTGTTTGGTAAAAGTCAGTATTTTCCAACCATGTCCCAATTGAGAATTCAAAAACTATCATGTTCGCCATAACAGCACTAGAGGAAACAAAAAAAAAACAACACAAAATGGCTTCCCTAAGTCCTCAGAATAATTAGTTAAAAGGGAAATCTCCTTTATCGGGTCAAAAAAATCGATTTTTAAAAAATTATCTAGTTCAATATCTAGTTAAGCTATTCAAGAATATTCACTGAAAATTTCAAGTCGATATCTGCAATATTTACGAAGTTACGTAGTCTTAAAGCGGACGGGGTCGGGTAAAGAGTTCAAAGTATCAAAAGCTTTAAACGCGATTTTCTCGAAACACCTTTTTTGATTTTGTGAAACGATTAAGAAATCTTTACTTAACCGGTTTTATTTGATGATCCCCTCATTTTCAATTAATGCCCAATTCGATGTTACATTAATTTTTTTATGAAATAAAAAACACATTCATATTTTTTACGTATTTTAAAGTTGATTTTATTTACGAAAAATGCACTTAAAATTTTATACTGATTAAATTCATGCGATTTTGACTGTTTCCTAAAAAAAATTATAAAGATCATATAGAAAGCTGCTAAAAAAAATTTTTTTTTTGTTTCAGACCAAAATTAAAAACGCTATCACTCACAGTGGAAACTCTTTTTTATAGTAATTTTCTTTAAACCGATTTTTATAGTAAATTTCTTTTTCTTTTTTTTTTTTTTTTTTTTTAAAGTCCTGTGTACTCTTCGATTGTGTATTAATTTATCTGAGAAGAAAATCGCAAAAAATCATGTATTTTTCGACAGTGCAAAGGAGGCACTCCCTTAAATTTAAACTTAAAATAAAACCAAATTGGTCATTTCAGTCCTCGAAAAAACATTTGTTCTACTAATTTTGCATTGTCTGCAGATAGGTGACGGCCAATTAGAAAAATTATTTGTATTGTTAAAATTGGCTCTGCCAGATGAGATTTGAACTAGAGTCTTACGCGGTTATTTGGCGTACGGACCACGTGCTTAACCCTTCGGCTACAGCCACCACTTACCAAATTTATTTTAACAACATTCTCTAAAATCTTCATATTTACTAATTTTTATATGAATTTTGTCCAAGCTTGTGTATCAAAATCTTATACTTTCTAACAATTGTTTTATGCTTTTTAAATCAGCAACTTTAAAACTATCAGAGGAAAAAAAAACAGTGCGTTCAATCCATTTCTAAAACTATAAGGTCTTAGCTTGTGAAGTGCGCCTTAAGAGTCAAATTTTTGTATTCTTACCACGATACGACTTTTTAAATAATTTCCATTTATAACATTTAAATTTCAACTTTGGTCACAAATTCAGAAAAACCCATATAAGCAAGAAATTAATTCAGAACGAATATTTTTTAAAGTGTTGGAGCTTTATTTTAGGTCTTTCAAATATTAAGAATATTGAAATTAAAATCTGATTTTAAATCGAAAATAAAAAATGTATTAGTATCAAATTTGTTTTTTTTCTTTACATTTAAAATTTTTTCCTGAAAACAAGGGGTAGGAATATCAAATCTTTTTAAGGGGAGGTTCTCATGAAATTCGGCCAAAAAACTCAATTGTTTTTTTCCATATTTTTCGATAGTTTATGATATGTAGCATATGTTCCCAAAGCGGTATGGCCCATATTTTTCACAAAAATTAAGAAAAAAGAGATTGCGCAGTAATGAGTACCTCACATCAATCTATTTGAAATGCATGCCTGTATTTCCTACCATACTGTGATAAGAATAGTTACCTCAAGCACTACCAGATGTCACTAGATGCGCTGTGGCGTTGAAATAACGGAAAGTTAATAACTCGAAAAAATCGTTAACCAAATCTTAAAACGAGTTTTCTGAAAAACTATGTTTTATAAACTGATCTCCACGATATCCCAAGAACTACTTTATGGATCGACTTAGTTTTTTTTTATCTTAAAGTAGATAAAATTTATTGGATCCTATACCTAAATGCAGATAATATTGGCCGGTTTTTTTTTTTGAGTACTTCAAAGAGCGAAAAATATGGAAAAAAAACTGTACTAAAAATTCACATGTCTACCACTTTTGTAATTTTCAACAATTAATTGATATTTTAGGTTTAAGCTGCAATAAATAAAATATAATTTATAAAATTGTTTGGTTTTTTTTATTTCTAATGTCATGAACGTTTAGGTACATTGAAAAAAAAACTCTTTAAAATTAAACAAAAAATTTAAAAATATAAATTTAACGCGCTTGTGTTTCTACAAAACAAAATTTAAAACAAGCCTGTTTAATTTTTTTTTTTTTATAATTCTCATTTTGTATTCTCATTCTCATAAAAAGTAATTTTTTATATTTTGTATAATTTTCTCTTATTATTTCCTTTTTTTTTAACAAAAAATACGTCGCTATCTGAGATTCAACTAAAAAATAATGTGTAGTAGAATTATTGAGCAAGCAATTGAGATCAAGCTGAGAAAAAACATTTGATTGTTTGAAAATATTTTTTAATTGGACTTACAAAATTTGAAGGTAAGATGAAATAAAATCGAATTTATTATATTAATATATAAAATATTTCAATATTTTAAGCACCAATAAAACAAACAAACTTCATCGAATAGACTTTACATCTAGTATTCGAGGGGTCCCAGGGGTCGCTGATCACGAATCTGACGTCAAAAAAGCGAAAAAATTAAAAAATGGCATCGAAGAAATGGGAAAAAATTTGTTTTCAATATAAAAATTTTTGTTTTAAATTTTATTTTTAATTCAAATTTTTTTAAACTGAAAATGTTTACTTTAAAAGTATATTTAAAAACATTGTTTTGAAAACAAAAGCTTTTGTTTTAAATTTTTCTTTACAAACATTTGTGTTTAACTTAAATGAAATTGTTTAAAGCTCTATTTCAAAAACATATTCGTTTAATAGGAACACAATTTCATTTAATTTTAGCACATATTTCAATGTGATATTTGACGGCGTATTGACACTTCGCATTACGCTCTTATTCACCAAAACAAATATTTTCCTACACTTTAAGAATCAATAAATTAACTACCAAAAACTCAAGGTTCTTCCTTCTATAAAAAAAATCATTTCAAGGCGTGAGCAATGTTATTTTTATTCATAATTTCAAACATTCAAATTGCTCCCTCGTAAGGGTTCATCGATTTTTTACTTTGTATCAGGAAAGACAAAATCTTTTTTTCTTGATATAGATATCAATCAAGATGAGTTTGTTCAATAGCGTACTGAAATTCTATATTATTTGTAAATTTCTGAAACAGTGTCATTGAAACTGGCATTTTGTGTGTAAATATCTGCCACCTTGCAATGGCGTTACTGAATATAAGAATTGGAGGCCGTTTTTCTGGAGGTAGTATTCAGGCCTGTACCTCTACTGCCACCGTCCAAACTCCAGAAGAAAAGAAAATTCCACGTTTAATCGTGAAAGTTGCGCACTTACGTAAATATTTATTAGAAAGTTTTTTTTTCTCATAAACTACGTAATGTTAAATATCGAGTGTGAAGCACAATATCTTATTCGCAAGTTTTTTAAACTCATATTTTAAAAATCAGTTCTGCTTATTTGATCTCCTGTTAGAATTTAATACAAAAATTTATGTAATGAGTTTCAATGTTTGTATTTCGGCTGAACATAGGCTATACCGAAAATTCTCCTGCGAAAAACCGGTTAGTGAATAATTTGTAAATAATAATTTTTTGATTTCTAAAAATCTTAAGGCCAGGTTTTTTTTAAGCCTGTTCTACTTTTTGAACAAATTAATAAATTTCCAAGTGGGGTTTATGCTGTGACTATAGGAGAGAAACTTTTATGAAAGAGATTGAGTAAAGCGAAGCAAACATTAGGCAAATTGCTTATCACTTTGTTTTATGATATTCTTTTTACTTAGGGGCTGTTCATAAGTTACGTTTCTGGCCAATTTTTGAAACTAAACCAATTTTTTAAAAACTAACGGTTTCACGTGTAGGAAACACGTAAATAAACTTGTATAGCTCTACTCTACTAAAAATCAAAATAAGTATCAAAATATACGAGCTAACGTGTTAGTTTGAACTTTGTGAAGTTAATTTTAGAAACGCGAACTCAAACCACACGTGAATGTTAAATATAAAACACTCGTGAAGTTGTAAAAGTACCCACGTGTTTTCATCTTGGAACAAAGATATGCCCAGTCCCTTCACAGCCATTGAGCAGGTCAAATCTTATTGGAATTCATTGTCTAACAAATCCTTTATTCATTCCTTAGGACTCCACATAGCTCTAAAACAGTTCCAATGACACTACATCATATCCAAGTGTAATTCGGAATAAATCTATTTAAATTCAGAAATATCATTTAAAACTCAGAAAGCATTAATTGCAATTCAGAGAATTAATTAAAAAAAAAAAACGTTCGATTACATTTAATAATTTGGTCGTTTCGGAATTTTTATTGTTAAAGGACACTTGATTTTTAGAAATTTATATTTTTGAGAATTTTTGATTATGAAATCAAACTCGATATTTCCAAAAAGGCATACTTAAAAGCAGGGCTGCTAATTTCGCTCTCTTTTTGAGCGCGCTCAGTTTTTTGGAAAAGTGAGCGCGCTCACGTTTGGAGCGCACTCACATTTGGAGCGCAAGTTTTTGAAAAAAGTGAGCGGCTCAAAAAGTGAGCGAAATTAACAGCCCTGCATAAATGCATATTAGCAAAAAATTATTAAACATAATTGCACAATTTTTTGTTTCTGTATTAGGTATAGTTTTAGAAAATATTGCCATGAAATTTCAATGAATTTTTTAAAAATTGGATCTTTGCAATTTTTTTTTATAAAAGTGAAAAATTATAACTACGATTTTCATGTTTGATGACTTATTTTAAGGAAAAATTAAATTAAAAACGAAGTGCGTATCAGTCTTTTTGAAAATTTTAACTTATAAAAATGTAATTGCGATTATTTTGGGCAAACAGCACTATTTTCCCATATAAATCAGATTTTCATTACATAAGTCGCTTGAGGCACGTTCATGTTAAGGAACTAAGCCCCGGTGCATAATTCGTTACACTCGAAAAAAAATAAGAACAACTTAACTGGTCAGTTTTGCTAAACTAATGTAGACAAATCATTAGCAATTTGCGCAGTATTTTGGCTTTAAGAGCTTTTGAAATGTTTTTATTGAGAGAGTGAAAGACAGAGAGAGAGAAAGAGTTGAAGAGTCAGCTTAAAGCATAGCGCTATTTACATCTAATGCATCGTTGCTAACTCGATTGATTGTGTTGATAACAGCTGATTGGAATTCCAAAAGCACACACGTAATTTAAAGCAATTCAAGTAAGTTGGTTTTGATAAAGGTTAGTTAAAATAATTAAAATTGAAGATAATTTAAATTAATAGAAATATTTTGCAGCAAATTTATAAACTACCAGGAAAGTGGTAAAACTTGTAGGAGCAGCGCATAACAAATAAGAAAACTTAAAATTTAAGCCCAACGCGCACCTTGGAACACTTGCTTTCCTCACTTGTTGACACTGAACAATCCACAATTAGATTAAAATAAAATGTCGACAAGCGCACCGGATCAGATTACACAACGTCGCATACTGTGCGTCGGCATGTGTGTGCTGGACATTATACACGTTTGCGAGCAATTTCCTGAGGAAGATTCGGACAAGCGCTGCCTCAGCGGCTACTGGCAACGCGGTGGCAATGCCTCCAATATAAGCACTGTACTTCGCAATCTCAATGCCGACTGTGAATTTCTGGGCATGCTGAGCGAGTCGCCCGCCTTTGGATTTTTGCTAGAAGATCAGCGCAAACGTGGCATAAAAATAAGCAATTGTCCAACAACTACACAGGATCCTCCCTTTTCATCCGTGATACTAGTGAACGAGAAGGATTCGCGCACCATTGTGCATTCAAACTCGAATTTTCCAATTGTAACTTATGCGCACTTCAGCAAATTAAATCTAGCCAATTACACTTGGATACATTTTGAGGCACGCAATCCTTCGGAGACTTTGCTCATGCTCAAAGATATTCACGCTTTCAATGCAAACATTAAGGATACGGCGAAAAGACCGAAAATTCAAATATCCGTTGAGCTCGAAAAAGAGCGTGTCGAGAATTTAGTGCTTGCTGAATTGGCTGATTATGTTATATTGGGAAAAGATTTCGCCAGGTATCTTGGCTGGCATGATGCTAAGACGGCGCTTTTCGGCTTGAGAGATAGGCTGCAACCACAAGCTGTAGCCGGTTATAGTAGACCTGCTCTTATATGCACCTGGGGTGCTGCAGGTGCCAGCTGCTTAACGATCAATAATGAATACTATCATATAGAGGCGGCAAAACCTAGCGCAGTGGTGGATCCTTTAGGCGCTGGCGATGTGTTTTGTGCAGCAACTATTTATAATTTACACTATTGTAATAAAAATCTTAAAGATGCTGTGGATTTTGGTAGTATATGCGCAGGTTACAAAATTGAACATCGCGGCTATGATGATATCAAGCATTTTAATATGCCAGAAGAATATCCGCCACTGAAGTGAATTTAGTTGAAATTTTAAGAGATCAAATGAATATTTATAGCAGTTGAATCAAAGATTTTAAAGGGCATATTTTTTAAAAATAATTGATCGACAATTAAACCAAAAATTTATTATTAAGAGTATTTTTGGGTATAATATTAAAATTAAATTTTATAATATATAAATATGGCTATATTATAAAAATATTAAAATTTAAAAAAAGCAATCTAAATATGAATATTGAAGAAGTTGTTGTTGAAGTTCAAATAAATTCAGAAAGCCAGCCGTATATTTTTAGGAAGCAGGAAAGTAAGGGAACTAAACACTCAGTTAGTTGAAATTACATTCTTTAATGAAGCTTTCGAAGAATCTATTCATAAAACCACCGAAAATAGTTTAAGGAAGGTTTTACTTTCATAATTGACAAAAAACACGCTTTTTAAAAAATGTATGTGATAAATCTTTTATGAAAAAAAAAAAAACAAATTGGTCATTTCAGCCCTTGAAATTACCTTGATCGAGCTTCTTTTGATCAATTATGTTGTGCGCATTATAAAGTATTTATACAGAAATTATCAAGAACTGGATATTCAAGTGTATGTCAACTCCGTACGGCTCACGTTCTCAGGAAGCTTTACATGATATTTTTTTAACTCTATAAGATTTGCCATCGTCTGCAGAGAGATAAGGGCCGATTAGAAATATTAATTTCAATTCGAAAAAACTTCTGTGTCAGATGGGATTTGAACCAGAGTTCTACTGCGATTATTTGACATACGGTCGCACTTAATCGTTCGGCCACCATTGTTCCAAAATCTATTTCTACATTAGAAAAAACTTTCTTTTGTACATTATGCATTATTTGATTGAAGAATTTTATAGATTCATTCTCTATCAAAAAGCCTAAAGAGTAAAAACTATTTGGAATTCTGAGTTTTTTAAGTGAAGCTTCTTTAACCACATACACAGCAAATTAAAATTGAGAATAAAACAGATGAAACGATTTTCCGCAGGTTTTAGAGAGTGCAATCGAGTGAGTAAAAAATTATCCTTTCCTGTCAAAAGTTGTAAGTTTTAGTCCGAGAAATTTTTTCTGGCAAACATGGTAAAAGTGTCAACTGCTTAAAATCAGCTGTTCACAAGTTAGTAACGAAATTTCAAAATAGCAGAAGCTATTTGATATAAATAAAAACTATTAGAATGGAAACATTGTGGATGGAAGAATTTTATATTGTGTAAAAACTAAATATAGTGTATTCAAAAAAAAAATTCCGTTTTTTTCTTAGGATACTACAGTTTGCAAGAAAACTAAGTTTTAATTAATTGTGATCACCTACACATCAATTTTAATTAGTTTTCTTTGTTCTTTCGAAAGTTTTAGAAGTGACAAAAATGAGTGCACAATTTAAAAAAACGTTTTGAAGCGAGCTTCTTAACAAATCATCCAAAAGGTCCAAAATGGACAGTTTAAAAGACTGCAAAATACCTGAAGAATACTTGTGCTTTTGTTAAGAGGTGGTCCGATCGTTTTGCAAAAACTGAAGAGGTCGTAAGACTATTACCTCCAAAAAGCAAGATAAAGTCATTGCCGGTCTTTCTGAAAAAAGAAGTGTGCGCGTCAGCTCCGACGCGCGACAGGAGTTTACTCCTCTAGATCGATTACACTGGAATTTAAGATGTATATTAAATAGTCGTAAGAACATAGCATCAATGGTTGTACCATATCTAGTCGTTCCCATTGTTCTTCCAGAAACTAAATATAAATTAACTTCTTCTTTCAAAAATTGTATTAAGCGCAATCCTTCATCTGTATGACGAAACAGTTAAAAATTTCCTTAAATTTTTCATATTTTTTTATTAAAGATCAATTTGTGGACATATTCTGTATTAAATGTCCCGTTATATCATAGCAATAAAAATTCTAGCTAATTCTAAATCCAGCAATTTTTATTTAACTGAAATCGGTTGAAAATTCGGCGACTTATTCAATTTGAAGTATTTCTACTTCACTACAAAATCACTAAAATAACTATGGCACTGTTACACGTCATTCATATTGAAGGATCATTGTTCTTGTTTTCCTAGCGAAAACAAAGATGAACTCTCTGCGAGAGTGGAAATGAACTTTCAACACTTCATCACATCAATCAAAATTTTGATGGAGCTCCAGACCTGCATCAAACAATCACAGGGTTGCATAATCAACTTTTCTGGTACTTTCAACAACACTTTAAGTCGGCATCGACAATTCAATCAAAAAATCACATGTGAGCAGCTATTCAATAAAATATCTCGCAGATAGTAAAAGAGAACCAAAAATGCGATATTCTTCATTCAATTTGAATGGCGTATAAACTCTGGCTATGTTTTGCTTGATCTTATTTTCGAAAAACTCAGTTTAGGCAAAGCAGCATGAAAAACAACGATTTTGTGCTGTTTTTAAAAGATTAATGCTTAAAATTTAAATAACTCGACGAATTTTTAACTAATTTTAATGAAATAGAACTTGTTGGATTTATAATTAACCAAGCTTTTATATTATTATCAATTATAATAAAAGCGCACTTTAATATAAACTACTCGCATGAGCAACGGCTACGTTGCAAATGCACACAAATTCAAACACACAATTTTTTTGTTGTGCTATGGATAGCTGAAAATAAAAAGAGAAGAGTAGATAAAAAGAGCAACATCGAGTTTATTGAAACTCTCTCTGCTGTGAGTATGTATTTTGTTAGTATTTCTTCGTTGTTGGTATTTTGCTGTGCAAAGCTGACTGCGTAACGCTCAATTTTTTAGATAACGCTCGATTTCACTCGCCATAAAATTTTCATATCGCGGGCATATATGAAATCGATTCTAAAGAAGTAAGCTCCAAAAAACCCATCCATGAGTTTGAGAGAAGCTAAAAAATGTTGATCGGGAAAAGGATTGGATATATCATAAATACGAAACGAAACAGACTTCATCAACCAGGCATAAGGCGAAGCAGTACATTGTTGAAGCCTTTGTTCTCGCAAAAGCACGTTGAAAAGCGCTTGCAGTGGGCTCATCAAAATGTCGATCGTGATTGGACAAAAATAATATTCACAGATGAACCACTTTTATATTATTTATTCCAATGAAACGTGTTTGGGTACAAAATGGTGAAAAAGCAATTTAGCGTAGTGTTAAATACCCCCAAAAAATACACGTCTATGGTCTCATCTATTCTCAGCTTCAGCGTCTATTTCTCAGCTCAAGGATTTGGCGTTTTAAAGTGCTTCACCTATAACCTTAATGCAATGCGAATACTGTAATTGTACAAAGGTGGGTTATTAAGGTCTGCCAAAAAGTTATACGGAAAAAATAACACCGATTGGATACTACAAGAGGACAACGATCCGAAACATAGGTGTAAACTCTGCACTAAATTGAAAGAAGAAAACAACATTAGAACAATGGGTTGGCCATCACAGTCACCTGATGCCAATCCAATATGAAATGTATGGGGCATCATTAAAGCTAAAATATCAAAAAAAGAATATAACATCATCAAAATAATTCTTTAGATGCTTAAAAATACCTGGAAGACTTTAACTCCTGAATATACTGAAAAATTGGCAGCTAGTTGCCACTAAAGATGTCAAGCTAGTATAGGGAATGAAGGTGACTGGACGTTATATTAAATATGTGTCGACTATGGCAATGAAATGCACTTTTTAAATATACATTTTTTTTTTTTAATATATGCTTCATTAACATCAATAACCAACAACGTTTTTTTCTGAACACACTGTAAATCTTGATGTGAGAATTATGGCCGTATTTTATTATGGCCCACGCAAGCGATCACCTTGCATGGGTCCTTTTTTGTCTGGCAATTCCGTTTTCATATGAGGTATAACAAACTTTCTTTATCTCACTGAAATTTACTAATGAAATTTATTGCCAGACAAAAACACCCCAAGTGGCGTTATCGCCTGCGTTTTACAAAATACGGCCATAAATTTCAATATTATTAAAATCTTTAGCATGCTGTCCGCGCTGCCGATGCTTCACATCTAGGCAGCAACGACTTTATTTGACAGTTTACACAATTTTAGCTTAAAAAGCGTTGCCGTACTTTTTTGTGTTTTGCTCTATTTTTGAGATATATTTTCTTACTCTCATGCTTTAGACAGTTTTACCATTTTAAGTCCAAAAACTACGGCAACAGACCTATTATGTGTGAATGTGTATAAATTTCTTGTGTTGCTAAAAAGCATGATACAACAAACAAGGTAGTATCATCAAAAATAAAAAAAAAAACGAAATGGCCATCTCAGCCCTTGAAAGGACTTTGACCGAGCTTCTTATGATCAATTGTGTTGTGTGTTATGTGAAATGTTTGCACACAAATGATCGAGAACTGGACCCACATGTTTTACGCCGACTCCGAACGGCTTATGTTCTCAAGAAGCTTTCATGGCAGTTTTTACTCTTTGAGGTTTGCCATTGTCTGCAGAGAGGTGACGGCCGAACAGAAAAATTAGTTTAATTGAAAACATTTTCTGTGTCAGATGGAGGATTCGAACCTGGGTTCTCTGGCGTAAGAGTCACACACTCTACCCACTACGCCACGGCCGATTCTCAAAAATAGTTTAGCGAAAAAAGTAAAAATAGCTCTATTTTGGATATCGGGCTAAATTTGTGGACATAAAATGGACTCCAAACTCAGTCTGTGGAAGGTGTTTTGCATTATTAAATGGATTTCTTTATTGGTATTATTTACCTTTTGGAGAAGCAGTTGAGTTGAGGAATCCAATCGACCATGTCGCTGATTCTGACTTCTGTTTAACCAAAATTAAGGGTGGAAAATTTCGAAAAGCTGTGTATCCTTCAACAACAAGTGTATTTATAATAGTCTTGAAAGACTTTATGACCTGGTCTTAACTACAGACAGTAACAAGGTTGTTGTTAAGAGGGCTTTTCATGATCTAACTACTGTTGATGAATACTATTCACCATTGAGTATTTGGTACAAATCCGACAGAGAAAATATAGTAAAACTCGAATTCAATAGATAAGCTTTATTCAATTTTAAAAAAGGTGTCTTTTTTGAGTTGAATCAGTTAATTCATAGTAAACTTAATGTAATTTTAGAATACATAAAGGGAAATTGCCTTTATGACTCCGATATTTTTTTATTATATGGAACTCTTTGCTATGTTTTCTCAGCCCGTACCTTAAAGACTCAAATTTGTACACAAAGACTTTAAAGGTACACAAAGAGGAACAGGACATGGAAAAAATACGTCTGTAGCTTAAGCTCAAATGACCTAGAAACTTACAAGCGTTTGTTTCTGGAATTTGAAAATCGCTCAGCTACATTATATCACGAATATTTAGATAATGTTAAGCAGAGGTTATTGGAAATTGTCCGTTGGATTTCCTTCTTCATTAAAAACTCTTGATCGTCTTACTGACAATGCCGTCAAAATTTGTGAACTATTCGCCAATCTTTTTAAAGAATCATTCTGTGCAGATTCTTTTTATCCTGATGAAGAGTACTTCGATTATGGGCATTTCCACAGAAAAGTCCACCTTAAGTTATTAAAAACTTATTATTTAATGATAATATCTTAGAGAAACATTTAAATTTTATTGATTTAAGCAATTTAAACATAAATTCATTTACCATGATGATCAAATCGTTTGCACTTTTTCACAAATGTAAATGTTTAGTGTATGTTTCGTAAAGTTTTTGTTTTAGTAAAAATAGAAGGCATTGGCTAAAAAAAATTAAAATTTGTTGAGGCAACGAGAGGCAGCATAAATTAAATTTGTTTTTTAATTACTAAATTACATAATAACTTAATTTCCTAATTACTTAATTACCCACTTGAATTACAAAGAAAATTTAAGCAACGTAACGTCTGAAACGTCACGTCAGATGACTAAGCCCAATAAAAAAAAAACTGGTAAAGAATTTTAAATTTAATTACTTGAAGAATAAACTGATATTATTTAAAATCCTTCTAAAAAAGGTTTTATGCAAAAAGTCCTGCCCAATTTTCAGAGTTTTACAAATTTTGTAATCTAAGTCGAAAACTACTTCTGTTTTTTGTAACGTCACGCCAGAGCATAGTTTTTCTTATATCTTTAAATTCTTCGATCGATTGTTGTAATTCTTTTGCTTTATATAGTGCTACTGAATTACTACGCAAATTTAAAAAACTATTTAAAAATTTGACTTCTTCATTAATTTTTTCAATATTGTTTTTTGTACAAATCGTACGTAACGCCAGTTTGGAAATGCCCATATATGAATTCCGCACCCAAAGTTTCTTTGGAACATATATCCTTCATTCCAGAGGATTTTGGCGCTGAACCCGACGGTGTTCCTTTCGCAATGTTGACACAGTGCGGTTCCGTTTTGAGTCAATCACTGGTTTTGGGAATACCAAGTAATACTCACTCAGCGCTGTTAGACGAAATAGCCAAGGACGAGAATCTAAGGTTATTACCCTGCGATCTCTGCCTTCCAAAATTCAACTTCTACAAAAACTTCCAAGTCTCCTTCCCAAACAGAGCCACATGGGAAAAAGAGAGGCCACGATTCACTGGTAAGTTCCAAGCCTGGTATACTGATGGCTCAAAGACAGATGAAGGGGTAGGAGCTGGAGCTTTTGGCTTAAGGCAGGGAAAATCTATATATGCCAGCATCGGTACAGGTAATTCAGTCTTCCAAGCTGAAGTCCACTCTATTCAGATCTGCCTAAGAGAGTATGTAAACAGTCCCACTAGGAACAAAAACATTTACATTCACTCTGATAGTAAAGCAGCTCTACTTGCACTTAGCGCATATAAAATCACGTCCAAACTCGTATGGGATTGCCTACAGCTACTTATCAAGGTATTTACCCATAACAGAGTCCATCTCATTTGGGTACCAGGTCATAGCGGCTATTTAGGCAACGAGATCGCTGACGAAATAGCCAGGAAAGGGGCTGCAAGGTCCTCCATAGGCCCAGAACCATTCTGCGGGATACTATGGCTAAAACATGCATGCCCACCACTTCGCTAAAAAGAACGAAACAATTCCTGACTCTAAGTGGAAGATCTATCAGACTTGTCACAGGTTTCCTAACTGGACATTGTAAGGTAAATAAACACTTATCAACCATGGCTATAGTTCAGGAAGATCTGTGTAGATTATGTAATGAAGATGAAGAAACAGCAGAGCACATCTTGTGTCACTGTAACGGTCTAATCAGGACCCGTCTTCGTTACTTAGGTGCATTGTACCTAGAGCCGCATCTAATAGCGGATAGTTCACCCAAGGACATCGCTCGGTTCCTAACGCACTTAACGATTAAGGATGAACTATAACTTATAGAAGTTTGTTACAATAGGCCCTTAATGCCGCAGTAACTAGGTGACTTGCTCCCTCCTCACTTGACTAACTAACTAATGGTTTTGGGAATGGCAGATGCACTGCGTCTAATCTTCTCGATTTTTTAACATTCTGCTTAAGTTCGATTGATTCTGGTAACCAGTTCGATTGTGTTTACACGGACTAGTGAGACATTTGATAAACTACCACACAATCTAATTTTATTTAAACTCGAGTTAATGGGATTTCCACAGTATTTTGTGAACTAGATTAAATCGTATTTGATAGAGCGATCTTATCAAATACGTTTTCGAGGTAGATATATTGCCTTCTGAATTTATTACTGAATCTGGTGTTTCTTAGGGACTCTCATCTGCTTATTTATGCCGATGATATGAAAATATACAGAACGGTTAATTCTAAAAGACAATTCAGATCTACTCCAGTCTGATTTAAAATCCAAGGAAGTTTGGTGTTCTAAAAATAATATGGTTCTAAATCCAGATAAATGATGAATGATAAAACTATGATCATTTTGAGAAAAAGGAATAATTTAATTTTTGATTATAAGATTAAAGATACTGCCTTGAGTCGTGTAGATACCATCAAGGAGCTACGTATATGCATGGATTCTAAGCTATTGTTTAGCATTCATATTGATAATATTTGCAAAAAAGCATCTTTAATGCTTGGATTTATAAAACGCCGGGCCAAAGAATTTCATAGCATGATTACAACTACAACGTTGTATTATGCAGTTGTGCGTCCTCACTGAGAGTATGCAAGTCAAGTTGTGTCCCCAAGTTACCAATGTGCATGTTGATCGAATAGAAAGAATTCAAAAACGTTTTGTTCGGTTTGCTCTCAGGGGCTTAAGTAGAACCGACATATCAGACCTTCCTCCTTATGAGGATCGTTTGAAACTGTTAAAATGCAGTCTTTAAGTGAGCGAAGGAAATCTGCATATATCGTGTATTTACACCAACTTATTCGTTTCTAACCGTAGAATGAGTAGAAACGCTAACAATTTAATTTATTTACGATTCAGTAGAACAAGTTTATGGCTGCTGCTGCTTTTAACCGCATGAGTAACTTTGCTAACAATTGTAGCGTAATGATAGCTTAAATGATTTTACCGGAAACTGGGATATTTTTGTAGAGCGTTCGATTTCTTATAAGATTTGTTTCAGTCACTTACATCCTTTAATTGGTTATTAAGATATAAGAATAAAAAGTTGAGAAATAATTGTTCCCATGTAATTTATATGGAAAATTATTATTATTATTACGTATTGTGTTGCCCAACCCATTCATTCGTGGGCAAATCTTTCCCACATTAACTTTTTTGGGATCACTGGTATCCATAACATTGATATTTTTCAATGATATTTGGGTCGTGGCATTGAATTGGTTAATGCTGAGCAAGTGCGAAAAAGCTGTAGTAGCTGAACTATATTGCTATTGCATGTTAAAATATCTTTAATCTATTTATCTAAAAAAAAATATATATCTCTAAAAAGGTTAGCACTTGCAAACAAACTGAATGAACATCGAATGCTTACTACACTCAAAAAAGATATTAAAAAATTAAAGCTTGTTAACATTCTGGCCATGATAAAGAATTCGATGACATTTTCTAAGATATGGCAAAAACATTTTTATAAAATGTACGCTATACAATGTAGGCTATATGCCTGAGACCGTCGATAAGCAATAACTTAATTTTAATTTCAAGTAGGAAACATTTGCATGAAGCATGAATTAACAGATAAAAACTAATAATCATGAGTCGCAGTTTAAAAAATGAACAAATTATTGCAATTTAAAAACCAAAAAAAAAAAGAACGCTTATAACGAAAATAATCTTATTACGAACAACATTTTGAACTTACATGCTTTTATGATAAAAACCTTATAAGAGGCCCATAAAAAGCTTGTAACGCACTGAAATAAGTTAATCGTTTTTGAAAACTTGTGAGAATCACAAGAAAATTGACCAAATTAAAAGGAGTCATTAAAGAAAAGCGTAAAACATGCAGCGAAGTAAGTTTTGTTTCTTTTTTTAAATAAAGTAACAAAATTATAGCTGCTTACGCATATCTTTTCAGATGCAGCATTCATCTTAGTAGTTCACCTTCTCATCTCAATTTGTAAAATAGGTGGTGAAAATGTACAAGAAATCATAACACAACAAGTAAGTTAAGCCAGTAAGCCAAAAGTATAATTTCGCTTATGAATTATTCATTGCAATCATTTAAGTACCACTCGAAAACAAACCTTTTTATGTTTGCAAAAGAGTTGACAGTTTGATTGTTTTTATGAAACTTTCTACATTAATACTATCTAAATTTTCTGTACAGCCCATTTCAGTTGATACATTTTGCCGCTCTATGCCTGATTGGACGCTAGTAGCGGACCCAACGAATTGTCACAAATTCCATGCTTGTGTTGGCAAGACTAGCCAGGAATTTGAGTGTGCTGAGCCATTCCATTTCAATCGCAATAAACTGCGTTGCATGCCGGGCGAATGTCAGGCGATCGACGACGACGACGACAACACTTGTCGCAATCATGAAGCTCTGCCGTTGCCAAATGATTGCAACAAATTCACGTACTGTGTTGCCGGCAAGCGTGAACTACGCGAATGCCCGAAGAATTCCTACTTCGATAGTGAAACGAAGATTTGTCAAAAGCGTGTCAATTCACCGGACTTCCAGTGTCGCTGTGGCGGTCTCTCAAATCATGCTACCTTCGCCAACGAGGCTAACTGCGATACTTACTATAGATGTGCTGATAATAGAGCCATGCTATATCAGTGTCCTATGGGTCGGTACTACAATGCAAGCATCAATTCCTGTTTGCAGGACTATGATGGAGTTTGTTCGAAGCAGGCCAACAACACATTTTGTAAAGGTTTGGGTGATGGCTTTAGGAGTCCTTTATTCCAGGCAATACCAAATGATTGCACAAAATTCAAAATATGCGTATTTGGAAAAGTGTTTACCCAACAATGTCGAAAGGGTCTTTACTATGATCCGGAGATTAATTTTTGCCGTTTTAGTTGGGAGCACAAATGCGCTGCACAGATGAGCGAAAAGCAGCAAATAACAGCACAAAATCACACAATTACAAAGACCACTTCAACCGTACACAACATAGTTGCTGCAATGGAGAAGCCAATTAAATTTAACCCTCAATCGCATTACGATAAATTCTCCTCAAGATTTATAAAATTTTGAATTTAATTTATTTTACACTTTCATTGAATAAATTTGTAGTAACGTGATAATTGGGTCACTTCATAGAAATACATACCAAAAACTTTTAGATTTTTTTTATCTACGGGTGAGTTGAAAAATATATTGCTGTGTGCGATGTGTTCTAATGTTGGTGTTATACCAATCGATTCTATCCATTGAAAAAATTTAAAAATATGTGTTATATAAAGAACTAGTTAGTCGGATTGTGTCCGACGCCGTCTTGCTCTGGTGTAGCATTGAAGGTGTATTTAATGTTGGAGCGTGGTACAAAAAAACAAAATGGAAAGGACTTTGACCGAGCTTTTTGTGATCGATTGTGTTGTGCGTGTTGTGAAATGTTTGAACACAAATGATCGATAACTGGACCTACACAGCTTTATGCCGACTCCGAACGGCTTATGTTCTCAAGAAGCTTTTCATGGCAGTTTTTACTCTCTGATGTTTGCCATTGCCTGCAGAGTGGTGACGGCCGAACAGAAAAATTAATTCAATTGAAAAAACATTCTGTGTAAGATGGGATTTGAACCTGGATTCTATCGCATACAAGCCACGCACTTCAACCAGTATGCCACGGCCGCCCGGTTTTTATGAACACTTGAGATTTTTGGTGTTTTTTTTTTAAGGCAGACGTAGTTTCAGATATTATTTTTTTTTGTCATTCTTTTCATTTTAAAATAAATTAATAGTATTAATGTTTATTATTAATATAATCAATATATTAAAAACAAGCTGGTGTCTTCTACAATATTTAAAAATAAATAAGTAGCCTTATATTAATCTTATCATTTTAATTAAAATTGTTAACTGAAGTCCTATGTTGCTATGCTATTTAAACTTATTTAAAATATTGTAATTTATTACTATTTTACAGTGTACGGAAAGGTCAGGTCGTGTACTTTTTGAGCGTACTATTGAAAAAAGGTACACAGCAAAACACACGTGGACGCGTACCCTAGAAAATATTTTATCGCTCTCGTCCACGAACGCGTACGTTTTGGTGAAACTTTGAAATGAGATCTCACTTCGTGTACGCAAAACGCACACACAATGGACGTGAACGACGACAATGAAAACTGAGCAGTTTAGAGAAAAGTTTTATTTCAACGCAACCGTTACGATTTCTGTAGACTTTTTGGGCAAAACCGATGATTCTATAACTAAAAAGTTCCATATAAAAGCGTTGTGACACTACACGGATGTTCCACAATCACGCGAGAGCCACTGAACAGATTTAGACGATACAGGTTCCAACTGATTTGTTATTTCAGTTAAATCGTGATAGGCTATGTTATATTTGCCACGCCTACTTTTACCGCAAATAAATCAATTAAAAGGATTTTTTTTCAGACGGTTTTGATCGTATTAAACTTAGTTCGTTGGTAACTTAGTTGGTATGACTATTGTCGGTAATGTACTAAAAATGCACGTGGTCGGACTATACATTTTTATCGGACGCCTACTTTTACGAAATCATTATAATTCGTTAATTGTGCATACTTTTATAGCCAAACTCGGTTTGTAGGTGCTATGGGTCCAAATAGCGGGCATGTATATTTATGAATAAAAGAAAAAGTCCGTGTCGAAGCCGCGAACTACTGGGTCGTGCTAGTAAGAAATAATACATGTATATGAATAATATACTATAAAACTCTTACTATAGCTATATGTTAGACAAGAAAAAGTACGAAAGTATAGTTTAAAACCTTTATTAAAGAAGACTTGTCTGTATTAAATTCTTAAAATATCTGAATTTTCAGCAGGAGCTTCACATTGCTCTTTAGGTTGGCCTCCGCCTAAAAACGGGTTTTCTGAAAGGTCTTTGGAAAAACTAAAGTCCTCGAATCCTCTTTCCAATTTGTCCCAAAATATTTTTCTTAAAGCTTATTAACATCTCTGAATTTTGCTGCATTGACAGGCACTCTAGGTGGGATGACTTTCGATTTGCTAAGCATTGAAATGTGTTTTCCTCGCATTAATATTGATTGTCCATGTCCACAGTAACTGTTGTTGTTCTGTCCAAGTGATACGTATTTCTCAAAAAACACAAAATTTTAATCCAAGGAACCATTAAACCCAAAAAAGGTCCAATGTCCCAAGTACGAGTAGTTCCAAAAAGAATTCAATTGAAGCCTACTGGCCATAGAAACATATATTTTTGTCCAAGGACAAACCCAAAAAGTTTAAAAAGAATCCTAGTAAACATATTTGCTCAAGTGGATCATATTTTTAAAAAAGTGTTTGTCACTCTACCTAAAATTTAGTGGACTCCCCTAAATCCAAAAAAGGTCAAATGGCCCAACTAGTTCCAAAAATATTGACAGTGGAACCTATTTGTTCAAGCGGAACAATACAACAATTTTAATATTAATACTAAATTTTGAGTTTAAATGTCGCAAATGCCTATTTAAGAGACACGCTTCTTTTCGTACCGATTTTCTTGAAGATTGATTTATTGAGATTGTGCCGTGTTTAAAAAAAAAAAAAAACTATTGCAGACAATGGCAAACCGCAGAGAGTAAGAACTGCCATGAAAATCGTCTTGAGAACATAAGCCGTTCGGAGTCGGCAAAAATCTTGTAGGTCCAGTTCTCGATCATTTGTGTTCAATCATTTCATAACACGTACAACACAATTTATCATAAGAAGCTCGGTCAAAGTCCTTTCAAGGGCTGGAAGGGTCATTTCGTTTTTTTAGTCCCAGATAAAACGCTTGTGAAAACATTTTTAACGTTGTGTTCGTAAAATTTCCGAAACGGCTTCCACAAACGACAATGAGTGTTTACAAACATTAAACATTAAACTACGATTGCTCACAATTGCTCAATCTAATAGTAAATATTGAATATAAATGAACTCACCTTCCAAGATGCCTGGCAGTAGGGACCGTGATTAACAGTTCTGCAGAGTGTTACTACACAATTCGGCAGTGGATCACATGGAAATATTGTATAGCCTATCACCATTTCTAGTATTGTCAAACACTGAAGACCAATGTCGTTATCCTCGACAGTACAGCTCAGGTGGCAAGCGTTTCTAAGGAGTAGAGTTTAAGATGTTGACTTAATAGTTATAAAAAAAATGCAAAAATTAAAACTTCAAAATAAATTATATTGTATTAAGTAGAAAACTTATTTGAAAAGATTAGAATTTGTTTGCATGAATTTTAAGTTTAAGCTATACGTACTGAACTATGCCCACGACAATGTCATTATCCAAATGAGCGGCATTGAACTTAATTAAATTAACCAACATATCTAGATAAGGACTTAGAAGATTGGCCTCAGTTATTGCAGGTATCCAAAGTAACATGAACTTGCCAATCTGTTCGAGAAACGCAAAGTTTTAATAGCAGCTAAGTACAATTTACTTTAAAAAATATTTGTTCCTACCCGCTCTTCAAAGTTATTTATATCCTTGCCATTTTCAGTAAGCGTATCCAGCAGTTCCAAACGATGCCTTAAATCTTCCGGTACTTCATGGTTCTTTAGTTAATACAATTCAATAAGCATAAATATAAGAAAAGCATTCCTTTAACAACGTTAAAAAGAAACTCACCTGTATAACTAAAAAGAAATGTTCACGCATTATCGTCAGATTCTTGTACTGGCTATGTATAAGTTTTTTGTAGAAGTTTAGCGCTGTTTGTCGATATTCGGCCGGTTTGTTTGGCACAATCAAATCCTTGGTGAGATCCCAGAGTTTTGTAATGGAGGACTTAAGAAGCAGAAAATTATGAGAAGAAACGCATCACTTGAAATAAACAAATCAAAAGCTTACATCTTCCAGATTCAAGTTATGCAGATGTTGATCACCGAGCTCCTTAAGAGTTTTGCAACGTTGTGCTACGGGCGTTTCTGGCCGTAGCTCGAATTCAATTTCCGGACGCAAGGAACGTTCATTAGTGGAACCTGAAAAGTCAAGCAAACCGCAGTGATTTTTCAACAATAATCATCATATAAAGCCACGCCCCATACCTGTCGCATTCTTGGCAGTCTTGAAGAATTGTTTGAATTTCGATTTCGAAATCTGTGCCTCCTTGTCTTTTGAACTCATGGCTCGTGCGTCGCCACACTCTTGTGGTGGCACAAAATTTTTCTTTTCTATGCGTAAATTCAACTTAGACTAATTTTAAAACAATTTTACACAAAATTTTTGCAATTTTTTACTTTTTTATAATAAATACAACCAAGAAGAATTCTCAAAAAGCACCAAACAAATAAGGAATCCACTATCGTCCAATCGTGCTCTACTCAATCCATATGTTTTCGTCTATTGGCAGGGGAAAACAGCTGTTTGTTGTTTTTGCAAACATAAAGCAAACTGTCAAAATTGACAACAAAGACTACGCCGCCGTTTGTTACAAAGGCGTTTGTATTTTATAAACGTTGGAAGCATGGCAGAATTATAAGGTAGGGCCGACTCGGAGAAGAATAAAGTAGACAGCAGATAAAATGCCGGCTAGTTGTCAAAATCAGCTGTTCATCTCGAGTTTTTTTGTGTTCATGTTTCGTAGTTGATTTGATGTTAGAATTGCTACAAGTTTTCTTGCAAATTGAAGATTTATTTTACATTTTATAGTTTTTACTGCATTGTTTTTAAAATATGTTCACTCAAATTATCACAGATTCAACACACGCAACAGCACAGTTTACAACTTGGAAACATTTTATATTTACTTCGTTTCCAATTTCTACGAGTGAACATAGTACAAGTCATAAGCAAGTCTTAAATAACATTAATGGCCGTATTTTATAAAACCCAAGCGACCACGTCACTTGGGTCTTTATTTTGGCAATATATTCCAGTAGAAAATTTAAGTGAGAGAAAGTACGTGTTCACACATCAGTCAATTGATTGAAGTATATTGCGATTTTTTACTCTCTTTTTTTCTGCTACCTACTATTTTGTGAATTCATATCGTGCTGAGTGCATCACTTTATTTGGGTGTTTCTTTTATTAAGTTGTTTTGGTTGCATAATAACTTTACAAAATGGAAAACAATAGCGGAAATATAGTTGATCTTTTAGGATTAAAATTTATCACATTAGGAAATCAATACGCCGAAAATTATACCTATTTGAATGACCATGGGATGCAAGTCATAAAAAACAATAGAATTAATGGAATTATGGCAGGAACTGAAGAAACTACACCTCTTTTTCGCTTCAAAAAACTACCTTTGTTTCCAGTTAACTACTTTTCTTGATATAATTGCCTACTAAAAAGCAACCAAGTAAAATAATGCAACCCGTTGCCTGATTGATGCAGGTCTGGTCCTCAATCAAAATTTTGACTGACGAGAATATTTAAGAAATCATTTTCGCTCTCAGGTAAAGATAATTTTTTTTACATAGGAAAGCAACAACAAATTTTGATTGATTCAATCATTTGGCGGACGTATGAACACCTCCCTAGGAAAGCAACAACAAATTTTGATTGATTCAGTCATTTGACTGACGTATGAACACCTCCAGAGTTTATTTTACTTCACCTGAAAACGGAACTGCCAGACAAAAACCTCAAATACTTGCGTTTTCAAAATACAGCCATAAATCTAAAACACAATTAATTGAAAAACGAATTTCAAAATATTTTATTATAATTGCAAAAGCAAATTCAAATAAAACGCAAACAATATTCAAAATATTTTATTATAATTGCTAAAGCAAATTCAAATAAAACGCAAACAATAAACAGTGCTACATAGCAGAACAACTTTTATTCAAACTTTTTAACTATACAGCTTACTCAAAATCGATCTGATAACCTCCTTCATAATCAACCAATTCGCTCGGCACTTCTCTTGATAAATTCATAACAGTTGTCCAATCGGTATATGAAGGATGCTGTAAAAATTAAATCAAGACTTAAATAACGTTGATGTAGTCATAATAACTTGATAAACTAACGCTACAAGTTTCATAATCAAGAATATAAATAAGGATAACTTTTATATATAAAGTAGAAAGTTTACAACCCTGTAGATAAGCCAGACTGGTACTCAACTTAATAGCCTATTGACACTAGAGCACAAAAACAAATACATATACATGAATTTAAAAACCGCGTATTATATAAAATAAAAAACTTTAGATTATGAATTAATACTACTGTTTTTGCCGACATTAAATTAGATTTTAGGATATATTAATATATTTTAATATATTACAAAAATATAGTTTGGTTATTAACATGTTAGTTTTCAATCTTGGTTGGCTTATTGATTAAATTATTGAGATGCAGGAGTATCAAGGTGAGATCTAAAAAATTGGTTGCGTTATGGATATTCGTTTAATGCCTCTTAAACTGCAATCTGTTAAAAGTTCAAACAAATTGGATTCAATCAGCAGTTAAAGATGTTTGAGCAGTTTAAGAGGCATTAAGAAGCATTAAGGGAAATATTATTCACAATTTCTATTCTTGGTAATGCTTAGAGTATGGAATAGATTTTTACAGTTGATATCTAATTTGGATTATATTTAAACGGTCATATATTTCCACATACTCAAAAATGGAACTTTTTCAACTGTCGCAATTTGTATCTCCATTCGAGACAATACATTACAACATTACATTTAGGCTTCCAAATACATTTTGAAAAGAAAAAATTCCGGGTTCTAAAGTAGAATTATTTTCCAATTTCAATAGTGGCATAAATAGGCTATTGTGTCATGAGAAAGAAATGTATAGCAAACCTTTTTTATATCGGGAAAACTGTATGATATATCGTCCGAAACTCCACCATAGTAAACAGTTAACAAAGACTGTCGTTCTTTTTGAGAGCGCAAAACATGCATTGCTCCATTTAAAAAAATTAACAAATCATTAAATGGAAAACAGTATGAAACATTCAGATGTTCCAACTTCGTGCATGACACTAAAATATGCAGAAGCTTCTCAATTGCCACTTGTAGGTATGAGCGAAAGCACAGATAACTTAGCTCTTTAATGCTGACAATCTCCTCCAGTATATCATCCTTGTAAGGTGAAAACACAAACTTTCTCAGTTTATTGCATTCAAATATTTTCAAACTGTCATCCCAATGCGACTTCAACCTCATTATTCTGTTGTCAATAGCAATGCCCGTTATCTTATCAGACATGTTTTCCAAAATGTAGTAAAAATCTATAGTGTCTTCAGTTTTACTGAGATTATTTACTGCTACGTTAAGCTTTTTGAGGTTGGACAATTTGATCAAGTTTTTCAACAAAGGCCTTAAATTATTTGAATTAAGTTGTAAAACTTGCAGCTGCTGGCATTTGTCAATGGAAGACATGTCAAGAAATATGGACTTATATTGTTGTATGTTCAGCAATTTTAGCTGAGGCAATTTTTCAAAAATTTCTGGCAAAGTTCGAATCAACTTATCATTTTTTTCGTAAACAATTAAAGTAGGAAAATGTAATTCATGCAGTTGCGGAAATAATTTCTGAAATCCAATCAGATATGCCAAAGTCGCCATAGGCAACTTTATTATTCTTACGTTAGGAAACAGCTTGATCAACAACAATATTTCTGAATCACAATAAGTGTTACCAATTATCTCGAGAGTAAGTACGTTAGGAAAGGACTCGATCTGCGTTTTTTCTATTACATCGTGATGAAATTGTTTCAGCATATAATCATGTATTATTACTTCTTGAATGCCGGTGTGCATATTTTGCAAGAAATAAGCGGAACTGTCGGTACCGCATAAATTTAATACCTTCTCAATGCAGACGCTATGATAGGCTTCATTACGTCGCCACATTCGAGAGAGTACATCTTGGAAAACTTCACATACCTTTGATATACGTATCTGCGTTTCTAGATCGCCCACTTTATTGAATATATACTCAAGGCAATCAACAGGCAGCGCATCGAGCGTAAGTTTACCTTCTGAAAATATTCATGTATTTAAGAAAACTTTCAGATTAAAAACTTTGATAACCTCTTGTATTTTCCATTAGCTGCTAGTATTAATCAATGATGTACATGATATAATAAACCATGGTATATGTCTGCAGATTATCATTATAGTAGATATGCAGTGCTGCTGCAGAGATATGAACAAAAATTAGCACAGCTACTAGGAAAAACTAGTTGTCAGGTAAAGATAACAAGATAGGAACTTAGAGAACATAACCTCAAAAAGGTACACAATGGTTAGCCTTGCCAGATTTTTTTTCGGAATAATTTTAGTTTAGGGGCCGAACCCGAATATTTATTTTCTTATTTTTGTTAAGTGTATTTGGGTCTCCTTAGCCCAGATATGCAAAAAAAAAACTATCGCTCGCGAATGGTTCAGAAGATAAATTTCGAGAAAGTTTCAAAATTCAGTGCGATTTTCTAAGTCTGATTTTCTAAGAAGCTGGAAACAGAAAAAATCGTGGCAAAATAGTTTTTATTGTGATAAAATGGTTTGTCCATTTAAATGCTGTTTTGAACATTCCGTACAAGGGCTAATCCATGATGCAATGATAAGGTAGGCCATGATACTAAGTGCTCTCACGCGTCAACGAAGAGTGGATAATGAGAAGCAACATTAATGTCAAAACGACGAATTTCGTAGAAATTGCAAATGAAGAAAATATTTTATGTTTCCAAGTTGCAAACAGTGCGGTCGCGGGTATTAAATTTGTGCTAATTTGAGTGAAAATATTATACAAAAAGTGTAATAAAAACTATAAAATGTGAAAGAAGTCTTAAAATTGAAAAAAAACCTGTAACAGTTTTAACCTAAAAACAACTGCGAAACGTGAGCATAAAGAAATTCGCGATAAACAGCTGATTTTGACATCAATGTAGCTTTATTCTGCTTTCTACTCCATTCCTCTCCGTGATGACCTTACCTTATAATTCTGCCATGGGCTAGTCATCTTATCGTAAAAGAACACAATTTAAACCATTTCGCTGCGAATTTTTCTGTTCCACCTGCCACCAGTGATGGGCGACGTAGACTACATGATTTCGAGAGTACCATTTTCGACAATAGGGGCGCTCACATTATCAAATTCTTCATCAATATATTGGTCAAACAGTTTGACCACGCGAGTGTTCATATTATCAAATTTTTCGTCAAATTTCATTATTGTCTTGCACACCGAAGTGAACACATCAGCAGCACTCCATATGCTTTATTTCTAAATAATCTTTTTTTTTTTAAATTTCCGATTTAATCTACCAGGTATGGATGTAGTCTATAAATTTCAATAATATCATTACAAAAATCTTCTTCATCGTGCATTTTGAATTGATGTGTTCGCGTTAAAATCTTTTTTAAGTGATGAAATCGCACTAGAAATTTGACGAGTGTTCACACGCCAAATTTTTCATCAAATCGTTGGTCAAACAACCGAAAAATCAAAATATTTTGATTTTCGTCAAATTCCATATATATTTCTGCTGGTCAAATTTTTTGATGACTTGTTGGATGAACAATTTGATCATGTGACCGGGCTTAATGTCGTGTAGACAATCACTATTAACGACGTGTCGACAATATATTTATGTGCATGAGAGAATTATAACTGCAACTCGGAGATAAAAATATGAAAAAGCAAAACATTGGCGTAGGTATAATGTCAGTTTTGACATTTGCCGTTTGCTCGTTCAGCCATAGGGATGTATAATTTGCTTGTAGCCGTATAAATAGATTAAGTACCCAGATTTTATGTGTTGAAATGTAAGAAAAGTAAGCAAAAACATATTTTGGCTTTGAACCAGGCAAATAAAAGTTAACGTTTAATATCTTTTCATTCGAATACTTAATTCGTTTGCAGTAACCAATTTATTTGTGTCACTATGTACGGCGGCTTTGAACTGTCAAAATATATTTTGTCAAGAGAAATTGCTGCTGAAAAACATTAAATTTATTCTTTTTTAAAGAAATCTGCGATTGTTCGCTTATTTTATCGTTTAAAGCCACGAGATGATACCGCATCTTTCAACAGTAACCTCGCTGTTAAGCAAAAACAGCAGCAGCAGCTGCGCCGCGATAGTAAAATATAAGCAGCCAAAATAAAACTGACTTAACTACCGTTGGCTGATTTGACATTATTAGGTATAATGTCTTTGTCTTTGTTATTGTTTTATTGTCGGAGAGAGCGTGTCTCAAAAGATTTTCAAGTATTCTGCTTTCAAGTATTAAACATTTTTTTTTTCTTTGACTCATTTGTCTCTTTTAAATAAGAAAATTTTGAGTTCATTTGTTGTAACTATACTTTTCTTAACTAGTATTAAAATTTAATTTTAAGATATTTACTGCAAATAAGTTTACACTTCTGAGGAATTTGCAGAAAATAAAACGATTTTTTGCACCCTGTTTTCAATTTTTACTTGCAGTAAACATTTTAAAATATTTTTATTTAAAATTTATTATTATTTTTGTTGCAGGTATATTTATGCTCAACAAATAGTAGCATACTTGAAGTAAAGCATATACGAAATATTATACTTGCAATAAGTCTTTTATAAACAGTTCTTTTTCTTACCAAGCACTTCCACTGCCCAAATGAACGAAGAATTTATCGCGAACAAAACGTAGCGAAGAATTCTTCGTACCGGTCCAACCATTTCCACTACACGAACATAAGTTGCGAACATTGGTAAGTCGCCATCTTGTTCGTTCGTCAAGTGGAAACACTTAAATTTAATGCTTGCAAACTTCAGCGTAAAATTACTTTTTGTTTATAGAAACGTATTAAATCGGATTAATTTTTAATATTTTAATATATTTTAATAACATATAATACTCGTAGTAACATTATTCATATTAAAATCCATAAACAATATTAACCCTCTAACTGGCAAGGTTAGAATAATGGAAAACCTCCAGCCTATTTGTTTCTGGGAAAAAGTTGGTGTAAGGAACACAAATTATAATTCTCATACAACTTTTATGTTTCCGTCAAAAAGTACAAATAATAAAAATCTATGTCTTTGTTCAACCTCCCAAAAAATTAATTTCTTTTAGACACTTAGAAAAAGATATTTTCCTTATTTCTTTATTTTGATGCTGTGCAAGCAATAATTTTTTCGTTGAAGAACATAAAATGTCACTTTTAAATGGCAGTAAAAATTAACTAACAAAATTTCAATGATAAGACTGACACTATGTTGTAGTTTGGTTAATTCTAATGAGCTGTCAAAAATGTCTAGCGAGAAAAAATTAAAAAGTCAAAATTACATTTCAAAAAGCGATAGGTACCTCAGGGCAGCCTTTCCAGTTAGAGGGTTAAGAACAATTACATAAAGTGCTAATAAAAACCAATGACGAACTCTTTGGGCCAGTTTCACAACCATTTTTTAAACAATTAGTTAACTAAGCTTATGTATTAACTTAACTAAGCTTAACTATGACTTTTCATGATTTGAGTTTCACAATGCTTTAGTTAACTAACTAAAAAAGATATGGCAATACTATTTGAAACCTATTTTTTCGACATTTGCTTTAAATACAAAATCTACCAAAATTATTCTAAGGGCCAGTTTTGCAGTACGAGCATGATATAATGATTTACAAGGTAGGAGTGACAGCTCTGTTGGCGATTTGGAGTTATCAAAAACACATCGAAAAAAGAAAATGAAGAAGCAGCAAACCAGATGACACGTTAAACTTTGTATTGATTTGACAACTCTCGATCGCCGCTCGTGAGAAAAAAGGTAGTTGTCAAGGCTACCTTGTAAATTATTGTATCATGAGTACGAGTTTAAACTTTAATTAAATTAAACCGAGTTTAACTCACTAAAATTGCACGTTTAAAATCAGATTAGGCAAAAACGAAACACTTTTTATCATAATTTATTTATTTTTTTTTATTTTGTAGTAATAAAGGTATTAGCATGCAAGATAAGCTCTTTTAAATGCAACAATTTAATTACTTAATATATATGAACTCACAATTGGTTAACAACAGATAAAAGTGATAATAAAAGCAAAATATTATAAAGTTTACAATAAATTATAGTAACACTGATAAAATATAATTGAACGAAATGAATTTAATTTAAGAAATGGGTAACCATTGTGATAGAGAAAAGTAAAGTTTGGATAGTTTGTTTCAGAAAAGCGAAAATTATAAGAAGAGTCAAGAGAAGTGTTCATAGATTAGATGCTTAAATTTCGTTATGTTACTAACGCGTTTCATGTTGTTTGGTAGGGAATTCCAGAGTCTTATTGCGCTAATAAAAAACAGTCTACTAGATTCATTGTAACGAAAATGGGGAACTACGAGAGATAAATTTCTAGTTGATCTGCAGAATTGAAGTTTATCATACAAGTAGCTTGGACATTTCAGAGTTACAAGCCTATGCAAAAAAATACAGTTTCTTGCAATAAGGTGATTTGTAATGCTGCGACCTAGTATGCGATTGCTGAATGATGAGATATGGTCAAATCTTCGGATACCGTACACATATCTTGCTGCATTATTATAAGCCACTAAAAGCTTGTGGGATGACCTACAATCCAGCTTGCTATAGACAACGTCAAAGAATGTAATAAGAGGTACAATTAATTGAATCACTAATTTACGCCTAGTTTCAGTGGGAACAAACGAAGCGGTTTTCCTAAGGTTGCGTAAGGAATAATAAACTTTACTTACCACACCATTTATGTGATCTACACACGTAAGAGAAGAGTTTACAACAAATCCTAGATTAGTAACTTTGTTTACATAGTCAAGCTTAGTGCCGCTTAGGAAAATAGGAGACAGATCAATCAGAGGATATTTAGATTTCGCTACTGGTAAGACATACGATTTTAGAGGATTCAACTTCAATTTATTTGCATCAGCCCATCTGCTGACAGCATCCAAATCTTCATTAACTCTTGCGCAAAGATCTTCAATGAGGCATGTCGGTCGTGAGAGATAGAGTTGCAGGTCATCCGCATAGGCATGCATTGTGACATTCTTACATAGAGAGAAGATGTCGTTGATATACATTGTAAACAGAAGCGGTCCCAGAACTGACCCTTGAGGCACACCACTACCGATAGTTCTGTAACTTGAGTATTTATTTCCTACCTTGACCCTTTGAGTTCTTCCTTCCAAGTAGCTTTTCAAGAGATGTACAGAAGAATCCGAGAAGCTGAAGCAGATTTCCAATTTTTTGCAAAGAATATGGTGGCTTACACTATCGAACGCTTTTGAAAAGTCTAAGAGGCAGACTAAGCTGATATAACCTTTATCAAAAGATGACCTTAAATCTTCGAGAATTTTCACTAAAGCAGTGGAACAGCTATGTCCTGAGCGAAAGCCTGACTGAAGAGGAGACAAGAGATTATGTGCACAAAGATGGTTGGAAATCTGCTCAGCCATAAGAGATTCGAGGCCTTTAGAAATGGACGACAAAAGGCTTATTGGACGAAAATCACTCGGTACAGCTGCTGTGGGCTTTTTACCTATAGGTAATATCGTAGCGATTTTCCAGATAGAAGGAAACGTAGAGCTAGTGAGGCAGTGGTTGAATATATGTACTAGAGGACTAATAACATAGGGTAGTATGAGCTTGATAAATTTAATCTCAATCCCGTCTTCGCCAATAGCATTTGATTTAATCCTCAAGATACTTCTAACAACATCTGACTCATTTACAGCAGTAAACTGAAATTTTTGCAACAAACTGGAGGAGGAGATATTGATATTTGAGCTAGGGGCTGGTCACAAAATACGCATTAAGAACATCTGGATCTATAAGACATTCTCCAGAGTTGTTATTGGTTCCAATTCCAATTTTTTTCAGGTTATTCCAGAGCTTCTTTGATGGCAATGACGTACTTAGCTTTGAGAGATAGAATCTTTTTTTAGACAATTTCACTGCAGATGAAGCCTCATTTCTAGCCCTCCTATATTCTTCCCAGTTGGTCACAGTTGGATTGCGTTTCCACCTAGAATAGGCCTTATGACGTTTTTTGAGAGCTTGCTTGATGGAATTTGTGAACCATGGACAAGTACTGTTAATGATTCGAGTTGTACGTAGTGGCACATGGATTTCAAAAGTAGACGAAATTGTGCTTAGAAAAAAATTCAATTTATCATCAACAGAACTGAAGTAGTAGCAATCCATCCAATTTACTCTAGACAGATCAGCAAATAGAGCATCAAAGCAAATCGATTTATAGTCCCGATAAGTGAATGTTCTGCTCACTTCAGAGTGCATGAGATGTATATTGAATATGCAGAAAATCAGGTCATGATCGGATAAAAATGATATCTGATCAAATAAAAGAACCGTTGTAATATCCGAGACTGCAAATAAATCAAGTAGACTAGGAGCAGCATTGCTAGCAAAGCGAGTAGGCGCCTCAGAATTGACAACAGAAATACCAACTTCCGACAAATCATCAAGAAATTTGTTTGTTAAGCTATCTTTGCAGAGCAAATTAATATTAAAGTCACCACATAATATGATATGGTCATAGTCTATTAAACAGCTAGATATCGAGGTAAATAACGCTTCAAGACTAGAGCTGCGGCTGGGATTGTAAACGCACGAGAGATAAACTTTAACTCTGCAATCATAGATTTCAATGTTTAAGAACTCCGCATCAGATCCACGAGAGTCGCTCAAAAATTTGACATTAAGGCTTTTTTTACAATATATTGCAATACCCCCTCCCCTTCCGCTTTGCCTGTCATGACGGAAAAGATTATAGTTGTCAATGTTTACTACCGAGTCTTTTATATTATTGCATAGCCAAGTTTCAGTGACGCAAAGTACATCTACCGAGGAGTCAACAAAAATATATTAGGCACAATCTAATTTGAAGTCATTCAGACTTCTTGCATTAAAATGGGCAATTTTTAAACCAGTGTGTTGCTTACACAGAATATCAATCATAATCTTCTGATTATTATTAGCATCAAAGTTATGGTTATTCCCAACCATTAAATCGTTTGGGGACGAGAACGAAACTATAAGCTGTAGAAAGTAGGAAAGTTGATTTGATAGAGATTTTGTGGAAAGAAAAAGGAAACAAAGAGTTTGAGTTGCAGCAAAAGAGGAAAATTAGAAATTTAGAAACCATCGAATAACAATAAGTGTGATAATTAAAATGGTTTAACTTTTTATTGATAAATAAAAATAATATTATATGAGAAGGCAAATTAATTAATATTAGATTCAAGAGGTTCAGCAATACCAGAGGCTCCGTTAACTGCATGATACAATTCATCAATACTGCAAATTGGGAAGCTGTCCGCATTTTTTTCCAGTCTGATGTGGACTGCACCACGAAAAGTAAACGCATTGAAGATTTTTTTCTGGCGCTTATAGACAATTGCAGCTTGTAAAGTTTTTCGGTTAGCTGCATTAAGACTTTCATGGATGTAGAAGTTGTTGTCTGAGTCAAACCCAGCAGCTCGCAGATTGACAGCAGATTTCGTTCGCCTGCGATAGTCTCCGAATGCTTTAAGAGTACGATTGCGGTCGAAAGGTGAAAAAAATTTTGCAATTATGACCGAATTTTGTTTGTGCTGGCTAGGTTTGACTCTAAAGATATCTCTGAGCTGCGGTGGTTTGAAGTCAATAAAGTGGCATACTCGGTTGAAGATATTTTTCAGATTTTCCTCTACTGAGAGCGGCACTCCGAACAAGACAGCATCCGATGAGATATCAATGTTGCTCGAGTTGTTGTGGTTGTTTGCAAGCTCAGTTTTTTGCTTTTCTAATTCCTCACACCGAGATGTTATTGCGCGAAGTTTATTATCGAGCAAAGCAATTTTTTTTTCACACTCATTGACAGCAGAATTGAGTGCGTTTACTTCCGTTTCGATTTTAAGAGCTACCTTCTCTTCAAGTTTAGCAGTTTCTGCAGCAAGCCGCTCAAAGAGACGATCTTCCAGAACTTTTCTCTCAGTCTTGATGTTATTGCTCAGACGTTGTTCCATTTCCTGGAGGTAAGTGCGCAGAGACCGAGATATTAGATCTCTACTCTCATTCTTTGGTGTGCCATCAGTTTTATTACCCATGCGAATACAATTTAGCTGCTGCTGTTGACGCGTCAATCGGGGAGACGGTGACATTGGCTTGCCGAGTTCTACAACAGAACAAGGCTACTAATGAAGAGACGAAAGATATACAGAGCAGGGCAGACGTAACAGCAGGTTGTAGACCGCAGCGACGCAAACAAAGCAAAAGAGCACACGCGCATTGAGCGACAACAGAGTAAGCAGGCAATGAAACGTAAAACAACGTAACAGCTGATTAGCAAACACAGCGAAGCAAGCAGGATGACAACATTCACGTAGACGAAAACGAAGAGATTAGAAGTAGCAGAGGAGTCGAAGATGGCAACGCACGCACGATGATGAGACGTTGATTTTTGACTCAAAAACGAAGAGATTAGAAGTAGCGGATGAGGTGAAAATGACAACGAACGCACGAACGTTGATTTTGACTCAATTTGAGCGTGGCGGCAATGTTATTGTAGCAAAACCCCGTTTAATAGCTTTTTTTGTTTAAATCATGATAATAAATGCTTAGCAAATTGTACAATTTAGCGACTTGTTCTTAGACAACTAATTTCGAGAACGACACAAAACCATGATACACCATTTACAGAACGTATCTTGTAGTTAATGTTTTTTTATTTAGCGTGATTAAACTTGCAGATTTTAAAAGATTAGGAGCTCACTAAAACACGACCGCTTCAATCGAGTTCACCATTCAATATCACAAATTTAAGTCAATTTAAGTTCAACGATTGCTAAAATATCTATTTCAACCGAGTTTAAACGTCCAATTTTGATGAGTTAAACTCGGTTTAATTTAACTAAAGTTTAAACTCGTACTGAAAAACTGGCTACCTGAAAAACTGGCTACTCAGCCTACCAAAATTTCAAAACCCGTAGAAATTACGTTTAAAAACAACTTTTATTAAAGTAGAACAAAACAAATGAAATCCACTTACATCGGTTAATTAGGACAGTATAAATATACTAAAAAAAGAAAAAAAAACAATGTTCAGATACATACATAAGCTGTGTACCAATCGGAAACTTTTCACTCGGATGATGAAATTTTGACAGTCGGAAGGAGAATATTTGTTATTTATGAGGTCAATATGATTGTCCAAGGGGCTAAATATTAGAAAAGAGCACTTTAAGTATTTAAAAAAAAAAAGTATATTTTCAACAGTTACAACTTTTTTCCGAATTTCGGGTTATTTATTTTTATGCAGAAAACAGCTGAAGATTATGCTTAAAACGTCCATGCTATTGTTTTCTAAAATTTTTAATTTTTGGATATTTGGGTATTTTTTTCGTTAAAATACTCAAACTTGAAATTTTCAAATAGAAACACTTCTAGCGAAAAAATGCATAATGACCAGGTTACAATGACACAATTTTTTGCGCATGAATTAGGTACAGTTTTTAAAAAAATATTTAAACAAGATTTTGTTTAAATTTTTTTAAATTTGGATTTGTTTTTGATTTTTTTAATACAACAAGAACTAAGAGGAGTTTTTGCGAAAAATTAAATCGCAACTCTGATGGCTTTCGTCCAATTTTCATGTTTGATAGCCTATTTTGAAGGTATATTAAATAGGAAATGAGCTGTGAACCATTACGTTCACATTTAATTTAAAATTTAAATAAATTTAAAGCTTAATTTAATTAAATTTAAGCTTATAAAAGAGTTATATGAGATTTTTGAAAAAATTATCACTTTTGCCCCATATTACCAAGTACTAACATGTATCAATGCATTTCGGCATGGGTTTCTGTGGTTTTATTTCCCGTGGTAAATTTTATTTACATTTAATTCAACATCATACGATAAAATTAAGACGGTACCACAAAAGAAAAAACAACTTCAACTTTTTGGTAACTCCTAATGGTCAGTACCCTTATTATAAACAAACATTATTCTTAAACTAGTTTCACATATAAAAAATATGCATTTCTTAAATGGTAATTTTTTTTTAAATTTGCCGAATTTTATCTCCTAAGCCATTTTTAAAATTTGCCGAATTTTATCTCCTAAGCCATTTGAGAGCGACTTTTTTGCAGTATTGTATTAAGGGACTCCAAACACAAACTTTAAAATAAAGGGCTCCGATCCCTAAAGTTACATTTTATAACGTTATTTTACGCAAAAAAATTACATTTCGTAAAGCTCATAATAAAGTTTTGAACAAAAAAATAAGTAGAAGAAAACGTAGTAGGCAAATGCGTCTTAAGAAATCTCGTATTAGGAGAAGTACGATATTAAGGCAACTAATGTTCATTTGCTGTAAAGACGTCAATTATCTGGATAACTTTTTTATGTTTTATTTGGAAAAGTAAAGATGGCTATTAATTTCCAACAGAAAGAATTTTCTTTAACTAAGTGTTTTCATTCCTACCACGAGTGAAAAGTTTCCGAATGGTACACAGTCATATAAGATAAAACAAAACTATATAATATTTTATTTCTTTTTGACATCCCATTTCACAGATCGAAAATATTTTTAAATTGAATTTATTTAGAATTTGAACATTAGTTCGAGTTTCCAAGCCACCAAAAATAATGGAAAATTGCAACAAACTAACAAAGCTACCGACGTTCAAAACAATATGCAATTTCGGTCAATTTAATCGTCCAAATGTGCGTACAATCGGGCAAATCGTGCAAAAATTTGAGCAAACCGAGTCTGTAGGAGATGTGAAAACACCAGTGCATGCTCGTACAGCTCGTACTGTAGAAAATATTGCTGCTGTTCGCGATAGTGTGGCTGAAGCAGAATTGCCGCATTTGGGCGAATCATAATCCAAGAGTGATTGTCGAAAAACCAATGCACCCACAAAGAGTGACTGTTTGGTGCGGTTTATGGGGTGGTGGCATCATCGTGCCGTATTTTTTCGAAAATGAGGCCGGTCAGGCAGTTACTGTGAATGGTGTTCGCTATCGTGAGATGATAACGAACTTTTTATGGCCCGAATTGGAAGATATGGATGTGGACGATATGTGGTTTCAACAGGACGGTGCCACTTGCCACACAGCTGACGAAACAATGGCTCTTTTGCGCGACAAATTCAATGTTATCTCACGTGTGGCGATGTCAATTGGCCGCCAAGATCATGTAATTTGACACCATTGGACTTCTTTCTTTGGGGGTATTTGAAAGAAAAGGTGTACGTTGATAAGCCAGCAACAATTCAAGGGCTAAAGGATGAGATAATTCGGCACATTAACGGCATAGAACCGCACTTATGTCTCAGCGTCATCGAAAATTTGGACCATCGGATAGAGGTGTGCCGCCGAGGTGGCGTCTAGTTGGCTGATATTTTGTTCCATACATAATTGAACCATACCAATATTATCAAAATAAAAAGAAATGACAGTAATTTTCTAAATAATTTGTGTTTTATTCAAAATCAACATCGGCCCTTAAAATTTAACCATCCTTTACAAACGTCGTTAAGGCGTTTAGGAATCCCGCAACAGAGATAAATAGATATGAAACTTCATCTTTTTCAAGATTATTTCAGATTTCACCTTTTTCAACTCTATTATTTTTGCGAACCTCACCAATTTGGGTGGGTTTGAATATCCCAAGTTTGAGGGAGTTTCTGTGGCTTATCAACCTTGTACACATTTTTGGTGAGTTTGGATATCCCATGTTTTCGGGGAGTTTCTGTGGTTTTTGTGCTTGTATTGAACATTTTGCGTTAGTATTTGACACATTCAGGACATAAAGCTATCCCTTTCCCATAGTCCAAAATCAAAGTTGCTTATTGGCCAGTCCACATTATCAAATTTTTTGTCAAACACGATAGAACAACGTGAAAATTTCATGGAATTCCCACGTTGTTCTATTGTGTTTGATCAGCAATTTGACAAAAAATTTGATAATGTGAACTGGCCTTATCTCTTTATCTCTGGTACAAAAGATAGCAAATATTATCGAACCTTGCGTGATGGCTTTGATATCAAAAAATTTTGATTTCAAGTTAATATGTTGTCCCCGGTCAGTTTTTGGTTATTTTTCGATTTTATTTTCCATTTGATTTTATTTTACTTCGGGTATTTTTTTTATTTTGACGAAAATTAATTTTTTGTTCTAACCTAAATGCTTTGAAAATTTTTCGCGATGGTGAATTTTCCCTTCATATGAACACGACATACCAATAATGTCAATAGGGGCGTTCACATTATAAATTTCTTAATCCAATCGTTGGTCAAACAGTTTGATCAGTTGGTCAAACATTCGAAAAATCAGAATATTTTGATTTTCGTCAAACCATTTGACCACCAATTTGATCAGTGTTCACATATCCAATTGTCGTCAAACTGCATATATACATATCTGTTTGTCAAATTTGTTGATGACTTATATGCAACGCAATAACCCCCTAGCCACACGTGCCAGTCCGAAGTGGTAGTAAATGTTCATTCGCAAAATGTCGTCAAAGCCAAAGGTTCGACCACTTTTTTATTCCGTTTGCTTTTATTCAGTGATGATTTATATGCCAACATAGCACTAAACTTAAACGGGATAAAAATGGGGAACTAATTATGTTTTAAAATTCGTTTATCAATATTTTTCAAAATGAAATGCGACTTATTCATATGATATTTTATGTGTCAAATAAGGGAAATTAAAATAATTGCATATTTTTTACAAGACATGAATGAAAAGTGCATATTTAAAGTTCGAATATTTTAAGGAGAAATTACAACACTATGTTCCTTACTTCGATTTCGCACTGGCTGCGGTTGTCAAAATTCACTATCTCAGTAAAAGTTGTTGCCAGTGGACTGCCAGTGATGTCAAGGTGTGAGTGTATTTGAAAAAGTGAGAATGTATTGAGTTTCTCAAACTGTTACTGTCTTCGAACTGGCACGTGCGGCTAGGGGGCAAGCCTATTTCCATTGACATTTTTAGTAATGCCAGTGTGGATTTTTTTTTTTCGAATTGTTGCTGAAATAGTTGCAATTTTGAACACAACCGAATAAACAACAACTTGTCATGTGGCAACTCAAATCACTAGTCACTAAAGAGTAGGCAACAAATATGACCTTTATTATAAAAGGCATATTGTGAAAGATTAAAGAAGATAAGAAACTTAAATAGTTACGAAATTCAGCATTTAAGTTTTTGTGTTTTTTATTCTAAATACATGAATAAATTATTTGGCTATTTTTTTATGTTTTGGGTATTTTTATTTTGTGTTATGGTTAAAAAAAATGTACTCCGTCGACACTAGTTGTCAGTCTGCTGTTTTGAGGGTTCGAATGGTCAAATACCTTGTTTGTCCCATGATACAATAATTTACAAGGTAGCCTTGACAACTTCCTTTTTTCTCATGAGCGGCAATCGGGAGTTGTCAAATCAATACTAAGTTTAACTTGTCATCTGTCTTACTGCTTCTTCATTTTCACTTTTTGAATGTGATTTTGACAACTCCAAAACGCCAACAGAACTGTCACTCCTACCTTGTATATCATTATACCATGGTTTGCCGTGCCCAGTGATTTTCCTCGACGCGTCGACTTTAAGTGTCAACATATTGGTGTCGAAAATGTAGACAATGGTGTAGACAATGTCGACTATGTCGACAATAGTGTAGACAATATCGAAAATGTGAAAAATGCCAGTATTGGTATCGAGAATGTAAAAAAATAACTGGCCATACTGCAGTTTTCAAACAATTTATTTGATATTTGTTAAAAATAGAGTTAAGGATTAGCAATTGTTACTTTAGTGTTTTTGCCGCTTAAAAACTTATTTTAATGTAATTTTGTCGTTTATAGTGATTGTCTACACGACATTGGCGACAACGTCGAAAATGTTTTTCTCGACATCATGTAGTCTACGTTGCCCATCACTGGTCGTACCATCTCCTAGCTTAGACCCCTTTTCCACACGGCAATTTTTCTTGCCGGCAAGTCGAGTTTTTGAGCGCTCGGAAGGTGACGAGAGGGGACGAGTACAGACTTGCTCGTACCGGCAAGTTTTCTTTTGTGCTGTTCTTTCTTTGCTGTTTTGTTTTATTCTGATTCGTCAGATAAGATGGCAGTACATGGGCTGACAAAGTATTCATATAAAAAAACATTGATTGTGAATTAATGTTGTAATATTTCAATAATATGAAAATTGAATAAAACAGTGAATGCATAAAAATTTAATATTAACTCTTAAAACTGCCTCAAACTTTATTAATTTTTTATTAAACAGTTCTAGCGCTTCTCCAAAGTAAAATCAGAATTGCTCAGAATTGCTGTTTGGAAACGCAATTGGCAAGTTCAAAAGGGAATCGAAAACTTGCTGGCAAGAAAAATTGCCGTGTGAAAAAGGGGTCTTACACCCGTCAACAGTTGACTGTCAATTCTGTGGCATTCCTTTTTAAAGTTGATGCTTCAGTTTACAAACAACAAAAAGTTGACGATTAATTCGCGCCATGTTTTGGAAGTTGAAGATATTAAAAATAACGTGACAGTGAAAGAACAAAGCATACTGCGCAAAAGTTGCCGGTACGTTCAATTCTGTTCTTTCCCCTTTCCTATCAAACGCGAATTTACACATTTCCCCCAAAAAGATGACAGTAAAAGTTGAATGATGGCATTGAATCAATTTTTAGTTTACATTAGTTGAAGTGTAAATTTAATATAAGATGAATGATTCAATGTTGAATGTCAAAATTTTTTCGTAGATTAATTTATTTCATGGATTTTTCAAAAAATAATAGCAATGCTGTCTAAAAGAATAAATAACTGAATTAAAATAATAGTCCTAGGATTGCTTTTTTTCCCTATGGATGACACATAAGTACAATTTGCTTTAATTTTCATTAAAAGTAGGAAATACTTCTACTTCTTTCACTGTTCAATGTGGATGACAGTCATCTTCATTTTAAAGATGAAACTCAATTTACACTTTTCAAATTAGATGATTCATCCAAAGTGAACAATGTAGTGGAATCGTGTAAAATTGCCCTTTCAAATTTTATATATTTCTTTTACACGCGAAAACAACAGCAAATTTTGTCGTTGTGAGTTAGTGGATCATACACCAATGAATTCTTCGTTCGTTCAGGCGGTCTAGGCGCACGGTAAGCTGTGGCAATTTACAAACAGCGTGTTGAAAATCCGTTAAATTGCAATTAGACTATTTTAACTCTTCTTATAGCGCTTGTAAGAAAGAGACAGCTAGTGGAACAATTTTTTTAAAAACAAGCTGAAAACAAAAAACAAATTAACGAACGAATTTCTGCAGAAAGAAGACTAGAAAATCTAATTGTGCTTGTCCTGCTGTGCGAAATATTGTGCAAAGAAAGTTTAAGCATATATTAATTATAAAAACAAATTGTAATTTATTGATTCTGTTAAAAATTACTGAAAATTGAAGTTTCGAATTTTCTTTTTTTTTTCTTTTAATACTCTGTTTTGCAAAAGATAGGCAGCGTTTAGTTTCCTGAATTTTTCCTGACTGCCACCATTTATCACAGGCTCCACAGCGGCTCGGCATTAAAAAAAGTCAAGGTATACTTTTAATATAATGCTTAACGTTTAATAAATGTGTTATTTTCATCATATATGTTTAAACTTGGAGCTTAGGAATATTTCACGATATAAATACAATACTATGGATTTAAAGCATTTTATCGTCAAAAGTGGTAGTTGGCATGAATTGAACTCTGACATTTTTGCAGATTTCTATGTGCTCAGAAATTATCCAATATTTTTGCTTAATGTTTGTGTTGTGGCCATGCAAAGCAGCTCACCTTGGGCCAATTTCTGTTGATATTTGTGGGGAAAAGCATTTAAATCAATGACGAATCATTTCTGTAGATTGTCATTCATTATAATTTAGTTTTCTGACTGGATTATAATTGTAAATTAAGTTAAGTTCTAACATTTGGCTCGATTCCAGATACTCTGATCTTAATATTCCAAAATCATGAACTTGTGATTATTTTCAACCTTCAACAATGTACAGGAATAATTAAAAAATATTGGTAAAATTTTTGTGAATAAGAAGGATAATCACCTATGCAATTAATCAACCTCTTTTGAGGCTAAGATATTTGTCTTTTGTGAGTTGAAATTCAATAGAAGATGGGGAATTTTTAGAAGAACATTTATTGTATGAACATGTACACTAAATACAAAACAGCCACAACTCAAAATTTACAAATTTTAACTTTTAAATGTAAAACTATTCGTAGTGATCATATACTTTTAATTAACACATCAAATATATTTTGTACGCATCTTTCTCTATAATTTAAAAAAAAGTTTTGTTTCATTGCTTTGCATGGAGTTTCTTCAAAAATAAAATTATTTTTTGCTTCACCTAGAAATTTAAAAATTTTCAATTGTGACTATTTTGCATTTAGTGTGCGATATGTATTTACATTTGTGTGTAATTGACGATGGCAAAGTTTTATATTTTTACACAAACTGAATTTAAACTCGAGGGCAGTCTATTTTTAAGCCCCAAAATAGTAAGTTTTACTTAAATCGAGTACTTCTCAGTTTTTTTTATAAGTATTTTTGCAGTCGAGTTGCATGTAAGGTGTGGTTTAAATTTTATTCCATTTCATTTATTGTGCAATATAAAGCGGCCAAAATATAATATTGCAGATTATAAGGTAATTTGGAGTTCTTTGAACCAATTTTAACTTACATTAATGAATATGACCCTTAAAATTATGGCTTCCCTAATTAATTAAAAAGCAAACTATACATACAAACATACAAATAATAACATCAATCCGAAATTGGCAACGTCAAAGGCGAACAAACAAACAAAACTTTATATCGTCGCTCCAGTGCACACTCTGAGCACCTCCACATGGATTTCATATAAAGATACTCAAAGAGCGCACTGGAGCGACTATATGCTAAAGTTCATTAGCTTGAAAGTATTGAATTAGTTTTTCCTTAAAAGTATTTGGTTGTGTTGAAAAAGAGCGTAAATAAATTGGCAGTTGATTCCAGTAGCGTGCTGTTCGTATAAGAAATGACCGATCAAAAACAGTGAATGATCTAGGTATACAAGTTGTAGATTTCTTGAAGAATGTGCAAAATTTAACTTTCTGTACTATCTACATTAATAAGACTAATTTTCTATTTAAAATTATCTACTTCGAGCCTCCACCTATACCTTTCCCACCTATACCCTCCCCACCTATACCCTCCCCACCTATACCCTCCCCACCTATACCCTCCCCACCTATACCCTCCCCACCTATACCCTCCCCACCTATACCCTCCCCACCTATACCCTCCCCTCCTATAATAGAAATCTTTGATCCACATGTTCTTTCAATTTCTTTATTTCTTTAAGAAAGTATCTGTGAAATATAAAAGTTGTGAAGTCTTTAACCAATTTTGGTCCGCTACCAGAATGCGTTGGAATTTCGTAATGAAATTTTCAGTCTTTGTTTTTCGATTTACCATTTTTCGACTACGAGGTGGTCGAAAAATCGACCAATGTCCCAATTTGTATATGAAAATTACAAAAAATTTTAAGTAAAATAATGTTATTTTTATTAAATGAATATACGTAAACTTGACATGTGAAAATATTACAAGTATACATATACAAAGTTAGTGGTCGAAAAATCGGCCAGAGGGCTAAAATGGGTTAAAACAACACACAACGCTAACAATAATAACACATGAACTCCTCTGCACAAGTTTAGTAGTCTAAACACGTTGGACGCTACTGCAACATTACGACAGATTGGAAGCTACAGCAACATTACGACTAGACATGGGTAACGCAGCAAAAATCGCTGTGTTGATACACCAACTCAAACGCAGTTTGCTGTATCAGCGGAATGCGTTAACGCAATTGCGCCATAGCGTAGTTTGAAATGCTATGATTCCTGTATCAACAAGAATTTAATCCACGCAGTGAGGACCAACGCGCTGCGTTATGTCGTTAAATTTTTGAATGTGGTGAATTTTGTGGTGGAATGCTATGCGCAAATTGGGTTCACTTAGAAAAAATAAATTAAATCAAATAAAAATCTTTAATCAATGTATCTGATCTAAAGAAATCTTACTGCTAACAGATTCATTAAAAATTATTAAATCCATAAGTAATAAATATGAAATATAACTAAAGGAAGAGCAGATTAAAGCATCCACCAAAACTGAAGATATATTAAACTTCAAGCACGCAGACAAACTGTATTTAGTTTAAAATTTGATGCGAGCCATCAAACAGATACATACGCGCACCTGGTATCACCCCTTTCACATTATTCAAGAAATGAATTAAATTTTCAGAGTTTGTGGGCAATTCGCCGCAAATCGGAAGCGACGAAAGGGAGAAAAATGAACGGTACCAATGACCCCTTTCACATTGGTCAAGAATTGAAATGACAATGGTACCGTCAATTTTACTCCCTTTCGTCGCTTCCGATTTGCGGCGAATTGCGCACAAATTCTGAAAATTGAATTCAATTCTTGACCAATGTGAAAGGGGTGATTGGTACTGTCAATTTTTCTCCTTTTCTTCATTTTTTTATGATATTGAAATATGATATTGATATTTTGTATACTTGTTTAGTTTAAGCTAATTAAGAAAAATTTCAAAAATTGTGGTCAGTCCATTTATTTTTAAAAATTTTAAATTTATAATATTTTGTTATGGCTACCTACGTCATCAAGCAGAAAAAATTTAAATAAACTGTTAACACAAAAGAAACAAGTGAAATCGAATGAACTGCATCTGAAAACTGAGAGATTTGAAATTTGTCAGCTTTTGCAACCGATGTTATTTCAAATATAATTTTAATAGCTTTTAGAAGACTTCTGCCTCCCAATTTATAAATATTCTTATACTTGGAGTAACGTAAAAAAAGGGTATAGGTATCAAAACAAAAATTACCTCAAAAACAATTTTTTTTTTAAGAAGGCAGTGTGCAACTGTGGATGAATCATTATAAAAGATATTCTTGCAGCAGATAATTTTAAAATTATTTTGTTAACAAAAAAAAAAATTCCGAGTTTGATTTGATCCACACAGCTTTAGTTGAAAAGACCGGAAGCGTTGCCTCTGAGCTATTTAGGACCAGTTTTTAAGTACGAGTTTAAATTTTAGTTAAATTAAACCGAGTAACTCACTAAAATTAAACGTTTAAGCTCGGATTAGGCAAAAAAGAAACACTATATGATAATTTAAGTCAATTTAAATTCAACGAATGCTAAAATATCTGGTTAAACCGAGTATAAAACTTTTTTTCCTTGTGAGCTATTGAAATTATTTTGGGAGTTATTTCTTTTGGGAGTTATTTCATTTTTCTTGAAAGCTTTTTTTTTTATTTCTCTTGGGAATTATTTCGCTAATTTTATTTTTATTGGGAGTTTTTTTTATTTGAAGTTATTTAATTTTTTGGATTTGGGACTGACTTAATTTCTCTTGGGAGTTATTTCACTGCGCTCAATTTTGCTGATTCCGCCGAAGTTTCCGGTTTGAAAGATGCGCATAACATTTCTTCTGAAGTTTGGAAAATATTTTTTTTTTTAAATCGACGAATGAGTTAATAAATGATTTATATCAACTCCCTAGTAACGCCGGGTGTTCAGCTAGTAAATAAAAAATAAACTATATTTTTTAAACAATATAAAATCGCTCGGTATGGCCTCAGGAACATCTTTGCTTAGAGACTCATAACCAGAGGAGGCCAATTCATAGTTTTTCTCACAATAAGTTATTAATGAGTAGTTTAATGATACCTTCCTTAGTTCATTATGAACTAAGCTTTGTACGCTTATCTAAGCGAAATTTAAGATTATTTCTCCAAATATCAGTAAAAGCTGCATTAAAACAATCTTGTTATTATCTTATTTGTCATTGGCTTTATTTTCTACTCTTTAACTTCAAGATAGATATATTTTTCTTAGTTTTTTTTTTTATAAAAATCAATATTTTTTAAACTTGTCACGCATGACCATGAATAGCCAGAGTCTTCGAACATATTAGTTTTTTTTTTTTTTTTGTTTGTCGTTTGTGTTATTGTTAATTTTCTTTAAGTATTGTTCTATCTGTTGTTGTGCTCTTACTTGTCGTTCTAGCTGTTATTTACTCTCTGATTATGAGCTTTCCATAATAGAATAAAACAACAACAATGAATATTTTTGCTTGATATAAACAAAAACTAACGGCATAAATACAAAAGACAAATTATTTTGCTAAACATCAAGCTGCTTGTAACTAATATAAAACTTTTATAATTCTTATTTTATTTTTACAGAAGTTTTCACTCAACCCAAAAGAAAAAAAATAATAAATAAAATAAAATGAGCTCTGTCGATGAAAATAACAGCAGTCAACCAACCACACCACAAGATGGGCCTGAGGCAAGTTTTTTTCCCCATATATATATATGTATAAAATATATATATATATATATATACGTATAAATTTTAATTTATAAATTTATTTATAAAATTTACACTTTCATGCTTGGTGCCTGCAGTCCAATCCACGAGAATTGGAAAAGATCGAAGAGGAGAAACTGAAATCGAAATATCCCACAGGTATGCGTGGCCCGGGTGGTCATTCGGCATTTCTGCAGAAGCGTTTACAAAAAGGCGTAAGTCACATGATTTCATCTTTTCAAGCGTTCAACTTAAATAATGTTATTTTTCATGTTCACAGCAAAAATTCTTTGATTCTGGCGATTATCAAATGGCCAAGCAAAAGGGTGGCGGTATTAAGCAGGTGTTCGCCAATAAGGTAACCACCGGCGAAGCCATACCCACACCTGAAACAGTGCCTGCGCGTAAGACCTCAATTATACAGCCATGTAATAAATTTCCGGCGACGAGTTAAATTCGACTCCGCTGCGCGTTCTTATTTTTTTGCCGCACTTTTAGCCCTGCTTTAGAGTAGTAAAACTCAACTAAATAAACTAACTTTTAAACGGGGCTGTTATAAATAATAATAATAAATAAGCATTGTATTATGCACTATAATTTTATAATACAATTATTACATATAGTTTGTTGAAATAATGTGTGTCCCAACCCCCATTTTTATTTTCTCCAATTATATTTAAAACTACTACTTCAACTTGTCAAACTTGTTCAACTTACTTAAATTCTATTAAATTTGAGGGAATTTGATAACTCTTATATAATCATAAATACTTTCTGTCTGGAAATAACAGTGTTTTTTTTAACTGTAAAATGTTATAATGTATTTAGTCCTTAAGTTAAGTAGAGAGCATGCGATCTTAACTTGTTAAAAAAAGGAACCTATTGAGAAACTGGTGTTTGCTTTTAACAACTGCACTCTATTTATTATACATTATTATTTAATAAAATTGATCGAAAAACTCAAGTCGTTAATTGAAGTTAAACAGTAATGTCTTGTATTTTAATGGGAGTTTGTAGTTCTGCATCAGAGATCTGCAGTGTTGTATCGCAATTTCTTGTACTCAATTCATACTTATTTTTTTTTTTATGACTCAAACTCAATACTGCATAAAATCTTCAGTGCCACCGCATTGACTCGGACACAAATTGACATTTTGCGGTGTTTGAACTTCCGTTCACGAACAACGAAATCAAAGCAAGCTCCGTAACCACTCCAAAAAAATATTCAACACCACCGCCTAAAATATTCAATGCCACCGCATTGACTCAGAACCAGAAAACGTACCGAGAATGTATTAATTTTATAATAAAAAGCAAACAATTTTAGTTATGTTTTAATTTAAACTAATTATTTTTGATTTTTTTTAAGGCAAAAATAAAAGGCATTTCAATTCAATTCAATTTAAATTTTATTGAGACTTAAAAGATAAGATCAGAAAATCGGCTGATTAAGGATAACATTCTGTTGAAAACTATACAATACTAGCAATACCCGGTGTGCGTTGCTACACCCGCCAACTATAATATTGGAAAATAATATATTCAAAACTTTTATTAGACCATTTGTTTGACACCACTACCTTATTGTCCAATGTCCCTTCTAGTTTCCCAGTAGTTGGACATTACCAAATAGTAAATTTAAAGCTATTCGATATCAAAAATTTAACTTGTATGGGAGGAGGCACATCCCCTTGTACAATGCCCGTTTCAGTTTTCTAGTAGAAGGACATCAAGTGGTAACTCCTTTTGAGTTTTAATATTATGTGACATTTACTTCCATAGCTGTTATTTATCGAAAATTTGGCTTGTACGGGCGGAGCAAAACTCCGTTTTTCAACGCCACTGTCAATTTTTTAGTAAAAAGACCTGGTCAATTGGTAACTCTATACTGAGCCACACCCCCCTTGTTAAGGATCGCTAAATTATCGCAGTCGAAGGACACGATCAAAAACCAATTCCCTACCGTGTTTCATTGATGTGTGGCTTATAGTTCAAAAAGTCACGCCCTCTCGTCTAATGCCCATAAAATTTTACTAGTGGACCAATAACTCTAAAGCTATTCTTTGGGCCTCCTTGCCCAATGCCCTCTCCATTGGTTCGATCGGTGCGAAACTTCACAGGAACATTCTCAAGACTTAGCCTCGGTTTCCTGAAAATTTTACAAAAATTGGTTGAGCGGTTTCAGAGTCTATACCTGACATACATACATACGAAAAAAAAAACGAAGTGGCCATTGCAACCTTTGAAAGGACTTTGAGCGAGCTTATGATCGTTTGTGTTGTGTGTGTTGTGAAATGTTTGAACACAAATGATCGAGAACTGGACCTACATGTTTTATGCCGACTCCGAACGGCTTGTGTTCTCAATAAGCTTTGCATGGCTATATACATACATCCATTTTTATATACATACATACCGTATATAAATAGATAGGCTCAACAAAAATCTTTGTTTGATTGATAGCCTTTTTTTTTTGTTTTTAGACTTAACCAGCACTCAGTGGATGCCCCCTATAAATTCGAAAGCATTGTGTTGATTCGGAAGAAGGGTGATAGTTAGTTGGAGGGTGGAAAGATGGAGTAGTGTGACTATATGACTCAAAGAAATCTTCCTTTGAAAAAGTTCTGGAATCACTTGAGGAAGAGAAAAGCATTTCACCCAATGACATGCAGATGTTAAAAAATGCCTTGGTATAAAAGTGGAGGGGTGGAATTCAATATTTTCTCTTCCACTTTACCATCTTTTGGATGCACTTTTTTGCTGGGATGTTGACCGTAATGAAACGCAGCGGCAGGTTCTGTATTTCACTTCCTAGTGAAAGTGAAATCAAATCACTGAATTCGATATTTGGTATAACTTTTTACGTTTTAATTTAATTTTATTTCGAGCTTGAATCGAAATATTAATAAAAAAAAAGTAATTAAAACGAACCCTTTACGAGTTAACAAATTGTGATCCGGGTCGGTGAATGTGAATCTGAACTCCAAATTGGGAAATTCTGAAATCGCAGTTGCTAGATTCAATATGGCGGGCTTTTTCAGTTCTTATTTTATAGATTGCTTTCTTATTTCTTAACGTTGTAGAACGTTGAGAAATGTCACTTTGCGATATATTTGGCCCTATTCGGCACAATCTGTTATGCAAAAATTCTATTATGATTTCCTATACAAATTTTTCAGCAAATTTTGAATTCTGATGTGAGCGTTTATTATAAGTCGGAGCGGCACGCAACGTTGAGATCTACAGAAGTTTGATTTCTCCGCTACGTTCCGTTTATTGACATTTGCTGTAATTTTATTTATTCTGTGTATATTTTGTTTATTGAATTTTTGATAAAATTTGATTGAATTGATGCTTAAAATAATAAAATAAGAACATTTAATATAATTTGCTATGAAACAAGAAATTTTTGTAAAAAAATAAATTCCTCTGCCGTTGCTATTATAATCGCTACACCGTTTGTCAGCGTGTCGCCACGCAACGATGACGTTAGACTCCGTTCCGATCTGTCTATTATAATCTGGGCTTTAACTATGAAAAATTTATTTCTCCATTTCGAAATTAAAAAAACATGAATTTCAGTATTGGTATTTAGGATACCAAAAACACCAAAAGATTCAGTACGAGAAACTAATGCATAAGTTATAAGAATTTTAGCTTGTGTTCATATTGGCAGAGCTTATACGTCATTCAAATTGAATGAAGAATATCGCATTTTTTGTTGTCTTTTACTCTCTTCGAGATATTTGATTGAATATCTGTTCACACGTGATTTTTTGATTGAATGGCCGATGCCGACTAAAAGTGTTGTTGTAAGTACCAGAAAAGTTGATCATGCAACCCTGTGATTGATTGATGCAGGTCTTGAGCTCCATCATAATTTTGATTGATGCGATGAAGTGTTGAAAGTTCATTTCCGCTCTCGCAGAGAGTTCTTCTTTTTTTCGCTGGGAAAACAAAAACAAATTTTGAATGATCCTTCAATTTGAATGACGTATAAACAGTGTCATTGAAACCGCCTTTTTTAATTTTTTATCTAACCACTTTAGATGCTAGATGTGCAATCAGCGACCAAGCTCTAAATTTAACTACTTCGTTTCGGGCATTTCAGGCTATTAAGTTGTTTCCTCCAAAATTGTAGTATTTGTTGATCCATTTGCTTATAAAAATAATTGCAATAACCCATTGATTGCCTTTGGAGCACAAATATAAAATTACCAGAATTAAAAACTATGAGTTACTATTACAAAAATGGATTTAATCAACTTAACACTTGGCGAAAATAATTTGAAACATGTACCTTTCTGGTACAAAACATGTACTGGTAATGAAAGGGTAAAACAGCCAATGCAATCTTATTTTATGTAAATTTTTTTAAAATTGCGCACCTTTTCAAATCTTAAAAAGGGATACTTGATGCAATAATGCATTTTTTAATCATATTCTAATGATTGAAAATTAAAAACTGAATTTGTTTCAAAAGTATCATTGAAAACATTTAATTTCACTATTTGGAAACAAGGTTTTTGAAATGAATTTAAGTTCAAATACCTTTGAGCTAAATCGTAATTTTTAAAGAAATTTGTTTGTTTTGGAAAATACTTGTCGAATGAGACAAAAATTTATCGCAGCTCATGAAAAGTAATAACAACTTAAATCCTGGTATATTAAACACGGTAGACTCGTTACGGAGCTGTGGAGACCGCAGCTGTCAAACACATGGTATATTATTATTTGCAAGTTTATTTGCTTTACTTTTATTCGTAAAAAACTGATTTTGACTGGTGCTGTACACACCACAAGGAAAATATTAGCTACTATTTCTACCAGGCTGAATATATCGTGACTTGAATCATAAAGAATTCTTGATATATATTGTCCTCAGAACCGCATACATTGTGTAAATTTTGAGTAATAGTTGTAGCAATAAAATTCCGTTTACTTTTTCTTAAATTATTGCTTGGCATCCCTGCTGAGGATTCCTTTAATCTATTACAATTCAAACTTTGACGTTTATTTCGCTCTCTCCTAAATTAGTCACACATTTCTTGCAAGGTGCTTTAAATTAATTTGAATTAATTATAAATTAAAACTTAAACGTTCCACAACGCAAATATCAGCAGCAATTTTTACACAAAAGCCTTAAAACATGGTAAGTGTTCAAAGTGCGAGCGGGCCACTCAAGTGCCTCGATTTACAACTCTGTGATGGTTGATGTCCAAATAAGGCAGCAATTCAATCTATAAATAACTTCTATACAACTTGCGGCATACTCAGCATATTTATTCACATATTCATTTAGGAACCTAATTACAATGAAGACACTGAGTGGAACGATGTACTGCGCGCTAAGGGCATCATACCGCCTAAGCAAAAGGAGGCCGAAATCACCGAAGATCAAATTCAGGATATGATCGATCAGGTCATAGACAAACGCACCGATGCCTCAGAGGGACGTAGCAAAAACATAGATGACATGTCACTTGATGAGCTAGACGAACTAGAGGATTCCGAGGATGAGGCGGTGATTGAAGAGTATCGTCGTCAACGCATGGCAGAGATGCGCGCCTTTGCGGAAAAGGCAAAATTTGGAACAGTGCGTGAGATTTCTGGACAGGATTATATCAGTGAGGTGACAAAAGCAGGCGAGGACATCTGGGTAGTGCTGCATCTTTATGCCAACGGTGTGCCGTTGTGTGCACTCATACACCATCATATGCAACAGCTGGCAGTGCGTCATCCACAAACGAAATTCCTGCGATCTGTAGCCTCAACTTGCATTCCCAATTTTCCGGAAAAAAATCTGCCAACAATTTTTGTCTATTATGAGGGAGCGATGCGTAAGCAGTTTATCGGACCGTTAGAACTGCGTGGCGAGAAGTTGACGCTGGATGAATTAGAATATATGTTAGGTCAAGTTGGAGCGCTAAAAACTGAAATCTCGGAGGATCCGCGACCACAAATACGAGACAAAATGCTAGCTGATCTGGCCGATAATAGCGAAGGTTTCTTTTAGCATCAGTTCAGCCAGACACATTGTTTGGAGTTCATCAAATTGGGTAATCGATTCGACTAATACTTAAGAAACTTTATTAATACAAACATTTCAACTTTATAATTCACAGCTGACGTCGTTTTCTAGTTTTTAAGTTTAATTGTTTATTTGTTAATGTCGAGATTTTTATTTATTTATAAATAAAGTGAAATTTGCAAAAAATGCTGATTTAAAAAAAAAAAAATATATCCTTTACTTGTGCTTTCCCACGGTACTCTGCTTGGAGTTACCCTTTGGCTTAGCACGAAAAATAGTGGGATCGATAACATTGCAGGGATGCTCTGGTACTGGATTTATTATGCGGCTACGACGTGGTTCATGCTCTTCAAGTAAATGTGGCGCCAAGAGCAAGAAAAGTTGCTGAAAAAGTGGAAAAAATTGTGAAAGTTTAATAAAAAGGAATTCATATGAAATATACCTCTGTCCAGGAGGGCAAGCCACATGAAGCAAAGCATAGTTCCCAATACGGTAATCCCAGATGTCCAATGGACATGCGCAGATATTCGCTAAAAGTTTCGGCCAAAAATTGCCACCTGAAGGAGTCGAGCTCCAATAAATAGATGTGTGGATAAATGGAAACGGTGGACTCGTATACCATGCATACCTACGATAAATAAAATAGTGCGACAAATAAAAAAAAAGTAGCAGTTTGACCATAAGCCCATACCTTGGCTACATCGTTAATATTACTGATCTCAAATATTTTAGATTTAGGCGTCAACACCGGTGTGTCATGGCCCCAACGATCTTTGCTTGGTGCTGTTGACGTATGTGGTGCAGTTGTATTGGCCTGCTCACTGAATTGTATTAAGAAAGTTGAGTCGAGATTCTCGCGCAACAGCGTTATCTGCATTAAATGCGGAAATTGGATGTAGCCCACACGCCGAATATCACTGGCTGCAAAAAATATATATGGTTAGAGCTTTCGATCAATATACATATTTCAGCGGCAGCATAATTGCACAGAAATGGTCAGCCTGTTTGTTCGGTATTAACACCTAAACGGCGATCTGGAATAGATAATAGGGCTTTTTTAAAGTAAGAGAAAAACTTCCAAAATGTGAATTTTTAAGTTAGTTGTTATGGAAGTTAGTTGTTTATGGATTCGGACCTTTGAGCAATTAAGTGGTTTGAGGATTTGTTTTTCATTATTATTGTTTTCAGTGATTGTGTGCTTGCTTTTGACATAAAATAAAATGTATGCAGCTATTGCAGTTTTTATTTTTATTTTATGTATTTAAAGCAGGGACCGAAAATAACTGTTACTTTGAAATTTTCCAATGAAAAAGACATAATGAAAAAATTGTCGAAGGACTTTTTCAAATATACCATTATGATACAAATGGCCGCAGCTCCACGAATATAGAGTGCCTTTTATATTTTCGACTGATTCTTTAAAAGTAAAAATTAACTGTTATTTTGTGCCTTTTATTTTTTCGGGAAAAAATAACGGTTATTTTTGCCTTTTATTTTATCGGTCCAAAATAACAGTTATTTTTTGACTTTTATTTTTTCGGTCAAGAATATCAGGCAATTCCTGTTTTTTCAAAGGCCGCTTGACCGATTAAAAAATTATTGATGGTATTATTTTCGTCTAATCAGTGCGCACATTTTGAGATATAAAAATTTCAGTACAACTGCAATTAAACACTATAAAGCAGTGTTGGGAAACGCTACTGTACCGTGATGCTATACCCATTTACTATTCCCTGGGAGAAATTCGTTCAGAATTGGGCTGATTATTATTGAAAACACATATAAAACATTGTGTGCGCACCTTTTTTTTACATTACATGTAAAGCAAATCTTTAAATTTTTTAAGTTACCGTACCATCGCGATAGGTTTCCAAACCAGTAACAAAATAATTTTTTGGACTGTACTTAAATGAGTGACATTACTAATTTTCTTGCGGGTGCCAACACTGCTATAAAGACTTTCGGTAACGTCTTACACATCCCCCTACTATACACACTACCCCATGATACAAATCACCCCACCTCACCCTACTTCTACTTGTTTGTTTTCTTTTTTGTTTGTTTTTGATTCTAAGGTATTAGTTAAAAACATTCATTAATAAGATTTTTCATTGCGGCCCTTGTACTTAAAGTTATAACAAGATTTATATCTCAAAATGTGCGCACCGATGAGGCGAAAATAATGGCATCAATAGTTTTTTAGTCGGTCAAACGGCCTTTGAAAAAATACAAATTGCCTGATATTTTGACCGAAAAAATAAAAGGCAGAAAATAACTGTTATTTTTGACCGATAAAATAAAAGTCTAAAGTAACTGTTATATTTGCCCGAATAAATAAAAGGCACAAAATAACTTTTATTTTTGTCGGAAAAAAATAAAGTTATAAGATAACTGTTAATATGTGACTTTTTCGATAAAAACCATAACCGGTACGGTCCCTGATTTAAAGTGCTTCACAGCCTTCAGACACTGTATATATTTATATATTTCATAATTTATTTTAGGTTTAGAATTTTTAATTTTTTAACCATTCTATTAACGACTGCAACCACAACGATAGCATAAAAGTGTTCGTTTGATTTGGACTTTCGGATTCGTGGTTTTAGTGCTCGTTAGAAATACATATTGCAAATATTTAACTGTACTATGGCATCGTTCGCTGGCTGATCAGCTGTTGTTTGATTCTGTTTGAATTACAAATTTCAAAAACACGAACGAACACTGTTTTGAACGAAGCGAATGATCGGATAGGAATACAAAATGAAGCCATAAGTCTGCTCTTTTTTTTTGCCCATTCTAACAACACATCGTCCTCTGTGACCTTGTGATCCTTATGTATTCTTAAGGATGCACAACTATTTAAGCGGTACTCGCCCATAGAATTTGTAAGGTAAGTTTTAATTAACTTAAGGGATGAAAAAGATATCTCGTTTGTTGCCGTGGTCACTGATAAAGTGTATTATATTTTTAGTAAGTAATGCACATTTGGTAAAGACATTTTAATGGACTCCCAAAAAAAAAAAGTAATTGGAAAATAACTATAAAAAGTAAAACAACTAAAGTGATCAAAATACATTTAAAATATCAAACGCACTTCAACGCCTATCGCCACACTTTCCTAATACTTGCGCCAGCGTCCCTTGCCAAATTCTGATTTAACTTATTCTTTTGGAGGTGTTACCACAGCAAGGTAAAAATCTTGAATATTGTTTAATTAAAAATTTTGATCCTTCCTCGTCTTCGGATGTCGTAAAAATCATGTTGAATGATGACAAAAGCCGGTTGTGCTTTGTAAAATTGTACTTCCATATTGTAAATTGTTGCACTAAGGAAAGGTATATAAACAGTCATTTTTACACACTATCAGAAATGGTATCTAAAGTTTTCAATACAAATTCCTTGCAAAAGATATTTTTTTAAGCGTCTTATTAAAGTATTAAACAATTTACCGACAAGTTGCTATCGGGTTAAAATTTTGTATTAAGCAATGTAAGACCACGATAAGAAGACCAACATTTTCTTATAAGTTAATCTTTAATCAACTCCCAAACTATAGCAGATCATTTAGCAAAATTTAAATAATAACTTTAATCGACTTTTTCGCCAACATCCAAAAGGTTTGAAAATGTCATTTTTAAAAATCTTTGTTGTCATTCGGTATAAATTATCAAGAAGTGCTAAAAAAAAGCAAATACAATAAACTGCATTTTTGAATTTGGAGTAAGTTAACTAATGCCAACGGTTCAAGCAAGAAAGCTTAATTTGTAAATTTTGCAAACCACTGGCACGAAAATTAAAAGTTGGTGGGGATTATAAATGTTTTGAAAACTGTCAAGGCGGTTTGAATTGAAAAGGCTTTTCAACAAACTTGAAATATCGTAACTTGCACCTTTATGTACTGCCGAAGTCGAAGGCAGTTCCAATGTATTAAATGAAATTTCTGTTTCTGAAACAACTTCTACAATCATACAAACAAAACGTACAAATTTTGAGTTATTAACATGAAAAGTAAAATACTATTAATACGACCGCTTTAAATATTACTGTCAACATTACCACCTTCTACAACTGCCCGCTACCAAAGGCAGTTCTGAACACTTTTCAGGTTCTAAAGATTCTTTAATGCTTTCTAACAATACAGACGAAATACAATGTAACATTATTGTGATTTTGCTAAAATTCTAAGCATTGAATAACATAATGTAGACTGGACACCGCAAACATTGACCATTACACCATTTTGACATCGGTGCACTCGCGGTGCACTCAGCAAAGTAGTTCTTATGTCACTTCGACTTCGGCGGTGTCATCTTCTATTTGTAATTATTCAATTCTGTAGCATTGAATCAAAGTATTAAAGAAAATACAGAAGTCGCCATAACAAGAAATTGATAAAAGAAAAAAATCCCTTAAAAACAAAGACTTACTTTCCTCCTTTCTGACCTTTTTAAATGGTGGTTTCTGTAGCCAATTAAGTAGACTCATTTTAGTATTTTGGCACAATAAAATAATCAATAGAATAACACTTAACACAAATAGTTTAAATCTTAGAAACACATAAGAGTTTTAATTGCAAAATGTAAATTTTTTCTGCAATTTCGTTTAATAGTTTCCAACGCAATAGATTCTTAAATCGCTGGTGATGGACAAAGCTCAATTGAATGTATCGAACTTCATTCGATATCTTCAGCGTGTTGCTGTTTACACTGATAAAAGCATGTTCTCACGGCAGTCTGACTTAAGTAATTCGGCCTATGAATTACGAATTACCCTGTTTTCAGGAAGCAATCGTAATTCGGTTTGACAGCTGTTTGACAGCTTTGTGTATTTTATTTTAATTTTATTTAATTTGTTGTGGAGAACGAAAATGGGAAATTAATGTGCAAAATAAATATTTGTTTATTATATTATTTATTCTTTTAAGCAATGATACTCACTTTGTCTGCTGACTTTGAGAATTTGACTATTTGTTTTGTCTTGTTTTTATTTCTTCTTGTGTTTTGCTTGTGGTTTTCGATTAATTTTCGATAAAATTTAGAGATAAAACCGATTTCTGCGTAATTCGGATGTTAATTCAAACTGAATTACCTTCAAATGAGGTTATTCGCTTGTCAAATTTTGTATGGCGAACTACTTAATTCGGAACATAATTCAGTCTCGAACTACGAATGAGAGCCGAATTACGTTGTTCAGGGTGCCGTGAGAACATGCTATTACTGAAGAGAGACGTATATGCACTAGGTATGCGCAAATAGTCAATGTTATATTAATGCTAATATTTTGTTTTTTTACATTTTCTGGACCTTAAGGGGAAGGGGGTTAACACTCAAAACCCGATTGTCTACGGGCCTGAGTTATAAGTAGGTTTGGACAAGGTTGATTTATAAGGTTGTCGCAGGGCTGATCGCACTCTCTTCTCAGTACCCATAATTGTCAAAACCAGCCAATTTTGCGAATGACTACGAAACAAGAACAGATGATAAAAGAGAGCACTTGCAGATTTTCTATGAGCTGTCAATTTCGATTTGACAATTATGGGTACTCGCTCTCTCCCTTGCGACAACATTGTAAATGAACCTTGGGTATGGATAGTAATAATGTTTCTAAAGATAGTCTGCTTTATTCATAAATTGTTTTTGATCCATACAATTTTGTATTCTCTTATAACGTTGCAATAGTTTTTTCAATGTAAGTTGTTGGCTGCTGTTAATTTTCCAAAGATTCATTTTAACGATAACCATTTCTTTTCCGAATTTATTTATGATTTAACATAATTCCGCGTTTTTCTTACCGACAACAGACTTCAAACGTCGGTCCCAAGCTTCGACAGAATTCTGGATGCGTGGCATATTGTTACTATTTTTATTGTTAACATATTCAATTGGTTTCTGTTAAATATATTTTTGCATGGCAGTCATAAGCTTCAATATTAAGTGCACTAAAGTAGTCAACAACTTATGAATACTTCGAAAAATGCCAAGGCTTTAAGCATGCACATCTGAATGCTGAAATTTTCATACACATCGTATTTCATTGTTAATCTTTCTTTTTGAAGTCTACGCCATAAAATTTGGCTAAAGTTGAAGAGGCAACCTTTGTGAGGGCTTTCAAGAAAAAACTCTTAAAGACTTAACATCTTAATATTATTTCGATTCGATTATTTATATAGAGGAAAGAGCGGCTTCGAGTATTATGATATAGGCGTCTAATATGGTACACTCGTCTTTCTCCTAATTTATCAGAAAAAAAAAAACAGGAAAATGGTCATATACGCACAATAAGCAAATTAAAAAATGTATCTCTTCCCTATATTCAACATAAATGATCAGCAACAGCTTAAAACATCCTCGGGGAATACTCTTAATCATTGCGTCGTGTTGTGCTGAGGAACATTCTCTCTGAGCAAAAATTACCCCAAAAATATTTAAAATTTGGCGTAATTTTTCATTATGGGTCAATATAGGAAATATGGCCCCAAGAAAAAAAGGAAAAATATCCCCAATTTTTCGTTTTGTTGCATTCCATATAAAATTTGGGGCCTTTTTAAATTTTTCGTTTTGGGGCCATTTTGCGCAGAGCCCTTTACGACATTTCGTTACCAAGTAGTGCCAACCTCTTCATACAATTTTCGTTACGATTTCAAAACGGAATCGGAAAGATTTTGAAATATTCTTAACGAAATCGTAACAAACATTTTGCAATCTTTCCGATTTCGGAATCCGATTTCATTACGAAAAAGTAAAGAATATCGTATGAAGGGGTTGACACGACTTCGTAATGAAATGTCGTAACGATTTCGTAACGAGTCTTAACGAAAATGTTACGAAAAAGTTACGATTTCATTCAGACAGTTCGAAAGAAAGGAAATTTCACTCTGTTCGCATTTCAATATGCCGTACAAAACAGTCGCATAACGAAATACTATATAAATTCGTATAAAAAGTGAAACTGTTCCCATATTTGCGTAACGAAATTGTTACGATATCTTTAAGACAGCTCGAAATAGTAATAGGAATTTCGGAATTTCGACAAAGTCGTCAACTATGGTTTGCTGGGATATTGAAATTTGATATTTTTCTGACATTACATTACTTGCTTAGTTTAATGCTCTTATTTTGAAATTTCGTTTTGAATGTGTTCGTAGCAAGTGCCAAGTGACTCTCACGCGTGACGTGAGCTGCGCAGAAGATTTTCATTTCTGCGCACTGATGGCGGAATCTGTTATATATTATTCTTGACCTTTAGTTGTGTTTCCGACACTAAGAAAAAAAATGTTTTCAAAATCACCGAAATAACTGAAATTTTTTTAATTGTCAATCAAAAATTGAAATTCAAATTTTTGAGATTTTTCAACTATTCCATCGTGTAAAGCATCCTCAAAAATAATAGGTATAGGTATTTTCTTAAATATTTTCCGGGCTTATCGTTATTTTTTTGCTTAAAGTTTCAAACAAAGTGTCACTCTGGGCGTTAACGAGTAAAATAAAAGAAAAAGTTACAATAGTCAAATTCCTCAAAATTTCCTCAAAAATTACTCACAGCCACTGTAAATTCCGCACGTTTTGAGGAATTACTTACAAAGTGGCAATACTGCTGTAATCATACTATTTTTTTGCTCATATTTGTCTTCCATCTCACTCTTGCAGCGCAAATAAGAGCGGTATTTCGGTTGGCAACTTTAGTTGCCAATGGGCACTAATGAGTTAAAAGAAGTCAACAATCCAAGCAGGATATAATAATTTACAAGGTAGCCTTGGCAACAACTTGTCAATACAAAGTTTAACTTTTCTTTTGTTTTGCTGCTTCTTCGTTTTCTCTTTTCAATGTGATTTTGACAACTTCAAATCGCCAACAAAACTGTCACTCCTACCTTGTAAATCATTATCGCATGAATCCAAGTATATATTCTTCAAAGCCAGTCACTTCTAGCTTTATGGTCACTCATAATAACTTTTCTCTCTCAGCTATTTAATTTGTTTGACAACATTAAAGTGTTCCCATAATTACGCACGTGAATACTGATAGCTCCATTGTAGCAGAAAACCATCGGTGGACAAGTAGAACTTCTTCATATCCTCGGGCAGATAGACACCATGACGTTGCTCCCAGTTAACAACCTGCGCCTTGTCGCATGGCTGACGCTTCTCGCAGCTGACGTTGCAGACACGCGGCATGTTCGCTATAAAGTTAAATACAATTATTGCAATTCTTACTATAGAAATAGAGAAGAGATCTTTTATATTCACCCAAAGTTTTTATTAGACCCAATGTTAGATTGTCGTAAAATGCATCTTCGGGAGCGGGTTTCTTGGCCATTTTATTGGTGATTTTGTTAATAGAACTATGGTATCAAAAACTTTTTTTTTTATTCTACGATAACAAAATAAATAAGAAAATGTAGGCATGGCAACCTTTGGTGTATTATGTAGCCTTGTAGGAAAAACACTGATGATAAAAGGATTGGTAAAAAAACTTAAGACGATGTTTTAATTTCTTTAAAATATAATAATAAGACAATAAGATATAATGAACAAGGTAGTTGCAGGGCTTCTTGTGTTCTCTTGTTGTCAACCATAATTTTCAAAGTTGTTCAAATTTTTTTCAGTTTATTTACACTGTATTTTCTTATTTTCTATGAGCTTTGACAGTTTTGAGTCTACACTGTCTCCCTTGCATCGACCTGGTTACTTTTATCATGATCTAAAAAATAATTAAGTTCAATTTCTAGGACGTTTCAGAGATATTAACTATTCTATAAAAAGTGACCGGATCGAAAAATAAACTTTAAATAAATTTTTCTCGAAAAGACATTTCTAAAAATGGTGCAAATTCTAGCTCAAAAAATAACTTAGCTATTGGGTCTAATGGATAAAAAGGTGATAATTCTCGGATGATAATTCTCGATCTGGCGAAATCAAACTCAAGCAGTCAGTTACAAGAATTTTCTCAGTCTCAGACTCAGCCTCTGAATTGTATGCATAAAAATTAGTTCAAGCTCATGACAAATTACTCAACATAAGTAAGATCGATCTCAAGGTTCCCCTTTAGTTTGTAAGGCAATTTGCAAGAGTTAAAGCTCATCTTGTTTTTTTAACTAAAATTAGAAAAGGAAAACGTCTCCAAACTTTAATTTCAACACGTTGCTATAATGTGATTTTGTTGAAACGTTGAAGGAAGCCATTAAGGAATATAATAAAAAGCGTTTTAAGCAAATTCTGTTTTTTTTTCTTGTAAAGATTTGGTAAAAAGTTCATATGTTTCCATCTAACAGATACAACGAAAGAAATAAAGCCAAATTTGTTAAAAATATTTATAGTTATTACATAAATTTGTATTTCAATCAGTTTTTAGAAAAATGTTTTGCTGAAATTATGCAAGGGGCTCTGAACTTTTGACTGGATAGGGTCGGTTCCAAGTTCATCAAGCTTACTTTTTATTAATTAAAGAACAATGCATTGTTGGGTCATTATGTAATTTGTCTCAATTGCGGCTCAAAAAACTGGCATAGAAGAAAAATATCGCGAATTTAGTAAAAAAGGTGATGCGCAATTAAATAATGAAGTTACACCAATATATGTTTGTCCAATATATTGGATTGATAAATAACAAATCGGCCGAAATCATGACTTGTAGACTAAAATTTCGTACACTCATAAATGCTAATTTTTGGGTCAAATGAAAAATTTTCCGAACAAATTTTTATTTTTAATGTAATCAGTGAAGTTGTTTTGGAGATATCAGGACGTGGTTCTTTAAACGAATTTTAGGATTTTTTTCATGTAAATATAACAACAATTTCTTCAATATCAATAAGGATATTATTATCAATTTCAATTTTTATTCACATTTTTCTTACACTTGATACGATAAAGCAATGAAATTTCTAACTTAATTAATAAAATTATGAAATTAGAGAAATGGTTGGTAGAGAATTTCAGCTTTGAGTGCAAATTTCACAGAATTTCGCAAAATAAATGAAATTATTTTAGAATCATTTTTGTAACTTATTCAATAATTTTTTTAATGACACCAAAAACATAAATATATATCCAAAATAAAAAACGTAGCTGTACTAAAAAACTTGTACTTATTAGAAAACAATATTATAACTAATTGTAATGTCGTTAGGAGTTATTGCAGGAGCATCTTTAATTAATGATTCATCCAGTTGCAAGCACTGCTTTCTCAAAAATGCTTGCTTTGGAGGTTTTGGTATACCTTTTCTTACTCGACTTCAAGTATAAGAATCTATATATTAATAAGCAAACAAAAAACGTTTGTGATCCCTTTTTACCTGTGTTAACTTTAACATTTTTACATAAAACTTATACCGATGGAAAGGTATTTTCGAGTAGATGTGCACAATATAAATTTTATTCGAATATATTATGCTTAAGATAGGTAAAACTAAGCAAATGTAAAAACCCTTTTTTCCCAATGGGACAATGAGAAGCCAACCAGCATACACTCGTAGACACTTCAAAAGAGCTGTGCTGCATTATTCGCTGCGCTCAGCGCTTATCCCCTAAAAGAGGGCGTAGCTTTAGTGAAGCTATGCTTTTATAGTAAGTTCGTACCGAGTTTCATTGATGTGTGACTTATTTCGAAAGCTATGCCGAAAATTTGGGGTGCTGAAAAGTACCACGCCCCTCGTTTAACGCCCATAAAATGTTACCAGTGGTACGGCATGTGTAAATTAAGGTCGAATATTGAATTCCGAGGCTGTGCGATCTATAATTCCAAAACTGTTCGATATCGAAAATTTGAGGCGTATTTAAGGTGCCATTTACGATCGGCACCAGACTTCACAGAAACACTCTCAAGGCTTTGATATAAAAATTGGCTTCGCGGTTTCGGAGTCTTTACGTGATATACACATATACCCACATACGTATATTCATTAAGTCGCCTCTCGCTCCAAAGAAAAAAAAGTTGTTCAGTCCGATTCTTCAAAATAATTCATGGCTTATGTTATGTATGATCCCCAAAAAAATTTCGACTAAAAATATTGGATGGTATGGTAGTTAAAAAAAAAAAACAAACGGTCAGAAATAAGAGTAATGAAAAAGTTCTTTTGCATCAAAAAATCTTAAATTGTTCCGTTGGACCAAAGATAATGCGGATGAAATACTTTTTTCACATTATTTTCACTAAAATTCAAATGATTTTTTTTCCATACTACTTTTAGTCAAATAGATTATTAAATGTTAAAAAATGTGTGTGTACATTTTTTGTAATTTCATTCAATTTAATTCTTCGCTTTACTGATGATTGATGATCATTTGGTATTTTGTTCAGAAGGTTACTTCCGGCGACTGTACTAAAAATAGGCGTGGTCACACTATATCTACGCCCACTTTTCAGAAATAATTTTAATTCCTGAGATGTTCAAGTTTTGATAGTGAAACTTGGTATGCAGGTGGTATGGATCCAAGTCACAGTCACTATACTTATATAAACCGTTCCACTGGTAACATTTTATGGGCGTTAAACGAGGGGCTTGGTACTTTTTCAGAACCCAAAATTTGCGGTATAGCTTTTGAAATAAGTCACACATCAATGAAACTCGGTAGGAACTTACTATAAGAGCATGGCTTCACTAAAGCTACGCCCTCTTTTAGGGGATAAGCGCTGAGCGCAGCCAAGCGCGCCGGGTATAAGCTAGTTATAATTAAAAATGCAAAACAATTAAAAAAGAACTTCTAACCCTGTATATTTTAATGTGTCATTGTCTCTCTCTCTCTCTCTCTCTCTCTCTATAAAATTTGCGCTCTCTGAGTGTAAATATTTCACTCATGAAGAAAACATTTATGCACGAAGAGCGCATCGTTTTGTTTATCAAATCTCACACCATGAGCTCAGATGCAGTTCATTAGACAACATCTAGTTCATTCGATTTCAATTGTTTCTTTGGTTAAAGTTTATTTCAATTTTTTTCTGTTTGATGACATAGATAGTCATGACAAAATATTTTACAATTTTACAAGGTTCCTCTCATAGCCCGCAGAATATCACTAAGACATTTTCTTACTGTTCGACTGAAAATTAATTCATAAAAGGATCCAACGAGATAGCGCCAGCTCTTTACCACAGAATACAGAAATTGGCGACAGTAATTATTATGCCTTGCCACTGGTTTTTTCAAGAATGTCCTCCAAACGTTGACCATTGAAGTATGGTTTGGTTTAATAGGGTACCCTATTTCGTGTTCGGGGATTGGATAGACGTTCAATACGAAAAGTGTCTTTGAAAACCCTGATATATAATTATATATGAATGTAATGAAGAAATATTTTACATTAATCTGTCTTCGTTAAACTCATATTTGAAGGTGTATGCAGAAGAAATTATATAAAAATACTGGGCAGTGGAACTTGTTACTTCAACAGAGCAAAAAGATTATTCAACATTATTAAAAACAACCCTCACTTCTAGGTAGAAACAATCATAGAAATTGGTAACTATGTACCGATTATACCAATATAACTACATATATAGCAATTGGAAATTATACCTGCAAAATTGGCAAATTGGACTAAAACTTTAGAGTACGGGAACAGATCAGATAAAAAAAAACTCAACATGCGGAAGGTGGTCAGTGAATCCATCTTTATAGTGAATCGACTTTTTTAAAAACACGTGCATATAAGTGATACAGTGCATTCAACATGTTGTGAAAGATCTGCCTCGCTCTGGTCGGCCATCAGCGTCTTTAACTGAAATTAACATCAACAAAGTGAAGGAAATGGTGACGGCAATATCGTCATTTAAGTTGGAGAGATATTGCCGCTAAATTTGCTGCATCATTGTATACGATTCGTACCATTGTACACGATTATTTGACCATGAAACACGTTGCCGCTCGACTAGTTCCGATAGACCTGAACTTTATTCAAAAACTACGTATACAAATATTACAAAAACTCAAAAAATATTTTTTTTTTTTTTTTGAACATGTACTAAAACGTATATATTTACAGAAAATATTTTGTACACTTAAAGGGAAAAAATAGGATCTTATTAAAAAAGGATTAATATCTTGAATTTGTACATTAAGATCACAATTCACAACTACAGTTAAGTCAAACTGAAAAATGCATAAAACTACATAAAAACGTATGTATGTATTTGAGCACAAATAAAACTGATTCTTCAGCTCAGTCTGCGGCTCAGAAATCTCCTTAAATTTTGGCATTGATATCGCAGTCTTCCTCCTCTTCGTGTCAGGGCACTTCCCATACGGTCGATTCCATAGAACGACGTGGGCGTGCCGCTACCTCGACATGCGCATCTAAGCCATCGCTTAAGCGACTAAAGCGACGTGCCCAACTGCCGCGATTTGCAAAATTAGTAGCAGCAGCTGTTTGGCCACTGCTACGATTAGTGGTGTCACGAAAGAGATTCATTATATCCTGACTGTCACCCTGCGCCCGTTTGATACCATGTTGATATTTTGCCTCCTTGGCGAGCAGTTGTTCGCGTTGCATTTGCGTCTTGACCTCGGCCGGAATGTCGGGTATGATAAACTGCATAATGCCGGTGACAACAAAGACCACGTGCTATGGTAAAGAAATTAATTTAAAATATTTGTAAAAGAGTTTATAAAATTATTTTACCTCAAAAACCACAACAAAGGCCAAACGCGCTGCAAATACGTGCCAATAGTGCGGACTCAAACCGTAGGGCTCGTAATCCTTCGGACCATTTCTGAAAGCAAAGCAATACAAATGAAAGTGATTATATTTTGAATACATCGTTAGTCTTCTTAGTTTTACTTAAATAGTTCATGAGAGTTTTTTTTTTAAGAATTTTTTTTTGTCAATTCTATTGAGGAGCAGATATCTCTGACATAAAATCAGAAAAGCAAACTATTTCTAACTAATTCAATTAACATTATAACTAAATCAATAAAAAAATGTCTAAAAAAAAAAAAAAAAAAATTAAAAATGTGTGTGGCCATATAAAGTGAAAATTCTTAGGCGGCGATGTGACGATTTTTATAGATTTTCGATTTTTAATCGTATAAATACGATTGCTATTTTTAACGAATTTTTTAAAAAATGCCTACAAAAGATTTCTTACTTTTAAACCGAAAATTCCATATCTTTATATATAAAATTCTTCTGTACATGGCTTTGTCATTGAACTCCATCTGAATGGCTGGACCGATTTTGATTAAATGTGGTGTGTGGGTATCTATGAAAAATAAAACACTTCAAGTACATTGCAATGACCTTAACAAAGTTATGATATTGTGATACAAACTAGTTGAGGGTTCCCTAAAAAGTAAATCACGTAAACACATAACGGAGACGTAAACACATTGGATCAAAGATTTAAGGGCCCGCTGGGTTTCTCCCTGGCTACGCCCATGGTCTTATGTTCGCTTTAGTTTTTGGGAGCATCGTAAATATAAATAAAAACTTTAGTAAAACTTTGGTTTCACAGTACCATGTGCGGAGGGGGGGGTGAGGGGGTGGGTCTTATTTTTTCTATTCCTCTAGATAAAGTTTTCACTAAACTGCATTTCAATTAAAAACTTCCAATCAGTTTTGGCCTTTCTTTAACGTAACTAAATTTACTTACATAAATTGTAAATTTATGCTTCATACAGCTAGATTAACCACTAAAAATTCCGATTCTACAGGTATCTTATAAATGCGAACAGTGAAAAATGATATGCTACCCACCTGTAACCTCTGTATTGGCACGTATCTGGATCACGTTCACTGCTGGTGGCGCCCCATTCCTCTTTATAGTCGGATGTATTAAAGACGGACAGAGAATGCTCTATATACCCTGCCAAAGTATTCGTATCCGAGTAAACGAATTTGTACACCATACGCGGAATAAAGTCGCTCGTGTATGCAATCACGAAGGCGTTTGAGACCACAGCTGTGTAGGTGATGATGCGCAGAATACCATACCAGGCACCTATATCTTCCACACGTTCCGCGAGTGGGCGACGTGCCTGCGTTACCATTTTATAGGCATCCAAACGAATTTCGGCAATGTTGTTGAGCAAAGCAAAGAGCGGAGCCAATGGAAAGGCGGCTACGAACAGTGTAACAAAGCCATATTGCAGAACTGTAGTTAAAAAGAAAAATTTTGAAAAAATAAAAATCAACGCCTTAAAAAAATTACTCACTCATTTCCAGATACTCATCGAATAGCGCCAAACGGCCGGGATCCTGCATATGATAGTCCTGCTCCCAGGCCATATGCAAGTGAGACTCATCTTTAGTGGCCTGTTTATGCTTGCGCTGACGCCACCAGTTGTAGAATTTCGGAAATAAGTATTCCATAAAATTATTCCAGCACTGCTTGCCCACCATAATGATGGCCAATTGGATGCACAGCTCAGAAAGACAGCCCGCTGGATCGCAGATGTCGTTTTTAAAACGAAAAAATACACCTTGACGCGCCTGATCATCACCCGGATAGTCGAAGAAACGGCCCTTAAAGAAAGCAATGTAGATGAGCGAACTATAGAAGTTCATAAATTCGAAAAAGAATATTTTGAAAGTGTAGGAATCTTCGTATTCGGTGTGAGTTCGTGGATTTTCTAAATTCGTCAGTTTGATGGCCATGCGGTGGTAAATCTATAAAGAACGGGTAATATTAGCATTTAATCGCGGTAATTTGTATATAGATCTAATAAAACTTACACGTGTCAAAATCATGATGACAACCAAATTAATGAGAGCCGCCGTTACAGTCGTAAATAATTTGGCATGCTCCTTCACGAAGAATCCACCACCACCATAAATGACTGTTACCAGTGATATGCGATACATAATAGTACCCAGTACAGCGGTTAAAACAACTGATATCTAAACAGAAAAAGATAGACTTTGAGCATAAAGGGAGAAATAAGGCAGATAAGAGAAAAAAAAAATGCATAGTTTTCAAAAGGTTCTTGAGAGATTTTTTTTTTGTAATAATGAGTTTCAAAGAAAAGCGGGAGCAAAAGTAAGAAATTGGGTTAAAGAGTTAGAGCTACAGTTGGAGTTCGACTTTTGGTTACAAGAGATGTTCGATGACTTTGAATGCCAAAAAAAAAAAAAAGGAGACAACAAAGCAGCTCGCCCAAAGCACAGTACTACCTAATATACGTGCTTGACACTACGGAAACACTGCTGAAGCTTATTATGTAAAATAGGCTCCTCCCATTCCACCAGTGCCAGTATTGATTCCGCAAGGCATGTTCTATCATAGATGCTATTAACATAGTAGTATTCATAGTTAACATAGTATGGGAAGGAACTGCAAAAATTACTGTCTTGTTATAACTCTAGACGTGAGTCTAATACAGTGAACTGGTGAAATATATAGTATTTCGAATGATCCCGAAAAACTTAAAGTTCAGGGCTGCCTCAGAAAAATCATAGGCAATTACTTTGAGCAAATGATCTACGGAATATCATGTACGATGACACACTACGGCAAAAAATATCCGATAAAGCAAAGATCGTTGGAATCGCCGACGGCATCGCAATTGTTGATATTACGAAACATTTAAATAAGAAAGATACGAAATTCAGTGTTATCGCAGGAATGATTTCGATTGACATTTTGGGAGACGATGCAAAAAAAAAGAGGTGAGTGTTCCATGACCAGGTGGCAAGATCGGTGAGTTGAGATGTGAAACGAGGCACGGTCAGTATGGTGAGCAAAAATAAAATGCTACTCAGTTTCTGACAGAACATAGTGGGCACTGCGACTACCAATATCGTTTCGGCACGATGTTTTTTCTTACTGTCCAGAGTACATAACTCCGCCAGGGGAGTATATTCGATGAAAACCTGCCTGTCCAATGCCAGGATAAAGGAGGATGGTTGTGGGTAGGATGTTTAGAGGCGAAACATGCTAGCATGTAATAGTCTTATCCTGCCCACGTAAAAAGACAGGGCTCACCAAGAGCTCGGAGTGGCGTCCATCTTGATGGCAGGTAAAAACTTATATTGTTTTGAAACAAGCCTGCGAGGGAATAGCAATTGACCTATAAGAACTTGGTAGCATGGGGATAGTCATATGCGTTAAATGAGGATCTCATTATCTGTCCACGGCAAGGTAGGTAGGTAGATAAGTAGGATCGTGCATCGTTACCCGTGCTTCTGCGGGGGTCATAGGTTCATTGCGAATCCCTTTTTATATTTGTGGTACCATGTTAAGCCATTGTTCCAATTTGTTTCACAAACCATCCTGTGCTTTTTCTGAACCTCCAGATGTCTAGCAGTGGTGTGTTCACTAACTCTTCCAAGTCTTTGAAAAATCTGTTCCCCATATGTCGGAGTCAACGATTCTGTAGATTTGGACATTCGCATAGTAGGTGAGTTATTGTTTCTGTTTCCTCCGGATATTTGCAGCTCCGACAGAAGTCTGGCGCTGTTATGCCCATTATATTGGCCATAACTCCAATGGGGCAATGACCTGTTAGAACTCCAACAGAATCCGGATTTCCTGTTTGACCAAAAGCAGAGGCTTTTAGTTCTTTTCTCATTTCGCTCCGGCCAAAGCCTTCGAGATATGTTGCAGTCACCTCTGGAAGCCCAGTTTGTGTTAGGTCTATGCTCCTTTTGACGACGCCTATTGGAATGTGCACTTCTGTATCAGCTCTGTTTGTACTTGCGGTGACCTTTTGGGCATTGCAGATACAGTTCAGTGCAAGTTTACATTTTTGCACCATTCGAGCCTTTGTTGTTTTACTGTTCAGTGCTTTGATGGCCGCTTGGCTATTCACAAAAATTGCTACCCTTCTGGGGGTAAGATTTTTCCTGTAAATGGCCTGTGCAGCTTTTTCAATAGCATATATTTCTGCCTGAAAAACGGTGCAGTAATCAGGGAATCCACGGCAAAGAGACTCAAATTAAGGCTGCATACTGGGGTTGATATGTATATATAAAAATAATATGCACCCCCTGTTCATAACTTGGTGGAAGCCAGTCCTGCGTTTTAATTTAAGGCTGTTACATGATGTCATAGACACAGGTTAAAATGACCATTTTAGAAACTTTTGTTTATGGGGACCGAGGTTAAAATGACCATTATAGAAACTTCTGTTTATGGGCACCGAGTTGCCCAAGTGACTATCATGGCTTTGACCTTCAGGAAGGCTTGTGCTGGCTGTGGTTGTGCGTATACTGTATAGGTATAGATTGACTGGCCGAAGCCGCACAGTGGTACGGCTGGGCTGGCATATCTGCTCAATATGCAAGAGATTGGATAGGTCTCGTCTTCACCAGTAGATGACAAGGAAGGTACCTCACTACCGGTAGTCAAACTGGTATTGCTATTAAGGGCAGTATGTAATTTATTGCATAATGTTCTTAATCAGCAGGTAACTGGGGGATGCTTTATGTTTGTGGAACGGTTGCTAGTTCGTGTTGCTCCACTGGATGGAAAGCTTAAACGGGTCCGTGTTGAAGTATACACATAAGTGCTGGTTGTCTGTTCCATGAACTATTACCCATTAGTCTTTGGATAGACCCGATGATTAAGCCATAAGGCAGGTGCATCGATAAATCCGAAATCCTCTGTCCAGAGTACATTTATTAACCCCGCCAGGCTAGTATCAAGGTAATGCTGCCTGAAAGGCACCAGAGCCAGGAAAAACGGAGGATGGTTGCAGTATAAGATGCTTTGAGGCGAATCATGATTGCCAACATTAACTAGTCTTGCCTTATCTGTGTAAGAGAGGCCTACCTTTACTTAGCTCGGCGTTGACGGCCATTCATTGGAATAGCTATGGAAAGTGGATATATCACTTTATAGATATCTTGTAAGCACGGGAATAGATTTTTCCACTTAAATGATGGGGAGACCTGATCTATCGCCTACATAAAAATCTTAAAAAAGAGTTCCCTACGTAGAAGAGTAATGAGACATAGTAATCCTTCGTTCATATTTCTAAGAAAGCATGTTGGACAAATACACTTCCTAGTTTTCAGTGATGGATCGAGTGTTGTGACTAATAACGAGATTGCTTTCAGTCAAGCACGGTTTAGTGTTCAGACTGCACATGATCAGTTCTAAAAGTTGATTTGAACTTTTGTTCTTTTTGTCGGCGATGTTGAAGAGCCTCACCTGGTGGCTCTACCCTAGCCCGGGTAACTACCATGGAAGGCTTTTCAGGGAGTATCGTGCTGGCTGTGGTTTGTGTATATTGCTTGCACAGGTCTAGTGTGACCGGCGGGAATCGCGCTTAGTATGAACGGTCTGGCATATTCTTAATTAGAGAGCAGGGTCTAAATATACAAGAGCTTTAAGATAGGTCTCGTCTTAACCTATAGATGACTGTCATAGTACGTTAACTACGGAACGTGGAATGGTACTATTGAATTCAATATTGAAGCGTTCATATAGTTTGTGAATCTTGTATTGGTAAAAGTTCGTATTTATATTGTATACAATGAAATTGGTGTAAGTTCATATTGTTTTATAAAATAAGACTCTGGCCACGTTACGTTTTATGAAGTTGACAGTACGTTTGCTTTTATAGGTGTCATGTATACTCTACTCATTCTATCATGGATTTGTATCCTCATTTTGAGTCTGTGCATCATGGGTATTTCATGGGGTGGGGAAACTGGAGGCTCCTTAGCCAAGATGCTGAGTAGAACTAAGTCTTAAAATCAGGGGGTCTACCCCCTTTATCAAAGCGATTATAAGAACCGAAGAGGTATTGAATAGAGCCAGCGAAGTAATAGCCGCCGATCAATTTAAGTTACGATGACTCGAAGCAGCTAGAAGGCACATCATGACTGACCATTAGTAAAGTTTACCTTCGTGAATATTTACGTTTCTCCTTGACGAAAAAAGAGAAAAGTTAATAACAGACGATATGTGAACCAACATGTTCGGATCACCTCTTGAAGAAATACTTATTCCAGACCCCGGGGTTAAGGGACAAAAAGGGGAGCAGCTTCTAAAGATTAAAGTTATGCACAACGGTTTTAAAAATTTTCACCTTATAGGAAAAAAGAAAATGGTAGAGGTAGAGAAACTCAAATGCTATGATTTAAATTTTTATATAATAATGTTTAATAGATGACTCCTCAATCGGGCCTCTATCGTTGTTCAGGAGTTAAACGGCCTAACCAAATGGTAGGTCCGTACTCCTAAAACTACTGGAATATTTTGTATCAACTGAACCTAAATTCAATAAATCGTTTAAATAACCTACCATAAAGAGTACCGCGCTACCCGTGATAACGAAACGTATAGCTCTACTCCACGTCGACATATACGGCTCTTTTTCACGTGTCACCGGATTCATGCGAAAAGTTGTGGCATTAGTTTCAAATTCCGGACGGTTTTCCTCATCTGACTCAACGTTATGCAAATCCCATTCCCAGACAATGACCGATTGCTTGCGCTTCCACAACTCCAAGAAAGTAGTAGCTGTGCAGAATTAAAAAAAGCGTTACTAATCTAAAACAAATACTTGCCTCATCTTAAGAGTAACTCACCCCAGAAGGACATGAATATAGCAAAAAATACCGTCGATGGATTGTCAAACAAGTAGGTCAAGCGCGAAAAGAGACAGGAATCAAATAATTGCTGATAGCTGCACGCACGATCGCATAGGGGGCAGAGCGTTATGTTACCGGTACCATATTGATTGCAGATTTCCTTGCTCGGCGTATTATCCTCCGAGTCAATGGAGGCGATACCATAGAGAAAGCAAAGCGTGCCCACTACGGATGGATAGATCAACATCTCAGTGTAGAAACCAAGCCAACAGAAGTAGAGCGCAATCTTGTCTCCAAAATATTTGCGCACCAGGCAAAGGGGCTGCTTTTTATACCATTGTGATGGATGTGCCCAGGTCAGATATAGAATGCGACGGTCAAATGTAGCACCTGTCGAGTGCGGTCGATCATAGCGTCCTTCATGCAATGGAAAACAACCCAGATACGTAGAATCGTTGAGTAGACGACGTATGCCGCAGCGATCACTATCGTCAAAGGGCGTTCGCAGAAGCACCTGCATAACCATCAGACTACGTTGGGCACTCGTAAAAGCTGTAGCACGATCTTTGACAATAAATCTAGAAGATTGAGAAAAGCAAGTGAGATTGAGTGAATCACAAAAACATCAGTTACTTACTGCTCCTCCGGGTTGCCATTGGCCGTGGCTGCCTTGAATGTCATCTCGCCCTCCATGAGGCTTTTATCTAGCTGTATCTTATGTGTCACTCGATTCCAAACATTTTTCCAGTATTGCACATGACGCACAACTACGTTTTCTTCTTCCTGTATAAACGAAGCGTTATTAGAGATAAATTAAGAGGGAGAGATTATTTATTCCATCTTTGCTTCCTTCACTCACCCATGAGGCTTTGACGGATATCGTTATAAAACGCTTTATTGGCAACTTCAAGTTCATAACTTCAGCCAGACGTGTCTCGTGACGCCAGGGCAGGTGTATTTTTAGGAAATAGGTTTTCTCATTAAACGACTGGGACTTATCTTCGAGCTCTACCTCGAGTCCTTCTTTTATTAAGTTTTCCATAAAGTTTCGACGATGATCGCGTCGACGTGCCTCCACCTCAGTCATCACACCTAAATCTTCTTCCTCCCAAGCAAGCACCATATCGATTTTGCGACGACCATCACGAAACATAAGCGACTCCGGATCAAGACCCTACAACAGAAGAGTGAAAAAATAAATAATATAATTTAAAGTACATTACGACTAATGGAGAACTGCTTGCTGACTTCTCTGTCCTGCTTGCTTATGCGACGTTGCTCCGTATCTTCATCGAAAGTGCTGCCTCGTTTGCTCGTCTTGCGACTGCTACTGTAGCTGCCATTGAGGCTACTCTCAACTGTTGAACTTTTGTCACCGGATGCATTTGTCGTGCCACCTCCCGTCATAAGCTGTTTGTAGACAAACTGATCAGGCATTACATTTGAATGTGATGATTCAACAACGACATCCGCTGATTCACCACCAATTAAGCCGACTTCATCGTCTTCACCATTCATAATGCTGCCGTTGTCCAGTGAGACGCCCAAATTTAGACCTAAATTTCTGGCCATAGCTGTGCCAGGTATATCTTCGGTGGTGACAATTCTTGGCCCGAAAGCCTGTGTTGGACTCGGTTCGGCGGATTCCATTTCGAGATGTGTTGGCAGTGGTATTGTGATGGAGTTTGACTTAGGTGGATATATTACACTTACGGTGCGGCCTGCTGTAGAGTTCAGCCATTTATCAGTATAGCTGGCAGATTTTGTGCTCTTAAAATCTCTGTTGTTATCATTCAGTTTGTTGGACATTTCAAAGGAGTTAATTTGCTGTACCGGATAGGGGGTCGGTGGTTTTTCTTTATCTGCTTGTTGAAATTGATTGTTTAGAGTTTCAGAGATGAAGAAATTATAAATATTATCGGACGACTTGCTGGCAAAAGGCATAACAGCATCCAAAAAAGCGTTGTCCTAAAAATAAAACAGTACATATCTATTCAACTGCCTTCAGACAGAGATTTATGCGGTATTTATAGGATATATTTATATAAAAATAAGCATTATCAATGGATTGCAACTGAAAAAGTGTTAAATAAATAGTTTTATTAACTTATCCTCATTTTACTTAAGATATTGAGGAAGTTCGCAAATAGTCTTAATAATAACTCTCCATAATATAGAGCCTTTATGGAGCAAGTAAGTTAAAGTAATGAAAATAATTTTTAGATGTATTCCCTATATTGTTCCTGTTGTTAAAAAAAGTTTCCTGATAATATGAGCCATTTTGAGTCGACATAACACTTGTAGGCGCAGCTCTCGATCATCTGTGTACTAGTCTATATCTTTATCTTTATCTATATCTATATCTATATCTATATCTATATCTATATCTATGTCTATATCTATATCTATATCTATATCTATATCTATATCTATATCTATATCTATATCTATATCTATATCTATATCTATATCTATATCTATATCTATATCTATATCTATATCTATATCTATATCTATATCTATATCTATATCTATATCTATATCTATATCTATATCTATATCTATATCTATATCTATATCTATATCTATATCTATATCTATATCTATATCTATATCTATATCTATATCTATATCTATATCTATATCTATATCTATATCTATATCTATATCTATATCTATATCTATATCTATATCTATATCTATATCTATATCTATATCTATATCTATATCTATATCTATATCTATATCTATATCTATATCTATATCTATATCTATATCTATATCTATATCTATATCTATATATATATCTATCTATATCTATATCTATATCTATATCTATATCTATATCTATATCTATATCTATATCTATATCTATATCTATATCTATATCTATATCTATATCTATATCTATATCTATATCTATATCTATATCTATATCTATATCTATATCTATATCTATATCTATATCTATATCTATATCTATATCTATATCTATATCTATATCTATATCTATATCTATATCTATATCTATATCTATATCTATATCTATATCTATATCTATATCTATATCTATATCTATATCTATATCTATATCTATATCTATATCTATATCTATATCTATATCTATATCTATATCTATATCTATATCTATATCTATATCTATATCTATATCTATATCTATATCTATATCTATATCTATATCTATATCTATATCTATATCTATATCTATATCTATATCTATATCTATATCTATATCTATATCTATATCTATATCTATATCTATATCTATATCTATATCTATATCTATATCTATATCTATATCTATATCTATATCTATATCTATATCTATATCTATATCTATATCTATATCTATATCTATATCTATATCTATATCTATATCTATATCTATATCTATATCTATATCTATATCTATATCTATATCTATATCTATATCTATATCTATATCTATATCTATATCTATATCTATATCTATATCTATATCTATATCTATATCTATATCTATATCTATATCTATATCTATATCTATATCTATATCTATATCTATATCTATATCTATATCTATATCTATATCTATATCTATATCTATATCTATATCTATATCTATATCTATATCTATATCTATATCTATATCTATATCTATATCTATATCTATATCTATATCTATATCTATATCTATATCTATATTATTTAAAATTGATATGCAAAATTTTTGTTTCCAGGTAAACTCCAAATATACTGAGTCAATTTTTATGAAATAAGTCTTAAAATATCATATCATATTTTCATGTAGTATAAGTATGTTTAATGAAAGTGTTAAGTTTTTTAGGAAATCATCCCCGATGCCACGAATTGCTTGATCGTTTTCTGCCACGTGTTTGTGTTGCGAGAATTTCAAAAAAACTCCATGCTGTTCTCTAATCTTCTCTTTTTCTGCTCAGCTAGCGCAGCAAAACATAAGAAACAGATGATATGATAAATGCAGTGCTGAGCTGGAAAACAAAAGATACAATTTTTTTTTTTATTTCGTTTGAACGGAGTTTGAGTGAACACCATTAGCGTGTTTAGGATTTTTTATCTCACTCCATACTAATTCAAAGAATAATAAAAACGTGTTAACGCTTTTTTTTGATAAAAAAGAAACGTCCGTGGCGATGCCGCGGACCAATGTGTCCTGCTAGTATATAATATCACGCACAATACAACTGATCATAAGAAGCTCTGACAAAGTCCTTTTAAGGGCTGTTATGGCAAGCTGAGTTTTTTTTTCTTGTTATAAAAATACACCAATATAAGTTGTAGAGGATGTCAAGTATTAGATTTAATAAGGGCTTAATGCCATAAGTCGCATAGAAGTCGTGTTCGATAATAAAAACAACCAAAGGATTTAAATTGTCATATGAAATTTTTATAATGATGTGTTATAAAATATTTTTTTAATATTAGATAATAATTTTAATGATTTTTAATTTCTAGAACTGTGGGTTCCCAGCAATTCCCTGATTTATTCAGTTACTACCGATACTAAAATGCCCAATGCATTCGGTATTAAAAAAGCTTCGATTAAAAAAGGTTATTTTAATTTTTGTATAACAAAAAATAAAATTAAAATGTTTATATTATCTACTCCATGTAAATATCTAAGTTTTTAGCTTTCCGTTTGAACAGCATACATTTCCAGAAAATATTAGACACATACTAACCGGCTAGGATAAAATTCTTCAATATCGCTTTAAAAATACTGTTTTACTTTAGACTTTTCCAGCTATAGTTTCAAAGAAAAAGGTAAAACCTGACATTAAAAAAGGATCACAAATAGAAACTACTTACAAAGCCATTGAATAAATAAAAAATTCCAGCTATAGAGGGAAGTTTTTCCCCTCCTTTCCCCCTTCCCCTGCCTACGACCACGATACTATCTGACAGTCAATTTGAAAGCCCTAGAATATGTTGAAACAACATCCAAAACAGTCCTTAGGTTCCGCAAATCCCTGAATGAGATGGCATAGCTGCACAAAATTTGCATACGTTGGATACCCGAACATACCAACTTTCCAGACAACTGAAGGGTAGATAGACTCGCTTGCATCGGTACAATCAAACAATTCTTGGGCTATAGAAAAGGAAATATTTTATCAATACATGCAAGGTTCACACAAAGAAAGGAATTAACAATAAAACGCTGAAGGGAACTGATTTTTGTTAGAAGGGATCAAATTAGTTCTATGATATTTGTTGTTACAGATTGAGCATTATCCAAAATGACTTTTGCAGGAGCTGTCCAGAAATTGCAAATTTTACTAAGGTAATTGGTTTTACTCGGATAAGCTTTGGTCAAACGTGTCCTCAGCTTTGGAACTGTTTTAGATAGAGTAGGAAAAATTAACAATAGGCTGTATTGGCCAAAGTGAGTTCCATTAGAGACAGCTACTTCAACCTAACCTTAAGCCCGTATGATACTTCATTTTTTTTTGTCCAATTTTAAAATCTGAAAACAAGTGGCGCGTGGGCAGGACAGACATATTTTGTAAGAAAAGGATATTTAAAGTAACGGCAAAAAAAAGCAAAGAAAATACTGTCCGTCCTACAAATTTTTCTTCAATTCGTACTATATGTATACTCTCTCACACCAATTGAATCCATGCATTCCTACTGTTTGAACTGCTCTAGTTTTCATTTTCAATGACAAAAATTGAACAAAAAAAAAAAAAATGACAGGCTTTACCTTTATAGGAATATAAATATGCAAATAATAGTGTCCAAACAGGTTTAAATAAACTAGAAAATAAACTCTAAATTTTAAAATAAACTGTTTGGAAAAATAACCATAACGAGGGAAAATATGTGATATTAGTAATATTTTAATATGATATTGTGTTAATATTCAATATGAGTTTTTTTCCTGTGATTATTGATCACTTTGGCACATGCAGACTTCAGAGTGGTATTATTCTGTATTGCAATCAGTGACTTCATAGCTAATGATTTCAGGTTATGAAAGCAATCTTTAAAATCATTTTTCATGGCAATGACTTCAACACAAGAAGACCTGAAATATTTTTTGAGTTATTGAATATATAAAAAACATTGTGAAGTCTTTGCTGATTTCATTAAAATTGAAACCGCAGCCATGACTGCAATTCTTAATTCTTTTAAAAAGATTGCAATAACCTGAAGTCTTTGTTGAAGCCTTTGAAATCAATTTAAAGTAAAATAATTGAAATCTTTAAAATTTAATTTAATTGTGATCGAGGGAAACCATAAAATCACGATATATATTTTCATAACTTAATCTCTACCGTAAACAAATTCGAAATCTTGTTTCTTTATTTACTTTCAAGGCCTAAGATTGGTTAATTGAGCAAACATTTATTTTGCATATAAAATAAAATGTTTCAATACATCGAAATGACTTTAACTGATTTCAATTTATAACACATAATCAGTGACTTAAAACATATTGACAACTGACTTCTATTGATTTCATTGACTTCAAACTGATTACAAATGAATGCAAACAATGACTTAAAGGATCACGACCTTAGTCGAAGTGAATGAATCAAAAGACTTCAACAGTAATTTTTACTAATTGATTTGAAAGTCATGACTTCAAAACTATTGCTGATTACAAAACTTGAAGTCATGTATGAAAGTCATGAATAAAATTTATTTTGCATGCAAACAAGTCTTCAATTGACTTAAAGTTATTTCACAATTTAAATGAGTTAAAACATGATTTCAACTGACTTTCAAAGATTTCATTGACATCAAATTGATTACAATTGAATGCAATCAATGACTTCAAGTAGCTTCAAGTGCACTTTAATCAGAGTGCATGAATCAAAAGACTTCAACAGACATTTTTTTCCTATTGACTTCAATGTCATGACTTCAAAACTATTACTGATTTGGAAACTTGAAGCCATGAAATCAAAAAAATTATTGAATAACGTAAATTATATTTTTGGCATTCAGTGCCAGTTTTTTATTATGAGTTCAATTTTTAAACAACTCTGGTGGATTTCTTTGACGAATCTATGAAGGTTTCACATCTACTGAGAGTATTAATTTATTTTCTCAGGTTGTTTTCTTTACTTTTAGTATTTTTTGTCGATCGTTCAATTGATTTTTTATGTTTTAAGATCTGACAGTTTTATTGGATTTCAAGTTGCTCTTAGTGGATTTCGTGTCAACTCTTAACATAACGTAATATGTATCTTTAGTAATGTGTTTCCACACACTAACACTTACCCCGCCGCCGTATAAGCGACCCGTCACAATACCGCTATCTTGACTTAGGCGACGTGAACGTGCTTTAATGCCGGTGCGCACGCTGCGCTCACTTTTGGCAGGACTCGAGGATATTTCGCGTTTTAATAGTTTCTGGGTGCGTGTACGCACATTGCTTAGAGTGGGCACCGAGAGAAATCCTAGAAGAGAGAAAATATTGTAAACCTTGAAGTAAAAAGCAAAATACTACAATAACAAAATTACTTGGAAATTGCAGTGAATCCGTAGGACTCTCGTTATTTTCAATTAAATCCTCTCGCGAGTTCGAAGCTGATATCGGTGCTGTGGTACTCTCATCATCGACGCTTTCAACACGTAACTGAAAATCTTTCATTTTTATGCGGCCGGTATTAATTTTGTTGTTATTGCTTGGCATGCTGGTTTGGCTGGAAGTGTTGCCATCATTGTTACTATTAATATTGATGTCCTTGTTGCTGCCAGTACTTTCCTTGTTGGCATGCAGTGGATCCTTGTTCGAAATAGAATGCAGAACATCGGCTTACTTAAACATTTCACTCGCTTAACATTCAACAATTTTGAATTATTTGTGGTGCCAAGATGGTTTGACTTTTAAGACCTGATATTTAAAATAAATATATTGAATTACAAATACTTTCCATACCATTTAAAATATTTAATTATTTACATGCCAACGTCAGGCACCCTACGCACACAACTTTAAAAAAGTAACGAAAAGGGAAAGAAAAATACTGAACTTTGCTGTCTGTCAAATAAATCGAACTCTGTAAACTTTCCCATATAAGCCATTATTTTTGTTTATTTTTTTATGATATCCTTGTATTAAATAAAACATCCTTTTGTCTGCTACTGACGCAAACAGCTGTTTGTTTACACGTGCTGCATTATTGATGAGCACATTTTTAATTAACGGGACAATTAATTTGAATATCCTACACTCGACATTTCGAATGAAGTTCGGTGCAAGTGTTAAAATTATTAAGGACAGCATGTAAGACAATTTATACAGAGTTGCGCATACGTCGCACAGTGGGGCAAGCAAGCCCGTTTTTCAAGATTAATTATGAAAATGAAATTAAAGTTACATAAAAAAATTTGATATCACATTAAAATAGATAAAATTCTGCATCACAACACTTAGGGAATTATTGAATTTCGTATACGGCTGCCATGGAAAAGTTGAGGCTTAAATAGCCAAACTACACTCAGAAAAAACTGATTTGAAAATCAAAAACCATCAGTTTTTGTTTTGAAAGTTTTAAATTTCTAACAATATTTCTAACAAAAATATTGACATTTGTCTTAAGAAACTAAGGATTTTAATTTACAAATCAAATAATCTTTATATATGTATGATTTTCGAGTAAGTGAAAAATAGCTTGTTTCACTTATTGATAGAGTATAGAACGTCAGACCCTCGACATTGTCGAGGCGGCAGAATTTTTTTTCGGTTTTTTTCGGCTGGTTTTTTTTAATTTCAATAAAAAAAAAACAACCCCTTACTCGTCGATGGTGTGAGCGGCCTCAAAATAATTGTTTTTGCATATGTATTCGCATGGTATTGAATGTTAGAACAAACGCTCTGTCGACGTAATTACGCCACTATTCGATAATTGCTGGTGCGTTGGAAAATCGACAGACTAGTACGCGAGCGGCCCATGTTCAATTCCCGCGATAACATTCAAATTGAATATAAAATAATAATAATTATAATCAACTCTTTGTTACTAAACAACAACTAATATGTCAAATTTACGGAAGCACAATACCACTAGCTTGAATAAAATTTTTTGATATATTCAGTTTTTAAGAAATTGTTTTTTTGATTCTTAAATACTCCTTTTAATTTCAAAAATAATTTTGTTTTTATCTTTCAAAGACAAATTTAACTTTGATATAAAAAAGTTCTTTTAGTATAAGTAAAATTTTCTTTAAAATTTAGAAATTATTCTTTGATTTTAGGATGTTTTTTTCTGAAAGTAGAGTTATTATATATGAAAAGAAGCTCCGTTGGCAGTAAGTTAGTTGCGAGCATGGTATAAGAACCCAGGTAGATACAGAGTTGAGTGCCGAGAAATTGATATCCATGTTCTGTCAAACTCGGAGTTCATATTGCCATCTGTTGAATTTTGTAAAATTTTGTGGGACAAAATAGTTTGTTGGGATTTTTTTGTCGGATAAAAAATAAAAATAATATGTAAAAATGCTTGAGCTTAAGTTTATGTTTAATAATTAAAAAACAAATAATATGTATAAATGTATCCATGGCTTTTTTTTATGTTTACTAATTTGCTTTCGAAAACTGTTTTGAGAAATCCTACTTAGCTTCAGTATAGACTGGGTTTTTTAAGAGATATGGCAGGACTGTATTTTGACATGATATGGTTAAGAATTTTTGCTGTCATTCTAATGAGTCTACCTGGGTTCTTACACCATGATTGCGGAAAGCTTATGAAAGCTATAATAACCGTAATTGTAGCTGTAATGTTTCAAAAAAAAAAAACAAATAATTTCTCTGTCTTTCGAAAAAAAGAGCTGTGGTTACAGTTGTGATACCTTCAATATTGTGGCTATTACAACTCCTATTCAGTTTTTGCGTCCAGTGTAACTTCAATTCAGCTATTGTATCCTCAATACGGTTTTTACGCTTTCACTGAGGTTACTAAAACCACAAAGAGAGAAATAATTCTATTTGAGTTTTATCATCGTAGCGTTCTTGTTGGAAAAAATGAGAAATGAAATGGAAAATTGTGTCAAAATGTTAAAAAAAAAATTATGTATAAACAACTAGTTAGAATATACTCTAGAAAAAAAAAGACACAGTTTCGATAGCACCGTAAGTGCGGACGTAGAATTTTTTGTGTAACCCTGGATGGTTATACTTCGTCGTATTGTTGTTGTATCTAATCGTCGCAATTTTCCGTTTTTTTCTTACAATGTTAGTTATTGCTAACCTGTTAATTAAAACGCATCGTTGTCGCAAAAAAATATCTATAAATAGGAGATTTACAGATTTGGTTGAAAGTATGTAAAATAAGTATAACCATCCAGGGTAAATATATCTGTTGATGAATTTGTTGTTCTTGTTCAGTTTTATGTTGGTTAAAAATAAATGTAATGCACTCTTTGGCTTAATAAATTGAAGTAAATATTTCGAAATAATAAGAATTTGTTATTGTTTCTGCAGTAAAGAACTTATATATATTTTAAATATATATAAATATTTAAATTTGAACAAGCAAAATATATATTTAATATGTGTACATAAAATTAGTTCAATAAATAATTCGAATTTATTATATTTTAAAAATAAATGAAGTTTATAATAGCATAACTGCCATGGAGGCTGTCCGTATATATAAACCTTCATTGGAGTAATATATTTTTTGTATTATGTATGTATTATTAATTGTTTAAATCTTGTTGAAGATTAAAAAAAATAAGCTAAAAAACGAAAGAAATATATATATGCAAATATTTCATACATACGTATCAATAATCACAACACAAGAAGTTACTGAAAAATATTCGTAAAAAATTTTTGGATTTATATAACGGCTTATGGGTAGTAGCACTGCGTTTTTTAAATAACAAATATAAACTTATATAATAACCGTGCATCGCTTCTTCGTATTGCAACGTCTTATTTTCGGTGTACATCAGGCGGACCCACCCTAACTGATTGGAGTCTGCCAGCAGACTGAAAGTTTTTTAGCGGCGCAAGCATTTATATACGTATGCATTACTCGTAAAGCTTTGAGAAATTCATAAACCGATTTTATTCAACAAGCAACACGATGTTGCGTACGAGATTTCGGCACGAACTAAAGCAACAAGCATAAAAACATCAGCAGCTACTAAATCATTTAATATCGTGTGGCTTTATTAAAGAACTCCAAAATTCAAAGTTAGATATTCCTTTTATGCACAAAACAACCGATATTTTGGCATACATTTTATCTTTGTACGATGAATATTAAAGGCTGTGTTATACTATAAAGTGTCCCCCAAAAAACGTTAGCATCAACTTGAAGAAATTTATAAAAATACTCCCATACAAACTGCGCTGTGAGACGTAATTCTACTTAAAAAAATTGATAACTGCAACTAAGAGCTCTTTATAAAAAATCTTAAAGTTGCAAGATATTACGTTTTGAACAGAAAAATGTTATAATTTCTTGAATATAAAGTAACTTTTTCATAAGCATCTTTTATATGTCAGATTGTCAGTTGTCAGATATCAGACCAAAGTGTGCTTAATATTATGGTTTTTGATTCATCATTCTATGCTATCCCTTGCTAGATTTCCCACAACACTTGTAAGATGGATTGAATCTTATTTATGCAATAGAACACAACGTGTTCTTTTTAAACTTGTAAAATCTCATGAGTTTCCTGTCACTTCTGGTGTACCTCAAGGAAGCCACCTCGGGCCTCTTCTTTTTTTACTGTTTATAAATGATTTGTCATCTGTCATAAAGCATTCGAGTATTTTAATGTACGCAGATGACGTGAAACTATTTCTTCCTTTAAAAAATGCTAATGATGCCGTTCTCTTGCAAGCTGACATAGACCATCTTTATAGCTGGTGCAAAGTGAATCGTATGAATCTTAACATGAAGAAATGCAAGCACATGACTTTCACTCGAAAATCTCCTTTCATATGTATTTATAAAATTTGTGACCATACATTAGAGTCTTTAGATGTCTTTCATGATCTTGGAGTAACTATGGACACTAAACTTCGCTTTCATATTCATATTAATAAAATTATAAATGGAGCAAATAGTACTTTAGGTTTTATTAAACGATGGGCAAAAGAGTTTAATGATCCCTATATAACAAAAACCTTATTCACCTCTCTAGTGCGACCTATTCTTTGGTGCCCTCGATATAGTTGTTACATTGACGACATAGAATCAGTTCAGAAAAAGTTTCTTTCGTTCTGCTTAAACCATCTTTACTGCAATTTCAACTATAATTTACCACCTTATGAATATCGTCTGCAACTTTTAAATCTTCCTACTTTAAATAATCGGAGAATTATCCTAAATGCTACTTGGATTTATAAACTTTTACATGGATAGATATGTAGACAGTCAATACTTACTGAGCAAAATTTACTTTAATATTCCTCTCCGACCTAGAAGATCTTTTGAGTTACTTTACATGAACTTTTGTAGAACTAATTACTTGCAAAACGAACCACTAAGAAGCGCTTTTGGGGACTTTAATTTTGTTTCAGATGCAATTTCTTTAAATGAATCCGTTTACTGAATTAAATTTATTATTTTAGATTATCTACAGTATCGCCACTAGTCTGCATCATGTTTTCAAGGATACTTAATATTTTCCTGTGATGTTTGGTAACAACTTATACAATCTAGCTGTGTAGTTTAATATGATTATCCAGAGTGAGACCACGTCCGTCTCGCCTGGCATATGCCGGTTTGACGTCGTACGACTAGCTTTGCATGTGTGAGCTGTGCTCTAATCCATATTTATATAGATATACACGATATATATATATTTTGATTATACAGAGCAAGACCTCGTCTGTCTTGCCTAGCACATGTATGAGCTCGACCTCGTCCGTCTAGCCTGGCATATGGGAGCACCGCTCTAATCAATTCATTCTATTTACTACTAAGAAGCTAAACGAATTGCATCTGTATATACCTGAAATCCTGACAATTTTACATTTTTATAAAATTTAATTGTACATAAATTAACTGTATCACATTTATTTTGTCGAATATTAATTGCTATAAAGCCATATGTGCTTAGCATTCAAATACATAATAATAATAGTAATAACAATAATTGGAGCTGAGAAATATAAGATACCACAAACGCATATATCGCTATAGGTAGTTAGGAGAGAAAATATGGTCACCATTTTGAAAGTAGAACAAAAAAAATTTAATGAAAGCAGTTCTGAGATTCTAATATATTGGACAACTTTAAATAAAAATTACCATTTCTTTAAAAATGGTCGAGCAATTACTTGAGTAAAAATCTTCTTGAATACCTGCAAAAATGTATCATTAAATAAAGCTTTATATAAAAAATAATACAAGAAAACGGAACTTTCAATATTTTTACAAGGCTCTTTCAAGCAAAACTTGAACAATTACTTTTATACAAGGCCTTTCAAGTTGACCTACAACAGCTTCAAATACTTAGGTGAAATTGGTGTCTGGGTTATAGGGGGGAAAAAACAAAAAGACCACAATCGTTTTGCCTTACAGAAAACGTATACAAACATTCCAACAAAACTGTACACAGAGCAGACAAAAAATTCGATCGAAAAGAATGTGTTTATAACTTACTTGTATGCGACATATATGTACATGCATATATATATATTTATATGCATACTGCTCTATAAAGGCACACATATTAGACACACGCTCACACGAGTATTTGTAGATAATACGACAAATAAACATATGGTTAAATATTTGCATTATGGTAGCTTAATTTGCTTACACATATACAAAAATAGTTGCTACTCTTACATTACACATGTTTGTGTGTGTGTGTGTGTGTGATTTTATGTGCTTGTTATGAACTTGTTGCTGCAATCAGACATAAGTTCCTTGGCGGCAAATAAAACCCAATTGCTTTAATTTGTTAACTGAACAATAGCCACAATAACAAATAACAACATGTAATAAAAATCATACTCAAGGAAAATATTAGCAGCAAGTTCTTGCTCATATTACTTGCAGGTTGAAGGAGGTTTTTAATATTGCATTAAATACGCACTCTTTGGCTACCATGGCGTATACGTAACAACAAATTTGATGAGCAGCGAAGACTTAAAATGGAAAAAAAGTAATAAATTCGTAAAATGGCAATTGTTATGACTTTTATATCTTGGCATTAGATTTCACTACTAATTCAAATTTGGTTTTCACAGAAAACTAAAAAAAAACCTTTTTTACAGGTTCTTAACTTCAAATTCAATCTCTTCAAACTTTAAGTTCAACTATTTAATCAGTGTTTTGTGTAGTAAAAATTTTTAAATATTAATTGGCAATCAAAATAGTTTTATATTAAAAGTTTAATAGTTGAGTGAAAAATACTTAAATTGATGTAGAAAAGTGTTACGAGGGGTGCCTTTTATATTTCGGGATTAGAGAACAAAAACAAATATTAATCATCGAAAATCACTTTATTGTTTTTCAAAATATTCTCCATTAAGATCTATACACTTTTGCATGCGTTTGAACCAATTGTCGAAGCACTTTTGGCACTCTGATTGAGGTATCTCCAAAACATGCATTCTGAATGCCGCAACCGCTTCTTCGGGCGTCGAAAATCGTTGTCCACGCAGTTTATTCTTCACGGTTGGGAATAAAAAGAAGTCATTCGGTGCCAAGTCAGGACTATACGGCGGATGACCCATCAAATCGATGTTTTGGGTGCTCAAAAATGCAGTTGTTTGAGCCGATGTGTGAGAGCTCGCATTGTCGTGGTGAAGAGTGATCCGTCTTCGGCGGTTGGTTTTCCTGATTTCTTGGAAGACAACTGGCAAACAAATGGTTGTGTATCACTCAGAGTTGACTGTTCTGCGTTGTTCTAGTGATACGGTTGCGACATGTCCATATTTTCCGAAAAAACAGGCGACCTTTTGCTTGGAAGTGCTTCGTGCGCGAACAACTTTTGTTGGATTTGGCTCATCTTGAAACACCCATACAGTCGACTGCTGTTTACTTTCGGGCTCATACGCGTAAATCCACGATTCATCACCTGTCACGATGTCATAGACGTGTTTCGAAGCACCGCGATCGTATTTTTTGAGCATTTCCTTCGACCAATCGACACGAGCCTTTTTTTGAGCGATTGACAAATTGTGTGGGATCCAACGCGAACAAATTTTTTTGACAGTCAAATGTTTATGCAATATTGAATGTATGCTGGTCCCACTTATGCCTAAGGTTGCCTCAATCTCACGATAGGTAACATGACAATCTTGCAATATCAGTCCGCGCACAGCATCAATGGTTTTCGGAACAACAGCTGATTTCGGACGACCTTCACGAAATTCGTCTTGGAGTGAACAACGACCACGATTGAATTCACCATACCATCGATAAACACTGGTCCTTGATGGAGCTTAAAATAAAAATTGAATTAAGTTCATCCATGCACTGTTGCTGTGTTGATTCACGTCGAAAGTTGTAAAAATTATCGCACGAAAATGTTCACGATTTAATTCCATTTTTAGACCGAGATGAATCTTTTAAGTTACTATAAACAACACAAATAGCGCTCGTATGTCAAAACGTTCTGAGTACGTATAAGCCAACAAATGTCAAACTTTGCGATAGAGCTTTCAGTTGACAGATTGCAACACCAGGGTTGCCAAATCCCGAAATATAAAAGGCACCCTACGTATAATTATCAGTCAAACCGTTCGCACGTGTTTTGGATTTTCCTGCGCTATTTTTTAATTGACACAATTAAAACAAAATCAAAAAGTGCACCTTCTGCTAAATTCTAATAATAATTCAGCTTTTTAAACTCTAACTACAGCCTCAACTACATTCAAGAATATGAGGCTCATTTCAAATTCTTCTGTGGCGAGTGCAGGGACTTGTCACTGTCACACATTATACTTGCTATAAAGTGTTTAAGTGACTTCCTAAAAGTAATGTATTCCGATAACAAGCAACTGGTTAATAGTATCCCAAATCTCGACTTGCTAAATCATGTATCGGATGACATATCGAGAGTTGAATCTTTGAGCAAATCAAACAATGCGAATATCTCAACTATTTCTAGGAACCTGAAATTGTTGACGGAAGAAACTATAAGTGACAGTGATAAAACCCTTCAGTGCAAAGCTACGGCCGAAGAGCTAAAATTTGAAGCCAACAAAATTATGCAACTACTTAAAAAAGATGACTCAGCCAACAACATACTAAGTGCTCTGAGGTCTTTGCGTAATGATGTGGAAATCGCGATTCAATCTATCTCAAGAAAGCCCGATCCATCACCATTGCAGGGACTGCTGATCCAATGTTTGAAATATTATTTGAAAAAATAAGTGATATCAGTGACGATATGGTTGTGCTCCGGGCAACGCTTGCAGATATAGTGGATGAGGTTAGATCTGCGCCTAATAGCACGGAAGTCATGACCTCACAGATCCTTCACCATAATTCATCTTCCGTGAAATTTCATGAAATTTTGGAAACGTCCAACCATTCACCATCAGTTAACTCCTTGCCACCAAATAAGCCAGCTTATCTAAACACTTCCACTGCATCCGACTTGGAGTGTATAGCACCTATAGCAGCGCCGCGTAGAGTTATTGAGCGATTTGGAACCTCGTGGACTATCACAGAATGGGAAAACTGGATCCAAAAGCTTAAGTCTGCTAATCAATTTGAATCTACCACAGTATTCATCAAAGGTTTTCCCTCGAAGACATCTGTAACCTCGGTGCGAGAATACTTCCTAAAAAAATTTCGCGTTTCCATCTCCGATTGCCAGAAAACATCTCGAACCTGTGCAAAATTTAGCAGCTTTAAAGATATCATGCCCACCAAATACGTGTGGCTGGTCCTGAGTCCCCCCGATGGAATGCAAACTCTTGGAACTATTAAAATATCAAAGTGGACAGATAAGGCCGGGAGTACTCTGAAAGTATATAAAACTAGCAACTATAAGTTGAACTCATACACAAGCTCTAACATTAAAATAAGTAATAATCCTAAGCACAACACTAATAAACCTAAAAATTTGTTTAACGCTAACATAAATACTAATTCTTATTCTAAGAATCCTTCTAAAAGTAATTATAGTTCTAGCTCAAACTCTTCTCATTCTAAATCTTATCTTAATTCTACCGCTATATCCAATTTGCGATCTAAGTCCCATCATAATTTAGATACTAATTGGAATCTTAAAACTAACATCTTCCCAATATTCTCTCCCATAGTAAACCGGAATACTGCTCCAACTAACAATACTCATCGTAAAGCAATCTAGTATCGAAAAAATCTTGCACTTATCCAAGACGGGTTTCATTTAATCTAAACAACAATGAAACCAACAATGATAAGTAACCGAATTTTATCCACTCCCATACTCTAAAACCATCACCACCAAACGAAAGTGTCTATAAACCTATTCCGGTTCTAAATGTGCCTTGTGATCAACCAGGTAGCCCTGCGTCATTTCTAGATCCTCTACTTCCTCCAAAAGTCAAATTGACATTTAATTCTTGCGCAGACACTGAGAGCAGATATGCTCTTTCTCGTCTAAGGGAGATCAGTGTGTACAACAACGTTCGTTTGTATCTCGCTTATATGCATAAGGCCCCAGATTCAACATGCATTGAAGGCAAGACCAAAACTAATCTTAGAGTATTAATTCAGCAAGAAGGGCTACCTACCGTTGTTGATGACTTACGTAACCTTTTTATTTGCTTTCACGAGCAACTTGGCGTAACGATTGATCAAGTCAAGACGGATCTAGACACATATGGCGCTCACATCAGAACTAAACACGTGTCTCTTATTCGATCACCGCATAATTACAATTTTCTTAGGAAATAGTCTATATATGTACATTGGTGTCGTTTACATTCCTCCCTGCTCAAGTGAAACAACATACAACGAGCTATGTGAAACACTGTTCGCCTTTATCTCTACTCTAAAAGAGGAAGAAGATAAGGTTGTTATTCTTGGTGACTTTAACCGTCCAAATATATCGTTTGCCACCGATGAAAATGACAACTATCTTCTTCCTGTTAACCTTTCAAATATCATAGATTTCACATTGCTAAGTACCTTTTATGGCAGCGACCTGCAGCAAGTTTCTTCTGTACAAAATCAAAATGGGAGATGGTTGGACCTAGTCTTTACTATTGCATAAGAGAAAATGAAGGTTAGCCCATGCAGTGATTAACTTTGTTCACCATACAGCCTTAACGGTTGCTTTCTCTTCTAATGAATTTACCTTTACCCAATCTTATAATAACTCCATTGCGTACGATTACCTCAACACCGATTACGAAACCTTAAAATGTTATCTTAACGCTCTAAACTGGAATTATATTCTTTCCAACTTAGACGTAGATAGCGATGTCTCTAAATTTTATCAGCACATTTTTACAGCTATCGAAAGTTATGTGCCAAAAATAAAGAAAAAGAATAAGCTATCAGAGCCATGGCTAGATAGAAATGTCAGATTTTTAAGGAATCAAAGAAATAAAATCCATAAACTTCTCAAAAACACCAATAATGTAAGCGATGAACTCAAGCTAAGGTATGACGAGCTATCAAAAGAGTTCTCTTTCCAGTCAGAAGAAGCGTACAAGTTGTACACTAACCTAATCGGTGAGAAAATCATCCAAGAACCAAAAAAATTCTTTGACTTTGTTAACTTGAAGCGTAAATCTAGCGGCTATCCATCGTCTATGTTTAAAGGTATTGTCAATTCGTCCAACCCTCATGAAATCAGCAACTATATGCGGATCATTTTAAGGAGGTCTTTTGTCAATCTACTACCTATTTTAAAGTCTTCTCTCCCAGCTCAAATATTATGATGGATAGTATAAGTAAAATGGACCTGGACCGGTCCTTATACCTACAAGCTTCCTGGTGCGATGTTTAGACCAACTACTTCTGCCGTTATACATAATTTTTAACGAATCACTGTCTTGTGGGACATTTCCTTCATATTGGAAATCATTCCATCTAACACCAATTTACAATGGAGTGGTGATAAAAGGTCTGTTGAAAGTTATAGAGGCATACCAATTTTATCAGCCACTCCAAAACTTTTTGAAAAAATTATTTGTGATAAGCTAACAAGTATAATCAACCCACGTCTAAATGAGCAGCAACACGGCTTCCGTAATGGAGGATCTATAACATCCAATCTCATGATCATCGTATCGGATGTTTTAATAAATATGGAAAAAGGGCACCAAATAGATGCTGTTTATACAGATTTCGATAAACCCTTCGATAGAGTTGATTACAGCATGCTAAGATGTAAATTAGAAAAATTCGGTATTACGGGGCCCATACTAATTTGGCTACAATCATATCTCGACGGCAGATCCCAATATGTTAAGCTCCAAAGAATGTTGTCAAAAAAAAAAAATTGCAGTCTCCACAGGAGTTCCACAAGGCAGTCACTTTGGTCCTCTTCTTTTTAACATATTTATATCAGACTTGTCAGAAGTCCTGAACGATATCGCACACCTTATGTATGCAGATGATTTAAAAAGGTACTATGCAATCAAATCAGAGATAGATGTAAATTTTTTACAGTCAAAACTGTTGTCTCTGGAGCAATGGTGTATCCAAAATAAACTGCATCTTAATGCCAATAAGTGCAATGTTATAAGTTTTTCTCGTAAGAACAACATGGCACTACTACCTACCACCTCAATAGTACCGAGCTTAAAAGAGTCAATCATGTAGTGCCTCTTGAAGTAGTTTTGGATTGCAAGATGCGCTTTAATTTGCACTATGACAAAATTTTGTCCAGAGCCAGCCATCAGCTCGGTTTTATAAAAAGGCGAGCAGATGAATTTAAGAATATTTGGGTCACTACATCCCTATACTGTGCGTTAGTTCGGCCAATACTTGAATAAGCCTGCATAATTTGGAGTCCGTCTTTCGATTCCCATAGCGAAAGAATCGAGTCTATTCAAAAGCAATTCTTACTATACACGTTGAGAGACATGTACAACCCCCGTGATTATAATAGCCTTCCTTCATATAAATACAGAGTCAGCCTTTTAAACTTGATGCCATTATCATCAAGAAGATTATTATTGGGCTCATGTTTTACATTCGATGTTATTAACGGTGCTATTGACAACGAATATAGTGATATGCCTCAACGATCCAATAAGACGTACTAGGCATACTCGGCTGTTAACTGAATATCAGCACCAAACTACATACGCAAACAATGAACCCATCAATAGACGCTGTAGAGAATTCAATAACGTTTCCGTATACTTCTCAACTTCCATGTCCAAATCCTCTTTGAAGCAAACCCTGTCTAAGTTCCTTGTTAACCAAAATTAACTCAGGGTTAAGTTAAATTATATGTAAATTTCATTTAGATTAAATAAATTCTTTAGAAGTAATAAACAATTATTTGCAAAAAAATGCGATTTTTTCCACCAAAAAAAAAAAACGTTTGAAAAATTATTAGAGTTATAAACATAACATAATACTTATAAAAAGATGTCGATATTAATTTACAAATAAAAAAAAACACAGGTGCGTCCTTGGACACACGAGAGAAGCGAAGCTTTTTCGCAGTTACATAGATTTGATAGCTTAATAATTTTTTCTTTTTAATAAATTAACTTTTAAAGTCAAAAATTTAAAATAACATGAAATAAATAACATATATACAGAAAACATATTTACTGTTTTTTTTATTGTTGAACGTCAAATTTCCACGCCAATTACATATACGGGCATATAATGCCAGTGACTCTCCATTTTGACTCTTCACACATGGTTGTGAACTTGGATGCACTGACTCATGCATGCGTTTGTTAATTCCATATTTATTGATATCTATTTTTTGACACTTAAAAAAGCACTTGTCAACGCACTTGTCATAGAGTGTAAATTATTATCTGGCATGTGTTAACAGTTATTTCACTTAAAAACAAAGAAAAAAACTCTGTTAACCTCTGTTAACACATGCCAAAGATTTAGCAGAGTTGATGCAATCTCTAGATTATAATTTATAGTCTATGCCAACAGCACCACAAACGCATTCACAATACAAACAAACCGATGCTGAAGACACCTTGTGGCAAATTAAAGCAAATTTTTGATAGCTGTAGCAAATACACAATCCTCTATCTGTTGATAGATGGTGACGATTTACTGCAGCATAGCTTCTGTTATAATTAGCATTGAATTAACAACTATTTCTAACAAGTATTTGTGGACTAGTGGATTGTGCGTTGGACTCTCGTACAAAAGGACGTGGGTTCGATCCCACGGGCCGACCGAAAATATTTTTAGTATTTAATATTAAAGTATTAAATTTTCTTGTTGTAATAAGCACTAGCAACAAAGAAACCATCAAATTTCCAAGAAAAAATCTGTCGAAAATTTTTCAGATTTCACTCCAAGCAAATCACAGAACGAGGAGTAAAAAGCTTCGCTTCAAAAATTAATTTTAGATCTAAAAATAAAATTGGTATTACACACTCTCCTTTTCGAATAGAAAAGATTTTCGAGTCATAAATTTTAAGAAATATAGGACTTGGAAAAAAATTCAGCCGAATGCTGAAATGGCACAGGAAATGAAAATTGTTCAGTTTCAAATTATTTTAACTCGAAAACTATAAGCTTTTTAAAAAAAAAAAACACAGGTGCGTCTTTGGACACACGAGAGAAGCGAAGCTTCTTATGTTACTGTCATTGTTATTTCAACGCACTTGTGGGCAATTTTTAATTTTTTTCGCACTATGCAAAAACAAAACAAAAGCATGTACCAACAACAGCATAAACGCATTCACATCAAAAAATAAAAGTAATACTTTGCCCACCGTGAGGATCGATCCCATTACCCACTGATTAATAAGTCGACACTGTTTCCACCAATCCAAACAGCTCTGTTAAATTTTGATGTTAACAGTTGATGGTGCTAACATGTGGCACTAGCAAACTGAGGATGATGACCAGTGTTGTCACTTGCAAATTTTAAATAGTGGTAGGTTGAGTCTAAAATGAGGGGTGAATTTTAAAAAGCTTTGGAATATATTTTTCTTCTTAAGGAAAAATTCGACTGAAGTCCTACAGCAAAAGAAATCATAAGAAGTATACCATAAAGTAAGTTTTTTCACGCTGAATTAGTTTTATTGCAAATAATTCTCATATAATGTTCTTAAAATAGTTCTAAAATAAAATATTAAATGTAATAATAAATAATATATATGCAATAAAATTTCTATAAAAATAAAATATATGCAATAAAATTTCTAAAATCTTAATTATGATGCAATAATTTTTATATAAATATATAGATTTTGGAAAAATGCAAATAGTGGGTGATAAAAGTGGTAGAAACTCAAAAAGTGGTAGATTTACCACAATTGTGGAAAAGTGGCAATACTGTTGATTCTTGTAGCAGCTACCCAAACCATAAAAAAATCTATTAATCAACTCTTGTAACAAGTGGCTAAGCAGCTATATAAACCACACAAATACATTAAGAGATTATTGTATGTACTGCAACATAGCTTCAGTTGCACTTAATACTGAATCAATGCTTCAGTATAACGAAGGTGTTTGGTTCAATGGATGGAGTATAGAACTTCCAAGCAGAGGCTTACGGGTTCGAATCCCCAAGGCAGGCGAAGAAATGTTTTTTTATTTGTTATATTAAATTTGTCTTCTTGTAAAAAACACAGAAACAAAGAAACCATATAAAATTCTAAGAAAAAAATCTGTCGAAAATTTTTCAGATTTCACTCCAAGCAAATCACAGAACGGGGCGTAAAAAGCTTTGCTTCAAAAATGAAGACAGCGATAATTGCGATTGAATATTTTTGTCACCTTATTCGATGTGATTTAACTAATTTTGTTGTTCAAGGATCTACATTCCAAAATTGTAAAATTTTTATGAAATTATTCTTTATTAAGTTTTGCCATTAATATATTTTTTTGGTAGAACTGATTTTATTTTGGTATCATGTCTATTTTATTCCGCATCATTGATTCGTTTTCTTACAAGTCTTAACGCATATCTATTCTCATATCTTTCTGACATTCTTATGCTTATAACCAAGGACTCAAAAGAATACTCCTAAGACGATGAATTAACGATGAATATATCGATCCGATCTGCGGTTTTCTGTGGAAATACTTTACTGTTTTTATTTGTATTATTAACTTATTAAATAAATGTCTTTGCTAAACAATTTATGGAGATATTGAAGTCATCAATACTTTTTGACTTTTTTTTGATTTTCGCAATCAATGCTCAAGCCTTTTTTTCTAAAGTGCAATCGGACCTCTATATATGAAATAAAATCTATTTAATGGAAACAATTTAACTATACCAATTCGGCCCACTATTTCTGATTCTAAGAGCTAATCGTTTTAAAGTGTGCTATTTTTGTGACAAATAAAAGACTTCTCCGCTTAGGTTAAAACAGTGAAAGTGAAATTAAAAAAAAAAACATGAACTTAAAATTGTTTTGATTTCCTGAAAGAGTTCGAAATCTATTTGGCTATTTGCGGTCATTGCTGAATATTCAAATAGAAAGTCTTTAATATTGAATTACCACTAAACGCCCCATTCTTGTAAAAAATACCCTATTTTTGTATGTAACAAACATTTCGCAATATTTTCAATTTCGAAATCCGATTTCGTTACGAAATCGTAAAGACACATCGTAAAACAGCTTCACCAGGTGAAGTTATTAAAAAATGTTTGCTTTTTTCATAGCTGATTTTAGTTTTGATTTTAATAAACTGCAAGAAATCTAACCTCTTTTTACCGTTAACACTAATATTGTTGAATTAGTAAAATTTTGTCAAACACATTTTTACTTTTTGTGCTAAGGAATAATAATAGTTTTTAAAATAAATTAAAACTTCTCAATTTGGACCATTTTTCAACAAACCATAGGCAAAAATCAAAAGACTTAGTACTCAAAATAAATTTGTAAAAAGAAAATTAAATAAACTGAATTAAGGCTTATTCAGTCTTAAAAGAAAACGGATTTGCTTAAAAATTTTCATAAATTTTATTTCAGTTATTACTGGTATCTACTTATAGATTTCTTTATCAAAACACCCCCTAAGGTAAATCCTGGCTACGGGCCTGGGAAGAAGTCTTAAATTTGCAAAAAAAATTTGTAGCAATTTTAACTTAAAAACAACTGCGAAACGTGAACATAAAGAAACTCGAGATGAACAGCTGATTTTGACAACTAGCCCGCATTTTCTCTGCTTTCTACTCCATTCTTATCCGAGTCGGCTCTATCTTAAAATTCTGCCATGACGTATATAATTTCCTTTATTCAGAGACACTTTTCTTTATTCGGACTTCTTTTTTGCTTCACTGTTCATACATTAAAACTAATTAAAAACTTTTGCATATTATTGTTAAAAACATTCCAACTAGCTCTGAAATTGCTTCGTATAAAAATTATTCACTACAATCTACTTTTCATGTAATTAATGCACTGAACTCTAACATTAGTAACTAAAAATTTTGTACCTATTTTTCATAGACTTTATCAAACTTAGATTTTAATGGATTGAAACCGGATACGCATCCGTTCGTTTGAATAATAATAACAAAAAAAAAAAAAAAATATTGTCGCATTGAGTTTGACCTATCAAACTGTTATAATCGTATTGCAGTTCATTTTATATAAATAATTAATTAGTAAATAGTTATAAGTTTACCGAATCGGCTATTAGCTTCACACGTGTGTGGTTGAGTGTACGAAAGGCAACCTCAGAAAAATCCCAACAGAAAAAGTTGAACACCATTTACTTAACAAAATTAAAATTAAAGATGGAATTTTGAGAATATAAAATGAATAAATGGAGAAATAAAATCTTTAAAAATGCAAAAATTTTAAACGGTTTAAAATTCAGGACTTCATTTTCAATCTCATTGAAATTTTTGTATTTGAAATTGTTACATATTTGTAACATGAACAGTTATGTTCATAATAATAACAGTCTTGTTTACGGCACTGTACTTTCTTAAAAATTGTAAATTTTTAGCTTGTAACAGCAAACGCTTGTATTTGTTTTAGGACATGCTTATGTTCTCAAAACTAACGGTACATATCTCAGTTCATTTATGATGTTGTTATAGTTTTTTATGTTGACTTGTGTTTTAGTTGGGCTTCTGCAGTGATCGCATTAATAGCAGTGCATTAAACGTTGTGTTGTGAAAGCAATAAATTAAAAGTTAAACATTTTATATAATTTTAAACATTTCTAATATAATTTGCAAAAGTTGGTATTTAGAACAAATATAAATTTAAAAAAAGTAATTAAAAGTGTACATAATTTAGTATAATGGGTCGAGCAAAACATTGCACTGAAGAAGGAAAAAATTTGATTAAAAAGCTCCGAAATGAAAAAAACACAGGTGCGTCGTTAGACACACGAGAGAAGCGAAGCTTTTTCGCAGTTACATAGATTTGATAGCTCAATAATTTTTTCTTTTTAATAAACTAACTTTTAAATTCAAAAATTTAAAATAACATAAAATTATTACATATATGCAGAAAACATATTTACTGCTTATTTTTTATTGATGAATGTCAAATTTCCACGCCAATTACATAAACCATAGAGTGTAAATTATTATCTAGAGATTGCATCAACTCTGCTAAATCTCTGGCATGTGTTAACAGAGTTATTTCACTTAAAAACTTGAAGAAAAAACACTCTGTTAACCTCTGTTAACACATGCCAGAGATTTGGCAGAGTTGATGCAATCTCTGCATAATAATTTATACTCTATGTATATACGGGCATATAATGCCAGCAACTCTCCATTTTAACTCTCCACACATGGTTGTGAACTTGGCTGCACTAAACAAATTTTTTCCTTCAACAGCTTACTGCGTAGCGAAAAATCTGTCGAAAATTTTTCAGATTTCACTCCAAGCAAATCACAGAGGATTACAAAACTTCGCTTCAAAAATATATATTAAAAACGCACACGAAACAAAATCTTAGATACCTTGCCGATTTCATGCATGCGTTTGTTAATTCCATATTTATTGATATCATCTATTTTTTTGACGCTTAAAACATAGAGTGTAATTTATTATCTAGAGATTGCATCAACTCTTCTAACAGTGTTAACAGAGTTATTTCACTTAAAAACATGAAGAAAAAACACTCTGTTAACCTCTGTTAACACATGCCAGAGATTTAGCAGAGTTGATGCAATCTCTGCATAATAATTTATACTCTATGCCAACAACACCACAAACGCATTCACAATACAAACACACCGATGCTGGAGACACCTTATGGCAAATAAAAGCAAATTTTTGTAGCATAGCAAATACACAATCCTCTATCTATTGATAGATGGTGACGATCTACTGCAGCATAGCTTCTGTTATAACTAAGATTAAATTAACAACCTTGTCTCAAAGGTCTTTGTAGCCTAGTGGGTAGTGTGCTGGGCTATCGTTAAAAAGGGCACGGGTTCGATCCCCACGGTAACCAAAACATATTTTTAGTATTTAATATTAAAGTATTAAATTTTCTTGTTGTAATAAGCGCTAGCAACAAAGAAACCATCAAAATAAAATTCCAAGAAAAAATCTGTCGAAAATTTTTCAGATTTCACTCTAAGCAAATCACAGAACGAGGAGCAAAAAGCTTCGCTTCAAAAAAAACTTTTATTAAAATTCAAAATATAATTGGCTGCTCAGCCAAAATGATTTCTAACGCATTAAAATGGAAAAATAAAAGAGACCCGTGGACCAAAACGCTGTACAGATGCAAGAAAACGGACCGAAAATTTGTAAATTTTTCAAAGAAGTAACCCTTAAGCAGCTCTAAAGATATTAAATCTAGTCTTCAATTACCCATTAGTGCAGTCTCCGTACAAAGACTGGAAGCAAATTTACCAGCTAGAAGTCCACGTAGGTTTCCACTATTGACCAAGAGGCACGTGGCAAACCGATTACCGTTTGCTAAATCGCACGCAGATTGGCCTAGGGATAAGTGGAGGAATATTTTATAGACAGATGAGTCCAAAATTGTACTTTTCGGTTCCAAAGGTAGACGACTGCATGTACGCAGACCGCCAAATACAGAATACAATCCCCAATATACCGTAAATACCATTAAACATGGTGGTGCCAAAGTGATGAATTGAGCTTGTTTTTCGTATAATGGCATTGGGCCCATATACAAAATTGATGGCAATATGGATCAATTCCTGTATGTCAAAATACTTGAGGAAACAATGTTACCTTATGCTGATGAAGAAATGCCAATAAAATGGGTGTTTCAGCAGGATAACGATCCTAAACACACCAGCAAGCATGCAAAGGCTTGGTTTCAAGCAAAAAATGCAGGTAATGGAGTGGCCAGCTCAGTCGCCGGACTTGAACCCCATAGAAAACCTATGGAAGGGATATAAAAGAAGCTGTTTTTGAAGTCTCTCCGAAAAATGCCAATCAGTTGTGGGAAGTTGTTCGCGAGTCCTGGGCAAAAATTCCTGTTGAGAGGTGCCTGCGTTTAGTGGACTCTATTCAACGCAGATGCGAACTAGTCATCAAATATAAGGGCTGCACAACCAAATATTAGACTTTAAATTTAATTTCATATCGATTTTATTTTGTTAATTTGTTTTATTTTCATTAATTTATCGGCATTTAATCATTATTGCTAAAACTGCTATTTTTATGAACACATGAATTGAATATTTATTTATTTTTATAAAATAACATTGAACAACCCAAGTTAGTCTGAAAGAACTCTATTCATTTTTTGATTTCAAAATATCAGAATAAGATATTTTAATAAAAACATTTCAGCCACATAGATAATTTTTTAAAAAATCGGCATTTTAGTTACCTACATCAATCCACTGCTATTATTATTAACATAACTGTATAAGTGTTTTTAGAAATTTTACCCTCAGTAAAAATGCACACACACATTGCTGCCTACGAAGTTTAACTTAAAAAAAAATACGTTTTGAAAGACGTTTGACTTCTAACTTTTTAACGTAAGCAATATCCAAGTGCAAAGTGTTTGAATAGCATTTACAAGGACACGGTCCGAATCTCAGCATGGGCAAAGTTTCAATATTGCATTAATTTGCCAATTTTTCATAATAATATCATTAAAAATATCTCAATTGAATAAATCATTATTATCATCAACAAGTTGAAACTACATCCATTCGCCTTAGCGAATCACAATCCCGAAACAACAACACATTTGGACATGCATCTATTCTGAATCTCTTAAGAACCGAGGAATCAAAGAGAGCAAACGACTGTGAGATTCGGAGAAAAGTACACCACAGCACTGAAAAGAATGGAGAAAAAACTGCTGTAGAATCGTACGGCAAAAAACGGAACTGGATCGGGGTTATATTGTGAAACAACAAATTAAATAGTTTACAAACTCCCTGTTTACAGTACACAGCCCAATGACACAAAATAAAACCCACCCCCACAAGGCTAGTGGATAGCCAAAGAGTGATCAAAGTGGTGGATATCAGAACGACAAAGGCTCAAAAGGTACAAAACATCAACAATCTATGTGAGCATCTGCAATACCCATAGCGTCGCTCGCTGCTGGGTTCAAGAACATAGCAATACGAACGAAGCAGTGGATGAACTGGCAAAGCGTGGAGTGACCGCTAGTAAAAACAGAGCTGATATGTGGACATTTCAATAAGCGTCAGCAAAAAGAAGTATAGGCCTTAAGGCCAGAGATATTGCTAACACAAACTAGGCTTCCAGAGGTCACCTGCAACATATCTCGAAGGCTCTGGCCGAAGCTAAATAAGAACAGAACTAAAGACCTTCAGCTTTTAGTCAAACGGGAAATTCGGATACTTGTTGGAGTTCAAACAGGTCATTGCTCCATTGAGCAAATGGCCAATAGGATAAGAGCATAACAGCGCCAGATTCTGACGGAGCTGCAAGGATTCGGAAGAATTAGAAACAGAAAAAACGAGTGATACTATTACTTCAACAAAAACTATAGTCGTATCCTCATCGCCAGCGGTACAACCTACTGTACCATCGCAATTAACTCGCTCCAGCTGGCCAGTCTCACCTCTTCAAGTCTCAGCTAGTTCTAGAAGCCCATTAGAGCCCAGTAACGACATCGAATTATCGCCATCTCTACCGCAAGCCTGGTCTACTGCAAACACTTAGTAGTAGTGCCCAGCAATACCACTGGTAATACCACCAGCACTACCGCCTCTGCGTCATCTAGACATCTAGACAGTGCTAATGCAAACAATAGTACTGTAATTGCAATTGGCATTCAATCTGTAAGCCACATGCCTCTTACACCTGCTTGCTCCGACGCTTTATACTGTCTCTGCGTGTACTGCCCGTGTACAGACTGCCGCCGCGGCGCAATTGTTATCTTCTCCGTCATCTTCAAATCATCTAACTCTGCCAGTGATTTCTGCAATTTCGACTAACTCACGTACTGCCGCTGCATGTGCTGCCAGTGTTCAGACTGCCGCTGCGGCGTAGTTGTTATCTTCTACGTCATCTTCAAATCATCAGACTCCGCAAGTGATTCCCGCAATTTCGACTAACTCTCGTGCCTCATCTGCGTCCTGTGGTCTTACTGTGATGCCGAGAATGGAGAGGTCTCATCTTGAGGAATCTACCACAGTAAATGCAGTCCTATCGTTCATATCGAATAAGCTACGACATTCTATCACGTCTATTAGATGCATTAAACTCAACTCGCATACTAAGAGGGTAATCGCTCTCTTGAATTATACTTGATTCATATTGAAAATCCGTCCATTTCTTGATAACTTCATGCAATCACACCATGTTATTCTGACAGGCGATTTTAATCTTTTTAATGTTAGCTGGAAGCCTGTTTGCGATGAATTTTTTCTTAAACCGTATAATAGATTAATAGAATATAATAGATTTTTTCTTGAAATATGATCTAGTCCAGATAAATGATAAATTTAATGATCTTGATCGAATCTTAGATTTAATTTTTATTGATAAGGAATTTATTGTAAATCTCGAATCTCCTCAAGTTGAAATTGTTAAGAGATCACAACATCATGTACCCATAATGCTTGAATTTAGTGTCTTTAACTATCAAAAATCGTCTAATTCTGCTGTATCGTCATATCACTTTAATCGCGCTAATTTTAATGCTATTTTGACAGGTCTTGAATCTAATAATTGGTATGATTCTTTTTCGGGTTTGGAATTGGCTGAAATGTATAGCTTTTTTCGTACTGTCCTTGACGATATGAAGCTTTGTCCCCAAAAGGCGCACACGTAGATCTAATAATCCGGTGTATAGTATAATAATTATGCATTTAAAGAATAATCTGAATAAAGCTTATAAAAGGTTTAGAAGTTCTAAGGATAACCAGCAACTTAAACAGCTTTATTTATGTCCTGCATAGTTTCAAGAGAACAGTAATTTCTTCTGGTCCTTCATAAACATGAAGAGGAACTCTAATGGTATTCCTAATTCCATGTTATATAAGAGGTTTAGTTCTGAGGATACTCTTTCTATTTTTGTAACTAGCTTATACCCGGCGCGCTTCGCTGCGCTCAGCGCTTATTCCCTAAGAGAGGGCGTAGCTTCAGTGAAGCCATGCTTTTATAGTAACTTCGTACCGAGTTTCATTGATGTGTGACTTATTTCGAAAGCTATACCGAAAATTCAGGGTGCGGAATAAGACCGCGCCCCTCGCCCCTCGCCCCTCGCCCCTCGCCCCTCGCCCCTCGCCCCTCGCCCCTCGCCCCTCGCCCCTCGCCCCTCGCCCCTCGCCCCTCGCCCCTCGCCCAACACCCATAATATGTTACCTGTGGAACGGCATGTGTAAATTGAGGTCGAATACTAAATTCCTAGGCTGTGCGACCTATAATTCCAAAACTGTTTGATATCAGCATGTAACATGGCAAAACAAAAAAATAAAATTAATTTGAATTTTAGTGAAAGTAATTAAAAAAAAAGTTAAAAAAGTAATGAAAATCTGCATTATCTCTCGTCCGACTGTAAAAATTTAAAATTTATTGGTGCAGATTGGAAGAACTTTTTCATAACTATTATTTCTGACCGTTTGTTATTTTTAACTAACACACCATTAAATATTTTTATAAAAAACTCGATTTTTAGAGCATATTTCAAACCATTGCGTGGCATACTGGTTGAGGTGCGTGGCTTGAATGCCATAGAACCCAGGTTCGAATACCACCTGACATAGGAAGTTTTTTCAATTAAATTAATTTTTCTGTTCGGCCCTCATCTCTATGCAGACAATGGCAAACCTCAGAGAGTAAAAACTGGCATGAAAAGCTAGATCCGTTCGGAGTCGGCATAAAACTTGTAGATTCAGTTCTCGATCATTTGTGTTCAAACGGTCGAAGTATTTTCAAGGGCTGAAATGGCCATTTCGTTTTTTTTTTTTTTTTCTTTTTTATTTCAAACTATTCCAGCTCACGGATGGCTATTCCTACAGTCGAAATATTTGGGGAATCATCATAACATTAAGCATTATTTTGAGGAACCGACTTGTTCACCTTTTTTTTGTGAGGAGCCTTATTATACATACATACATTTTTTACAGATAGATAGATGAGCAGAAAAAGTAGTCATGGCAACATTTATATATATAGTGACCGCCACTTGGTCCCATTGCACCTACGTACCAAGTTTCACTATCAAAACACGTACAGCTCAGAAATTAGAATGATTTTTGAAAAGTCGTCGTAGATAACGTGCGAAACGCCCATTTTTTAAGGGTTCTGGCAGTAACCATATGAACTAATCTACCAAATTTTAGTCTTTTACTCTAAAAAAAGTCTGATATACATCCTTTTTATAGATTTGTGGGCGTTTAAAGTAGGCGTGTCAACATTTATATATAAAGTGAACGCCAATTTGACCCATAGCACCTACATACCAAGTTTGTCTATCAAAACGTTCACATCTCAAGAATTAAAATTATTTCTAACCGATAGACCTGGCAGCTAGTGCTGACTTAGTTATAATTTTTAAATTGTAATTAACTATAGTACAATTAAAAAATAAGTAAATAAATAAATTAAATAAAATTATTTCTGAAGAGTGGGCACAGATATAGTGCTACCATGCACATTTTTTGCAAAGCTGTCGAGAGTAAGCGTGTGAACTTAATTACCAAATTTTAGTATTTAACGATGATAATCGTCTGATTTAAAGAAGTTCTATTAATTTGTGGATCAAAAAAAAAATCAAGTGGCGGCCGTGGCGTAGTGGGTAGAGTGTGTGGCCCATACGCGAGAACACCTTGGTCCGAATCCCACCTGACACGGAAAGTTTTTCAATTGAATTAATTTTTCTGTTCGGCCGTCACCTCTCTGCAGACAATGACAAACCTCAGAGAATAAAAACTGCCATGAAAAGCTCTTGAGAACATAAGCCGTTCGGAGTCGACATAAAACATGTAGGTCCAATTCTCGATCATTTGTGTTCAAACATTCCACAACACTCACAACACAATTGATCATAAGAAGCTCGGTCAAAGTGCTTTCAAGGGCTGAAATTGGCCATTTCGTTTTGTTTTTTTTGTGGGTGGTACAATTGGGCGTGGAAAATTTTATATATATATATTGACTGCCACTTAGAGCACCTGCATATCAAGTGTTACTATCAAACTTGTGCAACTCAGGAATAAGCATGATTTCGAAAAAGTGGGCGTAGATATGGTGCGACCACGGCCCTTTTTTAGCAGTTGCCGACAGTGACCATATGAACTAAATTACCAAATCTTAGTCTTCTACGGCAAAATCCGTCTGATATAAAGCATTTTTACTGATTTGTGGGCGGTAAAAGTGGGCGTGACAACATTTATATTTACATAGTGACTGCCACTTGGACCTATAGAACCGGCATACCAAGATTCACTATCAAAACGTGTACAACTCAGGAATAAGCATGATTTCGATAAAGTGTGCGTAGATATAGTGCGGCCATGCCCATTTTTTGTACATTGGCCGACAGTAACCATACGAACTAAATTACCAAATCTTAGTCTTCTACGGCGAAAACCGTCTGATATAAAGCATTTTTACTAATTTGGGGGCGGTAAAAGTGGGCGTGAAAACATTTCTATTTACATAGTGCCTGCCACTTGGACCTTTAGAACTTGCATACCAAGATTCACTATCAAAACGTGTACAACTCAGGAATAAGCATGATTCCGATAAAGTGGGCGTATATATAGTGCGTGCACGCCCATTTTTTGAATATTGGCCGACAGTAACCATACGAACTAAATTACCAAATCTTAGTCTTCTACGGCAAAAGCCGTCTGATATAAAGCATTTTTACTTATTTGTGGGCGGTATAAGTGGGCGTGACAACGTTTATATTTACATAGTGACTGCCACGTGTATGCATAGCACCTGCATATCAAGATTCACTGTCAAAACTTGAAAATATCATGAATTAAAATTAGTGCTGAAAAGTGGGCGTATATATAGTGTGACCACGCCCATTTATTGTACAGTCACCGAAATTAACCATCTGAACAAAATTACCAAATTTAAGTTTTATATGATTAAAACCGTCTGATATATAGCAATTTTTTTGGTTTGTGGGCGATAGAGCCAATTTGGGTTGTATGGGAGGTACCACGCCCCCTTGCCCAATCAACACCAAACTTCACAGGAACACTTCCCGAATGTTGCTTTAGTATCCCTAAAAATTTCATAAAGTTTGGTTCGGTGGTTTTGGAGTCTATACGTGATATACACACATATCCACATACCCACATACCCACATACCCACATACATACATTCATTTTTATATATATAGATTATTTTGCTGATTATATTAAATCAGTTTATTCGGTAGCCCCATCTTCTTCCACTTTGCCTGTGAGTTCTGATCCTAATTCGCTATTACATCTAGATCATCTCTACAAAGAGGAATCACAAGTTGTGAGTTCACTTTTGAATATTAAATCAACTTCTATGCATGGTCATGATGGTATTGCTCCGATTTTGCTAAAAAGGTGTGCGGCTGAAATTTCTTGCTCACTAACTATTGTATTTAATAAGTCGCTTTCAAGTGGTACGTTTCTTGACGAATGGAAAGTTTCTTACATTGTTCCAATCCACAAATCAGGCCCGAAGCAAGATGTCTGCAATTATAGACCAATAGGTAAAATTTTGTGTGTGCCTAAAGTGTCTGAAAAAATTGTCTACGAGATCAACAGCCACAAATTTAAAAATTTTTGTTTTTTTTATAAATAGTAAATTCTCAAATAGTTTACAAACCGATGTCCTCTTTACTGACTTCGCTAAATCGTTTTCTTCCATAAGCTTTCTGTACTTGGATTTCATTCAAGTCTTCTTTCTTGGTTAAAATCGTATCTCCTTAATCGATGGCAATACGTTTAAATCAATGAATGCTTGTCTTCCGCAGTACAGGTCACATCAGGTGTACCCCAAGGGAGCCATCTTGGCCCACTTTTGTTTCTTCTCTTCATTAATGACCTCCCTCTTGTTATTGAGCACTCAAGATGCCTTCTTTTCGCCGATGACTTTTAACTTTTTCAGTCTATTAAATCTAGTAGTGATTTTAGACTTCTTCAAAATGACCTTAACTCGGTCGCTTTTGGTGTTTCATTAATAATTTTCCCCTGAATATTTCAAAATGCCAGTGTCCTCTTTTCTAGGTCTTCCTCCCCTATCTATTGGAACTATTCCATTAATTCTACTTCTCTTGAAAGAATGTCCTGCAAAAAAGACTTGGGAGTTTTTTTGGATTCAAAATTATCTTTTAGAAGTCAAATGGAACTAATAATTGCTAAACTCAATGTTAGGTTTTTTTTAAAAGAAACTCTACTGATTTTTCTGATCCTTTTACTCTTAAGACACTCTTTTCATCGTTAGTGCGTTCGCATCTGGAATGTTGCTCAACAATATGGAACCTTTGCTACCAATTTTTTTCTAATAAAAAAAATAAATAAATTAAATTGGAACGTGCCCTCAGGGCCTCAATATATGTTAGTACCCGTTGTGACCTAGTTAGCCTTAATCCTCTTTCTATTCGTCGTAAACTTTTCTCCGTTATGCTTATTTGGGATGTTATTCATTATAACATTCAGTGCCCTGAACTGCTTTCTCAACTTGATTTATTTACTCCATCTCGGTCAATTTCACTTCCGTGAGTCGTTCCATAGTTCAAATTATTCTTATTCATAGTTCAAATATGCTTATGGCACGCTGTATTTTGGAAACTAATGAAATGCTTCGCGTCTCAGACCTGTTTAGAAATATTTCTAGGAAAACTTTTAAAGACAATCTTGTTCTTAGCATTATGGCTCGTGAGTCATGATCAAATGTTTATTGGTTTTTTATTTTGTTTTAACATGATTTGTATTATATATTTTAATTTTCTTTTTTTATCTGAAATAATATTATATTTGAATCTTTCTTGTAATATATCTTTATCCTAGTTCTAAGTTGATTTAAGTAGTCTGTAAGAGTTGAACTCTGTTTGATGAAATAAATAAATAAGGAAATAACTCAACTTCTTTGCTAATGTACAAATCTACAGGATTGTCCACTCCGATACATGGGGTACAGATTTTTCAAAGACTTGGAAGAGTTAGTGTATCTGGATGTTCACCAAAAGCACAGGCTGGTTTGAGGATGGTTTACATGGTACCACAAACAAAAAAGGTTATTCGCAATGGACCTATAGGCTAACCTAAGCACAATTTATAGTACATTGAAAACAAATCGGACTTCAATAACTTCTTCGTTGAAATCATTAAATTTGGATTTTGCTGTGAGAGTGCAATTTTTTTAATGCAATTTTAAGAACAATATTTCGTTCAGTGTAGATATTTAAATGGATAACGCTGTTCAAATTCCTAGTGAAATTTAGAAATTTTACGTAACTTATAAACATTTTGATAAAATCAGCACGCTATCAGATATGTTCGACCTTTAGATCAGAAAATAGTTTGTTGTTATAAAAATTCTTGTACAATATATAATGGTTCAAAAGCAAATCGCTTGCATGTTAGCTGTGATAAAAATTAAGCTAGATAAATATTAAATAAATATATCTCATTATTGCATATCAAAGTATGTTATGTGTATGAAAGAAAACAAGAAAAAAAAAAGAAAACACGCCCAATATTCTCCAATAAAACCTGAAAACTATTTTTAAGTTCAGACTTAACCACGATTATTTCAAATCAGACTCAAATGCTTTGCACGCAACCAATTAACGCTTGTTGTCCGATTTTGCGACGTAATAAACTCGGCGACAAATAATCGGAAATCAAAAATGCAAACCGATTATTATTAATTCATTCACCGCGAGTGCAACATATACCATATGTGACTATGAAAAGGAGAGTTTTCAAAATTTCTTTCATCACATAATTTTTACCGTTCATCAATACCCAAATAATAAGGGAAAATTCAGGCCTCTGCGTAGGTTTGCGTATTTCGTACTGTGTGTGTTCTGTGTATATTGAATTAACATAAGCGTACCATAAAATATTGCATAAAATAAACTGCGTACTAAAAGGTTGCATGAATGTATTTGATACAATAAAGTGTATCGAGAATTTTTATGTCTTGTTCTCTATTTACTTTATTCTCTTAAGCACAAGCAAACATAATACAGCATTCTCTCACAAAAAAGGGCTCACTCTAACAGTATTTGTTAGCCTCTCACCAAGATATGCACTTTCTTATTATTTTAAAATGCTCTATAAATTCGATACGATCAAATAGAAACAACCAAATCAATGCAAAAAATAACGAGCACAACAAGCAAAACACATAAGTTATAGTGAAATAGCTGCATCCGATGTGATTTTTTTTGCTCTGATATGAAGCAGAAAAACCTTTAAAACACAAAACAATAACAACAAACATTGTTTCGTGACAATTTGTTGTTTTTCGTTAATTTTAAATTCATTTTATGAATTTTACTTATTCTATTTCATTGTCTAATCATTTTCAAAAAATAAAAATAAAATAACCAAGAACTCAGATTTACCTTAGGGGGGATTTTGATAAAAAGTCTGTAAGTAGTTATCAGTAAATAATAAAAGTCAAGGATATGGAATTTTTCCAAGCAAAACCGTTTCTTTTAAGACTATTCGTGAATATGTCTGTTTTCAAATGACCATCAGAGAGATGACAAGAGTTTATTGAATTTTTTTATCAAAATAATTTTGAGTACAAAGTTTTTGATTTCCGCCTTTAATTTTTTTAAAAATGGTCCAAAATTGAGAATATTTAAGTATCGTTTAAAAAGTATAATTCCGAAAAAGTAAAAATAGTTTCCACAAAATTTCACGAATACTTTTATAAACAGGAGAATTAAAAAATTATTGCCCTTAGATTGTGTTTCTTTTTGCTGCCTTAATTGATCCCAAGTTTGTCTACAAGTATTTGGACCTATGTGAAGCCTAGTTCGAGTTAGTGTAAATAAAATAAAATAAAATAAAATATTATTTTTTTCGAAAACGATTTCGGCGATTTGACTTATATTCAATAGAAAATATTTTAAAATCCTTAAAAATTTAACTATTCCATTTTCTCATAAAAATTTGATATCATGACTGATATCCCAATCATCCAATTCCATCCAATTCCCAATAACAATAACATTATATATTTTTATAAAATTTTTTTATAATTATAATTTAAAAAGTCATATTTAAATTTCAGATTTTTTTTCGAAACCCGTAGTTCGATAACTGCTTTTTGCACAGAAACAATATTTTACAGCCAATATATTTTTTGAGTTATCACATCAAATTAAGACTTTTTTAAAACCATTACTCAGCTGGAAAAATTTTTATAAAAAGAACTAAACAAAAACTTTTTTTTGATTTTTAAGAATTTTTTCAGTCGTAAATTTAAATGTTAATTATTTGCAACATAGAAAATTAAAAAAAAAACAAATAAAATTTTTCAACTTCTAAATTGTTTTTAACAATGCCGAAGTTTAAAAATAAAATGTAATTGTTAATTTTTCTTATGAAAATTTGGTAACATGAATACAAAATATCATCAAATCCCCATAGGATTAGACTCTATAAAATGTTTAAAAATTGTTTTTATTGAGAATTTTTTTTTTTTTCGAAAAAAGCATATTAAGATTTTAGGTGATTTTCTGAAGCCTGTAATTTGGAAAAGGCCTCGCACAGACCTAAATTGTTGTGACAAGCTTGAGATTTAAAATGTCTTATATGCCAAGATAGCAATAAAATAGAATGGGCAAACTTTTTAGTTATCCGCTTCACGTGTTAAATTTCGTGGTTGTGGTTCGTGAATTTTTCGCATTATGCAGCTTTTCAAAATTTAAAAAAAAAAAAATCCATTCAAACGAATGCTTTCTAAAAGGTTTTGGGTCCAATAAGCTTAGATATTGAGCAAAGAATGTCAACCTAATTTCTACAATATATAAAATTATATTCGTTCTAGGTATAGTGTAATATATATATTTTTCTAGATATCCGGGAATTTTTGAGCAACAAAATCCAGAATTGAAAATGGGTCTCTAATATACAAACTTCTTGCAGTTGAGTTGAAATATGATGATTTTCACTTTTATAAGCCAAGTAAATTTTTCATTTGGCCAAAAAATTGTTCAGTGATTAAGTGACGTTTCTTAAATTTGCGTTGAAAATGTTGAAACTTTTGCATCTTTTAGTAAATTTACAACATTATCTCAGCTTGTCTTAAAAAAAGATCATATTTTGATTTTAATAGTTTCATTTGTGTTATTTTTCCATACATTCTCGACCCTTAGGGGGACTAGGGGGGTTTGAACACCTAAAACTCCACTCTTCGCTACGGGCCTGGTGTCCAACACTGAGCATTTCAACACATTTCAATTTTACTTTTTTTGCTTTGATGAAGTGATAATTTTTCTTGTTTTCGTTATGCTTTATGCTAATTTGTTCTCGTTCTCTATGTTGTTTATGCTTAAATGCTGTTAAAGCTGAGAGTTGAAAAGAATGAGCATGCGAACCACAAACAAATGTCTTGCAAACATACTCATGCAGCTCTTTTCTGCGTACTCTAATAAATTCAAGAGCATTACGATCGTTAAGCAGACATGTGCTCTTTTGAGGAGCAAGGTGAAGTTAACTGCATTTTTCAAGCAATAAAGTTATGATCTAAATTAGTGGAGCAAAATAAATTTTAAGAATGCGCCAATTTAAAGAACAAAAAAAAAAACAAACAAAATGTCACTGCCAAATCTTGCGATTGTCCAAAAATGAAACACAGCATATATTGGATACGCTTAAGTTCTATGGACTTATTATGACTGTGTAGCAAGGGCGTCCGGATGCGGGACAGGGAGGGACAGTTACCCCACCCTACAACTCAGCCAAAAAAAAAAAGAAAACACAGGTGCGTCGTTGGACACACGAGAGAAGCAAAGTTTTTATGCAGTTTCATAGATTGAAAAATTGAGTTTTTTTTTTAATAAAATAGCTTTTAAATAAAAAAATTCAAAATAACATAAAGCAAATTAGTAAATTTTATTATACTTAATTAACATTTTATATATTTTATACCGTGCTACATTCATTGTTATTTCAAACTTGATATTGAACCAACAACTATGCTTAACAGAGGCTTTTGGATCAGTGCATGGTGTTTTGAACTCCTAATCACAACGATGCGAGTTTGAATCCCAGTGAAAGATCGAACAAATATTTTTAATGTTTTTAATATAAAATACATTTTCTTGTTATAATAGACGCAAGGAACAAAGAAACATCAATTTCTAATAAAAACGCTGTTGAAATTAAAGTTATTGCTACTATCGTGTTTATAAACAGTCAGTGCTTGCGACGATTACGTTTCAGCAAAGTATTTTTTTTTTTTGTTGAAATATGAGATGATTGGTACAATCATATTCTACAAAACATATTTTTTTGGACTGACCATAAGATGACTATGACAATAATCCTGTCGAAAGAATTTTTTATTGAAGCGAAAATAAACTATTTTCTGGGCATACTTTTTTATAAAATCATTAAATTATTGAAGTGAAACTTTTATAGCTGCGTATACAACAATACGGCAAGCTAGATGGGGGTAAAACCAATGTAACGAAATGGTTCTTATGAAAACAACAACACAGTAATTTGCTGCATTAGATGTATACAAATTAAAAAACTGCTATTTGACATATTCCATATTTTTGCTTCCACTGAGAATGCTTCAACACAGTATGCTGTGATCTCCGTAGTTGGCTGTTCTACTCACTGGACCACGAAAGCATATTTAGTTGCGTAGCTCAAACTCATGTTAAATCAACAATCAGTTGTTCTTTTCTTTTCTTTACTTTATGATTGAATTGAGTCTTAGCATGTATAGCTATTAAGGGGGGACATGACACTGGCAGTTTTTTGAAATCTCTTTTTTAATAATTTTGTATTTTAGTAAATATTCTTAAGATTCTAAGAAATTTCTAAGAATTTCATGGAAAAATTCCTACGGGTTCAAAGATTACAGCCGGATTAGTGAGAGCGCATTTTTAATTTTTGCGCTACCTACGTACGGCAGCTGGTATATACTTGTTTTACTTGCTACCTGACTTTTGGTGGTTGTTATTTCGTACCTTATAGTATAGTTATTTGCAAATGTTTCAACTACTTGGTATCACCATAGGAGCTACAGCATTGAATTTTTCCAAAAGAAATGATGCAAATCGTTTGAAATGCGCCAGAGTGAAGGCATATGAAGCTTCAAAAGAAGTCCGAATTGCTAAACGATTGTAAAAACCTATAAGAAACAGCACAACACAAGATAACGAAGGCATACAGTACGAAGCAGGCATGACAGCTTGAAGGTAACCTTTTTTTTCTTTGTTCACAAACTTTGAACGCGTTTTTCCGAAACCATGTTTTTCGTACTGGTTGCGGCACTAGCGGGTTCATTTTTTGACGCAATTTTTTTTTTTTTTTTTTTTTAAACTTGATTCGCTATCGTATGACACGAGCTTTTTTTTTTTTTTTTTCGATTTTTTATGAATTTTTAAAGTCAATATTTTTTTCGAAAAAACACACTATCAAATTTGGAACATCACCAACAATTGAAAAAAAATTTAGAAAAAAGCTCGTGTCATACGATAACTCATTTTGTTAAGACTTAAAAAAGTAATTTTTTCCAGATCGGCCAAGTTTTGCAATTCCCAGCGCTGCAACCACGAGGCCCCGTTTTTTCTCTGCCGCCAGTTTGGAGCTCTATAAAACCATGTTGGAGTGAAAAATATATTTTTTGAATTTTTTTTCTTGTAATTTGTTCAATTCTCTACAATAATAAAAAAAAATTTTGGAAAAATGTTTGTTTTTGACTGAGTTATGAATTTTAAAAAAAAAGGTCTGTTTTCTCTGCCGCGAATGTGTTGTCCCAACTTAATAGAATGCACAAAAAGTATTGCCAGCTCATTGTCAACTCTTGCTTCGACTCATGGCACAATAAAAGAAGTTAGATGCATGACTTAGAGTCGAGTGCAAGAACTGTCAAACAAAAAAACGCAAAACAACGCTGAGTGGAGACTCAGTGCCTTCGGGAAATTGTTGCATAGCTATTTTGCTATTGTTGCATAGCTTAATAGCTATTTATACAATTTTACATTTATTACATAGCAAAAAATCCCAATGTCGTCAAAAAATATTTCTGAAATGATACAAGAAAAGTGGGATGAATTTTGCTTTTGAGCCCATCTGACAAAATATTTTGAATTTTCTTATGTCAGCATGCATGTGTTGAACGCACAGTGTCCTCTCATTCTAGCGGGGCAAAGTAAAAAAAAAATTGCAAAAATTAATTTTTTTTTTTCTCTAAAATCTTTACTTTTCCCCTCTAGGAAAAATCCTGGTATCTGATCCCATCATTATTCTGCAACTACAACAAAAAGTCACAAGAAAAATTTCACCCTCAACACGCCAAAAAAGTATAAATTCAACAATTCCTTGAACACGTAACATACGTAGCGCAGTAAGAAATTACCAAAGAAAAACATATGAAAAACAACAATGCGTTTGCTGGTCACTAAAGGCCAGTGAGGACACTAAATTCGGCGACAAATGCAATTTTTGAAGTTTTTATTAATATTATTGGCGTTTATGCCAATTTTTTGATTTGATTTTGATTTTATTTGAATTTGAGTTTAGTAAAATTTTTGAGTTAATAAACTTTTCGAACCAATTAAACTCCAATTAAACTCTTTGTCACTAAATATCACAAATATGTCAATTTTCAGAATGCTTGAATGACAACTAACATGAGTAAAGTTTTTTTGATGTATTCATTCTTTACGAGTTTTTGTTTTTTTAATTCTAAAAGACTCCTGTTGTGTTTCAAAAATAATTTTGGTTTTTGTTTTAAAAAAAGAATTCACTTTAATGTAAAACAAAATTTCTTTGGCGCTAAAACAAGTAAAATTTTCTTTGATCATAGAATGTTTCTCTGAGTGTATTTTAAATCAATATTTGATAATTTTTTAACCATCGGTTTTTTCGAACTAAAAAAATATTCGTTTCATGTTAACCCATTAGTGACGAGCGTTCAACAAAATTTTATTTTTCAAAAGTTGTGTGAGACCGACGAAGTGAATTTAATTATATTTTTTATCAAAAATTAAGCCCTAATTTGGCCAATGGCAAGCATTTCAGAACCAATTTACAGCGACATTTTCGATCGATATTGCTCAAATTAAATTTTTTTTTTTATAATTTTATCAGAATGACAAGTCAATTTTTTTTTAAGTTTTTGATAAATTTTTTCATGCCGGCCGTGGCGTAGTAGTTAGAGTGTGTGGCCCATACGCCAGAGAACCCAGGTTCAAATCCCATCTGACTCAGAAATTTTTATCACCTTTTGAGATGAAAGGTGATGCCGAGTTGAGCAAAAAATCGCATGAGAGGGGGTGGGGTCTATTTTCACATATTTTTAAGATCTACAGGGTTATTTAATATTTCACGGCTTTGATTCACATTATTTTTTCTAGCAGAAAAACTAACTTATATTGAGAGCTCATTACAAAAGCAATGAAATCACCTCGCTGACGGTATATCAACAAACCACACCGACTTAACCGTTACCGAACTGCCAACAAATATGTGAATGTCACATGACTGTCAATTTTGAACAAGGTTGACATCAGTGGTGGCCGTGGCACAGTGGGTAGAGTGTGTGGCCCATACGCCAGAGAACCCAGGTTCAAATCCCATCTGACACAGAAAGTTTTTTCAACTGAATTATATTTTCTGTTCGGCCGTCACCTCTCTGCAGACAATGGCAAATCTCAGAGATTAAAAACATTTCACAACACACACAACGCAATTGATCATTAAAAGCTCGGTCAAAGTCCTTTCAAGGACGGAAATGGCAATCTCGTTTTTTTTTTATATTAATTTTTTTGACTTTCGACTTTCATTAAAAGCCTTGAAAAAGATGCATCATTATCATCTTTTCCTCGAGCTCCTAGGCGGAGTATAGGGCCTCAAAAAAGATGCATAGTTTTTTATTAAATTTAAATAAGTTCACGATAGTTTTTGATTATTTTGAGTAAGTCATAAATCAAAGAAGATTAGTTAAATATTAGCAGTAGAACTAAGCACCCTGCTTTTAAGTAGGAAATTCACAGGATAATACCATTAAAATTACTTATACACTTAAGTTTATGTGATTTACCACCACTAGCCCTGATATGAGTTTTATTGAAAAACTGTTGCATAGTCTGAGGCGTTTTTTTATTTCTCATGTGGCTTTTCAACAATAACGTCAATTATCGTCAAAAGCACAATTTAATAGTACCTTATTTAATACTCTCTGCAGACAATCAATAATTTATTTTTATTATATTATTATCCAGCTATATGGGCAAGTTTAACATGTCTTTTGAATTTTTCACTTAAAATTACCTTAACCTTAATTATAAATATGAGTTTCCGCTGTTGTTGTTTTTGCAAGGTAATACTTTGACTGACGTCTAGGTTATTGCTAGGAGGTCTTTATCACATGAACAGTTGTTAAGAATCTCACGATTCATGATAGTCAATGAGAATTAGAAATTTATCGATTGCTGGAAATTAAGATATTTTTGTTTAAATAAATTGTTAAAATTTTTCATATTGCTTTAGAGTGGAAAATTTTCAAAATTTTGTTTATTATTATATTGCGTTATTTTTGTTGTAGATTTAAAGATAAACATTATGCTTGTATTTATAACGATTAGCCTGTTGAAGTGTTATATTGAATATTATAATTAAATAAATGGTAGTTAGTATTTATTGCTATAATTAATCCAAGAGTATAGAGAATGTGGCGTAGATCCTTTTATGTTATGAATGCTTATTTAAGTATGTCGTAATATGTGATAAATTCATGTTTATTATTTCATTATTTAATTGAAGTTTTTTTATTAGACACTTTATGTTCACACTCACATAGATAGATAAATATATGTCGCTATAAATAACTAATATGGCAATAACGAAAATAATGGCCGACAAAACAATCCGTAGTTCACAACCGTTACATTTGAACACGCTCAAACGAATGCCGAGGCGCGCGATTGAGTGACACGCATTGAATGCACTTCCTGTGTATCGGAGTGTCCTTTACTTGCGGTCAGCTTAGCAGCGAATAGCTTCAACACAGTTAATCATAACAACTAGAACAACTACAATTACAAAAAAAAAAAAAAAATAATAATAATAATGACAAAACCAACAACAGCAACATTGAAGTAGTTCAAACAAATAAAGAAGACTAACTACATACATGTGTATTGATATAATAAGCATTCATACTCGTAGCATGGATTTCTAAAAGTTTTATTGAAGGGATAATTTCAGCTATGATTTTATTTATTTTAAATAAACGAACTTATATCTACTATTATAAGCTCATCATTACTGAATATTTGTATAATACACAGAGTGTGCCAGGTCAACTTTTCATTCTGGCTCCGGTTGATTCCTTGGGTCAAGACAAGAAAAAAATTAAATGGCAATGACAAGGGGGGCGGAGACGGTCCATTTTGCTTCATTTTTTGAGTTAAAAGCAGAAATATAGCCAAAAATTACATTCATAGGTGTCATATGTTATAACGCTATAGCTTGCAAAGTATCACAGATAGGAACCAATTTAAAACATTTTTTTTAAAGTCTATTAATTATCTATCTACATTTATTTTTTAGGATATTCCACCATAAAATAGTTTATTTCAAATTTAATATGAACTAGTAAGGAATGGAGCTTCGGCAGGGTACCGAAGCTAAAATACCCCCCCCCCCCCCCCCCCCGCGGCCGTATTGAGGTATATTTGAAGTCTTTATCCATCTATAAAATGTTTATAGGTTAGGTTAGGTAGAGGCGGCAGCCGGTGTATATGGAATACATACACCAGCTCACTTAGACCAAATAGGTCCATTATGATACCGTTGCACACAGGCTTTTATTAATAATGGAACCAACTTGAGCTCCTGATGAACCCTTTTAGACGCCTGACATCAGTCGTTGACAGGTCGTCAAGCTCATGAAAGAAGAAAGAGCCTAAATATTTGTGCCTTCTTCTGGCTAGCGCAGGACAGGAGCACAGAAGATGGGAGATGGTTTCTTCCTCTTCCTCGTCCCTGCAGCTTCTACAGAAGTCATTTGAGATAACTCCTAACCTGTTGGCATGGCTGCCTATCAAGCAGTGCCCTGTGATGACAGCCACTATTGTGGCTAGTTCTGGTCTTGCCAGGGAGAGGAGGGCTCTTGATCGCCCAAGATTTAGTGTCGGCCAGATAAGTCTTGATGCTCTGCATGTCGAGAGTTCAGCCCACCTAGTGTTGGCTTTCGATATGATATTGTTGCTGATTAGCAGCTTGAGAGTCGCTAATGGGATACCCGGTGGATTCACCATGATTAGTGGTGCTTGTGTCCCATTTCTAGCGAGCTCATCTGCCTTTTCATTACCTTTTATGTCTTTATGCCCAGGTTCCCATATTAGGTTGATGCTGAAATAGTTCGACATTTCCCTTAATGAAGCACGGCATTCATTGGCTACTTTAGAGTTTGTGGCTACTTGTTCCAACGATCTTATCGCAGCCTGACTATCAGAGAAGATATAAATTTCCCGTTTAGAGACAACGTTTTTTGAAAGCTATGATGCTATCTCCCCTATTGTCATCATTTCGGCTTGAAACACACTACAGTGGTCAGGAAGCCTACGAGCCAGAGATACCCCAAGCTCTTTTGAGTAGACCCCGTACCCGATCTTGTCGTTTAATTTTGATCTATCTGTTTAGAAATATAGACACCCTCGTTTCCATGGTGCACCATTGACCCAGTATGTTCTAGGCTGAATAAGCGTACCATACCTTCCTTCGAAGGAAAGCGAGGGCTTGCAGTAATCAGTCTTTGATGGAATGAAGTTGAAGTTATTAAGTATGGATGAGTGACCTGTTGTCAGACTTTTCCATACACCTAGTTCTCTAAGTCTTATCGCCAAACAGGATGCTGTCTGTTTATTAATAATTAATGTATATTAAGTATGGATGAGTGACCTGTTGTCAGACTTTTCCATACACCTAGTTCTCTAAGTCTTATCGCCAAACAGGATGCTGTCTGTTTGGCAACCAGGTCCAGTGGTAGAAGATGAAGCATAGTCTCTAAAGCTGCAGTCGGTGTTGTTCTTAGAGCACCGCTGTTGCATATAGATGACATTGTCTGCATTTTTTGGAGTTGTTTCATATAAGTGACTTGTCTAAAGACGGTCACCATATTACTACTCCATACAGAAGAATAGGTCTTATGACCCCAGTATACAGCCAGTGAACGATACGAGGCGAAAACCCCCATCTTGTTCCTATGGTTTTTTACAATTATAAAGTGCCACTATGGCTTTTTTAGTGCGCTCTGCTATGTTTAACTTCCAGCTGAGCTTTCTGTCTAGTACAAGACCCAGGTTTATATTTTATCTGCAAAAATATTTGTGTAATATGCTTAATTTTATTTTACCCTTAGCTGCCACATAGAGTAATTTGTAGACTGCTCATTATGCTAAAGAATATATGTGCAAAATTTGATTGGTATGTGGAAATTCATACCAAGGGTTTAAAACAATTTCGTTTAAAATTAAAGTGCCATGCCCCGTTCAATTTGAGCCATTTTTCTAGACTACTGACTGCTCATTATTCCAAAGAATATGGAAAATTTGGTAGAAGTTGGACAAAGGCTATAGAAGGAGTTTGATTTATATTTAAGTGGCACGCCCCTGTCTAACTCCGCCCAATTTTTAGAGTACTCACTGCTCATTTTTCCAAAGAATATATTTGCAAAATTTGTTTGAAATCAGAAAAACGGTGTAGAAGGAGTTCGATTAGAATAAAAACTGACACACCCCTTGTCCAATCCCACCCACTTTTGTAAGCTTATAACTTCTCATTATACTAAAGAACATATGTGCAAAATTTGGCTGAAATCGGAGAACCGGTGCAGATGGAAATAGATTAAAAATAAAGTGCCATGCCTCCTGTATTGTACCGCCCACTTCTATAAACTAAAGACTGACCCTTATGCCAAATATTATGTGTGCAAAATTTAGCTTAAGTCGAACAAACGGTGTAGAGGGAGTTCGATTAGAGTTAAATTGACACACGTCCCTTGTCCAATCTCACCCACTTTTGTAGGTCTAAAACTTCTTAATATGCTCAAGAATATATATAAGAAATTTGGTTGATATCGGACAAACGGAGTATATAGAGCTAATTTAAAATAAACTGCCACGCCCCCTGTCTAGCACCGCTCAGTTTTATGAACTTACTCGTAAGATTGCTCAAATTACGAAGGATAATATGTACAAAATTTTGTTGATGTCTGACACACGGTGTTGAAGAAGTTCGATTAAAAGTAAGATGCCACGCCCACTTTCCAAGTCTAAGGACTTCACATTACACCATATGTGTATATAGCATATATGTGCACAATTTGGTATGTGTTGGATGAACGATGTGGGTGGAGTTTGGAAAACGAAAGTTTTTCTATTTTGATGACGTCACTTTGTATGGGAGGTATGCGTGACTTTAATCCGATTTTGCCAAATATCATAGAGATGCTTCATAGTATATATCAAAGCTCATGTGCAAAATTTGATGACATTTCCTTAAATTTTGTGGATTTTTGAGGGATTCTACATTGTAAATAAAGCCAATTTGTATGGGAGGTAGGCGTGGTTTTCATCCGATTTTGTCAAATATCATAGTAATAGTCTACAATAAATATCAAAGCTTATGTGGACAATTTCAAGACCTTTCATTAATTTGAGTAGCTTTTTATGAGATTTTAGGATTAATGTAAAGCCACTTTGTATGAGAGGTAGGGGTGGTTTTCATCTGATTTCTCCAAATTTCATAGTCAGGATTTATATTGAAGATCAAATCTTACGTGCAAAATTTGAAGACATTTCTTTAATTTTTGTGGATTTTTAAGAGATTTCACAATAAAAATTAAGTCACTCTGTATGGGAGGCAGGCGTGGCTTTCATCCGATTTTGTCAAATATCATAGTAATGGTCTAGATACAATATCAAAGCCTATGTGGAAAATTTCAAAACCTTTCTTGAATTTGACCAGCTTTTTAAGAGACTACGTTTTAAATAAAGCCACTTTGTATGGGAGGTAGGCGTGATTTTCATCCAATTTCTCTAAATTTCATAGGAGTATATTATGCAATAAATAATGTGAATGGTATAAATCATGTTAATATGTACTATTAAGGTTAGTGGTCTAAAAACTTAAAATGTTATATGTAAGGCTTTCAAAATAAAAGATGATCATAATAAAACTGTAAGACTAAAAAGTAAAAAATAAAAATTATGTAAAAAAAAATTTTTAAAAAAAGCTTTTATTTAAAACCAAAATGTGAACTAAAAAGAAAAAATATATTTCAATATTTGTCATATATTTGTATATATATATTATATATACTATATATATATATATATACATATATTTGTATAAATTTGTCATATATGTATATAGTAGGTATATTCCAGATTCAGAAGAACCTCTCTCTTGGTTACCCATGATCATAACAAAAGCGTACGTAAATAGGTAAGTTCTAGGGACGTGTATAAATTTAGAATTTTTCAAAATGTAAATTATACAAGTTTACTATACAATATCAGTGGAATTGAATCTTCCACTTCCAATTCCGGTATATAAACCGCAATCCATTATACAGGTTTACTACACAATATCAGTGCCTTAAGCTTTTAAAATTTAAATGTATTTTACATTTTGGAAATTTCTAAATTTATATACGTCCCTAGAACTTACCTATTTACGTACGCTTTTATTATGATGATGGGTAACCAAGAGAGAGGTTCTTCTGAATCTAGACAAATGTCACTGAAATTTATTTTTTTCTTTTTAGTTCACGTTTTGGTTTTAAATAAATTTTTTAAAAATTTTTTTTTTATATATATTTTTTTAAAATATGGCTTCACTCATAGACTAAACATGACAGAAAAATAAACTAGTAAGGATGGAGCTTCGGCAGGACACCGAAGCTAAAATACCCCCCCGCGGCCATATTGAAGTATATTGTATTCGAAGTCTTTAGTCACGACCTACACGAGTTTTATATATTAACGAAAGTTTTCCTATTTTGATAACGTCACTTTGTATGGCAGATAGGCGTGGTTTTGATCCGATTTTGCCATATATCATAGAGATGGTTCATATTATATATCAAAGCTAATGTGCAAAATTTCAAGACAGTTCATTCATTTTTGTGGATTTTTAGGAGATTTTACGTTTAAAATAAAGCCAATTTGTATGGGAGGTTGGCGTGGTTTTCATTCGATTTTGCCAAATGTCATAGTGGTGGTCTATATTATATCTCATAGACTATATGCAAAATATCAAGACATTTCTTTAATTTGAGCAGATTTTTAAGAGATCTTACTTTTAAAATAAAGCCACTTTGTATAGAAGGTAGGCGTGGTTTTCATCCGATTTTTCCAATTTTCCATTTCATAGCCAGGATTAAGACTGAAGAGCAAAGCTCACCTTCCAAATTTCAAGGCATTTCTGTAATTTTTGTGGATTTTAAAGACATTTTACGGTTAATATAAAGTCACTTTGTATGGGAGGTAGGCGTGGTTTTCATCCGATTTGGATTCGAACTTGATCTTCCTTTTTTAAAAATAAATTTACATTTTGAATTTCATCGCGATAGCTTTAAAATTGCGGCTGTAATCGTGTCGGCAGACGGACAGACAGACGAACACACGGAAACCGACTCAGGAGATGATGCTGATCAAAAATATATATATTTTTCTATGCCTGCCACGCCTCCTTCTTGGCGTTACAAACGGAATGACAAAGTTAATATACCCCTTGCACAGTACGCGTTAGGGTATAAAAATTCGTTTTGCTCTGCATTAAGTGGTTTGGATTCCAGAGTAAAAAAACAGGATCGAAGTCGTAAAAACACAATGTCCGAAATCCCAAAAAAACCGTGGGCAACTAAAAAAAAAATTCGTTTCATAACGAGGGAAGAAAGTTTAAACAGTATTAGCTATCAAAGTTCGTGTAGCATAACCACTATGGACCAATGTTTTTAATTAATAATAATTGCAATGCCTAATATCGCAAAAAAAAATTTGTTGTAATAATAAATGCTCATTTTTTAAGGTTGCCCCACTAATTTGTCAACTCCCTATAAAGCTCGATTAATCGACAGGTGGCATTTTTGTTGTTCTTCTTCTCTCTCTCTCTCTCTCTCTCTCTCGAGCTGGAAAAATGTGCAAAGAAACGCTTTCGAGTATCTTCGAGTTGAAATGAGTACAGAAACAGACCTATTAATTCAATAAAATAGCATATTTTTGTGCACAAAATTCATATAATAAATACCTGTAACGTCTGTTAAGATTTTGCTAAAAGAAAATGAAATCAGCTGCTTTTTGCTGAGTTGTGTTGGATGCTCAAATATCCTTCAGTATTGTCGTTGAATAAAAATACCTTGTGTATACTTTGGGGTGAATTCCTGATAGGGTGATATTATTAGGAATTATTTAATTATCAATATTCTATTTCACATGTTTTTCGCAAAAAAAAAAAAAATTAATTTTAATAACGGGATTGACTAATCCCGGAATTTCCCGGAGTTCAGGAAATAAAGTCCGAGATCGCCATATGCAATATTTTTTTTTGTTTACTTATTTGCGTAAGTCAAAATATTTGTTCAACAAATTGCTGCAAAGATAACCATTTTTATTAATATTTCTACAACTGTATATATCGCATTTATTTTGACAGTCAAATGTCGAAATAGGGGAATTTGTTCTTTGAAATTTATCCATGCTGTAAGTGGCAAAAAAAAAATGAATTCAAAAAGGTTAATTTTCTCTTGTGAAAACCAATTTTTACTATGTGGTGAATCTGCAGCTGCTATAGGTATATTTTAAAAAATATAGTAATGAGACGAGCAGTCTAAATATTCTCGTGCGTGACCTAACCTTAATCGTAAATAATTTCCCTATGATATGACAGCAAAAAAAAAAACTTGTTAAACGCTACACGGTGTAACCGTTTCATATAAGCTGCGGCCAAAACTATTTGCAGTTGCCGCAGAGCAACGAAATTTGGTGTGAACAACTTTTTTTACAAAGATTAAGAAATTTTCCAAATATTAGCCAAATCCTCCCATATAAGGCAAAGTTAAAAATAGATGTATCTTTGGACTCCTTCAATATTTTTTAAAACAATTTCATATTTGGTATAAAATCATTTCAAAAAACATTCGTACCATAAATGGCTATAATCAGACCGAGAATTCGGGGTACCCTCCATATAACCCGAATTTTAAATATTTCGTATCTTTAAAAATAAATACTTTATTTTATTATAACCACACGCAAATATTTTCAGTATTATAGCAATGGTCTTTACTAAAAATGGGCTGGGTCAGACCAGTTTTTGGGGTTCCCCTTATAAAACTTCTATTCTTAAAACCCGAGTACTTTTATCATAATCACTTCATTTCAACTAAATAACATAGAGAACTTTATTTTATTCCTACTTTCTAAGTCTTTGCTTAAAATAGCCTAAATTGATACATTGTTTGAGATACACCCCCCCCCCCCCCCCCCCCCTTATAACCCACGTTTTTGAAACACTTTCACTTTAACATTTTATAAAAAGGTGCTTTCCAAATAAAGATTCTTTATAAAATATGCTAACTTCCTTTTGTGCTACCCCAATTTTAACTAAATTTTCAAAACACCATATTCAACACAAGAAACAATTTGAGAACATTTATTAAAAAAATTTAATAAAAAAGAATATATTCATACATTTTATATATAACAAAGTAAATAAAAATGAAAGTTAAATTACAAATAGAAAACAATTATGTATAAGAGTTTCTGTAGTTAATCTGTTTCATCCGAATTGTCACTTGAAACAAAATCTTCAAAATTTATATGAGAAATGAAGCTATTATGAACATCGGCATCTGTACGTTCTTCTATAATACCACCTTGTTCAAAAAGGAAGGTTCATTCACACTGTCAACCGGACTTAACTGTCCGATTCGAAAATTTTTTTTCAAGGCTGCCAAATATCACTACTCTCGTTGACATTTGGTAAAGTGACAGTGTTTTGTTTGCAACAACTTTTTTCGTGTCTTCGATTTTTAAGATGGAAGAAAAAATTGAGCCTGAGTCACTCGCCTGATGCCTGGTTTGCGTGTCATACTCGTAAACCCATGTCTCATCACCAGTAATGATGGATTCGATGAATCCCGCTGAAATCGTTTTCGACAATTTCCAGCATGTCTTTCGCATTAGCAACTCGGTCTCTTTTTTGCATGAAATTGAGTTCTTTCGGTACCAACTTCGCAGCGACACGTCTCAAGCCCAATTCATTCTTCAAAATGTTCTGAACGGATCCAATTGAAATGCCGACGTCCTCTGGTATATCTCTAATCGTCAATTTGCGATTTTTGACCAACATTTCTTTGATTTTTCCAACGTTTTCTTCGGTAGTCGAACACGATGGCCGCCCGGTACGAGGGTCGTCTTTTACTTCGTCTTGGCCACTCACAAATCGGTTAAACCACTTGTTTGCCTTCTGATACGATAGAGCAGAGTCGCCGTAACATTTTCCCAACATTTTATGCGTATCGGCGCAGTTGAAACCATTTTTCACACAAAATTTGATACAAACTCGTTGCTCAATTTTTTCTTCCATCGTAAAAAATCGAAGACAGGAAAGAAGTTGTTGTAAACAAAACACTGTTTCGAAACAAATTTCGAATCGGACAGTTAAGTCCGGTTCACAGTGTGAATGATCCTTCTTTTTGAAACAAGGTGGTATATGGCAATAGACTTTATAATCATTACTTTATTTTGGCAATATGTCTGTTCGAAGAAATGAGAAGATCCGAATTTATCAGAAATGCAGCCATAACATCTCGATTGCAATTTCGCCTTGAATTTTTCCTAGTGTGACCTAATTCCTTATGACTAGATACTAATGCATCTTTATTTTTATTGCTATTTTTTTAGTAAACAAATATTTATTTATACACCATTTCAATATTTAAAAAAAAATCCTTCTGGCAGTATTCCCATCGTTTGAAGTGCCATATCCTGTTTTTACTTTATCAATAATAAGACTCATTTTATCTTTAACTCTTTTTGTTTTTTTATTTTTTGCTCTAAAAAAATTCGTTTGCTTTCTTCGCCGCATACCTGCCAGTATTTAAGAGGAATTCTGTATGCAATATGAATTAGGCATTAAAAAATTTTAATCCATGCATGCAATGTAGATAATCCACATTGTAAATAGATGTCTTTCGTCTATAGTTCTTTGCTCATGGTTCTTTGCATTCAATGAAAATAATCCATTACAGATGGAGTTGCTCCACAGAGATAACACTTCATTGAGGCCCGATTATGTGCCAAAAAGTTTGTAACTGCACCATCAACCATTGTTAAATACAATTTAAAATTAATTTCAACGTTAAAATCAATAACTTTTGTTTTAAATGGCAGAAGTTTTTCTATTTGCTCCATTAAATCCATTTCTACATTATAAATTAATGTAGAGTTTTTTCAACCATACTTCTCCCTGGCTATCAATATTAGACATTTTCAGAGGAACCATTGCAACAATAAACAAGAATTCACTAGTCATGTTTTAATTGGAAATTTTTTTGTTTGTATACAATATGACCGGAACTACCATCAAAGCCATATTTGCATTCAAGAACACGACTAATATTATTTTTTATTTAAATTATTTTTAATAAACTTGAAGCAGTTTGATTAAGCAAGTCCTGCATTCTTACTTCAGTTGATAATACTGAAACTATAATAGGCTTTGGTATAAGGTCGTTTTTGTGTGTTTCAATTATGTTATAATCAGGAAAACATTCAGGATGCAGACTGTTTACAATCAAACGTAATATTCTATAACGCCTTACCGATAATTTCAAGTCATAATATAGGCCAAGTGCTTGAAATGGTGTCAGACACTGCCGGACTTTTCGGCGCTTTGTTCGACTGGATGCTTCTTCAAAATTCACTGGCTTTCTACCCCCTAGGTTTCAGTTTTTCTAAAAGTAGGAGTATCTTGTGTGTCTGATATATTTCGTTTGCCTCTACTGGTACTGAGTCCCTTGAATTTATGTAATTAACTATAGTTAAAATATTTCAGGTTTACTATTCCAGGAGAATCTGAGTTAAATTACTAAAACGCGAATGAACTTACATCATCTAACCTGTCAGTAAAACAAATAAGAGGAGATTGGAGCCAATCATGATGTTTTGTTTCGAATGCAGATGATTTTCGATGCACGGCTTTAAATTCCTGATTAAATTTAAAAACAATAAAGTGCACTTTGTTAAGATTATCATTACTTAAACAAGGCACTGAATAGCAAGATTTTAAAAATGTTTCTATATTCTCCTCTTGCTTTTTAATGGTACAATCAATCCTTGATTGTTTGCATAAATTGGAAACATCTCTAATAAAAAGTGGTGGTGCCATTTCTAAAACATTGTTTTGTTTTGTTAAAATAAATTTACTCAATGTGAGAAATTTTTCACCTTTTATATTTGAAAACTGGTTAACTTCATTGCACTGAGAACTTTTTGGTAAATATGATTACTTTGAAAGACTTTCATTTAATTACGTAAAAATAGTTTTTTTTAGTTTAAAGATAACAGCATAAACCATATGTTTTTGCCAATCAGAAAGGCTGATATCAAAAATAATTCACGTCCTAAAACTATGCAGTACAATTTTTTAAAAAGCTGTGCATTCAAAAAGTTTGTAATATTAATATTTAATGAGGCTCTATTTTGGATAAATAAGTACGGGTTAGACCAACTTGGAAATAACTGCACCCAATTTTACGCATGTTTTAAGTGAGCGGATTTTTTGGTACAAAACTTGATTCGATCATATATACTCTCATTTAAAATGTTCTTTCTCTAACTCATATACTATATAACACTTTAAATAGCCTTAAACGTTGAGGGTTGTATTGGAAGTGGTCGTATTTGTGGGCGGACTACGCCTATTTTTTTCCAAATCTTATGTATGTACCTCAATTATAATCCATTTTATAGTATTTACATAGTATTTACATTTATAGTTGTGGGTTGTATGGGAGGTTGGTGGGTGTGTTCGTTTGTTTTACTGTTTTAACTTTTTTAAAAAAATTATCATTTGTCCAGGAATTTGGGTGCATATGAACATGTGTACCAAGTTTCATGTAATTATCTCAACTCCTTGCGATTATTCTACGCTTACAGACCGCATCTTTTCAGGTGATATGTTCGGGAGTAGATTCTACGAAAATTTCTTTTTTCTTGAGTTAATATCCAAGGAATTAAAAATTTCAAAAAATACTTATTTCTATATAAACATTACTCTTTTAAGCTTAAAAATTTTTTTCCCAAAATGAAATAATGTGATTTTCAATGTAAATTTTACCAAAAAATACCCAAAAATAGCCTTTATGAAAAATGACGTAAAAAAAAAACAACGCAAAATCGTACATCTATCTTTTCAACATAATTTTTAAATAAGTTGATAAATAATATTTTAAAAATTTAAAACAACAAAAAATGCTTTTTGGAGCTAGTCACTCTTAAAGTTGGAAAATAATTTCCGATTTTTCAATTTCAGTAAATTTTCAGCAATGTTTAATGTTGCATAACTTTTGAAATAAAGACTGGATTTAAATAATTAAATTCATATTGAAAAGATAATTATTTAAAATTAAAAGAAATTAAAAAAGAAATTTCTAAAATTATCAAACATGATTCATTTCTTTCTAAAATTTATCCCACAGCAGACTCATAAAGTATGTATAAATGACTCAATTTACAAATTGAGCGAAAACAACAAGGCGAAAAACTGCCATCACATATAATTAAATTAAAGACAAAAAAAAAAAAAAAACGCAAAATCGCACCTCTATCTTTTTTTGCTCGTTTTTAATAAATAAAAAATCACTTTTTGAAAGCTTAAGCAAAATCAAAAAATAGTTTTTTTTTTCTCTTCACTGCTGAAATTTTCAGATTTTTTAATAATTTTTAGAAAAATTATATATTTCAAACTAATTTTATATTTAATTCATAGAAAAAATAATCAATTTTCAGCTCATGCTGTGTGCCCAAGTCTTCACATATTTTCAAAATTTTTGTAGAATTCTCTTAGTTGAAAAATTATCTGTCGATTGATATATAATAAGTCATAATATTAAAAAAAAAAAAAATGCAAGTTACTTTTGGCCGCAATTATTACACTGTGCGTTGTTGTGTATGAAGAATAGGCAATAAAATGTTAACTTCGTCGTTTAGTAAACAAATGAATGACAACCGCTTATTATCAAAGATTAATCTTGAACCATCAGAACCATAACCACTATCATCGTTTTGTTTGACCCCAACACGATTTGCCCACAAAAGCATGCTCTAACCTTTCCTTGACATGATGGTATTTAAAATCACACACAACTCATCAATGACAACATTGACAAAGGAAGAAAAAAAAAACAAAAAAAAAAACAAACAACAAATATTAGCTAGTTTCGACCTTTAAGCTACCACCGTCAACAGTTACTATAAATAACAGTCAACTAGAATAAATAGCTGAAGAAATTTATTTTTAAAAATCAAACCCGAATTGCATAGAGGTATATAGGTAACTCAATAATATCAAACACGCATGCGACTGACTAGTGTCTACACAATTTTAAAGCCTCTTAATTAAATGCCAATCGAATTATAATGAGGTAGAAGACATACTTAGATACGTGTAAATATATGAAAATCCTTTTGCTGTTGAATCGGAACTTCGGGGAAAGTTCGGAATAAGTTGGAAAGTAGAGCGTCATGGGAAGCATGGTGAAAAAACAGCTGTTAGCATTAAGTATGAGTTTCTCGCAGGATTTCTGCAAAAGCTTCATCACACTTTTCAGTTTTCTACAAATTTAATTGTTTTTGTTTTCGAAAAAAAGACCAAAATTAACAATTTGCTTAAAGTTTTTAGAAAAATTAATAAATAACTAAAAAGCACCGATAAAATAACTTATCTTTTAACTATTATCTATAAAATAACTATTAACTGTTAACAATTAACAATTTAATTTTAACTATTAACTATTAACTATTAACTATTACCTATTAACTATTAACTATTAACTATTAACTATTAACTATTAACTATTAACTATTAACTATTAACTATTAACTATTAACTATTAACTATTAACTATTAACTATTAACTATTAACTATTAACTATTAACTATTAACTATTAACTATTAACTATTAACTATTAACTATTAACTATTAACTATTAACTATTAACTATTAACTATTAACTATTAACTATTAACTATTAACTATTAACTATTAACTATTAACTATTAACTATTAACTATTAACTATTAACTATTAACTATTAACTATTAACTATTAACTATTAACTATTAACTATTAACTATTAACTATTAACTATTAACTATTAACTATTAACTATTAACTATTAACTATTAACTATTAACTATTAACTATTAACTATTAACTATTAACTATTAACTATTAACTATTAACTATTAACTATTAACTATTAACTATTAACTATTAACTATTAACTATTAACTATTAACTATTAACTATTAACTATTAACTATTAACTATTAACTATTAACTATTAACTATTAACTATTAACTATTAACTATTAACTATTAACTATTAACTATTAACTATTAACTATTAACTATTAACTATCAACTATTAACTAATAACTATTAACTATTAACTATTAACTATTAACTATTAACTATTAACTATTAACTATTAACTATTAACTATTAACTATTAACTATTAACTATTAACTATTAACTATTAACTATTACCTATTAACTATTAACTATTAACTATTAACTATTAACTATTAACTATTAACTATTAACTATTAACTATTAACTATTAACTATTAACTATTAACTATTAACTATTAACTATTAACTATTACCTATTAACTATTAACTATTAACTATTAACTATTAACTATTAACTATTAACTATTAACTATTAACTATTAACTATTAACTATTAACTATTAACTATTAACTATTAACTATTAACTATTAACTATTAAATATTAACTATTAACTATTAACTATTAACTATTAACTATTAACTATTAACTATTAACTATTAACTATTAACTATTAACTATTAACTATTAACTATTAACTATTAACTATTAACTATTAACTATTAACTATTAACTATTAACTATTAACTATTAACTATTAACTATTAACTATTAACTATTAACTATTAACTATTAACTATTAACTATTAACTATTAACTATTAACTATTAACTATTAACTATTAACTATTAACTATTAACTATTAACTATTAACTATTAACTATTAACTATTAACTATTAACTATTAACTTTTAACTATTAACTATTAACTATTAACTATTAACTATTAACTATTAACTATTAACTATTAACTATTAACTATTAACTATTAACTATTAACTATTAACTATTAACTATTAACTATTAACTATTAACTATTAACTATTAACTATTAACTATTAACTATTAACTATTAACTATTAACTATTAACTATAAACTATTTACCTATATTGTTTTTCTTAGCACCATGAAAGGTACTCTAGGTTATAGACAAATCCCATTCAAAAATGTGGAGGGCTGAAAATAGCAAAAGAGAGAGCCAAAAAGTGAGCAAGTGACTGAAAGAATTTATTTTGTATTCAAATAACGACGTTAACTTAATCATTATATTAAGCTTCATTTCGAATTATCGATTTGATTGATATTGATTCCATTCAAATGAAATTGTGTGACCATCAATTTAACCACTGCTTTGTTTTTGGTTTATAAATGTTATTAATACAACAAAAAATTAAAGCATTTACGGCATCCATATGAAGCTAAGGACATGTCAGTATTTCTTTTTTGATTGCTGTGTTTGCTTGCAACTCTACTTACCAGGTGCGGATACATGGTGGGGAGATCGGCCCTTCCCCTCCAAGGCTTCCTGAACATTAAAGGTTGAACACATCTTCTACAGAAATTTTTTTTTTAACTTACAATAACACAAGAAAAAACTCGGACAGGCATGCAATCAATTTTGCAGTGAAGAAATAATGTTATTGGAAAACCAATATAATTTAATTTATATATTTTTGTTTGCAGGTATTTCAGCATGCTTTTATAAATAACAATTTTATTAAATTTATTTTTTCTGTAAAAAATTAAAATGTTGGGTACAATCAAAATTTATACCGAAAAATAAGTAAGACACGTGGACAGTGATGGGCGACGTAGACTGCATGATGTCGAGAATACCATTTTCGACGCTGTCGATAATGTCGTGTTGACAATCACTATTAACGACGTGTCGACAATACATTCATGTGTAGATAATTGAACATTTTTATGCAACCCAGAACCTTAGCTATCAAATGTTTTATTGAATGAGCAAAATGGCAGCCGACTTTTATAGCATTTATTTTTAATTTTTTTTTGTTTTTTAATTGCCTAAGTCTAAGTCTAACATGCAATTTTGGGACAAACCTTATTTTGAAAATTTTTCCAAAGAATCAGATTTAAAGGTTAACCTTTCACCTTTTATTTGGCACAAGCGAGTTTGTATGTAAGCACATCCTTGTCTCAGTTTGTATGATGTTCATAATATTATGACGGGTACTGTAGTTATACTGTTTTGCGTTGCTTGATTTTTTTTTAACAATGAATCTTTAAGGGGTTAAGCCAGGGGTGCGCAAAATCATTTGTACGATCACAGCATAACGCGATACTGATGGCTTGTCATGTTCTATAAGGTTGCGACCATAGTGAAAGCTTATTGCTGAGCCGAGCCCAAAAACACATTGGAGGAAAAGAGATGCATGCCTTGGTTTCGTTATTGCTCTAATGTGTTTTTTTTTGGCTCGGCTCAGCAATATGTGTTCACTATGTTCGCAACTTTAGGCAACGCAGAATCGACCGAACAAACGAACGAATGAACGAACAAATGCGCTAATGATATGTTTAATAAGTGTTTAATAAGAAAACGCAAAAGCAAACGGCTGCAACTTTACAGCATGAAGTTCACACAGCGACTGGTTATATTATTTAAATTAGTGCTATAACCCAGAAGGAAAATGAGGAATGCATCTAATTTTTCTTTGGAAAATTCTTTATTGAAAATAATAAAAAATAAATCATGCATACTGATACAATAAAGAGGTAATGTGTGCGCCACTCTTTCTGCTCTTTTAGCGTTACTATCCTGTTGAATTGAGGATTCTTGTGAAATTCGATGTGTTTCTTTGATTCAGTGCATCGAAATGTACATCGATATTTCCGATATTTCATCGATATTTCACCGAGAATTCTTCAATAACTGTTTTATGCAGTAAGGGATATATTACATTTCCTATAACATCTCCGTGTTAAAATTCATCGATATAGGTAATGCATAGCCATGCAAGCTATATATAATCACTTCGTTTACCTAGTCGCTCACTTTCCTGCTGGGAAGTTCTCACCTCGAATAAAAAGCTTTTTGGAGTTTTATTTAGAATCGATTTCATATATTGCCCGCGGTATGAAAATTTTAATGCAAATGAAATCGAGCGTTATTTCAAAAATCAAGCGTAACGCAGTCAGCGTTGTACCAACAAAATACATAGTCACAGCAGAGAAATACCAACAACGAAGAAATACCAACAAAAAACATACAGCAGAAAAGGTTTCGATAAACTCGATGACATATGTTCAGCTGGCCACAGCACTACTAAAAACTTCTGTGAGTTTGAATATGTGTGCATTTGCAACATAGCCGTTGCTCATACGAGTAGTTTAATACCCAGTGAACCAAAACTACCGTTTTTGAATTCATTTATGAACCTTTTCGGGTAGAAACGTTCATTTTCGGCACTCATAAATGAACCCTTTTTGTATCAATCGTCGGACTAAAATGCCTCTCAAAAACGAATCTTATTTTGTTCGCAAATGACTTAAAAAAAAGAACCATAAATTATCCTTTTTTTTGTTCGGAAATGAGTTAAAAAAAGAACCATAAAAGTTATTTTTCGGCACTCGAAAATGAACCCTTTTTGTTGTATCAATCTTTGGACTGAATTGCCTCTCAAAAACAAACCTTTTTTTTGTTCAGTAATGAGTTGAAAAAAGAACCTTTTTGAATTATAAATTTTATTATTGCATAATACTATTTGTTATTACATATCGATATTTTTAACCGACTTCAAAAAGGAGGAGGTTCTCAAGTTCGTCGGTTTCTCTGTTTTTTATTTTTTATTTTTTTTTTTTTTTTTTTAAATGTATGTACATCGATAACTCCTAAACCATATGCCTGATTGCCATAATTTTTGGGGAACAGATAGATATCATAAACATGGAGGTACCTGTAAAAAAGTGGGCGGTACTCGAGAACTGGGCGTGGCAATAATAGATCTCGCAATACTAAATACTACTGTATCTCAAATAATATTGACACTAGGATACTGCAATTTAGTGTAGATGTAGGCACAATTATTACAAATTACGGGCAAGAAAATGGGCGTAATTCGACAAATGGGCGTGGCAATATTAGAAAAACAGTGTATCTTGAATAATTTTGAGACTAGAGTACTGCAATTGAGTATAAGGGTAACCATTACTATTACAAATTATGGTCAATAAAGTGGGCGTAATTTGGCAAATGGGCATGGCAATATTATAAAAACACTGTATCTCAAATAATATGGACACTAGGGTACTGAAACTTAGTGTGGGGGTAGACACAGTTAATAAAAATTACGGTCAAGAAAATGGGCGTTATTTGACAAATGGGCGTGGAAATATTAGAAAAAGAGTATATCTCGAATAATATTGATCCTATGGTACTGCAATTTAGTATAAGGGTATATTAGAAAAAGAGTATATCTCGAATAATATTGATATTATGGTACTGCAATTTGGTGTAGGGGTAGGCATTATTAGTAAAAATTACGGTGAAGAAAGTGGGCGGCTTTGGACTACTGGGCGTAGCAATATTAGAAAAACAGTAGTAGTATCTTGAATAATATTGACACAAGGGCACTGAAATTTATTGTAGTACAGGGGTAAGCAGAATTACTAAAAATTATGGTCAATAAAGAATGCGTTATTCGATAAATGGGCGGGGCAATACTAGATAAATACTATCGCAGTTAATATTGACGCTGGGGTACTGAAATAAAGTACAGAGGTAGGCACAATTATTGGGAATAACGCTCAAGAAAGTGGGCGCTTATTTAACAAAGGGGCGTGGAAATATTATAAAAACACTATATGTGGAATAATATTGACACTAGGGTAATAAAACTCGTTACAAGAATGGGTATAATAATTTCAAAACATGTGACATCTTATTTAAATTTAAGAGGCAGATATTTGAAATAACCAACAAACTTTCAGAATTTAATAGAACAAATTTTTTTCGGAACAATTGTACTAATGTTGCTTATACTCTTTTTTCGAAAATTTATCGTATTCTCTAAAAAGGAAGAAATAAAAATTTTAAAAAAAAAAAACAACCGACTACAAAATCACTACAAAGTAAAAAATAATTTTAAAAATACTTTTCCTTTTAATTTCATGGTCATATTTGATAATTTATTTAAACATATTATTATATATGAAATCTTATTATCTTAATTTTTTTCTTACTTGTTTTATTATCATAAATATATTAATTTCTTGATGAATACAAATGCTTTGAAGTTGGCGCTTCTGATAAAAAGTCTGATTATATTAGCGCCGACCTTAAAAGCTTTTGTATTAAAAGTCTTTGTAGTAAAATTATTTTTTACTTTGTAGTGATTTTGTAGTCGGTTGTTTCTTTTTTTTTTAAATTTTGCTGAAGAAGAAATGATTATTGCTAAAATTAGAGATCATATTAATCATTGGGTTAGTAGAATTAATATACCTGGGCTGGAATTCACGCATTGTGTTTTTCATGATATTGTTGTATGATATGTTTCAAAGGGGAAAGGCGTGATTGTTTTCCAATTTGACAAACTTCCAAATTATATACGAAATATCAAAATACTTAAGCTATTCATTGGGGAATTTATTTGATTACTTTTTTGCATGGAATTTTTTCGTGGTTTTCATTCTATTTGGGCCTGATTTTAATTTTTGATAGAAATGTTGAAAATGTTGAAAACTTTCATACGTGTAGCAGTACATCCATCTCGCACTGGTAAAAAAGTTCATATGACGTTTGTACGAAGGTTAACATTTTCATTTTAAGTTTATTTAATTGATTTTAGAATATAAAAAGTAACACTTATGATTCATTTGTGAACTCATTTATGAACAAAAAATTGTTCGTTTATGAGAAATTGTTTCCTACTGATATGATAAAAAAATTATTCTTTTCTGAACTCATTTCAGAATGCAAAAAAGAAACATAAATGATTCATTTCCGAACTCATTTATGAACAAAAAATGGTTCATTTGCAGGGAAGTCTTACCTACTGAAATGATACAAAAATGATTCATTTTCGACTCAAAATAAGTTTTTAATGAATTTCGCAAAATATGTACAATTTTTCTTTAAGCGACAAAATAAAAAAGAAAAAATTAAAAAAAAAAAATTCTAACCAAAAACGTTCGCAAAACTCTCACCTTACTCAAAACCTTCGCTTATGGTTCAGTGGGTATACACTTTGCTTTTATTATAATTGATAATAATAAACCAGCTTGGTTAATTATAAATCCAACAAGTTTTATTTCATTGAAATTAGTTAAAAATTCGTCGAGTTATTTAAATTTCAAGCATTAATCTTTTAAAAACAGCACAAAATCGTTGTTTTTAATGCTGCTTTGCCTAAACTGAGTTTTTGAAAATAAGATGAAATATAATATGATAATAATATTATCCTATAATAATATGATATGAAATATATTATGAAAGATAATATGAAATTGTTTTAAAAAATATTGAAGGAATCCAAAGATACATCGATTATTAACTTTGTCTTATATGTGAGGCAGGCGTGGTCATTGTCCGATTTGGCCAATATTAAGACAATTTCTTAATCTATGTAAAAAAGTCGTCTACACCAAATTTCGTTGCTCTGTAGCAACTGCAAATAGTTTTGGCCACAGATTATATGAAACGGTTACACTGTGTGGCGGATAGGGTTGCAATTTTATAATTTTTCAATTGTAATTATGCAATTCTGACCATGGATTTGATTTCGAATCATATGTCACAGTTTTAAAATTCAAGATGGTGGATAGGGCTACCACCACCTACCAGAGTTTAAAACAGTTAAACAAATTCGGTGCTCGAGCGAACACTAGGTAAAAATGGGTCGCTGAAGCCGACCAATAGGGATGCCACCTAATTAAATGTATTTAAACATTTAGAGCTTTAAACATTTCCTAACAGGGCCGCTAATTTCGAATCTGATGTCAGAATTTTAAAATTCAAGATAGCGGATAGGGATGCCACCTAGATTTTTTGTATTTTTACGAATTCATTGCTGCGACTAGCACTGAGGTAAAAATGAGCCGCTGAATCCAAACCGAATTTCATTTGCAGTGTAGAGCTATGCTAACAGCTAGTTTCAGAAGTCTTCACTTCAAATCGCTTTATTTATGAAATTTTGTATTGTATTTATTTTGAGATGCTATCTCTCTTTCTCTCTCTCCCTCTTTCTCTATTTTTCTTTGTCACTTACACTAAAATCTTTCTTATTCTAGAAGAGTGAAAGTGTATACAGAGATGAAGTTTCACTTCTTCACTATATATACTCTATACTGTTTCTTTTTGTCTTTATTTTTTCGCTAAAACGGTCAAATAGTGACATATAATACTCTTAAGCTATTGCTTGTACGTTTTCCAAGTAATACAGGTGTAGATAATTTCACGTTCATTCCAAAAAAACGTTGCCATCAACTTCATCAACAGCGTTGCCACCGTCTTCCTTGTAGCCCCGCTTCTTCTTTAATTAATAAAGTAATTAACCATAGGGTATACCGATTTCGACAATTTTTAGTACACATCTATAAGTCTACTTGTGTAGCATTCTGATCGAGTTTCGTTAATATCATTTAACGATTATATATTTATATAATTTTTAAAAAATCATTTTAAAAAATAAAATAAGTCAAAGGCATTTACCTCTAGGGACTGACAAATTTCAACTTTTTTAAGTACACATCTCTGGTATAAATCTATTTTTCTAGTATTTTAACCGAGCTTCGTTAAGATCGGCTACCCTTTTTATGTACCTCCCATATAAAATCATGTAAAAAATTAATATAGTTCAAAGGGAGGCGGCACCCCTAGGGACTGACCGATTTCAAATAATTTTGAAATTTTTCTTAAGTAACGACTTAATCGTACAAAAATTTCATTATCATAGGAGAACTCCTTCTATGTTTGTCCAGCTTTTGTATGGGCTCAGTTTACTGTGCGACGCAACGTTGCCAACTGTTCAACGGGGATAGGTGTGTGTCTTAGGAGTATTTAGCACGGAGGCTTGGGCACTATTTAACCGCGAAAATTGATAAACTTCTAATCAATTTAGAAAAAAAACATTTTATTTTTTGAGCCTAAATATCGACACTTTATTTAAAATCATTGCTTATCATATATTTTTTAAGCCACCACCACGTAAAATCATTTCAATTTATAATCCAACACCAATACTTTAAACTTCTACGCTGATTGCATTTATTTGGCTTTAAGTTTTGCTGCATGGAACCAGCTCAGCATCTTCACATTTGCTTGTTACCGAGTGAAAAAGACTTCCTTCAGGGCAGTGTTCATGTTGAACCGTGTCATTGCCTAGGCAAATGTAAAATGAGCGGCAACGATTGACGATGTTCACATAGCGTTGTCCTATAACGGCATTGGCGCACAGCTATAAAAGAAATATAATGTTTTAAAACCCTTTTAACATTAGTAAGGCTTTTTACCTCACTATCTGTTTACCTTTTCTTCGGGAAAGCGTTTAAGTGTCGTGACAAGATTCACTGTCGTCTGATTAGCCGCCTCATTTGTGGTTATATTACACTGCAACAGTACATCGGGCTGGCACAAATTAAGCGTCTTGTTAAAGTACTCATCTTTAGTACATTCGGTGCTAATTTTTTGTCCATTGATGCAAACAAAATAGCCACGACAGTTGTTAGTATTACGCGTTATTTGACCATGCTTGCCATTGCAATCGCCTACACGTTCACCATTTTCGAGCAGGCACGTGCCATCGTTTTGACGGCAAACGCCCAACAGACTGTCGAAACTTTCACCATTGCGGCAGCGCTGTGAAATGGCTTCGTCCTCATTGCAAGCTATATAGCGACGACAATCACCCTGTTCGGCCAGAGATGCACCTAGCTCTAGTTTGGCGCAGAAGCTGGTAAGATTTGTGGGCTGCTGCTGGCATTGAACGGGCGTGGTAACTTTTATAAGGTCCGTTTGGGTAGAGTTTGTGGTAATGTTCGAACGTATTTGACACTGATTCGTAGATGCGTTGAAGAAGTGCTTGTCGTAACAGCGTTCAGGACGTAACTTGCCATTGATACAGACATAGAACTCATTACAATTGGCTGGATCTGGCAAGAGGTCGCCATGACGTCCAACACAGACGATGGGATCTGGTGGCACGATTTGATGACCATTGTCGACAAACGGACACGAGCCATTATCCGGCACACAAAGCAGCTGCGCTTCATCGAAGTAGCTACCTGGGGTGCATTGTTTGGGCAGAGCTTTTTCAGTGGAGCAGATGTAGTAACGGGTACAATCACGTTTGTCCACAACGAAAATCCCATCGGTTTGATTGGCGCAACTCTGCGTTGAGTTACTCTCGACAAGCAAGCCGTTCTGACACTCGTGCTCTGTATCAGGTAGACAGCGATGTAGAATTCGATTAAATTTGTGCTCATCGGGGCACTCAACTTGAACCGCCACTTCATGTATACAGACGTAGTAAGTGTTGCAGTACGTTTCGTGAGGCAAGCTCGTGCCATGCTGCTGACCAGCACAAATGCTAGCTACTGACAGTTTAGTACACTCACCTTTATCCTGACGACACTGAAGGGTAACGTTATGAAAATACTCGCCCAATGCGCACTGTTGCATTTGCGTGCCATTTATCTTGGAGCATTTGTAGTAGCTTGAGCAGTTTTGAGGATTAGCTACGAATGCACCGTCTAGCTGGCCCTCGCAAGGCCCACTAAGCGGCAATTGGCAGGTGCCGTCATTTTGTCGGCAGTAGCCTAATACCTCATCAAAAAAACTGCCATTAGGACAAATTTGCACCTTAGACTTTGTCCCATTGATGCATAGGTGGAACTTGTTACAATCGCTGGCATGCACAACACTTGCACCATCGATCTTTCCAATGCAAGGATTTTCCTTTGGTAGCACAGTAGTGTTTCCTTTTTCTGGCTTCTTACTAAGCGTGCAGCTTGCATCCCTAACGCCTAGCAGACAAGCTTGCGCAGCTTGTACATATGTGTAGTCTTTCAAGCAAGTTCCCATCTGCCATCCGACCTGCACCTCACAATGCATGAACTCACCGCAATTTCGTTTATTTGGGTGTGGCTTTAAGTCACCAACATGGCAAGCTCGTCTAAGACCGCTACTTGCACAGCTTCCATCATTGGGTACACACATTTTCAGCACTTCATCAAAGTAGTGGTTAGCAGAGCAATCAAAGTGCTGCCAAGATGCACCATCATCGGTACAGCGCATATAAGCTGTGCAGTTAAGTGGAATCGCTCGCCGACTGCCTGCATCGCACAGCGACACATTGGACGAAACACAAGTCCCATCTATAGCCACGCAAGCTTCCTGCGACTCGTTGAAGTATTGACGTAAAGCACATGTCTGTCGGAACCACATGCCCGCAACACATACGTAGTATTGCTCACAAACGACAGAGGGTGAAGCACGTAGTGCTCCTTCTTTTGAACAGCTCGTTTGACTGAGTTCATTAGACTGAGTTGCTGACTGTGGGTTCACTTCGGCAGCTTTGCATTGTCCATTATTATTGGGCACACAAAAGTTTTGCGTGCGATTGAAATACATGCCAAGTGGACAGTATTGTATCCACCATTCACCCTGGAGGCACATGTAGTACATGGCGCAATTGGGCTGGTAGTAGCGTACCTGAGTGTGCGTACATTTAACCATTACCACCTCAATGGCAGTTGCATTAGGTTGAATTGTCGTTTCTATTTCGTGACAGACAGCACTATTCTCCGTAGTGATGCATGTGTGTAGCTTGGCTGAGAAGAATTGCGGCTTCGGACAGTTCTTGAGACGCCATTTTCCACGTGAACAACGTAAATAGTTGCCACATTGATGGTTTCGGCTTGGCATTACGTGGTTTTCGTTTTCATCCTTGCACGATGGAAGACCAGCTATACGAGCAAAGGCACAAATTGTGTCATCGCGTGGTTCGAGACAAAGTTGCTTATCTGGATTGTAGTAGAGATGTTCGGAGCAAATTGTGCGCGTCCAGTTGCCATTGAAACACGTTTCGTATTGCGAACAGTTGGTGGGCACAGAACGCTTTGCACCTTCGATGCAGTTCTGTTGAGGAGAGGAGGAAGAGGTTTGTATTAAGTGGTATCAGATAGTGTTGAAAATATAAATTTGATGAGTGCGTGATGAAATTAAAAATAAACTGATCGATATGGTTTGTGGAATAAAAGTGAATCCATATATCTCCAATCTCGTACGAAGAACTATGAATTACATTAAACAGAATGAGCCGCGAAATTACGATATACTATAAAGCAGTGTTAATAAAAATAAGCATCCACTTTTAGAGATGAAAATGGAGAACTGGTAACTGACACGGAGTATGCGTTGAGATTGTGGAGACAGCACTTCTCCAATTTACTTACTGGTGACAATTCCACCAATGCTGCCCAGGGAGATAGCAGTTCAGCACCACCAATCAACGATGGTGGAGTGGAAGTACCACCACCCAGTCATGAATAGGTTCAAGTTGATATCCAACGACTTAAAAGCAATAAAGCAGCGGGGGCTGACGGCCGGTCGGCTGAATTGTTTGAAACCGGCAGCGATGAATGATAAGGCGAATGCCAGCGATTGGAATCCCAGCATACTTTGCCTAATATTTAAGAAAGGAGACCCAACAATCTGAACCAACTATAGTTCAGTTGACCTTTTTTTCCATAGCATATAAAGTCAAGCGCAATGTGTGAACAATTAAAGCCGCTTACAAAAATACTGATTGATCCGTGTGGCTTTCGACTTGGCAAATCTAACATAGACCAATTTTTCACACTACGACAAATACCGAAAAAACACCCACGAACACCAAATTGACACCCATCATCTCTCTGTCGGTTATAAAGCTGCGTTCGATAGTCCGAGAAGGGATTGCCTATACGCAACAATGTCTACGGTCGGTATTTTTGCCAAGTTGAATTGTGGTGGGTACCAAGTCAGGAAGGTTTTGAACATTTCAGGGTGCAAACAACGTTTAAAATATGATTGTTCTCAATTATAGTTCTCTTTACATAAAATTGTGATTGAATATTTTACGAACGACTGAAGAACGCTTTGCTGGCGTCGTTATATATATCACTGATAAATTTGTCAGCTTCGAATTTTTTCAAACGAATTTTTCATACAACAACAAAAAGCAACAAACGTTCGTTTGTTATCGTTCATTAAAAATGAGCGGTTTGAAGAAAAAAATTCGTTTGTACGTGGAATTGTTAGACAAAATATAAGTTTTTTGTACTTGTGTATATACTGAAAAAAAATTAAGAAACAAAACTACATGTGGACTGGATATGGAATGTACCAGCCTATGAGGAAAATTATGTTTTAATGCTTTTAATTAACTTAAATAAACTTGATGCCCACTCAAATGAAAAAGGATGGTTTGTTAGATTGGTGCTTTATGATGAGATGATATGATAGGTACGGTACAATGGATTATATTATGGATACGGTACGATCTGGTATAATGGCACGCAGTGGCAAGAGATAGCTTTTGGTTCTGGGGGGATTCGTAAAAAAAATAATTACCTTCAAAATATTTTCTACATGAACCCTAAGCTTATCTATAATTATTTTGATAAAATGGAAATGATTTTTCATACTTTTTTATGTGAATCAAAAACCTTTACCTTATATTTATATTATTGCATAACTTGAACGAAATATCAACATAAACGGTTCCTGAAGCCCAATTATTCTTACTGAAAGACTCGATTCTAAATTCCTCAAACTATCCCCGCTCTAATAAGCCCAAACCGTTCTTTCAATAGAAAGTAATCTTAATCTTATTAAAGAAAAATACAATGATTATTATAATGTAGAACACATATGTATCGCACAAATCAAATTATGGAAAACAGTACGATTATTATGATAGAAAAACATACATGTATCACATAGATACTATTAAGAAAATAGTATGATTATTATAATGTAGAACATACGTGTATCGCATAGATCATATTACGATAATAGTACGATTATTATAATGTAGCTCGCATAGATCATTTTACGAAAAAATAGTACGATTATTATAATGTAGAACGTCATGTATCGCAAAGATTTTATTACGAAAGTAGTACGATTATCCACCCTTGGACAAAATATTTTGAAAATACGATTATCAAGCCTTGGCGTAAAAATTCGAAATTCGATTAAATCGAAAACACGATTAGTAAACCCAGGAAAAATATTTAGAAAAAGCATTAACCTCTCTGAATGCATTATCAGAGCTACGAAGTCCGGGGGTTTTTTTTTGGAAATAAACTATTAAAAGACAAAAACTTGAAATGTTCTATAAACTGCTGCTATAAAGAATGTCCTCCGCGAGACAGTGTCATCATTATATGATATGAATGATGGCTTAAAAGAATATTCCTTAATGTATTCTTAATTCATTACAAAGTCTGTCAACCAGCATATCATTTTCCATATCATTATAGCCAAAGATCACCGCACGAAACCCTAACGCGTAAGAGACTATTATGAGTCAGAAACTATCCTATTGTATGGCCTTCATTCCTACATCAAATCTTATCGCATAAAAACCCCCTACAAAATTATACGTAAGACTATTGTAAGTCAGGGCATACCAGCTGATAGTCCTACAACCCCACAATGAAAATCTTATACTTATCTAATCCACCTATTCGACATTACCTAAATACCTTCCAGATAGCCTCAGTCAGCGTCAAAATAATGTCGTCAGTGTTGTGCATGACTATGACCGGAAACCCTACTGACTCCCTCCACTATAAGACATGGAAAGGAACCAATAACATCACCCAGACATATCTACACAATGTTATTGTTGTAGACGTGCGTACCGTAATCCGTATAGTCATCAGTACTGTTGAGACAAGTACTTACTTACTTACTTGAGACAAGTACCTATTATATTATTAACCCCACCCCCCCTATACTGATGCTTTTGAATTTAGAATTTCAAAATTACAAGAAGTCGCAAAAATACAAAAATGTCTAGGTGGCAATCTTTCTTGAATCCGCCCTCTTTAATTTAAAATTTTAACATCAATTCCACTTACTGAATTCTACTTCCTTAAAAATGCCAACCACGGAGTCTATAGAACCCTTAAAAGTCCTAATACGCTTAAGCTTTTTCTTCACAAGGTCATTGCATTTTTTGGTTACTTGCTTTTAATTCAATTACATAATTGGATACTTGCGAGCTCACAAGCTTTTGCCGATCGCTTCAAGTTTTTTTAATTTTCGAACTTTTTTTCAGCGTGTACACACCAGAGAACTGCAAAACTCACATAAAAATATTCATACGTAATCAACACTGTAAAAATCTTGCCTCTGCGTTCAATGGATCAGACTTGCTCGAATGCATACACTCGCTGTTGAGTTAAATTCAATCATACCATGTGTTTCGTGTTGGCTCAGTGATTTTAATCAACGGACGTCTTCGGATATGTATTTCATGCTTGTTCGTTGGGCTCAACAACGATTATTTTCATTAAGGATGAAACGCAAAAAGCAAAAATCAACACGTATGAGTTTGTTCGTGTGCAGACAGAGATAGAGAGAAAAAGAGAACAAGAAGAAGAAGGGTCAAGTTTTTATAACGATTGACTGCAAACAACTAAATTTAACTATTTCTTTGAGTTCTCATTTACGAAACACATATCCGTATACACTTCAACGTCAATACTCAAACATGTGAATTCAATCCGTCAATCAGCTCACACAAACGATACCTTCAGCAGCATCATTTTATTTTATTCAACGCCAACACTCGTTCACGCAAACATGTGAGTTCGATGAGACGAACTCAAACTCAAACTGCCACAAAAGACGCGTTCGCCAGTAGTGTGCAGATTTTATTTAACGCTGAACTTTGTTGAATGAGTTGAGTTGAGTAAGAATTCCAGTAAATGATTTAATCAAGCAAAATGTGAGTTTTGCAGTTCTCTGGTATACGCAAATACAAAAAAAAAACTTAAATTTTACCTAACTATTCAATTCAATTCAATTCATTTTGCCTAACAAACAAACGTTGCTGAATTTTTTCTTCAAACGCTCATTTTTAATGAACGATAACAAATGAACGTTTGTTGCTTTTTGTTGTTGTGTGAAAAATTCGTTTGAAAAAATACGAAGCTGACAAATTTATCAGTGATAAAAAAAACGACGCAAGCAGAGTAGGTGTTCATACATCAGTCAAATGATTGAAGTATATCGCGATTTTTTACTCTCTTTAACTCTCTCTGAAAAAATTGATTGACGCTTGCTCACACACGATTTTTTGATTGAAGCTCCGACGCAGGCATTTGTTACTTTTCTGCTACCTACTATTTTGTGAATTCATTCGTGCTGTGTGCATTACTTTATTTGGGTGTTTCTTTTATTAAGTTGTTTTGTGTGCATAATAATTTTACAAAATGGAAAACAATAGCGGAAATATAGTTGATCTTTTAGGATTAAAACTGATCCCTTTAGGAAATCAATACGCCGGAAATTATACCTATTTGAATGACCATCGCATGCAAGCCATAAAAAAACAAAAGAATTAATGAAATTATGGCAGGAACTGAAGAAACTACACCTCTTTTTTACTTCAAAAAACTACCTTTGTTTTCAGTTAACTACTTTTCTTGATATAATCGCCTACTAAAATGCAGACAAGTAAAATAATGCAACCCTTTGACTGATTGATGCAGGTCTGGAGCTCAATCAAGATTTTGACTGACGAGAGAAGATTTTGGAGTTCATTTTCGCTCTGAGATAAAGTTCATTTTTTTTTACATAGGAAAGCAACAACAAATTTTGATTGATTCAATCATTTGACTGACGTATGAACACCTCCAGAGCGTTCCTCATTCGATTGCGAACGTTCGCTTGCTTTTGAATTTTTCGTTTGGAAAATTCACACACACAGCAAAAAATGAACGCAAAGATCGTATTTCAATCAATTGCGAACGAATATTTTCGCACCCTGGTAAAATCTTTGAAATCTTGAAATCTTTTGACAGGATTTTTAAGTTTTGCAACTATTAAATAAACTTTCTCATGGTTGTTGATGTGCAAAATGAGACTCAAATGAAAATTGCGTTGGAGTTTTAAGTGTGCCGCAAAAACTATGGAATAGTGTTAATATATGTAAATAATCCTTTTCAAGAACTCTGCTTAACTGCTTCGCAACTTTTGCTCCACCGCCAAATTCCATAGTTTTCCAAATGGCAACATTAAAAAATTCACTACAAAAAGGCCAAAATAAAAAACATTATTTAGAATTTCGTTTAAAAATTTAGTTTTATTTAATTTTTTTTTTTTTATGTTACCAACTTTGGCACACTTTGGAAGTGGAAAAGTTGGAAGCTAGGCAAATTGTTAGAATACGCGTTAGACTATTTATTTAACTTAATTAAATGAAATGGTTAAAGTTGAAATTTTTCTGCACATAATTTAAGCAAAGATGTTACCGACTGAGCTGGTGACTTTCTTAACAATGTTTTTCATTTTTATCAACGTTCTTACTTCATGGACATCCGCTGTTGAACGTTTTGTGATGGCTCGCGTACGTTGATTAACACCGGGCAGACCGGGCAGACCGGGCACACAGTGTAGAAGCTTCGGATCGAAAATATTGCCAGTACCACAATCGCCTGACTGTAGGTGTGCATTATAGCAGATGAAATATAATTGTGAGTCGTCTGGATTGGCTACTAGATCACCTTCCCGATAGTTGCCCACACAAGTGCAGGTGTAATTTTGTGTACAAATGCCAGTTGTGTCACGTACACAATAGCTGAGAGCCTCGTCAAAGTAGTTGCCATCACCGCAATCGTTCTCCTGTAGCTTAGAGTCCTCACAGATATAGAATTTCTGACACAATTCTGGATGAGGCACAAATTGGCCTTTCGTATAGCCACCGGGACAGGTGCAGTTGCTGTCCTGTGTTATTCTGCATTGGTCATTGTCGTTGGGCAGACATTGATTGGAAGCGTTATTATAGTACAGACCATCGCCGCAGGTGAGATCCAACATATTGCCATTTAAGCATACGAAGTATTTGTTGCAGGCTGCAGGATTGGCTATGGTTTGGTATTGCTTGTACTTGCCTTCGCAAAGCTCATCGCCTACGCAGATTGCTTTCGTTGGATCAAATAATTTGCCTTCAGTGCAGGTAAATTTAGTGACAGAAATTGGACTGGTGCAATAGCAGAAACTATGAGAATCATTTTTAGCGGGCACGGCGTAAGCATTGCCGATTGTGGCATTGGCACAGAGCTTTATATCACAGCCAGGCTAATTTTAATAGAAAAATATTGTGTTATTTCAAGAGCAACAAACAAAATGCATCGCATTCAACTTCACTTACAACATCTGGTAGACATGCCTTGGCGACATCATTGAATACTGTGCCGTTACCACAGGCACGCCAAGTGGCCTGATTTCCATTGCAATAGCAGAAAATTTGTGGATTGCTGTTAGATGGATAGACGGTATAAGCACGGCTGGGATCTAGACAGAAAGATTCGTCGCAGGGATCCTGAAAATATTACGAAATGCCATCAGTTATTATTGGGGTAACCTAAAGGAGATTTCATAAAACCGTTTACATACCGCTAAGCATGCCTTGAAAGTGTCATCGTAATGAGTTCCATTCGGGCATTTTACCAAATTCACAGTGCCAGGGTCAACGCAATAACAGAATGAGTTTCTATCGTCCATAGCAGGGAAGAACGTTGTGGTGCCGGACTTGCATTTAGTAACATCGCACTCCGTCTAAAACAAACGAGAAGCATTAATGAAGGAAATTTTGGAAATATTTCGAGTAGCTTAAAAAAGAGCGAAGTTTAAATTTACTCGGAATAAATTAAAAATTCAGAATTAAATTAAGTTATTTTGTGATACAATGCAGGTAATCAAGGTTGTTGATCAAGGATTAACATGATTGCTTTTGATGAAATTTTGTGAAATTTACGAATGACTAAAGGGTGTCCCAAAAGTCACTGACATTCTAATTTTTACAATTTGTACGCATTGCTTGCTTGACGGTCTTCACAACAAAATCTTCTTGAAAACCTTGGTGTTGACAGCTGTCACAGATTTAGTACTCTTAGCTTGTCACAAAAAAAGTTGTGCCGGAATTGAAATGCCAGTGACTTTTGGGACACGCGTTATTTCCAATTATTCGAAGAAAATATGTTATATAAGACACGTTTTATGTTTGTTCTCATTTTGTGTTTGTAGAAGTGACATTCAGTACGTTCGCTTTTCTGGGCGTCATGAATGAATTGATCTTTGGTGATTTCTTTAAGAAACTTGCTGCATAAACTTGATATTTGCTCTTGTATTCGTCAATAACAGATTTGCAGAATATTCTTTAACTCATCTGCATTGGGTTCGTCAACAATAAAAACAAAAAACAAAAAAAAAAAACAAAAAGAACAAAGCAACAACGAAAACAGTAGAACACGCTATAACTCTTCTCTCTTTTGTTTCTTGTCGAAAATTCTTTAACGTGCCTGTCTTCGATTCGTTCATTAAAGAATTTGTAGAAAATTCTTCAACTTTCTGTCTTGTATTCGCTCATGTCTTCCCTATAAAGTTTAATTTTTGCTTATATTTCGGGGTAATTTTTTCGTCAAAAGTTAAAATGTAGATAATTTTGTAAACGTGCTATAATAATGGCCTGAATAACTGATACATCAAAGATTACAGATTACAGATAATGTGATCAAAAGAACACATGTATATATAAAAAAAAAATATAATCAAGGAATAAATAAAAAAATAGAAGAGAGAAAAAAATGTTTATTTCACATTTCTGTCTTTTGTTTGTTAACGAAACTTCCCCAACGATTCGGTGTTGTATTCGTGCTCGAAGAATCTCAATGTTTCTGTATTCTGTAATTGCAAGACTTTGGAATATTTATATGAGATTTTCGTCAATGAAATGTATGGTCCAAGGTTGATTTATAAGGTTGTCGCATGGCTGATCGCACTCTCTTCTCAGTACCCATAATTGTCAAAACCAGCCAATTTTGCGAATGACTACGAAAGAAAAACGGATGATAAAAGAAACCACTTGCAGGTTTGCAAGTGGGTACCACTGGGTACGTTTGCTTTTCTGGGCGGCATGAATGCTTTACTTGCTTGTACGAATTTGTAAGACAGAATAGAGGTCTGTGTATTACTGGTATTTTGGCTCCGCGAAATAACCCAAAAATGAAATAAGCCTCAAAATTTTGGGTTGAAAAGTGCGCCCCTCATTTTAAAACAACTCCAAAAACAAAAGCAATTTTTTTGTCCGATTGTAGAAAATGATATACCGTTAAAAAGGTCTTAGTTAGTGCTATATTTTCCTTTTAGTGCTTTGAGACTTCTGAAATTTTATTCAACTGATAAGCCCTCTGACCTCGATTTACCCCGCCCCCTCCTGAATGAATTTTTTTTATCATAAAATGAATCTTCTAAAAAATTTGTTCACATCTTGTCCAAAAAGTACTTTATTTGGCCTTGAAACAAAAATGTTGTATCAGTTCCAAATTGTAGTATAAAACTTTTTTTATAAAATTTCTTAAAACTAATAGTTTTTATTGTTGTTTTTTTAATTTATACATAATGAGTGGAGTAAAAGTGAGAGAATGAAAACAATGAGGTATGCTTTGGAACTACAATTTGGAACTGCTACAAGTACTTTTTGGACAAGATGTGAATAAATTTTAAAGTTTGATTTTATGATAAAAAAAATGTGTTCAGAGAGAGGGGATAAAACAAGGTAACAGAGCTTACCAGTTAAATATAGCTTCAAAAGTGCAAAAGCTCTTAAAGAAAATATAGTACTAGCTAAGACGTTTTTAACGTTATATAATTTTCTAAAATCGAACATTAAATGCATAAGTTATAGAAAAAACACAATTTTGGAGGTTTTTCCAGGGGTCTCAAAAAAAAATTTTTTTTCCCAAGGGTCTCAAAAAAAAAATATGCCAGGGGCCTGGCATATCTATCTTAATATGCAAGAGATTGGATAGGTCTCGTCTTAACCAGTAGATGGATTGTAGGTACGTCACTACTGAAATCTAAAGTGGTACTGCTATTACGGGCAGTATGTAACTAATGCCCGTATGCATAATGCTCCTAATCAGCAGGGCACTGGGTGATGCTTTGTGTTTGTGAAACGGCTTCCATGTTCGTGTTGCTACACCGGATGCCATAAACGGGTCCGTGTTGTAGTAAAACAAATAAGTTCTGGTTGTCTGTTTCATGAACTATTACCCTAGGTCTGGAAGACCCAAGTACTTAAGCCTTGGGGCAGGTGTACTTGATAAACCAGATTCTGTCTGGCACTGACTTCTGTGCCAAATTATAAGTCAAAATATTTATTAGTGTTTGAGTTACGCGTGCTTTTGTGAATAGCTTAAAGTGAATTTTTTGTTTTTACAAGGTTTGAAACTATTCAACAACGCAGTTCCATTAAATTTTGTGTGCGAAATGAAATATCTGCTACCGAAACGTTGAAAATGTTGCAAAAGGCTTTTGGGTGAGCAAGTTCTATCAATGAGTGATGCAAAATATTCAAAGAGGATCGAGAAAGCGTTGAAGACGAGGCACGGCCAGGACGACCATCAACATCAGCTGATGAGCTACTCTCCGAGACCTTACTGATCTTGTTGGAATATCGGAAGGATCAGTGAAAACTATTTTGATTGACCGTTTGAGCCTCAGAAAAGTGAAATCTCGATTGGTGCCAAACACGCTCAATTTCATGGAAACACAGCTCCGCGTTGATGTGTGTGAAATAATGTTTTCCGACTATCAAGACAAAATGAAACGCTTCATAACGGTGTACGCTTACGACCCGAAAACAGCCGATCAATCGATTGAATACCGTGCCAAAGATGAGCCGAGACCGAAAAAACTGCGTCAAAGTAAGTCAAAAACCAAAGTCATGTTGATATTTTTCTTCGATTATCGTGGTGTGGTGCTTAACGAATTCCTTCCAAACGGTCAAACCGGTCAATAAAGAATACTTTTTGGGTCTTATGCGTCGTTTGCGTAATGGTGTGCGTCAAAAAAGACCGGTTTTGTGGAGAAACAATTCTTGGTTTTTGCATCACGATAATGCACCATCTCACCAAAACCTCAACCCATAACGTTCCGCAACCACCAAATTCGCCTGACTTAGCACCATGTGCCTTCTGGCTATTCGCTAAACTTAAGAGCCCGCTTCGTTGTAAATCATAGAAGAGATAGAAGCCGAAACGAAGAAGGAATTGTAGGCTATACCGGAAGGGGTCTTTGAGCTTGTATTGAAAATTGGAAAAAAAGTTGGCACAGCATATTGCATCCGACGGGGGGGAGGGGGGTGAGATAACTTTGAAGAGGATGAAATGAAGAATAAATAAAGATTTTCGGATTTATAAACACATTCGCGATATCTTTTGCCCACAGTAGTATGCCAGGGGCCGCTGACTGCACTCACCCTGGTCTGTCCCAGTTGTAGCCCATCACAGCTTTGGACTGGTCATCAATCGGTCGTGAGGCCAAGAAGAATTATACCTTAACGGCAAGAGTCTTATATAAACACTAATAAATGATCATGATAACGCATCAGTGCATACGTCGGTAGTCGCTACGAACTGCTACCCTATCCACCATATTCTTCAGATTTAGCCCCTTATGACTTTTTTCTAACCAGAAGAAATAAGTCGCTTTTTCCCAGAAAAAACCTTTTATTCAAAAAGTCACTGACTTCCCAAATTGTCCTCGTACCATAGTTCCAAGTCACTAAAAATTTTGATTCTACTAATTAGTCGAATATCTCCACTCAAAGCTTTTCCTGCGCCCAACACACTCTAACTTAAACGTTTCAGCCAACCCTTTGTGATTTGAATTATGAAAAAATATCCCTTTCAAAAGACTTACCTCGACGGAAAGACAAACACCATTCTGCTCACTGAACACAGAGTTATTTAAACATTTCCGTAGCTCTGCGCCACCATCGATGCAGACACAAAAGCTGCTAGTATCGGCAGAGTTCGAAGAGAAGGTTTTATATTGCGGTGCTGTAAGACAGACATTCGGATTGCAGTTGAGCTGAAAGATAGAAGCAGAATTGATTCATTCATTAAAATGGAATTTATTCGTTGTAACACAACAAAACTCACATCTTGTACTACTGGCTGGCGGCAGATACTCAAATTTGGATAATAAGTGCCATTATTGGGGCACTTGACGCTAACTGGTACATTATTGACGCACAGACAAAAGCTTTGCGTATCATTGCGATTCACTTGAGGCGTAAAGTCCTCCCTATTAACACAAGCCATAGGATCGCAAGGTGCGTTCTGTTAAGAAAGACAATTTTAAAAAGGATCTTAAGTGTGTGATCCACATTGTAAGCTTACCGAGTAGCAGATATTTAAGGCGCTATTAAAAGTATAGCCGGTAGGACAGGAGTGCTTGAAAGCCGAACCATGTCTGCACTCGCAGAAGTTGTTGTCGGCACCGCTTATTGTGGGCGTTATCTTGCCATCGGTGGCATTGGCGCAAATCAGCTGATTGCAGTCAGCCTGAGGGGGGAAAAAAAGGTGTAAAACCATTTTATGAGTTGTTGAAACTCATCCGCAAAATTTTTACTTACACTAGGCTGCAGCATACAAATGCCATACGTTGCATTGTACATCGTTTCATTGCCGCATTGACGCTGCATCTCGATACCGTTGAGACAATAGTAGAAGCTTTGTGTATTATTGGGCACTGGGAATGTGGTGCCATCCTGTTTTTCGTAGCAGCTGGTGTTGCTTGAACAACCACCTTCTATGCATGTCTGCAGTTGGGGCAAGAAACCTTCGCCCGGCTTGCAGTAGCCAACTGTGGCTTGGCCATTGTTGCAGATGTAGAACTTGGCGCATTGTGAATGTGGCAATAGCGTTATAGCCGTGGTGTTGACGCAGGGATTTTTGCACTTTGCATTTACATCCTGAACGCAGGAGCCAACGGAGGGATCAAACCAGTCCGCAGCATCACAGTTTTCCGGTATAGCATTGCCTTTGAGGCACAGGTAGAAGGAACCGCATTGCGTTGGGTTTGGCAACATGGCATTGTCGGGCTTGTTATTGCAAATGTTAGACGATGGGTTGCAAGTGCCATTTATATCGGAAACGCAGGCCTGTCGAGTGTTATTGAAACGATTTCCTGCGCCACAGTCTGATTTGACAAGCTTGCTGTCGTAACAGATGTAGTACAAACGACAGCTATCTGGATAGGGCACCATTTGACCTTGAACGTAGCCACCAGGGCAGGTGCAATTTGAGGCGGGACTAGTAGTATTGGGCCAGCAGGTGCCAGTTTCGTCGGGCATGCATGCCTGCATAGCGGCATTAAACCGATTGCCTATGCCGCATTCGGAAGGCTGCAGTTCACTGTCGTAGCAGACATAAAACTTGTCGCAATCTGTAGGATGTGGCACGATATCGCCGCCAACATAGCCACCTGGGCAGGTGCATGACTCGTTTTTCGCTTTAGCCATCATGATGACCTCATTCGGGTTGACAGTGGTCTTATTTGGGTTACAAAAACCATTGGTATTAGACTTACACACCTTTTCGTGTTCATCAAAGTAATTGCTCTTTCCACATGATAGTTCGATCAATTCTCCACCAAAGCAGAGGAAAAAGTTTTGGCAGTTCATAGGGTCAGCAACAAGTTCACCCTCTTCGTAGATCCCCAAACATTTCTGTGGTGCAGGTGTGCCTGTAGGTGCTTCCGTAGTTGTAGGCAATATAGTAACTTCTGTCGTGGTTGGTTCCTCGGCATCAACGCTCTTATTCAGTGAATTTTCATTGAGAATTTCATTTTTCAGAATTTTATCTTCAGTGCTACGCTTAGAACGAGGCGCTACGGAGCGTATCTTGCTATCTGCGCAAGTACCATGCATATCACGCGCACAAGCACCTAAAGTGGCGTTAAAGTAGTTGCCCGATTGACAACTCTGCTCCAGTAATTCACTCTTGTAGCATATGTAAAATAGCTTGCATGACTTGGGGTGTGGCACAATGTCACCTTCTCTATAGCCGCCAGGACATGTACAGCTGCCAACAGTTGTTGGCTCAGTTGGCTTTTCGGTAGTGACTTCATCTGGACATACGCCGCTTTCACAACTTAAAATGTTTTCATTGAAATAACTGCCCTCAGGGCATGCCTCAGCAAGAGCCTGTTTATCCTGGCATTTATAGTATTTGTAGCAATCCGCATTATTAGTTACTAAATCACCATTATTTTTCGTCAGACAGTAGTTTTCCCAACAATTGTTATTGTTAACATCCAGAACGCAATTCATACTCGTTGCATTAAAGTAGTAGCCACTGTTGCAGCTTTGTAACACAGTTTCATTGTTTTGGCATTCATAGAAAGTCAAGCAGGATTTGGTGTCAGGCAGATAAGTGCTGTTCTTTTGACCGATGCATTTATTTTGCCAGCATGTCTGATTTACATCTCGCATACAGATGCCGTTGGTTGAATTGAAATAACTGCCACTGTTACAGTTGTGCAAAACAGTTTCATTATTTTGACATTCATAGAAAGTCAAGCAGGATTTGGTGTCAGGCAGATAAGTGCCGTTCTTTTCACCAATGCACTTATTTTGCCAACATGTCCGATTTACATCTGGTACACAGTTGCCATTGGTTTCATTGAAATAACTGCCACTGTCACAGTTTTGCAAAACGGTTATATTATTTTGGCATATGTAGAAACTCAAGCAGGATTTGGTATCGGATAGGAATGTGCCGTTCTTTTTTCCAATGCACTTATTTTGCCAACAAGTCCGATTAACATCTGGCACACAGGTGCCATTGGTTGCATTAAAATAGCTGCCACTGTTACAACTCTGCAAAACAGTTTCATTATTTTGGCATTCATAGTAACTCAAGCAGGATTTGGTGTCAGGCAGATAAGTGCCGTTCTTTTCACCTATGCATTTATTTTGCCAACATGTCCGATTGGCATCTGGCACACAGTTGCCGTTGGTTTCATTGAAATAACTGCCACTGTCACAGTTTTGCAAAACGGTTATATTATTTTGGCATATGTAGAAACTTAAGCAGGATTTGGTATCAGATATGAATGTGCCGTTCTTTTTTCCAATGCACTTATTTTGCCAACAAGTCCGATTAACATCTGGCACACAGGTGCCATTGGTTGCATTAAAATAGCTGCCACTGTTACAGCTCTGCAAAACAGTTTCATTATTTTGGCATTCATAGTAACTCAAGCAGGAGTTGGCATCAAGCAGATAAGTGCCGTTCTTTTCACCAATGCATTTATTTTGCCAACATGTCCGATTAACATCTGGCACGCAGTTGCCATTAATTGAATCAAAATAACTGCCACTGTCGCAAGCTTGTTGACTGGATGTGTTATTATTACAAATATAGAAATTGCGACAAAAACTCGTCATTGGAACGAATTTGCCAGAAGTAACGTTATAACATATGCTAGTCTCCTAAATGCGGGAATGAAATAAGTGAAGATAAATTAGAGTAGAAGATAAAGTCGTCAAATAAAAGGTCTAAAGTAAAGCTTATATCGATAGTTAAGCTCACAAAAGTGATAAGTGATAAATTTGAAATGTTCAGGGACGCTGATGTTGTTTTTGAATTTCAATACACTTTAGTATAAACTACTAATTTTAGCCAGCTTTTGATGAGATTTCCCTCATAAGAATTTTACATAATATAGATTACAACTTGATGTTTTGGAAAATGCAGCTTAACCATCGATATAAATTATCTTTTATAATAACTTATAAATTATTTAAGGGAAAGAAGGGAAGGAGTAGGAGTATTGGAACAATCTAAATCATCCATAGATCTTGACAGTTATATTAATACGTATAGTAATTATTTGAACATCACTTTGTATGGGAGGTAGGCGTACTTCTGGTCCAATTACACCCATTATATACACATCAGACAACTACTATAAACAAAAACTACAACTAAAATTTCAACAACACCTCCTTACTAATAATGTAAGGAGAGAGAATGAGAAAACCTTTTACTTGCAACATACAACGAGAAAAAAGCTTATGTTAAATTAACAAAAAACTTAGTATAATTTAAAAGCTGGCTTTGACAGTTTTCAGCCTCCTAAGTTCTTCGTTGGAACGCCTAATTTTCACATGTTAACTTGCCAATTTTTATTAAGGCGATATATTAACTAAATATTTGGTAATTAATACATATATTATTTAAAAAAATAGTGTCAACAGTTAAAACTTTTTCCGGGGTTTGGTTTCTTTATTTTTTTTTTTTTGCAGAAAATAGCTAAAAACTATGCTAAGCCATCCATGCTAGTTTTTTTTTAATTTTGTATTTTTGGATTTTTGGAAATTTTTTTTCGGCAAAATACTCTAACTCCAGTTTATTAGACTGTTTAGTTATTAGTTTATTAGCGAATTAGTTATTAGTTTATTAGACATAGTTGAACATTTTTATGTGCCGTTTTTAAGTTTTTTTATGTAGAACCAAAAATATATTCTCTCGGTTTGTCTTGTACAAGCAATAATCTCATATCACAAATCATGAAGAATCTAGGTATAATAACGCAAATGGTTTCGATGGTAAACTATCTCCATATCATTTTGATCAAGTGTCGAATTTCGGTATACTTGGCTTAGGTGAATCAAATAATTTTTTTTTGGCATGGTATGTATAAAACAAAAAATTGCTTGGGTAAATAAGTATAAGTTTATAATTCCCATACAATTCTCTCCACCCAAGCCGACTTGGGTTATAAAGGGTGGTTAAATTTTAAGGGCCGATGTTGAATGTGAATCACACCTAAACGTCAAGTTTTTTCTGCATTTCATTTGGCATTTCTCAATTTCAGACTAACTCAATTTGATCCATGGAAAGATACACAATCGAGCAACGCGTTAAAGTTATTCAGGCAAATAAAAATGCATATCGTGCACTTCGTGATTTTTTCGGTCAATTTATTCGTCCAAATGTGCGTACAATCGGAAAAATCGTGCAAAAATTTGAGCAAACCGGGGCTGTAGGAGATGTAAAAACACCAGTGCATGCTTGTACAGCTCGTACTGCAGAAAATATTGCTGCTGTTCGCGATAGTGTGGCTTAAGAGCCGTCCACCTCAACTCGTCGTCGTGCCCAACAATTGCACCTCTCACGCTCGTCGTTGACGAACATTATGCATAAAGACTTGCATTTACATGCTTACAAGGTGCAATTGACTCAAGAACTAAAGCCTCTTGACCATTTCAAGCATCGTCAGTGGTCAGAATGGTGGCAAGAAATGGCAACAGTGGATGATTAATTCTCGAAGAAAATCATCTTCAGTGATGAGGTACATTTTCACTTCAGTGGATTCGTCAATAAGCAGAATTGCCGCATTTTGGCGAATGATAATCCAAGAGTGATTGTCGAAAAACCAATGCACCCACAAAGAGTGACTGTTTGGTGCTGTTTATGGGCTGTCGGCATCATCGGGCCGTATTTTTTCCAAAATGAGGCCGGTCAGGCAGTTACTGTGAGTGGTGTTCGCTATCGTGAGATGATAACGAACTTTTTGTGGCCCGAATTGGAAGGTATGAATGTGGACGATATGTGGTTTCAACAGGACGGTGCCACTTGCCACACAGCTAACGAAACAATGGCTCTTTTGCGCGACAAATTCAATGGCCGTGTTATCTCACGTGGTGGCGATGTCAATTGGCCGCCAAGATCATGTGATTTGACACTTCTTTCTTTGGGGTTATTTGAAAGAAAAGTTGTACGTCGATAAGCCAGCAACAATTCAAGAGCTAAAGGATGAGATAATTCGGCACATTAACGGCATAGAACCTCACTTATGCCTCAGCGTCATAGAAAATTTGGACCATCGGATGGAGGTGTGCCGCCGAGGTCGCGGCGGCCATTTGGCCGATATTAGGAAAAAATTAAAATAATAGGATTTCGAATGTAATAATATGTTTAAATAAATTATCAAATATGACCAAGAAATTAAAAGGAAAAGTTATTTTAAAACTTTTTTTTACTTTGTAGTGATACTGTAGTCGGTTTCTTTTTTTTTCAAATTTTTATTTCTTCCTTCTTAGAGAATATTATAAATTTTCGAAAAATGTGTATAAACTACATAAGTACAATTGTGCTTAAAAAATTTGTTCTATTAAATTCTGAAAGTTTGTTGGTTATTTCAAATATCTGTCTCTTAAATTTTAATTTAATGTCACGTGTTTTTTATAATAATTATACCCATTCTTGTAACGAATTTTGTAGCCCTAGTGTCAATATCATTCGAGATATAGTGTTTTTTTAATATAGTCACTCCCCTTTGTTGAAAAAGCGCCCCCTTTCGTTATTCGTACCGTTATTTGTTATAATTGTGCCTACACCTGTACTTCATTTCAGTACCCCAGCGTCAATATTACTGAGATACAGTGTTTTTCAAGTATTGCCACTCCCATTTTTCGAATAACGCCTACTTTATTGAGCGTAATTTTTAATAATTCTGCCTACCTCTGTACTAAATTTCAGTACCCTAGTGTCAATATTTTTCGAGATACACTGTTTTTCTAATATTGCCACGCCAAATTGTCGAATACCACCCACTTTCTTGACCGTAATTTGTAATAATAATGCATACCCCTGTACTAAATTGAAGTACCATAGTATCAATATTATTCGAGAGACACTGTTTTTTTAATATTGCCACGCCCATTTGTATTTTGTATATTTTTTTGTCTACCCCTACACTAAATTGTATTACCCTAGTGTCAATAGTATTTGAGAAAAAGTGTGTTTCTAATATTGCCACGCTCATTTGTTGAATAACGCCCACTTCTAGATCGTTATTTGTAATAATAATGCCTACTCCTATACGAAATTGTAGAACTCTAGTCTCAAAATTACTCAAGATACACTATTTTTCTAGTATTGTTATTTGTAATAATTGTGCCTTCCCCCACGCTAAATTGCAGTGCCCTAGTGCCAATATTATGCGAGATACAGTGTTTTTCTAGTACTGCCACGCCCTTTTCTCGAAAACCGCCCGCGTTTTTAAATGGGCCCCTCCGTTCACCAAAAATTATGGCAATCAGACATATGCTTTAGGAGTTATCAATGTACATACATTAAAATAAAAAAAAAATAAAAAAAAACAGAAACCGACGAATTTGAGAACCTTCTCCTTTTTGAAGTCGCTTAAAAAGTTATTTTATTACAAAAAAAAACATTAAATTATCAAACCTTTCGCTTCTCTCGTGTGTCCAACGACGAAACTGTGTTTTTTTTTTTGAGAAAATAGCTCAAAACTATGCTTAAGCCATCCATGCTAGTTGTTTTTTTAATTTTGTACTTTTGCATTTTGGGCTGAGGTGAATCAAATATTTTTTTTGGCAGGAGTATGTGCTTTCAAAGAAATGTCTTAAACAATAAATTGCTTGGGAGAATAAGCATAAGTTTATAATTCCCATAAAATTCTCTTTACCCAAGCCGACTTAGGTGATTTAACTATTGCTTTTTTTTCTCAGTGTATATTGTGTTGATATTGTGAGAGAAATTTTAACTTTTTACGGTAATACTCACAATTATACTTTTCAAAGACAATTAAAAAAAAAATCTTAAATGGTAAAAAATTTCACAAAAAACTCTAAAAATATCTTAAAATATATCTAAAAAAAAGAGGCACATTCAAGAATAATCTTAGAAATCTTAAAATTCCATACATAAAGTTTTAATTATAATTTTTTTTTTTTTTATTTTAGGGAGAAAAAGTAGTGATGTTGGAAGACTTAACGCACATAGTTTAGAACTTAGAAAAAATTTTTGAGAGCAAGAGAGAAAAAAGTAGCTACGAGTTTCTGCCAGCAATATTTCTACTTTCAAGAACTTGCAGCCAGAGCCTTGCACGAACTTAATATTTTCATTTGTTTCTTTCATTTGTTTTCAACGAACAAAATTTTAATTTCGATTTTCTACGAACGAACGAACGAACATATATTTTCTACGAACGAACGAACGACAAAATATTTCTTTTATTTCTCTACGAACGAACGAGCGAACAAAATATTTTTATTTTTTCTACGAACGAGCGAACGAACGTTCGTGCAAGGCTCTGTTTGCAGTTACCGAAAAAACTGGTTGTCAAAAAACAAAAACAAGCTGTCAAAAGTTATTTCTTGTGAATTTCCTATTAAAATGGACGGAAAAAAGAAACATTTGTGCTTAAAAGTCTTTGGCGAATTTTAAATTTTAAATAAAATAAAAAATCTACAAACGCTACAGCAACACTTGATATATCATTAGAAAGGTCATGACCTGTAGGTATGCAGAAACTGATTAGATATTTGGTAAGTGGTAGCGTTGAGCAGATATGAGCGTTTAAAGTTGCAAAATTGGCAAAAAGACTTAAGACACGAACTCGCTCTAAGGTAAATGAGAATGTATGATCTCCGAAGCGAATTGTCTAAGTAAACCCGATTTCCGGGGAGTTATCACTAGTTTTATTTATTTTAATAGTTTCAAATATTCAAATATTGTGGCGGTCGTAGCGCAGCCTTATGCAGTAGAGTGCATGAGAGTCAGAGAGAGTCAGAGAGCCCCGGTTCAATTCCCACCTGACACAGAAAGTTTTTTTCAATTGAATTAATTTTTCTGTTCGTCCGTCACCTCTTTGCAGACAATGGCAAACTTCAGAGAGTAAAAAACTGCCATGAAAAGTTTCTTGAGAACATGAGCTGTTCGGAGTCGGCATAAATTTTGTAGGTGCAGTTCTCGATCATTTGTGTTCAAACATTTCACAACACGTACAACACAATTGATCATAAGAAGCTCGGTCAGTCTTTTCAAGGGCTGAAATGGCCATTTCGTTTTTTTTTTATTTCAAATATTTTAAAAAACTTGCACTTACACAATTTTTCGAGTTTCAAAAAAGCTGTCAAGTCCTTCGATCAGCTGTTAATTTGCAAGTGTCTACTAGTTTTCTGTTCACATGCTTTTTTAACTATTTTTCTCTTTGTGACACTTTTTTCTCAATTCTTCTTTTACTCTCTTCCTGCAAGGAAGGTATGTGAACAAACCTTATATTAAAATAAAAACAAAATGGCCATTTCAGCCCTTGAAAGGACTTTGACCGAGCTTCTTATGATCAATTGTGTTGTGCGTGTTGTGCGTGTTGTGAAATGTTTGAACACTAATGGTCGAGAACTGTTCCTACAAGTTTGATGCCGACTCCGAACGGCTTTATGTTCTCAATAAGCTTTTCATTGCAGTTTACTCTCTGAGGTTTGTTTTTGTCTACAAAGAGGTAACGGCCGAATAGAAAAATGAATTCAATTGAAAAAACTTTCTGTGTCAGGTGGGAATTGAACCTGGGTTCTCTCACAATCTCTCTGCTTCCCCATTTAGTTTGGTAATTAGCTAGAGGTTGCCTTTAGGTCAGAATAAATTTGTTTTAATTTAGTTACTAATAGACTTATATTTAAAATATTAGAGGACTTCACGCAGATAGGACTTTCACTTGCATACAGAAATTACTTCAGATAACATTGGTCTATAATTGTTGGAAAATTTTTTTGTTGAACATTCCAGTAATTGCTGAACTTAAATTTTACAGTTATTCCAGCCCTGTCCTCAGTTTTGTCGAATTGGTTTTATTTTTTGAGATACAGATTGTTATAACCTATTCTCATTGAAATGTTCTCTAGTTTTTACGTTATGGAAATTTTAACATTTTTCATATTCTTAAAGATGCTTTTAATCATTAAATTATTACACATCAGCATAATGTAATGTGTGGGCACTCATCTAAAAGTTAACACAACAAGCTTACTAATGCAATACTAATGCTACTCTTCCAATATTCAAGATATATTAAATCTGAGTTATTTCACGTTTCTTTATATATACCCATTATATACCTTTCAGTAATACCCCATTTTGATATCTACGACTTTTTGTAAACTATGTGCAACGATCGTTTTTACTTACATTAACGTCACCTTCGTCAGCTACATCAGTATCAGCTTCATTCAAATCAACTATAGCTATTGGCTTAATTGGGCGTAATTTACACGAGCCTTTGCCCTGCGGTGAGCATTTTCCAGTCTTGGCATTATATTCCTTCTCCGGTGGACATATTACTTCACGTTTCACATTTTTGGCACTGCAGCGATAGAAGCGGCTACAATCGTCTGGTTTTGCCCAATGCGAAGCTCGACCAGTTGATTTTCGTTTGGTGCACTCAGGATCAGCAGCGCCGCAGAGTGTGACTATAGTTAGAGCAACTACAGTTGCGAGAAGAACTATTCGAAGGGTTAAACAGAAATTTCTTCATGCTTTTGCTTTTTTTTTTTTTTGTAATCCTCTTCAAATTACAAACCTTTCATCCTGAGTAAAAATCCAATAATAGTTATTTCTGAATTTGTTTGCCTTTTTCGATATATAGTCCTTAGATTGCTTCTTTGATATCAAAGCTGTTCTCAACAAGTGCTGAGATGATGATGACAACACCGAACATAGGCAAAGCATTTTTATAGTGAATCAATATTTCCAAAATTTCAAGCCAAATGTTATCTAATTGAACATGTTGTTAAACAACGATATTTAATTATAAAACATAAGTTTTTAGATAATTCTACGAAAAAAACAAAATTTAAGAACCAACCCAAAAGAAAAATAAATTAAATTAAAATTTACACAGCATATTTTCGGTGACCACACCTCGAAAAATGCAAAAAAAAAAAGAAAGAAATAAACAAAACACATAAAACAACTAAAGGGAACGCGTATTTATAAGCGTATTTCCTGCAAATGCTATTTAGCAAAAATATTATAGCGAAATTTTTCATGTTCCTAGAGACACGTGATAAACTTATTCAGATCAAATTGAGAAGTTGTAGTAAGTCCAGTAGCCGTCATTGTAACCATGTTTTTTTTTTGCCATTTTTGTGTGTTTTTGAAATTTTTATTTAGAATTATCGCAAACTTTTTTATTAATTTTTGGAATTTCGTGACCAAAGGTTTTCAATTTGTGGCATAACTTTAAGAGTTTTGCTCCGATTGACTTTAGATTTTGGGATTATATTTAAAATATCGATTTTTCAAAAATGCATGCCCTTACCCCCCTCCCCCGCCCCCTCCTTAAAATTAAACACTTTAAGCACAAACAAAAAATTTTGTGAATTTGTTATATGTGGGCATTTCCAAAAAAATGTGAACCATAGCTAAAAAATATTATGTGTTTCGAAATTCAATTTAAATCCATCACCAAATATATCAAACAAAAAATTCTACGTCCACACTTACGATACTATCGAAACTGTGTCTTTTTTCCACTGAAATTACTTTTCTGTTCGGCCGTCACCACTGCAGACAACTGCCATGTAAAGCTTATTGAGAACATAAGCCGTTCGGAGTCGGCATAAAGCGTGTAGGTTCAGTTCTCAATCATTTGTTTTCAAACTTTTCATAGCACGCACAACTCAATTGATCATAAGAAGCTCGGTCAAAGTCCTTTCAAGGGCTGAAATGGTAATTTTGTTTTTTTTTTGTGTTGCATTAGTTTAGTCAAAAATTTTTCCGAAATGGGACCTTGTACGACAATAGAGCAGCGAGAACTTGTACTCAGTTATTTTAGAAATGGACATCAAGCAGAAAAACTGGTGAGATGGTTAGACTGAGTGACTTCACGCTGCAGAGTTTAAAATTTGCCAAGTTGCACTTGGATAAGGATCCTAACTTTTGGAATACCGTCATATTTTCTGATGAGTCCAAATTAAATAATTTTGGCTCAGATACCAAATACTGAACTGCAAGCAAAATATTTAAAGGCTACAGTCAAACATGGTGGTAACAGCGTTTTGGTGTGGGCCTGTATGTCGGCAGCCGGCGTTTGAAGCATGCAGTTTATTGAGACGACAATGGACAAGTCTCATTATCTTGAAATTTTGAAGGAAAATTTGCTTGAAAGTGTGGAAAATTTGCTTGAAGTAACATAAGTCGGGTATTGTACAGACATGGCTTAATTGTCCGCATGGTATGTAACCACTAGCACATTCGCCCTACATGAACATGATTGAAAATTTTTGGGCTATTTTGAATACCAACATCCGAAAACGTAAAAAATCCAATAAATCCGATCGGAAAACAGCATTGGTTGAGGAATAGACTAAAATTTTGCTGGCAGTGACCCAAAAGCTGGTCGAATCCATGCCAAAGATGGACCAGAAATATAGACCAGAAAGGTGGTCATTAAAAAATAAATATAATTAAAAAAAAATGAATTTTTGCGTGGTTGAAATAAGATGGGTCATTGTTTCCGGTTACTTTTTCGTGTTTAATTGTTATAAGATATAAAAAATTTTTTAAAATAAATTATGTCATATTTGAGAATTCAAAACTTTACACTAAGAACCTGCATTTATGTTATGTAATTTAAATAGCATTTTGAGTTTAGTTGTTATCGCCGCTTAAAGTTTTTGTTAGATGTTGATTGAAATAAGAATAAACTTAAAATTAAATAACTTTTAAGAGCAGGCATCAAAAATTTTCAAAAAGTTAAATATGTAGCCCCTTATATTAGTAAAAAAATTATTGAAATCGGTTCAGTCGCTTTAAAAATTACCTATTACATAAATACGTATTTACGCATTTCTTATAATCGTATAGATAACAAAATTTTTAATAAACAAATACAAATTTAACCAACTTCTAAAAAAAAAAATTATTAAAAATCTAGCGAGAGGCACACTAGGTACTAGGTACAAGAATCTTATGACCTACTTACATTTTTTTCGAAAAAATTTGTTTGGATATTACAAAACAATAATGTGGTAAAAATTGTGGATATTGTGTGGAAAATATACATTTATGTTTATACCCAGTGGCAAACGGATGGATCTGTCCTTGAAGCCATCTTTAAGATACTTGCCCGTATCTGTCCGCCTGTGATCATTATTACAGCCGCAATTTTAAAGCTATCGTGATGAAATTCAAAATATAATATTCTAACTAAGAAATAAAGATCAAGCTCGAAAATGAGCCAAATTTGATGAAAACCACGCCTACCTCCCATACAAAGTGAATTTATTTAATCTGTAAAATCTCTTAAAAATACACAAAAATTAAAGAAATGCCTTGAAATTATGAACATAAACTTATATTATGTTCATATCTTATATGAACTATCAATATGATTTGAAAACCACGCCTACCTCCCATACAAAGTGGTTTTATTTTAAACGTTAAATCTCTTAAAAATCCGCAAAAATGAAGGAAATGTCTTAAAATTTTTAACATAAACTTATAATATAATTGGGCGTCGCATTTTAATTTTAAACGAACTTTTTCTATAACGTTTGTCCAATTTCAACTAAATTTCTCACATATATTTTTTGTATAATAAGAAAAATGAGCAGTCTGAAGTCCAGAAAATTGGGCGAGATTAAACGATTGAACAGGTCTTAGTTGCAGATCAATGTGTGAGAGTAAATGAGGACTTAGCTTTGGTAGCTGAATGGGCAAAACTAAACTTCCTTGTTGTTCCAGAATGACCCAAAAACTGCCGCATTTAAAATATACTCTTATAAATTACATTATTTTTGAACGTATCATTTACATTTGAATTTATTAACTGAACTGTAAAAGCAGTTTAAAATTCCAGTCCATTTCAAATATTCGTTTAGTTTAGCTTTCTGCTAGTCGTTTGTCAAATTATTTTTTTTTTCTTTTTCACAAGGAATTTGGAAGAATAAACTGCGGTAAATTTTGATATTTATAATTTCTGTACCTACTTATGGATTCTTTATTCAGAAATAAATTTTGTGATTAAATCCATTCAACTTAAGCTGCCGTTGTTGGACATTATTAAATACGCATTTCGTCCCGTGACACTTGTTTTGAACCCTGTTAAGTCATTTGTCCTGCCGATTTCGAAAATACCTTTTTTAATTGATGACTTGCCTCCAATTCTGCTTAATAAAGTAAAGCTACATATTGTAAAAAAAAAATTACTAATTTCGGTTTTTACATTAACTCCTCTCTATCCTGTGAGGATCATATTAATTCTTGCATCAGCAAATATTACTATGTCCTGCGCAATCTTCGAATGACTCCCAGCTTTGTGCCAGTCGAAACGAGGCGAAAGTAGTTTTGCAGTTACTACTGCCTATTATAACTTATTCAGAAGTTGTATTTTGTAAGTTTGACTCGAGGTCTTCGCACAAGCTCCTGCTCGCTTTTAACAATGCAGCCCGTTACGTTTATGGCCTAAGGAGGTTCGATAATATCTCTTTCTATAGCAAACGGTTACTTGGATGTGACTTACTCAGTTACCTCGAAGCAAGACATTGCATTTTGTCTTTGTCGATCTTGTAGAAACATGAACCTCTTGATCCCTAGATACAATTTCGTCAATTCCAGTAGATTATTTTTCGTTTGCGCTATAAGATCTTGGAATTCTTTACCCAACCATATTAAAAGCGTGTGTAACAAAAATAAATTTAAGCATTTAATTTTAGAATACTTCTCTTAATTCCTTAAATTCATCATCTACCTATTTTCTTTGTTCTGCGTTTTTTTTTACATGCTCTTTTCTTAATTTTTATATTTTAATATTTTGTAATAATTTTAGCTTATATTTAATTAAATATAATTTAATTTAATATAATTAATTAAGTTATTGTTTTTATTCTTCTTAAGTTGTTATATTGTTAATGCGGCATGCAAAAGATATAATCTTATATGTCAACATAAATTGCACATATATTAGTCGGTTAATTGAGCAGTTTTGAGTATATAAAGTTGGGATGGATGAAACTGGGGACGTCGCACTTTTATTTTAATGTAGCTAACTCTACATAGTATGTCCGACTTCAACCAAATTTTGTACATATATTTTTTGGTATAATGAGCAGAGTTTAGTTTATAAAAGTAAGCGAAATTGGGCACGGTGGTGTGGCAATTTAACTTTGATCCATCTTCTTCTACACCATTTATTCGTCTTCAACCAGATTTTGCATATATATTCTCTAGCATAGTTCGCAGTCTGTAGTCTACAAAAGTGGGCAGCATAAGCCAGGACATTAGACATTAGACCGGACATTAGAATCGAGAACCGTTCCCTGTCTAATGTTACCCACTTTTCTAGACTACAGACTGCGAATTATGCTAGAGAATATACCATTGTTTTTTTTTTGTGTGAAAGCGGAACGCTTACGGAATTTTGTGTATAAATAAAAAAAATATATACAAATAATTTGTGGATGTTTCACATACGATCATTTGATCCCAAGCTAAGCAGAAGTGGTACTTTTGGCAATTAGACACAGGTGATATTTCTTACTAGCTTTTTAGCGCCGACATAGTCTTCAGGTTATCGTGCGGGGGAGGGCTTTATTTCTTACTAATAGTAAAATAATGATGCATTTTTTTTGGCTAAGTAGCAACATTCGTTCATCGTCTATCCCATTCTGTTATGTTAGCAAGTATGTAAGCAACTTGTACATATGTAAGCAAGTGTATAAATTTGGTTTATTTGCAAAAGCGGGACATTTTCTCTAGCTGGGGACTGCCGGACAGACAGCCTGAAAGCGAGACAATTCCACCCAAAGCGGGAGGTATGGACACATTAGTCATCCATGCGCTTTTTTGTGGAAATTCACTGGCAAAGCATTCATATTATAATTATTAAAGCAACTTGGTTTTTTTGACGTTACGATCAAAACTAATGATAGTTAGCACTCACCGCTAGCATTCGCACATAGCATCAGGGTAATGTGCTGTTTTTTTATTTTAAACCACAGTGCATATTTTTTCCGATAAAGAAGCCAGTGTCTTTTTCGGCAATGCTTTGTAATTCTAGCCATTCTCGTCGGTATTTAACACCTGATCACGAGTCAAACCGGCATTCAATCGTTGAAAATCATTTTTGAATTTGTCGAAAGCTTCAACTGAAGTGGCACTTAGCTTTTCACTTTGGATATTTAATTCCCTGATGCCATATCGTCTAAAGCTCTGCAAAGAATCATCCATGCATACTAGTTATGTGTTGTTATTTTTTCTTATATCAACTTGTATCGGTTTCGCTCTGTAAGCATTGAGAATGCATGGAAAATTTCTCTTTTACATAACGATAGAACACGTTCATGAGAGAGTGAAATTATCAAGCATCAAGAATACTACTTTGAGAACATACGCAATAAACAGATATATCGGTAATATTGTTATCTCTACTTGGAACATCTGGATATGTGACGTCAAAAGCATAAAGAATAAAGGGCGAATTATTTCAATAAAGCAATAAAAGAAACACTTTATATTAGTGCAATGCATTCAAGTTTTAAATTTATGTCATAAAAAAAAAAAATACACATAACAAGGAATTTTTTGTCGATAACTTAATGAAATCAAAAATTAATTAATTCAAAATTAATAAATGTGGCACAATTACTTAATATAAAGCTTTCGATTCAGAGAATCCATATCCATTACACCATTACTTTTTTTTAATTAAAATGAAAAAAGTAAAAGTACAAGATTTATACAAAAACATTAAAACAGTTATGGTCTAATTATGTTCGCGTAACGCGACGCAACGTGGCCGTAGCAAATCGCAGATTGCACGTTGCAAATAGCGTGTTGAGTAGGCAAACGTGAAATTGACAAAACTTAAAATCAGCTGCTTTTGTTTACAAAAAGTAAAACATTTGTTATTGGTGAAAAAAGTAAAAAACGAACGGAGCAAAAATTGTTACATAAATTTTGTTTTCTTGGATTCGATTAATTTCATTATGAATCAAGGACAATTCGAGCGCCATGAGCTATTGGACTGGAAAAGAAAAATATATGACTGCTTCAAAGGAAGCTTTAACCAATCACGTGGAAATCGCAAACCGGCGGAATGTTTACCTGCTGACCGCATTGCATAATGTATAATGTGGCGGTGTACTATTGCGAGAGCCTTTTTCCATTTGCATCGACCAGCAGCTCTGCGATTGCCACGTGTTTGTGACATCATTCTTTTTATCTTCTACTTCCAATATTTGCATGGCTCTCGGATTGCCCTTGAATCTTTTCACTTAAAACAAAAGGAAGGAGGGATACTTTTAACGCACAAGTTAGCTTAAAATATTATATTTATATGCAAACAAAAGAAAGAACATAAGAATCAGCGTTAAAATTTACAATTTATAATCAAATTTACCGCACATAAACTAAACACACATAAACAATCACAATGCAGCTGTCCCAAAAACGCAGAGCTACGTAGAGTTCAAAATGAAATTGAACTTTTTATTTGTTCTACGTTTATCTTAAGGCTGCCAGACACAATTCTCTTTTTATCTACATTTCTCTAAGCTACGTTGCGTGGAGTATAACCAGATACACTCAAAGCCCATGTAACAGAAATTCAAGTGACGTTTGCTACGGCCACGTTGCGTCGCGTTACGCGAATATAATTGGACCATTAATCTGCTTAGTGGAGCCTCATCTACAATGAGAGCCAGAGAAAGAGATGATACGCTCTCTGCCCAATCCAAAACATGTAAGCATAAGTTAAGCCCTGCTCTTTGTTGTATTTGTACCAATAATATCAAGTTCTTACTTGTTTTATCGTTTTGTACAAGTAGAATGCATGGTTCCCTGCAGACCTTTAATGTCGACTCTGCCAACCATTCTGTCCTTGAAATTTTTATCAAAATCCATTTTTTGATTGAAAAAAAGGCCTTTTCTTGAACAATTAGTTCGCTCAAAGAAATTTCTTTAGCTCGTTTTTGTATGAACCACAAATAAACAACCTTATCGAACTGTTCATTTGTAGCATTCCGCATGGTTTTCTTCTGTTTAAATGCAAGTCGAACGATTCCAATTTCCAAGCTGATTTTTCTATTTCTTCTTTATTTTTCTTAAGATCACTTATAGTTTGTCGTGGTACACCGTGAAATCTGCTAAGAGTAGCTGCTGAAACACCTTTTTTCAATTCTTTGATTGATTTCAATTTTTTTTCAATGGTTAAAACAACTCATTTACGTTTAATTTCTTTTGATGGGGTCGGCTCCATTTTGAAATCCAAACTAAATGACTGAATCGCAAGTGTCGCAAGTAGATGAATGTCAATGAATAGATAAAAAAAATCCCAAGAATCGAATTCAATCACTGTATGGAAGCTCGACCTTCCATACAAGAATCCATCGTAAAAATTATTACGATGTTACGAAAAAATATACAAAACATAATAAAATTGGGGATTTACCGATTTAGTGCGCCGGATAATTGAGGTGCCGGTAAATTGAGTGCCGGGTAAACAAGGTTCGACTGTAGTAAATAAATGGATTGTTAAAATATTTCTAATTTTTGTTTTTATTGCTATTTAAAAATCGCCCAACATTTTTCCTCTAGACTAGAATACTGCCTTAAAATAAGACATGACAATAAAGTGGACTTCAAAAATGAATGAAATTTTTAAGTTCATCCTGACTTAAGTGGATGAGTATGAAAAAGATGGTGACTGTCTATTGAATTAAATATCGTTTGGAAAAAAATATGTTTTTTCAAGAGATATCTTATCGGAATTATTTTTGCTTTTCAGTAACTTTTTTCAGCGAATTTATGTGACGTCGCTGTAACAAACACCGACGATGTGATTTATTTCATTAGCAGTAACTTCCTCAACACTTTTATTTTTTGATTAAAAAAAATAATTAATTAACGACGTCTTCATTTCGCGTAAATTTCATTCATGTTTGATTTGTTTTGCCAATAAATCAACAGCGAATAATGACTACTTTGTTTACTTTTAGATATCATGAGTTCTTCATTGGCAAGATACGCTGTACGTAATGTGACTTCAAAAAGTAATAAAAGCAAGCAGCAATCTGCGGCCACTTCAGTTAGCTATCTATTGAAAATTTGCAAGTGCAAGATTATGAAAGGCAGGTCGTGTGATGCACAATACTTTTCGCACTCATCTTTTAAGTCTATATATTCTTTTTTTATAATTCCAGTGCGGTTTTTAAGACTGAGCATTGCCATTTTGCTGCAACTTGCTGTCGGTACCCACACAACACGGACGTGTTCACTTGTTGACAGTCGAACGCAGGCAATTTTTATGCCAGATGCATCTAACTGCCGGAAGTTCCTGGTGTGCGTTCATGGTGTCGCTATCTCCAGATACTGTCCTATTGGGCTTCATTGGAATCGCGTTACTAACACCTGTGACTATCCTGTGCGTGCAAAGTGTAAAATATTGGATTCTATGGAAGAGAAGACCAAGAAAAAAGATATTGCTATGGAACCAGTACAGCCTTTGGCTAATGGCGAATTTAACTCACTATGTCCAATTGAGGATGTTCCATGGAAATCTGTACAACTACCTTATCCAGAGAACTGTACAAAGTTTTTGAAATGTTCAAATGGACGCGTTTGGATACTCGATTGTCCCAGGGGTTTGCAATGGAATGTTGCAAAAAATCGCTGTGATTCTCCGTTTAATATCAAGTATCTGACGACTGAAATTAAAGAAACAATAAAATTGACATCATTAGCAGACCTAACAAGCGCCTTAGGAACGACTAAGACTGACTTAAGGGAAAAAGAACTTATAGAAGATACTAAAAACGAGGCTTATGCAACAGCTAGCATACAGTTCAGAACAAGTCCATTGCTGAGGGAAAAGCTATCCGAACAGTCAAGCACAACTTCCAAAATTGTTCAAGAAATAATCAATAACAATGTGGAACAACATAGATTATATAATACCGATGTGAAAAATTCGATAGAATCAATACCGCCCAACAGAAATTTTGAAAACCAAACTTTAATCAATGAATCAAAAAATCCAAATCAAGTAATGCAATGGACACCAACTTTTCTGGGAGAGAAAACAATGCAGCTATTTGAAAGTACTGTGCCAATCGAATATATAGATATCCTTACAACTAACTCCGAAGAGAAAAATATAATAAGTAAGCCAGAAGATTTTTGGACAGAGAATCGTCATACAGTTCAACCCGATACCCATATTACTGCCATACAGGAAACAACAAATTTTACACAAGATCAAAAACCAGAACAATTCCAAGAAAATATTATTAAGCCAATAATGAAAACTCCAGAAATACTTACCACACAATATAACAAAACTGGAATTATGAAGAATGAAAGAATTGACTCGTCACATAAATTAATAGAGGAAATAGTGCAACCTGCTAAAATAGTTGATTATGAAGACACAACTAAAACAAGAAAGTTTAAAGCTGTAGCAGATACTTCATTAGTATTATTTGGTATTACCACAAACAGGACATTTTATATGCCTCTCAGTAAAACTCCAAAAGATATTCACAATTCTGCAAGCAACACAACAGAGGGGGTTGATAAATTAGTCGAATCTAGAAAACCTCAAGAAAAAACAGCATTTGCCAATAGTTCTACAGAGTCTACTACAACAACCTTTGATCCCCGTCTACCATTCAAAGCCGTTGAATGCGAGGGTATAGATAACGAAGAAAGATTTCCAACCACAGATTGTAGAAAATATTATCAGTGTCTTAATGGGTATGCATATCTGCTTAACTGTTTCGATGGTTACACCTTCAGTGCGGAACATAAAATATGCATTCTAGCAGATCAATGTGTGGCATAAGATGAAAAGCTGAGCCTTGTTTTTTTGAGTTAAAGTGAGATTTTAATAAACGTTCAATAGTTTGCTTATATTGTCAGTCTACTAACTGAAGTATGTGCATAGGCCTGAATATCTTATTTAAGCTTTGTGAATATATAAAAATTTTAATAAACCATAACTTATTTAAACCCCTTTTTTACAGGAATTCTGTTTATTATTAATTTAGCTCTTAGTAGTTTGTTTTATTATGCAGTTTTACAATACAGTAATACAAATTTTAGAATAGTCGAAATTTTAACCTACCACTATATAGGAATGAGTGTACTATCCATGCGGGCAAAACGCTCAAAGTCAGGCGCGGAATATTATTTGAAGTGAAAACTTCGGCTGTGTTCGGAAATGCTACTGATTCAGCAGTTCTGCGCAAAATGAGCTATCCACACTGGCCTTACAACACATATCAAAAAAAGATGGCTAAGTGAGGCCACTGTATATAGCTCATTTTGCGCAGTGCTGCTGAATCAGTTGCATTTCCGAACACAGGGTTTAGCATTTTGGCAGGGAGTGTACACTAGAGTGGCTCCCAAATGTATGGGAAGAAAAAAAGTTTCAAATGTTTTATTTTCAATAAAAATAATTGCTCTTTTTGACCTCAAAATAAACGTCTAGAGTTTTAAAGTCTATTGAAAAAGTCTAAGGCGTGCCGCATTGACCACTCTTTTTTGAAAATTTCATTATTTTCTTGTTATTTTGGAAAAAATCTCAAAAACCTAAATATGAAGGCATTTCAATGAAATCTAAGGGATATTTATTTCTCTTACACAATGACTTATCTTTAGGAAAAAAATTGAGCGATTATGTTGAAGAATCTAGCCTCTATGCAATTTTTAGCTTGGAGTGCAATTTTTCGAAAATATTGAGTTTGAGTATTTAAAAAAAAAAAATCCCAAAAATCCAAAAATACAAAATTTAAAAAAAAAAACATCACGGATAGTTTTAGAAAAGTGTTGAGCTGTTTTGAAAATAAAATTGAAAAACCAAAAATTCTACATCGAAAGTTATAGATGCTCAAACTTGACTTTTTTTCAAAATTTTTTAAAGTGCACTTTTTTGGCCTATCGAACACAAAAAAATTAATAAAAAAACGGAAAACATAACTTTCTCACTCTGAATGGCTTTAATAATTTATCATAAGCCATTTTAAATTTTTTTGCGGAAAAAAATTTAGGAATCCCACGGTTGCCAAAATACCAGCCCCTTGTTTTAAGGTAAAAAATGATAAAGAAACGCAAAAAATCAACAAATTTAATATTTTCCAATTTTCACTGAAAAGACAGCTTAACATATACAATTTCATAAAAAAACAAAAAACACTGGTTTTAATTGAAACGCAAATACTTAACGAAAAATTACACATTTATCTGTAACAACAGAAATGATTTTGAGTGGTGTGGATGCATTTTGGAATAATATTCCTTCACTTGGTGTAAGCATTGCTTTTCCTCTTCATTAAGCGTTAATTCCCGGCAATAATCTGTTATTAGCTTCACAGCTCTTTCGGCTGCATCATTAACAACCGACACATTTTGAAGAATTTGGAAGGTAGCTAAATATTTTTCATCATGAGCCCAGATGGATGGATTGGATCGTAGGTAACTTGCGCCTATTTTGAATCGTTCAAAGAATCTTTCAGTTGCCGGGGTAACGAAATCACACAGTTTTTTTTGCAATCTGTTTAAAAGCTGTGATGTCTTTCACATTTACGCGATTGCTCTTTTCATTTGAAATTTGCCATCAGCTTCGCCGTTGCTGAGCGATACCACCATTTTTCTCTTCATATCTAAATCAACGCTAGAATCAAAGAATGCAAATCCGACTGCCTCCTCAGATAGGTACCACAAGTGGTTCGAAAATTTCTAGATTATAGCGGTAAATGTTTGAAGATCTGTATATTGCACTATTTTTTTCATCAAATTTAAGTCTCTGTTTGGGGCTTCAATGGCACTAGCACAGCCAAACCAATATTGTACGTATAAGCGTACCAAAACCACACACAAATTGCGAAGACCATTGAGTACCTCAGGTGACATTTCGAACTGATTTCGCTTTTCCCATAAATCTTGCATGGGAAAGTCGCTCCTGGTAAACGAAAATCTGTGAAATTTGGCACAGTGCCGCCGAGAAATATCACAAACAATTGAAGCAACTCCTTGTAGTCATCACGACAATACGATGTTTGCAAGTTTCCTAGGCAAAAGTCAATGAGTTCTTCACGCTCTTTACATGGAATAGATTTAGCAAGTTGTTTGTCTTGAATTGCGGGCAGACAATTGGAAGTATCAATCGACTTCCATGCTTGCTCGAATCTATCAAAAATTGGAACATCTGGAGCAACAATTCACTGATGTAATGCCGACAAGGTAAAAACAGTAAATCACGTTGAAGCATATGTTCCAATAAAACGCCTCCACTATTTTTATTCCTGTATTGGTAATTTTTGTGTCAAATAAATTGCTTCTACCAGATTTTCTATCTTCCATTTGCTCAAAAAGTTGAAAATGGCATTAACAATTGATGAAACTGTACCATCTTCAACTATGGGAATGCCCAGAAGTTTTTCTACGTTCTCCGAAGTAAGAACGATAGCAAGCCGCTCATCTTTATGTTTGCCAAATGTTTGGGGTAACAACTTACCATCCCAGTGTATAACAAAGTACAGTAGTAATTCGATAATCCGACTACTCTATAATCCGAAAATCCAGTAATCCGACGGTTTACTTTCACAGCGCTGGCTATTCTGTAGTCCGAATTAATTGCAATTCTGTAATCCGAATTGCATGATTTACTCATGTTTTCATTAGAATTCAACGTTGTAACAGGAATATAACGTATTTCAGCAGTCAGAATTTCGCAACTGAGCGAGAGTGTATTATATTTTGCCATTGATTATGAGTTATTGCGAGTGACAACACATAAAATGAATAATAAAAAACGTGCTCATAAAACACTGTCTCTATTAGACAAAATTAAAATATTAGACGGTCTGAAACAAGGAAAATCCGGTAAATACCTAGCCAACCAATTCGGAGTGGGACGTGCTACTATCCCTGATATTAAAAAGAAACGAAATGAGTTAAAAAGGTTTGTAAGAGATACACTTATAACTGAAATGTAAGTTTTTTCATTTGTTGCTTTGTTTATAGTTTTTCTGCGAATTCTAGCGCTACAAATTTAAAATTGCGCAAAACTCTAAGAACTAGTGAGTATTCCGAATTCGAAGAAGGCCTTTACTCTTGGGTTTTGAAGCAGCGGGAGAAGCAAAACATTTTGTCGCGTGAAATTGTATGCGAAAAAGCCAAAAAGATGTTTAAAGATATGTATGGCAATGACAAAACTTTTAATGCTTCATATGGATGGTACCAAAAATTCAAGACAAGATTTAACATTCGTTATTTAAAAATTTGTGGAGAAAAACTCTCAAGCCAACCCCATTTAGTACCCCAATTCATACTGCAATTAAAATAATTACAATCTACAGAAGGCTTATGCGACACACAAATTTATAATGCAGATGAGGCTGCACTTTTTTGGAAATTACTGCCGAGTCAAACTTTGGTGCATGATAAAGAACGATGTGCTCTGGGAAGAAAAATGTCAAAAGAACGTGTAACTATTCTCTGCTGTGGAAATAAATCTGGAGATTATAAATTGCGTATTGCGGTTGTAGGAAAATCAAAGAAGCCGCGTTCATTTAAGAATGTTCCTCCGGCGGAGTACTATTCATCTAAGAAAGGTTGGATGACTTCATTTATATTTTCGGAATGGTTTTACAATTCATTTGTTCCACAAGTTAAAGCATACCAATCTGAAAACAATCTGGAACAAAACGCTCTGCTCATAATAGATAACGCAACGTGTCATCCAACAGAGCTTTCTCATTAAAATTATAAATGCTTGTTTTTACCACCTAACTGCACAAGTTAAATTCAACCCATGGACCAAAACGCCATTAGAATAACCAAAATGTCGTATAAAAAGTCACTCCTATGTCATATAATTGGAGGAGGTGAAGATTACGATAAGGCATTGAAGTCGTTTACATTAAAAGTCGCATGTATTTTACTCAAGCATTCTTGGGGCAACCTTCGAGAGGAAGTTATTAAAACTTGCTGGTCAAAAATATTTGATGAAAACTGCATCTCTGAAGATGATATACCATTATCTATCCTTCGACAAAATATAAATTCTATAGAAACACCAGAAGAAAGCATTACTATGGATTTTATGAGGGAACTTGTTCAAAACACTATGCACATTAATTTGACCAATGATAATTTAAATGAATGAATTGAAGAAAGCTACAATACTGATAATGAAGATGAAGATGAGAGTCTACAGTTGTCAGAAGACGATGATGCTGAAATTCATGTCGAAAAAGGTGATCAAATATCAAATTCTGAAGCACTTACTTATTTAAACAAATGCATTCTATGGGCTCAACAAAAAGATCTTGCGGATGAAAAAGTTATACAGCTGACAGATCTGCGAAATGAAGCATTGGAGTTATGTACAAATAGTGTAAAACAAACAACCATAAAAGATTTTTTTAAAACCTAGTTTTTTTATTTATTTTTATTTATTTATTTATATATTTATTTATTTTATTTATTTATAATTTACATGTTTTTATACATGATTTGAACTGATTTTTGATTTATATTAAAATTGGTTGATTTATATTATATTTTTAACTAATTGAATAAAAAAACCTGAACTGTTAAGCTCGTAACAAAAATGAACTCTAACTTTGTTATTTTTATATATCGCTAGAAAATAAAATACAATCATCAATCAATCATTAGTTAGGATTATCGAATTACTAATGTATTTAGAATCGTTACATAAAAATACACTTACACTTATTTACGCTGAAGCCATTAAAAATCTTTTCGGCTTAATTAATACGGTATTTCTGGCGCATTCTTTGAATAGATGGGCGGTTCAAAACAGGGTTATTAACGTTATGGTCCAGTGCGTCAGCGGTAGCGGTTATAATGTGCATTGCTTTTCGAGTTGTCAATTTGTATGCATCCATCGCTGCAAGTAAGCGATTGTTTATAAAATTGTTATAAGCATCCGATAACGTTCTCAAATATTGAGATCCACTAGGACTTGCTTCTTCACCTGCATGATAAAAAGTCGAGTAATTTTTGGTGTAAAGATAACAAATTCCTACCGTTCAACTGTAATAAATTGTTTTGCCTGCATTCATTTTCGAATCTTATTTGCTGCAATTTTCCTTGTTTCTTTTGCGATAACTTAGAATTGATATGAGCCAAATATCCCACGCGACCTGGTTGGCTTTGTGCCAATAAAAACATTTTGTCAAATAAATCATCTAATTTTTCACTGAAAACCTTTTCGAGTTGTCGATCTAAATTTGAAGTACGTTTACTGTTTCGTTGCAGTGTTCTCCACTCACCATGCAATGTTAGCAGATTATCTGTACAGTATCGCTTGGTAGATGTTGAAATCCTTGCTCTTTTTCAGAAATCAAGAACACAAATAATTGTCAAATTTGCACTCGATTTCAAGATCTGTTTTTCTTCACGCACTGTGTAAAATAGTTTCTGCAGCACCTGCCTTTTCGATGGCAATTTTGATTACTCTATATTTTTTTTTGCATTTTCCAATTAGAAACACGGCTAAATCAGTCCGAATATCCGATTTCTTTGCTGATGATATGGCCTTCGACATTGCCGTATTAAAACTTCATTAAGGGGCGTCATGACATTCGCGGCAGAGAAAACAGACCTTTTTTAAAAATTCATAACTCAGTCAAAAACAAACATTTTTTTGCTGGGAGTTGCAAAAATTGTCTAATCTGGAAAAAAATTACTTTTTTAAATCTTAACAAAGTTGGTTATCGTATGACACGAGCGTTTTTTTTTTAATTTTTTAAATTTTTGGTGTTGTTCCAAATTTAAAAGTGTGTTTTTTCGAAAAAAATATTGACTTTAAAAATTCATAAGAAATCGAAAAAAAAATTTAAAAAAAAAGCTAGTATCATACGATAGCAAATAAAGTTAAAAAAAATACAAAAAAAAAAAAAATTTCGTCAAAAAATGAACCCGCTAGTGCCGCAACCAGTACGAACAACATGGTTTCGAGATAAACGCGTTCAAAGTTGTGAACAAAGAAAAAAAAGGTTACCTTCAATCTGCCATGCCTGCTTCGTACTGTATGCCTTCGTACTGTATCAAAGTGTACGAAGTGTTGTGCTGTTTCTTATAGTTTTTTGCAATCGTTTAGCAATTCGGGCTTCTTTTGAAGCTTCATATGCCTTCACTCTGGCGCATTTCAAACGATTTGCATCATTTCCTTTGGAAAAATTCAATGAGTTTACCGCAGTATGAATTTTATAACTTAAGTTAAAGATAAATTTTCACAAATCTAGGTAATATTACTTGTTTCTTTTTAAGGAAAATTGCGTTCTTACTTTTAGGACAACCACCTGAAATTTAAGAATGTGGTAACCTTACATTAAGTAAAAACTCACTGCATAAAGGAAATTTTATTTCAACTACAACTACTTATTAAAAATGAATTTTAATACTTGACCAGTATTTCATTTCAATACAATTTTGTGTGGCCATATAGTATTTATGTCAAAATGTGTATTAAATTTATTCAAAAATATCTAAACGCGTATAATCAGGGATTTTACAGAAAATTTTTTACAGCACTTAGTCAACTTAGTCAACATACGGATTTTTACTTTAAAAAATGCCGAAATTAAAAAATAACTTGGAATCATTACTTCGTCACTTATTTAAAAAAAAGTGTGAAAAATTGTAAAAGGATTGGTGCAGTAGTTTTAGAGCTACAGTGGGCACCGACTCTAAAAAAGCTATGTGTGAAAAAACGCATTTAAAAGTTTCCAAGATTTAAAGAAAAGAAGTTGAAAGAATTAAAAAAAATTATTTTGATACCAAACTCATCACTGAATCCAGCTGCTTCTATTGTAAAAATTGAAATTGAAAAATTCATTTTTTTAGTACTATATGTCCTGTATTTTCTCATATTTCAATAAACAAAGAAACTTATTTATGTATGCAAATCTGTCTATCTACATGTTATTTTTTTTAATTTCAGGCTGCTTCTAAGTGAAATTAATTAAAAGCACTTATTTAAAATTTACTTCTTCCCTTCAAATTAAAATTTTACTTATACCATCCTGACATTTTTGTCATATGTCAGATTTAATTTGCAAAGATTATTCGGATTAGATTGATGTACAGTTATTTTTGTTCGTAGTGAAAAATTCGTTTATATAATAACTTTTAAAATTTTTATTGTGTGATTCCAGAACTTGAGCGTGAGTTATTTATGTATATACATTGATATAGAAAGTATTGAATTTATCCAAAAAGTTTTTAATTTTTCATAAAAAATTTTTAAAATCTAAATGAAAATTTTAACAATGAAAAAGGCAACCGATTTCTATTTCTTCATCAAACAAACTGAAAACTGTAAAAAATAAAAATCTAATAAGATATTAAAAAATTAATAGCTCCTGTTAAACGATCCTGTAACATATTATACAACAAGTAACGGGATAGCTTTTGAGCGTTCAAACCATGATACAATAATTACCGGAGTGACAGTTCTTTTGCCGGCAATTATTTGTCAAAAACAATTGTTCCTGCAATAACCCAACACGTGCGGCCATGATACAATTATCAAGGTAGTAGGGACAGTTCACTCAGTGAGTATAGAGCAGAGAACGAAAAAGTTAAAAAAAAAAGAGGTAAGTAATATAAAGGTAAAGTTATATGATATAAAAAGGTCAGTAAGCAAATGACAACCTATGATCGCTGCTTATGTGAAAATAGCCTGCTGTCACTACTACCTTGATAATTTTATCATGTGTGCGATGACATCATATCTTCACCGATTTCAAGCAGAATACATCGACTCCAAGCAGAACTAAAAAAAATTTCAAATCCAAAGCATACTTGATAGTTGATGAGGATGAAGTTAAATAATATTAATTGAATAAAGAAAAAAAATCTTAAAGGGCTTAGCCTACTTTATAAAAAAATTTTCAAGCAAACGTAAAAATGATGAGATGATACAGTTGAGGGTTCACTAAAAAGTAAATCACTTAATTACTTACGGAGACTATTGGGATATAATGGAGAATATTGGATCAATGATTTAGGGTGGGGCCGTGGCCCACTGGGCGCCCCTCACTACGCCTATGAACGTGCATATTAAACAGGTTCGTAACTGCAAGAAAATGAAAGTGAATAACAATATGTACCTGATAATTGACTTCTAAATTTAAATCAGATTCCGGAAATCCAACCAAAATGTTGCAATACGCCGTACATCTAAACGAGTTCATCTACTCCAACTCTACATCAAATAAACAGAGTAAATCTAGAAAGCGGATGCGTGGGCAATAACAACATAAGTAAAAGTTCTGCAAATGTACTGCAATACTTCAATTAATTAATTTTTTATCTCTTACTTCTAATATTTGCACAAAATTTCACATGAAGTTAATTTTTTTCATATTAAAAAAAAAAAATGGTTAAAAATGATATCAAGCATAAATTGTTCTTAAACTACTTTTTTTATATAGTACAAAAGTTTCTATGTGCAATTTTCTTCATACACAAAGATTTAATTTTCAATGCAATACTGTCTGTCTACCATAACAGCTGAAGTAACGCGAAATATAAGAAAATTTTTAGTTGTGGCATTTAATCTTCTATCTATATATATAAAAAAATGGATGGATGTATGTGGGTATGTGGATATGTGCGTATGTGGGTATGTGTGTATATCACGTATAGACTCCAAAACCGCCGAACCAAACTTTATGAAATTTTTAGCGATACTGAAGCATATTCTGAGGGTGTTCCTGTGAAGTTTGGTGTTGATTAGACAAGGGGGCGTGGTACCTCCCATACAACCCAAATTGTCTCTATCGCCCACAAACCAAAAAAATGCTATATATCAGACGGTTTTAATTGTATAAAACTAAAAATTGGTAATTTTATTCAGATGGTTACTTTCGGTGACTTTTAAAAAAATGGGCTTGGTCACAATCAGTAAAAATGCTTTATATCAGACGGCTTTTGCTGTAGAAGACTAAGATTTGGTATTGTAGTTTATATGATTACTGCCGTCCAGTGTACAAAAAAACGGGCATGGCCGCACTATATCTACGCCCACTTTATCGAAATCATGCTTATTACTGAGTTGTAGACGTTTTGATAGTGAATCTAAGTATGCAAGTGCTATGGTTCTAAGTTGCAGTCACTACGTATATATAAATGTTGTCACGCCCACTTTTACCGCCCACAAATTAGTAAAAATGTTTTATATCAGACGACGTTTACCGTAGAAGACTAGGCTTTGGTAATTTAGTGCACATGGTCACTGCCGGCAACTGTTAAAAAATGGGCGTGGTCGCACCATATATACGCCCACTTTTTCTAAATCATGCTTATTCCTGAGTTGTACACGTTTTGATAGTAAAACTTGAGATGCAGGTGCTCTAAGGGGCAGTTAATATATATATATATATGTATATATATATATAAAATTTGCCACGCCCACTTGCACCACCCGCAAATAAAAAAAAACACACAAATGGAATGGCCAGTTCAGCCCTTGAAAAGACTTTGCCCGAGCTTCTTATGATCAATTGTGTTGTGCGTGTTGTGGAATGTCGAGTACTGAACACAATTGATCGAACGCAAATGATCGAGTACTGGACCTACAAGTTTTATGCGGACTCCGAAGGGCTAATGTTCTCAAGAAGCTTTTCATGGCAGTTTTTACTCTCTGAGGTTTGCCTTTGTCTACATAGAGATGACGGCCGAACATTTATTACAACGAAAAATTAATTCAATTGAAAAAACTTTCTGTGTCAGATGGAATTCGAACCTGGGTCCTATGGCTTATAAGCCATACAAGCCATTCCAGTATGCCACGGAATGGTTTGAAATATGCTCTAAAAATCGAGTTTTTTGTAAAAATATTCACTGGTGCGGTCGTTAAAAATAAGAAACGGTCAGAAATAATAGTAATGAAAAAGTTCTTCCAATCTGCGCCAATAAATTTTTACAATCGGACCAGAGGTAATGCGGATTTTCATTAATTTTTTAATTTTTTTTTTATATTATTTTCAATAAAATTCAAATCAAAAAAATTTTTTTTTGTCAAATAAATTATCTTTTATTATGATAAAATATAGTGTAAAGTGAAGAATTAAATTGAATGAAATTTCAAAAAAATGTACACAATTTACAATTTATTTGACTAATTTTAATGAAAATAATATGAAAAAAGTTAAAAAATTAATGAAAATCCACATTACCTCTGGTCCAACGGAAAAAGATTTTTTGATGCAAAAGAACTTTTTCATTACTTTTATTCCTGGTAGTTTTTTTTTTTACTACCATACCAGCCAATATTTTAAGTCGAAACATTTTGGGGATCATCGTAACATAAGCCATTGATTATTTTGAAGAACCGGACTGGACAATTTTTTTTTTCTAAGGAGCAGGTAATGAACAGGTTTGGAATTATAGGTCGCACAGCCTCGGAATTCAGTATTCGACATCAATTTACACATGTAACACTGATAACATTTTATGGGCTAATAACGAGGGGCGTGGTACTTTTTCAGCATCCAAAATTTTCGGTATAGCTTTCGAAACAAGTCACACATCAATGAAACTCCCTACGAACTTACCATAAAAGCATGGCTTCACTAAAGCTACGCCCTCTTTTAGGAGATAAGTTAGTAGACACTATTTGTCAATATTTTAGAAGATGGTTCATTAAAATTGTTGCTAATTAGCGAAAAAAACAGGTTTTTTGCAGTTCTGAATATAGGACCTCAATATAGAAGAGAATTTAGAATAATGTTAAAATTGTACTTCTAACGGAAAATACACATTTATTAACAAAAACATATTTTTAAGTAAAAATCAAGATATGCAATCATATGTTTATCATAAAATAACAACATTTTAAAACTGTCTTGAAATATTATCCTTATTAAAACTGCATCACAATGTTTTTTAATACAGTTTTTTAGAATATCAATTTTGGCCAGCCTCTCATATATGTGACGTTCCCCGGTGTGTGACGTTTTGACGTGTGATTTTTCAATCGGTATTTAATATTTAGTGATTTATTCAATTTTGAAACAAGTATTTTAAAATGTTATCCAAAGAACATTTATTTACATACACATGCTTACGTTTGCATGGTACTCACGCTGTGGGTTCAAACGTTTTAGTATCGCTAAAGTAGCGATTGCAAAAAAAAATTTAATTGATTTTAAGGCAAACAAGCTCAATTATAAAGCAAATAAAAGATTTCAGAAATGCCAGATAAAATTCACAAAAACAACCGCAAGTGTTGTAATGAATCAGCTTCGATCCGAATTTTAAGCACAGTGGTGCATAATTTTTTTCCAATAATAATTACATCACTTAAGTACAGGTACTACTTGTGTGCAAATTTATATTGTATCGTTATCAGTTTTATTGATAAGATGTATTTTTATTCAAAAACCACCTTTAAAATATATATAAATAATGTGCATTAATTCGGACTCATATTCAATCAAGAGTACGAAAAGAAACAGGTTCATAAAATGCAAAGTAAGCTTGAAAGCAATGCCTCAAAAGAGTTCAAGAAGCTAAAATAAATATTTACAGATTCTCCAAAAAATCATTGGTGTACAGTATTCATTGTGATAATCGGATTAAATTCTCTAGAGGTACTCAGTATTGTAAGTATTTAACACTTTTTTAAAAACCGACTGTAATTTTGTCATACTCTAAACAGCAATCAAACGGACTTCCAAGTAAGCAAACAGTTATCGAGAACTCAGAGATTACTGATAGTGTCGGAACTTCAGGAAGTCAATTTCTATTATCAGGGAATGATTCTGAGACCAGTTCAGAAGCACACAAAACAATCGAGAATAACTCAGATATTAAAATAACGCACGAAAATTTAATATTACAAGACCAGGATCCAAATATAGTTAGCAAAATCATACAACACTTCCGAAACAGAGCAACAACTCGAAAAAACCAACGACAAACAAGAACTTCTCAACAACTATCAACAAAGCCCTCAACCATATCTCTGGCAATAACAAAAACATCTACTACGACTTCAAAGGAATCCGCTACTAAGATACCGTCTGCAACCCAAACATCTAATATTAATTCTGATGAACCCAAAACAGTGTCATTGACTTCAACAACACCTTCTCCCGAATTCACAACTGAGCAATTAACTTCAATACATGCATCAACAATATCTTTTGATGAATCCACAACAGTTGAATCATTTTCAACAGATACATCTACATCTGAGCAATCTGAGCAATCGACTTCGGCAGACGAACAAACAACATCTTCTCAAGAATCTTCAACTGAGCAATTCATTTCAACAGAAACAACAAATACATCTTCAGATGTCTCCAAACTTGAGCAATTCACTTCAACAGATGTACCAAACACATCTTCTAATGCATCCACAACTAAGCAGCTAACTTCAACTTCTGATGCATCAACAACTGTGGGGTCGATTTCAACTGATAAAGTAACAGAAGCATTAACAACTTCTTCTGATGAGTCCACTTCTGTCGATCCGATTTTAACAGATGCAGCAACAACATCTTCTGACGAATCCACTAATGTCCAATCGATTTCAACAGATGCACCAGCAACATCTTCTCATGAAACAACAACTCCGCAGTCAATAGCATCAGATGCAACAACAATATCTTCAGATGAATCTACAACTGAGCAGTTAACGTCAACAGATGCACCAACATCTTCAGATGAATCCACATTTGAGCAATGGACTTCAACAAATGCAATAAAAACATCTTCTGTGCAATCGACTGTACCAGATGCAGCAACAACATCTTTTTATGTGTCTACTACTTTGGAATCGAGTTCAACAGGTAAATCAACAACATCTTCTGATGAATCCTCAACTGAGCAGTCAACGTCAATAGATGTCCCAACAACAATTCTTGATGATTCTACTTATGTGCACTCGACTTCAAAAGATTCATCAACAACATATTCTGATGAATCTACAACTGAGAAGTCAACATCAACAGATGCACCAACAACAACTTCAGATGAATCTACATCGCTAAAATCTACTTCAACAGAGGCACCAACAACACCTTCAGATGAATTGGAATCGACTTCCGCAGATGCACCAACATATTCAGATAAATATACAACTGATGAAACTACAACTGAGCCTTTAACATCAACAGATGCACCAACAAGAACATCAGATGAATCCACTACTATGCAATTGACTGCAACAGATGTATCATCAACATCAACATCTTCTAATGAATCAACTACTGTGCAATTGACTTTAACAGATGCAGCAACAACAACTTCGGATGAAACTACAAGGCTGAAATCGACTTCAACAGATGCACCAACAACAACTTCAGATGAATCAACATCGCTGAAATCGACTTCAACAGAGGCACCAACAACAACTTCAGATGAAGCTACAACTCTGGAATTGACTGCAACAGATGCACCAACAACAACTTCGGATGAATCTACAACGTTGGAATCAACTTCCACAGATGCACCAACATCTTCAAATGAATCTACAACTGAGCAATCGACTTCAAAAAATACACCAACAACATCTGCTTTTGAATCCACTACTCTGCAATCGACTTCAACAAATACAAGAACGACATCTTCTGATGAATCTACGACTCTGCAATCGAGTTCAACAAATGCGCTTATAACATCTTCTGATCGGTCCACTATTATACAATCGACTTCAACAGATGCACCAATAACATCTTCCGACGAATACACTACTCTGCTATCGACTTCAGCAGATGCTCCAGCAACAACTTCGGATGAATCTACAATTTTGAAATCTACTTCCACAGATGCACCAACAACAACTTCTGATGAATCTACAACGTTGGAATCGACTTCCACAGAAGCACCAACATCTTTAGATGGATATACAACAGTACAATCTACGTCAACAGATGCACAAACATCTTTAAATAAATTTACAACTGAGCAATCGACTTCAACAAATTCACCAACAACATCATCTGATGAATCCACTACTTCGCAATCAACTTCGGCAGATGCATCAACAACATCTTCTCATGAAACCATAACTGAGCAGTCAACAGCTTCAGGCACAACAATATTAACGTCTGATGAATCTACAACACTAGAATCGACTTCAACAAATACAAAAACAACATCTTCTGATGAAAGTACAACTGTACAGTCAACATCAACAAATGCACGAACAATAACTTCAGATGAGTCTACAACCTCTTCTGAGCAGTCAACATCAACAAATTTTCAGACATCTTCAGATGACTATACTGAGCAGTCAGTATCAACAGAAGCATCAACAACAATCTCTGATGAATCTACTGTGCACTGGAGTTCAACAGAAGCATCAACAAACTCTTCTTATGAAACTACAACTGAGCAGTCAACATCAGCAAATGCACCAACTACATCTTCCGATGAATCTACTACTTTGCAATCGACTTCAACAGATGCATCAACAACATCTTCTGATGAATCCACTACTGTGCAATCGACTTCAACAAGTGAACCAACAACATCTCCTGATGAATTCACTACTCTGCAATCGACTATAACAAATATAGCAACAACATCTTCTGATGAATCCACTACATTGCAATCGACTTCAACAGATGCTTCCACAACATCTCGTGATGAATCCACAACTAAGCAGTCAGTATCAACAGAAGCATCAACAACAATCTCTGATGAATCTACTGCTGTACACTGGAGTTCAACAGATGCATCAACAACATCTTCTTTTGAAAGTACAACTGAGCAGTCAACATCAGCAAATGCACCAACAACATCTCTCGATGAATCCACTACTCTGCAATCGACTTCAACAAATAAAGCAACAACATCTTCTGTTGAATCCACTACTGTGCAATCGACTTCAACAAATGCACCAACAACATATTCTGATGAATTCACTACTCTGCAATCGACTTTGACAAATATAGCAACAACATCTTCTGAAGAATCCACTACACTGCAATCGACTTCCACAGATGCTTCAACAACATCTCGTGATGAATCCACAACTAAGCAGTCAGTATCAACAAAAGCATCGACAACAATTTCTGATGAATCCACTACTGTACACTGGAGTTCAACAGATGCATCAACAACCTCTTCTTATGAAACTACAACTGAGCAGTCAACATCAGCAAATGCACCAACTACATCTTCCGATGAATCTACTACTTTGCAATCGACTTCAACAGATGCATCCACAATATCTTCTGATCAATCCACTACTGTGCAATCGACTTCAACAAGTGCACCAACACCATCTTCTGATGAATTCACTACTCTGCAACCGACTTTAAGAAATATAGCAACAACATCTTCTGTTGAATCCACTACACTGCAATCGACTTCAACAGATGATTCTACAACATCTTCTGATGAATCCACAACTAAGCAGTCAGTATCAACAGAAGCATCAACAACAATCTCTGATGAATCTACTACTGTGCACTGGAGCTCAACAGATGCATCAACAACATCTTCTTTTGAAAGTACAACTGAGCAGTCAACATCAGCAAATGCACCAACAACATCTCTCGATAAATCTACTACTCTGCAATTGACCTCAACAGATGCATCAACATCTTCTGATAAATCCACTACTGTGCAATCGACTTCAACAGATGCATCAACAACATCTTCTGATGAATCCACTACTGTGCAATCGACTTCAACAACATCTTCTGTTGAATCCACTACTCTGCAATCGACTTCAACAAATACAATAACGACATCTCCGGATGAATCCACTACTGTGGAATCGAGTTCAACAAATGCGCTAATAACATCTTCTGATGGATCCACTATTATGCAATCCACTTCAACAGATGCACCAGCAACATCTTCTACTGAATCCAATACTCTGCAATCGACTTTAACAAATATAGCAACAACATCATCTGATGAATCCACTTCTCTGCAATCGACTTCAACAGATGCACCAACAACATCTCGTAATGAATCCACAACTAAGCAGTCAGTATCAACAAAAGCATCAACAATAATTTCTAATGAATCTACTAATGTACACTGGAGTTCAACAGATGCATCAACAACATCTTTTTATGAAAATACAACTGAGCAGTCAACATCAACAAATGCACCAAAAACAACTTCAGATGAATTTACAACACTAGAATCGACTTCAACAGATGCATCAACAAAATCTTCTTATGAAACTTCAACTGAGCAGTCAACATCAGCAAATGCTCCAACAACATCTTCCGATGAATCCACTACTTTGCAATCGACTTTAGCAGATGCATCAACAACATCTCCTGATGAAAGTACCACTCAGCAGTCAACATCAACAGATGCATCAACAACATCACCTGATGAATCTTCAACAAATATAGCAACTACATCTTCTGATGATTCCACTTCTCTGCAATCGACATCAACAACATCTCGTGATGAATCCATAACTAAGCAGTCAGTATCAACAGAAGCATCAACAACAATTTCTGATGAATCTACTACTGTTCACTGGAGTTCAACAGATGTTCAACAGACATCAACTACATCTTCTTTTGAAAGTACAACTGAGCAGTCAACATCAACAGATGCATCAACAACAACTGCAGATGAATCTACAACACTAGAATCGACTTCAATAGATGCATCAACAAAATCTTCTGATGATACTACAACTGAGCATTCAACATCAGCAAATGCTCCAACAACATCTTCCGATGAGTCCACTACTGTGCAATCGACTTCAGCAGATGCATCTACACTATCTTCTGATGAAAGTTCCTCTCAGCATTCAACATCAACAAATGCAACAAAAACAACTTCGGATGAATCTTCTATCTTGGAATCGAGCTCAACAGATGCATCAACATCATCTGCTGATGAATCCACAAACGAGAAAACAACATCAACAGCTGCACTAACAACCACTTCTGACGGATCTTCTACTATGCAGTTGACTTCTTCAGATGCACACACAACATCTTCTTATGAACCTATTACTGTACAATCGACAGCACTTGCTTCAACAACATCACCTGATGAGTCCACAACTGAGCAGTCAACATCAACAAATGTACCTTCAACAACTTCTGATGTATCCACTACCGTGAGTTCAGTTTCAACTAATGCACCAATAACATCCTCAGATGAATTCACTACTGTGCAAACTACTTCAACAAATGCACTAGCTGCATCTACTGATGCATCTGCAACTAAGCAGTCAACAACAACAGATGCACTAACATTATCTTCTGATGAAACTACTACTGTGCAATTGACTTCAACACATGCATCAACAAGATCTTCTGATGAGTCTACTACTGTTCAATCGATTTCAACAGATACACAGACAATATCTTCTGATAAAACAACAACTGTGCGATCGACAACATCACATGCAATAACATATAAACCGACAACCACAACTGATGTATTTACAACCCTGAAGTCATCATCTGGCCCAGTTGCTACATCTTTTCCGATTGTCACCGAGGCTTCAACAAAGGTCGGCTCTCTTACTAGTTCTACTACAACCAGTCAGCCGTTATTAAATTGTTCCTCAGGAGCTGGTTACTTGCCGTATCCAGGGAACTGTCAAAAGTTTATACAATGCAGCAACGGTAGAGAATACGTTATGGAATGCCCACGCCCATTATTCTGGAACCCTGTTATTAATGTTTGTGTTCGGTCCAATGAGCACTGTTCTGATCCAAATCCAAAACCTGGAGGTGTGTGTAAAAATAGTGATGACTATTTGCCATATCCCAATGATTGCCACAAATACATACAATGCGCTAATAGCATACCATATATAATCAAGTGTCCATCACCACTCTATTGGAATCCTGTCAATAAGATCTGTGGCTGGACTCCAAGGCATTGTTATAATCAGGATGTTTCTGACAAAGAGACCCGTTGCAAAAGTGGGCAACGATATATAGCTGATTTGACCGATTGCCAGAAGTATGTACAATGCTTAAACGGAAAACCTGTCGAAATGGAATGTTCAGGATCGCTCTATTGGAATGCCAGAGCTGAAAAATGTGGACCAACTAACGAATTTTGCGCCTAAAAATATAATTTAAAACTTTGTTTTAGATGAAATAAAGAAATTCAATGCATGTCTACATTTTTATATACAATACGAGCAGTTGTATTTTAAGTTTTAAGATAACAAAGTAATAACAAATGAACAAGTATTCTCGGGTAAATATATCTTACATTCATCGGAATGCTTATAAGCATGTCGTTATCATAAAAGACCGCCGATAAGAAAAGGTTAAAAAAAACTCAAGTGTAAGTTCATGGTGAAGAAACGCCAGCAGAAGCAAAGTTTTTATTGTAGCTTTTATGTCTCAATACCCATTAAATTTATTGCTGAGGTCTATTTAGACAATCGAAAATTGACTTTTAAGTCAATTCCAACTTATTAAATTTTTAACATTATTTGAAGACGAAATAAATAATATATATAGGTACTTTTTTGAAGACTTTGGCTGAGATTATTCTTCTTCTTTAATGCTAAAATAGGTTCAAGCATGGTTGAAATAATGAACTGAATTCAGTTCATTTAGGTGGGAGTTTTCTGGATTGTGCTGCATTCACAAATTAATTTGCATATTTTCCTTATCATATTAGTTGTGGAACTGATATTGATAACCTTCCTCTTTGTCTGCTGTTTTATAGTTTTAATAAGTTACTTATCAGGTAGAGCTTTGAATCAACAATAATCTATTTTTGTGTTTTTTATGTTATTGGTCGTTGAATTTCTGAAAATAACTGTTATAATTCAACCAAGAAAACTTATTCCTACAGAAAAAAAAAACGAAACTATGGGACAACCAAAAAAAAAAAAAAAAAATGGTAATCTTATAAATGATAGTTTTCATAAGGAATTTTTTTAATTTATGGGTTGAAATTGCTCAACCTACTGTTCTGTGAAATATAGAATAAAATTTATTTTTGGTCCATGACAAAAACTGAAGAAAATTGTCGATTATAGGTCATATCTCTCGATTAGGCTCCAAAAGGTATAAAATGTATCAGCTGGTTCTTTTATTTTCTTCCCCTCAACATTTTTCTGAATACAATTTCCCCTATTTGCCCCACTTCTGGGAGCCTCAATACAAAAAACTCAAAAACTTAAGGAACATGACGATTATAGATAATACCACTCCAGCATTAATTCCTAGAGGGGTCATAAAAATTATTTTTGCCTCTCAACATTTCTTCTGAACACACACACACCGCCTATCTGCCATCCTTATAGAGGTGCTCTAACAAAAAACACAAATTCCCTAGTATTATTTTTGCATGTACAATACACATGAGCTCGAAACTACCCGGACACTCATTTTCAAATTACCCAGGTACGGACCGAATCCCTATGCTTAAGTGTTACCCGGGCTTTTTTCGGGGTTTGAGAGTATCAAATCAAAATTTTTTTCATAACTCGAAATTAACAAAAAAGGTACAGTTCTAGCAAAAAAAAATCATTTCGACCAGGTTATTCAAAATAATTACTAGAGATGCAACGGATAGTGATTTTGCCGGATACCCGAATAGCCGGCGGGCAGATAGTAGGTCCATTACCTCGTTGTCACCAAATGAAATATATTTCTAATTCGGCAGGCTACAATAAACGGATTGAGTGCTGCCAATTGTTTATGGCAAATAAAGTTCAAAACACCTTTTGCATAATAAAATTAATTGCTAAAATAATAATAGGTCTGCTCCGTACTCTAAATTTTTAGTCCAATTTACCAGTTTTTAACAACCCAACTTTCCGGATTCGTTGCAATTATTTATCTATTTGTTCGATGAACACAAAACTAAAAGCAGTGGTTTCTGATCTTCGATGATATTTATTACAATCTTTCAGTTAAAATATTCTAAGAGATTAAAATTACAATTGTCTTGAATTATAACAAACCAACAAACTTACGTACTAATCGCAGATGGCGATACTTCAATGACGCAAAGATGCACTTAAGGCTAATGCACAATATATGATTTCAGTAATTATAATACGTATAATAAGTTCAACAGAATGCAAGTAAAGATAATCCCAACGATAATAATAATAATACGAGGAATGTGCTTAAACTGAGTTAAAGAACTTGAAACGGAATAAACTTCTCAGGATTCTTACCTCCATATCTTGGCAACCTATGGCCTGTGTTGACCTGAGATTGCCTAAGGAAGCAGCATTATACAAAAGTAATTTATTTTTTTATTAACATATATTTCAACACCAACTTAAAACATCAACATTAACTTAAAAAAAACAACTTCAAGTTTATATAGTAGGTATAACCTAGATTCAGAAGAACCTCTCTCTTGGTTACTTATCATCAGAATGTAAGCGTACTTAAATAGGTAATTTCTAGGGACCTATAAAAATTAGAAATCTTATATTACTTTTGTATAAAAATAAAACTTGAAAGATTGGCTTTTTGGCGTTGACATAGGTACGCTCAAGAACTGTTACACCGATTTAAGTGAAATGTTTACTATTCTTACTATAATTTATTGCAGAGTGTCACTGTAAACTCAGAATTTTTATGTATATAATAGCTGAGAAGATTTTGGCCAATAATCTGGCGCAAGTGGAAATTTTTATCAAATTTAGCTCTTTTTTGGCATTTCCTTTCTAAACAATAAAAGATATGTGAGTATGATGCATGGAGAAATTAAAGATCTTCGCGATTCCAACAAAAAAGTCAAGGGTGGCATTTATCTAGGATCAATAATTTAATCGCAAAAGTTATATTTTAGTGAAAAATTTCATCAATTTCTAGCGAGCAGTCATTTGTTGATTGGATTCGACGCTGTCATTGCCTGCAGCTAGCAGAATGTTGCTGCTCACTGCTCAAAAAAGAGACTCTCTGCATAGAAGCAGAGAAAGCTCTTTGATAGCGGACTGCAGAGTGCCCGACCATTAAAATTTAAAGCAATTCTCCAAGCGCGTCGTCTGTTCAATGAGTATATATTATCAAGAGATCTCACTTCGATCTTCAAAATTTCTACAGCCAAAACTGTGATGTATTTATTAGCTGTTTTGGAATGAAATTTAAAGAGCATCTGCACAGTGAGCGTTGAAGACAAGGTTGATTTATAAGGTTGTCGCAGGGCTGATCGCACTCTCTTTTCAGTACCCATAATTGTCAAAACCAGCCAATTTTGCGAATGACTACGAAAGAAAAACGGATGATAAAAGGCAGCACTTGCAGATTTTCTATGAGCTGTCAACTTCGATTTGACAGTTATGGGTACTCGCTCTTTCCCTTGCGACAACCTTATAAATCAACCTTGGTTGAAGATATTTGTGCTGCTACCGCCATGTTTCTTTTCACGCTCTTTTTAGAAACTACAAAATTCTTTTGGCTGGTTTTTTTTTTTATTCAAATGTTGTTGAAGATATTTTTTCTTAAAAAAAATTGCTATTTAAATTATAATTGGTAAGAAATAAAAATCTGTACAAATTTTTATATATAACTTAGACATTGTTTGTGAGAAAAAATCGTCAATTTTTTAAGTCAATTTTGGAAGGCAAACATGTGAAAAATTGTGGCATTTCAGGTTTTTTTTTTTTTGGATATAAAAAGTCAAATTAATAATAATAATAATAATCTATATATATAAAAATGAATGTATGTATGTGGGTATGTGGGTATGTGGGTATGTGGATATGTGTGTATATCACGTATAGACTCCAAAACCACCGAACCAAACTTTATGAAATTTTTAGGGATACTAAAGCAACATTCGGGAAGTGTTCCTGTGAAGTTTGGTGTTGATTGGGCAAGGGGGCGTGGTACCTCCCATACAACCCAAATTGGCTCTATCGCCCACAAACCAAAAAAATTGCTATATATCAGACGGTTTTAATCATATAAAACTTAAATTTGGTAATTTTGTTCAGATGGTTACTTTCGGTGACTGTACAAGAAATGGGCGTGGTCACACTATTTATACGCCCACTTTTCAGCACTAATTTTAATTCATGATATTTTAATGTTTTGACAGTGAATCTTGATATGCAGGTGCTATGCATACACGTGGCAGTCACTATGTAAATATAAACGTATAAAAGTGGGCGTGACACCACTTTTACCGCCCACAAATAAGTAAAAATGCTTTATATCAGACGGCTTTTGCCGTAGAAGACTAAGATTTGGTAATTAAGTTCGTGTGGTTACTCTCGGCCATTATACAAAAAATGGGCGTGCCCGCACTATATCTACGCCCACTTCATCGGAATCATGCTCATTCCTGAGTTGTACACGTTTTGATAGTGAATCTTGGTATGCAGGTTCTAAAGGTACCAGTGGCAGGCACTATGTAAATAGAAAGGTTTTCACACCCACTTTTACCGCCCACAAATTAGTAAAAATGCTTTATATCAGACGGATTTTGCCGTAGAAGACTAAGATTTGGTAATTTAGTTCGTATGGTTACTGTCGGCCAATGTACAAAAAATGGGCATGGCCGCACTATATCTACGCCCACTTTATCGAAATCATGCTTATTTCTGAGTTGTACACGTTTTGATAGTGAATCTTGGTATGCAGGTTCTAAAGGTCCAAGTGGCAGGCACTATGTAAATAGAAATGTTTTCACGCCCACTTTTACAGCCCCCAAATTAGTAAAAATGCTTTATATCAGACGGTTTTCGCCGTAGAAGACTAAGATTTGGTAATTTAGTTCGTATGGTTACTGTCGGCCAATGTACAAAAAATGGGCATGGCCGCACTATATCTACGCCCACTTTATCGAAATCATGCTTATTCCTGAGTTGTACACGTTTTGATAGTGAATCTTGGTATGCCGGTTCTATAGGTCCAAGTGGCAGTCACTATGTAAATATAAATGTTGTCACGCCCACTTTTACCGCCCACAAATCAGTAAAAATGCTTTATATCAGACGGATTTTGCCGTAGAAGACTAAGATTTGGTAATTTAGTTCATATGGTCACTGTCGGCAACTGCTAAAAAAGGGCCGTGGTCGCACCATATCTACGCCCACTTTTTCGAAATCATGCTTATTCCTGAGTTGCACAAGTTTGATAGTAACACTTGATATGCAGGTGCTCTAAGTGGCAGTCAATATATATATATAAAATTTGCCACGCCCAATTGTACCACCCACAAAAAAAAACAAAACGAAATGGCCAATTTCAGCCCTTGAAAGCACTTTGACCGAGCTTCTTATGATCAATTGTGTTGTGAGTGTTGTGGAATGTTTGAACACAAATGATCGAGAACTGGACCTACATGTTTTATGTCGACTCCGAACGGCTTATGTTCTCAAGAAGCTTTTCATGGCAGTTTTTATTCTCTGAGGTTTGTCATTGTCTGCAGAGAGGTGACGGCCGAACAGAAAAATTAATTCAATTGAAAAACTTTCCGTGTCAGGTGGGATTCGGACCAGGGTGTTCTCGCGTATGGGCCACACACTCTACCCACTACGCCACGGCCGCCACTTGATTTTTTTTTTTGATCCACAAATTAATAGAACTTCTTTAAATCAGACGATTATCATCGTTAAATACTAAAATTTGGTAATTAAGTTCATACGCTTACTCTCGACAGCTTTGCAAAAAATGTGCATGGTAGCACTATATCTGTGCCCACTCTTCAGAAATAATTTTATTTAATTTATTTATTTACTTATTTTTTTAATGTACTATAGTTAATTACAATTTAAAAATTATAACTAAGTCAGCACTAGCTGCCAGGGCTATCGGTTAGAAATAATTTCAATTCCTGAGATGTGAACGTTTTGATAGACAAACTTGGTATGTAGGTGCTATGGGTCAAATTGGCGTTCACTTTATATATAAATGTTGACACGCCTACTTTAAACGCCCACAAATCTATAAAAAGGATGTATATCAGACTTTTTTTAGAGTAAAAGACTAAAATTTGGTAGATTAGTTCATATGGTTACTGCCAGAACCCTTAAAAAATGGGCGTTTCGCACGTTATCTACGACGACTTTTCAAAAATCATTCTAATTTCTGAGCTCTACGTGTTTTGATAGTGAAACTTGGTACGTAGGTGCAATGGGACCAAGTGGCGGTCACTATATATATAAATGTTGCCATGACTACTTTTTCTGCTCATCTATCTATCTGTAAAAAATGTATGTATATATAATAAGGCTCCTCACAAAAGAAAAGGTGAACAAGTCGGTTCCTCAAAATAATGCTTAATGTTATGATGATTCCCCAAATATTTCGACTGTAGGAATAGCCATCCGTGAGCTGGAATAGTTTGAAATAAAAAAGAAAAAAAAAAACAAAAACGAAATGGCCATTTCAGCCCTTGAAAATACTTCGACCGTTTGAACACAAATGATCGAGAACTGAATCTACAAGTTTTATGCCGACTCCGAACGGATCTAGCTTTTCATGCCAGTTTTTACTCTCTGAGGTTTGCCATTGTCTGCATAGAGATGACGGCCGAACAGAAAAATTAATTTAATTGAAAAAACTTCCTATGTCAGGTGGTATTCGAACCTGGGTTCTATGGCATTCAAGCCACGCACCTCAACCATTATGCCACGCAATGGTTTGAAATATGCTCTAAAAATCGAGTTTTTTATAAAAATATTTAATGGTGTGTTAGTTAAAAATAACAAACTGTCAGAAATAATAGTAATGAAAAAGTTCTTCCAATCTGCACCAATAAATTTTAAATTTTTACAGTCGGACGAGAGATAATGCAGATTTTCATTACTTTTTTAACTTTTTTTTTAATTACTTTCACTAAAATTCAAATTAATTTTATTTTTTTGTTTTGCCATGTTACTTTTAGTCAAATAAATTATCTATTGATGATAAAATATAGTGTAAAGTGAAGAACTAAATTGAATGAAATTACAAAAAATTTACACATTTTTTAAATTTTACAATTTATTTGACTTAAAGTAGTATAGGAAAAAATTCGTTTGAATTTTAGTGAAATAATATGGAAAAAGTTAAAACAATCCATAAAAATCCGCATTATCTTTGGTCCAACGGGAAAAATGTAAGATTTTTTGATGCAAAAGAACTTTATCATAACTCTTATTTCTGACCGTTTTTTTTTAACTACCATACCAGCCAATATTTTTCGTCGAAATATTTTGGGGATCATCATAACATACGCCATGGTTTATTTTGAAGAACCGGACTGAACAATTTTTTTCCTAAAGAGCGTGAGGCGACTGAATGTATATACGTGTGTGGGTATATATGTATATCACGTAAAGAGTTCGAAACCGCTAAGCCAATTTTTATACCAAAGCCTTGAGAGGGTTCCTGTGAAGTCTGGTGCCGATCGTAAAAGGCACCTTACATACACCTAAAATGTTCGATATCAAACAGTTTTGGAATTATAGGTCGCACAGCCTAGGAATTTAGTATTCGACCTCAATTTACTCATGCCGTTCCACAGGTAACATATTATGGGTGTTGGGCGAGGGGCGAGGGGCGAGGGGCGCGGTCTTATTCCGCACCCAAAATTTTCGGTATAGCTTTCGAAATAAGTCACACATCAATGAAACTCGGTACGAAGTTACTATAAAAGCATGGCTTCACTGAAGCTATGCCCTCTTTTAGGGAATAAGCGCTGAGCGCAGCGAAGCGCGCCGGGTATAAGCTAGTAATAATAATAATAATAATAATAATAATAATAATAATAATAATAATAATAATAATAATAATAATAATAATAATAATAATAATAATAATAATAATAATAATAATAATAATAATAATAATAATAATAATAATAATAATAATAATAATAATAATAATAATAATAATAATAATAATAATAATAATAATAATAATAATAATAATAATAATAATAATAATAATAATAATAATAATAATAATAATAATAATAATAATAATAATAATAATAATAATAATAATAATAATAATAATAATAATAATAATAATAATAATAATAATAATAATAATAATAATAATAATAATAATAATAATAATAATAATAATAATAATAATAATAATAATAATAATAATAATAATAATAATAATAATAATAATAATAATAATAATAATAATAATAATAATAATAATAATAATAATAATAATAATAATAATAATAATAATAATAATAATAATAATAATAATAATAATAATAATAATAATAATAATAATAATAATAATAATAATAATAATAATAATAATAATAATAATAATAATAATAATAATAATAATAATAATAATAATAATAATAATAATAATAATAATAATAAATAATAATAATAATATAATAATAATAATAATAATAATAATAATAATAATAATAATAATAATAATAATAATAATAATAATAATAATAATAATAATAATAATAATAATAATAATAATAATAATAATAATAATAATAATAATAATAATTATAATAATAATAATAATAATAATAATAATAATAATAATAATAATAATAATAATAATAATAATAATAATAATAATAATAATAATAATAATAATAATAATAATAATAATAATAATAATAATAATAATAATAATAATAATAATAATAATAATAATAATAATAATAATAATAATAATAATAATAATAATAATAATAATAATAATAATAATAATAATAATAATAATAATAATAATAATAATAATAATAATAATAATAATAATAATAATAATAATAATAATAATAATAATAATATTAATAATAATAATAATAATAATAATAATAATAATAATAATAATAATAATTATAATAATAATAATAATAATAATAATAATAATAATAATAATAATAATAATAATAATAATAATAATAATAATAATAATAATAATAATAATAATAATAATAATAATAATAATACAAATAATAATAATAATTAATTATAATAATAGTCCGTGGCGAAGCCGCGGAGAACTGGGTCCTGCTATTTATATATAAATTTTGAAATTTTAAAAATCTTTAGACATAGAAGCTTTTAGTAAGCTTTTTAGCTTACCTCTATATAAACTACAGGCTTATTACACAAGATCAGTGACAATTTTTTTGGGAAATATACCAGATTACCGATTTCAGTTATATTGGAGGTAGGCGTATTAGTCGGCTGATTTAATTTATTTTAACGTCAACTATTTCTCGCTTTAAAATAATTATGCGTACGAATTTTTATTGATGTGGGATAATGTTTTGGGGAAATATACCTGATTAACCATTTCGGTTGCATGTGAGCTGGGCGTGTCATTTTTTCGAATTGAACTAAGTTTTGTGAGAATAATTCCTTTATCATAAAACTCATTCTCATAAAATTTCATGATTCTAGAGTAGCTCTTTCTATTTTTGTGCCATCGCATTATGGGCTCGCAACACAGTACGCAGTGGCTACATGTACACATTAAGTGTGCTTAACCTAAGTCAAGACCAAACAAGTTCTTATTGAGTGGATTCCCTCGATGAATTTATAAATCTTATCGTAGCTTCTTTTATATCTTGTTAAAGAAATCAAAGCAAACTCTAGCAGTTATCTCCACTTCAGATCTAGCTATAAAAAGTCATTTGTAACATGAATTAATTTATAGCATTGTACAAGTTCAAATAGTGTGCATCATGCAAGGTGATTCAGTGTGTTTAAGGACTAAATAGTGAGCTGCAAGTAACGTTATGAGCGCATAATATATTGAATAGGATTAAATAGGAAAAACAAAAAAAAAATTCTGACAAAGTGCTTTAAAAATCCATAATTCTAAAATGACGAGGAAACGAGTCTAAACTGATCTTCAAACCTTGATTCATATAGGGCATTAAAGTTTAAGTATAAGCGTAAAGTTTCAAAATTGGGGTTTTAACTTAACAACGGAAAAAAAAACACTTGAAGTACTGTAATTGTCACAACGATTTTAAGCATTGAATCGATCGATTAATCGATTTTAAGCATTTAACGATCGAATTAATTCGAGACTTAAAACGTTATTTGCTGCTCAGTTACTCTCATACAAAACAAATTTTTAATACTAATCTTCAAACATTCTATAGTATTTCAGGTAAAATTTTTAATTTGTGTAGTATTGTTGCTGATGTTACAAGTCGCAATTGCGCAGAATACGGTGAGTTCGTGTAGCAATTAGATTCCTTTAATAACAACATGCTTTCAAATTCTCCAAATAGAACACCGCACTTTCAGCCGCAGTTACTTTAGCAGCGTTCCGTCATCCTGATTGTCCGCTTACTGATGATCCACTTCATTCAGTATTGTTGCCCCATTCCGATGATTGCACAAAATACTACAGCTGCTTGAAAGGATTTGCCTATACATTGACTTGTCCAAACCATCTGCACTGGAGTATTGTAACCTATCGTTGCGACTATCCCGAAGTTGCTAAATGCATCGATCAACACATTTTAACGACGCCAGAAACATCTACAACCTCGCAGCCAACAACTACAAGTGTGCCAGAAGCATCTCTTTACTACTCATATCCGGGCAACTGTAATCGATTCTATCAATGTCAACCAATGCACTGTCCTGACAGCTTATATTGGAGCAGTATTTTGCAACGCTGCGATTGGTCACCTTCAGTGGAGTGCCAGCAAACGTTTACAACAACAAGTTTTACAACATTACTTCCCACGGATATTCCACCTACAGCTGTAACACCGCCAGCAAAGCCGAGCGGTGAAGTCACAACTTCACCTAACAACTCGCCGAATTTAGCTGAAAATGAGCTCGAACGTTTGTGCCTGAACACAGAATCCGGGAATTATATAGTGTATCCCGGTGATTGCCATCAATTTATCCAATGCAGCAATAGCATTGCCTACGTGCACGCATGTCCGTTGCATCTATACTGGAACTCAGAGCTTAAGGTGTGCGATCGTTACTGTGTCTAATTTAAGCATGACAATACACCAAATATCAACCGTTACCCGTTACGAAGTCACTCTTAATAAGCGTACATATTGGAACATATTGAATTAAGTCAACATTTAGTACTGATTTTTATAAACCAGGCCAATTATTTTAAAAATTTAAATGTTTTTTAGTTATTACAAATAGTTACAGCTTGAAGTAGAATTAAAATCAATGAATTTTTATATTAATTTTTTAGATTGTGAGTATGCATTAAAAACTGCGTATTTATTGCTAAAATGGGTGCTTTATTTTGAAAAATTGGTAAAATGTATTTTATTTAAAGTCCTAGCTAGCCTAGCCACTACTTTTCCCATCTCTCTTGTAATCTACGGATTCCGTTTCGAAAAAGACACGTCTATCCATTTTGAGCCTATCCACGAATCGATCCATTTTATTCGCATCTTCATAAGAATAGAAGTGTTGCTCAGCCAGGTCATGGGCCATCGATCGAAACAAGTAGTAGTCGGAGTGAGTAATGTCTGGTGAATACGATGGGTGTGGTGGGACATCCCATTTAAGCATTTTCCAAGTATTGTCATGCTGAAGAATCACTTTGTCATGTCTTTGTTGGAATTGCGGCCGTTTTTACTTCAATGCTCAGCTCAAACGTATCAATTGTAGTCGGTAGCGATCTACTGTGATTGTTTCGTTAGGTTGGAGCAGCTCATAATAAATAAAACCTTGCTGATCCCACCAAATACAGAGCATGAGCCTCGATGTTGAGGCTTGACCGGAGTAACTATATGATTTTTGATGCTTTGGATTATTGCAATGGGACCACTTTTCATTGCCAGTGACAATACGATGATAAAACCTATCCGATTTTGCCGTTGGAGCAGCTGTTCACATGCAAAAAATTGTCTTTCGACGTCTCTCGTCTTCAGATTATACGGCACCCAACTTCCTTCCTTTTGGATCATTCCCAATGCTTTCGCCTGATGCCTACAAATGGTTGCTTGATCAATTCCCAACGAATTTGCAAGTTCTTGTTGCGTTTGACACGGGCCTTCATCGAGTAATGCCTTCAAATCCTGCTTCGAGAAAACTCTTTGCCGCTGAGCAACCCCAGAGTTCTTATCTTTGTTCGCTGTGTTGCTTAAACTGATAACTAATAAGCAGAGTGCGGAGAACGATTAAAATAAAATACTTCTCACTAATCGTTTTCTACAAAAGAACTTATTTTCAATACTTCTCACTTTATCATAAATAAAGCAAGCCAGCAGAGTTCAATCGTTCACTAGCAAACAATCATAAAAAGTCATAAAAGTTTTTCGCCAGTGAGTATTGCGCAGCTGCAGCACAAATATCATTCGGCATAAAATACAAACGGAAATTATATTTTAATCGTTTGCGATCGTATCTTGGACTCATATTCTGAGTGCGTTATAGATCATAGCTTATGGGCTTTTTTATGAGTTGTGTTGGTTTCTAGTGCATAAATGAAGGCAAGTTTGATCTAAGGCTTCCAAAAGGATTTAGCCAGCACTTTTTTTGACACCAGGATGAAACTCTAAATTTTTTTTTTGTGGAGGTCGCTGAATTTAAATCTGATGTCAGCTCGGCGTAGTTCGGCGTATAACTGTGCAGCGACTACGCTGGCTGGGTCATGTCTATCGTATGGACGACGAAGCTCCAGCGAAAAAGGTGTTCGAGGGGAGGGTCGCTGGTTAACGACGACGAGGGAGACCATGCCTCCGATGGATGAACAAGGTATTTTTAAATGAGCTTTCTAGTCAAGGACTTTTTCAATTAAACAGCCACTCTAACAAGAATAGCCGTTTGTTAGATCTTTTATATTTTGACGACAGCAATATTATTTCAGTTTCAAGGGTAGATCCACTCGTGCTCCCCGAAGATCCGTACCATCCAACTTTAGAAATTGCTCTTAATTTTCCTAAACAATCTGTAAAGAATCGTATTGCTCAACCTCCTGCTGAGTTAAATTTTAAAAGAACCAATTATGTTTTGTTAAAAAACAATATATCTAATATTAACTGGACATCCGTACTAAATATCGTTAATACACAAACATCGCCAGAAAACCTTGATTCGGCTGTCTCTGCTTTTAATAGAACTCTCAATGATTGTTTTCTATCATCAGTACCACAGAGAAAAGCCCGTTTAGCATCTGGGCCTGTATGGTTTACTGAAGAACTGAGAAATTTAAGAAACTTAAAATCCATGCCTTATACAAAATTTCAAAAAACTCATAGCATTACATATTTTGGTTCTTATACCTCTATTAAGTACAAGTATCGTCAATTATGCAAGCAATCTTACGATATTTATTTAATAAAGGTAAAATTAAACATCAAATCTGATGCTAAATCATCCTGAAACTTTGTCAACACAAAACGCAAGATTGATTCCTATCCTTCTTTTATGAAATATAAAACTGTTGACTCAGATAGCGAGAATATCATTTGCAATCTTTTCGCTGACTTTTTCAAAGCGACCTATTCATCTTCATTCTATGATAATCTAAGCTATCCATTCAGTGTTCAATCTGGGCATATTTGTCTCCCAATAATTGATACTAACACGGTTTTATCATACTTAAAAGCTCGTAAAACGTCATATAAAAGTGGTCCCGACAATATACCGTCATGTATACTAAAATATTGCTGTGATGAATGAGTAACTCCAATCACTTTGCTTTTTTCTTCTTCATTAAAATCTTGCTATTTTCCAGTTGCCTGGAAGTCGTCTTTTATTATTCCATTGCACAAGTCTGGTAACAGGACTTTAATCGATAACTATCGTGGAATTGCAAAATTAAGCGCTTTGCCGAAGCTTTTCGAGGCAATCATTACTTCACAATTATCACATAGTTAGTGTTAAATCTTTATTGTCTCCACTCCAACATGGATTCGTTTCAGGAAAATCTACGGTTACAAACCTACTTGAATTTACTTCCAAAACCATTGAAAATTTTGGAAAATTCTTACAGACTGATGTTATATACACAGATTTTAGTAAAGCTTTTGATGTTGTTAATCATAAACTCTTTGTCTTAAAGCTATCTCTTGCTGGATTTCCCACAACACTTGTAAAATGGATTGAATCTTATTTATGCAATAGAACACAACGTGTTCTTTTTAAACTTGTAAAATCTCATGAGTTTCCTGTCACTTCAGGTGTACCTCAAGGAAGCCACCTCGGGCCTCTTCTTTTTTTACTGTTTATAAATGATTTGCCATCTGTCATAAAGCATTCGAGTATTTTAATGTACGCAGATGACTTGAAACTATTTCTTCCTTTCAAAAATGCTAATGATGCCGTTCTCTTGCAAGCTGACATAGACCATCTTTATAGCTGGTGCAACGTGAATCGTATGAATCTTAACATGAAGAAATGCAAGCATATGACTTTCACTCGAAAATCTCCTGTCACATGTATTTATAAAATTTGTGACCATACATTAGAGTCCTTAGATGTCTTTCATGATCTTGGAGTAACTATGGATACTAAACTTCGCTTTCATATTGATATTAATAAAATTATAAATCGAGCAAATAGTGCTTTAGGTTTTATTAAACGATGGGCAAAAGAGTTTAATGATCCCTATATAACAAAAACCTTATTCACCTCTCTAGTGCGACCTATTTTAGAGTATGCTTCAATTGCTTGGTGCCCTCGATATAGTTGTCACATTGACGACATAGAATCAGTTCAGAAAAAGTTTCTTTTGTTCTGCTTAAGCCATCTTTACTGCAATTTCAACTATAACCGTCCACCTTATGAATATCGTCTGCAGCTTTTAAATCTTCCTACTTTAAATAATCGGAGAATTATGCTAAATGCTACTTGGATTTTCAAACTTTTGCATGGATATGTAGACAGTCAATACTTACTGAGCAAAATTTTCTTTAATATTCCTCTCCGACCTAGAAGATCTTTTGAGTTACTTTACATTAACTTTTGTAGAACTAATTACTTGTAAAACGAACCACTTAGAAGCGCTTGTGGGGACTTTCATTTTGTTTCAGATGCAGTTTCTTTAAATGAATCCGTTTACTCAATTAAATTTATTATTTTAGATTATCTACAGTATCGCTACTAATCTGCATCATGTTTCCAAGGATACTTAATATTTTCCTGTGATGTTTGGTAACAACTTATACAATCTAGCTGTGCAGTTTAATATGATTATCCAGAGCGAGCCCACGTCCGTCTCGCCTCGCATATGCTGGTTTGACGTCGTACGACTAGCTTTGCATGTGTGAGCTATGCTCTAATCCATATTTATATAGATATACACCCCTGTAGGAAAATCAACTAATTTAAAAGTAGTTGAAAAAGTAGTTTTTTTTCAACCACAACTAGTTGAAATTCTGACTTTTTTCCATAGAACGAACTAACATATTTTGTATGGTGATGTCCGCTAAATAAGTCAATTGACTTTCGTCTGCATATATTTTCAACTACTTGTTAAATTAGTTAAATTTAAATTGTTTTATTAATTACTTTAAAATAACCAATTAAAAACTATTTAATATTCCACTTACTGAAGATGAATTTAAAAGCATTAAGATTTTAAATTTCTAAACATCAAAGAGATCATTTATTTGACTGTTTTGGAAAATACATAAATTATGCCAAAAAATCATGCCTGGTCGACACAAATAAATTCTGAAACATAAGATCTGAAAGCAAATGTAAACAAAGTTAAAAGTGATCAGAGTTTTTTAATGGAAAATTGTGAAATGTCGTTTTTTGTGGCAAAAATAATTGTGTATACCACAATTTATTCTATTTACTACTACGAAGCTAACCGGATTGCATCTGTATATACCTGAAATCCTGACAATTTTACATTTTAATAAAATTTAATTGTATATAAATTAATTGTATCATATTTATTTTGTCGAATATTAATTGCTATAAAGCCATATGTGCTTAGCATTCAAATAAATAATAAAATAATAAAAAAATAATAAATAATACCTGGGTCTCACTTAGTGCCATTATTTGAGGCCTAAATATTTGTAACGTATCATTACAAATTTAACAGATTGAGCACTGATACAGATATTCCACTGGGATTGGCGGTTCTTAAATGATTAAAGAGCAATTCTCGCTGCTTAATTGCCTTGCAACCGCTGATTTTTTCAAAATATGCTTCTATATTGTTACATGTATAATATCACAATAAAAATTGACTACAGCTGATAACTAATACTTCGAAGAGAACATAGAAAAGGAAAGTCTCGTTACACAGCGCAGTGTACTTTGTTTTATTTATTATGATCCATAAAAATGCTTTTATTAACCTTTATTCAAAATTTGACAATTGTTTTTTTAGTTTTTAAGTTAGTTTTTATGAGTTTTCTAAAGTTTAAAAATACCACACCATGAAATAAGCTGTGAGCCACTGTACCTAGTGATTATATACTAGCTACGACCGACCAGTTGAAAACTAACATTAGCGAGATAAGGTCAGCTTTGCTGGAAATTTATACAAATATGACCCATATACAAATATATATCGACGATGCTCATCAAGATGGCAACCCGTTCTCCATTATCTTGTCTTACTTTTTCTGATGACAGTTGAAAAATCTATGCAATTCATTAATTACAAAAAAAAAAAATTACCTAATCAACTCAATAAAGTTTTGACAACTAATTTTTTGGTTATAATTCTTTATTTGAATATATTTTAAATTTTATCATACACAAAAATCCATTTTCTGTTAAATTAAGTACATTTAAGGCAAACAGATTTTATTTATGTCCTTTTTGCATATACCAGATGGGGAATCGAAATAGTTGTCGACGCCACATTGTACCTCCATTGCATATTTATTCATGCAAACGTAGAACTTGTAGCATTTTTCATGTGGATAATAGTGACCATCATTATCATCGTCACAGATAGGCTTGGATGCTTTGGTTGGTGATTTTGTAGTCAACTTGCTATCATCAGACAAACATTTAAAGTCAGAGTCAACTATGCATGTAGCGGAAGCCAAATCAAAATAATATCCAACAGCGCATGATTTTGAAACAGGTTTTGCATCTTTGGAGCTACATTCATAATATTCGGCACAGTTGATTGATGGAAATCTATAACCGACTGGCTTGTCATTACACATGCTCGCCAAGGTTTGACAACCGGCCTGCTGCGGAGCGACGCACTCTTCCTCCATACGTGAATAATGCAAGCCATTGGGGCATTGTATGGACATCGCATCATTATCAGGACCCATGCACAAGTAGAACATTGAACATTCCTCAGCGGGTACTTTGGTGTTCCATGAATCTTCGTGAATACGACAGTAGCTATTTACGAATTGATCAAAGCCATTTTGGATTTTTTTACAGCTACAGTCGGCAGTTTTAACACATATTTTTTTTGATTCATCAAAACAGGGTGCATTAGCGTCACAGCTTATGACTTTTCCAGTGTCATACATGCATTGAATAAAATTTGCACAACTATTGGAATTACTTAAACGATTTGCACCTTGATTACGGCATTTCTTGAAGACACAAATATTTTTTCAAAATAAATTTGATATAAAAAAGTGTTATGTTTTGTAAAGCAAAACTTTAATGGTGACAGTACGTTTAAAGTTAGCTCCGCCATTAGTTTTTTTAAGAAATTAAAAAGTAAAGGGTCTATGACAGCTGTCAACAGCAGCATTATGCAAGAATGTCATTGAAATTTAATGAAAAGGGCACGCGTGTGCCAGCAAAGCCGAGTCGGCAACTTGAGCGACATTATATTTTATCAAAAACCTCCATGCTTCATTTTTATAATTGAATAAGAACTGGCATTTGAATAAAACACCTTAGCAGGTTTGTAGGTTTTTAAGTCGGAAATAAACAGGGTTAGAATTTTGAGGAAATGTGTTAAGGCTGTTAGTATTACAAAGATGCATTTTTTAAATCTCTCTATGGCACATTGTAGCACAACTCAAGCTGATCTCAGCACAAGTTTTGAATTTTTAAAAACTTAAATTAATGAGTTTAAAACTAACTCCACACTAAAACTCTTCCTTTGAAGAAGCATACTATTAAACATTTTTTCAATGCGGCACATGATATGGTATGGGGCACAAAACAGCACAATTTTTTTTTTTTTTGGTTTTGTTAATCGCAATAAAACAAAAATGGTGGAGGTAACTTTGTGCACATTACTTGGTAGCTAAATATGGAGTTCAAGAAACTCTTACCTTGTCTATTTGGTCCTGATCCAAATCGGCAGCTTGAACATTGTCACAGAATGACATAAGAGTAAGAAGCACTGAAAGAAGAGGGTTAATAATAGAACAAATTTTCAAATAAGTTGGACTCTACATAAATCATAAAATTTCAATTTAAATTAAGGCACCTATTATGTAACCAACTCAACTTAAATTGACTCGATTGCAGTATCTTTTTTTTTTTGTATAACTTATTACATACATTTTAAATTGAACTATGCCTAATTTTTTAAAAATTTTCAAACGACACGGTTCAACTGATATGTATACAATACGTAATACGAAAACAAAAAATCCAGTTGAATCAAGTAAACTTAAGTTGAGTTGTTATATACAATAGGGCCCTAAGCTTAAAAACATGGCAGCAAATAAATTTTTAACGTTTAAGATAAAATATTCAGGCTTTATTCAGAAAAAAAAAAATTTAATACTGATCTAGTTTTTGTTTTTAAGGCACGTATTTCCTATTTTGATTGAATAAATCACCGTTTTGAACAAACCAACAATTAGAGTTCTACTTTTTGCCATTTTCTCCAAATTTTCTATCCTCTGTTAAGACTTCTAAGTTTAGCCAAAGACTAAGGCGATATTTAAGTAACTTTATTGTTATCAAACCTAGCTATTATTGCACAAAACGATTTTTTTAAACTGTTTATGTATTTTATCGACATTTAATTAAGTAATTTACAGGAAATTAATTTGTGTTTAAGATTATTTAAGACACGTTCTTTTTTGATAAGAAAAACAAAGTTTTTAAGTTTGTATATAATGTGTTTTCATCTTGTTCTTTAGAACTGAGTTAAACTGAAAGAAACATTGGAACAATAAATCAAATGTTGGCACAAAGCGATACTTATATTTTTACCTTTTCAAGAATAAATATAATTCATTTCACTAAATCAGAGTTTAATCAATTGATTTACAATTCCAGCAAGTATATAAATATTAATAGTATTCATGCAAAATGGCAATCTTATATTGCACACTAACTACAAAACAGTCACAACTCAAAAAACACAAATTTTCAGGAGAAGCTAAAAACTGTGTAAGCTAAAATGATTGTAATAGTATAAAAAATTTGGTTCCACAATAAAGAAACTACAATTTAAAGAAAGTTTTAGTATCACTTTTGACGTAGAGTTACGTCTTACAGCACGGTTTGTATGGGGGAATTTTCACAAATTTTTTCAAGGCCATGCTAACGTTTTTGGGGAACATTTTAGGGCCTTATACAGCCTTTAATATTCATTGTACAAAGATAAAATCAGAGCTGGGCGATAAGGGTTACGATTACAACACGATTACGATTGCAGCAATCATCTATTTTGAAAAACTGAAATAACAATTGCAGTAATCGTAAATCGACCGATCTGAGATTACGATTGCAGTAATCGAAGTAAGGGGTGTGCTGAATTTCAACGCAGCTTTTTCCAGCAATGGATTTTTTTTAATATTTCCTTACAAGTGTCAGCATCGTTCAAATATCCGGAGAGTTGTTAACATATATATAGCAATGTATGTGTAGATGAAAGTGTCTCTTTTCCAGCTTATGTTCGCCTATCACCGAATTCGTTAAAATTTAGGTGGCAATCCTATGGTAAAAAAATTACATTATTTTTTAAATTCTGACAACGGATTTGGACTCAGTGACCCATACTTACCTAGTGTTCGCCTCAGCACCGAATTCGTAAACAAATAACATTTAGGGGGCAGCCTATTAAAAAAATACGTAATTTGAATTCGTGAAAATTTAATAATTTAGGTGGCAACCGTGTGGTGAAAAAACTACATAATTTGTGAAATTCTGGCAACGGATTCGAATTCAGTGTAAATTAAAGAATTCGTTCACCGAATTCGTAAAAATTAAAAAAAAAAGAGAGACACTCTATTTTTTTAGCCTCTAACCTTCGCATCATTATTATCTGCTTAAAAAAATATCAATTAAATTGGTTGAAAAGTACTGGCAGCAGAGGGAAACAGACGCTTTTTTCCCTCTTTGTTTTATATATGGTATATACTAGGGTGGTTTTATCTCATAGGGTAAAAACAAAATGTCAGAATTTTTTTGGGGCATCCCCCTAAAATGTTTCTTTCTGTCCGATTTTAGGATTTTAGAATTTGATGTATGACACGGGCAAATAGCTTTAGCCGTTCCAAAGATATGGGTCGCCGAAGTCACCAAACTGCCAAAAAATCGAGATTAAAATTAAACATTTTAGGGGGGTGCCCAAAAAAAAAAAAATCCGACATCGATTTTTTAAAACCACCCTAATGTGCATACACTGAGCCAAATTGTACGTTGAAAAGAAACACTCGCGCCGCTAGTTTCACAAAAAAAGTCAAAGTCTCGACAGTATCTGATGAATTTGTTATTCTTGTTCGTTTTTATGTTGGTTATATTTAAGAAATTCAATGTTATGTTTAAGAAATAGAAATAAATATTCCGGAGAAATATGAACAGTAACAAACGGCAAAAACGAAAGCAACTGCTATGCTTAAGCACTCTACATATTAAACACTCTGCCTGTCTTCAGAAATTCTCAGCAAAATAAAATTCTTTTCCCATTCAACATTAAACAGGTTATTTAAAATTAAATAAAAGTACTTATGTTATAAAAAAATGTTAATACTTTATGATGATAATTTTTTCTATGTACGCATAAACATCAATGTACATCAATACAACGGCTTTTTCTATTTGACAGCTTGATTATGACTGAATGAATATAAACATGTAAATTCGCTGAAGCAAGAAAAAAATTTCAGTGAAGCATGCGACGCAAAACTTCTCAGTCAACAGTTGGCATAATAAACTGATATTCTTTTATTTACCCTATCGGAAATTTGAAAGTGTTTTATCAAAAAGCAAGTCAAAAGGGCTTCACTCCGCCTATGAATAGTGCTTTGCTCTCGCTACGCATTGAATTTTAAAAAATCGCTTTGCTTTCACGATTTTCCCTAATTTGACTATTCGTAGTTCGTAAATCTTGTCGTTGCTGTCGTACTAGTTCGATATATTTATTTTCTCATCACTACTTGTCATTACTCATCACTAGTATGCGCGAGAAGTTTAATGTGTGAAAGTGTTTCAGCAAAATAGTGAAAAATAGTGTAAGGTAAAAAACGTTTATAAACGGTTTTAAAGTAATATTTTTATAAAATAGTAATAAAATGAGTGGGAAGTGGTGCGATTATTCAAAACGCCATTTTAAACGTTCTGGCAAAAATATCCACCATATAAAATGAAGTTGCGCTTGCAGGTGCAAACGAAGAAGGCGCAATAGCAGCAGAAAATTGAAGTGGACATAGCAGGGCAGATTATATGCAATGTGCTGTAGAAAATGAAACACCACAAGTTTTTCCAGATTTCAGCCATGGCGGGGTGGGCTCCATAAAAAGTGTCAATATTGAAAATATAGAATGCGAAAGAACAATACAAATTTATTTATTTATTTATTTATTTAAAGTAATGTTTACATGTAAGACATAGTCTTTTTTTCGTCAGAAATTGACATTCAAAAAGAAATTCGGGAATTAGTAGTGCAATTTAAAGTTAGGCGAGACGCGAGTGATGATTTTGCGAATTCTACAAAGAGTGGGCTTAAAAGTGCCCTCTTTAACAAAAACTTTATTTTCAAGGGCGGAAAATAATACCATTATTTGCACGTGTGAAGTCAGTCCGGGAAACTTCTTCCACTATGGACTAGAGAGTAGTATTTGTCAGGATTTGAAGTTGTCGTTAGCAGAAGATATTGAAATTTTAGAAGTAGATATTGAAATAGACGGATTACCCTTCTACAAAAGCTCTGCAATAGCCTTGTGGCATATTTTTGGTTCCATATCAAACTGCGGCAATATCATACCTTTTCTTATTTCTGCTGGACTTTGTTTTAGAGATGGAGAGTATAAGTGAAAGAGGTGTTATCGTCAACGTTAGAAGGGTTTTATTAAATTGCGTGCATTTGTTTGTGATGCTCTTGCGAGAACATTTGTTACGGAAACTGTTGGTCATACTTCCTCGACAGGATGCTCCAAACGCTACCAGGAAGCTAGAAAAAAAACAATCGGCTGAACTATAGTACTGCAGTTGCAGAATTAAGAACAGATTCCGACTTTCAAATGCGAAAAATAAAAAATATCATTGCAAATGTTTTGTCATATGCCGAACATATTTTGGAAAAAATTAGTATTCAAATGAATACAGAGTTCTCTCTAGATGCAATGCATCTCATTGACTTGAGTATAATGAAAAAATGTTGGGTTTAATTTGGAATGGAAAAATGTACGTATGTAACTTGACGTCTGATAAAAAATTATAAATTAATAAAAGATTCATGTCGTACAAGTCATTCACTCCAAAAGAATTTAATAGAAAGCCTCGTTCTTTTGATGATATTTATAGATAGAAAGCTGTGGAGTTCCGTGTGGAGTGTGGATCACTTTTCGAAAAAATAATTAAGCTTTTTTAAATTACTTTTCGTAGCAAGAGCAAAGCGCTTTTTTAAATCATTTTTCGTAGCGAACACAGAGGTCTTCTTCCCAATGACATGATAATGTTAAAAAAAATCACTCACACAGATTTTTTAAAGTGCTTTGATAGTAGTTTCAAAGCGCTTTGTTTCCTAAAGGATAGCTTCGGCGTCACATGCATAGGGGCACTAATACTGATACGTTACACGCGGGTACACTGCTGGTAAACGCTGGTATAGAGCATTTAGAAATAATGAAAAAGTGCATATCTTGGTGAGAGGCTAACAAATGCTGTAGAAGGGAGCACTTTTTTTGTGAGAGAATGCTGTATTATGTTTACTTACGCTTTAAAGAATAAACTAAATAGAGAACAAGACAATGAAATACTCGATGCATTTTATCGTATCAAACACATTCATGCAGCCCTTTAATATCTACTGAAATTAAAAATTTTATTTGTTTTTTGCCTTTTCTGCACAACCGCAGTTTTCAGTGTAGCAAGCTGAGTGCGTCACATATACATTGACATAATGCCGTAATATGGTGTGCCCATCTCTGATCTAATACGAACTTCCATTTGCTTAGTGTCCTTACGCATCAACGAAGAGTGGATAATGAAAAGGTTGGTTAGTTGTCAAAACTTTGTAGAAAGCTTTGTAGTTGTAGAACTTGCAAATGAAGAAAATATTTTGTTTTCAAGTTGCAAAGAGTGTTAAAATTATGATAATTTGAGTAAAAATTTTTGAAAAACAGTAGAATAAAAACTATAAAATGTAAAAGAAGTCTTAAAATTGCAAAAAAAAACTGTAACAATTTTAACCTAAAAACAACTGCGAAATGTGAGCATAAAGAAACTCAAGATGAACAGCTGATTTTGACATCTTAAAAAAAAAAAAATGAAATGGCCATCTCAGCCCTTGAAAGGACTTTGACCGAGCTTCTTATGATCAATTGTGTTGTGTGTGATGTGAAATGTTTGCACACAAATGATCGAGAACTGGACCTACATGTTTTACGCCGACTCCGAACGGCTTATGTTCTCAAGAAGCTTTTCATGGCAGTTTTTACTCTCTGAGGTTTGCCATTGTCTGCAGAGAGGTGACGGCCGAACAGAAAAATAAATTCAATTGAAAAAACTTTTTGTGTCGGATGGAGGATTCGAACCCGGGTTCTCTAGCGTAAGAGTCACACACTCTACCCACTATGCCACGACCGCCACATTTTGACATCAAGCCCGCTTTATTCTACTTTCTACTTCATTCCTCACCGAGTCGGCCCTACCTTATAATGCTGCCATGTGTCCATCTAACTGAAGAAAACCCCCTTATTTTTATACGAAAACACAGCCGAAGCACAATTTTATAAACTAAAACTACTGGTACTATTAGAAACTGTTGCTCTAAATTTCTTTGAGTATTTATTTTTAGAAATATAGACATTAACTGATAATCTGAAACATGTGCGACGATTTCACTTTTATGCGAATCTGTAAATTGATAACGATTGTTAATAAATTGTTTATTAAAATTTATTTGCTATTATTATTGATATATATTGATTAGTTTCTGAAGAATTGTGATTATCTGGAGGGCATTAAAATGATTTATCGACGTTTGTTGTTATCTTGAAAAGAGTGAAGGTAAAAAAAAACAAAGTCTAACACTTGAAAATTTAATTTTATTTGTGAGTCATGAAGATAGATTGAGAACATTTTTTTTTTGGTATCTGTGTAGAGGTTCAGATACCATTCAGAATTCATTGATGGACTTAAGTGGACCAGTGGCAGCATTATTTGTCATCGTTTAATTGATAATCCTGGCATTGACCCTGCTCCATAGGAACACAACGTGTTAGCGACATATCGAAAATTTCGTTGGCAGCACAACGACCCGATATTGGTATTGGATACTCGCAGTAGATAAAACGATCACATTCACCAGGATATGCGACAACAGAGTGTAGCTGTACACCGCAACACACATTGGATGCATTCGGATTGCGTGTGGTGCTAGTAGTAGATGCAGAAGATATTTGTGTTGTTTCGGTTGAAGTCGTAGGTGGTTCAATTGTCACTGTTCTGGTTGTTTCCGTAGGTGCTGTTACTGTTTCTCTACATGCTGTTTCGGATGTCTGACCGTCGCAGGATCCTTTCGTTGGGTTATAGTAGGTACCCGGCATGCACTTAACATGCGTTGCTTGTCCATTCAAGCAGATTATGTATTGGGAACAATCATCTGGATAGGGTAAAACTGCTCCGTTTTCGGCGTTACGACAATCGGGCGCATTTTGTGGAGGCACTGTTGTTAGTGTTGTTGTAATGGGATTAGCGGTAGTTTCAGTTGTCCAACCACAGTTGGCATCTTTAGGCAAATCACACTGTTTCAAGTCTGTATTAAACTCCTCTCCTAGAGGACAATCGTAACCTATCGCAATCGGAGTAAGACAAATAATATACTTGCTGCAATTGTAGGGATATGGCATCAACATGCCATCTGGCTTTCCGTGACATGGACCCATGGGATTTTCTGTGGTCGCAGTATTCTCCGGCGTTGTTGTTGGCGTAACCTCTGTAGCTGTGCTAGTTTCCGTTGTTGGCGTTGACTCTGTAACTATGGTTGTTTTCTTTGTCATCTCTGGAGTTGGAGTACCATTGTCGAAACAAGCTGTTGCGGAGGTTTGACAATCACAGCGTTTTTTTTCTGGATTATAGAAGGTATTTGGCATGCATGGCACAATTTGTGGAAGACCGTCAACGCAGATTATGTACTTTGAACAGTCAGAGCGAAATGGATATGTAGCACCACGTTCTGAATTCCTGCAATCTGGATCACATGGTATACTACCACTTTCGCTCGTAGTTGTTGTTTCTGTAGTTGTGATAGTTGTTTTAATGCTACAATTAGCTTCATTGGGATCTACGCATTTTTGTTGCTCTGCGCTGAACTCTAAGCCTGCCTGGCATGCAAAGCCCACAGGTATTGGGCTCTGACAAATTATGTATTTAGTGCAGTTGTTCGGATAGGCTATAATTTCACCCGGAGCTTTCCCAAAGCACGGACTTTTGTGTATGGGTGCAAGAGTTGTAGTCTCGGTGACATCTGTGCTAGGTAAAGGTGTCGTTACATCGCTTTGGCAAGCATTTGAAGCGACAAAGGCACTACATTGATGCGTACTTGGATCGAAGTATTCTCCCCACATGCAGCTATTCAACATCCATAAATTGGAGCCCAGGCATTCGATGAAGAAGTGACAATTATTCTTATAGGCGAAGACAACGCCTTTATCGGCACCCTGGCAGATATTCCATGTAGGTGCTGATGTAGTGGTTGCTTCGTCATGGCCACATTTAACATGTTCGGGCAGATCACAGGATTTAGTGGACTGATTAAACTGCCAATTATTGGGACAACTAAAAGCTATGGGCGCAAGTTTCGCACAAATTATGTACTTGGTGCAGCTTTCTGGATAGGGAATTATTTCACCGTTGGAGCTGTTGCCACAAATACCATTGTTTGATTGGCGTGGTGATGCTAAGGTTGTAGATACGCTGGGCGTTGTTGTAGGATGTGTGGTACTAGTCGTAACTTCCTCATGGCAAGCCGTTTCCGACACACCTGGACCACAGTTACCAGTAGCTGGATTGTAGTAGCTATTGGGTGGACATGGAAGCACCATTGAGGCACCACTACCTAAGCAATATATGTACTGTTGGCAGTTTGTCTTATCGGGAAAACTTTTATTCGCTGGTTGATGCTCGCAAGCATTTTTCGGTGGTGTCGGTATCGTGCTTGTAGTTGTTGAGACAGTTGTTAGGCGACACGCATCAGGCGATACTTCGGGCCCACAGTTGCCAGTATCAGGATTGTACCAGTTCTCAAAGGGACAATGCAAGATGGAGGAGGTGCCATTTCCCCAGCAGAAATAGTACCGTTGGCAGTTGTCGACATCGGGAAAACTTACGCCATAAGGTTTACTCACACAGTACGCGTAGATGGGCGTAGTTGTTGTGGGTGGTAACGTCGTTATGCCTTCATAGCAGTTAACGTCTCTCGACTCATCGCATATAAGCAGCTTTGGATTAAATAGCCAACCAGCTGGACATTGTTGGAGTATTGGTTTCTTATGCACGCACGCAATAAAACTGGCACAATCCTTGGCATAAGGCAGCAGGTCTCCACTGATAGTGTCGTTACATACTGCATTATTAACATTTGGCGAAAGTGTTGGTGGCTGTGTTGGGGTTATAGTCGGTGTTATTGTTGGAAGTTGCTCCTCTTTGCAGTATTCCTCACTCGGAGTGTCACATATCAAGAGCAGTTCATTGAAAACTTTGCCAGCTTCACAATAATCTAGCTGCGGACAACCTGAGGTACAATTTAAATAAGCCTTGCAATCGTATGGATAGCGTTGAAGTAAGTCTTCCGTGAAGTAACAAACATCTTGGCTTACACCAGGCAGAGCTTTACAGGCTGGAAGCGTGGAATGTGTAACCGTCTCAGTGGATGTCGTTATTTCCTCAGTAGAGGTCGTTATTGCCTCGGTTGTGGTTGTTGTTGCCTCTGTGGAAGTAGTTATATCCTCAGTTGTGGTTGTTGGTAAATTGAGCTCAACACATTTTGCAGTATCGGGTGTGTCACAAATCCTAAGCAAGACATTAAAAACCTTACCCGGTATACAGTAATTCAAGACACTGCAACCTCGCGTACAGTTAATGTATGCATTGCAATTGTAAGGATAACGCAGCAACGTGCCATCCAGATAGTTTTGACAATTATTGACACTTAAGCCGGGTGGTAGATCACATGGTTCACTGGACCGGGTGGATTCAGTACGCTTAGTGGTCTCTGTGGTTATATCTGTTGTTGTGATCTTAGTGGTGGGTAACGTGCCACTACCATTATAGCATGAGTGCACATTTCTTGGCCAATCGCAAGTTTCAATTTTCGGATTAAACCACAGTTCATCCGGACATACAACCACTGTTGGGTAAACACAATTGCACACCAAATATTTGCTACAGTTACCCGGGTACGAAACTAATTTCCCCAACGGTTGTTCTATGCAAGCTTCCTGGTTTTCTAGTCTTTTCTCGTTTTTTTCACAAATGTTTTGGCCTGTGGTTAATGAAGTGAATGTTGGAAGTTTCGTTGTCGTAGCTATGGCCACATGCAGCAACAGTAGTGAACTGATGTAAGCAGCTGAAAAAGAAGAAAGTTAAATAAGTTCATTTTAGAACACAACAAGTTTTGAAATAAACGCAAACAATAAGTTTTATTAAATCTATCAGACAAGTTCTGAATTTCGATTCACGTTGGAATCGATTTTAACTTCCATGAAATGTCATTGAAAGTTAATTCTAATGAAATGTCATTGGAAGTAAATGCTATTCCGGTCTCAGGTCTCTTATTGTATTAGGTTTGATTTTATTATAAATCGACAAATGGTTTTTTTAGGCAGTTAGGCAAACGAAATTGCATAATCGTTCGGAGTATAAGCATAGCTTAAGAAGCTTTTTTTTAAGAATGAACCCTTAACACTTTTAACAACCGAAAAATCATCAAAAAATAGGTTAAATTAAATTCAGGAGTTTCATTGAGAAAAATATCTCGTGAGACGAGTATTAACCGTGAATCATTGCAACTTATGGCTAAAAAGAGGTGTTGGACTTAATGCCTACAAACTTCGAAGGCATCGGATAGTTGTTAACGAATAAGAACAAGCAAAATCGGCCCCAAAGAAGTCGCCTGCTTTTGTCCCGGGTGCAGGATGGGATGGGAAAAAATTCTCTTCACACATGACAAAACTGTTGAGCAAAAGCACAATAGACAAAACGATCGTATCTACATAGTCAATGGAAGCTCCTGGGCCATCCTCCCTTATCGAATATTGCCAAAATCTTCAATCCATCTTCGTTTGGAGACGAATTTGCCCCAGCAGCAAGACACCTCTAGTGTTTTCTGAACCAAGGAGTCAAAACCAAACAAGGAGTATGCCGTTGCTACATCTTGGAAGCCGTAGTACTTCGCTGGGCTTAACTGCGCTTTGCCAAAAAGAGATGGACTTTCCTGCAAGATTCTGCGACAATTTATTGAGCATGAATAACACAAGAGTGGTATAGAGTAAATATTCTCGGACTTTATCACGTCTCAATAATGGCCGCCATATTCACCGAACCTCAATTCCTTGGACTATAGCATATTATTGATTTTAGAGATACGGACCTGTGTTAAACGACACCTAAGTTTGGACACCTTTAAAGCAAGCGTTGCGTCGTGGGATCGAATTACGTTGAAAGCCCTTACCAGAAAATTGCCATTAATTCTTTGCCGACAGAAATCGGATACTCTAATCATACCCGCATTTCTTGCTGTTCTCTATCCTATCCATATTCAATGAAATATGTAAAATACTTATACTCATTCGGCTCATTAGCATATTTTCGGTTATGTGTGAGCGCATCGTTACCAAACAAAAAAATACAAAAACCTCGTTCACTTTTCACTGCTGCGCTATAATGCGCTCTGCTTAATATCAGTGATAGAATTACCCGAGAGATTGCGGTGTTTGTGTCAATTATGAGTATTTGGGGAAATTAGATGATTATCAGCAAGACGACAACAACCATAAGTATTTACGATCCAAAGAGACCCGATCTTTGCCCGATCCGAGTCGTGATTTGGGATACTCATATATATTCAAGCCACCGCATTGCAAAAGTGAGTATCCCTGCGTCCAAGTAATCACTTGCAAGTACACCCAGGGGAAAAAAATCGAAAAACCAAAGAAATTGCACTTTGCAACAAAGACTTTTACTGGTTAGTTTGTGCCCAAAGACAAAACATCGTTACGGCAAAGACACAAAGATTGTTAGATTCCCATATACTTTATGTCCATATACTTTCCCATATACTTTGATTCAAAAACTTAAATTATTGTGTCAAAGATGTGCGTCTTTAAGAAAGCATAGAAAGGTCGTAAAAGTAAGGAAAATGTACTTTGGCACAAAGACTTTTATTCGCTACGGCAAAGACGCAGAATGTTAGATCCTCGATTTTAAGAACATGGCTTCATGAAATTAATGGCTTCTCTCGGCTTCTCTTTGCTGCTTGCGTTTATTATAATAAGAACATTAAATTAAATTAAATTAAATATCAAATTAAAAATTTTACCTTCGCCTGCCGTGGAGATTTGAACCCACACCCACCGATACCACCGATTGAGAAGTCACTACACTACGCATCGAGCCAAACTCGTTCGTTACTCAGAGTAATTGATTCAATATTAATTACAACTGAAGCTATGCAGCAGCATAACACAATAATCTATTAATAGATTTTTGTTGTATAGCTATCAACAGAATACTGTGACATACTGCATCTGTTAATACAGCATCTGTTAACATGGCTGCAGTTATGTAAGCAAACAGTAGTAAGGCTGTTTGGATCAGTGGGTACAGCGATGGACTGGCATGAAATGTAATAAAATTTACTGGTGTGAATATTAATTAAGAAAACATTCTTTAAAGTAACAGACTTTGTCTTTGAAACAATAAAGCGTACTCTCAAAAATACAAAGAAAAGTTGTTGATTTTACATACTTTTTTCAGTTCCTTGTTAAAAAAGAAGTAGATTGTTATAGTAAATATTTTATCTTCACGGCAAAGATTGTTTCATTGATTTAGCTTCAAAGAACTTCAGTCTTTTGTTCTGATGATGCAGCACTTGCATAGTTAAAGGATATATCATTATTGCAACGATATATTCATCGTTTGTTCTTTGATTTTAAGGCGTTCAATTTTCTCGTTGTATAAATACTCAGCTTCGGTTTCGGCCGAATATTTCAAAAAGAGCCGAATTACAATTTCGGCCAAAATTTCAATTTCGTTCAGACACTTAAAATTTCTATAGGTATACATTATGATATCAGTCATATTTAAACTAGTGTTAAAAATGTTAGTTCATTTTCCATTTCATCCAACGATAACCCACTTTACAAAAATATCAAAATTACAGTTAATGCCAAAGGCTGCTTGCACAATTCTGATTTTTATCGCTTTTATAGATTAATATGCAAATATATTTCCGCTCAACCCACCGACTCTTTCCTACGTGATATATTATCTTATCAGGCCACGAGTAATTTCCATGGTCAAACTTAATCGGAGTTAAGTATGAAAATTTTGTCGATTCATAAATCTTTCTTTACACTAATGTATTCTCTTAAGCATAGGTAAATTAAGTGAATCTGATATAACGATAAGCATTATAAAACCAAGCTTTAGAACTTTTAATTATTATGGCATCCAAATTACACTAAGAAACTACTTAAGTCTACCAAACAGCAACAATAATGCAATCAGCACAAACTTGTCGTGACTGAAGTCATTTTTGGTGTGCTTCAATAGACGACAGAAACAATTTATTATACAATATATTATATTTATAAACTATAGAATTCACATAATAACAAAATTACAATCTTAGAAAACCTTTATATGACTTGCGAATTTATAACACTCAAGACCAGGCATTTTATTTATCACAATATACATATTTTGAATATCATAGCACAAAATTCACCTTTCATTTTAACTATTTCCACAGAGAAAAACAATAGCTTTTTCTTTTTTTTTTGTGATCAAAACTCGAATAATATAATTATTTGACAAATACTATCTTATCGTTGCTTAACGCTTGCTAACTAAAATGTGACTGAGCACGACCCAGTTACCATATATTGACCAACAAAAAACCATTTAATGGAACGGTATTAACAAAATTTGGCAGAAAAAATATATCTTATCATAAAGTTATTCATAAATATTCAATATCTTTTTTTTTTGTGGCACAAAAATGGAATTAAATATTTATATTCATATTTATCTACATATAAATAGGCTTATTTTAGTTATTAATCTGTTGCCAAAACTGAGAATGTAAAAACATTTATATAAATGGTCCTTGCCGAAAATAAGTTATGTTTTTCTACACCTAATTATTTATTGGTTACAGATTGGTTATAGAATTATAGATGGAAAAAATTATGATCATACATAAAAGTCGCTTCAATAACATAAAAATCGCTTCAATAAAAAATCACTTTGAATGATTTGCAAAAAAATATCAAATGTTTATGCATTCAATAGGTACTAAATTCAATCAATATCTTCAAGCATATCTATAAATGCCTAAAAATATGCAACAATTATTTAAAATCATCAAGTAGTAAGTTATACTTGTGTATGTGTTTAGGTGAAACCCAATAGGCAATAACCCAATAGGCAATGAAGCTAGATCTCTTCTAACGAAGGCGTGCATTTACTGCTACTTTTGGCGGTAAGACACATGACTTCCTTGTTGCTTCTGCGAGCGCTTCTATGAGGCCTAATTTTTCGCTACCCAGGGCAGTACAACAATTATATTTTTCCTACAAATACTGTTTCTGCTTATATTTCAGGGTTACTTTTTCGGTAAATGTTAAAATATTTATTTATTCAAAAATCAATACAGGGTGTCCCGCAATTGAGTGCAACTATTTACGGAGTTGAAAGATTATGTCGAGCTGAGCAAAAAATCATGTGGGAAGGGGGGTATATTTTCATATTCTTAGGAGCTACAGAGTTAATTAATATTTCAAGACTTTGATTCACGTTATTGTTTCTAGCAGAAAAACTAATTTACATAATTATTTTGATAGTTGATTTTAAAGGCAATGAAATCACTTTTCCAACGGTATATCAACAAACCCCACCAACTTAACCGTTACCGAGCTGTGATCGTGTGAAGAAGAAATCAATCGGTTGAACTTACCAAATATCAACTTTGAGTGCAAATTCCTGGGAATTTTGCGTTATAAATGAAGTTTTTTTTAATTCAATTTTGTAATTTATTCAATTTTCTTTTCAATGGCACCAAAAACATAAAGATGTCTTTAAAAATAAAAAAGTTGGATGTACTAATAAAATTATACTTACTAGAGTGAGTTTGGTGTGGATTGGACAAGGGAGCGTGGTACCTCCCATACAATCCAAATTGGCTCTTGCGCCCACAAACCAAAAAAAAAGGTTCTATCAGACGGTTTTAATCGTATAAAATTAAAATTTGGTTATTTTGTGCAGATGGTTACTTTCAGTGACTGTAAAAAAATGGGCGTGGTCACACTATATCTACGCCCACTTTTTCGAAACCATGCCTGAGCTGTACACGTTTTGATAGTAACACTTGATATGCAGGTGCTCTAATTGGCAGTCAATATATATATAAATAAAATTTGCCACGCCCACTTGTACTACCAGCAAATAAAAAAAAACGAAATGACCAATTTCAGCCCTTGAAAGGACTTTGACCGAGCTTCTTATGATCAATTGTGTTGTGCGTGTTGTGGAATGTTTGAACACAAATGATTGAGAACTGGGGACCTACAAGTTTTATGCCGATTCCGAACGACTTATGTTCTCAAGAAGCTTTTCATGCCAGTTTTTACTCTCTGAGGTTTGCCATTATCTGCATTGAGATGACGGCCGAACAGAAAAATGTATTCAATTGAAAAACTTTCTGTGTCAGGTGGAATTCGAACCTGGGTTCTATGGCATACAAGCCAGTATGAGTTTTTTGTAAAAATATTTACTGGTGTGGTAGTTAAAAATAACATACGGTCGGAAATAATAGTAATGAAAAAGTTCTTCCAATCTGCACCAAAAAATTTTAAATTTTTACAGTCGGACCAGAGGTAATGCGGATTTTCATTAATTTTTTAACTTTTTTTTTATATTATTTTCACTAAAATTCACATTAAAATTTTTTGTCTTGCCATGTTACTTTTAGTCAAATAAATTATCTATTAATGATAAAATATAGTATAAAGAGAAGAATTTAATTGAATGAAATAACAAAAAAATTTACATGTTTCTTATATTTTACAATTTATTAGACTAAAAGTAGTATGGGAAAAAATTCATTTGAATTTTAGTGAAAATAATAGGAAAAAATTAATGAAATACGCATTACCTCTGGTCCAACGGAAAAAATTTAAGATTTTTTGATGCAAAAGAACTGTTCCATTACTCTAATTTCTGACCGTTTGTTTTGTTTTACTACCATACCAGTCAATATTTTTAGTCGAAATATTTTGGGAATTTTTTTATTTGGAAATATGTTATGATGAACATGAGGCATGAATTATTTTGGAGAACCGGACTGAACAATTTTTTTTCTAAGGAGCGTGAGGCGACTTAATGTATATACGTATATGGGTATATGTGTACATCACGTAAAGACTCCGAAACCGCTAAGTCAATTTTTATACCAAAGCCTTGAGAGGGTTCCTGTGAAGTCTGGTGCCGATCGTAAAAGGCACCTTAAATACATCTAAAATTTCCGATATCGAACAGTTTTGGAATAATGTGTCGCACAGCCTCGGAATTCAGTATTCCACCTCAATTTACACATGCCGTTCCACTGATAACATTTTATGTGCGTTGGACGAGGAGCGGGTTACTTTTTCAACACCCAAAATTTTCGGTATAGCTTTCGAAATAAGTCACACATCAATGAAACTCGGTACGAACTTACTTTAAAAGAATGTCTTCACTAAAGCTACGCCCACTTTTAGCGCCGGGTATAAGCTAGTATTGATTAATAATCACGTTATGACTTAGAAACATTCTTATCTAACAAACATATTTAAAATAAAAGAAATCACAAAATAATGGGTAGGTATACATAAAAAGAAATAAAAAAAATATTTTTTTTAATTTTTTTGGTTAACCTCTTCTTTAAGCCATTCTAAGGGAGTGCTTCTAGCAGGTCTCTTTAAAGCAGTGAGAGCGGAAGGCATGGACAATTTGGCTATTTCATATAAAAAAGTATATGGGCTAAGCTATGAGTAGGGTAGGCCTTCGACATCCATTTCAAGGCCTGCTAGTAGCCCTTCGAATACCTGCCAATGCCTACTGGGAATATACTGAACTATAACAATCACCTTAATTTTATTTTATCATTTCTTCGAAGCAATGCAATCTAAAATTATATTAATTGTATATTGATACGAGTAACAATTAAAAAGAAAAAAAAAACTCTTTATCATTCTCCTCAATGCTAAAGATGCCGTCTGTCCGTTCAATAAGAAAACAGCAAAATTGTCTCTAATAATTTATTTTATGCCTTTTTATTAAATTTCAGAACGCACTGTTAATTGTAACTTTCGATGAGTAAGTTTTCTAGAATATGATCTTGTCTTGGTAGATATTGAGTTAGGGATAAAATTAAATTCTTTGAATTTTAAATGAGAAATTGAATGAAATATCTATAACTCCTGAAATGAATATAATTTAAATTCTACGAACCCGGACCTTCGATTTTATATTTGGGCAAACATTTTTAGCTCTTTAAATGTAATAGCTTTTCCCTTTATTCTGTATTACGAAAAGGCACACCCATGGTAAGCAATAGATATCTGCATGAATACATTTGTTTTGCCTGCAACAAAGTGCACACTTTCGTACTGTACCACATTTTATAGTATCTTTTAAACTTGTGTACAGTACTTTCAAATTAAACACAGGCTGAATCGAGTAGTGTACAATATTGGGTTGGATCTTAACAGAGTGTGTACACAACTTTGGGTTAGTTGCATAGCTATTTTTCTTCAGACTACTTATTGCCTTTTCAAAACATAGCAAGTACACCAAGTAGATTTTGCTGTACCGCTTGAAATACAGTGCCGAGCATAAATGACCGAATGTTGTTGACTTTTATAGCAATAACGCTATAAAAACAGAGCCAATGCTAATTTTTAGTTATTTTTTTTTTATTTTACACTTCAATGTTTTAAAAACATATTAAACAATAAAAACAGCAACAAAAAGGTATATTCAATTGATGAAAAAATTAACAAACTAAAAATATTGTGTGTGGCCACTTTTGCTCGTTTTCTTTAATTCAATTCCCAATGTCCTTTAGGGAGTGGTTAATATTTTGTCCACAGTCCATTGTTCTTAATTACGCTCTTGATTCTCATCGGCATACTTTCCACCAAGTTTTGTATTATATCATGTCCAATATTTTGCCACTCGACTTGAACTCTTTCCCATAACTAGCAAAGACTGTTCGGGGGCAAATCGTACGATCCAAGCCTTCTCTTCACTATTGCCCATAAGTTCTCGATGGGGCTTAGATTTGGACTTTGTGCAGGCCAATCAATAATTTTAAACTGTTGGTTCTGAAGCCATTCCTTCACAATCTTAGCAGTGTGCTTAGGATCGCCATCTTGTTGGAATACAATTTCTGTAACTGGATAGGCAAATTCGTCGACAAAATTTGGTAGATTAGTTTGAAGGATGCTTAAGTAGTCTTCTTTTTTCATAATTTCCTTAATTTTAATTATAAGACCCAAATACCACCATTTAAAGCAAGTCCACACCATCAGAGTGCTTCCTCCATGAGTCATAGTTTCACTGATGTGGTGTCTTTGTATGCGCTCGTTTTGTCGATGCCAAAAATATGCGATTCCATCCAATTCGTAGCAGTTTATTTTTGATTCTTCACTCCATATGACCCCTTCCAATCGTCAAAAGTTCAATTTTTGTGCTGTTTACACAACTTAACGCGTCTTTTTCTATTTTTTTCTGTTAGCGCTGGTTTCTTTTTTTTACACTGGATGTTACACCTATTCGTTTTAAAGCTCGTCTTGCTGTCCACTCACTAACATTCTTGTTTAAGGCTTTTGCAGATAGTTTTGGTGTTTTTGTACTCACACATTTTGTACTAAATTAAGCGGAATTTTTCTCATTTCCGTATCACACTTCAATGACCTTTGAGTTTTACTACTAGTTTCTATCTGAAACATGATACAATGATAAGGTAGGGCCGCTGCGCTGAGTGCTCTCACGCGTCAACGAAGAGTGGTTAATGAGAAGCAACATATATGTCAAAACGACGAATTTCGTAGAAATTGCAAATGAAGAAAATATTTTATGTTTATGTTTATTTTATCCAAGTTACAAACAGTGCTAAATTTGTGCTAATTTGAGTGAAAATATTATAAAAAAAGTTTAATAAAAACAATAAAGTGTGAAAGAAGTCTTAAAATTGCAAAAAAACCTGTAACAGTTTTAACCTAAAAACAACTGTGAAACGTGAGCATAAAGAAATTTGCGATGAACAGCTGATTTTGACATCAATGTAGCTTTATTCTGCTTTCTACTCCATTTCTCTCCGTGATGACCTTACCTTATAATTCTGCCATGATCTGAAAGAAGTCAATAAAACAAATGAAGAAGTTAAACATGAACGCGTGATCGCAACAATGCAAGCAGCACAACACGAACCGATAACGGGACCTTAAAGGCACTGTTTACACGTCATTCAAATTGAAGGATCATTCAAAATTTGTTGTTGTTTTCCCAGCAAAAAAAAAAGATGAACTCTCTGCGAGAGCGGAAATGAACTTTCTACACTTCATCACATCCATGATATAAGAACCCAGGTAGCATTGATAAGTGTTGATTTTCTCTTCTAAAGGCATACCATAAGTTGTCAAAAACAGCTGTTTATGCAACACAGCTAAGAATGAAGCAAATGAACATACACCCATTGGCGGCATTCAGCAGAAAATTTGCTACGTAGCTGTTGAACAACTTTCGTGCTGAATGGTATGTAGCATAAAGCACTCACACAATATGCTCCCTGAGCGGTTACCACTAATATAACACGAAATTCGTTGATGAAAATATATATATCATTTCGGTCTTATGCATGTGCAGCTGCTAAGGTTGTTCTATTGCTGCACTTTTACATTTTCAACAATTTGTATGTTTTCACTAATTAATTAATAATAGGTTATTATATTTACAATGAAGCAAAACATGGTAAATATTTGTACGTGAATAAGAAAATGTTTGATTAATTGCAAACTCTGAAAAAAGAAAATGGCCGATTGTGCTCGCTCTCTTCTTTACCCGATATAATTATACTTCCTGCTAAATAACATGGAATTAACAAATTACTTAACTTCCACTAATAATCAGTCACTATTATTGCAATACTCACTATTAATAATAAAATAAAAGAGGAAATATTTTATAAGCAAGTGGTTGTTCTTTGCAAGCTCTTAAACATAAACGATAGCGAGAACATAAACAATAGGCCTATTTACCCTGTGTCCACATGTGCTAGCGCAAGTGGAGAATATAATTGTCTTCGAAAAAGTTCGAAATTAGCTGCAAGTTGCTTCAGCGTCCACATGTGCAAGTGGAAGTTCTTTTAAAAATGTCGTCGAATGCGAAGGTTCTCCCTGAAATTGCAGTAATGCTTGAAATTAAGAAGTTATAAAACGAGAAAAACATGTAACTAATGCTGCTTCTTCTATATACTTGAGGAAATCCCGGAAAAACCCACAAAGCTTTATTTTAATTAAATTGAAAATGGACAATATTTATTTTAGAATATTTAATATGAACTACGTTTTTTTATAGTACGACATAAAATAAAATGATTACAACAAAAACTTCTATTACAATAATAACAATGTATTAATTAATTTCGCATACAGGTTATATATTCCTGATTTCAAGTGACTACATACATTAATCAAAATTTAAGCTTAATCATAGACATTATGAAGTGCTATAAATTATTCGGAGAAGATGAAGGAAAACAGAAAAGGTACAGTAACTATAAGTTAAGAAGAAGCAAAGAAAGATAGAATAGATTGTCTAAGAATATTTCTCCTGCTGATCTCTCTTATCCTACGTGGCAGAGCATTCCACAGTCTAATGGCGTTGATGAAAAATAGACAAGACAAATTCAATGAATTGTGCCTAGGGACAATAAGACCATGATTTTTATTCGATACACAGAACTGAAGTTTATTATAAAAGCACTACAAACACATCACTTTTATCCCCTTTTCTGGAATTCACTTGCAGCAAGTGAAAAAATTCACTGCTAAGGAAATTTCCATGCAAGTAGCACTGCAAGTAGGCTGCAAGTCCGAAAATGTGAGTGTGTTAGTAAAAATGTTTGGATGTATTGAGTTTTTCGAACATTCACTTGCACGTGTGGACGCTAGGTTAGGTACTTGATTGTAGTAACATACAAGCTGCTAGAAAGTGCTTCCGTATTTTTCTAGCTCAAAAGAGACAAGAAGAACGAGCATAAAATCACTCTCTCGAACAGTCTGAAAAAAACGTAATTTTCGTACTGTAAATTTCGTAGATTTACAATAAGTTTTTCTTCATTCATAAGCATATTTATGCATATAGGTTTTAATGAAAAATTAAATAGGACCTTTAAGAGTTTATTCATGTTATTAATATCAAATAAAATAAATATATAAATAAGGTTAGAAAATTAAAAGATACAATTAAATTTGTATTATATTGTATTTGTTTGTCAATTCTTTCCTTATGTCCAAATTATAACAAGACGAATTCTTCACTCTTAAATCAACGTTTGTGTGCTCAAAATGCCTCTGACTTTTGTCTTATTTAAGTTTATTTGAGAAAAAATGCGACCAACGTTTGCTGACGAACTAGGCTAGGTCAAAATTTTAAAAATTACTTTTCGCATCAAAGAAAATGCCAAAGGTTAGTCTCCTCTTCTGATTGAATAAACTGTTTTCCAGTAATATTCAATTTCTACTTATTCTTCTGAATCACTGAAAAGATAAGCAAACTCTAAATTTAAAACTTCAGAATCAAGACTTCGTTTTCTAAAACCAGATTAGGAAATAGTTTGAGCAAATCGGAAAGTACTGTTAAATGTCAGTTTCTCTATTGGACTCTAACTTAAATTCTAACTTAAATTTTACCTCAACAGCAAAATATAGCTGCTCCAAGCACACAAATTTGAATCAAATTTGAATCTGAACTTAATTCTCAAATTTGAAATAATAAAGGAAAAGCGATTTAACCAAAAAACGTAATTTTTGACAAAAAATTTAAAGAAAAACGTCAGGTCATAATTGCAGCCAAAATTATATAAATAATACCAACCCTGCCTTATGCTACATACCATTCAGCCCAAAAGTCACGCAACAGCTACATAGCAAATTTTCCGCTGAATGCAGCCAATGTGAATTAAACACAGCTTATAATGAACGCTCTTTCTTGGCATTTTTTTTTGACAACTCATGGTATGCCAAGGAACTGTCACTTCTACCTGTATTCTTGTATCATGATCGCATCAATCAAAATTTTGATGGAGCTCAAGAACTGCATCAATCAATCACAGGGTTGCATGATCAACTTACCTGGTACTTACAACAACACTTTTAGTCGGCATCGGCCATTCAATCAAAAATTCACGTGTGAACAGCTATTCAATCAAATATCTCGAAGAGAGTAAAAGAGAACAAAAAATGCGATATGCTTCATTCAATTTGAATGACGTATAAACTCTGCCAAACGGTATCGTAAAGCATTACAATTTGAATTAAAGTAAACGAGCAAAAGTGGCCACATAGCACATTATTATTTTGTTAATTTTTTTTTATCAATTGGATATATAATTTTTTTTATTGTTTTTATTTTTTAATTTTTTTGAAGACATTGAAGTGTAAAATAAAAAAAGAAATCAACTCGTAAATCGCATTGGATTTGTTTTTATAGCGTTATTTATATAGAAGTCGAAAACATTCGGCCATTTATGCTCGGCACTGTAGATATTAAGATCATGTTATAAGATCATGTCTAAAAAAGTCTATTTTTAATTTATTTTATTCACTTTCTTTCAAAAGTATTGCAATTTAAAAAATTTAAATTTATTCCTTTTCTATATGTAATCTTATATAAATAATTTTCACATTCTTTTATTTAATCTAACTTAAGTATATGAATGTACTTGTTATACGAGCACAAGTACGCGAGGAAATTTCATATCGAAAGCATTTCGGTTTTGAGTAGAGTGTTTTACTCTTTGTGTTTGAGAATGTTTTACTTTTGCTTTGTAGTCACATCGAAGGCCAAGAAAAGAAAGGCAGGTGAAGCTTCGCAAGAAAGTTTCGACGAACTATGTGGAACTGTTAATACAATAGTGAGAGAAAAATTCGCACGGGTTTCACGTAACGAGGCATTCTACAAATATTTAGATACAATTTTAACAAAAGTTAAAGTTAAGCTGAGAAAGCACAACATGCAATTAAATTACATTTAATTTCTGCATGCAGCGAACTAGTCAACCAAGAGCTGGAAAATAATAATGAATTTTAGAATGGAAGTACTGATACCTGAGATATATCTTTTTTTAATAATTTATTATTTTTTCAATTGTTGTAAGTTTTGTTACAAGTGTTGTTTTCCAATTAGCAAATTACTGAAATTCGTTTACTAAACGAATGTAACAAGTGATATTTTTCAATAAAAATATAATTACAACCCTATTCTGGCAAATTTATAATAGTTAGCCAGTACTTTTAATATTTCTACGTGTTAGTTGTGATTTTTTATTTTAAAACAAAGTATGAAGCTTAAAAATTTTAAATTGTGTTAAAAAAATTTGTTTTTGAATACTGGCTAACTATTGTAAGCTTGCCATAATAGGGCTGTAAAAATGGATTAACTAAACATGTATTACAAGCGGTATTTTAAAACAGTGCTATTAATCCAGTAATTCATTTTTGATTAATAATATTATATTTTAGATTACGAATTGTAAGATCGATTTAAATCGATTAATGAATTTATCATTTCTGTAATGAACCAATTCAGTGATCAAGAGCCTCCGGGAGTTTATCGAAGAAAAAAACACAATTATAAAACTTTTTTTAAAGCTCTGTTTTATTTTAGACAAACATTTTTTTTACATTATTAAAGAATATCATGAAATTTTTGTCTAAAAATATTCGTCGATAAGGACGAAAAGAGCAATGCCGCGATAGACTTTAAAAATTTGAGCTGAGCAAGATATCTGCAGAAAATATCTGAAAACTAAAAATAAAAATTTCGGTTTAGTGAAGATCTCTTCGGCATTGAATCTTTCGATTTTTTTTTTTTTTTTGGATACATATTTTTTGATTTATAACCTAAAACGTTTTCCATATTATCGACGAATATTTTTGGACCAAAATTTCAAGGATAAATCCTCAAAAGTTATGCTTTAACAATGTAAAAAAAAATTTTGGTCTGAAATAAAACAGAACTTAAAAAAAGTATTAAAATGGTGTCATTTTTCTTCAAAAAACTCCCGGTGGCCCTTAATCGATTATTAAGAATTATGATTAAAAATGAGAGTAATTATTCGATTTATCAGTAAACTGATTAATCAAATATTTTTAGTAAACAAATTTTAATATAATTCTTGAATTTTTTTTAATTTGTTTTAAATTCATGTATTTTATTGTTTTTTTATATATATGTTCATTTTTTATTTTATAAAATTTATTTATATAAGTATTATATATATATATATAATTATATATATATAAATATAAATAATAAATAAAATAAAAAAAGTAAAAATTAAATTTATATAAAATATTCATTAATTATTAAAAAAATAAATAAAATTTAAATTCAAAAATAAATTAAATGTCTTAAATAAATTATATAAATCCGATTTATCGAATAATTACTCTTATTTTTTTTTAGAATTACAATGATTAAATGGATTACTTAAACAAATAATGTTTAAATTGGTCTCGTAGCTGAAACGCTTCTTTGAAGCGTTGTACGAAGTTGATGCAGTCGCCCTAGTCAAAGGCTCTGTGGTTTGTCTCCACAAACCATTAACAACTGTTTCTCCATGTATTAAGTGCGAATAATCAGGAGGACAATAGCTTCCATCACTCATTTTTACAAAGTTGTGCAACACAATAGTAGCCTTTACAATGGATTCAGCAGACTTCGGACTTATGTTGAGTGAACCCAGCAAAACCCTCCATCGTGATGTTAAAACACCGAAAGTGTTTTCAATCGTCATCCTTGCTCTTGAAAGGCGCTTGTTGAAATTTTCTCTGTCTGTTGGTAGTAAACTGCCAGGATATGGGCGCATCAGATTTGTGCGAAGTGGGAATACCGCATCACCAACGAAAAAGTAAGGGAAGTTTGTATTGGAGTTTCTTAAACAGCGGCTTTTGGGTAAATCCAATTGACCATTCAAAAGATGTTTCCCGAATTTGGAATGCCACAAAACACCACCATCGCTTTGCGAACCATACGCCCGAATGTCGATTGCAGTAAAAGTGTAATTTGCATCACACACAGCCAAGAGAACAATGGAATAAGTTCCTGTTTAATAAAAACAAAAATTCAATAAGTATGTTCAAAAATTGATTCGAAATATGTACCTTTCTAATTATAAAAAGTTCCACCAGAATTGGACGGACAGGTTATTTTGATGTGGTTGCCATCAACTGCGCCTACGCAATGAGGTAAATTCCAAATATGTTCATAGTCTTGCGCAATCGTCTGCCATTCCTAGTTGTTCGGAATTGATACGTGGGCACTAGCGAATCCCACAATACTGTACACGTTTCTTGAATAATTTTTCGTACTGTTGATGCACCCATTTTGAATGAAAGGGACAAGTATCTAGTTGAGTCTCCATGAGCCAAGTACCTGAAACATTTAATAATTAGGATATCAGGAATTATTAAAATGCAACCAACTTACACGAGGGTTAGAAACAATCGACATTTTGCAGATATAGGTGGTCTGTTGCTGTTTTTTGTGAGATCTTCCTTTACTAAATTAAATAACGTGTCAAACACTTCCGTGTTCATCCTAACAGCAATCTTAAATTGCTCCTTGTCCACATCGTACAGATGTTGGAAGCTTACAGCAAACAATCCGTCTACATCTCTGGTTTGGTACAATTCTCGCACCCAAAACCTGCGCCTTCCTCGCAAAACATTTAATTGCTCTTTAATTTCCTCTAACATTATTATAATAATCAACAACCACAACATTTCTTCAATATCCATTTTTAAAATAATTTTTAACCGCCTTTTATGAATTTTTCAACAAGGTGTCACTAATTTTTTTTGACAGAAACTTGTCATTTAATTTTGATGCATGCTTGCTATGTGTTCCAAAAAGCATGCTTCAAATGCTTTGAAGCATGCATGCTTTCTATGTGCGCAGGCCTTATGGGGCGCCCAGGCTTGATTTAGACATATTTTTACCAAATATATTTTATTTTACGGATAACCGCAAACTTCTTCAATCGAAAAGCAAATGAAGGCTGAAACAGGTTCATATTCGTATTTTTTTTTTTTGTAAATCATGCGAAATTTGAAAAATTGCTGCTACTTCCTTCGTATCGTGCCTATACTTATTTGTGCTGCAATGTGCGCTTAATTTGTTTGTACAAATCAAATGCGAAATTAACGGGACAATTTGTTGTTTGTTTGAACAGATTTATCATTGCACTTGTAAATGCGTAGTTGGTTTAGATTAGAAATGTATAGTTTTTTATGACTGCATAATTAAGGTGGTGGGGGGAAGGGGGGAGGGGGTGCGTATACTTTTCTGTCTGACTGTATATATGTTAGTCTGTTAAAAAAGTGCCTGGCGAAGCGGGCGGGGGTTCAACTAGTATATTTATAATATTTATAGTACATATAAAACATTTTTGTTTTATTTGAAATACACTTTGCGGCGATCGTACGCCAAAACTAATGATTTTACAAAAAAAAAATGTTATAACATGAATTGTAGGGAATTTTTCTATAGGCATTTGGTACACATATGTTTTTGTCGTGAAATGAGTGGGAAAGGAGATATTGGAAAATAACTGCTTTTAGCCGCCATTTTGTCAATATGGCGGTGCGAGCGGCAAAAATATGAGTGGGCAAAGTTGAAATTCGAAAAGAGCCCGCCCAAATCTATAAAAAGTACCCATTTTCAAAACTTTCGAAAAACTTTCGATGTAAGACTACCACTTGACTGTACTATTATTATAACTTTTTTTAAGAATCGTTGAAAAAAATATCTCGTTGTGGAACTGGAGAAGGAAGAAAAGGTCCTATACACTCGAAATTTTGGTGGGTTAATGTATGGTATCATATCTTTCGATCCCTTCCTGAGCCTGAGCCAATACAAGGTTACTTTTTTATATAAAATCGCTCCGGCCTGCTGGTAGGCTGTGTTGTTGCGTACACGTTTAAATAAGTTTCTCTTTAAACATTTTTTATTTTTAATTTAAGTCCATCTTTAACCCCATGCAAGCCAAACTCTGAGCTGACAACTATTTCAAAAACAACTGAAATAAATAAAATTGCAATCCTTTGAACTCTGAACTAAGGAAATCCCAAAGCAAAAAAAAAAAACACTACACAATGCTTCAGTCTACTGATTATAACCAAGATGGAACACAGAAAATACATATCTTGTAGTTTCAAAATATAACTGTTAAAACATTAGATATCGTTAATGTAAAAACTTGGATAAGAAATAAGAACACGAAATTTCTGTACTGAAACTAGACGAAATAAAGGTTAAGGTTATTTCAATAAAATATTCTGTCAACTTTCAACTCGGCAAGAAATGCAATGAAGGTCAAGCTGGATTGAAGAATCTTTCAAAAAACTCCATCGAAGTTTCCAGGCCAGTTTACAATATTTCTTTCCCTATCTTTTAGAAATATACAAGCATAAGTTAACAAGGGAGAATAGCTTCTAAGAATTGCAAATGTATCTACTCAAAATGGCTGCTGAATAATTTATCAATCAAAAGAACACATAAGATAGTATATGTCGGAAATCAAAACAGAAAAACATAAAATCAATAAGATACGCAAACTTACAAAATTAGGCTCTTTTCTTTATTCATTTCTATAGAATATCTTTAAATATGACACATTTTTTTTTTGCCTATCTTTTTAAAATTATACCAACACATTTTTGACACCAACCGAGTTCACCTCGCCATTGGCGGTTAAAATTTCAAGGCAATATCAAAAAAATTGTTAATGATTGACAGCTATCGCAAAGGCTTTGAAGATGTTGTTCTTGCCACCTTAACTGTAGACATCAGCAAAACATTTCGATGCTATCGGAAGCTGAACAAGATTTAAACACCTGATAGCTGCGAAAAAATGTGCGCTACATAAAGTCCATTATTTTAATGTATTTAAAGTTTGCCACTTATATAAGTATAATAAACATTTGGAAAGAGTATCAGTTTTAAAATTCTGCCAACAAAGTAACACCACTTAAGCGAAATTGGAACAATAATGACAAATTTAGGTACGTTTGAGTGTTGCAGGGAGAAAAAAGTGGAAAAATTAAAAATAAAAAAAAAAACAATCTAAGGATACCTGCCCAGACTTTTAGAACGTAAAACGACTACTTTCTGAAAAACTCAAAAATTTTGGTTATATCTTTCAGCTCTTCTACTTGTGCTAGTCCTGGGACTAATAAGTGGTTTCTCAGATGCAGCCAATGTGCACAATCCACGCTTTAATCCAACTTTATATCAGAAATTCGTTTGTCGCAACCAACCTGACTGTACCAAGCTCATTGTGCCTGGTAGCTGTTCGCAATACTATTATTGTCTAAATGGCGAAGCAACGATCAAAACTTGCCCAGTACAATACGATTCAGTGAGTGCCACGTGTGTGGAAACTAAAAATTACTGTTGTGGATATTCCAATGGCTACGTTGTGTCTTCTACTAATCCAGCGATATATTACAAATGTTTGTACAATGATGTTGTTGAGACTGGTGAATGTACCCAAGGCCAACAGTTTAATTTAGCCAAATTACAATGTGATGTTGCCTCAGAATGTACGGAATGCAGCACACCTAGCCCACCCTGCACAACCACACCGTGCACAACCACACCTTGCTCACCAACAACAACCTGTCCAAAGACTGATACAACCACTTGCTCAACTACAACTTGTGCTCCCTACACTGGTACAACTACTTCTTGTTCAACTACAACCTGTGCTCCTTATACTGGAACGACTACCACATGTTCAACAACAACTTGCTCACCTTACACTGGAACGAAGACTACATGCTCAACAACAACATGTTCAACATTAACTGGTTCTACTACCACTGGTTCAACAACAACAGGTTCGACGACAACTAGATCTACTACCAGTTGTTCAACTACAACCTGTGCTCCTTATACTGGAACGACTACCACATGTTCAACAACAACTTGCTCACCTTACACTGGAACGACGACTACGTGCTCAACAACAACATGTTCAACATTAACTGGTTCCACTATCACTGGTTCAACAACAACTGGTTCGACGACAACTAAATCTAGAACTAGTTGTTCAACTACAACCTGTGCTCCTTATACTGGAACGACTACCACGTGTTCAACAACAACTTGTGCACCCTACACGGGAACACCAACAACGTGCTCAACCACAACTTGTTCGACAACAACCTGCTCTACAACTAAATCTAGGACAACCGGCTCAACAATAACTGGTTCAACGACAACTGGATCCACAACAACTGGTTCAACTACAACTCTATCCACAACCAGTTGTTCAACAACAACTTGTGCTCCTTACACTGGAACGACTACTACGTGTTCAACAACCACATGTTCAACAACAACTTGTTCAACAACACATTGTTCAACAACAACTTGTTCAACAACACCTTGTTCAACAACAACTTGTTCAACAACAACTTGTTCAACAACAACTTGTTCAACAACAACTTGTTCAACAACAACTTGTTCAACAACAACCTGCTCAACGACGCCTTGTTCAACAACAACTTGTTCAACAACAACTTGTTCAACAACGCCTTGTTCAACAACAACTTGTTCAACAACAACTTGTTCAACAACAACTTGTTCAACAACGCCTTGTTCAACAACGCCTTGTTCGCCAACACCTTGTTCAACAACGCCTTGTTCACCAACACCTTGTTCAACAACGCCTTGTTCAACAACACCTTGTTCAACAACGCCTTGTTCACCAACACCTTGTTCAACAACGCCTTGTTCAACCACAACTTGTTCAAGTGTAACTCACACTTCTCTTCTTTTTAATAGCGGGAAAGATAAGGATCCCGCTCCAATAGAGGATCAAAGCCAAAATGGTGCATGTGTATTTAAGCCAAACGGCTCCTACGTTCGTGCCCCGCTAACTTGTAACAGATACTATTACTGCTGGAATGGGAAGGGTCTTTTGATGACTTGTGGAAATCTTTACTTTAATGCCAAGACAAAGGCTTGCGATGAACCAGGCAACGCTGGATGCACAATTCCTTTGAAGTTTTAAAGCATTTTGACACATTTTTTGTATATATATATATATCAAGCAAATCGCAATAAAGCAGAATCTTTAAAATTATTTTATTTATTGCAAGACTCAAGTTCAAGTTAACTCAATTCACACAATCTATGCATAGGAAATTGATATCATATTCATAAAGGAACAGTTTATAAGTATGACTCGAGTCCTTTATTGGAATTTTTGGAGTATTACAGTTCTCCCTTAGAATTTTTCAGCATTTTTATGCCCCCACGCGTACTTCGTAAGGGCTACATTAACTTTGTCATTCCGTTTGTTACGCCAATAAATAGGCGTGGCTTCATCACCACCTGAGTCGATTTCCATCTGTCTGTTCATCTGTGATCACGATAACAGCCGTAATGTTAAAGCTATCACGATGAAATGAGTCAAATCGGATGAAAACCACACCTTCCTCCCATACAAAGTGACTGAAAATCTACAAATATTAAAGAAATATCTTGAAATTTTGCACATAAGCATTGATATTAATTATTTTGGCGAAATCTAATGAAACTTCCCCCCCCCCCCCCCCCCCTACTCTAGATAAAGTGACGTCATCAAAATAGAAAAACCTCTTAATATATACCTCTTAATATATAAAACTGAATGTCATCGTGCCTGTATGAGCTCAAATTCAACCCACATCTTGTGTCCAACCATTACCAAATTTTGCACATATATTTTTTATGTATAATAAGAAGTCTTTAGTCTAGAAAAGGCAGCGAGATTGGCCAATTGGGCGTGGCATTTTACTTTTGCTCCTCTTCTACACCCTGTGTCTGACTTCAACCAAATTTTGTACATACACCAATACCTCGCTTTGCGTCGTGGTTACGTTCCAAAAAAACACAACGCAAATTGAAAAGACGCAAAGTGAATTATGATTTTCTATAGCAAACCATGTAAAGATCGAAGATAGGTTCCAGGGTTACGAAAATACTACTTTTTAAAAAGAAAATTGTACAAAATAAACATTGTAAATACATAAATAATATAAAATTTTATTACATACATACAAAAAACAAAAAAAGAAAAAACAAATTCAATTAAAACAAAATAAAAAATTCTTTTGATTTATAAAAATACATACATACAAAAAACAAAAAAAAAAAGCAAATTCAATTAAAACAAAATAAAATGTTCAATTAATTTATAATAAACAAAATAAAAAATAATCACTGTCTGATGAGTCCATACTGGCTGTTGTCGTAAGCCGACTTTCTTTCACAAAAAATTGGTCCAATGTTTGCTGAGCAGCTTTTTTTTCTTAACGTAAAATAAATTTCTTTGTAGCAATTGCTATTCGTCGCTACCACCTGGGACACTTCAAAACTCCTTCTGCTGTCAGGATCGTCTTTTAAAAAAATATCCATAGCTTCGTTAATCAAAAACATCGCTTTGGAAATTTGTTTGGAGGTTAGATTTTGTTCTACGGAGATTTATATTGAACAGCCACTGTCATCTTCTTCATTAGCAAATTGCAATTCCAGTTGCAACAGTTAGTTATAGAGGTTAGCAATTCATTAATGTCAGTCTACTCCATACCTTCAAAATTAGACTCTCTAGCTAAATTAGAAATTTCATGACGAACAGCTGGAGTTCATATTCTGTGAACACATTCCGGCCATATTTTGCGCCAAACACCATTCATGCAAAATGGTTTAACCAGCTCCCACGAATCGGAAATAATTTCTATGGCTTTCATAATGTTGAACTTTTTCCAAAGCTCTAGCATGGTAGGCTTATCTTGTCCATCAGTCTCACTTAAAAGCAGTTTAAATGTTCGTCGATATTACTCCCTGATCCATCGGCCGAATAACTAATGTCGTAGTAGGCTGCAAAAATATAAATTTCACGTTTTCTGACAACTCATCAACATAAACTGGGTGGGCAGGAGCATTGTCTACTAGGACCAAAGCCTTGAAGTTTAAGTTTTCCTTGTTGCAATAAGCTTTTATTTCTGGAATAGCACAAGTTGAAATCCAGTTTAGAAATAATGATGCTCTCATCCATGCTTTTTTGTTTGCTCGCCAGTGGACAGCAAGCAAATTCTTTGAACAACCTTTCATAGCTCTTGGATTTTCTGATTGATAAATGAGAAATGGTTTAAATTTGAAATCACCATTTGCATTACCACCAAGAAGAAGAGTCAGTCTATCCTTGCTAGCTTTAAATCCTGGCGCTGATTTTTCTGTTTTAGATATGAAAGTTCCGTTAGGTAGACGTTTCCAAAATTACCCAGTCTCGTCAACATTAAAGACTTGTTTCGGATCATAGCCGCCTTCACGAATTAACGCTTTTAACTCTGTCGGGTAGCGTTCTGCAGCAGTTATATCAGCACTAGCTGCTTCGCCTTTAAGACCAATGCTGTGCAGATTTGCTCGAATCATTACGAGACATTCCACCTGGCCATCCCCTGGCCAACGCCCAGCTGAGCACTTTGTTGAATTTGTTTGGCACTGACGATTTCTGGGCTGGTCATCTCAATCATAAGGACTTCTTCTTTGTTGCCTTCGAAAAGGTTCTCTTCTTCGATAGGAAGCCGGCTTAAACAGTCAGCATTGCCCGTTTTCTTGCTCTCTCTGAAAATAAAGTCAAAACTATAAGCGTTCAGGAAAATGCATCAGTGAAGCATAACAGTTGACAATATGGAGTCTGCTTTGTTGTGTTGAAAATATCAAGAAGCGGACGATGATCAGTCACCAACGTGAATTTTCTGCCGTGCACGTAATCGTGAAATTTTTTCACGCCACCTACGATGGCAGTAGCTTCTCGGTCGATTTGTGCATAATTCCTTTCTGACTTCGATAATGTTCTCGAATAAAATGCTAGGTCATTCAGACTTATCAGGCAATATGTGACATAACACGGCGCCAATGCCATATGGTGAGACATCGCATACGAGAATGAGTGGCAAGTTTCCATCATAGTGAGCGATTATTTATTAAATGCTTCTTGGTGCTCTATTTTCCACTCAAAATTCTTGTTTTTTTCTAAAAGACGATGCAGAGGTTCCGCAATGGTTGCCTTATTTGGCAGAAATGAGTGGTAAAAGTTTAACAGCCCAAGAAAAGCTTGGCGCTGCTTCTTGTCTTGAGGTACAGGAGCATTTTTAATGGATTTAATTTTGTCTGGTGATGGTCTAATACCAAGACTATCGATCTTAAAACCTAAAAAATTTACTCTTGAGACTCCAAACTGACATTTATCTTTTCGTAAATGTAAACCCAATCTATCAAAACGTGTCAAAACCTCATTCAAACGCTTGCACAGTTCATCTTCTGTACCACCCATAATGATTATGTCGTCAAAATATAGCAAAACGCCGGAATGTTTTGAAGGAGCGTTTCAATGAAATTCTGAAAAATTCCTGGAGCTGATGAAATACCAAGTTGGAGTCTATTTACTTTGAATGCACCTTTGTGTGTGATAACAGTCTGCATCATAGCAGATTGTTCGTCAACTACAAGCTGCTGGTAGAATTGAGCAAGATCCAATTTTGCAAATATTTTTCCACCTTCTATTGAAGATAAAAGTGAGTTTATAGGTGGGATTTGAAAATTATGTGGTAACAGCGCATTGTTGAGCGTTGACTTGTAGTCGCCGCAAATTCTGATTGTACCATCACTCTTTGGCACTGGTACTATTGGAGTTGCCCAGTCTGAATATTCAACTGGTTGAAAAATGCCTTGCGCGCTCAAGCGGTCGAGATCAGCTTCAACAAGGCCCCGAATAGCTATTGGAACACGAGGATCAGGAAGTCTTATTGGTTGGAAATTATTGTCCATGCGTAAAGAAACCGGTTTTCCAATGAATTTACCAAGTTCTGTAGAAAATAAATGCTGAAATTTAACTAAAATTTTAAGAAACCAATTACATCCTAGCATATTACTTTGGTTACCATTTACTAAAATTGGAGGTAATTCTTTTATCTGACGTTTTTATAACATACGTCAACATCTGCAATACCTCTGATAGGTATGTCATTATGCTGAAAATCTCTTAGACCAAACTCACACTCATAAATCAAAGGCTTAACTGTTGGCCACAACCGATTGAAAGTTTGATAAGACACTATAGAATAATATGAGTCAGAATCTACTTCAAATTTACATGGCTGTCCATTAATGCTTATAGTTGTTGTTTTTTTACGACTTGCTGAGCATCTTATTTGATTGATTGAATTTGGCTTCCATTTGCTGAATTGTTGACGATTCTTCCGAGAAGATTTCGGGTATTCTGATGAATCGCAATTATTCGAAGACCGGCAAACACGCTGTAAATGGCCTTTAACTCCACATGCAGAGCAGAATGTTTCTTTATGCACGCACTGTGAGCAAGAATGAGCATCTCCACAACCATTACAGGACTGCCGCAGAAGCGTTGAGCTGGTTTTTGGCTTTTTTATAATATGGTAGGTTATTATTTACAATTTGATGGATCTGCTCAGGCTGACGGATTACCAAGATGTTCTTTGATGCTGCTTCAGCTGTTGCACGCTCTATTACCTTATGTACTTGAAGGTCAGATTCAGCTAGAAAACTTCGTTGCAGCACTTCATCACGTAGTCCACAAACCAATCGCTCACGAAGCATGCGATCTAAAACGCTGCAAAAATTGCAATCAACTGCAAGCTTCCTCAATGTTGCAACGTAATTCGCAAGCCCTTCATTAGGCATTTGATCGCGTTTGTGAAATTTATAAAATGATGCAATTTCCGATGGTCGTGGAGAAAAATTATTCGTTAGTGTTGTTTCAATTTCAGTGATTGTAAGCTCACTCACCCTTTATGGAAAGGCCAATGACGACAGGAGGTCGTAAAGTGGTGCGCCGGCCAAAGTCAAAAGAATGGCTTTATTACGCTCAGCTGCCTGCACGTCATTGGCTTGTAGAAAAAAACACAGGTGCGTCGTTGGACACACGAGAGAAGCGAAAGAAAAACATGAAGAAAAAAACTCTGTTAACCTCTGTTAACACATGCCAGAGATTTAGCAGAGTTGATGCAATCTCTAAATAATAATTTATACTCTATGCCAACAGCACCACAAACGCATTCACAATACAAACAAACCGATGCTGGATACACCTTGTGGAAAATAAAAGCAAATTTTTGATAGTTGTAGCATAGCAAATACACAATCCTCTATTTATTGATAGATGGTGACGATCTACTACAGCATAGCTTCTGTTATAATTAGTATTAAATTAACAACTATTTCTAACAAGTCTTTGTGGCCTAGCGGATAGTGCATTGGACTCTTGTTTAAGAGGACGTGGGTTCGATCCACACGGGCAGGCAACAATATTTTTAGTATTTAATATTAAAGTATAAATTTTCTTGTTGTAACAAAGAAACCATCAAATTCCAAAAAAAAAATCTGTCGAAAATTTTTCAGATTTCACTCCAAGTAAATCACAGAACGAGGAGTAAAAAGCTTCGCTTCAAAAATTGGAACCTGGCATAATATGTTGACCAGTTCTTAGGATGCTGCAGATGAAATGGCTCAAGCGATCCTAGTGATGACATTTTTCCAACTGTTCCGTTCTGCGTAGATGTTGCTTGTATTAGGGGCTCTTTAGAGGGCGACGTCGAATTGTCTTCAGAAAAAGAATCTTGTTCCTCTTTTGGTGGCATTAATTTATCCGTGAATTTTCAGTGCACGTGTAAGTTCTTGTCCATACACTCGCCGTTAACTAAACAAGGTTATGTTTGCTCTCTTAATCACGATATTGATGTATTGATGTATTGATGCATTGTCAGTAAAAGTTTAATGTGTTTGGGAATCATCCCATCCTCGTCGCCATTATTAAACTTTTACCTTTATAATAAATATACTTTATTTAAGTCTAAATAATACAAATGATTATTTGATTATAATAGCAAACAAAAGTGTAAAGATGCCCAAAATGAAGTGAAAGTCAATCTGCTTGCAGCTTGCTCTCATGCTTCCGTTCTGCAGTTTGTGTCATGATACAATTATAAGGTAAGCTCACATTTAAATAGATACTCAAACAACAAGTTTTGCAACAACAAAGATGTGAGAACGCTAAACGTCAAATGATAAAGGCAACAACAACAATAAGAAAACTTAAATTCTACCAGCCGACATACAGCTTCCTTTTTACTCCAACTTGAGCCTACCTAATAATTCTGCCATAGTTTGTGTGTATCAAGGTATATTTAACAAAGTAGTGTCGTCTCGGAGCGGCGGGTACCACAGCTGTCAAGCACATAGAATATTATTATTTGCAAATTTTGTTATTTTTTTTGCTTTTATTCGTAAAAACCTGGTTTTGACAGGTGCGGTACCCAGCACAAGAGAGAAACTACTAACACTACCTTGTCTTATTCTACCATGGTGTGTATACCGAAGAGAGGCGTTTGTGTGTATATCAAAGAAATATAGAATGAACCATGGCAGAATTATAAGGTAAGGTCATCACGGAGAGGAATGGAGTAGAAAGCAGCTACATTGATGTCAAAATCAGCTGTTCATCGCGAATTTCTTTATGCTCACGTTTCGCAGTTGTTTTTAGGTTAAAACTGTTACAGGTTTTTTTGCAATTTTAAGACTTTTTCACATTTTATAGTTTTTATTACACTTTTTATATAATATTTTCACTCAAATTAGCACAAATTTAACACCCGCGACCGCACTGTTTGCAACTTGGAAACATAAAATATTTTCTTCATTTTCAATTTCTACGAAATTCGTCGTTTTGACATTAATGTTGCTTCTCATTATCCACTCTTCGTTGACGCGTGAGAGCACTCAGCGCAGCGGCCCTACCTTATCATTGTATCATGGAATGAACAAAAGCAATTGCACGGTGGGACCAGTACTTAACAATATGATTCAGCATATTCTCAGTATTTATTGTATCTTGCTGTAAAAAGAAACGAACACTTTCGATCGTGCAGAGTGCACGATCGACACAGTAAGCACTACATTTTTTCATATCATATTATATTGCCGCTCGTTTCTTCGTTCGTTATTGGTCTCCGTTTCGTTTTACAGCAAGATGTAGTTAGTTTTGAAAAGTATGCTGCAAAAGACAGGGGGAGTGTTGCTCTAAATTAAATAGAACTTCTTCGTAACTGTTTTTCTGACTTCAACAAAATTTTTGCAAATGTATTCTTTAGTAAACTGAGTAGTCCACAGTCTAGAAAATAGACGAGGCGTGGCACTTTAATTTTAAACGATCTTATTCTATAGCTTTTGCTCGACTTCAACCAAATTTTCTTCAAATATTCTTTGCAATAAAGAGTAGTCCGAAGTCTAGAAAAGTGGGAGGGACTAGACAAGAGGGCTTATAACTTTAATATTAATACTTTATCTCACTAAATATCTGCACCATTAAATTTATTTATACACATAGGAGTGGGTAGGATCTGTATCAAGCATCGTGCAAAACACGCAAAAGTAGTAAGAAATAATCTTCAACTAGAAATAAACATCTTTAATATGTTTATTCATAATTTGCAAAAATATTATCTTCATAAAGTATAAAGTAACAATTCAATGCATTAATTTTTGTGATATTTATGAAGCTTTTTCTATTTCGATGACGTCATTTTGTATAAGAGATAGGCGGAGTTTTCATTCGATTTTGTTAAGTATAAAGTCAGAGTGCATATTAAAAAGCAAAGCATATGTACAAAATTTTAAGTAATTAGAAAAATTTTTGTAGAATTATAATAGATTTTACCGATTTACGATTTTACCAAGATATGAATGAAAGCCACTTTATATGGGTGATAGGCGTGGTTTTGATTCGCTTTTGCAAAATTTTCTAGGTAGAGTTCATATTAAAAATCAGGGCTTATATGCCACATTTCAAGTCAGTAAATTAACTTTTGTGGAATTTTTGGAGGTTTTGGCATTTAAATAAGGGCACTTTCATGGAACTAGACGTGATTTTCATTATAGCCTAGCCTATTATAGAAATCAGGACTCTCTAATATGTTACATTTTAGGCCAGTAAATTTACTTTTTTTGGCATTTTAAGAGATTTTACAGTATGAATGGTATCATTTTGTATGAGAGGTAAGGCGTGGTATTCATTACATTTTGCTAAAATTCCAAAATCATGTTTTATATATTTAAAACCAAAGCTTATATGCACAATTTTAAGTTATTAAAGTTAATTTTTTGCAGACTTTAAAGAGACTTTACAATGAGGTTGGCTTGGTTTTCATGCGATTTTAACAAATTTTAAAGTCAGGCGTTATATTATAAATCAAAGCTTATGTGCAAAATTTCAAGTTATTTTAATAAATTTCGTGCAATTTGAAGAGATTTTACTATTTTGATAAAGTCACTTCGTATGGGAGGTGGGTTTGGTTTTCATCAGATTTGGCTTATTTTCGAACTTAAATTTATAATTTATTTCATAGATAACTTAAATAATTTAAGTTAAGTTATATATTATTTAACTTAAACAATATATTATTTACACGGAAAATTTCCTCAGACTCTCTGTCAACTCATGTGAAGTGCCACTCTCAATCCTTTTGAGGTGGGCATCCTCTTGTGATTTAAGTGTTAGCCCGGAGAAAACGGATCTCATTCTTTTCACTAGGAAATATAAGCTACCCAACTTAATACCTCCGCGTCGAAACGGCACGAGGTTGATCTTTAGTGACAGCACGAAATACCTAGGAGTTATTCTGGATAGGAAGCTTTTCTGGAATGATAATATAATGGAACGTGTTAGGAAGGCAAACATAGCTCTTTTTGCCTGTAAAAAATCGATAGGTAAAAAATGGGGGTTTTCCCCCAAAATAGTACGCTGGATTCATACAGCAATTGTCCGACCCATGCTTACTTATGGCTCACTGGTGTAGTAGAGGGCCCTTGATAAGACAACGGCACTTCAGAAATTTGCAAAGGGTACGACCTTAAACACCCTCTTAAATGAGGACGTTATTGGTATACCCATATCCTCCTATAAACTCCAGTGCAGGAACAAATCCTTAAGTCTTGCACAAGAACACTGGGAGCACCTTGATACATGTAGGACTGCTAAGCTGACGTGGCCTTCCTACGAACTAAAACGCAACAAATCACTGCTTGAGTTAAGCAGGGTAAACCTGTCAAAAATAGTAGGAGTCCTCAAGGGTCACTGCCTAATCGGATCACATACTCTTCGGTTGGGACTTATAGCAAATGATTTTTGCAGAAGCTGCAGATGTGAGGAGGAAAGTGCTCAGCACCTCCTCTGCGAATGTCTGGCCCTTGCTAAAAGAAGGATGGCAACTCTGGATCATCCCTTTCTAAACGGACTTGCTGAAGTTTCATGCCTGGAAGTTAGGCATATCCTAAAATTCATCACCCACTTGTTCGTTTGAGGAGGGAAATCTCTAGGGTTCAAAAGAGATTATGTGGTATCACAACGGGCCTGCACTGCCCTAGGTGTCGAGTCGGCTATCGACTCAACCACTTTAACCTATCCTAACCTGACCTATATAATTTATTAAAAATTTCAGAATTCATTATGGCGAAAAAACTAACTTTTTGACAACTTTTGGGCCGCCATCTTAGATCAACTATCTTGGATTTTCATTAGTATTTTCGACTTTATTGCATAGTCCACAATTCCACTGAATAGGTGGCCATGTTGAATTCCGTAAATTTCGCTGGGGAACTTTCAAGTACACAGACATATGTCACTGAATAAATAGTTATCTACAGCTATAAATAATGTTTTCTGCCAAAAACAATTTAAAAAGTTTGAAAAAATCCCAAATGTTGGTACTTTTTTTAATGAAGCCGCCGTTTCAGAAAATAGTGCTCTACAGTGCTCGTGACGAAAATGATCACGGAATATTAAAGAGCACCTTAGAAAATATAAAATGCATGCCTCCTGAATTTTTTTGCCTAGGCTTACAATGTCAAATACATTGACAAAGACGGTGAACAGCTGTACAACTTTTGGTTGAAAAGGTGGAATATCATAATCGTTTATTTCCAACGGAACCAATGTAAATTTTTGGTAAAATGATAATTTTTCTTGCTGATAGTGAGTTTAAAAAATTACATTATTTTTGTTACTAAAAACATTTTTTTCAATTCTATTTTGCCAAAAGGTCTAACCTTTTCTATACCAAATACCATTTATATTTTAATTTTTTTTTTGTTTTCAGAGATCTGAAATATTTAATATTTTCCTAAAATATAGGGCAAAAGTTGTATTTGTGTTCAGGTGTTAATGGAAGTTCAAATTCTTATACAACCCCTGCAGCTGAAAAATCATACTAGCCATGAATTTAACTAGTTAACTCACTTGTTAAAACAAAACTAGTCAAAACTAGTACGGAATGGAATGGAGTTTCGGCAGGGTACCGAAGCTAAAATTAGTGTTGTTTTCGTTATAAAAAGAAAACCAAAAACCAAAATTGAGATCACGGTTTTGTTTATTGTAGATGAAATTAATGTTTACCGGCTATTAAATCGCTGTAGTTTTTATAAGCATATGCAAGGAGATATTTAACCATTAAGGGGGTCTTCTCATTGAGCAACTTTTTTTCGACTTTTTTTTTTGCATTTATTTATAGCTTGGGTAGTTGTGAATATGCCCCTAAAAGGATTTTTAGAAATACTCGAAATACTTTAGAAGATACAGCCTTTTTTGTGAAGCAAGGTCTTCGTCAAAATGAGCTATTTTTTTTCGACTCATTTTCGAACGAAGCGGCATAAAGTAACCACCGAATTCCGTTGAAAATGTTTATTGTTGGGTAAAAACGTGTTTGCACACATATTCATACAAACATACGAATACACATTTCTGCTTATTTTAGGAGTTGAAGCATTTTTTGAGTCCAGGTGTTCAACTGAAAGCATCATTTAGTTCAGTTTGTATCGAGTTGAGCAACAGACGCGTGCGCTTCAGTGAACGGAAAAGTACATTTTTCATAAATTTATTGTGATTTTTGTAAAATGGATCAGAAAAGTAATAAAAAAAAAAAAACGCCCAAGTGAGCGTCAGAATCGTGCTAAAAAACGCGGGTTTAGTGGAAATCAGCATCTTAGACCAGAGGATTCTGAATATAAATTATTAAAACGAGTTGTTTTTTATTTGCACTATGTGCAATTTTATTGAGCTGCACTATGTGCAGTTAATTCAGAGAGTTAACTAGAACTAAAACTAAGAAGCTTAAAGCTACCTTAAGTAGTCGATATTGTTGTTGTTGTTCCGCCGACGCTGCATCGTGGTCGTTATTGTTACAGTTGATATTGCTGTCGTTGTTGTTGTTGTTGTTGTTCCGCTGACGCTGCATCGTGGTCGTTATTGTTGCAGTTGATATTGCTGTCGTTGTTGTTGTTGTTGTTGTTCCCGTGGTTGTTATTGTTACAGTTGATATTGCTGTTGTTGTTGTTGGAAGTGCTAGCTGCGATTATGCTTACTAAGCCGATCCCATATAACGGAAAAATAGCAGACATATCGTCAGCATTTTGGCACTGGAGCGGATGCGCGTGTTAACTTCCCCCCTTCTTAAGAGCGGCTGTCCTCAGTCGCGCCATGAAACTGTGGTTGACTTCCTGCTTTGGTCCTTTCAACCAATTCTACTATAGCGAGCTTCCTTTGTTTTTTTCTCCAAAAGAAAATTGCCATTGTCATAACCACGATAAGGGCAATCATGCAGAGCATGCCCAATGAAATCTGAGATTTTGTTTTTATTTCTGTACGCAGAGCTGCGATATGGTTTAGATTTCTTATGTTGACCTCATGCAAGTAAGGTAGGGATAACGTAATTATATGATCAGTGAAATTTATTTCTTGTGCCATAGGCAATTCTGGAGTTAGTTGGTATTTTCGCTTTTGGTTTACAAAGACGGTACCATTAATTGTTACTTTATCGTTAAATGTTACCAAATATGTTCCATTTATAATCACAGGAGGTTTGTCATCTTGACGAATTTCCGACACGCAATCATTGATTATAACCATGCCTTCATCCACGACTTCCGTCATCGCCATATCATGTGCCGAAATTGTTTTACAGTTAGCGGTGTAATTATTTAGTAGATGTTGTAGGCAAGATCCATCCGAGCTGTTTATCTCCCTGCAGAACGTTGATGTGGTCGCTTTTTCGCAGTTTCCTACCAATTTATAAGTCCTGTCACACTTTGCCACTATCTTAGATTCAAATATTATTATCTTTGAGTCATGTACTACTGGATAAATTATGGTTTTATTACAAACTGACTGAATTTTAGGGTACTTAATTAAGAAAAGTATAATTTCCTGGTTTTGTAAGATTTTTAATTTAGAATTAAGTATAATATCGCTTACGCTAATGTCAGTTGACTTTTCATTTTTAACAATAGATTCAATTTCTTTATTATCGAGTAAAATTGGATTTATAACATTCATTTTTCCAAGCATAATAGACAAAACAATATTACTTAGTTCAGTTATAACAGCTCTATTCCTGCTGCTTATAAGTCCGAATAAATGATCCGTGTCAAGGTCTGTTGTCTTAGTTTTGTGCAATAGTTGATTAACGGCGTTCGTTATTTTATTAATTTGGGTTTGCATTACGGAGTTTATTTTTATTTGCTGTTCGTTTGACTCTAGTAAGATCTCATTTTTAATTTTTATTTCTTGAAAATCATCAAAATCTGGGGTGCCTGCTACATACTTGAGTGCGGTGCCTAGAAAATTAAGGCTACGAGCGTAACGATGATGGATTGTAAGTGTTTCTAAAAGCTGTGTTATCTGTTCTATGTCGAGTTCCAGAAGTTTCCTCATATGTGAGTGTGGGAGAAGGTCCATGTATTTTTCCGTTTCCTTTATAATTTTGTCAAAGTTCGTTAGATTCGTACGGTGCGTAAGGTAATCATAGTCAGAGTAAATTGCAACCACGCCGTCTGCAATGGGTATATAGTTAGATTTTGAGTAATCCAGTAATTCGCCGTGAATTTGTGTTAAGAATGGTAACCTGTAAAGAAAATTTATCTCAGATTACTTTTGTGAATTCGACTGTTTCCAACTAATATCGTAGTTCCCAAGTCTTTATCCACAACTTTTTCTATATAAAGTTTCCTGAACTTGTTTCCTATGCGTTTGTTGGTTCTAACGAATACCCTATCGCCTGGCTTATATTTTCTTGTATGTCTACCTAAGTTATGGCGCTGTAATTCTATTCGCTAAGCCTCCATGAGTTTTCCTTTTATTTTTTCTTTAAGTTCATTCGGTGCTGCGTGAATTATGTCTATCGGTCTGTAGTTTGTTATTGAGTGAACTGTTCTATTGTACCTAGTTTGTGTTTTAAATAGGATCTTAGATGTTTTTTTAATTTTGGGACCTTGGTCAAGAATAATCTGATTTTTAAAACAGTTTACCGGATTCTGCACTGTTGGAATAGTTGGTGTGAGAGATTCTTCGCTGTGAGTTGTCATGTCATCTGAGATTTCTCCTTCATTAAGAGCATTCATATGCTGCCTTGAGAGAGCATCTGCAACGAAGTTTTCCTTGCCTGGCTTGTAAAAAAATTTCGGTGAGAATTCTTCCACAAAAGCTTTCCACCTTTTGATCTTGGCGTTTGAGCTCTTATCAGATATGGCGAAGATCAATGGTTGATGGTCAGTAAAGATGTTAAGTTGTTTTACGCCATATAAATAGTTACGAAGCTTTTGTAATGCCCACACTATGGCCAAAAGTTCACGCTCATTTGTTGCGTAGTGTTCTTCCGTGCAGGAAAGTGTCCTTGAAATCATTATAATAGGTCTGCCGTTTTGAGACAAAACAGCTCCTATTGCTTGAGAAGATGCGTCCGTCGTAAGGTCAAACGGTTTTTCAAAATCGGGATACAAAAGGAGTACCTCTTCAGATGCTAAAATTTTCTTTATTTTGTCAAAGGCTTCAATTCCCGCTTCATCTAGATCAATTGTTGTCTTTTTAGATTTATTGGCACTTACATGGCCATTGTCCCCCCGCAGGAATTTGGTTAGAGGTCTTGCGATTTGTGCATAATCTTTAATGAATCGCCGGTAATAGCCAGCAAGTCCAAGAAATGATCGTAGGGCGCGGAGGGTTTTGGGCATTTTAAAGGTTAGGATATCGTTGACTTTATCTGGGGACGTTTTAGTGCCACTACCCGATACCAAGAATCCCAAGAATTCAACCTCGCGCTTGAAGAACCTAGATTTCTCTAAGGAAACACGCATATTTGCCTCGTAAAGTTTTGAAAGAATTCTGCTGATATCCTTGAGATGCTGCTCTTCCGTTTGGGAGAAGATTATTACGTCGTCTATGTAGACGTGGCAACATCTACCGATTTCGTCCCTTAGGATATCGTCTATTGTCCTCTGAAAGATGCTTGGGGCGTTCTTAAGCCCAAAAGGCAGTCGGCAAAATTCATATTTGCCGTTGTTAATTGAAAAGGCAGTTTTTTCCCGATCTTCTTGAGCTAATTTTATCTGATGGAAACCTGACTTTAAGTCAATTGTGGTAAAGTATGACGAATGGCCGAGATTTGCCAGAATAACTGACGTATCCGGAATCGGATACTTGTCGCTTATGGTCTTTTCATTCAGCTTCCTGAAATCAATGACAAGTCGCATTTTACGATTACCATCCCCATCAATGCCCTTTTTATCGACCACCCATATAGGGTTGTTGAAAGGTGACCGTGAAGGTCTGATAATACCGGATTCTAGCAGCGATTTCACCTCGTTATTAACAAATTCGGCCGCTGCCATAGGGTACGGGTACGCCTTAGAGTAAACCGGTTCATTATCAATGGTGCGAATGCTGGCGACAACCTTGGTATTATAAGGTAATGACTCTTTGGGGTCGGCGAATACCCCTGAGTGATTTTTAATCATAGTTGAAAAATGTTCAACAAGCTCAGAAGGAACGGTTGAGTCATCAATAATAAGATTATTTATTTTGCTAGAATAGAGGTACAGAAATTCTTCCTGACCACCATCGTATTGCAAAATTCCTTTCCTGACATCAAGTTTTGCGTTTATTTCAAACAGGAAGTCAAAACCAACTATTCCGTCAAATTTTTCGAGGTTAGGTAAAATATAAAAATTAGATGTTTTATTAAACACATTCATTAAACATTTTGAATTGACTCTGGTTTCACCGTGTATTGATTTAACCAAAAACGGAGTTTCTGTGGGTTTAACAGCTTTTAAAAGGCTTAGATTTCTTACGTAATTTTTTGACGTTCCAGTGTTGATTAAGAATTTTAATTCATTCCCTCCTAGTGTCCTGCAGATGTACGGGAGGAGGGATTTCCCTCTAAAAAATTAATTTCATCTTTAATTTCCAAAACATCTTCTGTGTGACTGTCGTTAAAACCTGAGTTTGCGTTTTCGTAATAGTCATCGTAGTCAAAGTGATCCTCACCGCTAAGGCTATCCTCTTCAGGCTCGATATCCCGATGAGACAGATGATTGATTCTCTGTAACTTTGCCATGGGTGCTCTGTCTGAGTCCCGATGCCTCTTAAACGGTTTGGCTTGTTGGTCAGGCCCGAAGGGCCTTGGTTCGTTAATGTTAACACCAAAAGCAGTTCTGTTGTTGGGACTTACTAATGGTCTACGATCCAATGGGTGGATAGGCGGAGCCTGTGGGCTTGGCCTATTCAAGACAAATCGAGAGGTGGAAGCATCGACTTCCATAGGAATAGGTCGCTGTGGTTTCTGTTGTCTTCTATCGAAGGGAATTCCACGATATTGTGGAATAAAGGGTTGTGGAGCAAACGATTGTCGTTCATGTCTATTAAAAGAATTGGCGAATACCAATCGCGCTTGATTGGCTTCTAACTCTTGAGCGAGTGCCAGCGCTGTCGGCATATCATCTGGCCTGGATGAAAATAGTATGTCGCACAATGGCCGGTTTAGGCCAGAGATGAAAACGCGAAGTGCGTCCTGTCTGTATTTTGCGTTAAGAGACTCTATGAGTCCATCCTGACCATTATATGACATTATGGTCTTATTAATTATTAATGTCAACTTCTTCTCTACCTCATCGTAGAATTCTATAATTGACAATTTACCTTGCCGTAACGTTGACATCTCCTGTTCTACCAAGTAGACAGGTCTTTTGTCAGCGTACGTAAAGTCTAGCCTGGCGATTATTGCTCGAAAATTCAGAACCGTATTGAAAGAAGCCAAAACCATGTCTGCTGATCCTGTTATCTTGTTCCTTATTATGGCTACCGCTTGGTAGTATTTTGAGCTACCAGCATAGTTCTCGAAAATTTTGTAAGCGGTGTGAGCCGCTTGTCTCCATGAGACATATCTCGCCTGATCACCAGAAAATTCTGGCAGTGACTTCACTAGGTCTAGTGATTCATCACATGTTGTCCCTGGAACTATTGTTACATCCCTAAACTCCTCAACATGGGAGGGGGTCTCTAACAAGGTCAGTTTATTCGTTAAGTCGTCCAGTTTCTCCTGAAATTCACGTCTAGTTTGTTCGGTCGCGGCCCTTATTGCTGCATTAAGCAGGGTCTGTATTGTGTTTGCGTCCATGTTAATACAATTGTTAAAATTGCGAAAACTTAATATTTTATAAAAATCTTTATGTAGAGGTATTCAATAATATAATTTTTTTAATATAATCGATAAAGTTGCGAGAGCTTTAGTATTTATACAAAAATTCAAACAAAATTAAATTTATAAAATAATACTAAAATAAAAATATCTACAGTATTAACACGTTCATGATCCTTGCGTCGTTTGTCCACTCGGTGAAGCCGCATTCGATGGTTAGAGAATTTTTATTTGATTATTTTCTATTTACTGAAATCGTCTTTTACACAATTTATAACTGTTTTTTATTCTTTCCACGTAAGAGTTTTAACTCATTTCTTCTATTAAGAATTTTAATTTTTAAGAGTTTTTTTCTTTTAAATATCCAATAATTTTTTCTTTTTATTTTCAGGTAAGTCTTTCCAGCTATTGGTAAGTTCCTTTAATCTGTTTTTTATTTCTTTCTTCTATGAAGAAATTCACTGTTTCTATCTTTTCTTCTATGAAGAATTCCACTGTTTTTATTTTTTTTCTTCTATGAAGAATTTCAGTTTTATGTTTTTCTTCTATGAAAAATTTCACTGTTTTTATTTTTTTCTTCTATGAATAATTTCGCTGTTTTTATTTTTTTCTTCTATGAAGAATTTCACTGTTTTAATTTTTTCCTCTATGAAAAATTTCACTGTTTTCATTTTTTTCTTCTATGAATAATTTCGCTGTTTTTATTTTTTTCTTCTATGAAGAACTTCACTTTTTAATTTTTTCCTCTATGAGAAATTTCACTGTTTTTCGTTTTTTTCTTCTATGAATAATTTCGCTGTTTTTATTTTTTCTTCTATGAAGAACTTCACTTTTTAATTTTTTCCTCTATGAGAAATTTCACTGTTTTTCGTGTTTTCCTTCTATGAATAATTTCGCTGTTTTTATTTTTTTCTTCTATGAAGAACTTCACTTTTTAATTTTTTCCTCTATGAGAAATTTCACTGTTTTTCGTTTTTTTCTTCTATGAATAATTTCGCTGTTTTTATTTTTTCTTCTATGAAGAACTTCACTTTTTAATTTTTTCCTCTATGAGAAATTTCACTGTTTTTCGTGGGTTCGAGCCGCGTCTTTAACTATGCACGGCCCCACGTTGGGCGCCAATTATTAAAACGAGTTGTTTTTTATTTGCACTATGTGCAATTTTATTGAGCTGCACTATGTGCAGTTAATTCAGAGAGTTAACTAGAACTAAAACTAAGAAGCTTAAAGCTACCTTAAGTAGTCGATATTGTTGTTGTTGTTCCGCCGACGCTGCATCGTGGTCGTTATTGTTACAGTTGATATTGCTGTCGTTGTTGTTGTTGTTGTTGTTCCGCTGACGCTGCATCGTGGTCGTTATTGTTGCAGTTGATATTGCTGTCGTTGTTGTTGTTGTTGTTGTTCCCGTGGTTGTTATTGTTACAGTTGATATTGCTGTTGTTGTTGTTGGAAGTGCTAGCTGCGATTGTGCTTACTAAGCCGATCCCATATAACGGAAAAATAGCAGACATATCGTCAGCATTTTGGCACTGGAGCGGATGCGCGTGTTAACTTATACCAGTACATCGGCCAAGAAATTCAAGAATAACGAAGACGACGAAGTATCAATCAAAAACAATTTGAAGTATTGCATTCTCGAGTTCTGTTCTGTGTTTACCACGTTGTCAGCGTTGGTAATTTGTGCCTCATGCAAGCAAAAAATTGAGTTCTCAGAAGCCTCACCAAATGGAGTTGGATTTAAAATCGCTTTGAACTGCGCCTGCCCACGCACAACATATATTCCTTCGTCACCTATGATCGGAAAATCATATGAAATTAATCGACGCTTTGTTGTTGCCATGCGGCTTTTAGGGATTGGGCCAAAAGGTATAACCATGTTTTGTGGCCTCATGGACCTCGGACAAAGTTTGTCAAACAATCTGTACTATACTATCCTACAAAATTTGTACGTTGCTGGAAAAGCCATGTACGAACATGTCATTTCAAAAGTTATTGGAGAAGAAAAAGAGGCTATGATCGAAGCGAATCCAGAGTGCGATCCCACTTTATTTACTGTGTCGGGGGATGGGACTTGGAAGAAGCGTGGCTTTGCTTCCCTTTATGGTGTCACAACTTTGAATGCCAAGCATACTAAAAAAATTGTTGACACTGTCGTAAAATCTCGTCTGTGTAACAGCTGCAAATATTGGGAAGCCAAGAAGGAAGAAGAGCCAGAGGCTTACCAAATTTGGCTTGATATTCATGACGAAGAATGCACCATAAACCATGAAGGAAGCTCTGGGAAAATGGAGGTGGACGCTGTAATAGAGATGTTCTCCAGGTCGTTTGAAATACACGGCATAAAATATGTAAAGTATATCGGCGATGGTGATTCGCAGACCTTCAAAGGTGTATTAGATGTCGACCCCTATGACGGTGACCCTATAGTGGAAAAGAAAGAATGCATTGGGCATGTGCAGAAGCGAATTGGCACGCGACTTCGAAAAATAAAAAAAGAAAATAAGGGCATTGGAGGCAAAGGTGCGGGCAAGCTCACCCACAAATTAATATCCGAGTTGACCACATATTATGGCCTTGCGATCCGCCGTCATCCTGACTCCGTGGAGGATATGAAAAAGGAAATTTGGGCCACTTTTTACCATAAGTGCTCCACCGATGATAAACCGCAACACCAAAATTGCCCCACCGGTGCGTCAAGCTGGTGCGCATGGCAGAAAGCAGCTGCTGAAGGTACGTTAGATAGCTTTCACCACACGTATACACCTCTCGACAAGAAGGTGATGGAGGTAATAAAACCAGCTTACGAAGCGCTGTCGGCAGATAATTTGCTTGAAAGATGCCTTGGATCTGAAACTCAGAATTCCAATGAGTCCTACAATTCTGTTCTTTGGTCACTTTCGCCCAAACACATCAACTCAGGCGCACGCACCATCGAAGTGGCCAATTTCATTGCAACGTGCCTCTTCAACGACGGTTTTATACCCATACTTAAAATTATGGGCTTGATGGGTATTGCGATTGGCAAAAACGCATACGAATACGCACTATCTCGCAATGAAGACAGATTGAACCGATCAGAGACTCGAGCTGCGGCATCATCAAAAGCTGGCAGAACGGCTCGCAGAGCAGAGAGGGCAGCAGAAAGCAGTTTCTACGAAAAAGAGGAAGGTGGCCTGTATGGAGCTGGCATCGCCGACTAATATTTGTAAGTAAAAATTGTCAGCTCTTTAAAACTGCATTTAAACATTTTTGATTTTCTTTTTTTTTCCCAAAAAAATTACTTCAAACTTTAAACGCGTTTATCTCGAACCCACGTTTTTCGAACTGGCGGCCATGATATCTCCAGTTCAACTGAACCGATTTTCATGAAACAAAGTGGAATCGACGCAGAATTGTCACCATTCTCGGGTGAACCTCGACCATAATTTTAAAAAATTTTTTACTATTTTTTTTTTTACACTAAACTAAAAAAAAAAACCCCGAAATTGAAATTTTTTTTTTGAATGGCCGCCATTTTGTCAAAAAAAATCACAAAATTTAGCTTGAGGTTCACCCGAGAATTACATCTATACTGATTATAACCCCGTTTTTTTTTTTATTTCAGACGCTCCGGAGAGCGTCCGGAGACTTCCAACTTTGAAGTCTCATTACTTTTTGAACAGCCCACGTATCGAGGCAAAAAAAAATTTTTTATTTACTTTGAACCTTTTGTAATACAATAAATAAAAAAAGTTTTCAATTATTCTTTGCGTTTTCAAATAAGAATTTTTTTAAAAAGGGTCCAAAAAACGGGTTTTGAATGAGAAGACCGCCTTAAACTTATAATTTGGGCAAAAAAAATTAATGCAAGTTGTGACTTAAGTTACCAACTTGTTGTCTGCACCAATTTTTATATTTCCATGAAAAAAATTGGGAACTGAACTTGTCAACTTGAATTAAGCAAAATAATTATGCATTAAGTTGGTATATCTGACTTACAACCATCGTTTTTTTTTTGAGTAAAATAACCCTGTAGGAAAATCAACTAATTTAAAAGTAGTTGATTAAGTAGTTTTTTGTCAACCACAACTAGTTGAAATTCTGACTTTTTTCCATAGAACGAACTAACTTATTTTGTATGGTGATGTCCGCTAAATAAATCAATTGACTGTCGTCTGCATATATTTTCAACTACTTGTTAAATTAGTTACATTTAAATTATTTTTTTAATTGCTTTAAAATAACCAATTGAAAACTATTACTGATGGCCAAAAGTTAATAATATTTGATGAAATAACATGGTTAAATATATATAAGCTTGTAATCTAATAAAAATTTTCAATTAAAACATGCCAACATCAGAGTAGTTGCCGCCTTAATATAATTCAAAGTAGTTTATCAATCACTGGTTTTTAAGTAGTATTTCAATTACTTCATATATTAAATTGGATGTCGCCTTGATATAATTCAAAGTAGTTCATATACTGGTTTTTTTTAAACTAGTTTTTTAATTAGTTGTTCTTAAAAACAAGTTAGTTTGTTCCTATAGGGAAGCTAATAACTTTGTATATGAAGTTACCAACACAAACTTTCTTTGTTTATCCCATACATAAATTGGTAAACGAAGTTACCAATAGACAAAAAAAAAAAAGTTTGTGCAATATATTTGTAACTTAAGTTGCAAAGTTTTTGCATGGAGGACTTCCCCACATATACTGAAGTTGTAAGTATTAAAATAGTTGTCACTCCCTCAAACTTTTAGCTATAGGTCCAAAAAATGGTCACCACATGAAGTGTCACCAATGCGCAGAATTGTCCCTTATAAAGTTGGCAAATCGACTTACCAACTTATACGTTGGACGTATCGGTATGTATGGGTTGGGTAAACGACGTGGGCGGAACTTGGGTACATAAAGACGCGATGTCATACAATTTTATATATTTACGAAAGTTTTTCAATTTTGATAACGTCACTTTGCATTGAAGGTAGGCGTGGTTTTCATCCGATTTTGCCAAATATCATAGTGATAGTCTATACTATATATAAAAGTCTATGTGCAAAATTCCAAGACATTTCTGCAATTTGAGCAGATTTTTAAGGGATTTTACGGTTAATGTTAAGCTTCTTTGCATGCGAGGTAGGCGTGATTTTTAGCCTTAAATAATTGGATATCAAAGCATACGTGCCGCAGTTGTCCGCGGCTTCGCCACGGACTTTTTTTTTATCAATAAAGAGTTTTAACACTTTTTTTTCCTCTAACAAAAACTTTTAAACGCCGTTCAAACGATCACCGTGTGGCATTAGCCTTTAAGACAATGCATGTCAAACTAAATAAAAATCATTTTTTGCTTTTTTTTTTTTTTGTTTTGCAGTTCAGCACTGCATTAATATCAGGGGTGAGCAAAATTATACATTTACATTTTTGTTATTGTATAGCAAAGCTTTTGTTTTAATAGTTTGCACTGAATGAAAAGCACCAGTTTGTTCATTCGTACGATCACAGCATAACGTGAGAATGATAGCTTGTCGTGATCTATAAGGTTGCGAAAAACCTAAAAAAATGATTGGAGCAAAATAAATGCATGACTTGGTTTCTTTATTGCTCCAATGTGTTTTTTGGCTCGCCTCAACAATAAGCGTTCACTATGTTCGCAACCTTAGGCAATAGACATCTGCATGAATACATTTGTTTTGCCTGCAGCAAAGTGCACACTTTCGTATTGTACCACATTTTATAGTATCTTTCAAACTTGTGTACAGTACTTTCAAATCTAACACAGGCTGAAGCGAGTAGTGTACAACATCCGGTTGGATTTTAACAGAGTGTGTGTACACAACTTTGGGTTAGTTACATAGCTATTTTTCATGCAGACTACTTTGTCTTTTCAAAACATAGCAAGTACACCAAGTAGATTTTGCTGTACAGCTCGAAATAGATATGAAGATCAAGTTAAAAAATCATGTCTAAAAAGGTTAACTTTATTTTTAGTTTATTTTATTAACTTTCTTTGAAAAGTATTGAAGTTTAAAAAATTCAATTTTATTCTTTTTAAGGTTTGCATAAATTGTTTTCACATTCTTTAATTTAATCTAACTTGTACTCGTATACATGTACTTGGTATACGAGCACAAGTACGCGAGGAAATTTCTTATTGAAACATTTCGGTTTTGAGTACAGTACTTGAATGTTTTACTTTTGTGTTGTAGTATACTCACTCATAGTTGGTCGTTGACAATAATAGTGTGTATGTATACGTGTTTCAAGCAAATGTTTTGAAGAGGCATTCGGATGTATTCGTGCAGATGTCTATTAAGCAACGCAGAATAGAGCGGCCGCAATTTATCAGCATGAAGTTTGTACAACAACTGATCGTATCGAATGAACAAACAAACGCTCTAATGGTATGTTGTCGTATTTAATAAGGCAACGCAGAAGCGAGCGGCCGCAGCATTACAGCATGAAGTTCACACAGCGACTGATCGTATTATTTTATTCAGTGTAATAAGTTCTCACCTTGACTAACAAGCTTTTTCAATTGAAAGCTGTCGTATGCGTGTGAAAGCTATGCGCCCATGGGCGGCCTTTTGCGTACTCCTGATTTATATGTATCTCTCTTTTCGCCTTGCGCGTGGCTTATCTGTTTATTTTGTTGTGCTGTGCTTGCTGAGCGGAAAAAGAGAAGGGTAGAGAACAACACGGAGTTTATTGAAATTCTCGCAACACAAACACGTGGAAAGAAAACGATCAAGCAATTTGTGGCATCGGGGAGGATTTCTTTAAAAACTAAACACTTTAATTGAACATAATTTTTATAAAAATTTCGAAATAAAATTTTAAAACTTATTTCATAAGAATCGACTTAGTACTTTTGGAGTTTACCTGGAAACAAAAATTTACACTTCAATTTTATATAATAAGTATAGAAGGGTGTTTTTTTAGAGGTATAGACCTTTAAGTTGGCAACTCTGTTTTAACTGGCCGCCATTTTGCCAGCTGTCAAGTGATTAGGGGCTTTCAGACGAACGTACATGTCAGCGGACTTGGTCATGTCCGACGACATGTCGTTCATGTGAAAGCATGTCAGTCCGACTCGGTGAATTTTTCATTTTATCAAAATCGTCAGCGAGTGAACAACAGAGCGAAATAAAAAAGAATGAAGAAAATAAATATGGCAAGCGTTCCAAACACTGAATTTTGGATAGAATTTATTAGGTTTCCTGAAAAATGGAAAATTAAAATTAAAGAATACAAAAATATAGTAAAAATATCAATAAATTATAACAGCATCCAAAAATGTTTTAGCCATTACACTGCAAAGAATGAAGTCGTCGTACATGTCCGATTGTTTGAAAGCTCAACAAAATATTCCCGTTATTCTGAAAGCCTCTATTTGTGTTTAGTTTGGTTTGGCATTTCAACATGAATAGACTGACGCCTGAAAAATGTTTCCAACTTGTTTGAATTGTTCGATTATTTTGAAAATAATGCTTCTGTTCGAAATACGTATCGCGCACTACGTCCATTTTACGGTCAACATAATCGTCCATCGGAGCAATTAATTCGACTAATTATGGACCGTTTTCGCATCACGCTCACTCTAAATGATAATACGCATCCACAGAAACGTCGTACACTGCGTACAGAAGAAGCCATTGCTGCTTTAGAGCGTAACGTAGAGGAAGCCCCTAATGAGTCTATCAGCCATCGTGCACAGGAATTGGATATGTGTTCATCCACTTTATGGAAGATTTTGCGGAAAGATCTTGGTGTGCGTGCTTACAAAATCCAACTCGTGCAAGAATTGAAGCCACACGATCACCTAGCATTGTGAATATTCGGTGAATGGGTCCAAAACAAGATTGCAGTTAATACCGATTTTCATAAGAGAATTTTGTTTAGCGATGAAGCTCACTTTTGGTTGAATGGCTACGTCAATAAACAAAACTGCCGTATTTGGAGTGAAGAAATTCCTCAAGTGTATGTTGAGATACCGTTACATCCAGAAAAACTGACTGCTTGGTGTGCTTTATGGGCTGGTGGAATCTTTGGTCCGTACTCCTTTAAAAACAATGCTGGCCAGAACGTTACAGTCAATGGTGGCCGCTATAAAGTCATGATTACTGACTGACTCTTTAGTTCGTCAATTGAACAACCATGATGTGCAGGAGCTTTGGTTTCTACAAGACGGCGCAACATGTTACACAGCTCGTGCCACAATTGATTTACTGAAGGAAACGTTTGGTAGCCGCATAATTTCACGTTCCGGACCCGTGAATTGGCATCCAAGATCGTGCGATTTAACACCGCTAGACTATTTTCTGGGGGGATATGTGAAGTCGCTAGTCTATGCCGATAAGCCCGAAACGATCGACTACTTGGAGGACAACATTCGCCGCCTAATTGCCGATATATGGCCACAAATGTTCGAAAAAGTCATTAAAAATTGGACCTCCAGATTAGATTATGTCCGAGCCAGCCGTGGCAGTCATATGCCGGAAATCATATGTAAATTATAATGACAAAAGATTATCTTTTGAATAAAGTTAATTTATGTCAGTTTTAAAAATGCATCCTTGTTTTATTCCATTTCAAAGTTATATACCTCTAAAAAAATACCCTTTAGAAAAATAAGATAAGAAGTAAGATAAGAAGATATTAATTAGACCTTTTCATTTTTTCAACGTTTTTCGAAAAGTTACCGGGACACACTGATTTCAGATTCTACTCTTGAAAATATGAATTTTGGTATATAACACTTGAATATTAACAAACGGTAAATGGTCGCACACTTGCAGAGACGAAAATGGAGATCTGAATACGGATACACAGTGTGTGCTTAGATTGTGGAGACAGCACTTCTCCAATTTACTTACTGGCGACGATTCCACCATTGCCGCCCATCGAGAGCGCAGTTCAGTGCCACCAATCGATGATGACGGAGTGGAAGTATCACCACCTAGCCATGAAGAGGTTCGAGGTGCTATCCAACGACTCAAAAACAATAAAGCAGCGGGTGCTGACGGCCTGTCAGCTGAATTGTTTAAAACCGGCGGCAATGAATTGATAAGGCGCATGCATCAGCTCATCAGCAAAATATGGCTAGCAGAAAGCATGCCCGACGATTGGAACCTTAGCGTACTGTGCCCTATACTTAAGAAAGGAGACCCTACAATCTGCGCAAGTTATAGAGGTATCAGTCTTATTTCCATCGCATATAAGGTTCTCTCAAGCGTACTGTGTGAAAGATTAAAGCCGATTACAAAAACACTGATTGGACCTTATCAGTGTGTAAACAAACTAGGTAGATTTGTTCCAGTGACAATTGGTGTCACAACTTCGCTGGCTATTTGGCTGCAATTATGAAAACCGTCAACGCCTAGACCTGCATATAAACTTCGTGCAATTTGTGCTCGAAGTTTATGTGCAGAAAGAAATAAAATAAAGAACACTTATAAATAGACTTGTATACACAATTTATTAATAATTCTTACGTTTTGTCTAATCATCAATTAGTGTAGATGCTGCTGACAAATGGCAGTGGATACAACGCAGGAATATATGCAGATATTAATTAAATAATCACAAAACTGGATCGCTAAGAAAAACTGTCCTTTTGCCGATGCTAATCAATAAGTGATTAGTAAAAAGGCGGCAACAGCTCGTCGGAGGAGCCGAACGAGCGGCTCGTCAGAGGATCGATACTGGAATATCGATACTCGAACGAGTCGATAAGGAAGTATATTCATTTCATTAATCTTTTACTTTCTTTAGGGTTGCGGCCTAAACATGCCGGCCCCCTTGAAGTATTACTGCAAAATATTTCAATATACTACATATACCTTAATCTAGTAAAAAAGCGTTGATTAATTTAAAGTGTCTTTTTCAAAATTCATTATAATATTTATTGAATGCTTTATACATTTAAAAGCATATGCAAGTTCCTCTTTACAAGAATATATACATTTAAACTCATTGGGCAACTGTGCCCGACAGCAACCAACCAAATATAGAATTCTGTGTGACTACTCCCCCCAAACCACTCGGAAAAATCCCTGGCTGGATAATTTTCGGGTACACGTCTACCCCTAACACTATGCCGACCGGAGACGAAACGAGAAAGTCGGGATCAACAAGCATCAGATTCGAAAAATGTGCTCTGATAGACGTGTCTAAATTTTGTCGTGGAGTGATTCGCGTAAAATGACGCAACACTTTCGCTTGGGCTGTTACCGATTGGTTCGACTCGTAGTTAGCTCGGAGGGTTAGGGAGCAAACCTCATGCGAGTCAACCATCCGCGATGACAACCCAAGTTGTCGAACGAGGCGATGCGACATGATTGACATTTCTGCACACGGGTCTATCAGAGCACGAACCCGATGGATGTGACCCTTATCGATCACCTTGACGACCGCCGTGGGGAGGAGCGAAGTCACCTGTTGCAGACATGGCAACGGTGATGGCGAGGGCAGGCGCTGAGCGCCACTATAGGAGCGGCAGTGAGTTGCTCGAGGACGTCCCTGCAAACGATTGCGACGCTCATCTCTCGATACGCGAGATCTTCGGTTTGAGCGCCGCGTAGTGCGAGCTTTCTGAGTGCTGCCATGCAGCGGTGGACGAAACGCGCGCGATTCTTCAGCATTTTTAATGCATCGCGCCAATCGCGTCTCGTCATCTCCTTTTTCGGACCTGCAATCCCCCTCAACGCTCAATGCTTCCTGCGGCAAGCTAGGCCGGGCAGCAACACTCCCCTCGACGCCCGTCCCGCGCTGACGAGAGGACTCAGGCAAACGAGGCCTGGCTACGTCTTGCGGCTTGGGCGGTGACGACTTCCCGCCGTTCTTACTCCGGCCAAGGTGCAGCATGGTATGATGCGCTCCATCGCATCTTCCGCATCGCCCCCCGCTGGAACACTCGCCGGTCATGTGATTCGGGGAGAGACACCTGGAGCAGTACCGGAACAACAACACTAGTCGCAGCCGATCTGCTACGTTCCCCACGACAAACGCTTTGCAGAAGCGCAATGGGTGACGAGCCAAACACACCCGACATTTTTGGGCGACCTTACAGGCGGATTTCTCGACGCTCGACATTGTTTGATATCTAGAAAAAAATAGAAATTAAATTTGTTAAGTTCCTCGCATCCGAAATTACGACAACACGCACACAAAAAACACTAACGAAAACACCTAGCTACGAAATTGGTGGCAGACTAATCAATTTTACCACCGGCCGAGTAATAATCCCGCGTTCAGTGCGCAGATCGGCGACACGGACACGGTTGTCAGAGCCTAAATATACTTTCACAACTCGACCTAAACGCCATTCGTTAGCTGAAAGATTATCTGACTTGACAACCACCAAGTCGTCAATTTTTAAATCTACTCGGCGGGGACGTTTCCACTTGTATCTTTTGTGAAGCTCGTTTAAATAATCTGTTTTCCATATGCGGCAGAATTTCTGGTTCAATGCTTTCAATTTCTGCCAACGATTGACAATAGACATTGGACTTTCGACAATATCAGGTTCAATAGGTGCCAGTAAAGGCCCACCTACTAAGAAATGCGCTGGAGTTAAGGGCGCTAGATCATTTGGATCTGATGACATTGGACTGAGAGGGCGTGAGTTCAAGCATGCTTCGATACGCGAAAGCAAGGTTGAGAGCTCCTCAAACGTATATTTTAAGTCTGACGCTACTTTGCGAAAGTGCAACTTAAAACTTTTAACTCCTGCCTCCCACAAACCTCCCATATGGGGAGCACCGGCCGGAATAAAATGCCAAGTTAAGTGCTGGTGTGCAAATTTCGACACCACCTTCTCTCTAGAATCATTTAAAAAGGCCTTAAAATCTTCTTTAAAGGCACGTGAGGCCCCAACGAAGTTAGTTCCGTTGTCGGAGTACATTTTCTCCGGACATCCTCTCCGTGCAACGAATCTCGAAAATGCGGCCATAAAAGTAACCGTACTGAGATCGCTAGTAGCCTCTAAATGAATAGCTTTGGTAGCAAAACAGACAAAAACGCAAACATAGCCCTTAGTTATGAGACAAGCGCGTCCCGTATAATTTTTAATGTCGTATGGACCAGTAAAATCGACTCCAGTAGTCGCAAATGGGCGAGATAGTTTTGTGCGCTCTGGAGGCAATGAGGCCATAATCTGAGTCTGCAACCGCTTGCGGTCGATAACGCAGACTTCACAATTGTGGATGATATATTTAATCATATTTTTTACCCTAGGAATCCAGTATTGCATCCGAATAAGTCGCAATACAAGCTGGTTCCCACCATGAATGGAAACTTCATGAGTAAATTTCACGAGCAACTTGGCGAATGAGCAGTCGTACGGTAAAATAACCGGATGCCGTTCATCATAAGAGATGTGCTCGGTCTGTGACAACCTTCCGCCAACTCGGAGCACTTGGTCATTGTCGAGAAAAGGGTTCAAATTTAACAGCGAACTTTTCGCTTCGATCAAAGTTTTCTTTGATAAGTGGGCGTACTCTGAGGGGTACCCCCATTTTTGACTCTCAATAATGAGTCTTCTTGTTACCTTTTTGATTTCTTGTTGTGATATGACAACAGATGGACAACAGAAATTACCTTTATGTGCCCTGTGGGTTCGATGAAAGAATCGTAATACGTACGATAGAACCCGCAAGGCTCGAGGCAGTGACGAAAAACGCTCCAACATGCCTACATTTTGTGTACAAGCCACATGGGCTCTTACTGCTCTTGCTTCCATGGTGGTCTCGTGATCATTGATGTGATTAGGCCAAGAATCCGATTCCTCTTGTAGCCATAAGGGCCCATGCCACCACAAAGAACTGTCTTTTAAGTTCTGTGGTTCCAATCCTCTGCTAGCTAGATCCGCTGGATTATCCGCTGAATCTACGTGACTCCAGTTCTCCGTCCCTACCTTTTCGCTGATTTTTGTGACGCGATTGGCAACAAAAGTAGTCCAGGCACATGGTTGTTTTCGCAGCCATGCCAGCACAATGGTTGAATCTGTCCATAAGAACAGCTGATGATTGTATGTTTCTAAATTTGTTAGAAACATTTCAACCATTTCCGCTAGCAGCAGCGCACCGCATAACTCAAGCCTAGGTAACGACACAGTCTTAACTGGTGCTACTTTAGTTTTCGCGATGAGAAGATGGACGCTTATTTGATCCAAAAGTTTAACGCGAATGTAAACGGCAGCTCCATATGCTTTCTCGGAAGCATCGCAAAATCCGTGAAACTGCACATCGCCATCAGGAGAGTAATCGATCCACCGTGGAATCCGGATCCTGCTGATATGAGGATAATTTTCCAAGAAGGTTTGCCAACGTTGCAAAGTAGAGGGGGTGAGCTGATCATCCCACCCGATGCCATCCAACCAAACTTGCTGCATCAGCATTTTTGCGATGACCACGATCGGGGCTAACCATCCCGCTGGATCGAACAGTTTTGCGATTGCCGACAAAACCTCTCGTTTTGAAAAACTTCTCTCCTGGTCCAGTGGTCGCGCGTGAAAGTAGAAATAGTCGGAACGGGCGTTCCACCGAATTCCTAGCGTCTTAACGTTGCTCGCGTCTTCCAGCTCGAGAAAATCTTCATGCAGCCGATGACTTCTAGGAATCCCTCGTAGTAATTCTTCGGAGTTGGAAGTCCATTTTCGCAGGGCAAAACCTGCTGATTCCGCTGCTTTTTCAAGCTCCGTTCGAGCTTGAATTGCTGACTGCAAGTCATGACCTCCCGCCAATGCGTCATCTACGTACATATGGTGACGCAGAACTTTAGATGCCAATGGTAAGTTGCCTTCTACATCGTCGGCTAGCTGCAAAAGTGTCCGAATTGCTAGAAATGGAGCACAATTCACTCCAAAAGTGACGGTTTTGAGCTGAAAATCTTTCAGCTGATCCCCTGTTGCGTCTCGAAAAATGATTCGCTGGAATCTCTGATGCTCTTCACTCACTAGGATCTGGCGATACATCTTTTCGATGTCACCATTAAAAACAAATTGGAAGAACCGCCACTTCAAAATAAGCAAAGTCAGATCACTTTGCAAGACGGGCCCTGCATGAAGAACATCGTTAAGGCTAACGCCATTTGATGTAGGGCTAGACGCGTTGAAGACCACACGAACTTTTGTAGTGGTACTATCCGGCTTTGTGATGGCGTGATGAGGAAGGTAATAACTCTGACAGTGTCTCGGAGTGACACTAGCAGTTACTTCCGTCATATGTCCCAGCTCCAAATATTCCTTTAAGACACCATCGTATACCTGTTTGGCCTCCACATTTTTACTCAGTTTCACCTCATTTCGAAGAAACTGGCGGACCGCAATATAACGGGAGTCACCTAAACAGGTGCTCTGAGGAAAATTGTCCTTGAACGGCAAGGTCACCACATAGCGGCCATCGGTATTACGCCTTGTCGTATTCACGTAATTGTCCTCACAGAATTTGTCTGTGGTATTGGACACTACCTTTTGAGGTACCTCCTCAATTTCCCAGAATGAGGCTAGTTGCCGATCAAGCGAAACTTCACTAAAGTAAGAAACGACAGTTGAGGAGGGTGCATTTTTCGATGTGGTAGATATGGAACCGGTTAAAATCCAGCCAAAGATGGTTTCTTGAGCAATAAGTGACCCAAGAACATTTCGACGGATACCATCAAGAAGGATCTGTGGGTATAAATCACCACCTAATAGTACATCCACTTGATCACTGCAGTAAAAACGTTTGTCCGCAAGAACAAGCTCTGGAAAAGCTTGCTGCACCAGTGTATCCACTGAGCATGTGGGAAGATTTCCTGTTATCTTCGATAGAATTAGGGCGTTCGTCGTGATCTGAATGGTTGGATCAATAGGTGATCCTATGACCAACGTGCAAGCTTTTTGCACTTTAGCCGAAACCACATTGTTAAGTCCTGAAACTTGAGCGGAAACTCGGTGAGTAGGCAGCTGAATAAGTTGCTGCAGCCTCTCAGAAATGAAAGACCCCTCTGAACCAGAGTCAATAAGTGCTCTGGCTGTGAAACTAGATCCTCGATAGCAAATATTTATCATCGCGGTTCCCAACAAAATATTTTTGCTGCTTGAGGCATAACACGATTGAATATTTCTGCTAGTGCTCGCAGTTGCTTGCGATTGCAATGCGGATGATTGAGTGGACTGTACTGCATTCGTGCTTGGACCTCCCGCATTTTGATGATTATTTACACCTTGAGGATTTCTATGTAACAACGAGTGATGTCGTTGTCCACACGAGGAGCAATTATATCCGCTTTTACAATTTTTCGAAGCGTGGCCAGTTGACAGACAGTTGAGGCAGCAATGTAACCGCCGTACAGCTGATGATGTCGTTAACTCTCATGGCCAAAAACTTCGGACAGAACCTCAACGCATGTTGCTGGTTTTTGCACAGCTTGCAGTTGGTGTTTGTCACATTTGTCTGGTATGTGTTGACTTGTTTCACATTCGGTGAAGGTGCGATCGGTTTTTGCCCTTTTTGCACCGCGCCTCTGAAGTCAGACACCGTTTCTAATGTCTGAAAGCGACTTGTTAAAAACTTATCAAGGTCAGCCCATTTGGGGATCTCTGCCTTGTCTTCAATAGATTGCTCCCATAAGGAGAGCGTAGTTTCTGGCAACTTCGTTGAACATAGATACGTAAATATCGCATCCCAATTGCTTATGTCAACTTTGTGCATAGTTAATGCTGAAATGCAGTTGTTGATGTCTCTTTGTAACTTTTTTATGTTATTTCCACACTCCTTGCTCACGGCTGGCAGATTAAATAAAACTTTTAGTTGGTTATTCACCAAAATCCGCTTATTTTCATAGCGGTCTGTCAAGTTTTGCCAAGCCGTCGCAAACCCTTCGTGCGTGAGGGGAGATTTTTGAACAATCTCTTTGGCCTCTCCGCGGGTTTTTTGATTAAGGTGGAAAAGTTTTTCGACAGGTGTTATCCGATTATTTGAAATGTAAATGGCGGAAAACATATCCCTGAACGAAGGCCATGTTAAATAATCACCGTGGAATATCTCAGTATCACACGGTGGCAACTTGATATTATGACGAGACATTGTCATCTCCTCTTGCGAAACATCAACTTCATGTAGTCTTTTTGCCGTGGACAACTTATCGCTAAGTTCGTTCATCTTGGCTAGACATCGAACATATGTTTGATAACACGAGCGATACTTGACTTTGACTAGGGTGACGTTTTCATCCTCTTCGCCACTCGCTACCACTAATTTTAGCAAGCAACCGTCATAAGAAGACTTTACGTTAGCCCATTGAGACTTCAATTCATCCTCTTGAATTCTCAGAGCGAAAATTGTATGCTCATCGTGAGGAATAACATTGAAATCTTTTTCCATATCAAAAATGGTGTCGGCATTTCTCATGAAAGAGATTAATTTCGCCATTATTTGTTTCTTGATCGAAAACGTGCAATAAAAAAATTATGAAAATCGACGAAAACCGAAAAAAATGTCGGTTGGGATCCAATACCAGAAATTTTCTGAAAAAAAATAGAAAATTGTGTTGGAAAAATTTTTTTTTTTCTTTTTAATTTGTTTCTAATAAGTAGAAACTCTCGGGATTTATTTTCCAACAATCCTAACAAGTTTTCAGAAAATGTTTTCAAAATAGTGTTAAATAGTGTTAAGTGAAAAAATTTTCTACTCCGTAACAAGTTTTACTAAACTTCGTAGAAGAATTAAGAATGGTTTCTAATTTGTAGAAACTTTCACGATTTATTTCAAAAATTCAGAAAAAATTTTCTAATAAGTAGAAAACTTTATTGAAATTTAATGGATAATTAAAAATGGTTTCTAATTTGTAGAAACTTTCACGATTTATTTCAAAAAAATCGGAAAAAATTTTCTAATAATTAGAAAATTTTATTAAAATTTAATGGATAATTAAAAATGGTTTCTAATTTGTAGAAACCTTCACGATTTATTTCAAAAAAATCGGAAAAAATTTTCTAATAAGTAGAAAATTTTATTAAAATTTAATGAATAATTAAAAATGGTTTCTAATACGTAGAAACTTTCAGCATTGGTTTTAAAAAAAAAAAATTCGAAAAAAAAACTCTAATACGTAGAAACTCGGAAAACCCTTTTTCTTTTTTTTTTTTTTTCCAAAAAACGATTAATAAAATCGGAAAAAATCGAGCAAAAACTGTAATCCTAAAAAACGCTTAAAGTATTGTTTTTTATTTGTAGAAACTTCACCAAAAAGATACAAGTGGTTTAAATATTTTTTTTTTTTTTTGTAGTGAAAAAATGCTTTTATTTTTAAAAATTTCCAATATATTTATTTAATTTTTTTTCAATGTTCAATAGTTTTTCTTTGCAATTAATGTAATTAATTGTAATTAATAACAAATTTATGTTTATTTGTTTCTTGCAATTGTCATCCAAAATCCCACGAGCGTAAAAAAGATTTCACAAATAATTTCCGATGAAAATTGTTGAAATGTAGTTAAAATATTTGATTTAATTAAAAAATTTTAAAAAATTTAAAAAATGCCGCAAATGTGCCAAAAGCGACAATCGCAATACGTGCGGTATTTCTGTTGAATTGGCAACTCGTTTCCCAAGTTGTCTCAACTGGTCTCAATTGTTGCTTTTTGTTGGTTGTTGTTCTTCTCCGGGTTTTTGTTCAGTTCTTTGTGTATATTTTTTTTTTTTTTTTTCACGAAAAATCAAGACTCCACAAATACTTATAAATAAAATAATAAAATAATTCTAACAATAGTCTTTCGAAAAAAAAAATAATGTGCGCGGAAAAAACCTAATACTTGTTTAAGCAATCGAATTGCTTCAGAATTCGTGTGTGTGTGTGTGTGTGTTTAATGCCAAAAAGCCGGCGGCAAAACACTTCGCGTAAAAATACACACCAAGTTACAACGTAACTTTACACCAAATTTTTATTGTACTCGGGAAAAAAAAAAATATAATATTTTGCTAAAGCAATCGAACTGCTTTAAAGTGCGTGTGTGCGTGTGTATTTTCAATGCAAAAAAAAAGAACGAACGGGCAGACGGCACAAACACTTCGCGTAAGTTTATGCAACAAAGTACCGACGGCAAAACAACAACTTTTCAATATTTATTTTTTGACAAATTGTCAGCCAGTGCGTGAGTGTGTAAATAAAAGAAAACTTTTTCGAATTTGCTTCCAATATTTTAGTTAATTAAGCAAAGCTTTAATCACTTAATCACTAAACTTGTTAACATTTATAATTTTCCATAAATTAAATTTTTGCTTTGACCACTTCGTGCAACTTCGGCTTAAAAAAAAATGGTGCAATTTAACAAAATTAATTTTCTTTTTGGAAACTTTTTCGAAAAAATTCGCGCACTTTCACACACTTGTTGGCTTTTTATATGTGAAAAAAAAATGTATAAACCTTTGCCAAAAAAAAGGAAAACTTGCACATACTTCTACCATAAGACACTTAAATTCAATCAACTGACCTTTTTTGTTTTTGCTGGGGAATTAAAGTTGATTTATGAACTGGATGCTTGAGAAGTGCTCAATTGATTTTCCGTAGGCGGACGTTCCAAAGAAGGCTCTCGAAGGACCATAAACAAACTAGGTAGATTTGTTCCAGTGACAATTGGTGTCACAACTTCGCTGGCTATTTGGCTGCAATTATGAAAACCGTCAACGCCTAGACCTGCATATAAACTTCGTGCAATTTGTGCTCGAAGTTTATGTGCAGAAAGAAATAAAATAAAGAACACTTATAAATAGACTTGTATACACAATTTATTAATAATTCTTACGTTTTGTCTAATCATCAATTAGTGTAGATGCTGCTGACAAATGGCAGTGGATACAACGCAGGAATATATGCAGATATTAATTAAATAATCACAAAACTGGATCGCTAAGAAAAACTGTCCTTTTGCCGATGCTAATCAATAAGTGATTAGTAAAAAGGCGGCAACAGCTCGTCGGAGGAGCCGAACGAGCGGCTCGTCAGAGGATCGATACTGGAATATCGATACTCGAACGAGTCGATAAGGAAGTATATTCATTTCATTAATCTTTTACTTTCTTTAGGGTTGCGGCCTAAACAGTGTGGCTTTCGACCTGGTAAGTCCACCATAGACCAGATTTTCACGGTACGACAAATCCTGGAGAAAACCCACGAAAATCAAATTGACACACACCATCTCTTTGTCGATTTTAAAGCTGCGTTCGATAGCCCGAGAAGGGATTGCCTATACGCAATAATGTCTGAGTTCGGTATACCTGCAAAGTTGATTAGACTTTGCAAAATGACGTTGAGCAACACACGCAGCTCCGTCAAGGTAGGAAATGACCTCTCCGAAACCTTCAATACCGAAACAGGTTTCAGGCAAGGCGATCCACTGTCTTGCGATCTCTTCAACATCATCATGGAAGGGATCGTACGAAAGGCCGGTGTGCATCGTAATGGCACCATTTTCTATAAAGGTGTCCAGCTCCTTGCGTACGCTGATGATATTGATATTGTTAACAGAACCAAGAGAGATGTTACCGCTGCTTTCGCCGCTATCGAAAAGGAATCAGCCAAAGTGGGTTTGACGATAAATGAGGGTAAAACAAAGTATATGCTGTCTACAAACAAGGGAGCTCGGCGTTTAGACTCCCACGTTTCATCCGGCAGCTATAACATTGAAGGAGTTTGTATACCTTGGCACCGCCATTAATACTAACAACGAAATCAGCCTGGAGATAAAGCGAAGAACAATAATTGCTAATAGGTGCTACTACGGGCTCAGTAAGCATCTAAGTTCCAGAACCCTCTCTCGATCGACAAAACTAACACTCTACAATACGCTCGTTCTTCCTGTGCTGCTTTATGGCGCTGAGGCATGGGTAGTTTCGCAAACTGACGCAGCCGCTCTGGGGGTGTTCGAGAGAAAAGTTCTTCGCAAAATCTTCGTAGTTCGGAGTATAAGTGTGCAGCGACTACGCTGGCTGGGTCATGTCCATCGAATGGACGACGAAGCTCCAGCGAAAAAGGTGCTCGAGGCGAGGGTCGCTGGTCAACGACGACGAGGGAGACCATGCCTCCGATGGATGGACCAGGCTGAGGAAGCCCTAACCGCACTTGGTGTATCCAATTGGAGAAGGCGCGAGTTATGGTTCCTTGTCTGGAGTGGTTAAATGAAAACACAACTTTTCTTTTCTACTGCAAACTTAGAACTAACTTTATTACAATTCATTCTTTAATATCAAACTATTTGCTTCAGAAAAATGTAAATATGTGAAAAGGAAGATATAACTATATAAGTGAAAGAAATACAATTGTAAAAAAATAGGAGAAATGTAAATATGTGTAAAAAAATATACAATGTAACAGAAATGCAATAGGGTTAATGTGTAAAATAAATAATCGTAAATGTTGCCTAATTTATGGTTTCAACATAATACTAAGAATGCGAGTTTTAATAATTTAGAATGCAAGCTATTTTAATAGTTTCTACATATGAGGAAAATAAAGAAAGAATGTAATAAAATATGGAACACTTAAATGTAACTTATTGACTACGCTGCACTTTAAGTAGTGCAGTGGTTCTTATTATGTTGTTGTTTGTGTTGTTATTGTTGTGGGTGCTCTGATTTAAGCGACGTTTGTGATGTTGTTGTAAATGTTGTTGTTGTTATTGTGGGTGTTCTGACTTAAGCGACGTTTGTGATGTTGTTGTAAATGTTGTTGTTGTTATTGCAGCGGCGTACTGAGCCTCGGTGGTTTGGGTGGTGGTGTTGTTGTTGTTGTTTGAGTGGGTGTCGTAACTCGCGCGCAAAGCAGAGGCGCCTGGGAGAGCTGATGAGGTCGGTCGAAATCCGGACACGGGTTGTTACGGCCACCTAAGTAAGTAAGTAAGTAAATGGTCGCACAAAGCGCTTAAAGGAGTTTTGTCTAAAAATTCATTATTTTGAAAAACAAGAAATTTCTTTTTCATTATTTTGCATATAGCTAAGAAAATTATAAAACGATTTTTATCATTAACCGTTGCTTAAAAGCTAATAAAATTTGCCCTTTTTAACTTTACAAAAAAATTGCAATTACTTTTTTTTCACAATTGTCCAAATTAAAATTTTTAAGAAAATTAATACGAAAATTTGATGACTTTAACTCACATAACTCCGTGTTAAAAGAGCATAAGGATGAATATTTTGGTTGTATGAATTTTGTATTTTGAGGAATTTTAAACCAACCGTTATCGAATTGTGTTATAATTCGAAGTTTCTTCGTACGGCATTTTTTCAAAAGGCAACGCAACTCCTCAGTGTATTTTACTGAAAAATATTAAATTTTATTTTTATTAAATGGACTGTGCTATTAGAACAACAACTTGTTTTTCATTCTTGAAAACATTTTTGGTAGGCGTATTTCGGATCGGCCTTTAGCTCCCTTTGCGAATTCTCTTTGATGACTTCAATCGTCTCAAAATGTTTTCCACGAAGTGACAATTTGAGTTTGGGAAATATCAAAAAATCGCACTGGTCCATATCTGGCGAATATGGTGCTTGTTGAACGATATTAGCATGGGTTTTGGTCAAATAATCGCGTACAATGCGTGATGTGTGAGCATCATGGTGCTGGTGCGTTATTTTTGTGAAAAAAACATGAATTGTCCTTCCATAATTCTGGCCACTTTCGCAAAATATTATTGCGCAAATTCTTTAAAACACTCAAATAGTATTGAGCGTTGGCTCTAGTCGCGCTGCACACCGTCGAATGCATAAAACATCATGTGAAATAGTGTGTGCCGATCAGAGATCTGCAACGAGTCACAGTTTCAAAAGTAGTTTCAAAAGCCGTATTCGGATGTGATTGGTTCAAAACAAAGTGAATCAAATTTTTGAATCATGAACCACTTACTCAAAAATGAATATAAATAAGTATAAGTAGTTTCGAAAGTAGTTTTTGTTTCATTCAAAACAGCTCAAAGCTCATTAATATTAAATTTTTTTATGTTTTGATTTAGAGTATTCGTAATATATTGATGTAAATTATTTGTTCTGTTTTTCAAGTTTAGTACATGGTCTGGTAATAATAAAGGGTCGCTGGTTTCGAATCTAATGCCAAAATTTTAAAAATATTTTGATACTAGGGTGGACCCTGTAATGTTTTTAGTATTACTTCATGTTTTGAAAGTATACGGGGGGTCCCTGATTTCGAATCTGATGTCAGAGTTTTAAAATTCAAGATGGTTAATAGTGTTGCCACCTAACATTTTTTATTTCACGAATTTGGAGCTGAAGCAAGCCCTATGTAAAATGGGTCGCTGAATCCAAATCCGTTGCCAGAATTTCAAAATTGATTATTTTTTTATAACAGTGTTGCCACTTACTGAAATGTATTTTTAAAAGTTTTAAACATCGTTTACCAGTGTTAAGGGGTCGCTGTATTCGAATCTGATGTTAGAATTCTAAAAATTCAAGATGGTTAATAGTGTTGCCATGTAAAAATTTTATATTTTCACGAATAGAGTTTAGTTTTTAGAATTTAAAGTCAAAGTTTAACCCTTAACTGATACACTTAACTGATGCTAGAAAAAGAAAAGAATATATTTCTCTCATTATGTCATCATTTATTCATTAACGCATGCTTTCGCATTGATCAGTCGTGTTGTTATTTAAGGCGTTCTTTGAAAAACAAAACATGAGCTTGTAACTACATTTTTTTGAGGTGTTAAAGCACTCAACAGTTGTGCTAATGTAGCATCGAATTTAATCGCTCTATTAAATAGCTTCCGCTACCTGTTCAGTTTAAGTGAGTGCTTGTATAATTGTACTATTAAACGAATTTTTCGACAGCTTTTGACTCCGCTGAATGCGGCCAATTTCATTTGAGATTCAACTCGCCATTTTTTCTTAATACAAATGAATGCAATTCACTTTGACAGATAGAACCCAGGTAAATCTCACAAGTTTCGTGGGATTATGTGGATTTAACGAACTCAACTCAACTCGCGTTTCCATGACGAGTTAACCCCGAGTAAACTCGCCGTGGAAACGCAGCAAGTGTGCCCGAAAAGAGGAAAGAACAAGCAACAACAACCACACAGCTGTATTGAAGCTTTTTTTTCTCTCTCGCCTTCTGCTCAACCACAGCAACGTTGTGCAGCAACAGCAAAATTGTGTGGCATTGTTTGTTGTTTTATATGGGGAAAAAAGTGTATTTAAGTTTTACCTGTCTTAAAGACAAAACATTTGAACATAAACTATATTGTGCACTTGGTATGAACAAGAGCTTTCAAATGATATAATTTTCATCCAAATCTTTTGCCTATAAATTGAGAAAAAGGGGGTTAACGATTTGTATTAGCGTATTAATATATAACTAGTGATACCGCCCCAAAAATCGGGTGTACTTCCCTACTTCGCTTTGGAAATCACACCTTCTCATTCACATTGAAGCGAGTTCGTGTCTTAAGTCTTTTTGCCATTTTTTCAATTTTAAACGCTCATATCTATCTGCTCAACTTATCAAAAATAATTTTCTGCTTACCTACAGCTCAAGACCTTTCTAGTGATATATCAAGTGTTGATGTAGCGTTTGTAAATTTGCTGGAATAAGGGGACCCTTACCGGAATAAATATAGAGATAATACAAGATACAAGGCCTTGAAGCACTTGTTTTTTTTTTACTCTCGCATTCTACTCTCCCACACTCAACGAAAAATTCTTCGTAAAATTGATAAATAACTTTTGTTAATCCTTAACAAAACCAAATTGTGCACTCGATTAAATATTATCATAAATGCTTCATATTTTTATCAATTTGAAAGAAACTTTATCCATTTGATTAAAAATATAATAACGCGTTAACAAACTGACAGCCTTACTAGAAAACTGACCTTAAATTTTAGCGTCAGCTCTTTAAATTAGTAGCAGCTGTAGCCTCTGCTAAGCTTATACTAAAAATCTTTTTAGAGCTGGCAGTAATTAGAGCCAGCACTAAATTATTTTTTTGGTAAGGCTGAATGTGTTGATTTGAAAAAATATGTTTTATTTGTTTGAAAAATGCTTTTATCAACTTGATAGAAACTTATCCACAATAACAAAATCGTCAATCAGTCGGAATAAAATTTTATAATTTTTGTAAATAGAGTTAACAAACTTACTTTGTTGGGTTGATAAATAGGTTTGCTGTGCTGAAGAAATCATTTATAAAATTGATAATCGCTTGAGTCAAGCGGAAAAAATTTTTGTTTATAGATATAAATTTTGTAGATGAAATGAATTATCAATTCCAAAAACGTTCAATCATTACAACTGGCATTTCGGTAGCGTTATTTGTTGTTCGCAGAAATTATAAAAAAAAGTTTTGTGAGCTGTCTACTTTTTATTTAATTTGTTAAATTTAATAAATTTTGAGAAAAATTATTTCCAGAACAATTCAGTGGGAGTAAGGAGATTGCTTAACAGTTCTACAGCAACATATAATGTTATAGATTTGAATTATTTTCTTGAAAACTAATGTAAAAATTATATTCTTAGTGATACAGTACTAAGGTCCCTATTATGAATTATAACTCAACTAAGTTGACTATGTAGATTTACCTAATTTTTTTATGTATATTTCAGTTGAGCGATGTAGTTTGCTTTAATCTTTTAAGAATTTTCAAACCACATGTTTCAACTGAAATGTATGTAAACGCTATATGAAAAAAATTGAGTTGAATCTACATAGTCAACTTAGTTGAGTTATAAATCATAATAGGGGCCTAAATTTGATTTTGTAATGTTTAAGATTGCTTGAAATAATAAAATATTTTATCAAAACAACAAATCATTCTTGTATGATTGATAAAAAAGTATATTTTCAACATAAAAGCATTTTTCTTTTCAACAAACCATTTTTTCAGGTGGAAATATTCTTTATTCATTTTGACAAACTCTTTTATCAAATGTCAAAGGCTTTTATCAAATCAAAATATCCGTTTATCAAATAAGCAAAATAAAATTTTGTTAATATGATTACAACCTCTAACCTTCAATCCAATTAACAAACGCTTTTGTTGACTCTATACTGACAAAAAATTTATCAACTTGACCTAGGAATTGGTCAATGTGAACAAATACTTCTTTGAGTGCACAGTCACAATGTTCAACAGAGCTGCATGGCTTTATACAATACTATGTTTTTGCTTCTTTTATATGGGGAAAAAGTTATTTTTAATTTATAATTTTCACCTATCTTTATGACAAAGCATTTAAAAAAAAATTATATAGTTTTCAAGTTATGCCCGTATGATACTTAATTTTTTTTGTACAATTATAAAATCTGAAAACAAGTGGCGCGTGGGCAGGACAGACATATTTTGTAAGAAAAGGGATAAGCGTTATTACTTTCTTATATCTGGTGTTTTTCAGAGCAGCTGCATTAAATAAATTAATATTAGCTACACACATCACTTCCAATTCAGCATACATTTATATTAAATAGTTTTGTTTACTGTAAAATTGTCAAATTAATTATTAACAGCACAGTAAATATTTGATCTAAACTTAACGAAGAACGAATTGAAAGAAACGGCAAAAAAATGCAAAGAAAATACAGTCTGTCCTACAAATTTTTATTCAATTCGTACCATATGCGTACTCACTCACACCAATTGAATTAATGCATTCGTGCTATTTGAACTGCTCTAGTTATAATTTTCAATGATCAATTTAATTAAGTATCATACAGGCTTTAAAATGTTTACTTTATAATGTAATCAAAAAATTCAATTTCATTTCGACACACTCTATTTTGTTTTGTCTCAGCAACGCAGATCGAGTGTGTCTGAGAAGATGGGAACGAAAAAATAACAACAACCACACAGCTCTGTTAAAGCATATGCCCTTTTTTTTACTCTCACATTTGACTCTCGCAATCTACTCTCCCAAAGCAAAGCTGTTCAATAGAGCTGTATAGCTTTGCAACATATTTTGTTATTGCTTCTTTTATATGGGGAAAAAGTATTTTTAATTTTTAGTTTTTACCTATCTTAATGACAAAACATTTGAATAAAAACTATATTGTGCACTTGGTATGAACGAGAGCATTCAATTGAGATAAGTTTCATCCAAATCTGTTGCCTATAAATTGAGAAAAAGGGGGTTAAAGATTTGTGTTAGCGTATTAATATATAAGATTTTGTATGTATCAAAATATTAATGTTTTTGCATTATGCAAAAGCAAAAAAAAAAAACAATAAAGCTTTCACATCAACAAAAACGCCTACTAAACCATGCTTATACAACGTCCCGGTGAACCAAAACTATCGTTTTTGAATTCATTTGTAAACCTTTCCGGGTAGAAACATTTTCATTTGGCACTCATAAATGAACACTTTTTGTATCAATCGTCGCACGAAAATGTCTCTCAGAAACGAACCATTTTTTCTTCGGATATGAGTTGAAAAATGAACCTTTTTGAATATATATTTTATTGTTGCATATAATTATTTATTATTATATCGATAATATGTTCATCAGTGAAGCTAAAATATGACGTTTGTATTAAGGTTTACATATTAATTTACTAATATAAAAATACCAACAAAGATTTTAATTCTTCCTTTTTAAACTCGAATATAAAAAGGTGACATTTATTCATTTCTAAGCTCATTGAGGAACAAAAAATGGTTCGTTTATGAGAAATTGATTCCTACTGATATGATAAAAAAGAAATATTTATTTTTTACCTTATTTAAGAATATAAAATAGGAATTTACAAGGAAAGGAACTTTTGCCTACTAAAAGTATAAAAAATTAATCTTTTTCGACTCAAAATAAGTTTTTTATGAATTTCGCAAAATAAGTACAATTTGTATTTATGGGAAATTTCTCGCGAATTTAATCTTCCATAAAAAGCACTTTTAAACGAAAAAATAAAATTTGAAAAAAATAAAATAAATCCTTTTTGAAAAAACGCGTTTTTTAAAATTAAAAAAAAAACGTTAGCAAAACTCTCACCTTACGCAAAACCTTCTGTTATGGTTCAGTGAGGATATTTTAGAGAAGAAAAGACGTGATTGTTTTCCAATTTGACAAACTTTCAAATTATGTGTGAAATATTAAAAAAATAAAGTTATTAATTGGGGAAGTTATTATTGATTACTTTTTTGCATGGACTGTTGTCGTGTTTTTCATTCATTCACATTTTTCCTAAGATTAACGAATATTTTCCTAAAATTAAATGAGTTTACCGCAGTATGAATTTTATTATTCAGGCTAATGAACAATTTTCTTAAATTTAGTAAAATTAGCTCGTTTCTTTTCAAGGAAAATGGCGTCCTACGTGTAGGACAACCCCCTAAAATGTAAGGATGTGGTAACCTAACACTTAGTAAAAACTCACTGCATTAAGGAAATTTTATTTCAACTAAGGAAAATGTATGACTCGAATTGTGAACGTGGCTTACTTAGCTTTACTTCGTGTCTTGTTTTTAGTGTATGACATCAATACAGGAAAATAACCAGCTTACGCCATGTAGAAAGCATTTGGGCTGAACTAGTGCTGGTATTTCTGGGCCTAGTAAATTTACTAGTATTTAAACTAGTTAGCTAGTAATTCCCAGTAAACTAGTTTTCCCCAAGCCAACAAAGTTAAACTTATTTTTAATTTATCAACACGAATTTCCTAACTCTTGACGCTAATAACCTACATACATGCTTTAATATTAATTTGTAGACAAATTTCATGAATATATATAAGTATATTTAATTTTGCAAGTCCAGATTATGATTATTTTAAAATGCTCTACATTTTTATAGTCCATAATTTTTTCCAATGACTAACAGCCGAGACTAGCGGGCCAGTCACAAACCTCCGAATTAAACATTAAATTTGGTCCGCAAGTACGCTTTACTTCGCATTCACATTGGCAAACAAAGTATTCGTGACTGCAAGGCTTCTTAGTAAAAGCGAAACCATCTCGTTGGCCAACACAGAGACCCCCGGATTCACAATAAGTGCCTGATGGTCCAGCAGATGGACCGCTTGGTGGTACATAAGGCCAGGGACATTTGGCATCCTGTGGAAAGACACACCTACGCTCAGTTGTACTGAAGTGGAGATTATTTGGGCATAACATAGTCATCGCCTTTCCTCCTTGACAAACTATGAATTTCAGGCAATCAAACTCTTTTCCAAACATGGCTCCATTTGATTTTCCGCAACATTCTGGATCACAAGAATCTGAATCAGGCGAAGGTATTGTTGCAGATGTATTTGGATTTGTTGGTAAGGTTGTTTTAGAGGGTTCATAAGTGACAACTGTAGTCGGCATAGTTACTGGTTTGGGTGAAGATTCATCTGGACCATCAGTAAGTGGTCCTATCGAAGGTGATGATGTTTGTCCATCAGGCGTAGAACCTGCAGTTACCTCAGTTGATGATGCGTCAGTTGATGAAGATGAAACATCAGTTACACGAGTTGTAGGTACAGGAGTACCCGAAGACGTGGGTTCTCCTGTTACATCAGTTGGTGCAAGGGTACCTGATGACGTGGGTCCTCCAGTTACTTTAGTTGATGGTGCGCCAGGAGATGTATTAGCATCAGTCACATAAGTTGTTGGCCCTGAAGAACCTGAAGATGTGGGGCCTCCTGTTACATCAGTTGGTCCTGGAGTCCCTGAGGACGTCGGTCCTACAGTTATGGCAGTTGATGGTGTGCCAGGAGATGAAGACGTATTAGTATCAGTCACATGAGTTGTTGGCGCTGGAGTATCTGAAGATGTAGGTTCTTCTGTTACAGATGTTCCGGGAAAACCTGAGGAAGTTGGTCCACCTGTTATATTGGTTTGTTCAGAAGTACCTGAGGAAGTCGGTCCTTCAGTTACGCCAGTTGATGGTGTGCCAGAAGTTGAAGATGAACTGGCATCAGTAGCTTGAGTTGTTGCACCTGAAGTTCCTGAAGATGTAGGTCTTCCTGTTCCATCAGTTGTTCCCTGAGAACCTGAGGAAGTTGGTCCTCCTGTTACATCAGTTGGTCCAGGAGTAAATGAAGATGTAGGTACTGTTGCATCAGTTGGTCCAGGAGAACCAGTGGAAGTTGGCCCTCCTGTTACATGAGTTGGTCCAGAAGTACCCGACGAAGTTGATCCACCTGTTACATCAGTTAGTCCAGGAGTTCCCGAGGATGTGGGCTCTCCTGATACGCCAGTTGATGGTGTACCAGGAGATGAAGATATATTAGCATCAGTCACATGAGTTGTTGGCCCTTGGGTACCTGAAGATGTAGGTTCTTCTGTTACGTCAGTTGGTCCAGGAGAACCAGAGGAAATTGGTCCTGCTGTAACACCAGTTGGTCCAAAAGTACTTGAGGAAGTCTGTCCTCCTGTTACATCAGTTGGTCCAGGAGTAACTGACGATGTAGGTACTGTTACATGAGTTGGTCCAGAAGTACCCCACGAAGTTGATCCACCTGTTACATCAGTTGGCCCAGGAGTTCCTGAGGACGTGGGTTCTCCTGTAACGCCAGTCGATGATGTGCCAAGAGATGAAGATGTATTGACATCAGTCACATGAGTTGTTGGTTCTGGGGTACCCGAGGATGTAGGTGCTTCTGTTATGTCAGTTAGCCCAGGAGTACCTGAGGACGTGGCCTCTCCAGTTGTTGGTGTTGGCGTAGTGTCATTTGGGCCGTCAGTAAGCGGTTCACTCGAAGGTGAGGATGTTTGACCAACAGGAGTAGGACATACAGTTACCTCAGTTGAAGGTGTGCAGGGAGATGACGACGTATTAGCATCTGTTACATCAGTTATGGGCCCTAGCGTCTCTGAGGATGTAGGTTCCCCCGTTATGGCAGTTGGTCCAGGAGTACCGGAAGATGGAGGTCTTTCAGTTACTGCAGTTGTATGTGTGCCAGTAGATGGGGACGTATTAGCATCTGTGACGTGTGTTGTTGGCCTTGGTGTCCCTGAGGATGTAGGCCCTCCTGTTACATCAGTTGTTCCAGGAGTATTAGAGGACGTAGGTCCTCTTGTTACATCAGTTGGCCTAAGAGTTCCTGTGGACGTGAGTCCGCCTGTAACATGAGTTGGTCCAGGAGTACCTGATGAAGTGGGTCCACCTGTTACATCAGTTGGCCCAGGAGTACCTGAGGACGTGGGTTCTCCCGTAACGCCAGTTGATGATGTGCCAAGAGATGAAGATGTATTGGCATCAGTCACATGAGTTGTTGGCCCTGGGGTACCCAAGGATGTAGGTGCTTCTGTTATGTCAGTTAGCCCAGGAGCACCTGAGGACGTGACCTCTCCAGTTGTTGGTGTTGGCGTAGTGTCATTTGGGCCGTCAGTAAGCGGTCCACTCGAAGGTGAGGATGTTTGACCATCAGGCGTAGGACTTACAGTTACCTCAGTTGAAGGTGTGCAGGGAGATGACGATGTATTAGCATCTGTTACATCAGTTATGGGCCCTAGCGTCTCTGAGGATGTAGGTTCCCCTGTTATGGCAGTTGATCCAGGAGTACCGGAAGATGGAGGTCTTTCAGTTACTGCAGATGTGTGTGTGACAGTAGATGGCGACGTATTAGCATCTGTGACGTGTGTTGTTGGCCTTGGTGTCCCTGAGGATGTAGGCCCTCCTGTTACATCAGTTGGTCCAGGAGTATTAGAGGACGTAGGTCCTTCTGTTACATCAGTTGGCCCAGGAGGTCCTGAGGACGTGAGTCCGCCTGTAACATGAGTTGGTCCAGGAGTACCTGACGAAGTTGGTCCACCTGTTACATCAGTTGGCTCAGAAGTACCTGAGGACGTTGGTTCTTCAGTTATTGGTGAGGGCGTAGTTTCATCTGGTCCATCAGTAAGTGGTCGACTCGAAGGCGAGGATGTTTGATCATCAGGAGTAGGACCAACAGTTACCTTAGTTGGGGGCTTGCAAGGAGAGGGCGACGTAATGGCATCTGTGACTTCAGATATTGGCCCTAGCGTCCCTGAGGATGTAGGTTCCCCCGTTACATCAGTTGGACCAGAGGACGTAGGCCCTCCTGTTACATCAGTTGGCCTAGGAGTTCCTGAGGACGTGAGTCCGCCTGTAACATGAGTTGGCCCAGGAGTACCTGACGAAGTTGGTCTACCTGTTACAACAGTTGGTCCGGAAGTACCTGAGGACGTTGGTTCTTCAGTTAGTGGTGAGGGCGTAGTTTCATCTGGTCCATCAGTAAGTGGTCCACTCGAAGGCGAGGATGTTTGGTCATCAGGAGTAGGACCAACAGTTACCTCAGTTGAAGGTGTGCAGGGAGATGACGACGTATTAGCATCTGTTACATCAGTTATGGGCCCTAGCGTCTCTGAGGATGTAGGTTTCCCTGTTATGGCAGTTGACCCAGGAGTACCGGAAGATGGAGGTCTTTCAGTTACCGCAGTTGTATGTGTACCAGTAGATGGCGACGTATTAGCATCTGTGACATGTGTTGTTGGCCTTGGTGTCCCTGAGGATGTAGGCCCTCCTGTTACATCAGTTGTTCCAGGAGTATTAGAGGATGTAGATCCTCCTGTTACATCAGTTGGCCTAGGAGTTCCTGAGGACGTGAGTCCGCCTGTAACATGAGTTGGCCCAGGAGTACCTGACGAAGTTGGTCTACCTGTTACAACAGTTGGTCCGGAAGTACCTGAGGACGTTGGTTCTTCAGTTAGTGGTGAGGGCGTAGTTTCATCTGGTCCATCAGTAAGTGGTCCACTCGAAGGCGAGGATGTTTGGTCATCAGGAGTAGGACCAACAGTTACCTCAGTTGAAGGTGTGCAGGGAGATGACGACGTATTAGCATCTGTTACATCAGTTATGGGCCCTAGCGTCTCTGAGGATGTAGGTTCCCCTGTTATGGCAGTTGATCCAGGAGTACCGGAAGATGGAGGTCTTTCAGTTACTGCAGATGTGTGTGTGACAGTAGATGGCGACGTATTAGCATCCGTGAAGTGTGTTGTTGGCCTTGGTGTCCCTGAGTATGTAGGCCCTCCTGTTACATCAGTTGGTGCAGGAGTATTAGAGGACGTCGGTCCTCCTGTTACATCAGTTGGCATAGGAGTTCCTGAGGACGTAAGTCCGCCTGTAACATGAGGTTGTCCAGGAGTACCTGACGAAGTTGGTCCACCTGTTATATCAGTTGGCCCGGAAGTACCTGAGGACGTTGGTTCTTCAGTTATTGGTGAGGGCGTAGTTTCATCTGGTCCATCAGTAAGTGGTCCACTCGAAGGCGAGGATGTTTGGTCATCAGGAGTAGGACCAACAGTTACCTCAGTTGAAGGTGTGCAGGGAGATGATGACGTATTAGCATCTGTTACATCAGTTATGGGCCCTAGCGTCTCTGAGGATGTAGGTTCCCCTGTTATGGCAGTTGGCCCAGGAGTACCGGAAGATGGAGGTCTTACAGTTACTGCAGTTGTATGTGTACCAGTAGATGGCGACGTATTAGCATCCGTGACGTGTGTTGTTGGCCTTGGTGTCCCTGAGGATGTAGGCCCTCCTGTTACATCAGTTAGTGCAGGAGTATTAGAGGACGTCGGTCCTCCTGTTACATCAGTTGGCCTAGGAGTTCCTGAGGACGTAAGTCCGCCTGTAACATGAGTTTGTCCAGGAGTACCTGACGAAGTTGGTCCACCTGTTATATCAGTTGGCCCGGAAGTACCTGAGGACGTTGGTTCTTCAGTTATTGGTGAGGGCGTAGTTTCATCTGGTCCATCAGTAAGTGGTCCACTCGAAGGCGAGGATGTTTGGTCATCAGGAGTAGGACCAACAGTTACCTTAGTTGGGGGCTTGCAAGGAGAGGGCGTCGTAATGGCATCTGTGACTTCAGATATTGGCCCTAGCGTCCCTGAGGATGTAAGTTCCCCCGTTACATCAGTTGGTCCGGAAGATGTAGGTCCTCCAGTTACTGCAGTTGGTTGTGTGCCTGGAGATGACGACGTATAAGTACCTGTGACATGAGTTGTTGGTTTTGACATCCCTGAGGATGTAGGTTCTCTTGTTACAGCAGTTGGTCCAGGAGTACCTGAGGACGTATGTATTCTTGTTACATCAGTCGATGGTGTGCCAGAAGATGATGGCGTGTTGGAATCTGTTACATGAGTTGGTCCCTCCGTAGTAATTCCAGTTGATGGTGTACCAAGAGTGCTGGGTGAAGTAGGACTTTCTGTCACTTCAGTCGATGTTGTTCCAGTTGATGACGATTGAGTATAATTGTCAGGCCCTAGGGTTGACCTGCCACCACATCCAGAACAACATCTTGTGCAATCGCACGCATCACAATTAAAGCTTTCCTCTGCTGCAGATCGTTCAGCTAAACATCCAGCTCTGGAGGGATAATCACAGACTTCAAGCATGGGATTGAAATGTAAGCCATTTGGACACTGCTGCAAAACAGCTGTATTTCTTGCACTGCATATAAAAAACTTGGAGCAGCTATTTGGGTAATAAATTCGTCTTCCAATATCCTGATAGCGGCACATTTTTGCTGCAGTTGCAATTGTTGCAAGCAACAGAAGTATTGCTTGCACTAAAATATAAAATTATTTGACTAGGATGTATATGAAGAAGTTCTTTTAACATACCCTTTAACATAGCACTATATAATTTAAGTCTATTTCCTTTGTTGCTTCCCGTTTTCTTGAAGCAATCTGTCGCTTCTTCAGACTAACGAAATATTTTGCAACCTTCACCTTTTATATAGATATTCAATTAGGTGTAATTTAATTATTATGTTCTAAAGTGTGTTTAACTGATAGCATCTGAGTTGGAAGATACGGTCGCAAAAAAGGTTTTTTCTTTTGCGGAATGATAGGAAGAGATGAAAATATGTATTTTATTTTTTGTATCTTTGCAATATAGGTACTGAAAGTCGTTGAATAAAAAAAAAAAGAGAAAATTGCGAAAAAATTGTCCAGAACTGATATTAAACTGATATGTAAGAATGTGTTAGTTTAATTTATCAGTTAATTGAATATACATTATTTATATATTGAGCATCTACAATATGTAAACATCTTACAATGAACATTACGAGGGCATGGTGAAAGTCCCTTGACGTAATGTTCATTGTAAGATGTTTACATATTGTAGATGCTCAATATATAAATAATGTATATTCAATTAACTGGTGAAAGGCATGGTGAAAGTCAAAACATTATTTTTTCTCAACATAATTTTCATGTAGCTCGATACACTTGTCAACCATTTTTCTTATTTTTCGATCCTTTCCGAATAATATGATTTTGGCAATCCTTCAAAATAGTTTGTTTCAGCGATGATCTTATCATTGGAGATCTTTCCGTCGAGTCATTTCTTCAAGTGTGGAAATAGATAAAAGTCGCAGGGGGCCAAATCTGAAGAATATGGTGAATGACGAATATAGTGGTGGAATTCGTAGCACAATTCATGCAATTTTTCCATTTGAGTCTGCGAATTTGTGCTCTGGTGCGTTGTCCTAGTAGAAAATCACGTTTTTCATCGCTAAATTTCAAATTCTGCTGTTCAGATCATGTAAATAATATAATTCAACGAGCTTATTTCACGTTAGGATTCTTGCGACTATCAGCAAGTTTTGTCCCTATTGAAACTTAAAAATGCTAGTTATACTATTGATAGTGCCTCTGATAACTCACTCGGAATAAATTTATAATTGGAATTCGGAATTTGATTCTGCTCATAAGATACAAGAAGCTGTTAATGATGCCGCATATATACTTATATGAAAGAATGTAAACACATTTCGGCTTAAAGTAAGGAAATTTTAGGTTGAAACATAATCAATTATTTAAATATCTAATAGAACCAGCAACCTTATATAATGAAGCAAGAACCAACAGCGTATCAAGGGGGGAGGGGGCGGCGGTCCGCCCCGGTGCACAGCAGTGTTCTGCAACGGATAGATTTTGTGCGACTCTGAGTATCTCCGGAAAAAATAAGTACAAAAACCGACTCAACCCTTAGCGCACGCAACTCGGCTCATACTCTCTTCTACGAAGGTGCAATGCGGCGACTGAAATAAATTTGAGTATCCTAAATCATGAGTCGGATCGGGAGAGTTCGGGTTTTTTCGGTTCATAAATACTTATGGTTGTTGTCGTCTTGCTGATACTTATCTTACTTACCGAAATACTTATAATCGACACAAGCAGCCGAATCACTCGGTAGCAGTGAAAACTGAGCGAGTTTTTTGTTATTGTCTTGTGCGTTTTTATTTGGAGCATTTAGATAGCAACAGAAAAACACGTGTTCTTCTTGTGTTGCTTTTTGTTTTTATCTTACACTGTGAAAGCAGCGCATAAGGTTAAGTTATTGAGGCTTAAAAAAATACACAGCTTCGATAGTTTCAAGCTTTAATTAGCAATTTTTTTATTTACTGCATATCATCTCATTTCCTGCAATCATCAATTATTATTAAATTTGTAAAGTATTTATTTTTGAAGCGAAGCTTTTTACTCCTTGTTCTGTGATTTGCTTGGAGTAAAATCTGAAAAATTTTCGACAGATTTTTTCTTAGAAATTTTATGGTTTCTTTGTTGCTAGTGCTTATTGCAACAAGAAAATTTAATACTTTAATATTAAATATTAAAAATATTTGTTGGCCTGCCCGTGGGGATCGAACCCACGTCATCTTATTCGAGAGTCCAATGCACTATCCACCAGGCCACAAAGACTTTTTATAAAAAGTTGTTTATTCAATCCTAATTATAACAGAAGCTATGCTGCAGTAGATCGTCACCATCTATCAATATATAGAGGATTGTGTATTTGCTCTGCTACAACTATCAAAAATTTGCTTTTATATGCCACAAGGTGTCTCCAGCATCGGTTTGTTTGTATTGTGAATGCATTTGTGGTGCGTTTTTAAGTGTCAAAAAAATAGATATCAATAAGTTTGCATGACTACCAGATATATTTTTTGTGCATTTTTTGATGATCAGTGTCCAGTTGAGAACTGCGAAAAAATGTTAGAACTAAACAGAACTAAAAGCTAAGACATGAATCAACGCATGTGCGCGCTTTAGCGCATGCGCAAGTGCTTTTTTTCAATACTGATTTGTGAATGAATTTGAATGTATGTGTGTAAGCTGGTACACTGATTTCAATGCATGTGTGTAAGCTGAAATGAAATATATTTTGGAGTTTTCATTTTTCGTTTGTTTTATGCTTGTTGGCAGAGACAATCAATGCAAAAAAGTGCTTCTATTTCTGATCTTGCTACCAGGCAATCAGAAAACAAAGCAAGCAATATTCTTTTTGTTTTCTGCTGTCGATATGATCTTACCCCTTTCCCTTCTCCCCGCTAACAAGCATGCGTGTGAATGAACTCTACCATGTGTTGTTGTTATTGTAGTCAGCTGTTAAGATTGTTTAGATTTGTTGGTATAGTTAGCTAGAAATTTTCGGCGTTTTGAAGTTATTCTTATTGGAAGCTCTACAGTTGGCAGTTTTGCTTACAGAATTTTTAAATAGATATTATCAATTTACGAGTTATTCAACACATAAACTGGTATTACTCTCAATGTTTATATGCAATATTTTTATTGCTCTACATTTCAGCATAGCCAATTTTTAATCAACATAAAATTTATTTCTATACATATATGTACCAATATTCTCGATATAACTACACTTGAAATTTTACGCAATGCGAACAAGTGTATCCGTACTATAGAGTGCTCTATGGCCGGATAGTTTATTAAAGTTTTTCTTCTTTCTATGCTAACTTGTAAAAAGCTGATTTTAAGTTTTTTAAAAATAAAAATTAGCTGAAATAAATGAAATTAAAACATTTAAAACCCCTTTCTCCTTGATAAAGTAAAAAACAAAATTTTTTAAATATTATTTATTCTTATTATATTTTATTTTATACAATTTTTTTATATCGATGACCATACGTGGACACCTCGTAACTAACGATTTTTTTAAATTGATATTTTTAATATTTTTATAAAAATTTTAACCAAGCTTTTTCTTCCAAAATGGCAAACAGTACACCAAAAAAAAAATCCCCATTTTATTTAGCCCCATATTTTTTATCCCCAAAATTGCTTATTGATTTTAATTGTTGTTAAGTATTTTGCTTCTCCTGTAAAATTAATGAATTTTTAGTTACGAGGTGTCAACGTATGACCATCGATATGCTATTATATATATACAGTTGTTGTTAATAACATCAATTAAATTTTTATGTAAGACTTTAAAGTTAACTTTACAAGATTTTCTTGGCAACTTTCGCATTTTATTTTGTTAGCAAATTTTGCCTTCATGCCGTACCCAACAACTTATCGACCAACTTAAGGCTTAAGGGAGTTATATGCTAAGGGAGGTATGTAAGGGCTTAAGGGAATTATATGCTGAACATTTTTTTTACTTCTTCTATAGTAGTTTCCTCATAACGTTTAGGCAGTCAGTTTCATTCCAATATTAAGTCATTATCCTCTTCACAATTTTTGTTACGACTACGAAAACTATTTGCTAAGATTTTCATGGACAATATTCGTCCGGAGAGATACTGAAATTCTCCCACGGACGGATCGGAGTTGTTACCTAGCTGTAATCTAAGTACACAAAAGTAATTTTTAAAGGGAATCTTGGTTTATCCTACCTAACATAACGAATTTCACTTCAGGGTCCTGGAACAGATCATTAACCAAGGATATCATTGATTTCAAAGCAAAAATTAACCCTGTGAAACAGTGGTTATTTCTTGGAACTTCAATTTCTTAGGCAATATTCGTTTAGTTATTAAAAAAAAAAAAAATTCAAATAAATTTTACTGAAATTCAGTTTTGCTTCAAAATTGAGAATGTTGTGCTCACAACACTTTTTAACTTTTACAGTTAACTTTAAAGTTTTACATAAAAATTTAATTGAAGTTATTAACAACAACTGTTTATATCAGGGTGTCCCAGACTTAGAGTATTATAATGTGGGGGCTGATTCCTCGTGATGAGGCGAGCAACAAATCGTATGGGTGGGGGTGGTCGCAAATGCCCCCCTAGGGGGCTAGGTGTGAAAAACAAAAAAAAAAGGTGTCGTTACGTTTTAATCCATAGCTAACATATCCCTGCAACGATTAAAAAAAAACATAACTTTTTGAAAAGAAAATTAAATTTGCTTTAAGTTAATAGTGCAAAGTTTTTCCATAAAGTCATAAACAAAGAATGTATAAGCATCTGAATTCAAAAAATAGGTTTTTTCTTTAAAAATTCAACTTTCAAGGCAATTTTCTCAGAAAAAACCCAAATGTTTTATTATTTTTTATGACGCAGTTTTTTTCCTTGGTCAATTTTCTAAAAACCCGTCATACATTGTTTATACTTCAGAGATAATATTGTTTGTATAAAATCGATTTTCCGATCTTACCACTTTTTCCTCCCACTGAGGTACTTAATGCAAGCAAACGACTTTGTTTTTTTGTTGCTAACAATAACTAGTAAAACAGTTAGATTTAACGGAATTAAGTAAAAAAAGTTCATTTATTCTTCATAATTAAACGTAAACAAGTGATTTAAAGAAATTGCTCAAAGTTTCCGCCCCTAACGTTGAGGCATGCTTGTGTCCTTTTCTTTGACTCTTGCTCCAGATTCATATTCCGGAGTACGCTACGAATATCACCTGTTGCAGCATTAATTTTATTTTTCAGCTCCTCCAATGAAAAAATTTCTTTGTTGTACACAATTGATTTGTATGTTCCCCATAAAAAGTAGTCGAGAGGCGTCAGATCAGGTGATCTTGGTGGCCAACGGAAAGGGCCTCGCTCACCAATCCACCTGCGAGGAAAGGTTCTGTCTAGCTGTTGCTTTACGATATTTCCTTTGTGTGCAGGAGCTCCGTCTTGTTGGAAAAACATTGAAATACGATCTTCTAAGCATACTTCTTCAAGAAGTTCAGGCAAATCCTGTTGCAAAAACTCCAGATAATTTTCGGAGCATAGACGCTCCGGAAGAAAGAAGGGGCCAATAAGCAAGTTGCCCATAATTCCTGCCCACACATTTACGCTAAATCACCTAAAAATACCACCATTTTTAATAAAACCTTTTTTGAACTGATATTTTTTTTTACCTCTGAAACGATTTATCTCGAACGCAATGCGGATTCGCGGTAGCCCAAACATGTTGTAATTCCACAAACAATTTGTAATTTCATCCCGCGTGAACGTTGACTCGTCGGTCCATAAAATTCGACTAAGGAAGCGTTCGTCGGTTTGTGATTGCTCCAAAAGCCAAGTACAAAACTGCATTCGAAGAGGTTTGTCAGCAAGAAGGAGCTCCTGGACCAGCGAATAGTGGTATGGATGCATACGCTCACGACGCAGCACCCGGTGAACGTGTGATTTCGACGCTGTAACTCTGCTTGCAATCCTACGCGTACTAATAGTGGGATCATTTTGCACTATTCTAACAATCTCGTTATCAACTTGCGCAAGCTGATTACTAGGGCCGAGCTCTCTTCTAATTCGCTGGACTGAACCGGTGGTTTTTAACCTATTAAACGATGTTATAAATACTCTTTCTGAGGGCAGCTCTCTGTTGGGAAACCGTTTAATTATGAAGAATAAATGAACTTTTTTTACTTAATTCCGTTAAATCTAACTGTTTTACTAGTTATTGTTAGCAACAAAAAAACAAAGTCGTTTGCTTGCATTAAGTACCTCAGTGGGAGGAAAAAGTGGTCAGATCGGAAAATCGATTTTATACAAACAATATTATCTCTGAAGTATAAACAATGTATGACGGGTTTTTAGAAAATTGACCAAGGAAAAAAACTGCGTCATAAAAAATAATAAAACATTTGGGTTTCTTCTGAGAAAATTGCCTTGAAAGTTGAATTTTTAAAGAAAAAAATCTATTTTTTGACTTCAGATGCTTACACATTTTTTGTTTATGACTTTATGGAAAAACTTTGCACTATTAACTTAAAGCAAATTTAATTTTCGTTTCAAAAAGTTGTGGTTTTTTTTAATCATTGCAGGGATATGTTAGCTATGGATTAAAACGTAACGACACTTATTTTTTTTGTTTTTCACTCCTAGCCCCCTAGGGGGGCATTTGCGCCGCCTTAATATAATTCAAAGTAGTTTATCAATCACTGGTTTTTAAGTAGTATTTCAATTACTTCATATATTGAAGTGGATGCCGCCTTAATATAATTCAAAGTAGTTCATATACTGGTTTATTTTAAACTAGTTTTTTAGTTAGTTGTTTTTAAAAACAAGTTAGTTTGTTCCTATAGGGAAGATCAGAAATACAAGCACTTTGTTTGGTTGTTTTTTTTGTCATTTGTCTAGCGAAAATTGAAAATTGAAAAATCCAAAATTTATTTCATTTCAGCTTACACACATACATTGAAATCAGTGTACCAGCTTACACACATACATTCAAATTTGTATCGACCTAAAAAACACTTCCACATGCGCTACTGCTTACACACATTCATTCACAAATCAGTATTAAAAAAAAAAAGCACTTACGCTTGCGCTAAAGCGCGCACATGCGAGAGAGACAGAGACAGACAGGGTTCACGATGCGCTTGTTGGGCAGAGGGCAGAAGAGAAAAGGGGTACGATCATATCGAAAACAAAAAGAATGTTTCTTGCTTCTGTTTTCTGGTCGCCTGGTAGAAAGCCAAGGAATACATGAAGAGAGACTTAATTCATGTCTTAGCTTTTTAGTTCAGTTCAAGGTTGATTTATAAAGTTGTCGCAAAGGAGAGAGAGCGAGTACCCATAGATGTCAAATCGAAGTTGACATCTCATAGAAAATCTGCAAGTGCTCTCTTTTATCATCCGTTTTTCTTTCGTAGTCATTCACAAAATTGGCTGGTTTTGACCATGATACAATGATAAGGTAGGTCCGCTGCGCTGAGTGCTCTCACGCGTCAAGGAAGAGTGGATAATCAGAAGCAACATATATGTCAAAACGACGAATTTCGTAGAAATTGCAAATGAAGAAAATATTTTATGTTTCCAAGTTGCAAACAGTGTGGTCGCGGGTGTTAAACTTGTGCTAATTTGAGTGAAAATATTATAAAAAAAGTGTAATAAAAACTATGAAATGTGAAAGAAGTCTTAAAATTGCAAAAAACCCTGTAACAGTCTTAACCTAAAAACAACTGCGAAACGTGAGCATAAAGAAATTCGCGATGAACAGCTGATTTTGACATCAATGTAGCCTTATTCTGCTTTCTACTCCATTCCTCTCCGTGATGACCTTACCTTATAATTCTGCCATGGTTTTGACAATTATGAATACTGAGAAGAGAGTGCGATCAGCCCTGCGACAACCTTATAAATCAACCTTGGTTCTGTTTAGTTCTAATATTTTCCGCAGTTCTCAACTGGGAACTGATCATCGAAAAATGCACAAAAAATATATCTGATAGTCATGCAAACTCTTATTTATAATATACTCTCATTGTGATTGTGGCCATTTGTCACTCTAGGATGAAATCGGGCCTGTTCAATTAACTTTGCCAAAGAAGCGTTTGAATTGTGGTCGCAAACCAATGCAAGCCAGTGTGCTAACTTCTCCGGAAATCGTTGTGGTTTTGCGTGAAAAAGCAGATAAGGCAGCTGAGCGCAAAGTCAAGCGAACTTCAGTGTTCCCTCAAAAAAAGACGCCACAGAAGATGACGATGTCTTCGTCATTTTCCGGAGACATCGACTTTTATTTGATTTGCTTGGCGCTCTTGCCAAAAAAATTGACCGCCACAAATTCTATCCATTGCAATGTTATATATATATATGCATTTAACTTCATATTTTTAAGATTTTAAGCGATTTTACAAGGGTGTCCACAACCGGGTACAAAACTTTGTTTGGCTAAAAATTACCCCTTCACAAAAATTATGATAAAATTTTCCTGATCGACTGAATCTATATAGTTACTTTAGGAAAAAGTTAGCTGATGTCTTTAGCTTTCTACTCGTGTACGAACATAATATTGACTTGAAAAAAAGTTATAAGCGAAAAGCGCAAATGTGCCCACAATCGGAGATACTCCCCTTCTAATAAACACATTCACAAAATCTTGAAATAAAAGCATCTTTAGTAAAACTACCTACGATTTGCCCCTACTACGATTGATCCCGAAATATGATTTATCCATATTGTAGTGCAATTTGCTTCAAAAAGTATTACACAATAATTATCAAGTACGAGCAATTTATTATATCTCTAATTCTATAAATAATTGTATTAGTACTTGATATTTTTTGAAAGAGCCGACTTTTTGGTTAAAGTTGTTATGTATTTTAAAAAGTCGACTCGATTGTTTTAAAATTTTATTTGTATTTGTAATGAAAAGACATGAATCTAGGTTTTTTATCTCATTTACTCTTATCTGAATCACTTTTAAGTATTTTAATTTTTAAGATAAGTTTGAATGTTCTACCCTGTTACGAAATCCATGATTGCGTTATATACACCACTTTGACAACCCAAATATACATACATATATTAATAACTTATAAATGATGTCTTTTTTGTATACAGTATCGCATTAAATATTTTATTAATATATCTAAGAATATACACATGAAATATATTATTCTAGATGGAACACTGAACGTCTTGTGAAAAATTGCAGATCTCTTTTTGGACATCGAAGTACATTTCAGCTGGACAGTCCATTTCCACTTCACAGCCGCACTGACATTCAACATATTTGCCACAACTGTTGGCAGAGACTAATAGCGTACCTTCGGCTTGATCCACACAGCGTCCACGATTTACACAAGTATGATCAACAGAACAAGCCGATAGTACCGTCGATGGCTTAAACGGCCAGGCGCATTTTACATTCTGTGGAAAATCACAGTAGTGCTTATCGCTGTTGAAGATTAAATAGCCGGGACAGGTTATTTCGAAAGCGCATCCAGAGTTGCATTCATAGAAGGAATTACATGAACCGTTGACAACTTGCAGGGTACCATCGGGTTCATCATGGCAAGCAGTGCTGTTATTGTCGCAGATAGTAAAACTCTTTGTACCGCCAATGCTACCTGGAGCCCAATCGCAGACATCAATTTTATCATTGAAAATCAACTCAGATGGACATTCCATTTCAATTTCGCATTGACATTGGCAAACGATATAGTAGTGAGGTGAGCTGTCACTAGCGAGCATTGTACCATCGGTTCTATTTTCACACTTTCCGGCTACTTCGCATACTGTACCGGATGGACCGGTGTGGGGTGATGGTGATTCCCATGGGCATTCAACGTCATTGGGATGTTCGCAATCACCTGTCTTTGTGTTGAATTGTAAGTTGTTGGGGCAGGGCATGATGGTGGCGCAATGATCAACGCAGACTACATACATGTTGCAGTTACCTTCGAGCTGCAATTTGGTGTCGTCCGTTTTGTTGTAACAAATGGACAAGTCGTTTGGACAGTCATGTGCGGGTGCATCGGGTGTGGGAATGTTCGGTGTAGGCGTGGGGGTTGGAGTTGGTGTGGGTGTTGGCGTTGGTGTGGGTGTTGGGGTTGGTGTGGGTGTTGGTGTGGGTGTAGGTGTTGGCGTTGGTGTGGATGTGGGTGTGGGTGTGGGTGTGGGTGTGGGTGTGGGTGTGGGTGTGGGTGTGGGTGTGGGTGTGGGTGTGGGTGTGGGTGTGGGTGTGGGTGTGGGTGTGGGTGTGGGTGTGGGTGTGGGTGTGGGTGTGGGTGTGGGTGTGGGTGTGGGTGTGGGTGTAGGAGTTGGTGTGGGTGTTGGGGTTGGTGTGGGTGTTGGTGTTGGCGTAGGCGTTGGTGTAGGTGTTGGTGTTGGTGTGGGTATCGGTGTTGGTGTGGGTGTGGGTGTCTCACCACAGCCGCAGCAACATCCACACTCGCAATTACAACATGAGCAACAAGACGAGTCACAGCTAGAACTATCTTCTATTATTTCGGTGATTTCCTTACGATCCACCGCCGATTCACATCCAGCCGACATCCTCAAGTCACATTCTCCCAAAAAGCGATTGAAGTGTAGTCCATCAGGACAACTGGATATAAGAACACTTTGCTGCTTATCACAAACCACGAACTTTGCACAATCTGCGGGATGAGCCAAGCGTGTTCCATCTACTTGATCTTCGCAAATATCCACTGCAGTACTGAGGGCGGTCAGACCAAGCAACAATATTGCCAACAATGCTGTTGTAAGAAAAAATTATTGATATTAAATAAGTCAAAAAAAAAACAAAACCCACTCTATGCTTTGAGCTCCAACCAAATAATTATCGCGATTAACTGACGAAAAACATGATTTGCCAAAATTAAAAAACCTCGAATATAGAATGATAGCATAACTAACACAAAAACAAGAAAATTTAAAAATAAATTCCACAAAACTACAGCAAATCTACAAAGTTACGATAACAGTGCGGTTGGGGCTCAATATCTTTAAATCGCTTAAAAAACCAAAGCAAGACGCACCAGTTCTCATTTTTAGTGCTATTTTTTCGTTAGTTCCACTACGAATTGGATGTGTGTTTCGAGTGGAAAACGAATTTCTACTAAATCAAGACAGTTATGAACTCCAGCATTTAATATCGAAAAAGCCATTTATATATTGGCAATATGATGGTTAATCAAAAAACAATCTTCTGATTATAAAGCCTCGAAGATACTTTTGCACACGCACACACCTAAGCAGAGTTTTTTCTAATTAGTAAAAAATCAGTGATTCTTTTGGAACCATATCTTTAACAATTTTGACTGACAGTAGATAGGTTGATTAGGCAAAATAAAAATAAACGAATACATTTCAAGAATTCTTTAATTTAAGTAGAACTTTAAAAAAAAAAACCAGTTATTCGTAAATGATTCAATAGATGTGGGATACATCAATGCAATTAACCCTTAAATGACACACTAGTGCGAGTTTGCACTGCCAAAACAATTTAAACTGTTGGCATTTTTGTCACTTTTACAAATATATGCTCTGGAGGCTTAATTCAATAACGACAAATATGTCGTACACATAAACTATTGAATTCCATTGGACTTACATCTTTGCTTTGCAATGCTGTTGATGTTGATGAAATTCATTCAATACTCATAATGAATATTCCCAAAACTCTTCCATTTATAATCAATATTTTCAAATCGATCTTGAAAAAATCAATATTTCTGTCGGCCGATTGCAATTTTTCTATTTATTTCGAAAGCCTTTGAGAAATTAATATCTAAACAACTGAAGTCATTTTTTTTTTTTTTTGCAATAATAGTTTCTGCACTAATACCAGTTGTTCAATAAGTTTCTAGTATAGAGATTAAAAAACATCATTTTATGGCTTGAAATGCTTTTTATTATTCAGTATATTCTCCCAGAAGCTCAATACACTTGTTCCAATAGTCCTCAATTTATAGATCTCATCGCTATACTGCCGTCATAAGGAAGAGTGCGGCATCTAGCATGAAAATCAAAATGCTCTTTAAGATTCTATATATTTTTACCTAAATTGCCGTATCTACATAAAATTTAGGAATGATTCCAGAACTAAACGCAGTATCTATACAAACAGAGTCAAAAATTCCGTATCTACACGTAGATACCTTTGTCGCAAATATTTGTGTTTAACTGAAACAACTTTTGCTAATAAATTTAATGTCGTATGAAAGGCAGTAAGAAACGAAATTGAATTTAAATTGTTTTTACAACAAAAACTACTTTTGTACTAATTTTTGAGAAAGCATTCGATATTTTGAAGCTTCTTTGAAAAAAGGATAAGAAATATAAATGCTCAGCTAACGGTACTGTTCATGGGCGAAGCGAGGGTAGGGCAGGGGAGGGCAATAAAAATTTTAGTATTTAATTAAGAAATTGTAAACATTTTTTCTTATAATTAAAAACCATAGAATTTATTAATATTTATTACAGCTTAATTTATTTTTAATTACAAATTTACGGCTGACTTACTTACTGTCCCTGTTCCTGACACATTTTTTTATTTATTTATCAGTCACATTTACAAAAAAAAAAAATTTATCCCTACCCTAAAAAAAATCACTGTGCTGTTGAAATCATTTTTATCAAGTTCTTTTTTTTCTTTTTTTTTCTTTCTTTTTCCTGTCACTCCGTTTTCGATATATTGCCCACTGTAGTTTTTTCCACAAAAACGATAAAAATGATATATGAAAATAAAGCTAATAAAATTCCTTGCAAACAATGATTACATCATTTTGTTAAGAAACCAAAATAGTTATTTAATTTTGATTTTTTTTTTTTTTTTGCTAAAAGCCGGAATTTAAAAAAATAAGCTATTGCTGAAGAAAATCTATTAAGAAATGGAAAAGTTGTGTTTAATTGAACGAAAGCACCCAAACCGTGTGATTTTCTATTTATGCATTTCGACTTATTTTATTGTCATACTAGCTCATACCCGGCGCTCTTCTAATCCCCTGAAAAAAGGGGCGTGTAGAGAGGCCACACCTGTTTGTTTGATGGTATTTTATTAAATGTCCACATTTGTATTTACAGTGATTGCCGCTTGGGTCAATAGACCCTACATAGCTAGCATGGTATTTTAGTATCAAAGCACGTACAATTTTAAGGATTTCTAAAAAAGTGGGTGTAATTATAATGCAACCACTCCCATTTTTTGTGAGCTTTCTATTTAAACAAAATTACCAAATTTTAGTCTTATACGATCAAAATCATCAGATATGTATATATAGGTAGAAGTTTTTTTATATATTTTTTTAATTTATTTTAATTAACTTTTTATTAATAAACTCCATTCTGAGTTCCAATGTTATGTGATTTTTACTTCCAAAGCTATGTGACATCAAAAAGTTGGCTTATAATGGCGAAGCCACACCCCCTTGTTCAATGCCGTCCAAGCTTTCTATTAGAAAGGCATAACTAAGTGGTAACTTCATTTTGAGTTTCAATGTTCTGCGTATTTTACTTAATGGATCCAATCTCAACCATATAATCGGCAATAAAATATTTAACAAGCTTAGGTTTTCAGAAAAGATAGAATTTTAATCAAATACAAATTATCAAATAAACATTTTTTTTTACCACATCTATATCATTTTCATGGGCCAAATTGTTTCCGATTTGAATTTTAATTAATTTTTAGCATAGTCGAATTACGAATTTTAAGACTGATATAATGTTAGGTCCTTGGAAAAATCCTACTCACCTCTATGCCAAATAGCAATACCATGGTGATTGAGTGAATCAAACCGAATCGAAAAATTCGGGGGTAATGCAAAAAGTTTGAGTTTTTTGCAGTAGTTGTAGAAAAGCGCCCTCTGGCTTTCGAGATTGTGCCAAAGAAATAGTGCCAAAACACTAGCTGTACTCGAAGATCCCTATATACCGATTTGCATCCAAATAGAAAAAGCAGTTTTTGAGTTTCTCGCGATTTCTTAAGAGATTTGTATTACGGAACCTTTTAGTGTTCAGGAAAGATCAGAATAAATAAATCTAAAATACTCACCGTATTCAAAAACCCCCATATACAAATTTCCAAGCCCTTCCAATGAACGGCTTGGAATTTTTCAAGGTTTTTTTAAAAATATTTTTACTGCAGCGCTCTCTGGTCTTTAAAAAGAATCAAAATAGATAAACCATCAACACTATACACAAATTTTCATGCAAATTCGATGAGCAGTTTCGAAATTTATTTCCTGTTACTCGATCGCGACTCCACCTACCGGGTCCATTAAAATGGACAGATGTTACACTTGAATGTGGAATATAAACTATTTTCACCTGTCACTATTTATTTATACTAAAATATAGACTTATTTTCTGTTTTAGTAGCCTTTTCGATTATTATTTGTGCTACAGCGCCCTCTGATGTGCAAGGTATAGAAAAATAAATAACGCCGAGTTTTTATGCTAATCGCATGAGCGGTCTAGGAGGTTTTAGCGTATTTAACAAAGATTGTACAACAGCGGCATCTGGTGTTCGAGATAAAGCAAAATGTATTGGGCTGTGTTCGGAAATGCAACTGATTCAGCAGCACTGCGCAAAATGAGCTGTCTACACTGGCCTCACTAAGCCAACTTTCTTACACATGTATGGTGAGTCCAGTGTAGACAGCTCATTTTGCGCAGTGCTGCTGAATCAGTTGCATTTCCGAACACAGCCTAGCTCTTAAACATTAACCGTATCCTAAAACCACTGTATACAAAATTTTACGCAAATCGGCCAGATATCGGCCAAATATCACGTTTGAGATACGGATTCGTATCGGAGGTACCACTCCCCATTACCTAATACTACCTTTCATTATTTTTAAAACATCTTGTACACGAAATATATTTGTTGCGAAAATTTGAGCTCAATCGGCCCAGTCTATTTCGAGTTTTAGTTTTGAGTTATTCCATATACTCCTCATATACTGAAACTGTGTCAGCGCCCTTGATCGGCGGTCTGAATGGGTGCGGAAAATAAAATTTATCTTTAAACCTGACCTGAGTAATAGTTAACCTCTCTGCCATATTTCAAAGAAATCGGTGAAGAATTTCCGGAGATGTGTGACTTTTTCCATTCAAAATTTTCATACAAAAACGCCTATTTTGGTTTTTGCGATTTTCGACCAAAGTTTTCTATTTGTTTCTCTTCTTTTAAACCATCCCTGAACAATTACCAACAAAATAAAAAAAATCCCAACCAAATCGATCGAGCCATTTTTGAGTTTTAGCGGGACTAACGCACAGCAATTGATTTTTATATATACAGGGTGTCGCGCAATTGAGTGCAACTATTTACGGAGCTGAAAGGTTATGTCGAGGTGAGCAAAAAATCGTATGGGAGGGGGAGGGGGGGGTTTATTTTCACTCATAATTTTCATTCATAATTTTTTTAGTACAGCCAACTTTTTTATTTTTTAAGATATGCTTATGTTGTTGATGCCATTGAAAAGAAAATTAAATAAATTACAAAATTGATTATACAAAAACATTTCAGTTATTACGCGAAATTCTAAGAAACTTGTACTCAAGATTGAAATTTGGTAGTTTCAACCGATTGATTTCATCTTCACACGATCACAGCTCGGTAACGGTTAGGTTGGTGGAATTTGTTGATATACCGTTGGTATTAAATAAGTTTTATGAAGGTTAGTTTTTTTGCTAGAAACAATAACGTGAATCAAAGTCGTGAAATATTAATTAACCCTATAACTCCTAAGAATGTGGAAATAGACCACCCACCTCCCGTACGATTTTTTGCTCAGCTCGACATAACCTTTCAGCTCCGTAAATATTTGCACTCAATTTCGGGACACACTGTATAGTAATACTCACTTAGAAACTTGTCCAATCCCATAATCGAACTGACGTTCTTGCGTTTTCAAAGAGAACCTGCTATCTATTGCACCATAGCAAATAAAACAACACAACAATGAAATAAAATAGTCTAAAAACATATCTTATTACATAAACTTTTTTATGCTTTTAACAATGATTTGTTAAACATATCGCACACCAAATACAAAACAGTCCCAACTCAAAATTTACAAATTTTTACATTTTAATGTAAAACTATTCGTAGTGATCATAGACTTTGACTGTAACGCATTAAATACATTTTGTACACATCTTCTATAGACTATAGAGATAGTTTAAAAAATGTTTTGTCTTATTGCTTTGTATTGAATTCCTTAAAAAATAAAATTGTTTTGTTGCTTCACCTAGAAATTTAAAAATGTTGAGTTATGACTGTCTTGTATTTAGTGTGCGATATATTGAAATATTTGGCATTTATAATTTTACCTTCTCTTTTGTTTTTTTGTTAAGTGTCGATGTTTTCATTTTAAAACTATGTTAAGCTGTCACCCCCCCCACCCCCCTTGCCCTATGCCCGCCCAAGTTTTCTATTACACCCCTTTTTCCAGTGCCAATCCAAGTATACTATTAGTAATACATCACCAAGTGATAACTCTATTCTGAGTTTCAATGTTCTGTGAATTTTACTTCCATAGCTATTCGATATCAAAAATTTGGCTGGCATTGGCGGAGCCACAGTCCCTTGTTCAATGCCCGTGACTTTTACTGCTATAGCTATTCTGTATCGAAAATGTGACTTGTATGGGCGAAGCCACGCCCGTTTTGCATAGGAGGATGAAAAGTACCTTACAACCTATTCTCATGCCTACCAAATTTAGAAAAAAGTTTCATTAAAATCGATCGAGCCTTTTCGGAGGAGTTCGGCCACAAGCATTGTGACACGAGATTGTGAAAATTGTAAAAAAAAAAATCTGTACATGAAATATTTTTTCGAAATTCTTTTTGCGTTGGACAGTTTGAGTGACAAGGAGTCCGAAAATCGCATTTTTAAAATTTTTGTCTGTCTGTCTGTCTGTCTGTTAAAGCATCACGCGAAAACCACTGGATGGATTTAAATGAAACTTGGCATCTAGGTTCCTTATATCCCCGGTCATAACATAGGCCATAGGCATAGGCCTCATTTTATCGAGTAAAAAAGGTTGGACCCTGTAGGGGGCGCTGCGATCGGGTTCCAGGCATTCTTTTTTTTAGCTTATCTCCGAAACCGTTCATCCGATTTGCATAAAAATTTGTAAGTTGAGTTTTTCGGATAAGGATGAGTTTTCGGGGAGATTTTATAATTTATTTACTGTGTTCTATCTCGAACACCAGAGGGTGCTGTAGTACAAATATTTTGAAAAACCCCGAAAAACTCCTACACCGTACATCCGATTTGCATGAAAATTTAAATCTAGGGATTTTCTGATACGGTGAGTGTTTTGATTATCTTTTTTGTGCTATCTTGAACACCAGAGGGCGCTTTAGTACAAATCTTAGGAAATCGTGAAAAACTACAAAACTCCTCATACGATTTGGATGAAAATTTGTAAATTGCGATTTTCGAGTACGGCAAGGGTTTTGGTGCTATCTTTCTTGCTCTTTCTCGAAACTAGAGGGCGCTGTAATACAATTTGTGCATGTGTATGTTATTAAACTTTCCTTAACGGCTGCACTGATTTTGATTAAATTTTTTGTGTGTTTGAGTGGATCCCTTGATGGTTCAGATTCACAATTGGACCCAGTAGGTGGTCCGTTCATCCGATTTGCATGAATATTTGTATATAGAGGTTTTCGGATACGGTGAGTTTTTATGACTTATCTACTCTGTTCTATCTTGAGCACCAGAGGGCGCTGTAGTACAAATCTCTTAAGAAATCGTGAAAAAGTAGAAAGCCGCTCATCCGATTTGGATGAAAAATTTTACTGAAGGATTTTTAGTGTAGGGCAACTGTTTTGGCGTTATCTCTTTTGCTCTGTTTCGAAAACTAAAGGGCGCTGTTGTACAATTTGTACGTCTGCATGTTATTAAACTGTTCCTACACGACTGCACCGATTTTGATGAAATTTTTTGTGTGTGTTTAAGTGGATCCCTGGATGGTTCTGATTTGAAATTGGACACAGTAGGTAGCGCTGTGATCGGGTTCCACGAATTTTGTTATTATAGTTTATCTCCGAATTTTGTTTTGTATTGAACACCAGAGGGAACTGCAGTACAAATGTTTTAAAAATGTCGAAAAACTCCTAGCTGTACATTCGATTTGCATTAAAAATTTTTACATAGGACTTTTCGGATACGGTGGGTATCTGGGACTTTTTTTCCTGCGCTATCTTAAACGCCAGATGGTGCTGTAGTATAAATCACTTAAGAAATCGTGAAACACTCAAAAACCACTCATCCGATTTAGATAAAAATTTGTATATCGAATATATAGGATTTGATATCGAGTATGGAAAGGGCTTTGGCTTTATATTTTTATTCTATATCGAAAAGCAGAGGGCGCTGTTGTACAAATACCGCACACACCTCATCCGATAAGTATGATTTTTATAGGTGGCTTTCGGGTGCGATAAGTCTTTTGGGATTATGTATTTTGCTATATCTTGAACCCCAGGGGGCGCTGTACTACAAAGTAAAGTAAGGGGTAGCAAAGCGCGAAGGATGATATATATCTTCTTTTGTTCTTTATGTGTATTTATATACAACTTTCTTTTATCGCAAATCAGGACAGCTGATGCCGAATTCTGTAATATTTGAGTACTCATTAACACATGCGCCACTCAGTTGCGGCGTTGTTTTGACATTTCAATTTCTATTTTCATTGCTTAGTTAATTTTTGCCCAGTTTCCTCGCGAATTGCCAAAAATTCGTTTTTGCTCTAATTTTTTTCAAAAATGTGCAATCTGTCGAATACAATATAAAACTTGAAAATATATTTTTGCAAGCGATCGGCGGCACGCACACACAAATCACGATTTCCCCAACTTTTTCTCATAACTTTCATATGTTGAAGCTACATTTTGTTCATTTCGCTGAAGTTACCGGTTTGAAAGATGCACACAAATTTCCTTCTCAAGTTTGTGAAAAGCTTTTTGAAAAGCTTATATCAACTCCCGAGTTAAGCCGGGTATTCAGCTAGTATTAGATAAATAAATAAGAACTAAAGGTTGTTGTAATATAGTTTTTTTTATTTTTATTGTTCTTTTAATCATTTACGTTGCTTTTTACATCGTTTACATTGTATGCAATTTTTAATTTATAATTTTTATTGTTGTTTTAATCGTTTACATCATTTTTTACATTGTTTACATTGTATATAATTTTGTATTATTCTTTTAATGATTTACATTGATTTTTACATTTGTTATATTGCATTTAAATTTATTATGATTCTTGTTTCGTTGTTTATTCAATTCGCGATCGGTTTCTTATTACTGTTTAATTACTGTTGTTGGTTCTGGAGATATATGCAATTAAGGGGAACCAACTTTTTGCGTGTAGAAAAACTAGTGGGCAATATCTCGAAAATGGAGTGACAGAAAGAAAAGAAAAATATTTTTGGAATTAACGACCAATCTTACATGAGAAATGGATAGTGGCGCATTCATTGTGCAAACAACTTTGCTTAATTTGTAAACCAGTTTTATTGGATTCTTAAAAAAAACTCGTTTCGTAATGACTGATCCGGAATGCAAAGTCTTTTAAAATTTGTTTCTCTCAACTTCTTTAACTTCAATTATTATATAAAAGTCTCCAAAGATAAGCAAAATAAAACAAAAATAAAAGTGCAACAGATAACAAAGTAAACATTTATCGGATAGGTTCTTTGGTACTTTTTATCACTTCAAGGTGTCAAACATGCATTTGATACCAGTACGTGAAAAAATAACCATTTGAATTACATGTTTTCATTTCTAAAGAGTAGTTATTTGGTTATCGCCAATTGTTCTACTCTATATTTAAGTGGTTTTCGTGTCATGCCAGCACTGAGGCAAATAATTTGCATCAACTATCTAGACAAGAAAGGTAAAAATAATTAATATTTTACTTTAATATTTAACTAAAAATTAAGTTTAACCACACTGATTCAGTTTTGTATGTGAATTAATATAGCAATCTAAGACTCTCGTTTTTATCCTCAGCAATTTTTAAAAATGGAGATACAATAAGCGTGCAAAAAAGCTACGAATTAAAAACTCTTTAGAAATGATAACAATGAAAAAAAAACTATTACATTCGGGAGACCCCGGTCAGGAACGAAGTTTCTTACGCTTTTTCTTCAACTCCAAATGTAATTCGAAATAAAAGTAGTATATATCATATATGACCCACGGTATGAAAATTATATCACGAGTAAAATCGAACGTTAGATAAAAACTCAAGCTTTACGTTTTTCCTATGCGCAGCAAAATACCAACAACCAGTAATGCCATAGTTTTTTGTTTTTAAAAACTAAATTTAAAAAAACAAACAGAAAAAATAATATTTAAATAAATAGTGGTGGTCATATAATTAGGGACACTCAAAAATAAAAGTAAACTTTTCAAATACAGCGTTAATTTTACTGGTCGCTTCATTTAAATGAATCCACTGTCAAATGCAACGGAAAATTGTAACAGTAGGCACCGATACGACACGTGTTTTGAAGAAAAAAATTGTTTTTTCAATTACTTGCCTGGTTTTGTTTACACAGTCGTGAATTGAAGGTGTTTTCGGTTGGTCACGTAATTAGGGACAAATAAAATTATTACTCAGTTTTTTTTTAATTAAGCACTCAAATCGAGGTGAGTTCAATAGATAAGTGGTGTTCCTATTTGTTAAGCAATTTTTTACACAATTTGTTTTTAGATATGGGTCGTAAGAAAAGCTGTACTCCCGAATTACGGAAAATAATAATTCATAAGTACGTCAAGGAGAAAAAGTTCGCAGTATTGCAAAGGAACTTCTGTGTTCAAAATCAATGGTTCACAATGCGATTGTTCATTATTGAAGCACTGGGACCACTGAAAACAAAAAAAGGAAGCCGCGGGCAAAAAAAACGAGTGAAGCAGAAAATAGAATAATTTGCAGAACAAGCAAAGCTGATCCATTTCTGACTGCTACGCAAATCCATAAGCAAATCAAGGGGCAATTATCCCACAGCATATCAACAAGAACCATAAGACGCCGATTACTTGATGGTGGACTCCGCGGATGTATTGCAAAAAAAATGTTTCTCAAAAGAATTTGAAGCGTCGCATTCAGTTTGCAAAGGAACATGTCGAAAAGCCTTTAGAGTTTTGGAAAAGCATACTTTGGAGTGATGAATCTAAATTCAACTTGTTCGGGTCAGATGGGAAAAAGTAGGTGCGTCGTCCTCCTAATAAAGAATTTGACCCTCGCTATACTTTAAAGACAATAAATTATGGCGGAGGGAATATTATGGTTTGGGGTGCTTTTTCGTGGTTTGGAGTGGGCCTTATACATCGGATTACCGAGCGAATGGACCAAAAAGTGTACAAGGATATATTGGTGAACACAATGAAGCCATTTGCCGTTGAAAACATGCCAGCTTCATTCATTTTTATGCAAGATAATGACCCTAAGCACACGGCAAGGAGCATTAAAGCATGGTTTTCTTCAGAAAATGTTAGTGTCTTAGATTGGCCTGCACAAAGCCCTGGTTTAAACCCGATCGAAAACCTCTGGACAGATGTCGAGAGGGGCTTAGAGAAGAAAACAACAAAAAATGCTGATGAGTTATTTCAAAATATAAAGGAAATATGGCAGAATATTTCAGTTAAACGATGTCAGCATTTAGTGGGTAGTCTTCCAAAAAGATGCACTGCAGTTTTGAAATCCAAAGGATATCCCACTAAGTATTAGATTTAAGTTAAATATAATCCAAAAAATTATTTATAATATTAAAAATCTTGAATATATTGAAAAAAAGCTTAAGTGTCCTTAATTAGTTGTCCAACAAATAATGGTCAACATTTCTTAATATTATTTTTTACGTTGCCAAGAGTGTGTTAATTTTCCTTCTTTTTCGCAAATTATAAACATACAAATATACTTATGTTTTATTAATAAACAAAAATATAAACAAACAACTTCCTATGAAAATAATGTCGTTATTTCCAAGCGATCATTGCTGTCCCTAATTATATGACCACCACGTATATCACATTAGTTATAATAAAATAAAATTTCATTTTTCGTAAATTGATTTGTTAATTTTTTGAAACATTTCATTCGATAATTTTAATGTAATGCAATCTGAATCATTTAATACCCCAACGCGTAATGCGTAAGGGGTATATTAACTTCGTTATTCCGTTTGTAGCTCCAATAAGAAGGCGTGGCAGGTATAGAAAATCAGCATCGTATATAGTTGATCAGCATCAACTTCTGAGTCGATTTCCGTGTGTTCATCTGTCTATCTGTCGAATTCGTAATTCAAAAGCTAAGTATAACGATGAAATTCAAAACATAAGCTTCTTTTAAAAAAATTAAGATTAAGGGTGTGTGCGAATTGAACTAAATTGCTACCTAAACTAAATTAAGGTAAAGCAGTTAAGGTTTATAAAAGTTAATTAAGGCTTATTACAAGTAGGTTAAAGGTTAAGAAATGTCATTATTCTCTTCTCTTAAGAAATCTCATTAATTTAGCAAGCATTTAGGTAGCTCGGAATTTTTCTAAATTAATTTAGGAAACACTGCTTTATCGACACAATTTAGTTTAGGTAGCACTTTAGTTCAATTCGCACACCCCCTTAGTTCGAAAATGAGCCAAATCGGATAAGAACCACGCCATCCTCCCATATACAGAGTGACTTTATTTTAACAATAAAATCTCTTAAAAATCCACAAAAATAAAAGAAATACCTTGAAATTTTGCACGTAAGCATTGATCTTCAATATAAATCCTGACTATGAAAATTAGAAAATCGGATCAAAACCACGCCTTCCTCTTATACAAAATGACTTTATATTTAAACTAAAGAAAGTTCTTGAAATTTCTCCAGATAGGCTTTTGCTATATAATGTAGGCCATCATACATTATATAGATATTTGACAAAATTGGATGAAAACCACGCCTACCTCCCATACAAATTGGGTTTTTTTTAATCGTAAAATCTCTTAAAAATCCAAAAAAATTAAAGAAATGTCTTGAAATTTCGCACATGAGCTTCGATATATAATATGAATCATCTCTATGATATTTGGCAAAGTTGAATGAAAACCACGCCTACCTCTCATACAAGTTGACGTCATCAAAATAGAAAAACTTTCGTTTTCCAAATTCTACCCACATGATTTATCCAACCCATATTAAATATTGCACATATGTATATATTATATATACACGTTACGGCCGTGGCGCAGTGGGTAGAGTGTTTGGCTCATACTCCAGAGCACCCTGGTTCCAATCCCACATGACACAGAAAGTTTTTTTTTTTTTATTGACTTAATTTTTCTGTTCGGCCGTTACCTCTCTGCAGACAATGGCAAACCACAGAGAGTAAAAACTGCCAAGAAAAACTACAGCATAAAACATATAGGTCCAGTTTTCGATCATTTGGGGGCGGCCGTGGCGTAGTGGGTAGAGTGTGTGACTCTTACGCCAGAGAACCCAGGTTCGAATCCTCCATCTGACACAGAAAATTTTTTCAATTGAATTAATTTTTCTGTTCGGCCGCCACCTCTCTGCAGACAATGGCAAACCTCAGAGAGTAAAAACTGCCATGAAAAGCTTCTTGAGAACATAAGCCGTTCGGAGTCGGCGTAAAACATGTAGGTGCAGTTCTCGATCATTTGTGTGCAAACATTTCACATCACACACAACACAATTGATCATAAGAAGCTCGGTCAAAGTCCTTTCAAGGGCTGAGATGACCATTTCGTTTTTTTTTTTTTTTTGTCGATCATTTGTATTCAAACATTTCACAAACACAAATAACACAATTGATCATAAGAAGATCGGTCAAAGTCCTTTCAAGGACTTAAATGGCCATTTTCGTTACGTTCTTTTTTTATTCTATATACACACAGTTTGTAATGTGAAGTCTTTTGACTTGGAAAGTGGGCGTGGCATTTTACTTTTAATCGAACTTCTTCAACACCGTGTGTCTGACATCAACCAAATTTTGCACATATTATCCTTGGTAATTTGAGCAGTCTTTAGATTATAAAATTGGGCGATACTAGACAGAGGGCGTGGCACTTTATTTTTAAACAACCTTCTTAAATATATTCTTTAGTACAATGATAAGCCTACAAAAGTGGGTGGGATTAGACAAGGGGCGTGTCAATTTAACCCTAATCGAACTTCCTCTACACCGTTTGTCCGACATAAACCAAATTTTGCACACAAATTTTTGGCATAAAGATAAGTCTGTAGTTTATAAATGTGGGCGGTACTATAATGAGAGCGTGACACTTTATTTTTAATCTATTTCCATTTACACCGTTTCTCCGATTTTAACCAAATTTCACACAAATATTCTTTAGCATAATGAGTAGTTATGAGCCTACAAAAAGGTTGAGATTGGATAAGGGGCGTATTCATTTTAATTCTAATCAAACTTCTTCTGCACCGTTTTTCTGATGTCAACCAAATTTTTGCATATATATTCTTTGAAATAATGAGCAGTGATTAGTCTAAAAAATTGTGCGGAATTAGACAGGGGCGTGATACTTTAATTTTAAACGAAATTGAATATCGTTCAATATTATTCCATTCAAAATTAAAAATCTCGAGGTGGCAACTCCTTTTTTGAACTTTTTATTTTAATTTTTTGATTTTTGTTTTTCTAAGTTAGATCAAACTAAATATTTTTGGAAAGTTTCATCATTCTAGCTTAACGGGAACATGGGTCAGTCCATGATGGGTTAAGTCGTGTAGATACCGTTAAAAACCTAGGTGTATGCATGAATTCTAAGCTATCGTTTAACATTCATATTGATTATATTTGTCAAAGAGCATCTTCAATGCTTGGATTTATAAAACGCTGGGCCAAAGAAATTAATAGCATGAATGTGATCGTGCGAACAAACAAACTTGTAAAAACAGATAAAACAAGTAAGAACTTGATATTATTAGTACAAATACAACAACGAGTAGATTTTAACTTATGCTTACATGTTTTGTATTAAGCAGAGAGCGTATCATCTCTTTCTCTGGCTCTCATAGTAGTATAAGCATTTTTTCTCTTTATCGGCTCCACTAAGCAGAATAACTGTTTTTTTAACTCTTTTTTAATTGGATATATCCATTCCAAGTGGATATTCTAGATAGTTCTCTTTGTGCTAATCTTGTGCTTTTACTTTTTCTATGCTACTAAAAAAAGTAATGGTGTAATGGATATGAATTCTGTGAGTCGATAGCTTTATATAATGTACGTATACTTGTGCCAGATTTATTAATTTGTAATTACTTAATTTTTAATTCCATTAAGTTATAGAAAAAAAACTCTTGTTCTATTTATTTTTTTCTGATATAAAATAAAAACTTAAATTATATAAAATGTTTCTATTATTGTTTTATTGAAATAATTCGCTGTTTAGTCTTTATGCTTTTGACGTCAAATATCCAGATGTTCAAAATAGAGATAATAATATTACTGATATATCTGTTTGTTGCGTATGTTCTCAAACTAGTATTCTTGATGCTTGATGATTTCACTGCCTCATACATGTTCTATCGTTATGTAAAAGAGAAATATTTCATGCATACTCAATGCTTAGAGAGCGAAACCGATGCAAGTTGATATAAGAAAAAATAATACCACACAAGGTATATTTAACAAGGTAGTGTCGTCTCGAAGCGGTGGGTACCGCAGCAGTCAAACACATATAATACAATAATTTGCAAATTGTGCTATTTGTTTTGCTTTTATTCATAAAAACCTGTTTTTGACAGGTGCGGTACCCAGCACAAGAGAGAATTTTAACTACTAACACTACCTTGTCTTATTCTAGGGTCGACTCGGAGAGGAATGGAGTAGAAAGCAGAATAAAGCGAGATTGGTGTCAAAATCAGCTGTTCATCGCGAATTTCTTTATGTTCACGTTTCGCAGTTCTTTTTAAGTTAAAACTATTACAGGTTTTGTTTGCAATTTTAAGGCTTCTTTCACATTTTATAGTTTTTATTACTCTTTTTTATAATATTTTCACTCAAATTAGCACAAATTTAACACCCGCGACCGCACTGTTTGCAACTTGGAAACATAAAATATTTTCTTCATTTGCAATTTCTACGAAATTCGTAGTTTTGACATATATGTTCCTTCTCATTATCCACTCTTCATTGACGCGTAAAAGCACTCAGCGAAGCGGCCCTACCTTATCATTGTATCATGTACGCGCCCAACACTGATTTACACCAACTCATAACAGGTGTATTCGCTTCTACAGAACTTCTTTCTCATATAGATTTTAACACTAACCGTAGAATCAGTAGAAACGCTAATAATTTAATTTATTTACCATTTAGTAGAACAAAGTCCTTTAAACCGCATGTGTACCTTTGCTAACAATTGTAGCATTTTTGGTGTTAGCTTGTCAAAAGGTCAACTCAAAAGTAGATTAAAAACAATTGTGTAATTGTATCTATATATGCACGGTTAGTTGTTATGTCTTGTGTTGCCTCTGAGCCCAACCCTTTCATTGGTGGGTAAATTTTTCCCACATTAACTTGTTTGGGGTCATTGGTGTCGAATCACTGTTGACATTTGCTAATTTGAAAGCTTTACGGCATTAAAATGATAGGCAACATTGTTGCTTCTAATGCGAGAAAACTTTTAATTCAAGAGCATTTATATTTGCTTGAAAGAAATAATCCTAAGTCCAAAGGTCTGACTACTACAACCTTTTAAGAGCTAAAAACTATTGAATTTCCAGGTTTTCCCCCTGAGTGCGTGCATTTCAATGCACTCAAGAGAAAATCACGATTAAAAAAAAAAAATTAAAATTGAATTACATATGAATAAATAAAAATAAAAAAAATATATTGCATTTTTGGGGTATTTCTGCAAAAATGAGGTGTTTTTGAAATTTTATGCACCCCATACAGAAGAGTGATGTTCAATTAACAAAGTATGTGGCTTTTTCAAATTGTATTAAATTTTTTTATCATGTTACACGAGAACATGTTTTTTTTATTTTTAGGACTTCTGGAAGATTAGTTAATAACGCGATATGGTTATTCTTCAACCAGTACTTTGTCACCATCCTGCAAATGCACGGTAAAAGCTGAGAATTCAGTTTGTGTAGATACTAATAAGCGTGGAAGATACCATCTTCCGATACTGATTACTTGCACGTGTGGACCCAGTGATAGTCCCATTTTACATTGGTTAAGAATTGATGATCAAGTCGTGCATTTGTGGATGAGAGACGCTGACATCAACGTGATAGAGGGTAAATTTAAAAGGGAATATAAAAAAATTGACATCAAGTCTTTTAGTTATTTAAAGCTTGATTTCACTCGCATATATAATTTCCATACCTCGGGCTATATAGGAAATCGATTCTAAAGGAGTCGATTGACTTCATAAAAATGCGTGGAGGCCTTCAAAAACCTGCTTTGCTGGTGATAGAGTGGCAAAACTGTTTCGAAAATTGGTTCAAACGAATGCAAAAGTGTATTGATCATCTTGGGAAATACTTTGAAACATAATAAGAACATTTTCACTGATTAACCATTGTTTTTTCATTGTAAGAGGCAGCATGCGTTCACAACTAACCAGGCTGTCTTATTTTCCAAAGAATTATATAGTACTCTCCAAAAGATTTAAGCAATAAAGTCTTCCATGACTATTTTACTGCAAACAAACTAATATTGAAAATAAAATTAAACGGAACTGATTTTAAAGATAAAAGTTTTATTTTAAAAATAAAAGGAGTTCGGACTTAATTGCATTCCTCGTAATATTTAATTTATTTATACAATTTAACAGCATGTTTCAAATAAATTCACTTTTACGGCAATGATTGTTTACAGAAGCATAACCAGGAGCACATCCTATTCTAAAGATGCTGTTCTGTACAAATTTCGGCACTGATTTTTGAAGTAATAAAATAAGTTTTTGAGCAACAATATCGAGCATTAATTGTTAAATAAATCTAAGTGTCACTTTTAATCAAGAGACAATTCTATAAACAAGCCGTTCTTTTCTTGCAATCTACTGTAAAATTTGCTTTTTGGCACTTATTCACTTATTAGGCGATTATAGCTCGATATTATTACATGTTATGATTAAAAGCATAAACATTAAGAAAGTGTTGAAGAATAACATTTTCTTAAATTTTATTACGATAACTATTAACTAAGGATAGAACTATTAGCTTATTTTAATTATATTCAGTTTGTATACAACTCTATCTTAGTCAAAAAACCGTGTCGAATATTGTAATTTACGGTTTAATACTGTTATTCTTGATTTTTTTTTTCTCCACATTTTTAAAAACAAATAATACCAATAAATAAGATAAAGTTACATGTCAAACACATGTTATAGATACCAAAACAAAAAAAGTAGATGCTTAAAATATAACGACATTATAAATAACACAATAGATACAGTTACAATAGATAGTACGGGCCATAAAGAAAAAAACATATTTTTAGTGATCATGCAATAACAATAGAGTACAGCTACTACAGCTTTTTCGCACTTCCGCAGCATTAACCTAATTTAATTTAACTTAATTTAAAGCCACGACCCAGAAATCATTGAAAAATACCAATGGCCCAAACAAGTTAATGTGGGAAAAATTTACCCACCAATGAATGGGTTGGGCTCAGGGACAACACAATTCACAATCAGATACAATTATACAATTGTTTTTAATCTACTTTTGAGTTGACCTTTCGACAAGTTAACATCAAGAATGCTACAATTGTTAACAAAGGTACTCATGCGGTTTAAAGCAGATTATTATTTGTTCTACTAAATACAAAGAAAATGCAAAAGCAGAGTTTCAGAGCACTGAAAATACTCTCTGCTTTTGTATTTTCTGAGCGCTGAAAACAAACATGGTGGTGGCTGCACAAATATCATCAGAACTTTGTCTGCAATCTAATAAAATTTTACCAGTTTTGGCTGTAGAAATTTTCAAGAGCGAACTGGCTTCTCTATATCTATATATATACTCTCTGATTTCAACATAAACAACATAGAGAGCAAGAACAAATTAGCATAACGAAAACAAGAATAAAAACTTTTTTTAAAAAAAAAAACCGACTACAAAATCACTTCAAAGTAAAACATAATTTTAAAATAATTTTTCCTTTTAATTTCTTGGTCATATTTGATAATTTATTTAAACATATTATTACATTGGAAAACTTATTTTATTTTTTCTAATATATTTTATTATCATAAATATATTAACTTCTTTATGAATACAAAAGCTGTTAAGGTCGGCGCTAATATAATCAGACTTTTAATTCATAAAGAAATTAATATATTTATGATAATACAACATACTAGAACAAAATAAAAGAAGTTTTCCAATGTAATAATATGTTTAAATAAATTATCAAATATGACCAAGAAATTAAAAGGAAAAATTATTTTAAAATTATTTTTTACTTTGTAGTGATTTTAGAGTGGTACTTTTTTAAGTTTTTATTTCTTCCTTTTAAGAGAATATGATAAATTTTCGAAAAAAGTGTATAAACTACATAAATACAATTGTTCTTAAAAAATGTGTTCTATTAAATTCTGAAAGTTTGTTGGTTGTTTCAAATATCTGCCTATTAAATTTAAATTAGATGTCTCTTGTTTTGAAATAATTATACCCATTGTTGTAACTAGTTTTATTACCCTAGTCTCAATATTATTCGAGATATAGTGTTTTTCTAATATTGCCACGCCCCTTTGTTAAATGAGCGCCCACTTTCTTGAGCTTTATTTGTAATAATTGTGCTTACCCCTGTACTACATTTCAGTACCCCAGCGTCAATATTAACTGAGATAGTGTTTATCTAGTATTGCCTCGCTCATTTGTCGAATAACGCCTACTTTATTGATCGTAATTTTTAATAATTCTGCCTCCTCCTGTACTACAATAAATTTCAGTGCCCTTGTGTCAATATTATTCGAGATATACTGTTTTTCTAATATTGCCATGCGCAGTAGTCGAGTACTGCCGTTTTCTTGACCGTAATTTGTACTAATAATGCCTGCTCCTATACCAAATTGCAGTACCATAGTATCAATATTATTCGAGACTCTTTTTCTAATATTGGCACGCACATATGTCAAATAACGCCGATTTTCTTGACCGTAGTTTGTATTAAATGTGTCTACCCCAACATTAAATTGCCGTACTCTATTCTCAAAATTATTCAAGATACACTGTTTTTCTAATATTGCCACGCCCATTTGTTGAATAACTCCCATTTTCTTGAGGGTAATTTGTAATAATTGTGCCTACCTCTACACTAAATTTCAATACCCTAGTGTCAATATTATTCGAGATACAGTAGTATCTAGTATTGCCACGCCCAGTTCTCGAATAACGCTCGAATTTACGGGCACCTTTGTGTTAATGATATCTATCTGTTCACCAAAAATTATGGCAATCAAGCGTATGGTTTAGGAGTTATCGATGTACATAAATTAAAAAAAAAAAAAAAAACAGGGAAACCGACGAAGCTTGAGAACCTCCTCCTTTTTGAAGTCGGTTAAAATCGAGCACTTTATCAAAGCAAGCATATAAAGCAAAATTGCAATGTGTTGAAAAGCTCAGTGTTGGACATTGCGTTCTTGGTTATTTTATTTTTATTATTGAAAATGATTATACAATGAAAAAAAGAATAAGTAAAAAGCAAAAAACGAATATAAAATTAACGAAAAAATAACTTGCCAACAAGCAATGTATATGTTATTGGTTTCTGTTTAAAAGAGTTTTCTGCTTCATATCAGAACAAAAAGAAATCACATCGGATGTAGTTATTTCTCTATAACGTATTTGTTTTATTTATTTATTTATTTATTTAGCCAAACAAGGCAAATTTACTTATGCTAACAGGTTTTTTATTTTACTTATTATTATTATTATTATTTTTTTCATTTTTTCTCCTTTCCTTGTTTTTGGTGATTGAAGGGGTTTATTCGTTGCGGGCGTGATCCGCCCACATCGCTGACATTTTTTTAAAACATGTCAAAAAAAAAGAGACAAGGAAAGGCAAAAAAGGGAGGGGTCTTATAATTATATTAAATTATTCTTATAAACATGAATGTGGGAGTGAACATGGGAGTGGGAGTTAGAGATAGGAGAGTATATACAAGAAATAGGGTCATTGGAAAAATTTGGTTTAATGGTGAGTAATAAGGGGGAAAATTAGGGTGGGAAAAGGTGTTTAGAAAGGGAGCGCCTGAAGACGGATTTTGACATTGATGGTGAGTCGCTTATATTATTGAATATTCTACAACTATTTAAGGGTTCATTGTATGCATAGATGGTGTGGTGCTGTGATTCACTCAAAAATCTTGTATGCCTAGTACTTCTTATTGGTTCATTAAGTATAATCCTGCTGGAGATATATTCGCTATTGATTTTACCAGTAATGACATCGAATGTAAAACATGAACAAAGTAATGTTCTTCTTAATGAAAGCGACATTATATTAAGGACTTTCAGTCTGTGTTCATACGAAGGTAAGTTTCTATAATCCCGTGGATCATAACAATCCCTTAAAGCAAAAAGCAGAAATTGTTTTTGAATAGATTCAAGTCTTTCTTTGTACACTTCAAATACTGGATTCCAAACTATGCAACAATATTCAAGAATTGGGCGCACTAACGTACAGAATAATGTTTTTGTTACCCATATATTTTTGAATTCTTTAGCACGTTTTTTTATGAATCCAAGCAGTTTATTTGCTCTGGATATAATATGATCCAAGTAAAGGTTAAAACGGAGTCTGCTATCAAGGATAACGCCAAGATCTGCAATGTGGTTAACTCTTTTGAGTACGACACCGTCAAGCACATAGCTGCTATAAGTTATTTCGTTTTTACGGGAAAAACTTATGACTTAGCATTTATTTACATTTAAAGAAAGCTTATTATGACTACACCAATGTTCCAGAGATAGAAGCGTATTCTGAAAAACAACTGAATACTCTTCTGATTTAATGGCATAGTACATTTTTAGGTCGCCTGCATATAACAGATGTGGAGTGTCATTCAGAACTTCTGATATATCTGCTATAAATATGTTGAAGAGAAGTGGCCCAAGGTGGCTGTCTTGTGGTACACCCGACGAAGCAACAATCTTTTTAGATAGAATACCCTGAAATTTTACGTATTGGGATCTTTCACACAGATAGGACTTGATCCAATTCAGCAAGGAACCTGAAATACCGAATTTTTCAAGTTTTACATTTAAAATTTTGTGTTCGACGCGATCAAAAGCTTTACTAAAATCAGTATAGACTGCATCTATTTGATGTCCTTTTTCCATTTTAATAAGAACTTTCGAGGTCATGGTTGTAAGATTTGTAGTGGTTGATCTACCTTTACGGAATCCATGTTGTTGAACATTTAAACGTGGATTAATTAGGTCTGTAAGTTTGAAACAAACAATTTTTTTCGAATAGTTTGGGAATAGCCGATAATATTGCAATGCCCCTATAATTTGCAACATCTCTTTTGTCACCGTTCTTATAAATTGGCGTAAGATGAGATAATTTCCAGAAAGAAGGAAAAATACCTGTTTGCAAGGATTTGTTAAAAACTAAGTGTAAGGGTATAACAGGTCTGGACCAGGAGACTTGTAATCTAATTCCTTAAAAGAATTGATTATGTCACCATGTGTTATATTGATTGTGCTAACCAATGGTGATATGTTGAGAATCGATAATGGAGTTTGATTTTGGGTTGAAGGCGAACAGAAGACCTCTTTAAAATGATCTGCAAAAAGATTACAGATGTCCTGAGGGATGGAAGAAGTGACATTTCCTTTAAGCATGAATGTCGGGTAGCCGGCAGATTTCCGCTTGACGTTTACAAAATCGAAGAATTTTTTAGAGTCTTTAATAATTCTTTCACCAATTACGTTGGTGTAAAGATTATAAGCTTCTTCAGACTTGATATAAAATTCTTTAGACAGTTCTTCATATTTTTCCTTTACTTCGTCACTTGCAATGACGGCGTTCTTAGTGAATCTGTAAAGTTTATCTCTTTGATTTCTCAAATGTCTAAGATTTCCAGCAAGCCACGGTTCCGATTGTTTGTTTTTTTTTTTTCTTTATTTTTGGAACATGAGTATCGACAATAGTATAGACGCTTTGATAAAAAAACGGAACAGCCTCTTCCAGTTCTAAGGCGGGTCCAATTCAAACAGTTTAAGTCATTTATTATATTGTTGTAATTGGCATTAAGGAAATCGTACACAATAGCATTATTAGAGGATTGTGTAAAGGTAATATGGGTAGCACGTAACTCTAAAGTAAAGGCAGTGTGGTGGAGGGTATTATAAAATATGTGCTCAGCTTCAGCACAGGTCAGTTGGACTGACCTTTATTTCGTCATAGGAGTTAGTAAGAATTAAATCTAACCACCGCCCATTCTGGTTTGGAATTGGTGCTACTTGCTGACAATCGTTACTATAGAATGTACAAAGTAAATTAAAGTCGACTGCATTAGAGAGGTTCATTGGGAGAAGATGATTGTCATTATCGTCGGTGAAAAAATAAATATTGGGACGGTTAAAGTCACCTAGGAAAATAACCTTATCTTCCTCGCTTAAAGCCGCTATTATAGCCGCTGTTATAGTTTCGCATAATTCATTATACGAACTTTCATCTGAATTGGGGGAATATAAATGACACCAATGTATATGTAAAGATTTTGCCCTAAACTTATTTTTATTATTCTGTGCTCAAAGTGTATTGAGGAGGTGGTTGAAAACAGCTCACACGATAAGATGTTATGTGTGGCGATTAAAACACCTCCTCCACGAGATAAACCTGTGTTCATATAGTCTCGGTCATTCTTGAAAATTGTCCAATTACTATCCAGAATTTCCTCGTTTTTGAAAGTGTCATTTAACCACGTTTCCGTAAAAACAAGAACATTGAAGTGACAAGATTTAGCCTCAACAAAAAGTTTATTGAGTTAACCTCTCATACCACCGCAATCGTGGCAAAATATTTTTAATGAGGTTATTGCTAGGTTAGGTTGGTTTTGAGAGATAGGGGTTGTGCTAGGGTGAGGAGTAATAGTTCAGTTTGGCGTTACATCGTAATATTTATGGGTGCCAAAACTGTTTTGTGAATTAGTTGAGGAAGCCGATTGCCGTGAATCTTTGGGTATTACTTGAAGGATGTTGTTAGGAGAAATTTGCACGAGATTTATTCAAATGCCAAAGACGCTTTGATGCGACGCAAATGCTGACAAATCCTTCTCGACATTAGCTGGTGAGATATTCAAGCTTTCGTAAAAATGAACGAAGATTTTCTTTAGTTCAGTTGGATTAGTCGGAAGACCTTCTTGCTGTATTGCTACTATAACGCTTGTTCTTGTCGAACCATCAATGCATATCGATCAGACTTATCGTGTAGATATGCAAGGTATAGGCGTACATTTTCGTAGAACCTTCGGTCTCTTAGACGAGACATAACAAATCGGCCATCAGTGCTTGTCTCCGCCAGGTTTTTTGTTAATTTTGCTGAAGGCGTAAGAAGAGGATCAAGAAATGTATGGGAGGTTGGTCTTGTGGTAGTCGTGTCTACTAAGGGTGTATTTGCTTGAGTATGAGGGGTATTTAGCACTCTGTTTGGAGTGGAAGCATTTGCTTGGTGTGCTCGTTGTTTTTTTTGCATTGATTTGATTGTCTCTATTTGATCGTATCGAATGTATAGAGCATTTAAAAATAATGGGAAAGTGCATATCTAAGTGAGAGATTAACAAATGCTGTAGAGTGAGCACTTTTTTGTGAGGGAATGCTGTATTGTTTGCTTATGCTTTAAAGAATAAAGTATATATAGATAGATACACCGAAAAAAATCGACACGCTTTAAAAATTGATCACAATGCTATCATTTCAAAAATGTATTTTTTCATATAAAATTTTTGAAGTTTCTTAATATTCACATATGAATTGATAACATTATGTTGTTATTTTGACGAAATTGGTTTTAAGCTATTTGTGAACAAAAGCTTTGATCAAACTTTGTCAGATCAGATTCGCATAATAACTTTAAAACCCAATATGGCGCATTTAAAATAAAAAAATTAGAACATTTTTTGCGTTTTTTGTTTTTTGTGAATTTTTTTTGCATCAAAAAAGTTACTGAATCAATGTCAAACTAAAACCAAAAGTGCACAATATATCTAAACTATAACTAGAAATATTTTTTTTTTTTGCTTTGAATCTAACCTCAAATTCGTAATCAGCGACCTTAAAAACCCCCCTCCTATACATATTTTTTCGCAATTTTAAAGCTTTTTATGAAATTAGAATTTTGAAAATGTAACCTATTACTAGTTAAAGTTTATAAAGTTTGTAATTTTTTTATTTAAAATACACCCTATTGGTTCTTAAAGTCATTATTATGCGAACCTGACTGCATCTATCGAAAGAGCGACCTCAAAAATTTTAGAATAGGTGTGTTTGGGATTTTTATATGAGTTTTTTATGGCAGAAAATAAGTCTTAAACATCATATGAAAATTTTGATCTTCCCGGACTTAATGGGTTAAAAAAAATAATTATTTGTCCAATGAGTTGTTTTAATCATACCACAATGTAAACATAAAAAAAAAGAAATCACATAAATCTATGCAATGTTTATCGTAACAATATCGCAAACACAAAAGAATGCTTCGGTCATAAGAGCACCAACTGTATATGCATTAAAAAAACCTAATGCAAGATTGCACTAGAAAAGTTTTCGATGCAAGAATACAATGGAAAATTATTGCATTTCTTAAACCTTTGTTTTTACATTCTATATTTAAACTTCTTTTTAATTAACTCGTTATGTAAAAATAACATCAAGCAAACAACAAAGTCAACATTGTCACAGCAGTTCCAATACAGTGCATACATTCGGTCAAACAATGACCGACAATATCTGTAACGCAATTTCTCTATTTAAGCCGCAAAGCTCAGTGCAACCAATATCAAATGCAAGTAGCATCCGTTATAATTCGAACGTTATCAATTCTCTTTGTTGAAGCGACGACCTTAACTTGTCTGAAATGCTGTTGATAGTAATTCTATTTCTATTTGAAGTGCTGTGCAGTGGCGAGCGTATCTATAATGATCCACACTTTGTTGGCAATCGTAGTGTCATCGTGCACTTGCACGAATGGAAATACAAGGATATTGCACGTGAATGCGAGGAGTTTCTTGGACCCTACGGCTATGGCGGCGTACAAACATCGCCAGCTTCCGAAAATCTAATTATTAACGGTCGTCCTTGGTATGAACGTTATCAACCGATATCCTATCAAATAATAACGCGCTCCGGAAATGCTGCCGATTTTCAGGATATGACGCAACGCTGTAATAAAGTGGGCGTGCGGTAGGTTTTGCTCAGTTTTAGAATGCACTTCTCTACGAGTAGTTGTGTTGTTTAGAAAAATGTTAAAGAAAAATGTCTTTGTCCTTTACGCATAGCATCTATGTCGACGTCATACCAAATCACATGACCGGTAACGCCGACAACGCCATAGGCACTGGTGGCTCCACTGCTGATCCGAACAACTTTAATTATCCCGCTGTACCCTACACCGCTGCAGATTTCCATACACCTTGCGCCATTGTAAATTTTGACGATCCGATAGAGGCACGCATCTGCGAACTTGTAGGGCTGCATGATCTGGATCAGAGTATTCCGCGTGTGCGCTGGGCTATTATAAATTACTTGGATCGTCTGACTGCGCTGGGAGCTTCCGGCTTCCGTGTAGATGCCTCAAAACATATGTTCCCTGAAGACTTGGAAAAAATTTACTCAAATATTCAGAACTTGTCGGTGAGCTCTGGTTTCGATGCTGGCATACAGCCCTTTATCTACCAAGAAGTTGGCGATGGCTGGAAATTTAATTATACCCAGCTTGGTGCTGTCACCGAATTTGCCCACGCTACCAACATGGCTTCATTCTTCAAGAATAAATCCAATAGTGATGCTTTGAAAGATTACGGTGGTGTCGCCCATGGCATGTTGGAAAGTCCCTATGCCTTAGTGTTCGTAGACAATCACGACTTGCAACGTCAGAATTCATTTACATTAAACTATAAACAAACGCGTGAATTCCGTGCTGCCAACGCCTTCACACTTGCACACCCTTACGGAATAGCTCGCCTTATGAGCTCATTCAATTTTGAAAGCGATCAGGATGGTCCACCGCACGATCATCACTACCGAATTCGTCGTCCGCTATTCACCTTGGACGATCAGTGTTTCAACGGCTGGGTATGCGAACATCGCTGGCCCGCTATTGTTAGTATGGTACGTTTTCGCGGCGCTGTTACTGGAACTCCTTTGACCAACTGGTTTGATGATGGTGCCGGTGTGGCCGCTTTTTGCCGAGGCAATCAAGGTTTTTTTGCCGTTTCTGCAGGGCGCACTGATTTTAATGGAACTCTGCAGACTTGTCTGCCAGCTGGTGTGTATTACAACGCTTTTACACAAGATCAGATCATCGTGAATGAGGATGGTACAGCCAATATTTGTCTACCGAAAGATGGTGAAGACTTATTTATTGCTCTTTTGGCAGAGGACAAAATTGAATGAGGTTCTTATCGAATACATTATTTCTGTGGTAGTTAATAAATTAAAATATTCAGCAAAAATTACATTTTAATATGCATTTTATTTGTTAGCGTAGCTACATTAATTTGCTTTTTCTTTATTTGTTATTTAAGAAGTGAAAATATCTTTAGGCGCGTTGAGCACTTTTTGGTAGAGAGCAAAGCTATAGATTCGCGATATCATCACGCTGTTAGCGTAACAGATTTAGGCAGCATAGGCCAAGCCGAAAACCGAAGCGATTACCGAACTGATTACCGACTACCATGCCGATTACCGAAGCGATTACCAACCCATTACCAAAGCTATTACCAACTCATTACCGATTACCGAAACGATTACCAACCGATTACCGAACCATTTACCGATTACCGAAACGATTACCAACCCATTACCGATTATTGAAGCGATTACCAATCTATTACCAATTACCGAAGCGATTATCAATACATTACCGACTACCGAAACGATTACCAACCGATTACCAAAGCTATTACCAACTCATTACCGATTACCTAAACTATTACCAAACGATTACCGAACCATTTACCGATTACCGAAACGATTACCAACTCATTACCGATTATTGAAGCGATTACTAATCTATTACCAATTACCGAAGCGATTACCAAAGCTATTACCAACTCATTACCGATTACCGAAACGATTACAAACCGATTACCGAACCAATTACCGACTACCGAAACAATTACCAACCGATTACCGAACCATTTACCGGTTATCGAAACGATTACCAACCCATTACCGATTATTGAAGCGATTACCAATCTATTACCAATTACCGAAGCGGTTATCAATACATTACCGATTACTGAAGCGATTACAAGCCGATTACTGAATCAATTACAGAAGCAATTACCAACCGATTACCGAACCACTTATCTATTACCGAAACGATTACCAACCTATTACCGGTTAATGAATTATCGACTACTAACCGATTATCAATTACCGAAGCGATTACCGAAACGCTAACCAACCGATTACCGAAGCGATAATCAACCGATTACCGATTCCCGAAGCTATTACCAACCGGTTACCGAAGTGATTGCCAACCCATTACCGATTACCGAAGCAATTACCAACCGATTACCCAAGTGATTACCAACCGATTACTAACCAGTTACCGACCTATTATTATCTACAAAAGCGATTTCCTACTACCGAAGCGATAACCAACCGATTACAATCGGTCAATAGTTTTAACGATATAATTTAGTACAAAAATAAAACAAATTTACAGCATACTATATCTCTAAAAATATTTTCAGTTAAGTATGGAACAAATTTCTTTTGTTTTCGTTGAAATTCAGTTTATTTTACTTTTTCTTGTTGCTGCACAAAAATATATCTATTTATTATACTTAAAAATATTCATGAATCAAGAAATAGAAGTGTTTAGCATTCAAAATTTTGTAAGTCGGCACTTAAACTACATTTATACTTAAAACGTGCGATAGCTACAAAGAAAACAATTGCATGTTTGTTGAATTTAAAAAATAAACTTATATATTACTAAATATTTTAAGTGAAGTTTCATTCATATAAACGATATAAAATCATAAAAATATTATTCACAAAGAAATATTTGCCGTTCTAGCAATTGAAATCCGTTCACATTTGTTGAAGCATATAATCAGTTATAATCACTATAAGCGGAAATTTAAATTTAAGTGATTTTTCTGTATTTTGAGTGAGTGTGTATTTTGTGTGCTAGTACTAAATTATTTTGTAATTGTTCCATACAAGCACAACATTACTGCATTTAAGCTTTTTCTTTCTTACACAGAAAAAAAAAGTATTTTAGTTTTTGTTTTGCAAATTTATGCCTGTTTGTTCTTTTATAAATACATTTGTGAAAAAATTCACATCTAATTAATATACGTAACTTATTTTAACAGCTGAATTTTTAAATTAGAATTATTCCAAAGTATTAATTTTAATTTGAATTCGTTTTGCATATTCCAATACATTAATATTATTTAAACAGTTAACATATTTGTCATATATTTTTTATAAATATGTTTATCAATTGTTGTGTGCTTGTTTTTTGTTTTTTTTTTCTCTATATTTATGGCCCGTATAGATATTTGCGTTTCTGATCCTCGATATAGTCGTGTGTGGACATTCGTATAGCACGTTGCAACATCTCAGACTCGGTAAGCTGTTCAATGCCGGCTTTAAGAATATTATGGTAATAAGGAGTACTGTAGGAACATGGGGAATTTTTGAAAACACTCACCATCAGCTGTATATGATGCCTCTAGTAATTCTTGGTAAAGACTTGACACTGAAGCCTGCTCGGAAGACATTTCTTTGGAGTTTTTAACTGGTGACTGCAACTGTTTCGAAGTACTTGGCTGTTGTTCTGCTTCTGCTGAAAGTGTGCGTTCAACTTCTGTACTAGTCTTGGTGTGAACATCTTGTTGTTTTGGTGAACTCTTGCCTAAATTTTGGCCATCTTTAGTTGACGCACTTTTCAATAGGAGCGAAAAACGGATTGAAGAAAACAATATAGATATTAATATTATTGATTCCTTTTTATATTCAGCCTTATATAAAAGGCATTATATAAAAGGCGTGAATAATTTTTCACGCGGAATCGGAAAAGGGAGTTTCCGATTTAAAAATATCAGATAAAGACATCACAAACACTCATGAATATTGACGGGTAAAGAACAAATTTGCATTGAAAATTTCCAAAAAGTTCTGGAGCTTTATCTGAAAAACGGAAACTCCCTTTTCCGTTTCCGCGTGAAAAATTATTCATGATAGGGCTGATTATGTGCAGATTGAAAATATCATAAAATACAAAATATGTGGTTTTTGAAACGTACACCGTACATTTTTTTTTTTAAAAAAATAAAAACAAAAATTCAGCTTTGACCGAGCTGAAGTCGAAAGGACTTTGACCGAGCTTCTTATGATCAATTTTGTTGTATGTTTTGTGAAATGTTTCATATTTATTAAATAGAAGACAAACTGTTATATTTAACCTCGTAAAATCAAACGAGTTTCCTGTTACTTCTGGTGTACCGCAAGGAAGCCACCTTGGGCCTCCATTATTTTTACTTTATATAAATGATATATCATCTGTTGTAAAGCATAGCGATATTTTACTATATGCTGATGATGTTAAACTTTTTCTATCATATAAAAATGAGCATGACTCTTTATTCTTACAAACTGATCTTGGCCATCTTTGTAACTGGTGCGAAATTAATTGCATGAAACTCAACTTGAAAAAAGTGTAAACACATGACTTTCTCTCGAAGACAACCTTTTAGAAGTAATTACAAAATAGGTGACTCTACACTCGAGTTCTAAGAGGTCTTTGAAGATCTTGGAGTAACCATGAACACCAAGCTTCGCTTTTACATTCATATTAATAAAGCATTCAGCAGAGCAAATAGCACTCTAGGGTTTATTCAACGATGGTCAAGAGAGTTTAAGCATCCTTTTATAGCTAAAGCCTTATTTACATCGCTTGTAAGACCCATTCTAGAATATGCGTCAATAATTTGGTGCCCCCGGCATGGGTGTTATATTGACGATATAGAAGCTGACCAAAAAAATTTCTTCTGTTATGTTTACGCAATCTATATTGTGATTCCAACTTTCATTTACCTCCTTAAGAGTATCGATTACAGCTTCTATCGGAAATTGGAGAATTATGCTTAATGTTAATTAGATTATTAAACTTTTACAGTCCATATATACTAAGTAAAATTTATTTCAATGTTCCTCGTCGTTCTAGTAGGTCTTTTGAGCTACTTTTTATGAACTTTTGCAGAACTAATTATTTGAAAAATGAACCACTAAGAAGTGCTTGCAGAGACTTTAATTCGGTCTCAGAAGTTATATCTTTAAATGAATCCATGTACTCAATTAAACATAAAATAATAGATTATTTGCAGTACCGCCGCTGATTCTGATTATGCACTTCCAAAAATTCAGCATTTCCCATGGTGATGAATATAAAACAACTGAATGGACCTGAGCTTATTGGACCTCCTCAAACAACCTAATCAACCTGCTAATCTTATAAACCATGCCAGAATGATTTAAATAAATATTGGTGTGTGCCGCCGCCGATTTGGATCATGACAGAGCGAGACCACGTCCGTCCCGCCTGGCATATGCTGGAGCTTGACCTTGTCCGTCTAGCCTTGCATTTGTGAGCTCTGCTCTAATCTTTGTTTATATATAGATTATCTGAATACAATAGAATAGTAATTGATTATCCAGAGCAAGACCTCGTCCGTCTTTGCCTGGCATATGTGGGAGCTCGACCCAGTCCGTCTAGCCTTACATATGTGAGCAATACTCTAATCAATCGATCTATTTGCAATCTAGAATATACGTACATCTTTAACATTATACCTGTTAATTTGTTTTTCTTTTATGAATTCAATTGTAAAATAATTTCAATATAATTATGAATTGTCAATTTTTAAATGCTATAAGGCCTTTGGGCTTAGTATACAATAAATAAATAAATAAATAAATAAATTGTCGGAAAAAATATATTTATACAAATGTAAGTAAATAGTAGACGCACGATAGCCATCACACAAAAGACAGTCAAATTATCAACGGAATCGTGTACCGGCCCAAAATGAGTTAAACGTAGAAACTTTTAAAAAATAGTAGTTAAGCATTTTTGCAATTATCGGTTTTTTAACTGTTTAAGGTTCCTTTAAAAATTTTAATATTTGGTTGCCTTGAAAAATGTGAAATTCTTTAAGGACATAATTGTGGGTTTGTCCAAATCAATAACAGAAAATATTTGTTTAAACAAATTTGATTTGTAATATAAAAAAGATGTATTTAAACTTTTCGCAACTTTTTTTTTGTTTGGCACTCCATACGACTAAAAACACTTTATTTAAAGCTATATATTTAAAGCCATGACCATACCTGATTGCATTTGCAACAGCCATCAAGTTGACGTCACGTCTTCGTTTTTTACCACTTCGCGAGAGATTGCTACGGTTTTTAGATTTTTTCGCACGTGCCATTGCTGCGGCTGTAGGTGAAGAGTTGCCGCTATTGCAATTTCCTATGGAGCTAGTGCTGCTCATGTCAGTGTCATCACTATCTACGCTACCATCGGCGTTGTCTTTTTTCAAACTAAATCCTAACGATTTGGCTGAGAGTCCAATCATTGACGACATAGATGAGGAGGCATGTGCCGATGTGGAAGCTGAGCTACCGCCAGTGACTGAGGAGCATGCAGAGCCTGCAGTCACTGTATTATTGCTGTCACCGCTACCATTGCCCAGCATAACATACTTTGATGGAGAAGCTTCAGCATCTGAAGCAGCTTCTGCTGATGTAACTGTAGCCGATGTAGTTGTAGCTGAACTCGAGCTTGCGGCTGCAGCTGCTGTGGAACGTGTTTTGTGCAAATTTTCACGGCACCATTGCAGATAAGATTCACGCGCTATTTGCTCTTCAATTGCCTCGTTAGTGGCTTCCCAGTCGGTTGTTTTGAGCTTATCCTCAAACATGGTCTACAAGGATATGGGAAAGTATTAAAATTTGCTTCCAAACAGTCATTCATTTAAAGTATTATGCAAATTCATGCAATTTCACGTTAAGCTTAAATTTTAAACACATTCGAATTTTATGAATTTTTTAATTTTTACTTGTTCAATTTCCACTTGTTCGCTTAGGCGCGCTGCTTCTTTAGTTTGTAGATCAGGTTTATAACCAGCTAAACCTAGACCCACTCCAACCGTAGCATTGTAAGGATCAATAATGGCATTATAGTGAGAGCCACGCTGATAGGACAGACGCAGTGGAGCATATCCATTATTAAGTTGCTCAGAATTGAAGATATTGATAGGTGCTGCGGGAAAAAGAGCAAAAAAATTAAGCAATTTTAGATTGTTCGATATCGACTAACTTGGTTTGTAGCAGTAAACTTCAACTGGACGACTGTAAATCTCTGACATGGCCTGAATTTCAATGTGATTTCCATGAGAATCCTTTCGTCGCTTACGCTTGATGTAACTGTTGATATCCTCGGTGACAAAATGTGAAAAGTATTCACGATTTTTTTGCTGATAAAAGAAGTAAAAAAATTTTGCATTGAAATTTGTAAAACTTTTATTATATTGGTTTACAAATTTAAACCTATTAAAATTAAAAATAATTCTTTATTATTTCTATCTTCCAGTTTTTCTGTTATTGAAAATTATGCTTTATCATGTTATGGCTTCACTTAAACAGACCTGTGGGAGGAATGAGGGGAAAATCGAAAATGGCTGAAAACCATTTCAGCCCATTAAAGGACTTTGACCAAGCTTCTTATGATTAATTGTGTTGTGCGTGTTTGTGAAATGTTTGAACACAAATAATCGAGTACAGGGCCTACAAGTTTTATTCCGACTCCGAATGGCTTATGTTCTCAAGAAGCTTTTAATGGCAGTTTTTACTCTCTGAGGTTTGCCATTGTCTGCAGAGAGGTGACGGCCGAACAGAAAAATTAATTCAATTGAAAAAACTTTCTGTCAGGTAGGATTTGAACCAGGGTTCTATGGCGTATGAGGCACACACTCTGCCCACTGCCGCCATCTGTGGGAGGACGTCTATTTTAATTTCAACAAATAAGGTATCGTTTAAAAGTTGATTAGATTACTTTTTCAGCGATAACTTATTTAAAAATATATACCTTATAGAAGTATATAAAAATATAAACCTTTTTCTCAGAGCGCCGACCAGCAATTGTTAAAATCAATACAGAGTTTCACTTGTCATCAATTTTGCTGCTTATTCGTTTTCTCACTTTCGATGCTTTTTTGACAACTCCTCATCGCCTACAGAATTGTCACTCCTACCTTGTAATTACAATATTATATCATGTGCTATACTGTTTCTTTTTTTTCTATATAACCGCCAATGGAATGCATCAAAAATTTAAAATCTATCGTTGAACCAAAGATAATGCTGGTTCATCTAAATGAAACTATTTAAAAAAAATCTTATATTTTGCAATAAACACCTGCTGCAAAAATAATGTATACAATGATAAATAACACTAGCCTGCAAGGTTTTTTATCCAGAGACCTGAAATACTTTTCGAGAAAAGCTTTTTATGCTGATTCTACGTCTATACTCAGTTTTCCTCTAATAGGTCGAATTTTTGAGATACAGGGTGATTTGCATTTTTTAGACTTTGATCCAGTTTTTTCTGCTCTAGAAATTAAACTGTTTCATATAAAGCAATCATTTGTATGTCATCTGTAAGATAATTAAATAAGCTATTCAATACTGCATTAACAATTTGTATGTCATGCTTCTTCACTGAGATATTTAAGTCTAAAGTCGAAATTTTAAGTTTTTGGTTTAAAATTTTGAGCTTTGACCATCATTTCCATAATGTTTTAAACTATTTTTCAAAGATGTTTTAATTTGATAATGTTTTTTTATTTAATTTCCTACATTAATATGTCAATAACAATATGACAGAGAAAAAAAAATGAAAAAAAATTAAAACAAGTTTTAAAGCCAAGTTTCTCAATCAATTTATATGGAACCCCAAAGAACATCTTGTTTGAAAAATAACAAAAATTGATTGCATTCATTTTCTCAAATCATTAATTGGGACTTAAAATTTCAAATCACAATCAATGATATGAAAATATGAATGCAATAAATTTTTCAAATCATTGATTGATTGGGATTTGAATGATTTTAAATCACAAATGATTGCATTCTTTTACAGCTCTGCTTTAAAGTCGTTTTTCTCAAAACTACGTTTTTCAAAACTGCGGACAACCTAGCTCAAAAATTACTTGGCCGATCATTACAATTTTTGAAAGGATATCTTTTAATAACATTTTGATCAATCTGAATGAAAATGATTTTTAAAATACCACCTTCTTCAAAAAGAAAGGTTCATTCACACTGTGAACCGGTTGCCACATGTGTCAATGACAAGGCTGCCAAACAAGTGGTTTAACCGATTTGTGAGTGGCCAAGGCGAAGTAGAAGACGACCCTCATACCGGGCGGCCATCGTGTTCGACTGCCGAAGAAAACGTTGAAAAAATCAAAGAAATGTTGGTCAAAAATCGCAAATTGCCGATAAGAGAGATAGCAGAGGACGACGGCATGCGCCGAGACCGCAGTTGTGCTCATCTTATTCGTGACTTTTTGGCCAAAAACAACACGATAACCATCCAGCAGCCGACAAATTTACCTGACCTGGCTCCGTGTGATTTTTTCTTGTTCGATCGAGTCAAAAAATCGCTTCGAGGAACGCGTTTCACCAGCAAAGAAGAGGTCATGGAAATATCGGTGAACGCTCTGAAGGCCATACCAAAAACCGTGTTCCAGAAAGGTTTCCGTGACTGGATCAAGCGCTGGCATAAGTGCGTTGCAGCCGACAGGGACTACTTTGAAGGCGACAATATTGATTTGGATGAATAAACTTGTACTTTAATTTTTTTCAATAAATTAACTTTTTTTTAACAAGGTGGTAGCTCGTTACCCCAGTTTGGCAGCCAAGGGTTAAATATAAAAAGCTCTGATAACGTAGAGTCCTTGCAAAATACTCTAGTCTAATAATTGCGACTTTTTTTAAACACTTCGACTTCTTTCAACCCTCTGAGAAATTGAATACGAAATTTAGAGAAGAAAATTGGTGGAAAATTAGACAAAATCAATACTGGAACCAATCAACCATTACTTGCTTACCAACTATCTCTTATATTTTTAATTACTTACAATATAATCCATTGTGTGCTGTCGTATCACATCGTGCATCTCTTCATCGCCATAGATCTGCAGTGAAATGGCTCGAAACAGACAGGCGCCATCCTCTTCGACTGGTTTCAAAACATAGCCACTTTCAACCATGCACTTGGCAAAATCTTCATCTCGCTGTTGCCACTCGTCGACAGTGATTAGTGCTTCTTTGGGCTGCAAATGTTCATCGCCGCTATTGTAACCAGAATAAGTGTCCTCAGCGACTTTGAGTAGATTGACAGCAGCTTGTGCTACAGTAGTTTGAGATTTTGGGCTTTGGCATCCAAGCACACTTTCTTCCAAGAGTTTTGTAGTTTTACCGACACCCGGTGAATTGCCGCCGCTGTTGCAACTAGCAGCTGTTACGGTGGCTGCAGCATGTGGTCGTGGACTGCTACATTTGCCAGCGGCGACACTAGCGCTGGAATGTTTTTCCAGCACTCTTTCGGAACGATCACGTTTGTGATGAGCAAGTTCATGATGATCGCGACGTTTGCTGCGAGTACTAAAATGGAAGCAATATATAAAACCGTTTATTTTAAAGTTGTTGCAATTTTTACCTCTTGTGTGGACTGCGCCGATGACGTGCTATTTCATCAAATACCTCATTACGACGCTGGGGACTCTAAAGTTATAAAATGCAAGAGAAAAATATTTATGATATTTGAAAAGTAACTCAAAAGGTTAAGACAAAATATAAAAATCAGGAATCTTAACAAATAAAATAGTTAAAAAATTATTTTTTAAATAAAACGCTTTTATATTCAAAAAAACCTTACAAAATGGAATACCTTTTTTCTTACAAGGTTATACTAGACAATAATATGCACTTCAAGCTTTTAGGTAGTAAGTGTTTAGGAAGACATTTTTTACCGTTTTGTTAGTTTTTTGTTTAAAACACAAAATATTTAAAACACTGTTTTTCTATATATAGGAAGTTTTAAGGTTAAAGTTTAAATGTGGCCATGTGGTCAGGCCTGTATTGGAGTTGCCACGCCCAGTTGACTTATCTCACCTTCATTTTAAAAAATAAGTTCTTATTGCTTTCATACGTTTCATGCATCAAAAGTATTTTGTTCAAGGATTACTTATAAAATTGACTCTGTTAGCAAATTTGAAGGCTATAACTTTCATACCTGACGCGTTCTCGCATCATGAATGAACGGTAGGTATCATAATATTGTAGTGTCATCGGAAATACACGTGTGCAAAATTGCAGCTCAATCAGATAACGGAAAGTGGATGAAAATTAAATCACAAGATTTGGCAGTAACAAATGTAAAACTGAATTAAATCTTTTAATAAAATAAAAAATAAAAGTATATAAGGTTAACTTCTTATCAAATTTCTATTTGTTCCCTTGCTTCGATGGTATGAGCAAATATATTTTTAAATAACTGGAAATACCGTTAAGTTTCTTAAGTGCAGCTATTTTTAAATCAACAATAAACAAATCAACGCTGGGCAATAACAGCTTGTTGCAATTAATCAAATATAAAATGCAGCAAATGCAGTAGTTCAACTTTACCTCTCTTCTCACCTGTCCATGACCATCTATGACGACATTCCGATGTGATGTGTGCGACGCAGTCGAACGTACTCCGACATTCTGTTGACTCAGATTCGGCTGCTCAACGACTACCACTTGACCACCAGCGTGTCCAACATGTCCCCCGTGCCCATCTTTTTTATCGGCATCAGTTGACGAGACACGTTTCTGTGTTGGAGCTACTATGGGTTTTATCGTCATTTTGCCTGCTGTTGCTTGCTTCCAGCCCTTTAGTTAAACGACGAAATTTTTTAATTTCTCTGTTCCCTCGGACTGCCGATAATACGATGTCGTATATATATTTTGCTTGCGTGTAATGTTCCAGAAAATAAATATATATCTATATAAAAGAAACTTCCACAAAACTGTTTTTTTTTTTTTAAATTTCTACTATGCTTTTTTCTATTCCTTTTGTGTCTTGTTCAATTATAGAGAAGTCTGCTTCGATACGAATGTTTGAGGCCCACCAAGGATTGTCTCACTAGCAGCAAGAAAACACTAAACTGCGCCCTAGTCACACTCGTCCACTTGATTCTACGTCTTGAATTTTCAAGCAACCACCACTCCTTTTATATGTTCAGCCAATTCGTTTTCTTTCTTTGTCTAGTGTCAGCGCAGCACCCTTTTTCAAACACTGCAAATCCAAGTAGAATTCACGAATTTCAAAAAAAATTATCGATTATCCGCAAATAAACGCTATTAAGTTTATTTTCCTCGTACTTTTGTTTATTTCTAATTTCTGCAAGTTGCTTAATTTTTCTTTTAAAATTTATGTGTTCAGTGAAAAAATCTTTTTACATGAAGCGAAAAAATTAATTCAATTGCAAATGTGTGCGTGTAAGTCAGATGTTAAGACAAAGAGTGCGTCTAAAAACATAACGCAATTCTTGGATTTTCTTTTCACGATTGGTTGAAAATTTTGTTTTTCTAATTCTGTTTTATTGTTATTTTCGCGCACTTGTCACATCTGTTTTGTCAACTGAACATATGTCACCATCTGGGGCTGTGTTTAGTCATCGAGTGCGTTCAGTGTAAGATGTATAGCTTGTTTTAATGCAGGATCCTTTCATTTTGAAATGAAATTTCTTAAGCCGCTGCATAGTGTGAGAATTCACGAATCTAGCTGGACAAAATTAATAACTCCAGTAGCTCGTTCCTGTAACAAAATCGGTAAGTTCCGATTTGTGTGACGCTATGCGCTATCGATCCCTAGTTACCGATTTCGTGACAACTAATGTTTCTGTACGTTTAAATCGGTAAAAATTCGGACCGTGATGAAAAAGAACACAAATCGAGAAGAAACGTTGAGAAATTGAATCAAATAACAAGCAGTTGTTTAAGGGTATTTATTTTATTTTATGTGTGCTATAGTTTTATAATAAATACGAAATCAAAAGGGTTTTACTGAACAGTGAGGTGAGTTAGAAGTATTAGGAAATCAATTATTTAATGGATTATTGTTTCAGAAACATTCAAATGGATTCAAAAATTGACCCTTTCCAAAGTGCCGCTGCTTCATCAAGTCCAACAGCCTACGTCGCTGCAGTTTCAAATAAATTTGATTAGTCATATATAAATATATTAGGTACATATACATATATAAAAAAATTCAACTTAAATTAAAGCAACCATTTTTAAAGGCATATTTCAAGTATTTATATTTTAATAATACACAACATTACTGACATTAGATATATCGGTAGAATTCTCCGAATTTGCCGAAAAGCCAGTGAGAAAAGTGACACATTTCTATCGATTCACTTTTTGTACAGAAACACTTTTTTAAAAGGTTCCATTGAAATGAAATCGGAACCGGTGGCAGCTTATCGATATGAAACGATTGAATTAAACAGAAATCGATACAGATTTGTAGAGAAACATTGTAGGTGAGACTGACCTCAGAGTGACGTCAAATCGGTAATATGAGTCGATAACTCTGATCGGTATGAGTTACAGGAACGAGCTACAGAACTAATAGGCCAAATTTCCTGAAATTTGGTATAAGGATAGGCAGAATACTTTATACGTAGCAAATTTTCTGAAACTAGACTAAAAGTATGCTCACACCTAAGCTTATTTGCTCATTTCGGGCAAAAATCACAAATGAGATGCATAATTAGCTCATTTCCTCATTTTATTTTCTCTCTCTTAAAGTGCAGAATTTTTTCAATTTTAACCTGAATTCTAAAAAATAATACCTGTTCTTAGTCGAGAAAACAACAAAAAAATGCAACATTTTTTTCAATGTTATGTTGGCTGCCCTGCTATATTAAGAGACGTCTAATAAATTGCAAACGTCTTCCGTAAAATAACAAAGCACATAATAAGATTCAAAATGTCTTACGACGAAAGTTCTGTTGAAGGTAAATTAACTTATTTGTAATATTTTCGTTAATATCGTAATAACCTCTGATGTGGCTCTTTCGTTAATATCAGCCATATAATGCTTAGTTATAATAAATATTTGTTATTTGTGAAGAAGAAGCTTAATCTTTTATAAAACGTCAATATAATGTTCAATATTTTCTTAACATGTCACTTTTTTGTTTCCTCAATTGGTTGCATTAGTACGAGAAACGTAAAAACTCACTTCTAACCTCAAACTTAGTTAAGTGATTCTAAGCTACTTTTAAGATTTCGTAGTAATAAAACATATGAACGTACCCTTTGTTCGGTTTGCTTAACAGCCGATTTTATTATTTGCTTTTTTTTTAAACACAAAGCAAAATAAATGGAAGCCGCTATAAAAGTAAGTTTCTTCTTTTGTCTGCTTATGCTATTGTTTGCTTACTTTATTTCTTATTTATTTAATTGCTTGTTCATGTAATATAGTACATCCACATGTAGTTTTTTTTTTAATTTTACATCATTGAATAATAAAGCTGTTAAACGGCTTTTGTAGTTTTTCTTTGCACTTGTGCTTCTGGCTCCATTTATTATTTCTAGATCCCGAAATATTTCATCGTCTATATTCACTTCAATTGTTTCAAATGTCAATTTAAAATTGACTTAGAATCAGGCGAGCCACAACTAGATGTTTTCTAACTTAGAAGTGACTTTTTTGTTATTATTACTACCGATTGAAAGCTAAAGTGGAGTTTAAGAAAGATTAGACTTAGAATTTCTTTATTACTAAGGGCCATTGATCTTGAGTGTGGAAAAATTTTGCATTTTTTATAATTTTTAGGTCAAAATTTTCGCGAAAAGAACACGGTTTTATTTTAGAGCTAAACATTTTTTTTGAGAAATAAACACAAAAAGTGCAGAATTCTCAAACATGGCAAAAAATATGCAGAATTTGTTCGAGAAAAAAAATCGCCATGAATTTCCAACTAATTTCGCAAAAATAAGTGGCAAATGAGATAAATTTAAATTATTTCATATTAAACACAGCTCCGATCAAATTAAGCTGCTTGGTGAACATACCCATTAATACAACCATTAATGCAACCCACCGGGAAAATCAGAATTTATTCTAATAAAAATGTCAAATACAATGAGTTCTTTTGCTTGTATATTAGAATGTATATAAAAGAATATAAAAATTTAAAGCAAAACGTTTGAATTGGAGTCTATAAAATAAAAATTTACTGATTCGTTTTTATGGTTGCAGAAATCGATTATGAAGTATATAGAAATTTCTATTACAGTTTATGTTTTAAGATTCCTTGCTCGCTTTTGTGGTATGTGAAAAACGAATTGATTCTGAAACGAATTCAGCTATAAGTGAGAAAAGAGTCAATCTGATGTGATTTATATATCTTTTGTTTTTCTTTTTCGACCTTGTCCGCAATCGTTGAAAATTGTGTCAATTGACAAAAAAAAAAAAAAAATTCAAATATAATTATTTGTTTATAGGCAATTTACTTTTAGTTAGAATGATGCAAGCAGAAAATAATTTTTTTCTAAAGAAAGTTCTTTTCAAAAAAGAACAAAAGAGTTTAAATTCTTCCATATAAGCCGCATTGATTTCTGCATATCATTCAAAAATATTTATTCCTAAATAACTTTTTAAAGACGAATATTTTTTTTCAATTACAAAAAGTCAATACTTTCAGCATTTAAGAGAATCCATTTATTAAGCAAAAAATAGAATTTCTTTTCTTAGGACATCTCCATGTTAAAAATAATCAATTCTGGAATCTATTAATGGGGGTGTTAAATAGTTCTTAATTTGCAAAATATTACTGACAATAATTATTATTTAACTTTAATAAAATCAAAAACGCTGCCTCCACGTTCGGTTTCAACTCGTACTTTTATTCAACTAACAAACTAAACTAATTTTGACACTTCAATGTGTGTGAGCATATTTGAAAGATAGAGAGAGAATGTGAAACAATATAATGACATTTAATTAGAAAGAAATAATAAAATTAACTGATAAAAGGCGGAGCACAATTAGGGTGTTACTTGTAGGGCTTGTAAATCCTTAACATTTCCGCCCACCTCGTCCAGGTCCAGGTCCTGCGGCGAAAGTTGTGTTGGTTGGTCATGCCGCCCACCGCATTGGTCCATAGCTTTATCATCTTTAGGCAGTACAACCAATTTCGATATTGCACGTTTGATAACTGCAGATTGAGTACGAATCGTGGCAACTCTCACCAAGTCATCGTCGCCAGCATGAACTTCGAGAACGCGGCCCAGCAACCATTGAGAAGGTGGTGCGCGTTCGTCTCGTATAAGCACCAGGTCATCGCGTTTAAGATTGGTTTTAGTTTCAGGCCATTTTCGACGCACTTGCAACTCATGGAGATATTCAAAACTCCAGCGCTTCCAAAAATCTTGCTGCATTTGTTGAAGCTGCTTCCACCTGGTGAGTCGACCCCTATTAATATCAAGCAAGTTGGTCTCAGGTGGCATCGTCAGTGGACCGCCCACCAAAAAGTGACCGGGGGTCAAAGCGGTGCAGTCGGTCGGATCATCAGAGAGTGCAGACAGAGGCCTAGAGTTAAGCACTGCTTCTACCTGCTTTAATACGGTGAAGAACTCTTCGAAGGTTAATAATGCATCACCAATGGTTCTCTTTAAATGATGTTTCATGCTTTTAACACCCGCTTCCCAAATGCCTCCGAAATTGGGTGATCCGGGCGGAATAAAGTGCCATGAGACACCATGGCATGAGGCAAGTTGTGCGGCGGCATCGAGTTGATTTTTACATTCTTTAAAGTTTTCTTTGAGTATAGCGTTTGCACCAACAAAAGTGGTTGCGCAGTCGCTGTAAATATCTTTACTGTATCCACGTGCCGCGAAAAAACGGCGTAGCGCGGCTAGAAAGCATTCGGTCGTCATATCGCTTACAAGCTCCAGATGTACGGCGCGAGTAATGAAACACACAAACAGAGCAACATACCCTTTGAAGCTTTTATGTCCTCTGCCCTTCGTTGTACGTATCTTGTAGGGCCCGGCATAATCTAGGCCACAATGTTGAAAAGGTTTTCCTGGGTTGCAGCGATGAACAGGAAGGGGCCCCAATATTTGATTTGCAGCTGTAGACTTTTGACGGATGCATTTTACGCAGTGATCAATATAAGATTTGATGACATATCGCGCATCAATCAACCAATAGTGTCTTCGAACATAATTGAGAGTTGCTTGTGTAGCGCCATGCATCGTATTCTCATGAGCGTTGGCGATGATCAAAGTAGAAAGTGGACTAATTTTTGACAAAATTATCGGAAAGCGTTCCGAAGTTGGTATGATTGCATTTTTTAAACGCCCGTTCATGCGCACCAAACCGTCCTCATCGATCATGGGATTAAGCTTTAGCAAACGACTTTTTCTGCTGATAGGCTTGCTCTGAAGTATACAAGAAATTTCATTAGAAAAATTTTGGTTTTGAACATACCTTATCCAAAATTGTAAGGCAGCGTTGCGTTCGGCGGCAGTGCACCATTGCGTTGTCTCGTGAGGTCGCCTGAGTTTCGCAGCAATGAACCGTCTACACCAACTGGTGACCGCCAGAAGTTTGTTTAGAGTCGAATACTTGTGTAGGAGGGTTGTTGCAAGCTTGTTTTCCAGGCTTTGACGACATGAAACTGTGTGTAGAGCGGCTATGCTTTCGTTGTCTGGCCCATTGTCTAGTGGAGGCAGTTGCGATGGCCATAGAATTTCATTATTGTGCAGCCATGGTGGACCTGACCACCATATGTCAAGGTCGGCTAGTGCTGACGGAAATACTCCACGTGATGCAACGTCGGCTGGGTTCGTTTTTGTAGGCACATATCGCCAAGAGTCAACTGAAGTCAGCTCCTGAATTTTAGTCACCCTATTGGCAATGTACTGCTTATGTTGACCAGGATTTGAGCGAATCCAACAGAGCACTGTTCTTGCATCCGACCAGCAAAAAATTTGGATTGATGGCAATTGTAGGGCTTGCAGTGCCTTGGTAGCAACCTTTGCTGCAAGCAATGCGCCGTTAAGCTCCAAGCATGGCACAGATATTTTTTTTAACGGTGCTACTTTAGTTTTTGCCATAAGTACGGATACTTTGATAGGCTCGTGGGGTGTTTCTACACGCAAATATGCAACTGCGGCATATGCAGCGCTAGAGGCATCAGCAAATACATGTAGCTGATAGCTTGTAGCGGAGGGCGAGGACGATACCCATCTAGGCACCTTGATATTTTCGATTAGAGGCAGCTCATCGCGAAATTTTATCCAATTTTGTTGCTGTGGTGCTGGCATGGGATCGTCCCATTTACAACCACAAAGCCAAAGCTGTTGCGCCATAATTTTTCCAGTAATTGTAACTGGTGCAAGTAGACAAGTAGGATCATATATTCGGCAAACATCGGAAAGCTGTTGGCGCTTTGTTATTTCACCAGCAAGTGGCGGAATGTTAATTTTGTAGCCAATAGTATCAGTGTCGCGATACCAATAGATGCCAAGAGCTCTTGCTTCCTTGTCGAAATTAAGATCACAGCATATATCAATTTCATCTTCGTTGACATTAAGACGGTGCAAAAATTGCGACGAGTTCGAATTCCACTTTCGAAGTAGAAACCCACCCGATTTAAGTAGGTTTTGAAGTTGACCTTGAAGCTCAAAAGCAGCTTCCTCCGTATCTGCTCCATGGAGGCAGTCATCCATGTAGAAACATTCTTTAAGTATACGTGATGCTTCTGGATATGTTGTTTCTTCCTCTTTGGCAAGAGCGTGTAGAACTTTTATAGTTAAATATGGCGAGCAATTTAAGCCATATGTAACAGTTAGAAGGCGGTAAATATCTGCGACGCCATTTGTGTTATGCCAGAATATGCGCTGCATGTCAGCGTCGGCAGAGTCAACCAAAATTTGACGATAACACTTTTCTATATCAGCCATAAAACCAATGCGATGCGTTCGCCATCTCATTAAAAGTGACGTTAGATCGTTCTGCAATTTAGGACCCACGTAAAGGCAGTCGTTGAGCGAAACGCCAGATTTTGTTTTTCTTGCCGCATTGAAGACAACTCGCAGTTTTGTGGTGGAGCTAAACTATTTATATACTCCATGGTGAGGAATGTAACATACCTGTGTTGGCTCGACTTTCTGCACGACGTGTTCCATATGTCCTAGAAGCTGATATTCTGCCATAAAATTATCGTATAAAGCTTGCGTTTTGGGATCCTTTAAGAGACGATTTTGTTGATACGTAAAAAGTTTTAAAGCATCTGATTTTGTAGCAGATAGCTCGGATAAGTCGCTTGTCTTCTTAAATGGATAGCGAACTACAAAGCGGCCATCCTTGTTGCGGCGAGTAGTTTGTTGGAAATATTCTTCGCAATATAATTCGTCTAATGTCATCGTAGAGTTACGCGAAATGTCTTCGCCTTCGATGAATTTCCACATATTCTGAACTAAATCAGCTAGTTCTGTATACGTAGAAGCGCAAAAGGTTGTCGCCAACTGTAAAGTTGCTGGTTTTGGCAAACATCCATAAATGACCCATCCCAGATGGGTATTTTGTGCAATAGGGCCACTCTCCGACAAATGTTTGATGTCGTTGCATATAAGAGATCCATATAGGTCAGCACCCAAAATGAGATCTATGGACCCAGGCTTGTAAAATGTTGGATCAGCCAAATCTAAATCCATAAATTCACCAAATACCTTGGGGTCTATTCGATTGCTAGGCATCAGGTGCCCTAATCTTGGCAATATTAGCGCTGCGCAGTTGAAAATCATGCCTGGTCTTCTGAGAGAGCTCACAGAAAGTTGAACTAGGCCCGTAGATGTTCCAACAGCTGATCCGCCAACACCAGTTACCGAAACGCGAAGCCGCGTACGGCGCAAATGCAATTGTTGCACTGCAAATTCACTAATGAATGACGCCTGTGACCCGTTGTCCAATAGTGCGCGTAGTTGAAGAAAATGTCCCGTAGCAGAACGTACCCCTATATGTGCTGTAGCGAGCATTACAGGTGCAAGTGGCAATAGTGACTCACCTGCTGTTATTAAAGTTTCAAAATTGGGAGTGTACGAGTTGTTTGTGGCAACGCTGCTCGTCTGCACGCTTACCGCGTCATGAATAAAAGTATGATGCTTTTCTTTGCATTTTAGGCATAGAAATTTTGACGGGCATTCAGTTTGCGTATGATCGCATTTGAAGCAGTTTTTGCACAACTTTGCTTTTATTATAAATTGAAGTTTATCAGCTGGTGTGAATTTACGGAAGTCACTGCAATACATTAAAATATGTTTCCCAGCACATTTTGGACATGTTTTTAGGTTAGACTGGTGACTGCGAATAGATTGCGTCGACGTCGCTGCCTTCGTATGTATGTCCTTCGGCCGTGCTTTTGGTGGATCTGTAGCCTCTAGTCCTTGTATCCGATTTTCCAAAAACTTCACAAGTTGATTGTAAGTTGGAATTTCGTTCGGCGAATTTAGTGACATTTCCCAGTCTTTCAGCGTTACCGAATCTAACTTTTCTGTTGTTAAAAATACGAGCCAGTCGTCCCACTCGGACGTCGGTCGCTCCAATTGTGAAAGTGCGCGAACAGCTTCAGTAGTCCCGTCAACAATTTTCCGCAACAACGCAGCAGATTCAGTGGACATTTTTGGCATGTTCCAAATATCGCGCAAGTATGATTTTATAAGACGACGCTTGTTGTCGTAGCGTTGTTGAAGAATGTCCCAAGCTGTATTAAAATTGTTTTCTACTACTGATAGATTGCGTAAGAGCACTTCTGCTTCACCTTGCAAGCTGCATTTTAGGTAATACAGTCGTTCCACATTTGAAAGAGACGTATCGTTTTTCACGCATGTAGTGAACATATCTTTGAAATTTAACCATTGCTGAAAAGTACCATTAAACTTAGGCACTTCAATTTTCGGCAAAATGGATTTTGTCACGTGTGATTGACAGTGTAAAGTTTGGTTAGGTGTTGAATGTCTAAGAGCCTCAGTGTCTGTCGCCGAAAAATCGTCAATCATGTCGTTGAGCTCCCCTAGAGCCTCGCAATAAGCCATTTCAGTTGACGCAAGACGATCACCATCGCGGAACGTTTGCAGCTCTTCTTTTTCGTCATCACCTTCAGCCATGATCAGAATCTCATCGTGGGCTGCAGTATAGCGCGACCAATAATCCTCCAACAATTTTCTGCGCGCGCCCAAGTAGCCTTTTGTTTGCTTTTGTTTGGCGGTTTTTCGCGTGTTTGCAGAAAAATTCTGAATTAATTTGTACATTGCTTCTTCTCTTGCTATAGACATTATTGCTATTCAAGATATTTCAATTTTTTAATCTTAAGCAAATTTAGCACTGTTCACTCTAACCACACTTTTACACAACGCAAATATTTTATTTGCTCGTCAATTTTACACTGTATTTTGCAGATATTTAAAATTAATTTTAGCGAGGGAAAAGGTTCCCCGCAAGGGATGCCAAATGTTAAATAGTTCTTAATTTGCAAAATATTACTGACAATAATTATTATTTAACTTTAATAAAATCAAAAACGCTGCCTCCACGTTCGATTTCAACTCGTACTTTTATTCAACTAACAAACTAAACTAATTTTGACACTTCAATGTGTGTGAGCATATTTGAAAGATAGAGAGAGAATGTGAAACAATATAATGACATTTAATTAGAAAGAAATAATAAAATTAACTGATAAAAGGCGGAGCACAATTAGGGTGTTACTTGTAGGGCTTGTAAATCCTTAACAGGGGGAGAGAATAGATTATTTTTTCATACAGAATTGATCCTTTTTCCCGGTGGGAAGGTGGTAGTCACAGCAGGGTATATTCATAGAAACGGCGATCATTGCTTGTTATATGCCAGAAAAATATATGTAAATTAATATAAATTACATATATTTTTCTACTTTTTCCGTTTTCAACTTTGTACCATTTTTGACAACCTATGATCGCCAAAATAAATGTCACTACCACCTTGTTAGTTGCATCATGATACCCATCGCAGCAAAATATGAAAAACATATTTTCGGCATAAAAAATTTATATAAATGATTTATGATACTCAAAAACAGCCGTCAAACAAAATGAGATTTAATAAGTGTGAACACTTTTTAATGAGATATGAAAATTTGCCCATTTAGTTTAGGTGTAAACCAGAGATCCACAAGCGGTGGCATTTTTGTACTTACATTCTACTCATAACAAAAGCAATGCAAGTATGTACGCACACCGCCTTGACTCAGACGCAAATTGATGTTACGTTAGCCTATTACACGAATATCGAACACTCTGCGTTGCTTGAACTTCGGATAAGCGGTTATAATAATGATTTTTATACGAATATCGAAATCAACACAAACACCTCCTCAAATATTCACCATCACTGCAAACACCGCCTTAAATATTTTCATCTCCACCATATTGACTCAGAACACAAATTGATGGTGCTGGGTGAGTGTGAGTATGAGTATTACTCTGACCCTCTTTGCCGCTGCGCAACTCCTGTGTTCATATGCTACTCATACTCACTCAGCAGTATGATGCAACTAAAAAGGTGGTAGCGACAGTTTTTTTGGCGAACATAGGTTTTTTTTTTTTTTTTTTTTTTTTATTTTATTCGCGAAGGGGGAACCTTCAAAAGGCGCCACCGTGCAGGTGGGAGTGTGCGATTCTTACGCACTAAACCTAACCTCCGCATTGAATCGTCGTCCCTGTATAAGCCCCGTGGGACCGCCGCAAAGCATGACTTCACGGAGCATGGGAACAGCACTAAGCTGGAAACTGATGGACTTGTGTCCGTATTCTAAAAGATTTGGTCATGGGCTTGTCTATAAACTCAACCTTATCTATTTCGCAAACGCTCAACTCTTCGCAGTTCGTCGATAATCCTTCGTGCTAGGGTGCTAACCACTGACCAGTTAGCTTCATTTCTCAGCATAAGGGTAACCAAGGTTTGATCAGTTACCGTTTCGCCGAGACTGACCGAAGCCTCAAGTCTGGCATTTTGGAACTTGGGGCACTCGAAGAGGACATGGGCCGCGTCTTCTGGTATACTTCCCTCGCAATGGGTACAATAGGGATCTGCTACGTGCTTGTATTTGTGCAGATATGCCCTGAAGCAACCGTGCCCGCTTAAAATCTGCGTAATGTAGAAGTTCATGGAGCCGTGAGTTCTACCAAACCAAGCGGTAATGTTAGGGATGAGCTGATGAGTCCATCGACCCTTAACTGAGCTATCCCAGCGAGCCTGCCACTTTAGCAGGCTTCTCTCCCGTGCGAGTCTTTTGCGAACTGTTGGGTTTTCGCTATTGGCTTTGAACAGCGTTTCCTCTACTAGAAGGTCGATAGGTATCGAGCTTGCAAGGACTAATGCTGCATCCTCGGAAACTGTTCTGAAGGCACAGCATACCCTGAGTGCGCCAAGTCTATGCACTGATTCAACACCACGTCGGTATGACTTCGTTCTCATTGCTGTGGCCCACACTGTTGACCCATACATCACGATGGATCGTACTACATTAAGGAGTAGTATCCTGCGCGCCTGTTTGGGGCCTCTCGTATTCGGCATCATTCTCGATAAAGACATGCATGCGTTGGATGCTTTTTTATGGGCATACTGGAGATGCTGCTTAAATGTTAATCGGGAGTCAATCATCACGCCAAGGTATTTAATGCATTCCTTTGATTGCACCAGCGTCCCATTAACATTGATGCTTGCAACTTCCATCTTTTTGCGGCTGCTTATGAGCACCGCTTCGGTTTTATGTTCGGCTAGACAAAGACCTACTGACATAAGCCAGTTATATATAATGCCGATCGCCACACTACTCAGTGCCTCGACTTCTTCAAGATGTTTTGCAGTGGCCACAACCGCTAGGTCGTCCGCAAAGCCGACGATCTTAACGCCTGTGGGAACTGCGAGTCTAAGGACGTCGTCATACATAACGTTCCACAGCAGGGGCCCTAGGACTGACCCCTGTGGGACACCACCGGAGACGTTATACACCATTATCTCCTCGTCTGTTGCATAGCGTAGTATTCTACCATCGAAGTAGTTCGATAATATCTTAGAGAGGTAGCGTGGAATTTCAAATTTTGTGAGCGCTTTCATTATCGTATCCCAGTTTGCGGAATTAAAGGCATTTCGCACATCCAGCGTTGCCACCAGGCAATACTGCTTTGCCCCCTTCTTCCAGCTAGTGCCTTCGATAGCTTTACTTGCTATGCTTGTAACCAGTTTTATGGCATCGGACGTAGAGTGACTCTTTCGGAAACCAAACTGTTGGCTCGAGAGTCCTCCTCTGGATTGTATTGCTTCTTCGAGGCGGTTGTACAGCAATTTCTCGAAGATCTTGCCTATCGTGTCGAGCAAGCATATAGGTCGGTAGGCTGAGGGATCCTCCAGGGAGCCGCTACCTTTTGGTATTAGCACAAGCTTTTGCGTCTTCCATTGTGCGGGGAATATGCCCTCTGTGAGACAAGCGTTATACAGCTGTACGAAGGCTTGTGTTTGGGCTGCAATGGCAATTTTTAGCTCGCGGTTCGGGATTTTATCTGGCCCTGGGGCCTTCTCGCTATGAACAGCATTGGAGATTTTTATTACCTCCTCTGCGGTTACCATGGAAATGGCTTGCACGTCGCCATGATTAATGACGGGCTGCATCGGTGGTCGCTGAGGGAAGAGCACACTTACAATGCGGCTAAGTATGCGAGGGCACGTGGGTGGTGGTCGTCCGAATGACTTCATCTTTTTCATTACCATTCTATAGGCGGTACCCCATGGGGTTACGTCCGCTTCGTCGCATAACTGCAAGAAGCACTCGCGCTTCCTCGAACGAATCTTGTGTTTGAGCAGCTTCCTGCGCTCTCTATAGACCTCGCGCAGTTCTTCGAACCTGTCGGTCCCTCTGGCGCGGTAGTAACTTCTTCTGGCTTGGTGGCATTGGCTGCGTGCTTCGGCGATTTCGGCGGTCCACCAGTACACAGGCTCGTGGTGGTGCTTACTTGGCCTTCGCAACATCATCGCTGCGTCGCAAGATCTTTTCAGCTGCTCTGTTGCTTGCCTAGCCATATTCTGTGCTGAGCCAGTGAGGTGTATGTCAGCCATCATTGCTGTGAGGATACCTTCATCAAGCGTTTCGACCTTGTATGATGGCTCGCTATGGAGGCCTCTGCTCCGCCGGTTGGTTTGCCTTTCCAACGTGTACACGATTGCTTGGTGATCGCTATGCGTGTAGACGTCGCTTACTTGCCACTGTACTTGCGTGCTCAGGTCACAACTGGCAAATGTCAGGTCAATTACTGAGCTGCCATACGCGTTGGAGAATGTACACTGCGTTCCCGTGCTTAAAAGCACAACCTCTAACGAAGCAAAAGCCTCCAGAATAATGAGCCCTCTTTGATTCGTTCTCTGGCTTCCCCAGTCTACGGCCCACGCATTGAAGTCACCAGCAATAACAACTGGACTGATTCCTCTAACATCGTCAACTATTGCGTCGACAGTAACAGCAAACTCTTCTATGGATAGACTTGGTGCAAGGTAGCAGCTTACAATATGTGTGCCCATAACTTCTACAAGAACAAAACCGTTTGCACGTGTATGCTGCCTCATTAGGGAAGGATGTCTTCCACAGGACCATATGGCGGCTCTTCCAGAAATGTCTTATGCCCAGACTCCTGGTGCTTTCGCGTTATAAGGCTCACTCAAGATAGCTACATCAGTGCTTAGATCTCGAACGGTTTGCGCTAAAAGATCTTGCGCTGCGCGACAGTTGCTGAGATTCAACTGTAAGAACCTCATCATTTCCTAGGTTTGCTAGCTCCTGAAAAGGACGAACATTTCCAGCTTCCGGCACGGTGATTTGTTTCCGAGCATTTCCTTTCTAAGCACAAGAAACAGCTTGCTTCTGCAGAACACTCTTTTGCTTTGTGGCCCTCTTTGCCGCATTTCATACAGCACTTACTTCGGTCGGTTTTCGCCGTGTGACCAAAGTCGAGACACTTAAAGCATCTGGTTGGCGTAACTTTTTCGCGGACTCTGCAAATGACCCAGCCAACTCTGAGCTTGCCAGTCTCTATCAGCTTCCTCGCCTGTAGTGCTGGAAGGCTTATGACCGCTGTTTGCGTGCCTGCATAGGCTTTACGGAGTGATTTCACTCTTGCCACCCTTAAGTCGCCAAGCTGCTTTTGGACTGCGCTGCAGACATCTTCCGGTGATGTAACCTCGTCAAGATCCTTGATCTCGACCTGTGTTTCTTCCGTGAGAGTCCTGGTTTCGGCTTGGCCATTGAAAACCATATCAAATTCTTTCTTCAGCTCCTGGGTTGACTGGGTGGTTGCGCGCTTAAGCTGGATAAGTACTTCACCTTTTTCAGTGTGCCTTACTCTCGAAACGTTTTCGCCGAACTTTTCAAGCGATTTTTCCTGTTTCATCCGCATGATGATATCGCTATATGAAAGCTCACCTGCTTTTGCTACGACGATTGCATCAGGTCTAGCCAGCTTCTGAGGCGGTTTTTTGCATTTTTTGGGCTTTCTAGAGACCTTTGTCCAAGGCTCAACCATTCGCTTTGCCGGAGTTTTTGGCAGAGGAGACGAATTAGCCACTTCGCTATAGGATGGCTTTAGAGCAGTCTCTTGGACAGCAAGCTGCTGCAGTCGAGTCTTTTTTGGCGGAGGTTTCCGCGAGTCACTGCTGCATTCGCTTGCTCTTTTTGGAGTAGCCTTGGAGCCATGCGCAAAAATTGGGTCCGTCTGAGAGTCCTTATGGACTTGTGAAGCACTCGCGTTGACCTTTTTCTTGTTCGCGTTATCGGCGAACAGCTCAATTGAGAGGTCTTCACAGGCCAGATTTGCCAGTCTTATAAGCTTCTGGATCTCATTGTGGACGTTCGATTTGGTTTTGACGAACTCTGCCAGACCTTGTATCAGTGTCTTCACTTTGACCAGCTTTTTGATGACAGGGTCATCTACACTGACGCTTGCTGCTGCTTCAGGGGTTGCCTTGATGACAGGCTCTCTATGCTGCAGCTTTGATCCTTCGGGTGTGCCTTTAGTTGGCGATCGCTGAACCTTTGAGCTAATTTTAAATGGGTTCTCGGTTGTAGTGTTGCTTCTCGTAGCTTTGACTGGTGCAGCGGCCGAGTGCGCCACCGCTGCAGCAGTTTTTGGGGCAGAAATGTTGTTTGAGGCCTCCAGAATCCTTGCCTCGACCGTAGGATTGCCCACGGGTGGATTTCCACTACTGTGGTTTCCACCTGGAGTAGTTGCGTTATTAGACGACATTCCTGGTAAATGGTTTATTTTCGGGGTGACCTTCCCTTATCCGTTTATACCTACAGACAGGTGTGAATACTGCCGACCGCTACGGTACAGACGCAGACCAGTGAGCCGCCCACTATGGGTCAAACGCTTCTGGGTTTTTTTTTTTTTTTTTTGGGTTTCGCCCCTCTCATCCGCCACCATGCTGCCGGTTGGTAGCACAGCGCCCAGGTGCCACCACGGGGAGGCACTTGCCATCAGACAAGCGTGCTAGCACACAAATATTTATGTGGTAGCATGAGAGTAGACTTGGAGTTTAACTGTGAATATCGAGCTGGCTCCGCCAGGTTGAAGCAAACAGACTCTTTCACCTCACAGTGTCCACCCCCTTGACACCCATGGCGAACATAGGTAGAATATAATAAAAAGTAAAATATACAGGCGAATGACAACCTATGACCGCCGTTTGTATGAATATAGCCTGCTGTCATTACCATCCATGGTTGAATTATAAGTTTGTCGCAGGGCTGATCGCATTCTCTTCTTAATACCCATAATTGTCAAAATCAGCACATTTTGCGAATGAATACGAAAGAAAAACAGGTGAAAAAAGAGAACATTTGTAGATTTTCTATGAGCTGTCAACTTTGATTTGACAACTATGGGTACTAGTTCTCTCGCTTGCGACAACCTTATAATTCAACCATGCTACCACCATGTTATTTGCTTCATGCTCATGAATAATTGGTGATGAATAATTGAGGGGGTGTTTGCAGGATTTCCGTTGATTTCGATATTTGTGAAAGCATGGTATAATGAAAAGAAGGCAGCATCGCGGCTGATTGTACACTTTTTATATTATTGTCAAAATCAATACAAGTAATTTTCTGTCACTTAGGAAACTGAGTCCAACTGAGTCTCCGCGTAGTGTTGTTGTTGCTTTTTTATTGACAGTTATGGTGTTCGGTCGGTACCATGCGTGAAGGCATTATAAGTACCACCGCTTATCCGAAGTTCAAACACCGCAGAGTGTTTGATATTCGTGTGATCGGCTTAAGCAACATCAATTTGTATCTGAGTCAAAGCGGCATACTTGAATCGCTTTTGTTATGAAAGAATTAGTCCTGGAAGGAATAATTTACTTACTTTTAAACTTTTAACAACAAAATAAAATGCACTTTTTATGGTGGGAAAAGGTTATACAATAAAACCCCCTTTAAACTGAAACAGCAAATATATTCTATACCAGCAGTGATGCCATGTTGTATTTTTTTAGGTATTTCGTACTATCATCGGGTTCAATACTAAATCAGCGTCGAAGCCAATACATACACCAAAGGTAAATCTGTAGAAAAAACAGCTCTCCACTCCATAGTCTCCAGCATTGAAAAAAGTCTTCTATAAAAGGAATATACAATGATAGCTTTTATTGATATAAAAGGTGCCTTTAACAATGTCAAAGCAGAGTAGCCTCTCAAATGGGTGTATGCTGCGCTGGGAGCACTTATAAGTCAAATGCTAGTGGGCAGGATTATAAGTGCAAGTCTTGGCGCGTCATCCACGCTAAGATCTGTACCAAGGGGAACTCATCAAGTGAGGATTCTCTCGTCTCTACGCTGGAACCTAGCAGTTAATGAAGTGCTTTAGAAACTGGAATGGGAGGGGTGCAGGGTGATAGCTTTTATCCAGATGACATTGCCTGTTCTAGAAAATAAATATCTACACTGTTAGACATTATGCAAAACGACCTTAATGCTCTCATCCGATGGGTTAATAGCTGTGGACTCAGCGTCAACCCTAAAAAATGGATTTAGTGATTTTCACAAGAAAACACAATCTATCAATAATCAGCCCTCCTAAACTGGGAAAATAAGACATAGCTTCCCAGATCAAGCGAAATACCTGGGCCTTATCCTGGATAGAAAACTAAACTTTAAACTCAATCTGCTCGAGAGAGCCAAAAAAGCCAATATAGCCCTTTATTCATGCAAAAAGGCAGTAAGTAACAAATGGGAATTACAGCCAAGCGTTACTCAATGGCTTTACATGGCAGTGGTAAGGTCATTATTACTATATGGTGCCATATGCTGGTGGCAAGCACTAGACAAACAAACTTACCTCAACATACTTCGCAGAGTTCAAAGATCAGCTGAGCTGTGCTCAGACGAATATGCTCCACCTTATACCACTTGATATCCTAGTAAAATAGATGGCTATCTATACAGCCATCCGTCTAGAGGCCACCTCTCAATGGAGGGGGTCTCACTCTAGCATTAGTAAGTTCCTTCCTCCTATACACAAATCCGTAGACTACATTACACAAAAACTTTTCTCTGACAGGAAATTTGATGTATCCATTCCCTCCCGTAAAGAGTGGGAGATTGGGAACTTTCCACCAAACAAAGTCAGCAGAATCTATACTGATCGATCAATATTAGATCGTAAAGCTGGAGGAGGAGTCTACTCTGACACACTGAACATTAAGTAAGCTCTAGGCTTACTGACCATTGCAGTTTCTTCCAAGTGGAAGTAGTCGCGATACATGAAGCTGTAACTTGGCTTCAGATGAATGCAATATCCCTCATGGATGTCTACATACTATCTGACAGTCAAGCTGCCTTGAATGCCCTAGAACCTGTTGAAACAACATCCAATACCGTACTTCGCTGCCGCAGATCTCTAAATGAGATGGCAGAGCAGCTAAAAATACTCCTCTGCTAGATTCCTGGACATAGAGACTTTCTAGGAAACTGCAAAGCAGATAAACTCGCTCGCACAGGAACAAAGTATTGGAATATCTCTCACCACATATAAACTACTAACAAATGAGCTTTCCCTAAAAAAAGCCAACAACAGGTGGTTAACGGGATGCACATGCCATACACTCAAAGAAAAAACCTTGACAGAAACTTTTGTTGACTCTATACTGACAAAAAATTTATCAAATCCACCTAGAGATTCGTCAATTAGAATAATATTTTTCATATTGACCAATCCCTAGGTTGAGTTAATACATTTTTTGTCAGTATAGAGTCAACAAAAGTTTTTGTCAGGTTTGGCCAAAGATCACCCTAAAACGCTCAAAAGAACTGATCTCCCTTAGAAGGAATCAAATTAGTACTATGATAGGTGTCTTAACAGGACACTGCTGAATAGGTTATCATGCACGAATATTGAACATCCTCCACAACGACTTCTGTAGAAGCTGCAGAGGTGAGAAGGAGGAATCTACAACACATCTTCTCTGCACTTGTCCAGCGCTAGCTAAATATCACCACCTTCACTTAGGTAAATGGTTCTATAAAGATCTTGATGATCTCTCAGAAACTTCGGTCTACCGAATCCTTAGCTTTGTCAACAGCTCAAACTGGTTTAAATAGAGAGGGAAATCAATGGTGTCACAACGGGCATTATTGGCCAAAGTGTGTCTCACCTGCTTATCTATGGGGCACTTTACAAGACACCTTTTATATAAAAAAATATATTTTCGATAGATGTCAATTTTGCAAACAAAATAATCTTGATTTTTTTTTTTGAAAATATTTGTTTTATTACTTATAAGCTTTAATTCTAATTGAAAAAATAATTAAGAATTTCTTTACAAATGCATGAATTTATTTAAAAAAAAAAAATACTTTCATCAAGAGTTCCATTTCCACATGTTACGGGCAGTTCAAAATGCTTTTAATTAAATAAATATATGCATCTCTTCGTATTGTATAAAATATAAATTTTACATCAACATTTAATGTTTTGTAACAAAGAATAAAAATTAGAAAGAAAAACAGCAAACATTTAGTTAACTACTTTGTAGTGCGCTAATGTTTATCTATATGTATTACATACAACTAAATTGTTTAGATATAAAAATATTTTTATATATATAGTTATTATACTAAATATGTAATAAATACGTTCAAACGGTTTTATATACACAATTTTTGTTAAATATTTTATTTATTAACTAAAAGATTAATACGAGTGTGTAAGGGTGTGTGTTTGTGTGTGTGTGTGTGTTGTACACTATATAGTTACATATGTATAATACAACAATTATTTTTAATTTATAGTGACAGCAAATTTTAAATTTGCAGCATATATAAATTTGTATTAACTCATGTTTCAATTTGAGTTTGTTCTATTGTTCTAGTTACAAAATTAGTTTTGTTCTGGTTCATAATTATTTACCTATTTTCATTTCATCTACATATTTATTCCGAAGCGTCATTCTGTTTAAGTCATTGGGAGTTTTCTTTTTAAAAATAGGCCAAAAGTTTTTATGATTAGATTCAATTGCAGGAGAATATAATGGAAGTGAAACAAAACTTATAGCGTTTCAAACCGGTGAACATAAACAAACGATACAATATTTTATTTTTGTAGTGTAGACACTATGGTTCTTCACTTTGCAGCGTACATGTTTGTGTACACGAACGCAAGCACACACACAACACTACGATTGCATAAAAAATGAACACAAACATTATCATTCTGGCCATAAATTCTCAATATTAACGCTATTATCGAGAAATTCAAGCTCTTATAAAATAGTTTTAGGACAAGTTTCATGACTAGTCTTTCAGGACTAGTTCTAGGACTAGTTCAGAAATAGGCCATTATAGAAGCAGAATCATCGGAAACCATTTTGTTGCATTAAAATCTTTATTCAGAGGTCTGTTCTGGCCGCACTTTGTCTGTGAAGACCGGACGAAAATTGTTCATTGCTACTGTTTACACGTCGTTCCAATTGAAGGATCATTAAAAATTTGTTGTTATTTTTCCAGCCATGGTATAATGATTTACAAGGTAGGAGTGACAGTTCTGTTGGCAATCTGGAGTTGGCAAAAACACTTTGAAAAAGAGACATAGAAGAAGCAGCAAAATAGATGAAAAGTTCAACTTTGTATTGATTTGACAACTCCCAATCGCCGCTCGTGAGAAAAAAGGTAGTTGTCAAAGCTACCTTGTAAATTATTGTATCATGTTTCCAGCAAAAACAATATATATATGAACTCTCTGCGAGAGCGATAATAAACTTTCAACACTTCTTCGTATCAATCAAAATTTTGATTGAGCTCCAGACCTGCATCAATCAATAATAGGGTTACATAAATAACTTTTCTGGTACTAATAACAACACTTTTACTCGACATCAGCCATTTAATTAATATATCACGTGTGAGCAGCTTTTCAATCAAATATCACAGAGAGAGTAAAAGGGAATAAACAAAAACAATATTCTTCATTGAATGACATGTAAACTCTACCATTGGCTGTGTTCACACGAAAATCATCCCTTTTTTTTTGTTCTATTTTACTCTCTTTGAAATGTTTGCTTAATGTCTGCTCACACGTGATTTTTGATTGAATGGCCGATGCCAGCATTTATTACTTTTCTGCTTACTACTATTCTGCGAAGTTGTAGTGTTGTGTGGTTAGAAATTTTGAAATATGGATAACGTTAATGAAAATACAATAGTGCTAAATTTTTTACCTTGAGCATCATCAAAATTTTGATTATAGTCAAAGTTCATTTTTACTCTAGCAGACAGTTCACTTTTTTTAGCTGGGAAAACAACAAGAAATTTGGATTTATTCAATCATTTGACTTAGTGACATAGCCATTTACAACAATGAATTTATAGCGAACACTTAGGGCCAGTTTTTCAGTACGAGTTTAAACTTTAGTTAAATTAAACCGAGTTTAACTCACCAAAATTGGACGTTTAAAATCGGTTTAACTAGATATTTTAGCATTCGTTGAATTTAAATTGACTTAAATTATCATATAATGTGTTTCATTTTAGCCTAAGCTGAGCTTAAACGCCCAATTTTTGTGAGTTAAGCTCGGTTTAATTTTACTAAAGTTTAAACTCGTACTGAAAAACTGGCCCTTAGGGCCCTAAATAACAACACGTCTGATCAATGCGAAAGCATGAACACACCTGGGGCCCTATTCTCGAACTGGGGAAAAAGCAGTGTACACTAAATATTGAGTACACACACAGTTTCCGATTCACTAGCTTTGACAATGAGTTTTTAACTTCTGAAAAGTGTACACAATCAACAAATTTTATTCACTGAGATTTTTTGTGTGAATATTTCATTTTTGTTGTAAAATTGTCATTATGATATACCCTGCGTAACTTGGGATTGTATTTTTAAGAATTTTGTCGTCTGTCAAGGAATAAATTACTTTTTTACACAAGCAACCATTATTTTTTGAGAGTGATGTTAATTTATTTTTGCGATTGAATTATTTTCTCAAAAATTCATATTTGTTCACACACAAATTGTTGTCACAAATTTTTATTCAGCAATTTTATTTGATATTCCGCATGTCCGTGTACCTTTCAGTTTACAGAATCACTTGAAATTAAGAAGTGTACACTTTGGTTAAATATGAGTTTTTCAATTTTGTGTACACAAACTTTATACACAGTTATGGAATAGAGCCCCTGAAAGCTTGAAATGTAATGAGTGTTGGAGAATGAATGGTTAAATAATAATGAGAGAAATATAATCATTTCTTTTTTTATCATGGTCCCCAGCACAAGTGTACCAGTTAAGGATTAAACTTCGCCTCTAAAATCTAAACTTTGACAACATTTCTGACGCCTAGAGTAACAACAAATTCAGATAAAAACATTGGTCACTAAGGTATCGCTATCATAATAGTTCACAACAGTTGACTCCGCTGAATGCGATCATTGACGAGTTCAACTCGACTCGATGTTGTGCATGGAAACTAAAGGGCTGCATTAATATATTTGATACGATTAAGTGCATCGAGCATATTATTGTGTAGTTCTCTATTTATTTTATTATTTAAACATAAGCTAACAGAATACAGTATTCTCTCACAAAAAAAGTGCTCACTCTACAACATTTGTTAGTCTCTCACCAAGATATGCACTTTCTCATTAATTCTAAATGCTCTATACATTCGATACGATCAAATAGAGACAACCAAATCGATGCAAAAAACAACGAGCACACTAAGCAAAACAAATGTGTTATGGAGAAATAACTGCATCTGATATGATGTTTTTTGCTCTGATATGAAGCAGAAAAACATTTTAAGTAGAAAACAATAACATTATACACTGTTTCTTGGCAAGTTGTTGTTTTTTCGTTAATTTTATATTCGTTTTATGATTTTTACTTATTCGTTTTCATTGTGTAATCATTTTCAAAAATTAAAACAAAATACCCAAGGACTCAGTGTCCAACACTGGGCATTTCAACACATTTAAATTTTTACTTTATATGCTTGCTTTGATAAAGTGCTCGTTTTTCTTGTTTTTGTTATGCCTATTTGTTCTTGCTTTCTATGTTGCTTATGTTTAAATACTGTTAAAGATGAGAGTTAAATAGAGTTAGCATGCGAACCACAAACAAATGTCTTGCAAACATACCCGTGCAGCTCTTTAATGAAAACACTTTCGAGTTAGCAGCGCCATTTTGTCAACTCAACGAAAACCCTAAAGGCCCAACCAAAATAGACGAGTTGCTCCGTAACGAGTAGAGACGAAAATGTTTGCTTAAATGCAATTCAATGTTGTTGCCCAAAATGAACGAACGTAATTTAACGAAGCTGAACGAAACAGCTTGTCCATACGTTTTGTTCCGTAAGAACCGAACTGCTAGCGTCTCAACTCGTCAAACGTTCGGCAAGTTGCAATCGTCTCCTTTCGTCTATTTTGGTTCTGCCTTAACCCCGAGTTAGGTCGCTATGAAAACGCAGTAACTGTTCACTCAGGATGTCTTCAGAATGAAAGAACGAACTATGATCCGTTCGTCAAATAATGCTCCACGAATACAATATCGTGCTAATGGCCTAACCCTGGGTCCACAGTTGCAAGTATAGAGTATATATTGGCTGCATTCTGCCAAGGCGAGCGCTATTGTAGCGATGGATCATTTTACGCTGGATTTCTCTGAATGCGTTGCTACGTCGAACGTCAGATCTGTTGATAGCTGACGTTTGACGTTGCTTGTTCGCTTGTTTTGTTTTGTTGAATTTAAAACCTAATTTCTTTCTACTATGAGGTTTACTTAATGTAAAACGTAGTGCTAGATTTGCTAATGGATGTTGGTCTTGATATGGCTATTAAGGAGCACATTTCGGACCTCATTCAACCATTGCAAGGAGCAAAGGATAGTAAAAAGCATTAAAAATAGCACAAGACACGAAAATTTGCATATATTTTAAGCGTTTCATTTGAGTGTTTGCAAATTCATGCAAATTGACGCGTAAACAGCTGTTAAATGACATAACTTGCAACTCCAACTTGACTCCATTGGCTGCATTCAGCACAAAAGAGCGCTCATGTAGCGAAATAGCATTAAGTGATACTTTCTGCTGAATGAGTTATTTTTCCGAAATGTCAAACGGCAAACTGCTGTTCGTCAATAAATGCTTTTTGTCTTAAATTTATTTTTATTATGTTCTATGTGCACGCGTTTCAATCAAATAGTTTGAATTAAAAGCAGTATTAAGCAGTTAAATAATTTATAAATGTAATATTTGGTATTGGGATCTGTCAAAATAAAGTGAGCGTAAGCCGCTCAACTGAAGTAGCATAAAATATTTTCTCTACCTATGAACATGTTGTGTGAGCACTTTATGCTACATACCATTCAGCCCGAAAGTTGTGTAGCAGCTACGTAGCAAATTTTCGGCTGAATGCAGCCATTGTCTTCGAAAAAGTTTGAAATTAGCTGCAAGTTGCTTCAGCGTTCACATGTACAAGTGCAAGTTCATTTAAAAATGTCGTCGAATACGAATTTTCTCCCTGAACTTGCAGTATTGGTTGGAAATAAAGAAGAAAAAAAATGAAGAAAACATATTACCAGTGTTGCTTCTTGTATAAAATTGCGGAAATCCCCGCAATTAAACAAAAACATTACTTTTATCCCTTTTTTTTACTTGCTGCAAGTGTCAAAATTCACTGCGAAGCGAAAATTCCCAATACTAAAAATGCTGGTAAAAACTGACAAATAGGCAATTAATGGCCAATACTTTTTAAACGACTAGAAAACTAAAATATTAGGTACGCTGTTCCCGATTTTTGACGATAGACGGCTCTAGATGGTAAGTGCTGGCCGATTTTGATATATCCAAAACGTCATAACCCAAGCTTAGACATATGGTAAGCATCACACATTAGTGATTTTGTTTTGTCGTTGTATACTTTTGGTTGTGTGAAATGTCTGATTTTGAGCCAAATAATTGTCATTTGCGAGAAGTGTTGATTTTCTTCATTCTTTGCAGAAATCGGCGGTTGAAGCGCATCGAGAGCTCCAAAAAAAAGATAACGAAAATGCGGCTTTAAGTGAAACAACGTGTCGTAATTGGTTCCGTCATTTCAAAGACGATAATTTCGATGTCGATGGTCGTCCACGTGAAGAAAGGCCACCTTCGAAGACGCTGAATTTGAGGCATTGCTCGATGAGGAAACGTGCCAAATGCAAGAAAAGCTTGCTCCAGCATTGGCAGTTATCTGCCCAAGTGATTGCATGCGTAGGGAATGATTCAGATGCAAAGAACTTGGGTTCCTTATGATTTTAAGCCAAGGGACGTTGAGAGTATTTTTTTCGCCTGTGAACAACTGCTCGAGTGACAAAAAAGGAAGAGTCAGCGCATCATGATAGGTGATGAAAAGTTCATTCATTACAGCAACCCAAAGATAAGAAAGTCATGGGTACTGCGCGGTCATGCTTTTACGTCGTCGGTTTGGCCGAATATTGAAGCTGCGAAGGCTATGCTGTGTGTTTTGTGGGACCAGGTCGGTGTTTTTTTTCTGAGCTGTTGAAACCGAATCAAACCATCACTGAGGAACGGCATCAACTTCGATTGATGCGATTGAGAAAAGCACTAAGCAAAAAACGGCCACAGTACGAGCAGAATCTTAAGCATGACAACGCTCGGTCTCAAATTCTCAAACGGTAAAACCTACCTGGAAACGCTCGAATGAAAAGTCCTACCCCACCCACCATATTCCCCATATTGCGCCTTCCGATTATTACTTGTTCCGTTCGATGACAGATGGTTTATCTGATCATCATTTCCACTTATATGAAGACATCAAAAAGTGGATTTTAGTCCACGGAGTATAAAAATTTCATAAAGTTCTAACCTTACAACTATGTAAAAGAGAGTTCATCTATTAGACAGCATATCTCAAGTTGGTATTCCTGTTAAGCTTGTAAGCAAGGTATTAGAATAGCTTTGAGTATCTCAGTCAAAATAGTGCCATTTCGAACCTACGCCTACACAACACTAAACATTGCCAAATTAACTTTGGCAGCTCTATTTGAAAATTTATTTCGTAAAGGTCATTCAAAAAGGACTGTTGTGCCAGTAAACATCGATACTGTGCGTGAACTGCTAGAAGCAGACCTGCAAGTGCAAACCGTAAGAAAGAGTCGAAAGAGCATTTGACTGTTGCTCAAAAAGGGCTCCTGCCCATTGGTGTAGAGAAGTGTTGAGAAAATACAGAGTGGGTGGTTCGAAACACGTCTATGATATCGTAACAGGTAAGGAATTATGAATCCATGCTCGACCGAAACCCGGACACGGGTTGTTACGGCCACCTAAGTAAGTAAGTAGCTCATGAGTTCAAAACAAAGCAACAATTTATTGTTTGGGTCTTCCAAAGTGTGTAAAACCCGACACAAAGTTGTCCACAGTCGGAAAACAACAAAGCAAACGGTCTTCAGTTTTTTCAGAAAAATTGGTCATGTTGGAACTGTACCACTTGAGTAAATTAGTATTGTTAACGCTGACTGGTACACAGCCATTTGTTTGCCAAAAGTTTTCGAAGAATTGAGGAAAACCAAAACCAACCGTTGGAGGAACGCCGTCCTCCATCACGAAAATGCAAGCTCTCACACAAAACGTAAAATTGATGGGTCCGGTGCCTTATTGCTCCAACTTGGCACCCAATGGCTTCTTTGTATTCCCTCACATTAAGAATAAAATGCATGGCGACTTTTCTATGCACTAACAGGCTTTTGATGCCTTCAAAATCCTGGTTTCGGAGATTCGGAAATAACACAAAATTGACTTAATACAAAAGTGTATTGATCATCTTTAAGAATACTTTGAAAAATAATAAAACCATTTGCACTGATTTCTCATGAGAAGAGGTCTCTTAAAAGATGACTGCCTATTGTGTGATTGATGTTAGAGAAGTGCCACCATCCATTTCAAAAGAGCCATACTGTTCAAGTCAAGTGGAACAGGCGATAAACGCAGATGAAGCTCGGAACCCTCATTACTGTAAGCACAGTGAAGTACTTTGTTGATCTAGGCTTCAGTATCATCATTAGCTACGACGTTTGTCTGAAGAGCCATAAGAACGTCACACTTACAATTTTGAGCAAATTATGCAATTGTATATCCCTTTCCTATCGAACAAAGCTAGATCCATAGATAATTGACAATTACAACTCTCTCTTCTGTCAAATAGACTTAACCCTCTAAAAGTCCTTTAATAGCCCTTGTTTGCTCGATTTTATGGCATTAAAGGCATGTCAGATAGCAAACACTGACTAAAAAGTTCATCGAATGATCTTTATACTTTTTCTATTTTATCGCCGTAATCATGCTTATGACCATTTTGCAACTCTTTGAGTCACGTTCCACTTCCATTTTGTTCCCTTTAATATGCTAACTATTTAATTTAATTTTGAATTTTAACTGACTTTACAGATGTCGCTGCCGCTGGGCTAATTTAGCATTTGCGTCTGTTGTTGCTGCTGCTGTTGTTGTTGATGCTGCTGCTGTTGCTGTGTGACAACAACATGATGTTGCTGCAGCTGCTGTTGTGTTATTTGATGCTGTTGTTGTTGTTGTTGTTGCTGTTGTACTTGCTGTTGTTGCTGCTGCTGATGCTGTGGCTGAGTACTTTGTTGTTGTTGCTGCTGCTGCTGCTGTTGCAGTGTAGTTATTGCCGCCACCACGGGCTGCAGCATGCTCGTTCCATTCTCACTCTGGTTTTGCATGCTGAGTTCTGCCTTGACGCGTCGCGCTATATGTGAACGCGTATGTTTTCGCAGATGATCCTTGCGATAGAAACCTTTGCCACACTCTTGACATATATGCCGCTTCTCACCCGAGTGTATAACAAAGTGCAGACTCAGCTGCTCTTTCCGCTTAAACGCTTTCAGGCAGACGGTGCAGATAAAGGGACGCTCCGGATTGTGCGATTGTTTGTGTCGCGTCAGATGATCCTTGCGTTTCAGTGCCGCCTGACAGATGTCGCATATGTAGCGACGCTCCAGATTGTGTCCAACCAAATGTATCTCTAGCAGATCGGGCTCGGGATAGGCCACCTGGCACTCTGGACACATATAGAGCGGACTGCCATCGAGCGCAGTCGTTAGACGTATCTCACCCGGACGCAATTTCGGCTTGGAGTTACGAGGCCGCTTTTTGCGTTTTCTTTTCTTAGTTGTTGTCGTTGCTGTTGTTGTGCTTGCTGCTGCTGCAATGGTGCCACTTATGTTCGCTATGCTGCTGGAAATGCTCGATGCATTTCCGCTGGTGGAAGCAAGCGGCTGCTGCTGTTGTTGCTGTTGCTGTTGCTGTTGAATTTGTGCTGTCTGTTGCTGATGCTGAGGTATTGTTATGGTAGTAGTGCCGATGGTGTTCAAGCCGATGGATGGTCCCGTTTGTACCTGCAAGACATGTAGTTCGAAGCGCATTTTACCAAGGGTCGGTATAAATATGTTAACTTGGCCGCATTGTCGCGACATACTTACTACATTCTGGTTCTCTTTCTTGATGGTCTCTGCAGAGTATTTAAGAAAATGATGCAAAGAAAGTGGCAAAGTGTTGGCTGGAAGATGCGACAGATAGTCGGCTACAGAAGTGCCAGGCGTGAGCGATTGCCAGGAGGTATTTTGAAGCACCGCTAAAAAAATAACAATTTGAAATAAAGGTAAAATCTGTAAAGAGAAGCTTACTACGTTTTGAATCCACATTCTGCTGCTGTTGTTGTTGTTGTTGCTGCTGCTGTTGCTGCTGCTGCTGCTGCAGTATGGCGTTGCACAGGTCTTGCGTCAGCTCTTGTGGCACCGTTTGTTGTAGTTGCGCTGTCGCACTAGATGCTGCTGCAGCTGCCGCAGCACTTGAAGTAGATGCAGTTATGGCGTTTTGTGGATAGGCAATTGCTGTGGCCACCAGACGCTTGTCTTCTGTTTGTTGGGCATAGGCGCTCGCGGGTATCGTTGTATATTGCTGTTGTTGTTGTTGCTGTTGTTGTTGCTGCTGTTGCACAACATTGCTGCCACTTGCACCACTCACAGTAGCAACTGATGCAGCGCTGCCTATTGACACCAGGTGTCCATTATATTTGTCACCCTGCGGATCATCATTCGAGCTGCGAAATTTGGCGGGTATTGTGGTAATCGTCGTTGCGCCGACTGGAATGGCGGGTTGATTAAAATGCGTCATACTGACGCTGCTGCTCTGTTGATAACGATTGCTGCCGGAGCTTGTATCTTGTGTTACCTGCTGCTGTTGTTGCTGTTGCTGCTGGTTATTTGTGGTTACCGCAGCGGTGACTGTTGAGACCAGCGGCGCAGCTGCAGTCGTGAACTGCGGAATTCCAGGCAAGGATCCGGGAAATGGATTTCCAAAAGGTGTAAAATTCATTGTAGACGTAGGCTTGTTGCTGTTGAGTTTATAGGTTTATAAGTTGCAAAAATTTTATGTTGTGATGGCGGATTTTGCAATGCAGCCAAAGCTTTTAAGACCAGTGTTGAGAGTGGAGCACACTGTAATTAAAGAAGGTCATATATTAGTATTAGAAATCAGACCAAAAAGTGTTGAAATAATTTTAAAAATTTCTAAAAGTAAAGTTGAACAATTGAAAGTAAATGTAGTATCAAAAAGGAGAACAAAAGTTCGGCCAAATTTTTGAAGAGTATCTAAATATGTAGGTTTCACCAAGAAAGCAGCGAGAAAAAGTTCCTTTTATAAAATTTTATTGAAACATGAGAGATATATTGAAAAGGTTTTTAAGTCGAAGAGGCTGGGCTAAACAGGACACGTTGCTATGGAGAGTTACGTGATGCATATTCGTTATTAAGTTTTGATAAAATTTTATTTCGCCAGTAGTAATAGTTGACATTTAAATATAAACGGCATTGTTTTTTCGCTCCATGATAAAATTAGCTAGATAGCTGCAAGGGAGAGAGCTAGACCCAAAACTGTCAAAGTTCATAGAAAATAAGAAAAAAATGTTGATAAAATTTTATTTTCCCAGTAGTAATAGTAGGCATTTAAATATAAACGGCATTGTTTTTTCGCTCCATGATAAAATTAGCTAGATAGCTGCAAGGGAGAGAGCTAGACCCAAAACTGTCAAAGTTCATAGAAAATAAGAACAAAATGTTAGAAAACTGAAAAAAGTTTTGAATGATTTTGGTAGTTATGGTTGACAAAAAGAGAACAGAAGCAACCCTGCATTATATCATGTTTCGCTCAAAGATAAAATTTTTGAAAATATTTCTTCCGATCTTTAGAGCTTTCATCAGTATAAGCTAACTGCGCAAATAACACGGTGTTACAGTACAAAAAAAAACTCGTCTAGAGACATAGTAGAGATTCTAGGTCTGCTTGAACATACGATAACTGCGTACTTAGTTTTTTAATATACTCTCAAAATCGGGATTTATGGTCAAAAAACCGATATTAGGTAGGTACATGTCAGAGAACTGCAATGAGTATTCAAATCATATCCGAGTTTCTTGCTCTTTTCAACTCTATCCAGACTCAACGATATATGTAAAATATATCGAGCCGTTTTCAATGAGTGCGTTGAGTGAGATTATTACAAAGGCGCTCGATCTGAATGTATTTTGAGTGTACTCTGAGTACTGCTCTCTCTCTCTGCCAACGTCTCTGAGCGTTAATTAGTGAAGCTCAGTCTTTTATTGAAATCAAATGATATTAAAAATGCAAACAAATTTTTTGATTGGGTTTTTTACATATTATTTGGAATTTAAAAATTTTAATGCTTACAACGCACAATAGATCGCGACTGCTGGGGTGAAATCGGCTAAGGTGATAGTTGACAGTCGCTATCTTGATTGTCGTTTTTGAAAACGATACCTAAAGAGCTGTCGCATGAAATTAGTAGGAAAACAGTGATTATTAATTTGATATGGAGCAAAAGCGATGGTTTTGATTATCAACTATCAATTATCACTTTAGCCGATTCCACCCCTGGTTATTCGTTTGCATATTTTTTTTTTGCGTATGCACTTTTCGTAAGCACTTGTCTGCAGGCAATTGTTTGTCAGCTCTTGTTTGTTTTTTTTCCTTGAAAACTCGTTTGTACTTTATTGATGCACTCTAGGGAAAAGAAAACAATAATAACCAACGCTAGTGATTTTTTTTTTTTTTTTTTTACGCATAAACAAAACGTAAACAAAGGCCGGCGCCAGTGCAAACGGTCATTGTTGTACGTAAAAAAAGCAGCAAAGTCGAAGTTTAATTATGCGCATGTGATTTAGCAACTAAAGGTGGCAGAAGAACAAAAAATAAATACTTTACAAATTTAATAATATTTTGCTGATTGCAGGAAATGAAATGAAATGTCATGTAATAAATGAAAAAATTGCTAATTAAAGCTTCAAACTATCGAAGCTGTGTATTTTTTTAAGCCTCAACAACTTCACCTCATGCGCTGCTTTCACAGTGTAAGATAAAAACAAAAAGCAACAAAGAAGAACACGTGTTTTTCTGTTGCTATCTAAATGCTCAGAAAAAAAACGCACAAAACAATTACAAAAAACTCGCTCAATTTTCACTGCTGCGCTCTACTGCGCTCTGCTTCATATCTGTGGTAGATGAGCCGAGTGATTCGGTTGCTTGTGTCGATTATAAGTATTTCGGTAAGTAGGATAAGTATCAGCAAGACGACAACAACCACACGTATTTAAACGAAAAAAAACACGAAATGGCCATCTCAGCCCTTAAAAGGACTTTGACCGAGCTTCTTATGATCAATTGGGTTGTGTGGGATGTGAAATGTTTGCACACAAATGATCGAGAACTGGACCTACATGTTTTACGCCGACTCCGAACGGCTTATGTTCTCAAGAAGCTTTTCATGGCAGCTTTTACTCTCTGAGGTTTGCCATTGTCTGCAGAGAGATGGCGGCCGAACAGAAAAATTAATTCAATTGAAAAAATTCTCTGTGCCAGATGGAGGATTCGAACCTGGGTTCTCTGGCGTAAGAGTCACACACTCTACCCACTACGCCACGGCCGCCACCATAAGTATTTATGAACCGAAAAAACCCGAACTCTCCCGATCCGACTCATGATTTAGGATACTCAAATTTATTTCAGTCGCCGCATTGCACCTTCGTAGAAGAGAGTATGAGCAGAGTTGCGTGCGCTAAGGGTTGAGTCGGTTTTTGTACTTATTTTTTTCGGATATACTCAGAGTCGCAAAAAAGCTATCCGTTGCAGATCTCTGGTGCATGTATAGTTTGGTATGAAACTCCAGTATTTCTAGCTTGATTTTAAAAATTTAAACTTTGATAAAAAGAATAAAAACAAGCCTTTGAGACAAAGTATATACTATATATAACGAATGAATTGATAGTTACGTCATTTTTTGAAGAAGAGGAAGGAGTTCTGTATGGGGCTGGCATTGCAGATTGATATATGTAATTATTTCACAAAAAAAAAAAAAAATTTTTTGTTGCCTTAAATTTTCTTTGAGTTTTTTTTAAAATCACGTTTTTGAACTTCGAAGTCACTTTTATCCGATTCTACTGAACCGATTTCACTATTAAAACCGATTCTAAAACTGCATGCTCAAATTTTCCATTCAAATTTTCTCTGATGCAAAAAAATAACTTCAAACTCAAACGCTTTTATCTCGAAACCACGTTTTTCGAGCTTGCGGTCCAGATTGCGCCCGTAGTTCTGAACCGATTTTAATGAAACAAAGTGCGCTCGACGCAGAATTGTCCCCATTCTGGTCCCTACTTCAATCACAATTTTAAACAATTTTTTACTATTTTTTTTTTTACACTAAACTAAAAAAAAGAACCAAAATCGGTTCGATTTTACAATGACCACCATTTTGTAAAAAATAATCGCAAAATTATGATTGAGGTAAAGACTAGAACTACATCTGTACTGAATCTAACGCCGTTTACTTTTCCGTTTCAGATGATTCGAAGTCGAGCTATCCGGGCCGCAAGCAGCATACCTTTTTTTCGACGCCCAACTTTGAAGGGCTTTACTCATACAAAAGGAAAAACAATTTTTGTTTAATTCAATATGTTAATATGTGAATAAAAAAAAACAGAATTTAAATAACTCTTTGCGTTTTCAAATGAGAAGTTTTTCAAAAAGGGTCCAAAAACAGCCTTCCAACCAGGAAAACTCCCTTAAACTATTCCAAAACGTTACGTAGCATCAAAAGTTCAATTTATTTAACACTCAAACATTGAGAAGGTGCAAAACTTGGACCAAAGTATGTAAAACTAGGACAAAGGTATTTGTTGAATAAAAAATTAGAATAAAAATGTAATTTTTGTTTTTCCCTAAATCGGTTCATTTTTGTAAACGTTTATATAACATATTAAGAACGTAGAAAAAAATTGTATAAAGATATCTGAAATAATAAGAAAGTTATAGCGCTTTATAGTTCAGAAAGCAGGCGTTCTATTTTAGCATTACACTGTGGAACAAATTCAGGTTAGCAAAAGTTAGGTCGATTCTGAGAGTGAGGGGTGGAGATAGAGGCTAAATTAGAAGACCCGTATCGCGACGTTTGTTTATATTAGTTCGAATTTGTTTTTTTAATCGAAAGTAATTAAAAAGGGAAGTTCCAAGAATTAGGAATTAGTAAAACAACTTTTTTGTTTTCGATTTTTTTTTATTTCGCTATTAATTTTTTTGGAACTTATTTCATTTTGTGAGTGATTTAAGTTAAGTGCATCGGTTTCATAAAAGTAACAAAGAAAACATTGTATAATATATATTGTATTAAAAATGTCGGAACTAAAATGTAAAATGGACCATTTTTGTAATGTTTGTGGACGTTTCATAGCAAGCGATTAAAAATGTGGCAATGCGAGTGATTTTTTTTTTGGAAGCCTATAAACAATATTTCTCGCAAGAGTTTATCACTGACGTAAACTATGCCCATTAAAAAGTTTGCTTTAATTGCTATTCAACTCTTATGCAATGGAAAAGTGAAAAGAAGAAGGCTATGCCTTTTGGTATACCAATGATGTGGTTAGACAACAGCCCGCATCAAGAAGAAAGTTGCTATGGATATATCAACTACCATAAGACTTTTAATAGAAGGAAAGCAAAGAATAAAACTTATGTAGCAGTGCCAAGTGCCCAATTACCATTACCGCACTCAGAATTCGTTACAGTACCAACATACCGAAATATTGATCTTTAAACAGATATCAGTACTACAACCGCCGCTGCTACATCCATGGATTTGTTCTCAGAATACGACCCTGGTGAAGGTACATCCTATGAAACATCAAAGGACCCAATCCTAGTTACACAAAACCAATTCGATGGAATTGTTGCAAATTTGTGTTTGACTCAGTAGAAATCAGAACTAATGGCTTCATTTTTGAAAGAAAATAATTTGCTGGCGAAAGGTACCAAAGTAACAGCATATCGAAAACGCCAAAAAGAGTCAGAAAAGTTCTTCAATGTGAATGATGCAAAAAATTTTGCTTATTGCAACGATATTGAAAAGTTAATGGAGACGATAGGGTTAACCTATAAAAAAGATGATTGGCGTTTATTCATCGATAGTTCACTAATCAGCTTAAAAGTTGTGCTTTTGCACAAGACTAATAGAATTCCTTCTGTTCCGATTGTGTATAGCACTGACACTAGTGCAAATTTTGATAATTTGAAACACATTCTGGAAGTAGTTAAATATAACGAACACCAGTGGCGCACTTGCTGCGACCTCAAAATAGCTTCATTGATTACAGGCTTAACAGCATCTGGCCGTCCAAAATATCCGTGTTTTTTGTGCGATTGGGATTCACGATACGGAGAAGTTATTAAAGGAAGAAACCAGTACAAACAGCATAACTGGAATAGTCGCACTGGACGGAAATGGCCTAAAGACAATAGGCTACACGAAAGTCTTATTCCTGAAATGAAAATTTTGTTGCCGTTGCTCCACATTAAACTTGGCATTGCTAAAAATTTTTTGAAATGTATCGCAAAAAGACCAGCAGTATTCAACCGCTTAAAAGACATTTTCCCAAGACTAAGTAACGCCAAAATTCAGGAAGGGGTTGTTAATGGTCCCGACATACGGAAACTAATGAGTCGTCAAGATTTTGACCAAGTTCTGACATACGGAGAATTAAATGCATGGCTCGCATTGAAAGCAGTCATTAACGGACTTTTGGGTAAGGAGCGCAAAGACAAAAGGCAATCTGTTGCAAACATGTTGGCTGCTTTCGATGAAATTGGGGTTAATATGTCGTACAAAATTCATCTCTTGCATCAGCATCTTGATCAACTCGCTCAACAGTTGCCAACTGAATCTGATGAGCAAGGCGAACGTCATCACCAAACTGCGCTTCCATTTGAAATAAGGTAACTATAGAGTGTGCATATTTTGAATTCCTAGATTTTTCTAATATCCTTGCCAGAGTGCACAATTTAAACATGTTAGCGATTGAAAACTATTTTCGTTTCAGGTACAGAGGAAAGAAATCTCCAGATGCAATACTCGCTGAAATTTGTTGGTGGTATAAAAACACCTATGAAAAAGAGGAAGACGAGGAGAAAGAGGAAGAAGGGGAAGACAAAGATGAAATTCCAGAATATCTGTTGGACGAAATTATCCACCTTTCTGATGATGATGACGATGACCAATATATTAGAGAGAGCAGTGATGTTGATCCACAGCCGCCTGCTAAACGGCAACTGGCCAAATCATTAATTTAATTTATTTAATTTTTTTACTTAAAACTTTTCATAACTAACATTTCAAAATTATATTTTTGTCCATATTTTTATAATTTCTTTTTCAATGTTTCTTCAAAATCAACACTGAACAAAATTGGTACATAAAAACTGAGAAGTAAATTAATATTAAGCTGTAAAACGCAAGTTTTGTATTATGATTGTTTACTTTTCAAATTAAATTTATTGCAGAAACTGAGAAGCATATTATAGATCAAACAGAAAGCAAAAAAGACTTAGTTTTGTGGAAAATATTTTAAAAAAGAAAGAAAAAAAAATAATTTTGCCAATATTTTGCATATAAGCACCACAAAAATTTTCTAAATCAATTTTTTAAAAAATTTTAATTGTTGCACAGTCACTAGCAATAATTTGGCTTTTACAGATTGAAAAAATATCAATTATTCGACGAGTTATAGCCAAAAAACCATATAAACAATATGCTGAAAATCGGCAAAGCAATTGCAATCATCAATTTTGAAGTCGTTTAGTCATTCAAAGAATTTCCAAATTTTTAAATTTTTTTCGGCCTGTTGCACTAAGTTTAGCGCAATCTTCTTCTTCACACATCCTGCGGGATTTCTTGTTTTTTTTTTTTTTTTTGCTACTACAAGAAAACATAAACAGAGAGTATCTAAGGCCACTTGAGAGCATACAAAAGAGAACTTGTAAGCTTCCACCAACCAGCTTAGCAAAAAGAGTAGCAGAAAATAGGAGTAAATGAAAAGTGAAAACTTGGCTGGTAGGCAAATATGGAGAAGCTTAAACACAAGCACACACAACAACACCAACAACAACACCAACAAAAACAACAAACGCAACAGTGAGAGCAAGACAAATTTATTGGATCCTGCGCGCCAAAAAATCCAAGAGTTCGAACAGCTTTTTGCCGGAAAATGCAAAAAGTGATAGAAAACAGAGTGTATAACGGAAAGAAAGAAAGAAGTACTGCACGGAGCACAAAAAAAAACTCATACTTTGTACGGCAAATAAACACACACGCACACACACTAACTGCAATTAGAATTTTTAGGTTAACATTTTATAAACTTTCAATCTAGTCAAAATATCAAACGGTCTTATTTCAACTACGATACGCTTTTTTAGCAGTTGCACTAAGCTCAAAAGCGAAAAAAATGTACACTATCTGCGAATAGAACGCTTAACATTGAAGTGCCAAACATTTACAACAAATCAAAAAATATCGATTTTAAACAAAAATTTTCTCTACCCTCCTCCACATCTCAGACACTTGCGGCACCGCGCGACAGCAAACCAACATCATGATGTAAGTTCAATTAAACTTATACCGAAGTCACAAAAAATTTTCACAATTTATTAACGCCGTATTTATTCTTTATTTCGAACTTTAAAATATTTCTTATTTCTCAATTTTTACTGCCATATGTTTCGTTGCTTCGTTTTTCATAGCAGAGGGCGTTAGTTTTTATTATTTTTATTTTGCTGCTTTTTATTCATATGATGATGAATCGACCTTTCATTTCGCAGTCATTCGTCGTAGGTTGCGGCACAGAAAAAACAGAAAAAAAATGAAAATAACTACACCACCATGAACCACAACAACATCAAGATAAATGCATTTATCCGCTGCACAAATGTGCACCGAAAATTTCACTACGCGCGCCCACCTACTTCTTGTGGCGTTGTGCTGACAAACAAATGTACTGACTGGGACAAAAAAAAAAAAGAACCCCAACAAAAAGTTCTTTATTGCACTACTTTTGGGGAAACGGGTTGAATCTAGCGGCCGACTGGCTACGCTTTTTAACACCGGTAACCGAACAGCACCACCTTACGGCATGCGGCGTAACTTTGGAACTGGCAATGTTTGGTATTACTTGGAATACGGACAAAGTGAAATGAGTTTGTGTGGCCGAGAGCATCAATGCTCCTTTTTCATTAGTGTTGTTGTTGGTATTGTTTTGTTTGACAAACCTATCTGAGAGAAAACCTCGTTTGGGGTGCAAGGCACTAAAACTATGAATATGCCTAGTAAAAAAGGTAGTAAATGTCTGTGGGTGGTAAAAAAGCATGGAAGAGAAAGTCAAAGTAAGCCAAGAAACTATTTTTTACGTTTGGTACAAAATATTCAAACTCACTGTTTTTTTTCTTATACTGCAATGGCAACTCCTAAACTAGTGCTCAATTTGTAGTATCAGAAGCTAAAATAATATCATTTTATTTATTCTTCTATCGAGTTAAACACTTTTCGCCTAAAGAATGTTTATTATAAGTATCTCAATGTAATAATTATTTTATATACTTAATAGTTTTAAAAGGAAAAGAGTTTCAACTGCTTAGAGCAACTTTAATAGTTATTTTTTAAAATCTCTCGCGTTTGAGAAACGTCAATTTGATTGAAAACCGAATTGAATTCTATGCAAGACTTTGAAATAGGATCAGATCTACCACAATTTGTTAAAGCTCGAGAAATTAGAAAAAAATGCTACCTGCTTCTTAACTATCTTGAAGGAGCATACTATAGATAGGAAAAATAGATAAGAGTGCAAAGCAATCAATTTTAGCAATATTTTATTCTGGTTTCAAGCAGTTTAAGATCTAGGCACCGTTGCATATATAAGATGGAAAACCTCCATACACCCACCAGACCCGTAGCCAGGATTTACCCAAGAGGGTTTGGGATTTTCATAAAAAATATATCGATATTTTTTGATATCGATGAATCAAAGGAATTTAGTATAAGACTTTAATGAATTTTTAATAAAACTTACTTTTATTTATTTTTATGTTTGTATCAAGTCTTACTCTTATTTTTTTTTGCAAATTCTGACAATACATCATCCTCTGTGACTTTGCTATCCCTATGTATTCTTAAGGATGCACAATAATTTAAGCGGTACTCGCCTATAGAACTTCTTGTCGGATGTCATGAAAATCAAGTTGAACGATGACAAAAGCCAGTTGTGCTTTCTAAATAGTACTTCCATGTTGTAAATTGTTGCACCAACGAAAGGTATATAAACAGTTTTTTTTGTACAAATTTTCCACACCATTAGAAATGTGACCTACAATGCAAATTCCTTTCAAACGATATTTTCGTAAGCGTCTTATTATAGTATTCTAACAATTTACCTATCTATCGGGCTAAAATTTTGTATAAAGCAATGTTGAACTATAAGCCACTTGTCAACTACTAGAAAAATTACCACGATAAGAAGACTAACATTTTCTTATAAGTAAATCCGTAACCAACTCCTAAACTTTAACAGATCACTTAGCAAAATTTTTAAATTTAATTGACTTTTTCGACAACATTCAAAAGGTTTAAAAATTTTATTTTTAAAAATTTTTGTTGTTCCAAGAGGTTGAGATCCAGCGCAAGTGTTAAAAAAACGCAAAACTTACAATAAGCTTCGTTTTTGTACGCGAACCACTGAACCACGCGAACCACTGATAGGAAAATTAAAAGTTGGTGGGGGAGGGGGGGGGCAGAAGGGATTTTAAATGTTTTAAAAACTTGAAATGAAATTAAATTGGAAATATCGTTGCTTGCACGTTTATGTACTGCCGAAGCCGAAGGCAGTTCCGATGTATCAAATGAAATTTCTGTTTCAAAAAAGTATAAGTTTCAAAAATAAAAAGTGAAATAATCTTAATAACACTACGTATACGACCGCTTTAAACATTACTGTCAATACTACCACCTCCTGCAACTGCCGGTTCCAAAGCAGTTCTGGACACTTTTCAGGTTTTAAAGATTCTTAAACGCTTTCTACAATGCAAACGAAATACAATATAACATTATTATGATTTAGCTAAAATTGTAACCATCAAATAATTATAATAGTGGTATTCGCTCTTTTGTGTATTTATGAATACACTAGTGTACTTCTGTCAAAAAATTACACTAAATACACATGCAACAACAAATACCATAGCTTTTGAAGTTACACTTTATGTGTTTCTTTACAAAATCAAAAGATGATTGTAATGTAGTTGTATGTGTTAATTGTATCATTTTGACATTACTTGGCAGCATTCTTGGTACCATTTCTTGTCCTTTGTTCGCCATAATTTTTCGCGCTAGCTCGTCACATCATATCGTTTTCTAATTAGAACTGTTTAAAATCCATCTGTAATGGAATCTGTAATGGAAAATGTTAAAATAAGGAAAAAACGTTCAATTGCCACCAGTGTAGCCAATAGTAGATACACTGCTGTGGAAGAAGTCACTCACTCTTTCCCTTGTATTTATCGGTACAATTACAATCAGTACATCTAATACACGAAAGAGCGAATACCACTAATATAAAATGGACACCGCACACATTGACCACTACACCATTCTGGTGGACAAAATTCTAAGTTTTTGTGATATGATTCCTTGGCTCATTTCTAAAAAATAATTGTTCCGGAGCTGGAGTCTATCTCAAACAACTTCTTAATTACAGGGTGTTTCATTGAGTTGCCTATAGAGAAAAATTCACGCTTTATGTTTTGACTTTGAAAGACTAAATTGCATTAGAACGACACAAAATTGTGTGTCTTCTCTGTTATTGTAATTAATTCCAATTTAGAAGAACTTATAGAGATTTAGTTTTCCAAAGAAAAACCTATTAATTTTTTATCAAAAAGCTGTTTAAATATAAGAATAAACAAAGTAACAGCTATTCAGAAATTCATTTTTTGCTTGTAGAATTACTCTCACTTCCTTCTATTGTTTGGTTTAACTCTGATTCTGATTCAGTGCTTGGTAATTTTATAAGTTCCATAACTCCCTGCAGTTATGCATTATCAAGTGGTGTTGGATTATAGTTTGCTTTTGTTATATATGAGCTAACCACAGGGTCCGAAGTTATCAAACCATTATGCAATATTTCCATGCATGTCTTGGTTCTTGATTTCGTCCTAGAGTGGTCCAGCCTTAATTTTATTCCTCGTTTTATTAAGAAACATTTTAATCTTTTGAAGAGTTTGAAATTTAGTAAAAAAATATATTAAAAAAAACCATGATTTCAATGATAGGACTAAAAATTAGTCCAAGATTTTTGGCTGTAAACTTAATATTGCATTGAGATAGTATCTTAGTATGCATTATTAGCTTATAATGATGGTCTTGGGTTTTGTTTTTTTTTTTTTGACATCATAAAGTTGCATTCATGAGATATTAAGGCCTCTTCCTAAGATACAAATATTTTGGTTATCTGCAAAAACTAGCAGTTAAATTTTTGTATGAACTATCTATGACAGTGAAACTTAATAAAAAATTCAATTTATATGCATACGTATGCATTCAAACTTTTTGGCAGTCCATCAAAGTGTTAACTGATTTTATCTCTCCTTATTTATGATGCATTTTCCATCGCTAATTTAAATTAAACTCAGATTTATTAAGCGACTTATTTTATTATGAATTAATCTACATGTTTTCAAAAAAGTTTTCCATTACAAAAAAAGTTTAAAAGTAAACAACTTTCATCAGCGCACTGAATACAAAAACTATTATCTTGAGGCTTAAGAATAATTTTGAAAACACAAAAAGCACCATTTTACGACTGCTGTCTTAGATATATCTGATAAAGCAATCATTTTCAAACTTTTGGTATGGCTTTATGTGTGTACTAGCTTTATTTTCAAAAAAAAAAAATGAATTTTTTGGATGTTTTTTTTTTACTTTTGTCCTCCTAGATTGATAAAATCTCACACTGTGTAGCGCTGCACTCGGTTGGTAGTTCTAATGTAGCTTTGACTTCGGCGGTGTCATCTTCTTTTTATAATTACTTGTATTTAATTTTGTAACATTGGATCAAAGAATATCAAGAAAAAATCAAGAAAAAATTCCTTAAAAACAACGATTTTCGTTCCTCCTTTCTGGCCTTTTTTAATGGCGGTTTCTGTAGCTAATTAAGTGGAATCGTTTTAGTATTTTGGCACAATAAAATAATCAATAGAATAGCACTTAGCACAAATGGTTTAAATTTTAGAAAACCATAATTAAAACAATTGTGAAAAGAAAATTTTTTCCTCACTTTCATTTAATACTTTCCAAAGTAATAGCTTCTTAAATCGCTGGTGATGAACAAGGCTCAATTGAATGTATCGAACTTTATTCGATATCTTAAGCGTGTTGCTGTTGCTGTTTATACTATTACTGAAGAGAGACGCAAGACCATTAAGTATGCGCATATAAGGAATGTCATATTAATGATTATATTTTATTTTTTTATACTTTCTGGACCCTAAGGGGAGGTTTGAACACCCAAAACCCCTCCCTTGTCTACAGGCCTGCTCCCACCTAGAAAATCTTCGCTGTATTGCCTGTATTGCCTCAATACGGTTTATACTTACTGTATATGAGGGATTCCATATAGTACAAGCATACTCCACTGTTGATCTTACTAAGGATATATAAATAGACTTAAGTGTATAGGGATCACAGAACTCCTTCGTGTTTTGCTTCATAAATTCTAATAATTAATTTGCTTTTGAAATAATACAGTCCAAATGATTGTTAAAATTAATGTTGAAATGAAAAATAACCCCCAAATCATTTCTTTGGTACGAACGATAGAGAGTGATTCACCCAATATATCATAAGCGTAATCACTGAGATCTTGTGAAGCTAATACTTTTACATTTCGATATACTCAATTGCAAACAGTTTCCTCTACACCAACTAGATAAAGACAGAACATCTTCCTGCAGCAAACGGCAGTCTTGAGTAGCCCTGATTGTTTTAAAAACCTTTAAGGGCCTCCGGGAGTTTTTCGAAGAAAAAAAGACCCCATTTTTTAAAGTTTTTTTTTTAAGCTCTGTTTTATTTTAGAACAAAATTTTTTTAAATTATTAAAGTATAACTATTAAGGATTTATCCCTGACACTTTGGTACAAAAATATTCGTCGATAAGGTAGAAAAGTGGAATGCCGCGAAAGACCTTCAATTTGCGGTGAGCAAGATATCTTGAGACTGGTTCATCTGAAAATTTTTCATGGATACTTTTATTTCTACGTATCATCGATTGATAATACAGCAATCTTTAAAATGCAAATACAAAATTTTCACCCCACCCTAATAGTTATATTTTAATAATGTAAAAAAAAATGTTTGGTCTAATAAGAAATACAGCTTCAAGAAATAAATTTTAAAACGATGGAGGCCCTTAAGTCATCAGCACAAAGTAAACAATTCGAATTTGTGACAACATACGGGAGGCCATTTATAAATATATAGTATGAACAATAGGGGTCCAATATGACTCCCTTGTGTAACTCCAGAAAATTTAAATATAATTTTGGACAATGTAGATCCAAAGATAATTTCGAAACTATTTCGAATGCTTTCGAAAAGTCCGTGTAGATAGTAAAAACTAATTCAACACACTCTATACTTTTAAACAAAAGTTCGTGAATAGGGCCAAGTTAGTGACTGTGGATTTACCGCTAAAGAATTCATGCTGAGTGATTGAAATGCCTTTCTTACTTCCCAGAAAAATCCTCCTTTCACAATAGACTCGAAAACTTTTGGTATCAATTTCAGTTTGATTGTTTACCTCATGTTTTGAGCCCGATTTATGAATCGGACTTATATAGGAGACTTTTCATGTGTTAAGAATTAAACATGAACAAAGAGACATATTAAAAATTTTTGTTAGCGATTAAGTCAAATGAATAGAACATCTTTTCAAAAGTGAAGAAGTAACATTATCTGGCGAAACATTATTGCTTTCTTCAAGTGAGATAATGTTTCTTTTACCTCATCAACACTTAATTGCATAGCACTTAGATTCGTGATAGATTTTATATATTACTAAATGTCGCATTACAATTTGTTTTTTTTTTCCAAATTTGAAAGAATTTCAATTCAAAAGAATCAATTGAAAGAATCGATAAAGAATTTAGCCTTGATGCGGATGATAGCAAGTAGTTCGTTCACAGGTGTGAGTCCCAGGACGTGATGCCATAGGCTCAAACCCACTACAAGTCCGCATACAAACTCGTGTTTCTCCACATGGCCGCTGTGGTAAATGTCAAAAGATGCTTTCTGTCGGCAGCACGGTACCTTCCATCGCATTTCTTGGATTGCAGTGCTCTAATCAGCATTATGTCTTTCCAACATCAGTATCAGTTTTTCGATTGCGGTAGTCATCATCAGATTTGGAGATCACTATCACTTTTTTCTTTGCTCTTACACGTTTCATTGAAAAAATTTTGTTTTATGTAGAACCAGTAGTGGAGTTCCTCAAGGCTCAGTATTTGGCCCTTTTTTATTCACAATGTTTATCAATGACATTTTTAGCAAGTGCAACAATGTTTAAATGTACGCGTATGCTGATGACCTTCAGTTGTATATGTCCAGGCCAATTGGTCTGTTAGAAGACCTTTGTGTTAGGGTTAATGAGGATTTAAATAAGGTAGCTGATTGGGCGAATGCAAATATGCTTATGTTAAACCCTTTAAAAGCGTATGTCTTGCCTATCACGAAAGACCTACTAATTATTCAAGATTTGCCCCCAATTATTCTCAATAATGTTGAGCTTAAATTTGTCAATAGGGTCATGCGAGGATCATATTAACTTGTGCGTCAAGAAACTGTATTTTGGGTTACGCAGTCTTAGAGTAGCTGAAAGCTTTGTGCCAGTTGAAATAAGACGTAGATTGGTATTGCAGCTCCTGCTGCCAATAATTACCTACTCTGAAGCAGTATACTGTAAGCTCGACTCGCGGTCGGCACATAAGCTTTTGTTTGCTTTCAATAATGCGGCCCGCTACGTGTTTGGCCTAAGAAAATTTGACCATATATCTATGTTCGCGAAGAAATTACTTGGACGGGGTCTATAAGCCATCTAGAAACAAGAAGTTGCATTTTCTTGCATAGAATTATTTATAGGCAGAGCCCAAGTTATTTGTTTGAAAAACTCTCCTTTTGCAGATTAAGCAGAAACTTGCATTTTTTATTCCCTAGATTTAATTTCATCAACTCTAGTAGAATGTTTTTTGTAAGCGCAATCAGATCGTAGAATTCATTACCTATCAACATTAAAAATATTTCAAATAGTAATACCTTTAAGCATTTAGGTTTCGAGCACTTTTTCTAAATATATCCATTTTCCAATTTTTTCTTTTATAAAACTATATTTTTCTATCTTTTTCCCTTATCTATATTATTGATTTAATTTCATACATAACTTTTTAATATATTTTTTAAATTATTTCTAGTTTTTTCTCATTAATTTACATTTGCACTTGCTTTTAAATGCAAATTTGTCAAAAACTTGTGTACTTAAGTGAAATTGCTATTCATTATATTTGTTGTTATTTCCTTACCAATGTGGCAATCAAAAGAATTAATCTAATTTGTCAACAAATACAAATACATATACAAATACAAATACAAATACAAATACAAATACAAATACAAATACAAATACAAATACAAATACAAATACAAATACAAATACAAATACAAATACAAATACAAATACAAATACAAATACAAATACAAATACGTGGTGGGCTTCAAACCCAACACATAAACTATTTAACCCAAGATAAATTCAATAATGTTTTCGCAAACTTCTCGAGTTCCATGTCCAAATCCTCTTTCAAGCGAACCCTCTCTAAATTTCTTATTAACCAAAATGAACCCAGGCTTAAGATAAATTATGAGTATAGTTATGTAAGCAAGCCCTGTCCAAATTTGTTGGATATATTTTAAAAATCGTGTCAATCAGGTGGGCAGACTACGACCATACTACTTATAATGAGTTTCACCACAAAACAAGGGAGGGAGATAGGGAAATAAATGTAACCCTTAGAATAAGAAACAATACCTTGCTTGGTAAATAAATAAATAAATAAAGCAAAAAAAATTTAATTCATTAATAGAGTTGAATAAATCATGAACTGATTTTAATATACAGTCAGGGAATAAAGTATTCATTCACCCCTTAAAAGCAAGAAGCTACTGAGCAAAAATCATTAAAAAAATGTTGTTATGCCAAAATGATTTTATTGCATTCTTATTAGTGTACAAAAACAAAAATTTCTATTTCTCTCAAAACATATCGTAAAAGAAAAAAAAAATAAATAAAAATCTAAAAATGAAGAGAAAATAAAGGTGTTCTTACGAATCAAAAAGGGCACAAAAAAGCCCCAAAAGCCCCAAATATCATCCCTGATGTGTGCTCACTGCGCGCATATATCGTCGATTGGAGGAGTGCTTTTTTGAAGCAGAAGTGAGAGTCGAATGGCGAAGGCTTCAGGTGTCCGTTTTGATTGCAGCTTGTCGACGTCTAGCTTTCTCAGTGTAGAGTTGCGCGCTTTTTTTGCTGCGCACAGACGTATATTGATCTTAGCTGCGACAAGATAATGATCCGAGTCTATGTTAGCACCACGGATAGTGCGTACATCTAATACACTGGATGAGGGCCTTCCGTCAATCAAAACGTGATCGATTTGGTTGCCCCTTTTTTGGTCAGGGGACAGTCAGGTTATACTCGTATTATGAATATTGAGATGCTTGAATCTAGTGCTCCTTACGACCATGTTTCGTGCTACGGCGAAGTCAATCAACCTCCTTCCGTTATCGGATATATTGTCGTGGAGGCGGAACTTTCCGACTGTTGGACCAAAGATGTTTCCCTTGCCAACCATAGCGTTAAAGTTACCAAGCAAAATTTGTGTGTCATGAAGGGGGCAGAGCTTGTATGCGTCTTCAAGGCGCTCGTAGAAAGTATTTTTGATCTCATTGTCCTTGTCCTCTGTTAGAGCATGCGCACATATTAGGCTTATATGAAAGCATTTAGCCTTGATGCGGATTATGGCAAGTAGTTCGTTCACTGGAGTGAATCGCAGGACGTGAGGCCGTAATCTCTTGCCAACTACATATCCGCGCACAATTTCGTGCTTTTCCGCATGGCCACTGTAGTAGATATCACAGAATGCTTGTCGAGAGCAAACCAATTCAGGATTCGGACTCAGCAAAGCAGTTTTACCTAGCGTTCGCACAGCACTGAATTCGTTAAAATTTGAAAAAATTCTTGTGGCAATCCTATCCGCCATCTTTAATTTTTTGTACCTCAGACATCGTTCTCTCCTGATTTACAGTCAAACAAGTGTTGATGCACTTGGTAGAAGCGATTATAAAATCTCAATTATTCTCGGGGGAGATTTTAACGTACATTTTACATTAAACAATTCTTTACCGCTAACTAATCTTCACGAAAATTTTGGTTTGCACATAAATAATAATTTCAACGAATCAACAACAAAATCCGGAACTACAGTAGATGCAATTTTTGACGTTATCTCGGAAATTTTGAATCATGGACATATATCTCATATTTTAGTTATCACAAACCATTAATATTAGTATAACCATTTGAATCACAAATCAATTATAGTGTAAATATTAAATAAAAAAAATATTTTTTATGGAATTTTGTAATGTATTTCTTTTGAGATGCTCTCTCTCTCTCTAAGTCTTTCTCTTTGTCTCTTACACTAAAGTCTTTCTACTTCTAGAAGAGAGAACTACTGAGAAGAAGTTCCACTGTTTTCTGTAGACACGCTATACTGTTTCTGTTTTTTTTTTATATTGTTCATACTTCTAGTGGCATAACCTCAAACCACCATCCGCACTTGCCCTCTAAATTTTTGTTTGAAGCATATGCGAAAAATCAGTTATTTTCGGTACTTGTGGCATGTTTGATGATATGACTGGTTCAGCCACTAGAAGACGTTATTGAAGACGTCATTCGTTAGAAGACTCATCGATTGTATCAAGGTTAAACCAATTTCAACGAGCGATTTCTGAGAAATTGTGACACGAAATGGGTAACTTTTTGATTGCATAAGTTCATGTTACTCAAACGTTCTGTTGTAAATCTTAATACCTAAAAAAGTAAGAAGTTATTATTTCGCAATTCTAATGTTTGACAGCTAAGTACCAGGGATGACATAGACTAGACATATGCACGAATACATACGAACGCCTCTTTAAAACATTTGCTTGAAACACGTATACATGCACTCTATCATTGTCAACAACCAACTACGAGTGAGTATACTACAAAACAAAAGTAAAACATTCAACTACTGTCAATGAGAGTATATATATACTCTCATTGGTACTATACACAAGTTTGGAAGATACTATAAAATGTGGTAGAGTACAAAAGTGTGCACTTTTCTGCAGGCAAAACAAATGTATTCATGCAGATGTCTAATATAGACTTAGTTGGAAAAGGGCCACAATTCAAACAAAAATTCGCCCAATTCAGCGTTAATACGGCTTTTAGTTTTAAAAACTGTCAATTCAATATTGAAGACTTTCTATTTTGTCACACGGTCATGCCATGGTCTCACAAATAGCACCCTTTTTAATAATCTCAACAAGTCCAGTTTATTTTTTGGTAAAAATAGTCGAAATTTCGAATTAACAGTTTTGGGAAATCATAAAAACTTTGACTTTTTTGTGTTTTATTTCGTTTGTGCCGTTTAAGCCGAACATGGAAGGAAGTTCTTGATTGATCACAAAAATAGCACACTCTTTTTGAAATGATTAAATTAAATCACTCTCCATCTTAATCGTGTTTCTTAGTTGATTCTTTCAAATAAATTTTATTTTACGCATTATTTGTGTCAAAATTTGTTTAAGTCAAAAACAATCTTTAGATATATTGTATTTTTGCAAAAACATTCTGCAAAATTGGATTTTTTTTTTTTAATGAGATTTTTTTTTTTTAAGCGATTTAACGATTTAAATAAAGCCAATTTGTATGGGAGGTAGACGTGGTTTTCATCCGATTTTGGCAAATATCATAGTGATAGTCTATATTATATATAAAAGCCTATGTGCAAAATTCCAAGACATTTCTGCAACTTGAGCAGATTTTTAAGGGATTTTACAGTTAATATAAAGCTACTTTGTATGGGGGGTAGGCGTGGTTTTCATCCGATTATTTTATTATTTTTTATTATTTTTATTTAAGAACAAAAAAAAAATACTGGCAAATAAGACTGTTAACATCTTTTAAGAGCCCAAAGAATGAGAGAATACATAACAACGGCCAATAAATATACAAACAGAAAAAATAAAAATTGATATGAACTATAGTTAAAATTACGAGTAACATATTGAAAACTTAATTTTTAAAAATTTAAATTTAATTTGACTTCCAAGAAATACAAAATATAAAATTAGGATTAGAATTAGGTAATTGAAAGATAGAAAGATAAATAAAAGAAAGAGTTGCTAGTTAGGAAAAGAATTTGAAAATTAAATGCTTAAAGGTTGTATTGTTTGAAATATTTTTTATATTAAATGGAAGTGAATTCCAAAGTCTGATCGCGCTGACGAAAAACAGTCTGCTAGAGTTTGTATAATTATAGTTTGGAATCATTATATTCTTATTTCTACTAGACCTACAGAACTGAATCTTTTCATACAAATATCGTGGAGAACGCGTGTACATTACTTTATGTAGAAAGATGCAGTTTCTTACTTCGAGATATCTAAGTAAAGCTGTACCTAGAATTTGGTTGCAATATAATGAAATATGTTCAAATCTTTTTACATTGTAAACATAGCGAGCAGCGTTGTTAAATGCAACTAACAGCTTGTAGGAAGATCTGGAGTCGAGTTTGCTATAGACGACTTCCGAGTATGTAATTATTGGTAGCAGCAGTTACAGTACCAGTTTTCTCTTAGTGCCAATGGGAACAAAAGAGGAAGACATGCGAAGATTTCGTAATACATAATATATTTTACTTACACAGGAATTGATGTGATCCTCACAAGACAATGTTGAATTTATAATAAAACCGAGATTGGTAACTTTGTTGACGACTTTCAACTCAACGTTGTTTAAAAGCACGGGCCGTAAATTATTAGTTTGAAAGGAAGCCTTCGAGATTGGCAGTACATAAGACTTAAGCGGGTTTAACTTGAGCATATTTCGAGTGGCCCATTCTGCAACTGTATCAAGATCTTCATTCATTTTAGAAAATAAATCATCAACGAGGATAGTAGGCCTAGATAGGTACAATTGCAGGTCATCAGCATAAGCATGCATGGTGACGTGTTGGCATCTTCTGAATATGTCATTAACGAACATAGTGAACAGGAGTGGACCGAGAACAGAACCTTGTACAGACAGAACCCGTACTCCACTCGTGGTTATTCTGAACGAAGAAAAACTGTTTCCCACCTTGACCCTTTGGGACCTTCCAACTAAATAACTTTGAACAAACCGGACCGCAGATTCAGAAAAACCAAAATATAACTTAAGTTTATTACATAGCAATAAGTGGTTCACCGTGTCGAAAGCCTTAGAAAAGTCTAATAAGCACAGCAGAGTCAAACGTCCCATATCAAAGGGCACTCTTATATCATCCAAAATTTTAACAACTGCAGTGGAACAGCTGTGCCCAGGACGAAATCCAGACTGATAGTCCGACATTAGGTTGAAAGATTTTATATGGTCATTTATCTGCTCGGCTATCAGACACTCACATACCTTTGACACAGAGGACAACAAACTAATTGGTCGAAAATCACAAGATTCAGTGGCATGCTTTTTTTTAGCTATCGGAATGATAGTAGCAACTTTCCAGATTTTTGGATAACTAGCGGATGTGAAACAATGATTTATTATATGCGTAAGTGTGCTGATCACATGTGGCAAGATAAGTTTAAGAAATCGTAAACATATACCGTCTTCCCCAATGGCATTCGATCTGATTTTATTTATGAATCGTGCTACATCTAATTCGCTGACTGCTTGGAAATAGAATTCGTTCGTCAAACCCGGATGGTTCCCTTCAGAATCGCTTTTCGATCGATTTTTCCAAATTTCAATGTCAGGTTTTATATTGAAGACCAAAGCTTATATGCAAAATTTCAAGGCATTTCATTAATGTTTGTGGATTTTGATGAGATGTTACGGTTAAAATGCGGTCACATCCAAATTTTTCCAAATTTCACTGCAATGATTTGTATTGAAGATCAAACCTTACTTGCAAAATTTCAAGGCATTTCATTAATTTTTGTGGATTTTGAAGAGATTTTACTGTTAAAATAAAGTCACTTTGTATGGGAGGTACGCGTGGTTTTCATCCGATTTGGCTCATTCTCGATCTTGACCTTCCTTTTTTAAAAAGAAGCTTATATTTTGAATTTCATTGCGATAGCTTTAAAGTTACGGCTGTAATCGTGTCGACAGCGGACAGACGGACACACGGACAGACGGACACACGGAAATCGACTCAGGAGGTGATGCTGATCAAAAATATATATACTTTTCTATACCTGCCACGCCTCCTTATTGACGTTACAAACGGAATGACAAAGTTAATATACCCCTTACGTAGTACGCGTTGGGATATAAATATGAACAAAATGTTATCAACAACCATCAAAATTAAAGTTAAATTAAAGTTAAAAAATCATTGCCTGTATGCATCTCTTATTTAACTGCAATAAAATAGTTTTTTAACAAAAAATGGTTTTTGCATTGATGTTAAAAAAAATGCTATAATTTAGTAAATTATGACTTTTGTTTAAACATATATATACTAAAAATTTTTGTAATAAAATTTTCTATCAGATAAGAGGGCTAACTTTTTGTCACCGATATAATTATTTTGAGATATAAGGCGTCTAACTTGAAATATGTCAAAAGAAAAAAAAAATATTTTTTTACCTATTTCCGATAAAATCTCAATTATTCTCGGGGGAGATTTTAACGTACATTTTACATTAAACAATTCTTTACCGCTAACTAATTATCTTCACGAAAATTTTGGTTTGCACATAAATAATAATTTCAACGAATCAACAACAAAATCCGGAACTACAGTAGATGCAATTTTTGACGTTATCTCGGAAATTTTGAATCATGGACATATATCTCATATTTTAGTTATCACAAACCATTAATATTAGTATAACCATTTGAATCACAAATCAATTATAGTGTAAATATTAAATAAAAAAAATATTTTTTATGGAATTTTGTAATGTATTTCTTTTGAGATGCTCTCTCTCTCTCTAAGTCTTTCTCTTTGTCTCTTACACTAAAGTCTTTCTACTTCTAGAAGAGAGAACTACTGAGAAGAAGTTCCACTGTTTTCTGTACACACGCTATACTGTTTCTGTTTTTTTTTTATATTGTTCATACTTCTAGTGGCATAACCTCAAACCACCATCCGCACTTGCCCTCTAAATTTTTGTTTGAAGCATATGCGAAAAATCAGTTATTTTCGGTACTTGTGGCATGTTTGATGATATGACTGGTTCAGCCACTAGAAGACGTTATTGAAGACGTCATTCGTTAGAAGACTCATCGATTGTATCAAGGTTAAACCAATTTCAACGAGCGATTTCTGAGAAATTGTGACACGAAATGGGTAACTTTTTGATTGCATAAGTTCATGTTACTCAAACGTTCTGTTGTAAATCTTAATACCTAAAAAAGTAAGAAGTTATTATTTCGCAATTCTAATGTTTGACAGCTAAGTACCAGGGATGACATAGACTAGACATATGCACGAATACATACGAACGCCTCTTTAAAACATTTGCTTGAAACACGTATACATGCACTCTATCATTGTCAACAACCAACTACGAGTGAGTATACTACAAAACAAAAGTAAAACATTCAACTACTGTCAATGAGAGTATATATATACTCTCATTGGTACTATACACAAGTTTGGAAGATACTATAAAATGTGGTACAGTACAAAAGTGTGCACTTTTCTGCAGGCAAAACAAATGTATTCATGCAGATGTCTAATATAGACTTAGTTGGAAAAGGGCCACAATTCAAACAAAAATTCGCCCAATTCGGCGTTAATACGGCTTTTAGTTTTAAAAACTGTCAATTCAATATTGAAGACTTTCTATTTTGTCACACGGTCATGCCATGGTCTCACAAATAGCACCCTTTTTAATAATCTCAACAAGTCCAGTTTATTTTTTGGTAAAAATAGTCGAAATTTCGAATTAACAGTTTTGGGAAATCATAAAAACTTTGACTTTTTTGTGTTTTATTTCGTTTGTGCCGTTTAAGCCGAACATGGAAGGAAGTTCTTGATTGATCACAAAAATAGCACACTCTTTTTGAAATGATTAAATTAAATCACTCTCCATCTTAATCGTGTTTCTTAGTTGATTCTTTCAAATAAATTTTATTTTACGTATTATTTGTGTCAAAATTTGTTTAAGTCAAAAACAATCTTTAGATATATTGTATTTTTGCAAAAACATTCTGCAAAATTGGATTTTTTTTTTTTAATGAGCACTTTTTTCCCCATATAACCAAGTACTGACATGTACCGATGCTTGTCGGCATGGGTTCCCATGGTCCTAGGTACAACAAATTTTATTTACATTTCTTTTAACATCATACAAAGAAATTAGTTTTAAGGTAAGTAAAAAAAAAACACAACTTCAATTTTTCAAGGGACACCCAAGCTAAAATAACCCCCCGCGGCCGTACTGAAGTATATCCGAAGTCTTTAGACGTCTATAAAATTTTTATGTATAATCTGCCAAAATATTTGTGTCATATTTAATTTGATTTTGTCCTTAGCTGCCACATAGAGTAATTTGTAAACAAAGTAAAATGCCACACCCACTTTTCTAGTATAAAGACTCAAGATATTACCGAAGAATATATGTATGGGTCGGATAAACGACGTGGGCGGAACTTGGGTACATACAGACACAATGCCATTCAGTTATATATCTTTTCGAAAGTTTTTCAATTTTGATGAAATCACTTTGTATTGAAGGTAGGTGTGTTTTTTATCCGATTATGTCAAATATCTTAGAGTGGCTTATGTTAAATATCAAAGTTTGTATGCAAAATTTCAAGGCATTTCTGTAATTTTTGCAGATTTTTAAGCGATTTAACGTTTTAAATAAAGCCAATTTGTATGGGAGGTAGACGTGGTTTTCATCCGATTTTGGCAAATATCATAGTGATAGTCTATATTATATATAAAAGCCTATGTGCAAAATTCCAAGACATTTCTGCAACTTGAGCAGATTTTTAAGGGATTTTACAGTTAATATAAAGCTACTTTGTATGGGGGGTAGGCGTGGTTTTCATCCGATTATTTTATTATTTTTTATTATTTTTATTTAAGAACAAAAAAAAAAATACTGGCAAATAAGACTGTTAACATCTTTTAAGAGCCCAAAGAATGAGAGAATACATAACAACGGCCAATAAATATACAAACAGAAAAAATAAAAATTGATATGAACTATAGTTAAAATTACGAGTAACATATTGAAAACTTAATTTTTAAAAATTTAAATTTAATTTGACTTCCAAGAAATACAAAATATAAAATTAGGATTAGAATTAGGTAATTGAAAGATAGAAAGATAAATAAAAGAAAGAGTTGCTAGTTAGGAAAAGAATTTGAAAATTAAATGCTTAAAGGTTGTATTGTTTGAAATATTTTTTATATTAAATGGAAGTGAATTCCAAAGTCTGATCGCGCTGACGAAAAACAGTCTGCTAGAGTTTGTATAATTATAGTTTGGAATCATTATATTCTTATTTCTACTAGACCTACAGAACTGAATCTTTTCATACAAATATCGTGGAGAACGCGTGTACATTACTTTATGTAGAAAGATGCAGTTTCTTACTTCGAGATATCTAAGTAAAGCTGTACCTAGAATTTGGTTGCAATATAATGAAATATGTTCAAATCTTTTTACATTGTAAACATAGCGAGCAGCGTTGTTAAATGCAACTAACAGCTTGTGGGAAGATCTGGAGTCGAGTTTGCTATAGACGACTTCCGAGTATGTAATTATTGGTAGCAGCAGTTACAGTACCAGTTTTCTCTTAGTGCCAATGGGAACAAAAGAGGAAGACATGCGAAGATTTCGTAATACATAATAAATTTTACTTACACAGGAATTGATGTGATCCTCACAAGACAATGTTGAATTTATAATAAAACCGAGATTGGTAACTTTGTTGACGACTTTCAACTCAACGTTGTTTAAAAGCACGGGCCGTAAATTATTAGTTTGAAAGGAAGCCTTCGAGATTGGCAGTACATAAGACTTAAGCGGGTTTAACTTGAGCATATTTCGAGTGGCCCATTCTGCAACTGTATCAAGATCTTCATTCATTTTAGAAAATAAATCATCAACGAGGATAGTAGGCCTAGATAGGTACAATTGCAGGTCATCAGCATAAGCATGCATGGTGACGTGTTGGCATCTTCTGAATATGTCATTAACGAACATAGTGAACAGGAGTGGACCGAGAACAGAACCTTGTACAGACAGAACCCGTACTCCACTTGTGGTTATTCTGAACGAAGAAAAACTGTTTCCCACCTTGACCCTTTGGGACCTTCCAACTAAATAACTTTGAACAAACCGGACCGCAGATTCAGAAAAACCAAAATATAACTTAAGTTTATTACATAGCAATAAGTGGTTCACCGTGTCGAAAGCCTTAGAAAAGTCTAATAAGCACAGCAGAGTCAAACGTCCCATATCAAAGGGCACTCTTATATCATCCAAAATTTTAACAACTGCAGTGGAACAGCTGTGCCCAGGACGAAATCCAGACTGATAGTCCGACATTAGGTTGAAAGATTTTATATGGTCATTTATCTGCTCGGCTATCAGACACTCACATACCTTTGACACAGAGGACAACAAACTAATTGGTCGAAAATCACAAGATTCAGTGGCATGCTTTTTTTTAGCTATCGGAATGATAGTAGCAACTTTCCAGATTTTTGGATAACTAGCGGATGTGAAACAATGATTTATTATATGCGTAAGTGTGCTGATCACATGTGGCAAGATAAGTTTAAGAAATCGTAAACATATACCGTCTTCCCCAATGGCATTCGATCTGATTTTATTTATGAATCGTGCTACATCTAATTCGCTGACTGCTTGGAAATAGAATTCGTTCGTCAAACCCGGATGGTTCCCTTCAAAATCGCTTTTCGATCGATTTTTCCAAATTTCAATGTCAGGTTTTATATTGAAGACCAAAGCTTATATGCAAAATTTCAAGGCATTTCATTAATGTTTGTGGATTTTGATGAGATGTTACGGTTAAAATGCGGTCACATCCAAATTTTTCCAAATTTCACTGCAATGATTTGTATTGAAGATCAAACCTTACTTGCAAAATTTCAAGGCATTTCATTAATTTTTGTGGATTTTGAAGAGATTTTACTGTTAAAATAAAGTCACTTTGTATGGGAGGTACGCGTGGTTTTCATCCGATTTGGCTCATTCTCGATCTTGACCTTCCTTTTTTAAAAAGAAGCTTATATTTTGAATTTTATTGCGATAGCTTTAAAGTTACGGCTGTAATCGTGTCGACAGCGGACAGACGGACACACGGACAGACGGACACACGGAAATCGACTCAGGAGGTGATGCTGATCAAAAATATATATACATTTCTATACCTGCCACGCCTCCTTATTGACGTTACAAACGGAATGACAAAGTTAATATACCCCTTACGTAGTACGCGTTGGGATATAAATATGAACAAAATGTTATCAACAACCATCAAAATTAAAGTTAAATTAAAGTTAAAAAATCATTGCCTGTATGCATCTCTTATTTAACTGCAATAAAATAGTTTTTTAACAAAAAATGGTTTTTGCATTGATGTTAAAAAAAATGCTATAATTTAGTAAATTATGACTTTTGTTTAAACATATATATACTAAAAATTTTTGTAATAAAATTTTCTATCAGATAAGAGGGCTAACTTTTTGTCACCGATATAATTATTTTGAGATATAAGGCGTCTAACTTGAAATATGTCAAAAGAAAAAAAAAATATTTTTTTACCTATTTCCGATCATAATAGCCATGTTACTGATGCTATTGGCATGCATTATATTATACCTTTTTTTTTGTTTTCATTTAATTTTTATCTGAATTTTCTCTACTTCATGCATTTAAATTAAAATTCATTCGCTGAAAATTTAAGTTTTTACAAGCATTTATGTGAAGTATGTGCTTTCAACAGTGGATTTTTTGAATTTTGCCAATAAAAAAAAAAAAAAAATTGGGGCTATTCGAAAAAAATCATTACGTTATTCGGATTCGGTGGAAAATTTCACTCTAGAAAATGTTAACGGCATTCGTTGTGGTGAAAGTTGTCGTCATTTTGTAGAGTAGTGTAGATACTAATGAATAATATTTATTTCTTTCTCCAGATATTTTCATTTATTTAATAAATTCAAGAGAGCTTATTCTTGTCAAGCACTTCGACACCCCAAGATTGCATGTTAGGCAATTTTTTAAAATTTTGGGCATATTCCGTTTATATTGGGTGTTTTTGTTTGTGTAATTTTTCGTTGTAATGATTTTTAATTTTATTTTTTATGCGATTTTTCTGTACCTCCATTAAATCCTCCAGTAAATCCTACCTCCATTTCCTACCTCCAAATATAAAACTATGTAGTACTATGTAGGCATAGTACCCAAATGTTGTCAACAGATATCAACCATTAAGCTTTTCTTGTTAAAAATTGCGATAATTTTTTCGATTTAATTTTTTCAAAAGGGCCTCGAGGCTTTTACAATTAAAAAGGGCTCAAAAAAAGCCCTAAAATCCCCCAAATATCATCCCTGCTCAGTACTATACGATACCACAGAAATATCTTAATGAAACCTTTTTATGTAAAAATATCAGACATATCTTAGAAACACTGAAATATTAAAAGTAATAATGTGAAAAAAGGCAATAGTAAAAACAAAAAAAAAAAAAAAATTATTTTCAGATATATAATGAATTAAATTTTTTTAAATTTACAAGAAAATTTTTTAAACAATTTTATTAAACATTTTGCTTTAGCATGCTTCATGCCTCAACACAAATCCAAAGTGATTTATTTCAAGATTCAACTCCAATACGTCCAAATTTAATCTTAATAAATGCAAGTTTCGTGTCACTTCATGATACTGCAAGTAAGAAAAAGATATGAGTGTATTTCTATAACTAACAGAACTTTATATATACATTCAGCAGACTGACATCCAAAGATGAATCCTTGATAAGCAATTCAAGTGGTTCAGCCCTGCTAAGCTCGCGCAACACAATAGTTAATTGCCATATAAAATCGCTATCTAAGCCTTTGCTGCTAGTTATATTTAGAATCTTTAAGTTGCTTGCATTACGTATGCATGACAATAGCAACAATTGTTGCAAGTTGCTGCCTATCAGATGCAGTTCTTTGAGTGACTTCATGAGTGGCAACTCCAGCAGGCAACTGTTGACTATAGTAAGTTTGGCCAGATTCACATAGCAACCAACTGACAAGCTCCGTACAACTTGTAGCTCGTTATTATCCTCTAGCGCAGTCAGCTCTTGAATATATTTGGCATGATATTTTTCCAAATCCGTTAAAATTGATGCCAGATAATCGCGTACATAGCATTTAACGTTTGTTAAATTTGTCAGCTGCTGCAACTGATTGCTAGTTGTCAACACTGCAAGCAGATAGTCGTCCAATTCTAGTTGCTTCAGTGTTAGACAGCTTAAAATACTGCTAATATGTAGCTCATAGTTTTGGCCGAATACTACGTCATAGCAATTGAAACGCATTTTGAAAACTTTTAAGTGCAGTGTGCGGAACATGAGGGGTAAGGTTTTAGGGTTCAGGCCTTGACAGTAACTTAAATCAAGCTTCTCTAATTGACATAGGCTGCTGATATTCGCGCCAGTTATAAACGATGTTTTGGGCGTAAAACTTCTTAGTTCAGGAAACATTTTAATCACACAAAATATATCTTCATCCCGATAATCATGATACCAATCAGTTATTATTAATTCTAAACAATTAGAAAACACAATTTCAGTGAGTAGACGAAACCGTCTAGCTTGCAGATGTTGTATTTTTAATTTGACTATAAAACTGCTAATATGCTCGAAGATTTATTTGAATGCTGCATCCTGCTGGTAGAGCAAATGAAAACCATCTAAGGTCAATGTATAAAAACGACGCTTCCATATGTTTCCAATGAGCTTTTGTAGCGAACGACTGGCTTGTCTCAACCTGATTTGTCCAAATATATCGACGTTTTCTACTATACGAATTAAACAGTACTCATTCAAATCCATGAGTGTAGGCTGAGCTGTGCAATGTACTGTTCGAAAGAGAAAATTATCGAAATTATATTTCTTTGATATTTATATTCTTAAAATGTTTAATGTGCTGAATATGTACCTGTACCTTGTTGCACTTCATCATCCATTTGGTTGTTAGTTGATGAAGTCTCATCACTGTTTTGAAGGAAAACAAAGATGATTATTTTTTTAAATAGCTTCTTATGTATTAGCTAAAGCTACTTAAACCAAATAAGTCAAAGTTTGTAAATTTAGTTGGCGATGTGACGATTTTTATTGAAGGAAAAATTTGAAAAAACACGTATACATTAGAGTGGTCCTTATTTTGTTTTTATTTTTTCGAAAGTAACGACTTACGCATTAGAGTTTTGTTCCTTAACATGACAGAGGTAAACTGTGAAATTTTTAGGAAAAAATATTGATATTCAAACGTGCCTCAGTCGACCTCTATATTGAAAATCTGATTGATCTGGGCATTTGATTAACACACATGAACAAAAGTCATCGTCGCTTAGCTTCTGTGCCATTTGAACAATCACCATGCCCAGGAAATTATTGCAAAATAAAATTAACAATTTTTTTCAAATATAGTAATGCATTGATGTATTTTTAAAATAAAAAAAGTGTGCGTGTCAGCTCCGACTCCTCTAGATCGATTACCTTGAAATTTGAGATGTATATTAAAGGTGAAGGGGTGAATAAATTTACGGAGATGAAAGGTTCTGTCGAGCTGAGCAAAAAGTCGTATGAGAGGGGGAGGGGGGGAGTCAATTTTCACGTTCTTAAGAGCTGCAGGGTTAATTAATATTTGACGACTTTGATTCACGTTATTATTTCCACACCGAGAAAGAAATCAATAGGTAAATCACCTAAGTCGGCTTGGGTAAAGAGAATTGTATGGGAATTATAAACTTATGCTTATTTACCTAAGCAATTTATTGTTTAATACATTGCTTTGAAAGCACATACTTCGATACCTTGGCAAAAACAAAAAATATTTGATTCACCTAGGTCCAAAAGCCAAAAATACAAAATTAAAAAACAACTAGCATGTATGGCTTAAGCATAGTATTGAGCTATTTTCTGCAAAAAAAACATCACAGCTGCGTCATTAGACACACGAGAGAAGGATAGATTTGATAATTTAATGGTTTTTTTTTTTTTAATAAAATCACTTTGGAATTCCAAAATAACATTAGGTAAATTAAAAAACACACTTTAATATTCACAACAGTAAATTTTATTACATTTCATCAACAAAAAAAAAAGAAAAAAAAATTTCTTTGCCCGCCGTGCGGAATAAAACCTGGAACTTTTGGTGCCAGTCCATCGCTCTACCAACTGATCTAAGCAGCCTTGCCACTGTTTGCTGACATAACTGCAGCTACGTTAATTCACCTATCACATACTTCGATATCCTGCCAAAAAAAAAAACATTTGATTCACATATGTTAATAGATGCAGTATTAACAGAAGCAGTATGTCGCAGTATTCTGTTGATATACGTAGCTGCAGCATAAATTCAGTTGTAATTAATATTGAATAAATCACTCCGCGTAATGAAGGAGTTTGGCTCAATGCGTCTTCATACACAGTGGTATCGGGTTGGTGTGGGTTCGAATCTCAACGGCATGCGAAGGTAAAATTTTTGATATTTGATATTTAATCGATAATTTCATATTTAATGGACATGGGTTGCCACCTAAATAAGTAAGTAAGATATTTAATTAATTTCATTTAAATGTTTTTGTTATAATAGACGTCAATCAGCAGGAAAAGCCGAGAAGTCATTAATTTCTAAGAAAAAACTGATAAAAGTTGATAAAAGAAAAATTTGTGTTGTTGCCGATTTCAGTCAAGCAAATCACAGCACGAGAGGCGGCAGCTTAAAAAAAAAGGAAAATAAAAAAAGCCAAATCCCGAAAAAAGTTATATTTTTGAAATACAATTTTTTTTTTAAAGTAGTGTTTTAAAAATAATCAAATACTTGGTTGATTTATCACCCAATAAAAATTGTCAAGTCAACATGTAAAATTTAGGCGTTTTATAAAGTACTTGGGTGGCTGAAAACTGCCAGAGCCTTCTTAAAAATAATACTAGGTTTTTTTTCAATTTAACATAAGTTTTTTTTCTCAGTGTAGCAGAAAAACTGACCTACATAAGACTTATTTTGATAGCTCATTGCAAAGGCAATAAAATCACCTTTTTAACAGTATATTAACAAACCTACCGACTTAACCATTACCGAGCTGTGCTCGTGTAAAATTATATCAATCAGTTGGAACTGCCGAATTTAAACTTTGAGTGCAAATTTGTCGGAATTTTGCGTAATAAATGAAATTTTTTCACGTGATCTATTTTTTTTAATTTATTTAATTTTGTTTTCAATAACACCAATAACATAAACATATTTTAAAAAAATAAAAAAGTTGGCTGTACTAAAAAAATTATACTTTTTAGAAAAAAAAAAGGTGATTTTATTGCCTTTGTATTGAGCTATCAAAATAAGTCTTATGCAGGTAAGTTCTTCTGCTAGAAATAATAGCGTGAATCAAAGTCGTTAAATATTAATTAACCCTGTAGCTCCTAAGAACGTGAAAATTGACCCCACTCCCCTCTCATATGACTTTTTGCTCAGCTCGACATAATCTTTCACCTCCGAAAATAGTTGCACTCGTTTGCGGGACACCCTGTATAAGTAAAAGGATTGTATACTTTTCATATTAATATATTAATATATTAACTTTTCAAATATAATATATTTTAAAATATATTTATTACATAAATTCATTATGATGTAAATTGATGAATTTCATTAATAGTAACGTCATTATTAAATACTGTAATATTAGGTTCGTGATAATCGTGAAAACATAGCTTAAATGGTTGTTCCATATCTAGTCTAAACTAGAAACTAAATCTAAATTAACTTCTTCTTTCAAAAATTGTATGAAGCGCAATCCTTCATCTGTATGATGAAACACTTAAAAATTTCCTTAAGGGGTTACATGACATTGGCAGTTTTTTGAAATCGATTTTTTTTTTAATAATTTTGTATTTTAGTAAATATTCTTAAGATTCTAAGAAAAAACTTTCATGGAAAAATTCTTACAAGTTCAGCCGGATTAGTGAGAGCGCATGTTTAATTTTTGCGCTACCTACGTACGGCAGTTGGTATATCCTTGTTTTACTTGCTACCTGACTTTTGGTGATTGTTATTTCGTACCTACTTGAAGGGTGAAGGGCGAAGCCCGAATTGCTAAACGATTGCAAAAAACTATAAGAAACAGCACAACACAAGATAACGAAGGCATACAGTACGAAGCAGGCATGGCAGATTGAAGGTAACCTTTTTTTTCTTTGTTCACAACTTTGATCGCGTTTATCTCGAAACCATGTTTTTCGTACTGGTTGCGGCACTAGCGGGTTCATTTTTTGACGAAATTTTTTTTTTGTATATTTTTAAACTTGATTTGCTATCGTATGACACGAGATTTTGTTTTTAAAATTTTTTTTCGATTTTTTATGAATTTTTAAAGTCAATATTTTTTTCAAAAAAACACTCTTTCAAATTTGGAACATCACCAAAAATTGACAAAAAATTTAAAAAAAAGCTCGTGTTATACGATAAACCATTTTGTTAAGATTTAAAAAAGTAATTTTTTTTCCAGATCAGACAATTTTTGCAACTCCCAGCGCTGCAACCACAAGGCCCCGTTTTTTTCTCTGCCGCCAGTTTGGCGCTCTATAAAACCATGTTGGAGTGAAAAATATATTTTTTTGAATTTTTTTCTTGTAATTTGTTCAATTCTCTACAATAATAACAAAATAATTTTGGAAAAATGTTTGTTTTTGACTGAGTTATGAATTTTTAAAAAAAGGTCTGTTTTCTCTGCCACGAATGTCATGTCCCGCCTTAAATTTTTCTTATTTTTTCTACTTAAGATCAATTTGTGAACATATTCTGTATTAAATGTCCCGTTATGTCATAGCAATAAAAATTCTACCTAATTCTAAATCCATCAAGTTTTATTTAATTGAAATCGGTTGAAAATTCGTCGTCTTATTCAATTTTAACTTTTTCTACTCCACTAAAATAATTGTTTTTCTTTAATCTTATTTGCGAAAAACTCATTAATAACTCGACGAATAATTAACTAATTTCAATGAAATAAAACTTGGATTTAAAATTAACCAAGCTTTTATATTATTATCAATTTAATAAAAGCGCACTTTAATATAAACTACTCGTATGAGCAACGGCTACGTTGCAAATGCAAACATATTCAAACACATACAATTATTTTGTTGTGCTGTGGCTAGCTGAATATAAAAAGAGAAGATAGAGAGTAACGTGGAATTTATTGAAACCATGGCAGAATTATAAGGTAGGGTCGACTCGTAGAGGATTGGTGTCAAAATCAGCTGTTCATCGCGAACTTCTTTATGCTCACGTTTCGCAGTTGTTTTTAGGTTAAAACTGTTACAGGTTTTTTTTATGCAATTTTAAGATTTCTTTCACATTTTATAGTTTTTATTACACTTTTTTTTTATAATATTTTCACTCAAATTAGCACAAATTTAACACCCGCGACCGCACTGTTTGCAACTTGGAAACATAAAATATTTTCTTCATTTGCAATTTCTACGAAATTCGTCGTTTTGACATATATGTTCCTTCTCATTATCCACTCTTCGTTGACGCGTGAGAGCACTCAGCGAAGCGGCCCTACCTTATCATTGTATCATTACTGAAACTCTCGCAAGCACAAGCTGGTCAAAAGAAAACGACCAAGCAAAGCAAAGGAAAATGTGTTGTAGCAGAAATATAACACAGTACCACATTTTCCAGCTCATTGATTGGGGACTCAATTCTGAGAACTGCACGTGAAAGTAGCCCCAAAAAGAAGAAGTTCTGCATCATAAGTTAGTAAGTATCGTATAGGAAAATTTGTCACGTCTTAGGCTCTTTTGTTTGACATAACTCGAGAACCACTGAAACGGATTTAGCTGAAACAAATTAAAAAATTTAAAATTAAGAATTACAATTCCTTTCATCTGTTTATATAACGTTTCACTACATAAGCAACCGTTTCGCAGTTATAAATAAATGTATGAAGAAAAAAAATATTTTTTGCCTGAAAATTAAAATTTTTTTTTTAAATTCATAAAAAATCCACCACCGGAAAAAAGTGTCAAGTCCTATTACTGTCACGTAAAGTCACATAACTTATGAACAAAATGAGAGATAGATCATGAAAATCGATGTACGCGTTTCGATTTTATTCACAATTAAGTAAAGGTATTAAGTAAAATTTGCTCGAGATATGTACAAAATTCTTTGGAAAAAACGTTGATGACTTTTTTTATGATTCACAAAATTAAAAAAGAAATAAGTAATAAACAAAAGGTTATTTCATTTTTTATGATTGCGTTAGCAAACTAATAAACGATTATAAATGTGCGTGGACGCTGAATTCTTGTTCTTGTTTTTTATGGTAGGTACTCCGTTTAGTCAATTAAAGGGAAAAACGGGACGTGCACTTTTTTAATGATGTGTGTTTTTCAGTTGGATACCTGGATGCGTCCATTCATAAGTACCTATCAGTATAATATTGAAAAGTACTTAGTATTTATAGGTGTTGTTCACTGATCCATTTTTGTCATTCTACAAGTGTCGACGTACGCGAAAAGTAAAAGTGAATTTTTCTCAGGTTTTTAAAAGTGAATAAGAACAAAACATATGATATATTCCAATATGGAAAATAACAAGTGCCCAAATTGGATTATTTTTGTTACGTTTGTGGTCATATCGTCCCAAAAATAGACAAACAGGATCGAAAAGATTGTTTACTGAGTAATTCAAAACAGCGTATTGTCATTATTTTGATGAAGCAGATTTAAGTGGTGCAAATTTTACGCCGAACACAGTGTGCAAAAGTGGTTATAATACCCTTATAATGTGAATACATGGAAAAGGTGCAAAGTTGTCTTTTATGAAGCCAGTAATTTGGGTGGAAGACCTAACTGGACATGATGAATCCAGATGCTACGCATGCATAAATTATCGTCATGGATTAAACAGAAAACAATTCAAAACAAAAGTATACATTTCTGCTTTTACTGCCACACTTCCAGTTAAACGCGCTGCTTATACCGATACACGTAAACCTCCGAGTCTGGATACTGTGTCCCTGCAAGCCGAAATCGACCAATTTCAATGATGCTGATATTGAAAATAATGCACCACAACCGCTAACACAAATGGAAATGGATTATATTGTGGATAAGATGGGACTACCACAAAAAAATTCAGAATTTTTTACATCATTTTTGAAGCGTAAAAAACTCACAGAGCAAAATGTCAGCGCAACATCAGCAAACATGTCCTTGAATATTATGTCTATTTCGGATGATGATGCAGACTCAGAACATGAATATGAACAACCCACAAAGATGAATATTGACAATAATTGAAAATGTTCTAAATTTTGTTTTAATGCATAGATAACATAAAAATGTCATATTTTTTGTGTAAGCATAGCAAAATAAAGTTTATAAAGAAAAAAAAAACATATTTGTGGATTTGTAATCCAGTTACTGAGCAAAAAATGAAGCAAAATTAATGGGCGCACATTTTAAGGGTGGCTATATACCTGATTCAGGTGTGCTTTATAAATTTTTCGAAACGTTTGAAACTCATAAATGTGGGTGGAATTTTTTTTATATCTGAGAATCACATTTATTAGAGTTTATTACTTTGGTACCGCAATCATAAAAATTGAAATAACCTTTTTAATTCTAATTTTATTAATTCTGAGAATCATAAAAAAAGTCATCAATGTTTTTTCTAAAGAATTTTGAGCAAATTTTTGAAATTCATACCTTTACTTAATTGTGAATAAAAGCGAAACGCGTACATCGATTTTCATGATCTATGTCTCATTTTGTTCATAGGTTATATGACTTTACGTGAAGTAATAGGACTTGACACTTTTTTCAGTTTTGGATTTTTTACGAATTTAAAAAAAAAAAATTTAAATTTTCAGGCAAAAAATATTTTTTTTCTTTATACATTTAGTTTTTAGCTGCGAAACGGTTGCTTATGTAGTGAAACGTTATATAAACAGGAAGGAATTGTAATTTTTAATTTTTTCGGTCTAGTGGTTCTCGAGTTATGTCAAACAAAAGAGCCTAAGACGTGACCCATTCCCCTATACGATACTTACTAACTTGAAACCGATATTAAATTATTATGGCATATAACTTTATAAAACGAATGATGCAGAACTTCTTCTTTTCGGGGCTACTTTCACGTGCAGCTCTCAGAATTGAGTCCCAAAGTCATGTGTTGTACTGTGTAATATTCTAAAACTTTTTTGATAAAAATCGGTCAGTACTTTTGGAGTTTTACAAAAATTTGCAATTCAATTTGCAAAACAATAGCAGATTGCAGTTGTGTATATTTCTTCGTTGTTGGTATTTCTCTGCTGTGAGTATGTATTTTGTTGGTATAACGCTGACTGCGTAACGCATGATTTTTTAGATAACGCTCGATTTCACTCGCCATAAAATTTTTATACCGCGGGCAATATATGAAATCGATTCTAAATGAGTAAACTCCAAAAAACAGATCAACTTCTTGGTTTCACTTCTTGTGATCATACATAAGCTAATTAAACTTTTTTAAATGTTCATCGGTTCCTAGTAAAAAAGTGAATCATACTATGAGCGATCTGGGATTGCTCCTCATTGATCCAAGCTGAGTGCAAAATAAAAGTTTAATATTTTGTGTGCATATGCACATGACTCACTTTGTTTCCCTATTTTTGCATTCATTGCTCGCTTATTGTTCCAACAAAACAGTGAGAGAGCACAAGTACAAAGTGCTCAGTTTTTGCTTCTATAAAACATCAATAGAGCGCTCCCTTGTTGCTCCTCATGGGAGCGTTCGAATATTTTTTTACTGGGTTACTACAATATTTATATCTTTAAGAAATGGTTTTTGTAGGAACTATAGCTGCTATTGTCGTTGGGCGTGTAATACCGCGTATATTTCAAAAAGGCCAAAATTGAAATTTGGATTTTAATTAATTTAAATTTAATTAATAAAGGGCGGATTTTTCATACAATGCTGATTTCAGAACAAAGCTAGTTTAGTTTAGTTTAGTTAAAAATCCATTCAATAATTTAAAAGATAGCAGTTTTTCTGCACGTCTGTTGAATTTTGCTATCACCGTGTGTGTGTGTGTGTCTGCAAGTGGCGGATACGCGGTATTGCATGCCCAACGACGTTATAACGTCTGTAGATAAACTCTTTTTAATGCACTTCTATTCAAATTTATAGTAGAATGCGGCAAATTGAAAATGCGTCGAACTAGCTTAGTAAGAATTGGAAACATTGGTTCTTTAGCCTCATTTTTTAAGCTAGCAAAATTTTACCATTTTCAAATTTGATTGCCCTTTAGGAGCGATATTCGTTGTCAATAGCAATAAGTTCTTCATTGGTTATTACTTAAGACAAGATAGCAACCAAAGGTACAGTCGATTTTTGAGTCTTGATTTCTTTTGCTTTTAATATTTTACATTGCTTACAAATTTGTTGATGATAGCTACACAACCGTAGCTTTATTTCAACAAACAACTCAATTTAAAAATCCATACACCGCATCTTAAAATATGTACAAGTAATGTTGAAATTATTTTTTCCAACTTTTCCACCAAAATAACAAGCATTAAAGCATAAATAATTGTTTTCATTCTCAAAATCTACATCTACCTCTCTTTTAAAAAAATTTAAAAAAAAAAACTTTAAACAGAAATTCAATCTTTGAATACAGTTAGTGAATTTTGAGAATCTCGCTCTGTACTTCTAAATTTAAAGATGAAAAAGAAGCCAAAACGTATCCTAAGAACTCCAAATAAAGTTGAATTACTGGATCTTGACTTATGGCGACCGTGGCATACTGGTTTAGGTGCGTGGCTGGTATATGAAAGAACCCAGGTTCGAATTCCATCTGACACAGAATATTTTTTCAATTGGATTAATTTTTATGTTCGGCCGTCACCTCTCTACAGACAAGGCCAAATCACAGAAAGACAAAACTGCCGTGTAAAGCTTATATAAAAAATTATAATTGTGTTGGGCTTGTTGTAAAATGTTTGAACATAAATGATCGAGAACCGGACCTACAAGCTCCGATGCTGACTCCGAACGGCTTATGTTCTCATTCTTCTTATGTTCTTATTCTTATAATTCTTATGTTCTGATAATTATCAGAAGAAGGCTTACAAGGAAAGGTCCCCAGGTGTCACTCACCGAATTGAATTATTTTCGGATATGTCTTACAGGACAATAAACCTTTTCTTTACACTTTACATCAAAGATACTGTATTCAACCTTCTTTTCTGTATTTAAGTTGCTTAAAAACAATTCAAAAATATTTCTTTCTCCTAAAATTTTTTAAAAAGAATCGCAAGCCGATTCTAATAAAAATGAGCAAGGGAAGTACATATATTGAATTTCATAATTAACAGAAAATGAGTTTTGTGAATACAGATCCACATGGTATGAAAATATATTTTTAGTAATAACTCTTGATTGGAAAGAAATATTGGGGTTTTTTATTAAAATAAATTATTTTTTAAGTAAGACTATTTAAAAAAAAATGTATAAAAGGAACATTTTTAAAAAAATAAATTTCATGAAAAAAATCAAAGGGGGTACCCTTGTTTTTAAATGACAAAAACAGCTAATTAATTTTTGTGTAAGACTAAAACAATTTTTGCTAATAAATATTATGTAATTTTTGATTTAAATTTTTTTTACAATAAAAAAAACTTTTATGTATCTTTTTGAGAAACATTCATTATTTTGGATCATAATTGAAAAAAATATTAAAAATATTAATGCACAGCAAATAATATTCTTGTAATAGTTTTTATAAAGTAATTTTATTGAACTTTTTGACAAAAAAGAATTGAGTGAAATATATTTAATACCAGCCGAGATGTTTTCATCGAAAACCATATCTTTAAATTTGGGAAAATTTAAGAAGGTAAAATTTAAAAAAACCAAAACAAGGTAACTTTTAAAATTAGCTGAAATTAAACATAAGTGAAAATGAAACAATTTCGACTACGGGCTCTTCAAATCGACTAAAAACTGTTAAAAATGTCAACAACAAAATAACAATAAAACTTCTTTCTAAAAATTAGACGACATCATGTGCGCTAACTCAATACCTTTCGTTTGATACCAAATATGTGCATCTTTCTATGGAAAATAGTTAAATTATGGCGAAAAAACGAAATATCCGCTGATTTAAAAACACCATTTTGAAACCCTAAACCATCGATTGAGCACGTATAAAACATACGTCAACCTTAGATTATTGTCCTCTATCATATATCCGAAAATCATTCAAATCGGCGAGTGACACCTGGGGATCTTTCCTTGTTAGTCAGAGTCCTTTCAACGGCTCAAACTTTTGTTTTTGAATTGAATTTTGAATTTTGTTTTTGTTTATCAATATAAAAACTTTGCAAAGGTTTTTGGCAATATGGAACAATTTTGTAATTTGATATTATTTTTAAATGAATTAAGCACCAAAAGTAAAATTTCATCAATTCCCCCAAAGATTATCTCATTTCTAATGGGGATTCCCCCAGTTGGCAGCCCTGGTAGCTATAATCATAAAATTATAAATTTTATAACTGACAAAAAAAATTGCTGGTTGAGGTTGGATCTAATTGTTGGTTGTTTCACGTTCGGCACATTTTACACACTCTGAATGCTACACACTGCCTGCCGGCGTCGAAGATTCTGGCTTGTATTTAGATATATAAAATAGTAAAAAATGCCAGATCTACAAGGGAAAAAACTAATGGTTTCCACAAAAATACGTTTAAAGTGCTTTTGATTTGTAAAGATGTAGTACATAATATAACTTATGTTAGTACATTATTACTAATAATTTGGGTCTATGTTAGTAACAGCACGCGTATATTGCCATTAAATATTCCCATTAAATGTTCAAAAAAATTCAAGGTTCATTAACCTATTCAAACACACATCCACACTTCACTTTACTTTAAAGCGCTTCAAGAGATGATTTCACTTTCATATGAAACTCTCGTGTGCTTCTCGCGTTTTCAAGACCTAGCTGTGCGAATGGAATGTCAGGGTGATAGAACAGAAAAAAAATATTTGCTTGGCCAGGCCTACAACATCAACCAACTATGGCGATGATGATGATGATGATGATGAGAGTGCCAATGTCGGTGGTAATGGCAGCAGCATCGCAAACTTTGCATAATCCACGTAAGGATGCAAGGATATGACACATCATGGAATTCGTGGAGTTGCATTCCACCGACTCGTAAAACACAACGTATGCAACGTGTTTTCGCACTTGTGTCAAGGCTAAAAGGATGTTGTTGCTTTGCCATTGATGCTGCTTTAGTTGTTGTTGTTGCTACTGTTGTTATTGGTGCTGGTGCTGCCGTTGTTATCGTGCATGTATGTAGATACGCTGTTGTGTTGTTCGAGTGCGTATGTATGTCGCTGATATTGACGGTTGGTTGGATTCTGTGGCTGCTGCTGTTATTGCTACTACGAGCATCCTTTTGAGATCGAGTGCATCTACCTCTAGGGATGGCGAGAAGTCATCCGTGCGAATTCAGATGTAGACCACAGTTATTATTATTGGGCTATGCAAATTCGAATATTGTTGTTGCAGCTGTCGCTCGAAGTTGCTGCATACTTGCTTATGTTTGTGTGTGTGTATCTGCTCCGCATAAATGTAGATATGTTAGCATTCGTTGGGTGAAAACGCTAAATTTCAATGCATTCTGCAGTGATGCAATTCAGTTACGTGTGGATAAAGTGAAATGACCTCCAAATGAAGTCAAGGTAACCTTGACTCATTGAGCTGAAATTCTGCTGAAATTCTGCTGAAGGTTATGTGATATATTGCTGAGCACAAAGGAATGCGTGACTTAATCAAGTTGATGGTTTTTTTTGTTACAACACAAAACAGCTTTTTTAGTAAGCGCCTTAAGAAGTTATTCGAGTAACTCGAAGCTTTTCAAGTTTTTAACCTGGTAGTAACTGGGTAGGCAAGGTTAGGGAGAGGCTCGGAGTAGAGGATTTATGAATTTAAATTATTTTGACAATAAAGATAACTTTTGAGCCATGTTTTGAGAAAACATTATAAGATATGGACATTTCTTAAAAATAAGATTACTTACTTACTTACGTAGCGCTTACAACCGTAAGTCGGTTTTAACCTGTTGTAAGAATTTGCCCCTGCCATTTCCATTTTGCGCTTGCTGGCACCAGTTGGTAGCTCTAAGTTTCGTCTGGTTTTCCTCTACTTGGTCCTTCCAACCGTCCTTCAACGGTCGCCCTCTTCTGCTTTGACCATCGCTGGGTATCGAATCGAATATTTTCTTCGCTGGAGCATTGTCTTCCATCCGCTCAACATGACCTATCCAGCGAAGCTGCTCGATTTTTATGCGCTATACTATGTCGATGTCGGCATACAGCTTATCGTTCCATCGTATTCGGTACTCGCCATTGACGCAGATTGGTTCGTAGATTTTACGAAGAATATTTCTCTCGAACGCTCTCAAACTCTTTTCTGATCTGAACTGCTCAACGTCTAGGTTTGTGCTGCATATAACAGGACGGGCATGATTAGTGACTTATAGAGCGTGACTTTTGTACGTCGAGAGAGAACTAAAACTCCTTTGTTTTATCTCTCTGTTGATATCGTTGGTGGAGTTAATGCTGGATCCCAGGTAGACAAAGTCCTTCACAACCTCCAAGGAGGTGTTGTCGACAGTGACATGGATGCCAATACGCTGGAGCTGTTTGTTTGACACCAGTCACCAGTTCACTGCAAGACCCATGCGAATTGACTCTTTTTCTAGTTTGGAGAATGCTGCACTGACTTCGCGTGTGCTATGGCCAATGATATCAATGCCATCAGCATACGCTAGCAGCATAACATTGTTATAGAATATGGTGCCGCTTTGTCTCAAATCAGCAGCTCGAATGATCTTCTCCATAGTTAGGTTAAAAAAGTCGCACGATAAGGATTCACCTTGTCTGAAACCTCGTTTGGTAACAAATGGGTTGAGGGGGGATCCTTACCGATGCTCTGCTAGTGTTGCTCAGTGTCATCCTGCATAGACGGATTAGTTTTGCAGGTATACCAAATTAAGGCATGGTGAAGTATAGGTGATTTCTTATGGAACTGTCGAAAGCGGCTTTGTAATCGACAATAAAAGATGGGTGTCGATTTGTTTTTCTAGGGCCTTTTCTAAAGTTTGTCGTAACGTGAATATCTGATCGGTGGTAGATTTTCCAGGTCTGAAGCCATACTGATGAGGTTCAGTTGGTTTACGATGAGCTTCAGTTTTTCACATAATACGCTTGACAGGACCTTATAGGCGATATTTAAGAGGCTTATGCCACGGTAGTTGTGGATTGGGCAGAGTACACTGAGGTTCCAATCGTTTGGAATGCATTCTTCCAACCATATTCTGCATAGAAGCTCGTGAGTGCACTAAACAGAGCTTCGCCAACGTTCTTAAACGGCTCAGCGGGTAGACTATCGGCTCCCGCGGCTTTGTTGTTCTTAAGCCGTGTTATGGCTGTTAAGACCTCATTATAGTCGGGCAGCGGAACTTCAACGCTGTCATCCATAATTGGGGTTTCCGGGATATCCTCTCTATTGGCGGAATTGTTGTTATCATCGCCATTCAGAAGACTAGAGAAGTGTTCCCTCCATAACGTCAGTGCACACTGCTGATCTGTCACTAGATTCCCGTTTTCATCCTTGCAGGAAGAGGCCCCGATCGGAGGAGTGATTTCTTGAAGCAAGAGTGAGAGTGGAGTGACGAAAGACATTTTGATTGCAGCTTGTCGACATTAGTTAAGCTATAGAAGATTTAATTAGTTCTCTGTTATAAAAATCACTTTTTCTTGCCAACTTGTGCTGGGAATGTGGAGACAGCAATTCTCCAATTTACTTACTGGTGCCGATTCCAACAATTCCGCCCATGTAGAGCGCAGTTCAGCACCACCAATCAACGATGACGGAGTGTAAGTACCATCACATACCCATGAAGAGGTTCGAGTTCCTATACAACGACTCAAAATCAATAAAGCAGCGGGTGCTGACGGCCTGTCAGCTGAATTGTTTAAAACATGCGGCGATGAATTGATAAGGTGCATGCAGCAGCTCATCAACAAAATATGGCTAGCGGAAAGCATGCTCGAAGATTGGAATCTTAGCGTACTTTGCCCTATACTTAAGAAAGAAAACCCAACAATCTGCAACATTTATCGAGGTATCAGACTTATTTCCATCGCATATAAGGTTCTCTCAAGCGTACTGTGTGAAAGATTAAAGCCGATTACAAAAACACTGATTGGACCTTTCAGTGTGGCTTTTGACCTGGAAAGTCCACCATAGACCAGATGTTCACGCTAAGACAAATCCTGGCGAAAACCCACGAAAATAAAATTGACACTCACCATCTCTTTGTCGATTTTAAAGCTGCGTTCGATAGCCCGAGAAGGGATTGCCTATACGCAACAATATCTGAGTTCGGTATACCTGCAAAGTTGATTAGACTTCAGAATGACGTTGAACAACATATGCAGCTCCGTCAAGGTAGAAAATTACCTCTTCGAAACCTTCAATACCGAAAGAGGTTTCAGACAAGGCGGTCCACTGTCTTGCGATCTCTTCAACATCATCATGGAGGGGATCGTACGAAAGGCCGGTGTGCACCATTTTCTACAAAGGTGTCCAGCTCCTTGCGAACGCTGATGATATTGACATTGTCGACAGAACCAAGAGAGATGTTACCGCTGTTTTCAAGCGCTATCGAAAAGGAATCAGTCAAAGTGGGTTTGACGATAAATGAGGGTAAAACAAAGTATATGGTGTCTACAAACAAGGGAGCGCGGCGTCTAGACTTCCACGTTTCATCCGGCAGCTATAACTTTGAAGTAGTCAAGGAGTTCGTATACCTTGGCACCGCCATTAATAACAACAACGAAGTCAGCCTGGAAGAACAGCCAAAGCGAAGAACAATAATTGGTAATAGGTGCTACTACGGGCTCAGTAAGCAACTAAGTTCCAGAGCCCCCTGTCTCGATCGACAAAACTAACACTCTACAAGACGCTCGTTCTACCTGTGCTGCTTTATGGTGCTGAGGCATGGGTAGTTTCGCAAACTGACGCAGCTGCTTTGGGGGTGTTCGAAAGAAAAGTTCTTCGCAAAATTTTCGGTCCTGTTCGAGTCGAGATGCGATGACTATCGTATCAGAATGAACCACGAGCTGTATGAGCTCTACGAAGACATTGGCACAGTTTGGCGTATAACTATGCAGCGACTACGCTGTCTGGGTCATGTCCATCGTATGGACGACGAAGCTCCACTGAAAAAGATGCTCGAGGCTAGGGTCGTTGGTCAACGACGACGAGGGAGACTATACCTCCGATAGATAGACCAGGCTGAGGAAGCCCTAACCGCACTTGGTGTATCCGATTGGAGAAGGCGCGCGCAAAGCAGAACCCAAACGCTGGTTGTTATGGCCACCTAAGTAAGTAAGTAAGTAAGTTAATTTTTTTAATGAAAGTATTGTAGCACGGTTTTGAAATAAAACTACTTGCCATGTCCATCAATCCACAAAATTGCACACACCCGGCATGTCTTAGGCCTAAAACTCGCATTACGAGTGGAAATCTAATATTTATTTCGTAGGCATTACCATCAATTATTTCACTCGACGGATCATAGTTTGGAATTTTGCACTTTTCCCACGCAACTTTTATTTTGAAGCCAGGACCTTCTTTTTACAAGATTCAAATGCCACTGAGCTAGGTTAGGTTAGGTAAGAAGGGTCGTGCACCGTTACCGGCGCTTCCACGGGGGCCTATAGGTCCATTGCGAATCCCTTTTTATAATTGTGGTACCAAGTTAAACCATTGTTCCGATTTGTTCCTCAAACCATCCTGTGCTTTTTATGAACCTCCAGATGTCTAGCAGTGGTGTGTTTACCAACTCTTCCAAGTCTTTGAAAAATCTGTTCCCCATATGTCGGAGTCGACGATTCTGTAGACTTGGACATGCGCATAGTAGGTGAGTTATTGTTTCTATTTCCTCCGGGTATTTGCAGCTCCGACAGAAATCTGGCGCTGTTATACCTATTCTATTGGCCATTACCCTAATGGGGAAATGACCCGTTAGAACTCCAACAAGGATCCGGATTTTGCGTTTGACCAAAAACAGAAGGCTTCTAGTTCTTTCCTCATTTAGCTCAGGCCAAAGCCTTCGAGATATGTTGCAGTCACCTCTGGAAGCACAGTTTGTGTTGGCAATATCTCTGGCTTTTAGTTCTATACTCCTTTTGACGACGCCTCTTGGAATGTGCACATCTGTGTCAGCTCTGTTTGTACTTGCGGTTACTCCACGCCTTGCCAGTTCATCTGCTGCGTCGTTCCCTTCAATATTGCTATGTCCGGGAACCCAGCAGAGAGTGACATTGTGGGTATTGCAGATACTGTTCAGTGCAAGTTTACAGTTTTGCACCGTTCGAGCCTTCGTCGTTTTACTGTTCAGTGCTTTGATGGCCGCTTGGCTATTCACAAAAATTACTACCCTTGTGGGGGTAAGATTTTTCCTGTAAATGGCCTGTGCAGCTTTTTCAATAGCATATATTTCTGCCTGAAAAACGCTACAGTAATCCGGGAGTTTGTAACACTCTTTGATTTGCAGCGTTTCACAGTATACACCCGATCCAGTTCCGTTTTCCATTTTGGAACCATCAGTATATAAATGGAGATTGCCGTAGGATTCTACAGCCATTTCTTCCCATTCTTGTCTGCTGGGAATGGATGTGGTGTATTCTGTACCGAATCTCACACTGGGTATGATATAGTCGGTTGCTCTTTTTGATTCCTCGGTTCCAAAGAATCGAATCGCGCTCTTGGTCGCCGAACATTTAAGGAACTCTTCTATGGAAAGAAGATTTAGCATCATATCTAGACCCGCCTGTGGCGTAGAGCTGAGCTATCACACGTTTTACACCTCACTAAAGTTGCTACAGTACAAAAAACTAGAAGATAATTCGATAAAGTTTTTTTGAAATCTTCCTCGACTTCAAGCGCAGCATTCAATTTGATTTTTTTCGCTGATGCACTAGACGCTCTGACTTTCGTTTTTCGATCCTAAGGCATTACTGTTTTTCTTGGTCGGCTTACTCTTGGGCCACCCTGTGCACGTCCTCTCTGCCAGTTGGTTTCAGCATTTTTTTCGTTGATAAATACAAAATCACTAAGAAAACTAAGCAAAAACAAAACGGAGCACAAGTTAACGAAATCGGAGCAAAACTGAAATGATGCACATATCTGCTCTCCTAAGCGTTCAATTTTAGACTGAAATATGTATTCTATATTGAATGTACGTTACATATTTTATTTACCTGAAGATATTAAGACGAAAAGAGGGGATAATTGTAATACAATAGAGACCGAAACAATTGCCGCTCGCCGCTCAGTGCAGGTAGCTAAAAGGCGCGCAAAACTAAGCTAGAGGTACGGTCATTCAACGTACTGTAATTTCGTTAGTTGTGCTCCGAATTCAGAAACAATAATAAAAAATATGGGGAACAAACGTTGTCAAACCTTACCTCCCCCTTAATAAAAGTTAACTTGTCTCGCGGACCAACTATTAAATAAATCATTACTTGTAAAAATTAATGACATTTTTACAAAATTTTGCATCTTTTACTTTTGTGTGAAATGTTTTTAAAAAAACGGCAATTGGCAAACGACAATTCTACATTAAAAAAATACGTTTCTGCGTAAAAAAAATCAGTGCTTTAAAATCTATAACATTAAGGGAGTATTCCTGTTGGCAGACATTTTTTTCGATTTTTTTTTTTTTTGCATATTTTTATAGCTTGGATATTTGAGAATATCGTCCTAAAGGGTTTTCTGAAATTCGAAATACTTTAGGAAATATCGCCTTTTTTCTCCAGCAGAAAATGCTTAATTTGACTACTTTTTGAATGCAACGGTTTGAAGCAACCACCGAATTTCGTGCAACGCGTTCTTTAGTAGGTAATAACTTGTTTGTATACGCATTTTAAATATAAATGAATACACATTTTAGAGCTTAGGTATTCGAATGTTGGCAGCATTTAGTTCACTTTGAATTGAGTTATTCAAAGAGTTATTACCGGACGCGCGCGCGCGCATCCTGTTTTGAAAAGTACAGTTTTAATAAAAATTTTTCTTTCTGCTAAAGACAATGGATAGAAAATAGAAATAAAAATAAAAGAAACACTGGTAGCAATCGAAAAACTCGTCCTTTGAAACGCCAGTTTCGTGGTAAACAACACAAAAGAGATGAGAACTCCGAATTCACAAGAACATCGGCAAAAACATTTAAAAATAATGAAAACGAGTTGATAATGAAATACAGTTTTCTCGGCGATTGCTAATCTGGTGATATGTGCCAAATGTGAAGGATGGAGTTGGCTTCAAAATTGGTGTTCACTGCGCTTGCCCGACCACTGCATACATTTTTTCGTAATTTTTGGTTGGCAAATCATATTTGATGAACCGGCGCTTGATTTTTGCCATGAGGCTTTTAGGCATTGGGCCAAAAGGCATTAACACGTTTTATGGCCTCAGTGCTGTGGTCATTCGCACCGAAGCATATGCACACCGGCGGACGCACTATTGAGATTGTCAATTATATTGCAACTATCATATTTAAGGAAGGTTTTTTGCCAATACTTCAAATAATGAACCTAATGGGCATCCCGATTGGCAACTTCACATATGATTTCGCCATGTCTCGGAACGAAGAACGTTTGAAAAGGTCCGAAGCCAGAGCTCTGGCCGCATCAAAAGAAGATATAACTGGCCGAAGAGCACAGAGAGCCGCTGAGTCATCATTTTTTGAAGAAGAGGACGGAGTTCTTTATGAGACTGGCATTGCAGATTGATATATGTAAGTATTTCACAAAAAAAAAATGTTTTATTGCCTAAAATTTTCTTTGAGTTTTTTCAAAATCACGTTTTTGAACTTCGAAGTCACTTTTCTCCGGTTCTACTGAACTGATTTTGATGAAACCAAGTCAATCGACGCAGAATTGTCGACTTTCTAAAACTCAAATTTTTCATTTAAATTTTTTTTTTATGCAAAAAAATAACTTCAAATTTAAACAAGTTTATCTCGAAACCACATTATCCGAGCTTGCAACCCAGATTGCACCCGTAGTTCTGAACCGATTTTGATGAAACAAAGTGCATTCGACGCAGAATTGTCACCATTCTAGTGCCTATTTCAATTACAATTTTAAACAATTTTTTAATATTTTTTTTTTTGCACAATAAACTAAAAAAAAAGACCCAAAATCGGTTTCTCATTTTTCAATGATCGCCATTTTGTAAAAAATAATTGCAAAATTATGATTGAGGTAGTCACTAGAATTACATCTGTACTAAATCTGACGCCGTTTACTTTTTCCATTTCAGATGATCCGAAGTCGTGTTATGCGGGCCGCAAGCAGCATTCCTTTTTTATCGACGCCCAACTTTGAAGGCCGACAACTTTTTGAACAGCCCTCGTACAAAGGAAAAAAAAAATATTTAATTTAATATGTTCTTAATACAATGAAAAACAGAATTTAAATAACTCTTTGCGTTTTCAAATGGGAAGTATATCAAAAAGGGTCCAAAAACAGCCTTCCAACCAGGAATACTCTCTTAATATTTGTTAGCTACAAGAAATTATATTTATGCGAAAAATACAAAGTGTTAAATATGTTTTTCATAATTTTTTAAATATTTTCAGATCAAAATTGTTGCATGAATTTAAAGGTCCTTCCTAAATGTGTAGCGCTCAAATTTACGAAATGCTTGCGCTTGTTTCAAAAATTATTTAAGTTTTTTTTTAATATTACTTTGTTATATTTTTTGCTAAAGAAGGTAAATTTTAATAAACTTGCGATAATCTTTAACAAAATTCTATAAAAAAAAAAATAGCTCATTTTTATATAAGATCTAAAAATCACGTTTGTTTTTTTTTTTTTGCTGCCTAAACAATAACAACATTTTGCAAAGTAAGAAAAATGGCAATTTTGGACCATTTTTCGAAAATCGATTTTTCAAATAATCGCAAAAATTCGGAGAATATTTTTACAGATTCTGAAAGATAAAGAACCATACTTACTATTTATGGTGACTTAAAATTGGAATTTTGCGGAATATTAAAGTTTTATCCAATAAAGTTTAACAAATTTTTCAACTTAAACCAAATTTTAACAATTTTTGAAAAATTGTCAAAAATTCAATTTTTGTTTTTTTTTTCTAAATAACAGACATATTTTTTTCAATAACAAAACAAACAAAAACAAATCAAACAAAAATTTGCCATAAAAATTTTCCCATAAAAGAGATGTAAAAAAGTTTATTGGCCTGAAAATTGAAATTCCTCATATCTGCAATATTTTCTTTTTAATGATACCCATTTTGTATGATTTTTTGACAACAAAATTTTTGAGTTTTGTCCACTAGACAAACTACTGTGTTATCGGTCAAGCCGTGCGCTGGACCAAAAATTTTGTGTCAAAAACTGCTACAGTGCAATTGACTAAATTGATATTACTTCCGATGAAACAGTTCGTTCGACAACGAAATTTAAATTTTCCAGAATATAATATAAACACTGCTAGGAGAGCGAGCGCGGGGTTCAAGAATACTCTTAAGGGTGATTGGTGATTACAAAATCAAGAACTCAACAAATTTTTCTATGCGTTAGGTACAATCAACCGGCACCAGTTACGGCCCACAAAAGTTATTTAGACCCCACACATTGGGATGTGCTATGTCTGTGCATGTATGTGTATTGGTATACATGCACAATTAAACTAACATATAAATAAAAGTGTACACACACGCATTACAAGGCAATCGACCGGCTTTTTTTGATTTTTTTTTTTGCAAAGCATCAAGATAATTCCAACTTGTGCACTTGTTCGAAAGAAGAGAGATACAACTATAACACAAAAAATGTACTCACCTCATGTTGACTGACTGCCTTTAGTTTTTTTTTGGATTTCCTTTTAAATTCTAAAAATCCGATCGAAATCCTTTTACTTTTAATGTTGGCGTATTTTTAAGCTTTCCACAGCAAATATTTTTTGTTTGGGTGGAGGGTGGCTTGAATATTTTTTCCAAAAGAAAAGTTACAGCAGACCGCTAAAAAAAATATTGCATATGCAATGGTATGGGTCGGGGTTTGTTTTTCTTTTTTTTTTTTGTTTGCTTGTATTTGCGTGATATTTATGCACACACCGGCGTTTTAAGAAGCATTGCACGGAAATTCTTGCGTTGCAGCAGCAACGTCCTTGCTAGCTGCAGGGTGGCGCGACTCACACGCGTACTATAGAACAAATTGGGCGACTTTAACGCCCGAATATTTCGAAAAATAAAACACACACACACACACACATATACACAATAAAACCGAAACGGAAACTGACAGGAAAAATTTTACAAAAAGTATAAAATCAACAAAAGTATAGAAAAGAACAGAATAGAAAATGTTGGAGAACTAAATACGATACGACACGACACGAACGACGTGCGCCAAAAGAAACTCGTTTAAAACGTTTGTAATGAAAAACAGCGCCAAGTTCCGAATAGCAGCAGCAGTAATAGCAGCAGCGATGATGACAAGGATGGCAACGGCAATGGCGATGGCGATGGCGTAGACGACGTTGTGCAGACTACGACGACGACGATGTTGCAGGCAACAATAACCACGTCTCACGTTGTGTTGTACGTTTAGTCGTTGGTTTTGTTGGCAGCGTCACGTCGTTTGGACAGCCGTTCTCAGTTCTTAGCACAAGGATGCGAACTGTGGACGTGGATGTGGTTGTGGATGCAGGGAGTGCAAAAGTTGCACTTGTTTTTGTTGTGTGGTACGAGCTTTCGTTGGGTTCGTGCACAGCGAAAATTTAAGTGGAACTCCACTCCGTGTGTTTGTAAAACTGCGAGTGGCAAGGATTGCAAGGACTACGAAACACACTACGACAAACTGTGACTACGTTAACGATGACGATGGCGATGGCGATGGCGATAACGACGAGCACTACGTTACGGTATGCACAAGTAAAGTGCCAGCAAGGACATTGTACGTTTTGACGAATACCAACAGCTACGCAGGCTGGCAGATAAATATACAGACAAAATGGCAAAAACTTGCAAAGCATTGGGGTGTGCTTGCTCTCGCTATCTATCTCTCTCTCTCTCTTCCTTTTTATCTCTCTCACTCGCTCTTACACTAAGTGGCACCTTGCTTTTCTCATTTTCTACTCGGCTCTCTCTCTTTTTTGCTGAACTTAGATGATCCAATGCGACCCTACCAGTTTTTAAAGAGCATGAGGCATCAGGCTCTGCTGTTAAAGGGGGGTTTTTTGGTGGGCCGCGCCTAAAATTTTGTCATTTCTATTGTTGTTATAAATGCACTAATAATGTTTTTGTTGTTGTCATTTTGGTATTTCCATACATATTTATGTGTAGATATAAAATTCCGTAAATGTTTATGTATCTAAATTTTACTCATGATGACGCTTGCATTTATTTTTTTTTTCTTAGCTGCTGCTGAGTTCATTGTTTTTGCTTAATGTTCCAACAAACACATCATTAATCATAGTCATCATCTATATTTGAAAGGGATAAAAAGCGCTCAAGTTCTCTCTAATCGATATACATCGATTTTCATATAAATTGATTTGTTGCAGTCGTGTGTGTATGTGTGGATCTGTAAATGTGCATAGAGATGCATACGTATGTTGATGCATTTTTGCTCTTATCACACCATCAAACTCATACCTGCACATATTTATGTTATGTATTGTAAGCTATAATAAATATTCTATGCTTATGTCCGTCCATCTTGTCGGCATCGAGTAGATACTAAAACATTCGGTTTCAAACCAAAAGTTGTTTTTTTTCCTCTTTATGTTTTTGTTTTTGCATATGTGTTAAAGGAAATTGATTAAAATTTTAGCTACAAAAACCATTTAAGACTGAAGCATTAACAGCCTAACATTCGAGTGCACAGTGGATACGAATTGCAGATTAACTGATACTTAATTTTTGGTATTGCTTTGGCTTGCCAACATTATGTTTTTATCACCTTCCGACTTGAACATGACAACATCAAATATAAAGTTAATATCACATGAACTATTTAAAGTTAAGTGGGTTAAAAACTGTTTCAACATTGGCTCAGCTTTAATGAATGGTTTATGAATGGATAAATTTTAGCCCATTACCGGCGGAACGGTCCTGACTGCACTTTTAATTGGCCCATTTGACTACAGCTTCATTGGTAGAAAAAAATTTTGTTCTAGGAGTTATTACTAAAAGGCGGAAGCATTACTTTAGGTATACAACTCCACTAAAGGGGTGTAAAACGTGGTTCAATATGAAGCTTTTACTTGTTTCAGGCTTTGTTTGGACTATTGAAAACAGAACTATTAACTAAAACCGTTATAATAAATTGAATAAATTATCTTTTTATAAAAACTTTTTATAAAGCAGAATTTTTTGTGAGTAAAAATGTAATTTTAAAACTTCTGTCAATAGTGCAGACCAACTCTATAAAATGCAAAAACTTTTCATTTGACCACGTTTTTTGCTAGCTTAGAGACTTTGTACAATTACAGATCTATTCTGCGCGTTACCGGTAATAGTAATCTTGTTACCGAAATTGGTCTTAGTATTCGGTATTCTGTACACTCGGTAACGCTTTCAAAAGCCGTAAGCTCGTTTAAGAACAAATAACACTCTTTCCTTGCATCTGGCTGTTTTGCTTGTTACCACCTAAGGAGATGGTAACAATATTCACTGATAACGCTTCCTTGTAGAATACCAAAAGGATGTAAATGTTAACAAAAGGTGAGTTTCTTCGGTAATAAGATTAACGTTACCGCGATAGAATCGATCTGTTAGAATAATGGCAGAAATAGAAGAAAATAAAATTTCTACCACAAAATTAAAAATGATTTTTATAAAAATTTTAATCCAATTAGCAAATAAAAAAAATATTTATAGACATCTCACCCTGTCTCTATAGCTAAAGTGGGAGTTAGAAGTGTGCATAAATAGTAGCACTCCAATTTGTGGATTTCTAAAAAAAAGGTTAAAGGTCAGTTTTGCTAATTTTTGTAAAAATCTGTTTTCTTATGGAATTAAAAGTTTAGGGCATATATATAATTTTGCAAATACGCATGTATCCGCCAAGGGGTGATTCCTTGGCTTAGGTTAAGCAAAAAATTATATGGTTTTAGGGGGCGGTCTATTTTCAACATCCCCTGAGATACAGGGAGTTTAAAAAAAACAGTATAGCATGTATAAGGTAAAAAAGTGAAACTTCTCTGTATACACTCTTTCTCTTCTAAAATAAGAACGACTTTAGTGTGAGAGACAAAGGAAAAGAGATAGAGAGAGAGGATCTCAAAAGAAATACAGTACAAAATTCCATACAAAATATTTCGTTTATTCAATATCTATACTATAACTAGCTATTACCCGGCGCGCTTCGCTGCGCTCAGCGCTTATCCCGTGAAAGAGGGCGTAGCTCTAGTGAAGCCATGCTTTTATAGTGAGTTCGTACCGAGTTTCATTGATGTGTGACTTATTACGAAAGCTATACCGAAAATTTTGGGTGCGGAAAAGTACCACGCCCCTTGTCCAACACCCATAAAATGTTTCCTGTGAAACGGCATGGGTAAATTGAGGTCGAATACTGAATTCCGAGGCTGTGGACCTATAATTCCAAAACTGTTCGATATCGAAAATTTTAGGTGTATTTAAGGTGCCTTTTACGATCGGTACCAGACTTCACAGAAACCCTCTTAACGCTTTGGTATAAAAATTGGCTTAGCAGTTTCGAAGTCTAGTACGTGATATACACATATATATGTGTATATACCCACACACGTTTATACATTAAGTCGCCTCACGCTCTTTAGGAAAAATAATTGTTCAGTCTCGTTCTTCAAAATAATCCATGGCTTTAAGATTAAGATGATCCCCAAAATATTTCGACTAAAAATATTGGCTGGTATGGTAGTTAGAAAAAAACAAACGGTCAGAAATAAGAGTAATGAAAAAAATCTTTTGCATAAAAAAATCTTAAATTTTTTTCGTTGGACTAAAGATAATGCGGATTTTTATGGATTGTTTTAACTTTTTTCATATTATTTTCACTAAAATGCAAACGAATTTTTTCCTATACTACTTTTAGTCAAATAAATTGTAAAATGTAAAAATTGAGTAAATTTTTTGTAATTTCATAGTCAAAATAATATAAAAAAAAGTTAAAAAATTAATGGAAATCTGCATTATCTCTGGTGCGACTGTAAAAATTTAAAATTGATTGGTGCAGATTGGAAGAACTTTTTCATTACTATTATTTCTGACCGTTTGTTATTTTTAACTACCACACCAGTAAATATTTTTATAAAAAACTCGATTTTTAGAGCATATTTCAAACCATTCCGTGGCATACTGGTTGAGGTGCGTGGCTTGCATGCCATAGAACCCAGGTTCGAACTCCACCTGTATTAATTAATTTTTCTGTTCGGCCGTCATCTCTATGCAGACAATGGCAAGCCTCAGAGAGTAAAAACTGCCATGAAAAGCTTCTTGAAAACATAAGCCGTTCGGAGTCGGCATAAAACTTGTAGATCCAGTTCTCGATCATTTGTGTTCAAACATTTCACAACACGCACGCATAAGAAGCTCGGTCAAATTCTTTTCAAGGGCTGAAATGGCCATTTCATTTTTGTCTATTTTTTTTTTTAATTCAAACCATTTCAGCTCACAGATGGCTATCGCTAGAGTCGAAATATTTGGGGAATCATCATTACATAAAGCATTATTTTGAGGAACCGACCCGAACACCCTTTTTTTTGTGAGGAGTCTTAGTGCACATACATACACTTTTTACAGATAAATAGATGAGCAGAAAAAGTAGGCATGGCAACATTTATATATATATAGTGACCGCCACTTGGTCCCATTGCACCTACATACCAAGTTTCATTGTAAATTAAATCCTTGAAATCCTTGGAAATCTCAGGAATTAAAATGATCGCTGAAAAGTGGGCGTAGATATAGTGTGACCACGCCCATTTTTTGTACAGTCACCGAAGGTAACCATCTGATCAAAATTACCAAATTTTAGTTTTATATGATTAAAACCGTCTGATATATAGCATTTATTTTTGGTTTGTGGGCGATAGAGTCAATTTGGGTTGTGTGGGAGGTACCACGCGCCCTTGTCCAATCAACACCAAACTTCACAGGAACACTTCCAGAATGTTGCTTCAGTATCCCTAAAAATTTCATAAAGTTTGGTTCCGTGGTTTTGGAGTCTATACGTGATATACACACATACCCACATATCCACATACCCACATACATACATGCATTTTTAAATATATAGATTGATTTGTGCTTCAATTGGTAATACTGACATTAATGATTTGTGATGACTAAAATATGAGATGTATGTCCGTGATACAAAATTTTCGAGGTAACGTGAAAAAATTGCATCTATTGTAGTTCCGAATCTGGTTGTTTATACGTTGAATTTGTTTTTTATGTGCAAGCCAAATTTTTCGTGAAGAAAATTAGTCAGCGGTCAACACTCATTTTATATAAAATTTATGTAAAAATCTCCCCTGAGAATCATAGGGGTTTTATCTTCGCTTCTACAAAGAGCTTCAATACCGGTTTGACTGTAAGTCAGTAGAGAAGATATGTATGAAATATAATAAAAGTTAAGGTGGCGGATAGGATTGCATCCGTGTGTTCCGTAGAATTTTTGTGTTTTTACGAATTCAGTGCTGGGCGAACGCGAGGTAAAAATGGGTTGCTGAATCCTAATCTGTTGTCAGAGTTTCAGACTTTCAGGAATTCGTAAAAATACAAAGGATTTGTGTGGCAAACCTATCCGCCATATCTCAATACTTCAAACAACTGTGTATGAGTAACATACAATTCATATTACTGTGTTTATAAATGGATAAATTATAATTCTAATATTTAATTTTTATAAAAATATTGCCACACAACGAAAAAAACAACAAAATGGATCCCTTGATAGGACTTTGACCGAGCTGCTTATGATCAATCGTATTGTGCGTGTTGTTAAATGCTTGTATTTACACAAAATAATCGAGAACTAGACTTACAAGTTTTATGCTGACTCCGAACGGCTTATGTTTTAAAGAAGCTTTTCATGGAAGTTTGTATTCACTGAGATTTGATTTGGCGGCCGAACAGAAAATTAATTCAATTGAAAAAACATTTTTAAGATGTATATGCGGCGTGGCGTCATATTGCCCAATATCATAAAGTCCAAAGCAATAAATGTCACAACGCCCAAAGCATTAAAATAAACAAAACCGAAATTTAAAAAAAAAAAAAATGGTCACAATAGTCAAATCAAATGTCCTTTCCAAATCTCAAAAATCCTTTCAAAAAGCCCTTTCCATGCTCGAAAATCCCTATGCATAAAATTTTCAACCTAATCAGATTAGGGGTTTTAGAGTGTCTTACGATATCTTAAGAGATTTGTTATACAGCGCCCTCTGGTGCTCAAGAAAGCACATAAAAAATAAAAGTGTGCTTTAGACCACACGACAGAAGTAAAACTTCTTTAGCTCCATCTATATGTATATATATATATATATATGTATAATATATATACATATCAGGGGGGCAACTGCCCTCCCCTGCCCTAACGTCACTAAGCCCATATATATGGATATATGTTTATATATGCATAATATATAAATTTATATACATAAACATATCAGGGGAGCATCTTCCCTACCCTAGCTACGCTCATGTATATGTATATATGTATAATATATACATATATATACATATCAGTATCAGGGGGGCAGCTGCCTTCCCCTGCCCTATCATCGCTACGCCCAAGTTTATGTATATGTGTTTATATATGTATAATATATACATGTATAGACATTTACACATAAGGGGCACAACTGCCATCCCCTGCTATACCTTCGCTGCGCCCATGCATGTGTATGTATGTTTATATATGTAGTTATGCATAATATATACATGTATATACACAAACATATAAGGGGGTCAACTTCCCTCCTCTGCTACCCTCACTACGCCATGTATATACATATGCATATCAGGGGGAAAGAGAAAATTGCCCTCTCTTGTCCTACCCTCGCTACGCCCATGTGTGTGTATATATATGTATATACGAATAATATATACATGTATTCGGGTAAACGGTTTAGGATTTTTTCGACGTTTTTTAAAATATTTGTACTACAGCGCCCCCTGGTGTTCAAGAGTAGATAAGTCATAAAAACTCACCGTAACTGAAAACCTCTACACACAAATTTTCATGCAGATCGGATGAACGGTTTCGGAGATAAGCTAAAAAAAAAAAAAAGAATGCCTGAAACCTGATCGCAGCGCCCCCTAACGGGTCCAACCTTTTTTTCTGGATAAAAAGTAGCCTATGTTTTGACCGAGGATATGAGGTCAAGTTTCATTTAAAACCATCTAGTGGTTTTTGCTTGATGCTTTAGCAGACAAACAGACAGACAGCCAGTAGCAACTAGTGAATATTTTAAAGATCAACACGGCGTATGAGCAACATTATTTCATGTAAGTAATTAATATCACTCAGAATAGACGGAGAGCCAGCGCTTTAAAAACGGTTTTCATTTAAAAAGGTTGATTTTCTTTGGAATTGATTATCGTAGTTGTGTACACACACATACTGCGGTCAGTCAAGCGAACTGTAGAACAAGCGGGTCATATATGCTATCAAACGTGTCAAGTTTTGCGTAGCAATTATTTGGATTTAAAAAGGCTGAAAATTGTTATATAGATTGTTTATTGAATATAAATAGCAATTATGACAGTCAGTCAGTTCAACGTCGGAACAGAGTTGATCAGTCAGCCACAATGTATGTGCAGCACCATACAAACTCAGACAAGGATGTACATACATACAAACTCGCTGTATGCAAACCACTAATCGCAGAAGAACGGTTATGATATCAAATAAAAGGTTAAAAACCAGCCTTTAAGTCTACATCCTTGGAAAATTTTAAAATAAGGGTTGTCCCATAATTGCATGTTAATTGAATTTATACTTTTAAGTGAATTTGTGCGTTTTTTGCTTGTAGTATCCAAACCACTGCTTGGATAAGCTCGATTTAAATACCGAATGAAAGGTCAAGGATCAACCTTTAAATCTGTATCCTTGGAAAACCTTTCAAAATTAGGTGCGTCTCACACACACCCCGCCTCAAGTGGTCAAAAGGTTAACTCTGTGACGACAAAATCGGCAAATGTACAACGATTCTTCATCACTTCTATATGAAATTAATTCTATATGAAATTAAAATTGTAGCTGCTTTGCTGCCTGAGTTATTGGCTAAATACATTTATACCTTGGCTAAATACATTGCAGCTGGACAAATCGTCAACCTATTGCTGCCAGGTGCAGGTATATGCGAGTACAAGCATCGAGAGAAGATGCGAGAGAAGATAGAAGATTTGCAAGCAGCATGTTGGGCAAATCAGCTATCCACTGTAATTATTAATATGGAAAATTGAAAAAATAAAACGAAAATTAAATTAATCAAACTAAAAACATACTTTTTATTTTGCTTGCACTTCCTTTGCCAACTTAAATGTAACTTTTTTTCAACTTTGACAACAACTGTCACTTTTTACGGTGAAATAAATGGTAAATAAATTAAATTGTCGTGAAAAGAATGTTGCTAGATACATGTTGCGGAATATAGTACTAGATTTTCCGCAGCGAAACATAGTACTACTTTGAGGAAAATGTTGTGAAATTTTCACGCTTGTTTCACAGCTGTCAAATTTTTTATGGAGATTTGCGTGGAATTTCACGTGAAACCGAACAGAGTACTATGCTTTATTATAAAATTTTTCAAGGATGGGGACCTAAAGGCTGACTTTTAATCTTTTATTTGGTATCGCAACTGTTCTTCTGCGATTAGTGGTTTGCATACAGTGAGTTTGTATGTATGCACATCCTTGTCTGAGTTTGTATAGTGCTGCACATACATTGTGGCTGACTGACCAGCTCTGTTCCGGCGTTGAACTGACTGATGGGCATAACTGTTATTTATATGCAATATACAATCTATATAACAATTTTAAATTCAGCCTTTTTAAATTCAAATAATTGCTACGTAAAACTTGACACGTTTGATAGCATATATGACCCGCCTGTTCTACAGTTCGCTTGACTGACCGCATGTGTGTGTACACAACTACGATAATCAATTCCAAAGAAAAACAACCTTTTTAAATGAAAACAGTTTATGAAGCGCTGGCTCTTAGTCTATAACCCAGCGAGCACACGAGACAATTTGTCATAGCAATTTCAATACATTGAAACTTTTTCACCGACACTCTCCCACTTTTTCAATTGCCAGCTCAATTGCTTGGAACAATCAGGTTTTCCTTTCCAGGTCGAAAGCCACGCTGATAAGGTCCAATCAGTGTTTTTGTAATCGGCTTTAATCTTTCACACAGTACGCTTGAGAGAATCTTAAAAACACCAAAAACTCAAAAAAAAAACATCAACTACAACACCAAACAGACCAATAACACCAAAAAAAAAAAAACAATACATACAACAAAAATTACACCAAAACACCAAATGAACTATTGCACCTGCAGTGCAGAAAAAGATAAAAAAAATACAAAAATAGCAAAAACACCAAAAAATAACAATAACACCAAAAACAACAACAATACTAACAACACCAATTACACCAAAAACACCAAATTATCTACAGCTGCAGTGCAGAAAAGCACAAAAATATCCAAAGACACCAAATAATCTTTACAACTGCAGTGTACAGCTACCAAAAAATAAAAAACAGAAACACCAATTTCTTGATCAGTGTCATTCCCATCAAATTGGGATTGTGGCGTCTATTGCGAAATGTACACACTCCTAAACAAATTTGCTATGAACACATTTAATATGCTAATATAATTTTTTTTTTAAGCTGATTTCGATTTTTTAAGCTGATTTCAGCAGTCAAAGAGCCCGAACAGAATCAAAGCTCTTGTGAAAAGAATCAAAGTGGTTGTCGGATTCGCCGTGCAACAAAATACATGAAAATGTATGCAGCCCCAAAAAATAAAATCGCCGTAGAATTCCGCGACGGTAAAACGCCAGACTGAAATCTATTTTACTCTTCCTCCGATGGCTGTCGGGTCTCTCTTTGAGTGGCGTAAGTGTTGCCGTATTTTTGCTAAGAATTAGCAATTAGTTCAGTGTTATTTTCTTAGATTTTATCATGTGCTGACGTTTCGTTTAATGTGTCTGTGTTGCATTTATGTATGTTGACAACAAAATATGAAATATGGTACTTTTCTCCAAAATGAAGCATTCACAGCGAAAAGCAACGCTGATCCGCCATTCGGCAAACGCTCCTATTCTGAACGGCCTCTCAGCGGATTGCGCCGAGAGGGGCCCATCATCCGCCACCCGCTTTGGTTCTGTTCGGGCTTATTTATCAATCCCGTCTGGTAATTAGGCATAGAAAATATCAACACTGGTAGCCATTTTTTACTGCTATCTGTCATTATTTCTTCGCTGTTAAGATCATTTGCATTAGTGATTGGTGATTATTTCAAAGTAATATTTTGAAAAGTTCAAGTTGTTGCAAAAATCGCCCTACATTTTTAAATGAAAAATTTTCTTTTTAACAAGTGAGTAGCCTCAACTAAATAAGAAATTCCTGCAGTCTTACGGAAAAGTTGGGTTCTATATTGTCAGCCAATGTAAGATAAGATAAATTGCTAGAACGAATTGAGACTAACGAATTCACGCTTTTTTGATTTTAATGAAACTATAAATAGTTTGCGAATTCGTTTTTGCGAATTATTGCAAAGCAGATATCCCATTACAAAAATTTAATACAATTTGTGATTATTTTGAAGTTTGAGTTATTTTTGACACCAATTTCACCTTCTTAGATCCCTTAAACTTTTTGCTTCCTCAAATCTATTCCCTCTTTGCCTTAATTCGTAGGAACAGCCAAGAGTTTAAGGATCCTTATACAATATAGGCACTTCATAGTTCTCTTGTAAGGTCAAGACTAGAGTTTGCCTATGTTATTTGAAATTCTACAGCAGCAATTCATTTTTCAGCTAGAAAATGTTCAAAAATTAAATACTAGTTTTAATTAAAATTTACCCTCGTATAATGTTTATTGTTTGCTATTCGGAATAAAGACACACTTGAAAGTCGAAGGAAAATAAGTTCATTAATATTTATATATATCATCTCGGGTAATACTGATGACTTAAAATTAATTAATTTCAATATGCTTCTAAGGCAGGTGCGTTGTTTTAAACTCTATTTTATCAAAAATCATAGCATGAATTATGCCTTTAATGAACCAATTACAAGATCTTTGAGATTATATTTTGATTTCTCAATGTCATAATCTATTATTTGTTATATAAATTATAATAATATCTTGAAGTTTTTTATATGAAAAATATTACCTTTCTCGTCTGTAAGGATTTTGAATGCTTAATTCTTCTGATGCAAAATTGTATGTACCCGACACTTTTCAGCACTAATCTTTGGCATATTGAAAACTAAAATACTCGTATAGACCAGTAACCTTCATGACGCTATTGAGGTGTAAAAATCTACGTGATCGTTACCACTTAATTTGTTGAGTTTTATGAAAATGCCTTAGAACTTGTTCTTACGGAAAAGATTTAACTTTTTTTGAGACAAATGAATCTTAATATGCTAAAAATCAAATAGAGAAATGAGGTAAAAGAAAAAACTGGAATCTGAGAAAGCATATGCAAATAGTTCACGCAAATATTTCCAAGCAACCGACAAATTGTTTTTTGAAAACAGGTTTTTTGGCACCGAAGCAAACAAACCGATTCCAGTATTTAGTAATTCAATATCATTTAATTGACTACTCACCTCTAACCAGTGAAATCAAAAGAATGATTTAAATCTAAGATCACTTTTTGTACCATTTATAAAAATTGCTAACATAATAATAATAGTAATAAAGATGGATACATATAACAGTACTTTCAAAAAGTCCATAGGATGACACATAGATGGCGTTACTAGATTTTTTCCACATGATCTTTATTTAGTACCAACATTCAAACGATACGTATAAAAATTTGACAACAAACTGACAACTGATTCGTGAGTTATAGCATTTTTATTGAAAAAAAAAAAAAATGGAAAAAAGTGAATTTCGAGTTTTGATAAAGCATTGCTTTTTGATGAAAACAAAATACAGTGGAAACCAAACAATGGCTTTATAAACATTATCCGGACTCTACTCCACCGAGACAAATGGTAGAAAAGTGGATTGCTGAATTTAAACGAGGTCGTACCAGCACAAATGATGCAGAGCGCAATGGACGCCCAAATCAGACTGTTATTCCACAAAACATCAAAAAAATCCACAAATTGGTTATGAACGATCGCAACTTGGTGCACGAGCTAGCTGACATTGTAAAGATATCCGATGGTAGTGTTTTTACCGTTTTACACGAACATTTGGTAGGCGAAAGCTCTGTGCCGCATGAGCTCACAGTCGACCAAAAACAACACCGAATTGATGCTTCAGAGGAGTGTTTGGCGCTGTTAAACCGCAATAAAATCGAATTCTATCGTTGATATGTGACAATGGATGAAACATGGTTTCACTTTTCCACACCAGAATCCAAAAGACAGCCAGCTGAGTGAACAGCAGTCGACGAACCGAATCCAAAGCGAGCAAAGACCCAACCGCCACAGGAACCGCCATCAACAGCGACTATTACTGTGCACTTTTGGATCGATTGAAGGCTGAAATCGCCAAGAAACGGCCACATTTGCAAAAGAAAAAAGTGTTGTTTCATCAAGATAATGCACCGTGTCACAAATCGATGAAAACGATGGCAAAATTGAATGAATTGGGCTTCGAATTGCTTACCCACCCACCGTATTCTCCAGATTTAGCCACCAGCGACTTTTTTCTGTTTTCAGATCTCAAGAGAATGCTTGCTGGAAAGAATTTCAAGTCCAATGATGAAGTAATCGCTGAAACTGAGGCCTATTTTGACGAGAAAGAGAAATCGTACAATAAAAGTGGTATCGAAAAGTTGGAAAATCGTTATACTCGTTGTATCGCTCTCGAAGGCAACTATGTTGAATAATATAATCGAGTTTTATCAAAATTTTGTTATTTTCTTACTTACCCTACGGACTTATTGAATGACCTGTTATACATCGACAGTTTTATTTTTTTCTTGTTCTTCCCTATTCTATAAAACAAGTTACACAGGTAACTACTTATACAAAACATAATACTTAACAGGGCACACGATGGCATGAAGATTGAGTGTTCTCACCTTACTCTTGACATTCTCATCGGGGGTGGATATCATCTCCAACGGTATTCAGTTTTTTTCTCACGCACATTTTATCGACTAAACTGATCTTCTGTTGTTGTTGTTGTTGTTGTTGTTGTTGTTGTTGTTGTTGTTGTTGTTGTTGTTGTTGTTGTTGTTGTTGTTGTTGTTGTTGTTGTTGTTGTTGTTGTTGTTGTTGTTGTTGTTGTTGTTGTTGTTGTTGTTGTTGTTGTTGTTGTTGTTGCTGTTGTTGTTGTTGTTGTTGTTGGTGTTGTTGTTGGTGTCGTTGTTGGTGTCGTTGTTGTTGTTGTTGTTGTTGTTGTTGTTGTTGTTGTTGTTGTTGTTGTTGTTGTTGTTGTTGTTGTTGGTGTTCGCGTTGTTGATGATGATGTTGTTGTTGTTGTGGTTGTTGTTGTTGTTGTTGTTGTTGTTGTTGTTGTTGTTGTTGTTGTTGTTGTTGTTGTTGTTGTTGTTGTTGTTGTTGTTGTTGTTGTTGTTGTTGTTGTTGTTGTTGTTGTTGTTGTTGTTGTTGTTGTTGTTGTTGTTGTTGTTGTTGTTGTTGTTGTTGTTGTTGTTGTTGTTGTTGTTGTTGTTGTTGTTGTTGTTGTTGTTGTTGTTGTTGTTGTTGTTGTTGTTGTTGTTGTTGTTGTTGTTGTTGTTGTTGTTGTTGTTGTTGTTGTTGTTGTTGTTGTTGTTGTTGGTGTTGGTGTTGGTGTTGTTGTTGTCTTTGCAGCTGGTTGTCTTTGCAGCAGGTTGTATTTGCAGCTGGTTGTTATCCAATACACAAAACTACTTGTACAATCTAAAAATAATTTTATTCGTGTGTTTACAACCCTAATCGAAACTGTACTCTAGATCGACTGTTTACAAAAATCTCTAATAACCCTTTAACGTGCACCATATCTAAAAAGAACCAACCAATATAAATATAGATTTTCACAATGCTAGGCATATCATAAAAGCCAAAGACGTCGAGTAGAATTCGAGTCATTGCTACTAGGTATTTGAGGGTTAGGAAAAACAAGCAATACAAACACTGATAAATATTCTAGAACAATAGCCATCGTGAAGCGATCATTAAATACTCACTGAATTCACATCGAGGGTGGATATCGTCATCCAATCAATACAACATACAAACTTTTACTTTTTAACACCAGAAGCGCTGCGGTAGCTTACTTTACTTTCAATGCTAACAACTTTACTTGACTCCTCCTCCTTCTTCTCTCTTTGTTATACACATACACAAAATTTTAATTTTTAACATCATAGGGTGCAACAAACTTGACTTGACTCCTCCTCTTGTTACCCAAGACACAACCCAAATAACACAAAAAACCAAGACACAAGCCAAAATAGGAAGAGTTCACCATATTGCCGCTAATTGGCGCTAGTGTGTTTAGCAAAGACACAACCCAGATAACCAAATATTGCCACCAGAGGGCGCTTTTTACACAAATCACAACACAAAACCCAAGACACAACCCAAAATAGCAAACTTCAACCATATTACCGCTTGGTGGGGCTAGTCAATTTAGCAAATACACAAACCGAAATAGCAAATGTTGCCACCAGAGGACGCTGGCGAGGGATCCTCTCTCCTTATGCAACAGAACCGCTATATCGTACCTACTTTAGTAGAATACGAGAGTGACTCAGACACTTATCAGAGAACGCCGCTTTCTGCTGACGATATTTATTCTGTTCAGGATATGTCTTGATGCGTTCAGCAAAAAAACAAAAGAAAAATCTATTTGAATATGGTCAAATTTTGGCCACGATACTAGATACTAGGCGATACTAGTCCTATTTAATGAATCCGCTTGAATTTCAATAAATTCTTTGGTACAAGGTAAAATTTTCTGGGTAGATTTTAATTTGGTTTGAAAAAAAGCCAATTTTTAATCGTAATATCTAATTTAAAAGACTTTTATTAAATAATTATATATTATATCATGCTATTTCTATGAAAAACACTGTACATGCAGTATCCTAAAATTAAAACTTAACTATATATAATAACTTCACGATTCGATATTTCCAAGTCTAACTAACTCTTGTTTTTATATTTATATTCCTGCTATGCATTCATTGACCTCGAGACCCAAAATATATATGTCCATAACTAAGCAAATGAAAAAAAAAAGCCCAAAAAAAATTTTCTAAAACCTTGAACTAAATATTTTCACTTTCATTACTATGCACGAAAACTATGTCGACAACTACTAAATATTTCACATAAAACAACTACAACAGCCGACAGGGGTACGTCGTGAGGCACACGCCACGACAAACTTATCTCCAACGAAAATTCCTGAAATACTAAAACTAAACAAATTCTAAACAACAAAATTTCACATACATCGAAAATATTACACACACAAACACACATCGCATATCTATATATATGTGCATATATTTGCATGCATATCTATATATGCACAACTAACTATGGGTGGGGGAAGGGGGTGGGGGCTTACCTTACCCTGCCTAGCACACATTCTGCCAAAAAATACATTCATAAAAACATGCACCAAAAATTCATTCACAAAAGTTCACGCTTAAATCTAAAATTCTAAACAAAATTCAATGGATGTCCAGTCTGTCCAACAGCAGCAAGTTTGCCGGAAGTTGCAATAGCAGAGCATCGCATGGCATACCATGACGTTCATTGTACGCGGATATGATGCCATTGACACCAAAAATATAGCAACAACAATAAGCATAACCTCACACATGCATATGTGCATATCATGAGCATAAATAAAAACGAAACTTAGTTATTTCAAAAATTTAGGCAGTTGCATCATAGAGTGAGTAGACAACAAAGTCAACAAAATGCTTTAAAAAAATAAATCTACAAAAAAAAAAAGAATTTAATACCTCGCCATACATGCATTATTTTTCCTCTTATGCAACATCATTCAGTGCAAAAATTATCAAAACTTAACATCATGCAACTGTATATTTTGTCTAAACTGTACTTTATTGATGTCCTCTCACTTATAGTCAAATAAAAATATATTTTAAGCATACATATAAATTTATTTATATAAATATATATATATTGCATGTACTTTTTTATACTAGCCTCTAAATAATATAGTATTTATATTGCACATATAAACACTACATAGCTCGCTCTTATACACTTTCAATTGTCCATCCTTGTCTAACACTTTAACCGCCTATGGTACAACTAATGAAATAAATGCAACCCACAAAATTTCAAACCCAAACACAAACACAAAAACAACACTACAAACACACAATTAAAAGCTTTTATCAACAGCCATACAGTCAAGCATTACTGTACTTCATTTTGTTTTTTAGTCTGCCTATAAAGACTCAGACAGCCTAAAAAAGTTAAAATAACAAATATTCAAAATTACATCGATTGCATCAGGGTACTTTTATCTATTGGATGTAACATACAAATAAGTTTTGAAGTTTTTTTTTTTGTAACTTCGAAGTTTTATTCAGAGTAAATGATGCAATCTTTTTTATTGAAGTATACCCTGCCAGCATTTTGAAGTGCCATTCATTGCCAATCGCAAAAAAGTGGTGCCTAAGGTACATTTTGGAAGATAATTTGAAAATAGTTTGTGTTTTACAAAAACAAAATACACGAGTTATCGCATATATATCTTCCCAACAGCCACTCAGTAGATTGTATGTTTGATTTCAAACGGCTTATTAGCATTCAACTTCTTGACGTTACTTTTGCGTTACTTCAGTCTTTCTTAAAATCACTAAAAAGAGACTTTTTGAAGTGTCTATTACGAGACGCCTTCAAAGTGACTCCGGCGGGGAACAGTTTCTCCCTACAGAAGTCACTTTTAGGATAAAATATGTTAGCGTTAACGACAGCGTTTATCTCAACGCCTATAAGGTACGCTTTAGTGCCTTCGGCGATAGTAAATGTTGGCTTTGTAGGTCATCATTTGTTCTACTTTTCCCACCTTTCAGGCAGCGTACGGACTCCGTTATGAAAAAAAATTCTTATTCATTTGAGGCGATCCAAGAATTGCCCAAATTGTGTCTTCTTTGTAAGAAGTGAAGTGCTGCTCGGCCAGACAATGAGTCGCAAAACGGAACAAGTCGTAGTCGAAAGGAGCAATGTCTGGTGGGGCAGGAAAAACTAATTGCATCCAGGATTACCTATAAGTCAGAGGTCAACTACTTAACAGCTGCATCACCCGTAAGTCAAAGGTCAACTACTTACTTTCACTATTGCTTATAAGTCAGAGTGTAACTAATTACTATCTGTATAACATATATGTCCGAAGTAAGTTAGAAATTCTAGTATAACCTATAAGTCAGAGGATATCTCATTACCTAATTACCTCCCGCATTACTTAAAAGTCAAAGTGTTCATTAACTCCAGCATTACTTATAAAAAAGTACCTACTCGTTGTTTTATTGAAATTTAAATGACTCATTCATTAAAAAATTATATCATATCTATACTATTATACAAGGTTATGACGAGCTGAGCAAAAAATCGTATCGGAGAGGGGGGGGGGGGTCCATTTTCACATTCTTATGAGGTTATTCTTACAGGGGTTATTCAGATTTCACGACTTTGATTTACGTTAATGTTTCTAGCAGAAAAATTAACCTACATAAAACTTATTTACCTGTACTTATTTCAAAGGCAATGAAATCATCTTTCCAATGGTATATCAACAAACCCCACCAGCTTAACCGTTACCGAGTTGTGATCGTGTGAAGATGAAATCAATCGGTTGAAACTACCAAATTTCAACTTTGAGAGCAAATTTCTCAGAATTTTGCGTAATAAATTAAATGTTTTTTTTTTTAATCAATTCTGTAATTTATTCAATTTTCTATTCAATGACACCAAAAACATAAACATATCTATAAAAATAAAAAAGTTGGCTGCACTAAAAAAATTGTACTTATTAGAAAATAATGATAAATAATGACATTACATTTTTATATATATAATAATGACATACTTTTTTTAGTACGGCCAGCTTTTTTATTTTTTAAGATATAATAAATTACAAAATTGACCTTAAAAAAATTTCATTTATTGCGCGAAATTCTGACAAAGTTGCACTCAAAATTTGGTAGTTTCAATCGATTGATTTCATCGGTATCTTGGGCACAGCTCGGTAACGGTTTAGTTGGAGGGGTTTGTTGATATACCGTTGGAAAGATGATTTCATTGCCTTTAAAATGAGCTATCAAAATAAGTCTTATGTAAGTTAGTTTTTCTGCTAGAAACAATAACGTAAACCAAAGTCGTGAAATATTAATTAACCCTGTAGCTCCTAAGAATGTGAAAATAAACCCCCTTCCCCTCCCCCTCCCATACAATTTTTTGCTCAGCTCGACATAACTTTTCAGCTCCGTAAGTAGTTGCACTCATTTGCGGGACACCCTGTATATCGGTAAGATGTTTGTGATGATATTTTAAATTAAAATAAGCAAATAATTTTCTTTATAGATGCGAAAAATGATGCAGATACGGCTTTTCTCAATGTTTTTAATTGAATAAAATCGGAGAAGAAACCAGAAAAAAGCGGCAAGTACAGTGTTTTATGCCACATTTTTTGAATTATTGGTTAATTCTTTAAAATTACCTTATAATTTATATTGTCCTGGGCTTCTCTTTTCCAAAGAAAACAATATTTATAATTTTTTCATCCATTTTTCGTTAAATATTGCCTTTTTAATGTAAGGCGTTTTGCTCAGATTTTTGAAAATTGTAGATGCCGCACTCTTATTTATGACGCCAGTATATATAAATAGATTTTTGTATTTTTACATTAAATCTCGAAATTACGGTGTTATTGTAACATAAAATTTTTTAAAGGATTGATGTGAAACACTTTCAAAAATAAAACGATGAATCTCTCGCAGAACATTTGTACATACAAAATATAAAGTTTGAAGAAATATTACGTACACTGAGATTTTTTAAAATAATCTAAGAAACGGAAAAATTTTTTTTTATAAAAACATTAAATTTAAAGTTTGATTAAGCTTCAAAGTCGGGCAACATGATAAAACATTCTATTTCATTGATATTGACTTACTAACTAAAGATCCTATTAGTTTTGTCTGCTATTTTTTGCCTTTTTGGAAGATATCAGCTTTCTTTCCGACACCAACTAACCTCTTTACATAAGTAAATCGTCGGTTGATTTCATACGCACTATTTATGTTATCATTGGACTTGCACCAATCAGATAATCTTCGCACGAACATTTCACACACAATTTAAATATTAATCCTCTAGGTGAATGTTTCAAAAATTTTATATCACTGTTGCAAAGTTTACATTTTAACACCGATTCTAATGCACCAAACACCAAACCATGGAAATGGTCATGGTTTACTTCAAAGTCGCTATTATCTTTCAGTTTTTATGCAATTGTACTTAAAAAGGTGTGCATTCAAAAACTTAGCAATATTAATACTTAATGGGGCTCTATTTTGAATAAATAAGTTCGGGTTAGACCAACTTGGAAATAACTGTACCCAATTTTGAGCATGTTTTAAGTGAGCGGCTTTTTTGGTACAAAACTTTATTCGATCATATATACTCTCATTTAAAATGTTCTCTCCCTAACTCATATACTATATAACACATTTAATAGCTTTAAACGTTGAGGGTTGTATTGCAAGTGGTCGTATTTGTAGGCGGACTACGCCTATTTTTTGCATATTTCGCAGTTTCGATGCAACTTTCACACATACCAAATCTTATATACATATGTACCTCAATTAAAAGTCATTTTATAGTATTAACACTGTTGTGGGTTGTATGGGAGGTGGGCGTGTTCGTTTGTTTTACTGTTATAACAGTTTTAAATTTTAAATAATTAAAAAAATTATCATTTGTCCAGGAATTTGGGTGCATATGATAATGTCTGCAAAGTTTCATGTAATTATTTAAACTCCTTCCGATAATTCTACGCTTATGCCGTGGTTATGCTAGCCAAACAAGATTGCCGAACATTTTTGTTGTTATTGTTTCTCGTGTAAAGTGAGAAATGAACTTTTTCTCAAATTCATTCTCTCGCTCTCAGACCGAACATTTTTGATTGCTGATTGAAACAGCAAACATGCCGAACTTTCCGGTGTTGCCTGCAGTCATTTTCTATAGAAGCATCAAAAAAGTAGCAAAAAGTAGTAAACATTTAAATAAGTTATAAAGCAACTTATTTTAAATAACAAATAACCTTAAAAAAACAAAGAACAGACATTGAGAAAAGTCGAATAACATGTGTTGAGCAAAAATTTTCAGTATTTATTGTCGCTCCAAATAAACACTAACAATTTTGTGCCTTCACAAGTTTACTACAAAAAATAGTCTTAAATGAAATTGCAGATTAATTTTCATCAATTCTTATTGTTGTGTTGTATTTAATTTCATACATTTTATGTAGAAATGGTATTTACTTGGAGTCGCAGTTTGACCGAAGTGTAAAAAAGTGTATTAAAAAGTGTATACATAAAAATGAGGGTTGTTGTTTAATTTGTGTTTTGAAATATTATAACAGAAGCATAACCACCAAACAAACATTTCAGCGAAGAGAATAAATAAACGAAAATGAACACCAAATGTTCGGCAATCATGTTTGGCTAGCATAACCACGGCATTACGGACCACATCTTTTCAGGTGACATGTTCGTGAGTAGGTTCTACGAAAAATTTTTTTTCTTTCGTCAATACCCAAGGAACTAAAAATTTAAAAAAAAATACTTATTTCTATATAAACATTGCTCCCTCCCCTAAGCTTAAAAAATGTTTTCCCAAAATGAAATAACGTGAAATTTGTATGTAAATTTTACCAAAAATTACCCAAAAATAGCCTTTACAAAAAATGACGTAAAAATAAAACTACGCAAAATCGCACCTCTATCTTTTAAACACACTTTTTTAAAATAAACTGATAAAAAACATATAAAAAATTTAAAAAAAAAAAACAAAAAATTGTTTTTGAAGCTACTCACTCTCAAAGTTGGAAAATTATTTCCGGTTTTTCAATTTCAGTAAATTTAACATCACTAAAAACGCAATGCTTTATGTTGAATAACTTTTGAAATAAAGACTGGATTTAAATAATTAAATTCATATTGAAAATATAATTATTCAGAAATTTCTAAAACTAGCAAACATGACTAATTTCTTTTTAGAATTTATTCCACAGCATTCTCACAAAGTATGTATAAATGACTCAATTTAAAAATTTTAATTTTAGGCGAAAAACTGCCAGCACATATAATTGAATTAAAGACAAAAAACGCAAAATCGCACCTCTATCTTTTTTTTCTCAGTTTTTAATAAATAAAAGATAATTTTTTGAAAGTTTATGCAAAATCAAAAAATGGTTTTTCCCCTTCACTGCTGAAGTTTTCAGATTTTTTAATAATTTTTAGAAAAATTGTATTTTTCAAACTAATTTTATATCTGATCTAATTGAAAGATTCTATATTTTTCAAAAATATACAATTTTATATACTTTGAACATCTCGTTCGAGAGTTATGATATTTTATTTGTAGAAGGTTCAGCTCATGCTGTGTGTCCAAATCTTCACGTATTTTCAAAATGTTTGCTGAACTCTCTTAGTTGAAGAATTATCTGTCGATTGATATAAGTACATATAAGAAGTCATAATATTAAAAAAAAAAAATACAAGTTAGTTTTGGCCGCAATTATTACACTGTTCGGCGCGCTCTCTTGTTTTGTCTATAATTTTGAAAATATTCTAAATTTCGGTCTGAAAATATAAGAATATATTTTTAAAACGTGCTTCTTGCGAAAAATGTAAAATAAAAACCGATTTTTTGAACCCATCACACCAGACTACTACCTTAAATTCATAGTTTGATAAATTTCGAATTGTGTCTTACCTTGATAAGGTACTAGAAAGAAGTGACGAGTCGTACGAAAATAAAACAAAAATTTAGTATTTATAACGGTAATTATAGTATCTTAATTTCACTCTCATTCTGTCGATCGTACAACAAAAACATCACAGTGATAGTAAATTTTGCTTCCTTTTGTTTACATAGGTATTTTGAGCACAGCTTAGGTAAAAACTTCTTATGAAAAAATTCTAGAGAACACTCGAGAGTATAAAACAAAGTGATAAAAATAAATATTTTTAAATAAAATTTCGAGAAAATCGTACTTGAACTGATAATTTTTGTAAAAAAAAAAACAAATTTTTTGAGTTTGATCAACTCTTATTTCTTTAACGTACAAGGAAACTTTAATTGATTTTCATTTTTACTCAAACTCTTACATCAGTTTCCAAAACTGGTCTTAAAATCTCACGTAACTGTCATACTTTTAAAGTTATTGCATAAAAAGTAATATTGCCTTAAAATTCGACTTTCTTACATACTTTTACTTATAACTAGGAGGGGAGTGAGAATAGACAATACGATTATTTTCTTGTCTTGACTCAAGGAATCATCAGCTTTCGAATTGACCTCGCTATCCGATTCACCCTGTTTTATCATATAGGTAATATCAGATTTGATTATTTGTAACATTTTAATGCACTGCGTAAACCTTTGGTTATACACTACAATCACAAAAACAAAATTAAAGCTATACATTTTCTAACATATTATTTAAACCGCAAATCAATGGTCCTGGAGTCCATATTTAGTAATACGAATTGCATCGTCAATTTTTAAACCTTTATATGTCCTGGACACCTTTGGTAACCGCAAATCAATGGTCCTGGAGTCCATATTTAGTAATGCGAATTGCATCGTCAATTTTTAAACCTTTATATGTTGTTGCTTGTTGCCGTTATTCAAATGAAAAGTGATTCTATTTGGGATAAATTTTCCGAGGAGTTCAAATAAAATTATTGGAATGGGAAAAAATTTTATTTGATTGTTGTAAAATCTATTTTTCACAATGCTTTAGTTTTACCCGGGGAAAGAGGGCGACTTCCCCCTTTCTCCCGCTTTCGGTGCCCCTGTTCATTCTACGAAAACCTTATCATATTCCGTTGGTTGATTTTGTAAAGCTCAAGCCCCTAGTAAGATTTGCTCAAACTAAGCAATCTACTTTTAGATGTATTCAACACACGTCAGAGATCTGCAACAAGTAGCTTGAAGATCAAGTCTATGCGACTACGCTGCCGTCGAAAGCGACTGAAGAGCGCTTTGTTCGAACGAGGTTGTTTGTTCGTTTCATATAAATATAATGCGGAGTTTGTGACGCGTTTTTTTTTTTGTGTTGGAAAAGTTATTGCGTTGTGGATGTTTGTTGTTGTTTTTTTTTTCTTTTATTGCATTTGCTGTTTTATGTATGTAGATGCGTTGTGTTTTTGTTCATACCCTATAGGAACAAACTAATTTGTTTTTTAAAACAAATAATTAAAAAACTAATTTAAAATAAACCAGTATATGAACTACTTTGAATTATATTAAGCCGTCATCCACTTCAATTCTAAATAGTTGTTATTGCATTATATATAAGTAATTGAAATACTACTTAAAAACAAGTGATTGATAAACTACTTTGCATTATATTAAGGCGGCAACTACTCTGATTTTGACATCTTTTAATTGCAAATTTTTATTAGATTACAAGTTTATATATATTTAACCATGTTATTTCATCAAATATAATACTAACTTTAAATATTAACTTTAGACCATCAGTAATAGTTTGCAATTGGTTATTTTGAAGTAATAAAAAAAATAATTTAAATATAACTAATTAAACAAGTAGTTGAAAATATATGCAGACGAAAGTCAATTGACTTATTTAGCGGACATCACCATACAAAATATGTTAGTTCGTTCTATGGAAAAAAGTCAGAATTTCGACTAGTTGTGGTTGACAAAAAACTACTTTATCAACTACTTTTTAATTAGTTGATTTTCCTACAGGGTATGTATATGGGGTATCGCTTTGATCGGGAAAAAAATTAGACTTAATGCTGGAGTAATGAAATGAAGGTTGCGATTGGACATTGAAGAAGATAGAGCATTTAAAATTTATTAAATCGCTTTATATCATGGATAACATGACAGATAGATGCAGCATTGATTGTGCTCTCTTCTTCGTTACTGCCGGTATTGTCAATGGCGCTCCCTACTTGCAGTTAATATTTTATTTATTTAATTTTTCTTGTTGTTTACCTTGAAGCAATTTTTTATTGCTTAAATATTAATAAAAAAACGAAAAAGAACAATTTTTTACAATTTTTAATTAAATATACTATTTAACTTCGTTTACATTTTGACAATTCTTGCTTTCTCACATATTTCTCATAGCTTTGAGATTTTATATGAGGTGTCAACTTCGTGTTAACATTCGCGGCAGCACGCTCTCGTCTAGACGCACGCTCTATGCTTTATATCAGTAAATAATGATGCTGGGATAATGCGATGGAAAAACGCGGAGGAGGGATGTTAAGCAGGGTTGCAAAAGTTGGTACAATTGTACTTTTTTTGGTACAATTACAAACTCAAAAGTACAATGGTACACCAATCACGCATTTGGTACAATTTACGAATTTTCTCAATTTTTTTTTTTTGTATGGAACTTCCCGATTATTTTTTTTATTGATTTACGGTGGCAACTCTTCTTTGCTATCATTTCTCTGATTTTTGCATTCAGCTGTTTATTTGCAAGCAACTACAGCTAACTTCACTTTGTTTTTATAGTTTTTTTTTTATTACAACAATCCTAACAAAAGATTCACGTTCATTGAAAAATTGGTGGTTCAAAAATTTTCAAAATTTCACGTTCATTGAAAAATTGGTGGTTCAAAAATTTTCAAAATTTAATTAAAAAAAACAAACAACGATTTAAAAAATGGAATCTGACGTAGCAGGGTATATTTATTTAAGTGTTTTAAATGAATCTAACTAAAAAAATTTTGTATTTTATTTAGCTCAAGCAAGCAGGGGAAAAAACCATATGTTGTGCCTTTTAGAGATGAGTGGACTAAGTTATTTCCGTGGCTGGTTAAGGATGGTTATCATAAAAGATGCAATATATGTAACATGAGCATAGTTAGAGGTATTGTGCATATAAAAAGGCATGCGTCATGTGATGGCCATATCAGAAAAACTAATGCAGCAAAAAGTACTCCAAAGATAAATAATTTTTTGCAAAATACAGCGTGTCCAATAGCAGAATCAGCAAGAAAACTGGAAATTATGCTAAGTATGTCTGTTGCAGAACACAATCTTTCGTTTTCAGCTCTTGATCATCTCAATAACGTAATTAAAGAAGGGGTTACCGACTCTCAAATCGCCAAAAAATTTTTAATAAATAGGCAAAAGGCACAAAAAATTATAACTAATTTGACTGGCCCCCTTAATATTAATAATATAACAGAGTTTTGTAAGAAGAACTACTACTCGATTGTGCTTGATGAGAGCACTGACTGTAGTGTCTCCAAAAACTTGGCTATAATCATAAGGGGTTTTGATGGCAAATGTCGCGACCGTTTCTTGGGGCTGGTGGAAATAAACGATTGTACCGCAAATGGCATATTTGATGCAACAATTAAAATGCTTAATGACAATAACATTCCGATAGATAACATGGTTGATATAACCACGGATAATTGTGCTGTAATGACTGGATCTGCAAATGGTATACAGTCAAAATTTAAGGCTTTAGTGCCACATTTATTTGGAAATGGTTGTATATGCCATATTTTGAATTTAGTTTCCGCAGCAGCAACAAAACATTCGATTCCAGACGATATTGATAAATTTATTAGAGAAATAAATTTCCACTTTTGCAATAGTTCCAGTCGAAAAAAAGACTTTGTACAGTTTCAAGAATATTTTAATAATGATATCCATGTCATTTTAAAATATTGCACTACAAGGTGGTTATCACGACAGGAAGTTGTAAACAGGATCTTGGAGCAGTGGGAACCTCTAAATTATTATTTTACTTTAAATAATTTTGAGGCTGAATTTAAATATTCGAAATTACGATTTATCATATCAGGGTTTTCTAATCCCCCTTACAAAATGTTATTTCTATTTCTTCTCTTTCTTCTTATGTATTAAAAATCGTAAATGCTATAAGTTTGGAAATGCAAGCAGAAGACGCACGTATGCATATTTTCTTGGAACGTCTTAAATTTTTATTTCGTCAAATGGGCCGCAATTTTTTATAAAAAGAAATCCTAGATAAATACGAAATATCAAATATAAACCTTAACGAAAATCATCTTCCTCTTGGAGAAATATACTGTGGAACAGAAGTAGATATTTATATTTCCACAAATGAAGTTGAACGTGTTGTGGTGAAGAATTTCAAGGAACTTGCCAAAAAATTTTATTTAAAATTTTGCGAGGTGCTGAGAGTAAAAGTAAACTTTGACAACGAAATTTTAAACTGGTTTAGTAAATTTACTCCAGAAAATGTTGTTTCGGGACAAACGAATAGTATTGTGCCACTTTTAATAAAAATTTTTCCAAACGAATATAACAATTTTGACTCAATTAATGCTCAGTTTAGATCCCTGGCGGATATAGAAGTATTAAAAGATTTTAAAAATGAAATTATATGCAACTTCTGGGCTAGAGTTTCTGAAATGAAAAATGAATTGAATGAATTAATGGTTCTGGAACTTTCAAGAATTGTAGGTGGGATATTATCAAATCCACATTCCTCTGCGAATTTGGAACGGATTTTTTCCTACCAAAATATTATTTAAACGAAAGAACGAAATAGGCTTCATGTACCTACAGTTTCCGGTCTCATACAGACAAAAGATTTGTTAAGGTCATCCAATTCTTGTTGTTTCAGTTTTAAAATACCAAATAATTTGTTAACAAAAACAATTTGATCTCATAAATATAAAGATATACCTTATTTTATGTACCTTATTATTTGTTTAAATATGTACCTATACCTTAATGTAGTTTTTTTTTAAGAAATACTTCGATATTTTATACATATATATATATATATATATATATATATATATATATATATATATATATAAAAGTAGATATACATTTTTAAGTACAAATGTTAATTTTATTTTATTACAAAAATGAATTTTTACATTTCCTGTCTCCTACAGACAAAAGATTTGTTAAGATAATCAATTCTTGTTGCTTTTTTTTTAAAATAACAAATAATTTGATCTCATGAATATATCGATATGCCTTATGAACCTTATTTTACGTTTAAATATGTACCTACACCTTAGTGTAGTTTTTTAAAAGAAATTCTTTTAAAGTAAAAATACATTTTTAAGTACAAATGTTAATTATATTATTGCTAAAATGAATTTTTATGTACAATTTTATGTTATTTTATTTTGTTGTTATGTTTATGTTTTTTTTTTTTGCTTTAATATCAATAAAAAAAAAATAACAACTATTAAAAAAAATTTTTTTGGTACAATGGGTTTCGAAACAGTACAATTTTATAAGCCTGTTGGTACAATTTTTATGTTCTCATTTTGCAACCCTGATGTTAAGACTACATATGGGAAAAAATATCACCAATCATTTTTAAACATGGTTTTATATTATTTTCATGAACTCACAGAAATATACCATTGCATGTATTTATTTTACAAAAATTTTTGTTTACACTATTAATATAAAAGTTATGGTCCTTTTTTATAGTGACCGCACAAAATTTAATTTAAGAGATTCACTCAAAGATGATTAAATTTCCATGAGTTCTAACATATGTTCGGAAAAAAATGCATTTTTTTGAAAAGTCAAAAAATAATGAATCCATCTTCAATGACTTTTTTTAAATCAAATTTTTTTTTAAATAAAAATATTTTCAGCGTTACGGGTGGGACGTTACGGGTGGTACATGACAAATACCTTTTAAATATTCCTATCAATCTTGAATAAAGATTGTTATCATTGGTGGGACTCTAAAGCAACATAACAAAAAACTGCGTGTTTTTTTTATTCATTCTTACTTAAAGTTTTTTATTAAAAGTTCTTACTAAATGTCAAAAGCAGTTCACTTATCAGCTTATTGTTTTTTACTTGCAGACTTTTTTTAAATCAAATTTTTTTTTAAATAAAAATATTTTCAGCGTTACGGGTGGGACGTTACGGGTGGTACATGACAAATACCTTTTAAATATTCCTATCAATCTTGAATAAAGATTGTTATCATTGGTGGGACTCTAAAGCAACATAACAAAAAACTGCGTGTTTTTTTTATTCATTCTTACTTAAAGTTTTTTATTAAAAGTTCTTACTAAATGTCAAAAGCAGTTCACTTATCAGCTTATTGTTTTTTACTTGCAGGGCAGCAAATTTAATGAATTTTTCTTACAACTTTCAAATTTTTTGGGAAAAAAAATTTTTAAATTTAAACTTGCATTTAATTATGCTTAAAGCTTGTACTTTTATATTTTTAATGACAAAAAACTATTTCTACCCCAAGATAAATTTAATTTACTTTTTTACCTCGTGATTAACATTAGGTGTGTTTCCGTACTCTACACTGTGTAAGATTTGTGTAAGTTCAAACTGAGAGAGTAAAAATGAAATGTGAGAATAGTTGCAAAAGTACGGAAACAGCTTCTAGTAAGTTTCAAGCACAAAACAGATGATTTTGACTGCAAACATGTCAAACGTAAATTGCGCCAATTAAAACTATCGTCCATTTGTTTGTGAAGTTGATGCTTGTTCTTCTTGATGCTTGTTCTTACTTTACTCGGAGTCTTGAGTTCTAGCACTCTCTGTGCACTATGTGTGCTCGAGAGAGCGGTTTTATGCTTGTTCTTCTTCTCCCATTTTAAGCACAGAAAGTACGGAAACAGAAAATAGTGTCCCACAAGTTACACAGTGTGAGTACGGAAACACACCTATTTTCGTGGAATGGCCCCACAGTCACAAAATATCAAAGTTTGAGAAGAAAAAATCACATTTTTGTTCAGTAGCTTGCTTATGTTGTTGCTGCTGAAATCACGAACGATTCAGAGCGATAGAGCATTTAAAGACGAGACGAAAGAGAGCATCCTTTTTTATTATGAGATCAGAAAGACATTGCTCTCGCCTTCTTTAGTTGGAGCGATAAACCGATTTATAATCGTAAAAGCTGCTGGAATAATGTTACTCAAAAACTGTTTGATTTTTATTTGGACTCTTTCCATTGTAGATCACACTACAGTTGAAGCAATAAAACGGTTTGTGTGATTAAAAGCGGCTAGAAAAATGTCATTCTCAAGCTGTTTTTTTTTTATCTTAAATTAAGTGCTTATTCCACAATCATAATAAGCCTTATGACTTTGTAAATCAATATTTTTTTTTGTGCGTTTAATTACTTCTATTTTATTTTGTTTTATTTTCTTTTCTATATTTTTTAATATGAAATGTTTTTGTATTTTTAAGCCCTATAAATTAAGTAATGCAATGTTTGGTTTTTTTTCAATACTCCAAATAACTTGTTTTTAAATATTTTATCATACATGAAATATATATGGGTTTGTTACGACGGGTTGTTACGACCAACTAAGTAAGTAAGTAAGTAAGTAGAAATATATATGAAATTTAAAATAAATATCGTTTTTTAAAATAAAAAAATCGGCTCTTTACTTAGGACCAGATCAAAATGTAAAATAATATTTTTGTTGAATTTATTGTAACTGGTAGAAAGTAACAAATTTAAATATAAGCTGCATCAAGATTTCTTTCTAAGATTCACAATACTCACAACTTTATGGATATCATAATTGGCTTAGATTACTTTAAAGTAAGTGATATGATAGAAAGTTTTTCTAACGCTTTTAACTTTAAAAAAACACTCCACTGTGCAACACTTCACGCCACAGCTGAAAACGCTTCATTTAACACAATGCTCACGTATCCTACTACACGTAGGATAATAATAAACAATAACAATATACAAAAAAAGCTGTCCAAAGACAAAAACAACAATTTCAAGTTTCCATCTTTTAAGTTTCCAACATTTGACGACTTGATTTTTGCTGCGACTTGATTGCCGCAAACTTGTTGTTTGTCTGCCTCAACTTGCAGGGAGTTGAAAAATTAAAGGAACTTGAAACAGCAAATGAGTCCAATCATGCAGATCTCTGATAAACGTCACTAATAAAAACATAATGAAGAATCATAATAAGATGGAAGTCATTAATCTTTGTTATTGTCGGTATTGAAAGTTAACCTTTTGTTTGCTTTTTATTTCTTCTTTCTCTAGTTTAACATGCGAGCATTTCGGTAGTGGAAATTTACTTTCTAGAATTTGGGTACATTTTGGTGTACCCGAAGTTTTCAATTCATTGAATTGATTTAGCCAAAAAAAGTTCCCATACTATAAGATTCTCAATAAAGCTAAAGCGCTCTTATCTTTATAACGTCAATAGCTCATTCGTCTCAACCTCATTTAAGCGACCTATTTCCATGTTCCACTTTGTTAATGCTGAACCAGCAACAACGAGTTGCTGCTTAAAACGCCATCATTTATTTACCTAAGTAAAGACCTATTTCTTACTTTGTTGGCTGTGTGCTGCATGTTTGTCTTTGGAGCACGCGTTGCAGCAAAAATCTTTTTTTTCGACCCCCAACGAATATGCAACGAAGTGTTGTCGTCGATGCAACCTATTTTCGCTGGGTACGCATTTAAGCAGGCTACGAAGGCAGGCAAACAGGCAACACTTTATCCAGCTAAAGGCCAGACAAGTAGACACAAACACACTCAGCTACACAAACAAAAAAAAAAAAAAAACACTCAGCCATACACAAACACATATTGGGAACATACTCAGACACTTACCAACACACTCATCATACATATATCTACTGCCAACGAAAATGTCGACAGCGACTTCCGCTTGAACTCGGCAGACAAGTCTACAAGTCGTTGACGGTTTGTACGGTGGCTAAAACGTACGAAACCGAAACGTCCTCGACCTAGTTCAATGTCAGTGTCATTGTGCCGTCTCATGTACGTCGTCGAACCCATGGTCGGTCGGTCCTGCCACCAACAACAACACCAACAACAACAACAACAACCGCAACAACACAGTCAGTCAACAGCGATTGTACAATAACTCGACTATATTCGACGACAAGGACGAGAATGCGGCTGAGTACAAGTATGAGGGCGAGTTACGAGAATTACGAGCAACAGACGCGACGACACTGTCCTTGTCCTTGTTCTCATTCATTCGTTCATTCATGCAACAGCGGAGTCACGAGTCGAGTTCAGATTCAGAATCACAAAATCAGAGGCAGAGTCAGAGTCAGAGTCAGTGTCAGCATCAGTATCGAAGTCAAGGATGGAGTCGGAGGTGTAGCTACAGTCGAACAGCGAAATGGTTACAACAGGCTTAAAACATCAGCAACTACCTTAATAACGCGACCAAGCATGAGTATCAACCATAAAGCATAGGAACCAGCCACCAAACAGTCAGCTAGCCAGACCAGACACTCAACCATCCAACCAACACCGTGATATATGTACATCGAAATCTGGCAAGTAACTGAAGAGGCGCGTTATTCAGCCTAGGCATGGGGAAATGACAACAACAACAACACACACTCTGCGATGAAATCTCAGCTACGGCGAGTGCGTTGCATCTGTAAATGCGCCATCCTTGCATTCTACATGCATCCCAAACGATTTGCAACCAGTTCAGTAGCAGCAAAAAAAAAAGTCCAACCGCACAGCTTGAGAAGCTGTACTCATTGCATCTTGCTGCACCCAAGTTGCATTTGTTGCAACCACCAAATTGGCTCACCAGGCAATAACGAGGTTTAAGTCATGTTGACCGAAATCGTGCCAAGCTCTACTGCTGGTGGCAACATGTCCGACCGTCCGTTGCACACACACCTAGGCAGATAAGCAGCAGGTACTTTAATGCAACTGATGTTGCCACCTACGCCAAGTCTCTGCCATTGAGCTGAGTCGCCCAGCGACATCTGCATCATTTTCGGTTGCTCTGCTCACACCAGTCACACGCCCTTTCGCTCTGCCTCTTTCTTTCTCTCTCTCTCTGGGTGATTCATATTTAGCAGCATGCTTTGACAGCCTTTGGTGAGTGAGCTGTGGGACGCCCATTCTTCGACGCATTCTTCCCACGCTAGTCGTACGCCTTGCTAGGGTTTGAGTGCTGACTGTGCATGGTGTGGTTTGTGTACTCGGTAGTTGTTATTAGATCCACTGTTTTAGGTTTGGGTTTGAGTTTCAGGTTGTGTTATGCAGCTCATTCCTTACGCATGGATATGTATCTATGTATGTAATAGACCGAGTCTTAAATTTAGCTTGTGCATTGGTTTGTCCTGTTTTCTATGCATGTCCTGTGCGATGTACGTATGTATTTATGTACAAATATATATTTGTAGCTTTATCCGTTGGTTTGGCGTTATACTATTTTTTGAATGCAGTCAAACATTCTTGCTTGTATATTATTTATCCTGTTGTTGGTATAAACTCGATTTATTTATTTATTTAGTTTAGTAATAAAAGTGTGAGTTTATAGTATATGCACACACACATTTATATACCCTCTGATGCATAGTCTGTAACTGCATTTACTGTTACTATGCAGGCATGTCAACGACTTTTAAGAAGAAGTATCATCATTATTAAAGAAAAAACAAATTATTTGCCTCTATAGAACAACATTACAGGGTGACTAGGAACATAGTCGTCATAATAGAGCTACTTGAAGTATTGACAAATAATTGCAACCATTGCACAGAGGGCCAGCAACGCCATTCGGTGGCCATAAGTCAGAATAAAAAACTTTAGAAATTGGAAAAATGAGTTATGGCATTTGGATTGCAAATATTCAAGCTATCTTTACTGAAAAATTTTGAGTAAATAGATCAAGTCCTACTTGATTGGCAGCAATAAAATTATAGAAAATATTAATAATAATGGCACATACCTTGAATATAAATTAATTTTATTGTAACTATTTTTTAATATATCCTTAGATATATGCAAGCTCAAAAAAAATAGTTGAAGCTTCGAAAATATTTTGTTTTTGTGATGAAAAAAATTAATGCATAAAAAATTCTTAGTTTTTTTTGATAAATTACTATTTTCTTTCAAAAGTTCCCCGAAGTTCCTCAAGCTATTGAAAATGTAAACATGCCAAAATATTCTTTGGAATATCTATTTAGAAGAAAAACTCCCTCAAAAATCCTCGAGTTAAAAAATGTTATATAAAATCTTCCTAATTTCGTAGACAATACAATGAAGTTTCAGTGTATACGCAAAAATACTACAATATATGCAAATAGACTCTATTCTATTAGATAATTCCGCGGAGTTTCCCAAGTTTGCAAGAGTATTATAAGATAAAATATTTGTAAAGATATACCTAAAGGTATATATACCTAAAGGTATTTATACTTAAATAAATTAAAAATGCCCGAAATAGCTAATTTTATAAAGTTTACATTTTTATCTATTTTAATCTATATTAATAACTAGCTTATACCTGGCCCCCTAAAAGAGGGCGTAGCTTTAGTGAAGCCATGCTTTTATAGTAAGTTCGTGCCGAGTTTCATTGATGTGTGACTTATTTCGAAAGCTATACCGAAAAATGTGGGTGCTGAAAAAGTACCATGTCCTCCGTACAACGCCCATTAAACGTTACCAGTGGAACGGCATGTGTAAATTGAGGTCGAATACTGAATTCCGAGGCTGTGCGACCCACAATTCCAAAACTGTTCAATATCGAAAATTTTGGGTTTATTTAAGGTGCCTTTTACGATCGGCACCAGACTTCACAGGAACCCTCTCAAGGCTTTGATATATAAATTGGCTTAGTGGTTTCGGAGTCCTTACGTGATATACACATATACCCACATACGCATATACATTAAGTCGCCTCACGCTCCTTAGAAAAAAAAAGTTGTTCAGTCCGGTTCTTCAAAATAATTCATGGCTTATGTTACGATGATCCCAAAAATATTTCGACTAAAAATATTAACTGGTATGGTAGTTAAAAAAAAACAAACGGTCAGAAATAAGAGCAATGAAAAAGTTCTTTTGCATCAAAAAATCCTAAATTTTTTCCGTTGGACGAAGATAATGCGGATTTTTATGGATTATTTTAACTTTTTTCATATTATTTTCACTAAAATTCAAATGAATTTTTTCCCATACTACTTTTAGTCAAATAAATTATTATATGTAAGAAATGTGTACATTTTTTTGTAATTTCATTCAATTTAATTCTTCACTTTACACTATATTTTATCATCAATAGATAATTTATTTGACTAAAAGTAACATGGCAAGACAAAATAAAAATTTTATTTGAGTTTTAGTGATAAAAATGTATAAAAAAAGTTAAAAAATCAATGAAAATTCGCATTACCTCCGACTGTAAAAATTAAAAATTTATTGGTGCAGATTGGAAAAACTTTTTTGTTATTTTTAACGACGACACCATAAAATATTATTACAAAAAACTCGATTCTTAGAGCATATTTCAAACCATTCCGTGGCATACTGGTTGAGTTGCGTGGCTTGTAGGCCATAGAACCCAGGTTCGAATTCCATCTAACACAGAAAGTTTTCTGCCAAGGCGAGCGCTCAAGAAAATTCGGGTGAATGGCTACACTTTTGACAGCGCTGGCAGCTGTCTATGCTCGAGCGATGTGCATTTTACGTAGCGAAATAAATTTCGCTACTTCTACTCAACAGTTGCAAGTTATGTCATTTAACAGCTGTTTGCGCTCCAATTTGCATGAATTTGCAAACACTCAAATGAAACCGCTCAAATAAATGCAAATTCTCGTGGCTTGGGCTATTTTTAATGTTTTAAACTATCCTTTGCTCCTTGCAATGGTTGAATGAGGTCCGAATGTGCTCCTTAATAGGCATATCAAGATCATCATCCATTAGTATCTCTAGCACTACGTTTTGCATTAAGTAAACCTCTTAGCAGAAAGAAATTAGGTTTTAAATTCAACAAAGCAAAACAATCGAACAAACTACGTCAAACGTCAGTTGTCAACAGATCTGACGTTCGACGTAGCAACGCATTCAGAGAAATCCAGCGTAAAATGATCCATCGCTACAATAGCGCTCGCCTTGGCGGAATGCAGCCAATGGCATTCTTCAGAGAGTAAAAACTGTCATGGAATGCTTCTTGAGAACATAAGCCTCCATACATAAGGTCCAGAACATAAGGTCCAGTTCTCGATCATTTGTGTTCAAACATTCCACAACACGCACAACACAATTGATCATAAGAAGCTCGGTCAAAGTCCTTTCAAGGGCTGAAATTGGCCATTTTGTTTTGTTTTGTTTTGTTTTGTTTTGTTTTGTTTTGTTTTGTTTTGTTTTGTTTTGTTTTGTTTTGTTTTGTTTTGTTTTGTTTTGTTTTGTTTTGTTTTGTTTTGTTTTGTTTTGTTTTGTTTTGTTTTGTTTTGTTTTGTTTTGTTTTGTTTTGTTTTGTTTTGTTTTGTTTTGTTTTGTTTTGTTTTGTTTTGTTTTGTTTTGTTTTGTTTTGTTTTGTTTTGTTTTGTTTTGTTTTGTTTTGTTTTGTTTTGTTTTGTTTTGTTTTGTTTTGTTTTGTTTTGTTTTGTTTTGTTTTGTTTTGTTTTGTTTTGTTTTGTTTTGTTTTGTTTTGTTTTGTTTTGTTTTGTTTTGTTTTGTTTTGTTTTGTTTTGTTTTGTTTTGTTTTGTTTTGTTTTGTTTTGTTTTGTTTTGTTTTGTTTTGTTTTGTTTTGTTTTGTTTTGTTTTGTTTTGTTTTGTTTTGTTTTGTTTTGTTTTGTTTTGTTTTGTTTTGTTTTGTTTTGTTTTGTTTTGTTTTGTTTTGTTTTGTTTTGTTTTGTTTTGTTTTGTTTTGTTTTGTTTTGTTTTGTTTTGTTTTGTTTTGTTTTGTTTTGTTTTGTTTTGTTTTGTTTTGTTTTGTTTTGTTTTGTTTTGTTTTGTTTTGTTTTGTTTTGTTTTGTTTTGTTTTGTTTTGTTTTGTTTTGTTTTGTTTTGTTTTGTTTTGTTTTGTTTTGTTTTGTTTTGTTTTGTTTTGTTTTGTTTTGTTTTGTTTTGTTTTGTTTTGTTTTGTTTTGTTTTGTTTTGTTTTGTTTTGTTTTGTTTTGTTTTGTTTTGTTTTGTTTTGTTTTGTTTTGTTTTGTTTTGTTTTGTTTTGTTTTGTTTTGTTTTGTTTTGTTTTGTTTTGTTTTGTTTTGTTTTGTTTTGTTTTGTTTTGTTTTGTTTTGTTTTGTTTTGTTTTGTTTTGTTTTGTTTTGTTTTGTTTTGTTTTGTTTTGTTTTGTTTTGTTTTGTTTTGTTTTGTTTTGTTTTGTTTTGTTTTGTTTTGTTTTGTTTTGTTTTGTTTTGTTTTGTTTTGTTTTGTTTTGTTTTGTTTAGTTTTGTTTTGTTTTGTTTTGTTATATGTATAAATTATATATACGTATATATATGTATATACATATATTGACTGCCACTTAGAGCATCTGCACATCAAGTGTTTCTATCAAAACGTGTACAACTTAAGAATAAACATGATTTCGAAAAAGTGGGCGTAGATATGGTGCGACCACACCCATTTTTAACAGTTGCCGGCAGTGACCATATGAACTAAATTACCAAATCTAAGTCTTCTACGCCAAAAGCCGTCTGATATAAATCATTTTTACTGATTTGTGGGCGGTAAAAGTGGGAGTGACAACATTTATATTGCATAGTGACTGCCACTTGGACCTATAGCACCTGCATATCAAAATTCACCATCAAAACGTGTACAACTCAGGAATAACCATGATTTAGATACAGTGGACGTAGATATAGTGAGGCCATGCCCATTTTTTGTACATTGGCTGACAGTAATCATATAAACTAAATTACCAAATCTTGGCAAAGCATTTACTGCCCACAAATCAATCAAAATGCAATATTTCAGAGGGTTTTGGTCGTATCAAAGACTGAAATTTGGTAATCAAGTTTGTGTGCTTCCCGCAACTGCACCAAAAATGGGCGTGGTGGCACTATAATAACCCCCACTTTTAAGAAATTATTAAGACTCCAAAACTTCTGGGCCGATTGCGCTGAAATTTTGGCAGTAAATTGTTTTCGAGCACAAGATGGTTTATGGAAAAAAAACTCCTTTCTCCGCCCACAAATAAAAAAGTATGGTTGCTGGAACCTCCGTGGCGAAGCCACGGACCACTGGGTTCTGCTAGTAAAACTATAAAAACAAATAATTAATAAAATAAAAAAAAACAAAAAAAACAAACAAAATACAATAAAACTATAAAAAAACAATTATAAAAATAATTAAAAAATAAAATTATAAGCCTGAAAAAAATAAAAAAATTAAAAAATGGGGTTTGTTAAATCCTGACGCGAGGAGGTGTAGACCCTGGAAACTACAATGGATTTTGTAGGCTATTGACAGGAATATTTTAATCCATATAAATACAATACTTTCCAAAGAGTAGTTTTTTAAGTTTTTGTGCTATATGGGATATAAGCGTGGTTGAAGGCGAATTTGCAAATATTTTCGTCAGTCACCTTATAAAGCCGATTCCCATTTATATATCAAATTTTGTTGGTACTTCTTCTTATTGCTATGCAAATTTCGTATTAAAAGTATGGGAGGTGAGATTGGCAATTTTTTTGAATCCACACATACATTTCATATTTTGAGCGAGTTATTTTAATATAACTTCAATACGAAAAACAAAAAAAAAAATATTTTAAATTTTTGTTTCATATGGGAGGTAGGTGTGGTTGTGGACGGATTTAAAAAAAGCGTTTAATTTTTTGTGTTATATAAGAGGTAGTCGTGGTTATTGATCAATTACGCCCATTTTCGTTCTCTATAAAATTTATTACATGTTATTATCACTTCTGAATGTTCAGCAGGTAGACGAAGAATAAGAAGATGATTATGATATCCAAACAATTAGTACTTCAGATAATGCATAATTGTACGTATGTAACACAACTTCAAAGTCCATATTAATTGACATAAAAATTTTTCCAGGTCCATATTAAACTTCAAAGTCCATATTAACTGAAATAAAATTTTGTTCAGGTATGAAAATTTCTGTGATGTTGACGTCATAGTTGACGATGCTGGATAAAAATTAGAAATACACATGTGCTTCTTTAAATTTCTATTTGTCTTAAAGTTTCCAATGAAGTTAAATATTTAAATTGAATTACATTAAGTATGCTATTAATCTACATATGAAAAATTTAACATTGTTGTACCCTGTGTTGCATCCAGTGCTTTACAAATTAAAACAATTTCTTATTTACTATACATACCGATTTGTATCTTAAAAAATACTTCTGCAGAATTTATTAATTTTATTTTAATTTTTACTCAAGATACAGGGTTCAATAGCCCTTCTCATTGATAATATTGCACGGTTTACACTGTAAAGCACCCTGTAGAATATCTTTATTTCACTGATTTCTGCAAATTGTCATACTTACAAATGTGGACTACCACCTAAAAAATATTTCCGCAAGATTTTGTTGTTCTTATAAAATTTAGCTGAAGATAGAATTAAAACACACTTCATTTAGCAAAAGATCACTTTATTAACCTTGTAGCACCCACCGTGTTTTATATAGGTAATATATGTACAAAATTTCATTACTCTATATACATTTATATTGAATATATATCCATAAAATGTCTTCACTTCAGCAATATACAAAATTTTTTACTCCATTATATCATTTTTTACTCCCACATTTTTTACTCCCATATATCGAATTACTTTTGTTATACCTCTGTTACTCTATCTTCGTTTCTACCGAAGATATAGAATTAAGTATAAGCGTCATCGAGCGTTTCGAGCTCTTTAGTTTCTGTTCAATAATAAAATTATTATCTTACAAAAAAAAAAAGTGTTCCTAATGGGTAATCGGCTAGCTAACATTAAGCTTAGTATTTCAATTCCGTTAAGATTTTACTAAAACTTACTAGAGAAAAGAGACCATAAAGAGCTAGTCAAAGAAAAAAAGAAAGTGTTTATGATTAAATCTGGTTTAAATAAAGCATTTTGTTTTCATGGTAGGTAGACGGACAGCACCACCAGGTAAACGATGCTCCCAATGCTTGATACGTGAGCGCCAATGGAGAGTCTTAAGCGGGGTACACATTATCGATCATGACTGACAGTTTTTGCTCAAATTCTCTCATATTACGCATGTTCGCGTGTGTGACCATTATTTTTTGTCAGTCAACAGTCAACCACAAAAATTTTTGTGGTTGAGTGTCAGTCAGCGTCCATATTTGTTTTTGACTGCTAATATGTACTGAAAAGCTTCAGTCAAGCATAAATTTAGCAGCGCGAGCATGGATGCGGATACAAAGTTTTATACATAGATAATTTTAAATTTTTATGAAATGAAAAAAATATATATAAAAGTCCTCTTTTGATAACATAAAATTAATTAACTCACAAATAAAAGTTATTTTTGGTTGATATATTTACTAATATATATTTATATATATATATATTTTAAAATATATAATTTATATATTTAAAATATATAATTTCAAGTCAAAAATTAAAGTTATTTGTTGACTTATTTGCTTCATTTCTTATTTTTTTTTTTTGTTTATTTTACTTTTCAGCTAGCGCGATAATTAATAATGCGCCACAAATTGTCTACTTTTTCACCTTTATTGCTCAAATTTCACAATTTGAATGACGGTTTGAGCTTGAGCATGAATGATAGTTTGGCCACTACGAACAATCACTCAAAAGAGTTGAATTTTTGAGTGTCACTCATGGTCGATAATGTGTACCGCGCTTTAAGCAGGTGTGAGTTAACCACAGAGAGTAAAGAATTGAAAAAAGACAACAACAGAAAAAAATCAAGCAAACACAACTCCGGAGTAACATGAATAAAGACAACATTCCAGCTATGTATATATACGAGTACAGTGTTGTGCAAAATCTAAGCAACCCGCGCTACCCATTTGAATTAAGTCTCCAATTTGTTTTTTTGCACAGAAAGTAGAATAAGAAAAGGTTTTATTTTAAAGCGTATATAGTTGTAATTATATTTATTAAAGAATAAATAAAATTTTGCCTTTACACAGAACATATTCCATAAAAGGTTATGCAAAATCTAAGCAACTTTACATGTACCACTACATTTTAAGAACGATTTGCATAAAGTTGGTATTTTGGAGAAAAATAATAGCAATTCATTATGGCATTTTATTCACTGCTAGTTGCCTGTTGTGCTAATTTTTTTTATTGGTTTTTTTTTTGTCATGCGTGCTGAATATAAGACTCTTAAATAAAAATCAAAAAAAATTATAAAAATGAAAGAAACTGTAGTTTAAATAATAAAAATATAAAATTTTTTTTTTATTAAAAGTGTTCTGGTGTTAATAAGCTAATATAAACTTAAATTTTGAAGGATCACCGAAAAAAGTTGATTTAGAAAGACTTTTTTTAAAAGAATAAACAAAAATAATTAATTAAACTGTTTTTATAATCTTAAGATAGCTATTGGGATTTTATATTTATATAAAGATTTCAGCACCATACATAATTTTGCTTTTTATAATAGTTATGTAAAGTTTAACAGCATTATTTCTTCCAAGAAAATACTGCCTCAAAAGATTTGTTTAATATAAAGTTATTATGAAGGGAAATAACATTTAAAGGGTGGTTAAATTTTAAGAGCCGGTGTTGATTTAGAATAAAACACAAATTATTTGAGAAATTATTGTCATTTGTTTTTATTATGATAATATTGGAATGGTTCAATTATGTATGGAACAAAATATCGGCCAAATGGCCGTCGCGACTTATCTCATCCTTTAGCTCTTGAATTGTTGCTGGCTTATCAACGTACACCTTTTCTTTCAAATAACCCCAAAGAAAGAAGTCCAACAGTGTCAAATCACATGATCTTGGCGGCCAACTGGCATCGCCACCACGTAAGATAACACGGCCATTGAATTTGTCGCGCAAAAAAGCCATTGTTTCGTTAGCTGTGTGGCAAGTGGCACCGTCCTGTTGAAACTACATATCGTACAAATTCATATCTTAAAATTCGGGCCATAAAAAGTTCGTTATCATCTCACGATAGCGAACAGCATTCACAGTAAGTGCCTGACGGCTCTTCAGCCAGACTATCGCGAACAGCAGGAATATTTTCTGCAGTACGAGCATGCACTGGTGTTTTCACATCTCCTACAGACCCGGTTTGCTTAAATTTTTGCACGATTTTTCGATTGTACGCACATTTGGACGATTAAATTGACCGAAAAAATCACAAAGTGCACGATATGCATTTTGATTCGAACACCCATTTTCATAATGGTTCAAATTAAGTTAGTCTGAAATTGAGAAATGTCAAATGAAATGCAGAAAAAACTTCACGTTCAGATGTGGTTTACACTCAACATCGGCGCTTAAAAATTAACCACCCTTTACATGTAATGCAACTAATCAGTAAATGTATGGAAAACTGCTTTGTTTAAAGACAAATGCATATGAAAGTGTTCAACAGTGTTAAATGCTTGTATATAGCAGTAGAATACTTAATCCATATTTTTAAAGTGTCTGTTAGAAACGTATGAGAGGCGGTATTGAGTTCAACCTTATTTTCCAATTTTGGCATTAGCTTCAACTAGACATTAAAAAAAAATTTCATTCATCTGAATATTTTAAAAATTGGTATTGTTCATTATGCTGAGGAGTCATAATTCACATTAATGAAAGCTTCACTACTATATAAATCCAAAATACACATCAAAGTTTCAAGGGAAATTAATGACGTTACAAATAACAGTTCCTGATGGTTTGATACTATTTCTCTACCTCAATCTAATCTTAAATATGGCCAGGATAGTCAAATGGCTGTTGATTAAATAATAATAAATTCGCAACTATATTTTAGCGAATGTGGTAAAAAAACATTGGAAAATATTATTTGAAGTAGAAGAGAATCAAATCCTTCAAAACTGATTTATCATAAATTAAGTATATTATTCAAAGTTGTAGAAAAAGTTGCTAAGGTCGTGCACATCCTATTTTGGACTATTTTTGATTTTTAATAAACTGTTGCCGAAGGAAAAATGCGTTGGTTTTTAAAAAATCGGTGGTCATATAGAATAACAGCATATCTCAAGATATGCTCAAACTAAGTTCTTCATTTTTCTTAATCTTAATCTGAATCTAATTTTTATGATAAACGATTGAAAAACCTTGCTTTGTAACGATTCAGCTAATGGAAAAGCAACTCAACTTGACTAATGCTTTTATTCTGAATTTATTTTTCTATAAACCTTTCAAATGCAAACATATCCCAACTCATGCTGTAATTTCAAAACGAAATCTTGATTATTTCAAAGCCTAACTCGAAGTATGTTTTTATTCTAAAAACAAAAATTATCTTAAAAAAATACATATCTCCCTCCACATATGCTTTTTTGACAAATAACAAAATTACTTTTGTAGAACACATGTCGAGTTATGTTATTGTTCTAAAATTATATTCGTTCAAACCCCAAAATTAAGTCGAGTTATGCTTTTATTCTTATTATTTAATTATTTTTTCATTTTAATTCATCGTCTAATAAGTTCATACAAAATTATTATATCAGAAACCATTAAACGCTCTGTATTATCGAATGTTATAATAAAAACACTATAATAATGAAAAAATAATGAATACATTTAAAGTTATCAAAAATGACCACAACGAAATTTTCGGCAATATAGAAGAAAGTAATTTTGTATGGCGGAAACAGGCAGAAATTGGAGCGCTGTTTTCATGGCTGAACATGCAATGTCACTCAATCACGCCTTGGTTGAATACAGCTTAAAAATTCAATGAACAAAACAGAACCATTCGAGGAATTGAACATTTGGTATGAGCACAAAAGTTTTAGTTTAAAACAAACAACATTAATATCGTGCAGAACTTGACGTCAATTTCAATTGTAAAAAGCGGATCTTTTAGATATTTTACCTCTTATAGATCCTTGTTTTCATGAATTTGACAAATATTTAAGAGATGACGCAATTCAAAATCTACATAGATTCAGATATAATTGAAGATGATGATGAAATTATATGATTTGATTTTTCAATTACTTTTCGTTACTTTACTTTAAATTACTTTAATATACTTTATTTCAAACATTACAAAAAATGTTTTTTTGTTTTAGTAGTAATAATGTGAATTTCAGTAGAATTGAAGAAGAATGGAAACTCCTTTTTTTTGTGGATTATGTGAAGAAATTTCAGGCCACTCTTAAGTCGATTAGAAGTTATAGGGGTCAAAAGTTGAAAAAATTGGCTTGAAAAACTTGTTATTCGATTTTCAGTTTTCCTTCATTACGCATTATGGGTATCAAATGAAAGGTTATGCTGTAACCAATTCAACTTAATCAAAACAAGCCCAACAAGCTATTAACCGTAAAAAAATGTGCATTAGTTTTGATGAAATAATAGTTTAATGCACACTTGACGGTTCACCCTTTTACGAAATAATTAAAACATGTAAAATGATTATACAAAATAGAGCGTTCGTAAAACTCACAAGTTTAAGGTCCATTTTCCTTACTTTTGACGCCTATAATTTCTAAGCTATTTGAGAGCGGTCTGTAATTTTTTCACCATTGGCTTTTTTAAGCTTAAAATTAAAAAGACCATTCTACCTATCTTTAAACGTTCCTGTATTATATACTATAATTTAACCTTATGGCAATATGTTATTTAAATTTAGAAATAAATAAATAAATATTCATAACTTTCGCATCGAAAACATCCTTATTGTTGTTATTTTGCCATTAGAATCTAGAAACAATAACAATTTAATTCATTCTCATAAGGTTTTGAAGAATTGATTGTTATTTTTGAATAAAAGCATAACTCGGGTTACCACCTACAAATTTTCAAAATTTTGCATTGCACTAATAGCATTACTCAAATTATGCATTTTGTTTTCCAAAAATTTATTTTTGAATAACAGCATTGCAAGCATCTCAAGTTTTGTTTTGAAATAAAAGCATATCTTCTTGTTTTTGCCATAAATTCATAAGTTAAAGCAAATTTGATAAAATTTTAAAGACAGAAGATAAAGTTAACACTTTTCAAGACATTTAAGAAATCATCATGAAAATATATCATTTCAATTCAGCGGTATACTGATTTAAACCTTAAAAATAGTTTCCTAAAAAGTTCAAAAAATTTAAGTATGCTTTTATTTCATATTGCCACAGAAATATTATAATAACAGAAAAATATTTTCTTATTTTATTTACTGTGCAATAAAAAATTCTATACATAATAGTAAGCGACAGTTGCTTAGCTTTTGCACAATACTGTATAACAACAACACTCTCAGCAACAGGTAAGCACTAAAGACTTAAACAACTAAAATAATTCTTAAGCCCAACATAAAGCTCGCTCTTGCAGCGAGCAGCTTTCGTCTTATATTCAAAGCAAATTCTTTTATTTTTGTATTTTAATGGTAAGAAATTCAATTTGATTACAGTTTCTGACGGAGAATACGTGGCGATGGCTGTGTAGAATATACAGCGCAACAGTAGAGCAGCTTAATAAAAAATGGGTGCGCATGTGCAAAAAGTGAAAAATTAAAACAATAGCGCGGAAGATAAAAAAATAAAAACAACAATTATTTAAATGTGGGAATAGTGTTGAAATTTACGTAATACTCTTAACAAAATTTTTGTAGGCAAACAATTTTGAGAAAGTTTAAAAATACCTATTCAAATCTGCTTGTCCTAAATATTTGTATTTTCAGAGTGAAATCAAGTGCTACAAAGGAACTATTTAATGAATAGAAGCTTCAGCTTCAAGTTAAAACTTAGTTCCAGAAAAAGATTCCAAGTATGTCAACTTTTGTGAGAACCATACAAAAACGAAAAACTTCTAAAACAAAATCAAAACAAGCCGAACAGGCAGACCAACTTGCAGCAGCAACAACAACTTCAACAGCAACAGAGGCAGCACAAAACGATAGACTTCAACGCAGTCGCATAAGCGACAAACTTGATATAATACGTAAACAGCAACAACAACAACAGTTGTTGCAACAACAAATCCAAACACAAATCGATGCACGCAACTTATGCAACGGCATCGCTGCCAGCGTCAATGTTAGCTGTTGTCGCGACGTAAACTGCCGTCTCAACGCCACTTGCCCCAGTCTAGTGGGACCGTTGAGTGGAGGCGCATTGCAACCAACAAATCTCATGCGTGAAATAAGTGTTCCCAATGATTGTCAACGCTCTGCTTCAACATGTCCTACCACAAACAGCAGTCGACGCAGCACTTCGGTATCGACAACAGCAACAACACTGCGCGATGGTTCACCGGACTCTGGAGTGGGCAGCGATGGTGACGGCAGCACCGGTACCAATGCTTTTGATGGCAATTTCATTGTGAATTTGCGTTTGGATTTATTCAGCTGGCTGCTGTTCATATTAGCTTCCTGCACGCGTTTCTACAAGCTGGCAAGACCGCCTAATGTCGTGTAAGTAGCCAAAAAATGAGAGTTTGGTGAAAAGTTTTTGTAGTGCTTAAGAAAGCTCAAAATATTCTCTGCTCTGTTATGAATGAATATATATTTTTATTTTTTTTTTTTATTTTATTGGATTAAATCTCTCTGAGTAATTATTTAACTTTGCACCCAGTATTGTCAAATGATGCGATATATCGGAATTGTCGTTAATTCTTACAAATTTTACGATTTCATAAAATGTAAATCCGACATTGAATTTTAATATAAAATATATTAAAATTCTTATTGATATATTGGAAAAATTAAGTTACTTTTTTAAAGACTTAAAACCCATAAATTGTTAAGTGTACCTTTCTTATTACAATCGCCTTAGGTAGAGGTAGTAAGACTCGCACTAAGAACCAGTGTATAGCTTCGTCTACTTTCAACGCACAGTGGCTCAGTTTAGGTTTTCATTGGCCAAAATTCTATAACTTTTGAACCGATTGAGATATATGAGTAATTTTAATAACTGGCAGATAATTCCTTGAATTTGTTGTGTTTAAAATTTTGTTAAAATCGATTGAGTACTTATTAAGAAATGTAAGGTCTTAGGTGAACTTTTGAAATTTTTAACCGATAGTATGAAATTATGCTTTACTTATTTTTTTAATCTACTCTATTTATTACAAAAAAAATCATAAAATATTTTATTATTAATGATGATGAATAGGACATTTCTTGTTTTAAATTTTTTTTTTCTGCGCAATCCGGTGTATATATTATTATATATATCTTACTAAAACAAGAAAAATCATAATTTATTTATTATTTATTTGGTTGGAATATTGCTTGCAAATATTCCGTACTCAGTTCTGAATTATTTTTATCCTGTAGTAGCTCTTTCGCTTCTTTATCTAAGTTCAGGTGTTCCACTTTCCATTGATGTCGCATGCAAGAGATGAGCGGATCTGGCGTTGCCAATAATATATTAAAAAGATCTTCATTAGTGCAATTACGTGACATTTCTCTGGTGTTGTGTTCTCTATAAAAATCTGTAATCCTTATTCTTTTTTTCCTGAGCTTTCTCCGATAGATCTCAAAGTGGTACTAAATGATAACATATTTAATGGCATCTTCTCCATGATAAAGGGTTTTATGAACTGTTGCAGACATATTTCTCATGGCTATTTCGTTATATATATTTTTACAGTTTCCCTAGCGTAATCATGCGTGCAAGAACTTCGATGATTATGTTAAATCTGGAAATAAGGTTTAAATGAACTACTGTTATCTCAGATGCTCTTTCCGGATCTGAGAAGAATCTTCTTGCTGTGTTTCCATCATTTGTATTGCTTGAACCATGTTTTGGCTGATCTGTTACCGTAATCTCGCATTCCAGCCATTTTTCGTTATGTTTATTAAATCTTTCTTTCGTGTAGTTATACTGGGTGTAGCGCCAGCCTTTTTTAAATTTTTGACTAAAACAGATAATTTCTTTTCTAAGTGCAATGGTATTTCGAAGTTTATTTTTCTTTGATCGTAGCTTAGAACATCTTCCCGTTTTTTGTTTCTTAAATACTCCGCAGTAAATTATTTATAACTGAATCTCTCCATGAGTTTAAATTAATTTATTTATTTCCTTTAAGCCTTTCCATACCGTACTGCTTTCCTAAGCCCTATATCAAGTATCAGAACCTGAATCTTTTAACTTATTACCTGCACCAGTTATATAAAGGTAAAATTTAAAAGTCAAAAACTTCACATGTTTCTTGAGGTAGAATGAAATGGGTTAATTAAAAAACTCTAGGCACTATTTTAATAACCATAACCTGCATATATATTTTTTATATGCACCTGTATTATAGAGTTGGAATAAAAAGGGTAAATACAACTGAAAAATCTTTTAAATTACATGCAATAAAAAACCGCAAGTTTAAATAGAATACATCATTTCATACTTATAGGGATGCGTTTAAATTAGCGTCATTCGAATATTTGTGTGAGTAGTTTCAGTAAAACGAGAAAGCGAAGAGAAATATATGCGGTGAAGGAGGAGAATTTTAACTTTAACTGGATGCTTTAATTTTTTTGATCCATTTCGATGCTTATTAGCAGTTCTATTCCACTAAAGTTAAAATTTATACAAAAAACAGTAATTTTGAAAACATTTCGAAACACCCAAAATACAATTAGTACAGCTACAACCTCATACAGTAATTTAACGATAATAGTCCAACCAACCTAACAAAAAAAAAATTCAACCCTCTATTGATTATAGTTTGCGAGAAATGGCCATTAATATTCGATGAAAAATAAAAAAACCTCACCTTTTTCTGAAATTAGCAAAAACAGTTGTGCTTAACCGCATGCCACGCCCACAATTTTGGTTATTTTGACCTAAGTTTTTGGCTGCCTAACTTTGGATATATTTACTACAAAATGGCGCAAAAATTTTATAAATCGGTTACTACAAAAAATGGGTATTTTGGCCAATGGATTTGATTCATACTTTTTCCATCCTCCATATATCAACTTTCGTCCCCCCTGGGCCATCGACAGGCGACGCACAGTGTAACGAGCCCATATAGTGAGTGGCCAAAAATAGAAAGAGTTGAATCCTGAAATTTTGTGAGAGTGAGTTTTACAATAAAGGAATTATTATCACAAATTTTCGTCCAAAATTAATGAACGGTACGCCCACCACCCATATAACCGTTCCCCAAAAAATTATCCTAGATCAATAAAATTTGGTACACATAGTTTTTTATAGCTGTAAGTAGATAGTGTAAAAATAAACCAAATCGACCGACTAACACGCCCACCTCCCATATAGCTGAAATCGGTAATCTAGAAAAGTTCCCCTAAAAATTATCCTAGATTAATAAAATTGGTACACATAGTTCTTTTGTAACTATAAAAAGTTAACTTGAAAATTAATCAAATCGGCTGACTAACACGCCCACCTTCCATGAAGCCGAAATCAGTAATCTGGAATAGTTCCCCTTAAAATGATCTTAGATTAATAAAATTGGTGCACATGGTGCTTTTGCAACTATAAAAAGTTAACTTGAAAATTAACCAAATCCACCCACTAACACGCCCACCTCCCATATAACCGAAATCGGTTATATGGTATATGTTTACGCCAGTAAGCGTAAAAGCATTTTTTATAATTCATTTCTTACTTTATTTCCATATGTAATTCAAGTATTTTTATTTATTACAATAATCTTTATTCACTTTTCTCAATGACATATATTTTATATCCAATGAACTAAGTTAAATATAAATCTACCCTCTGTATTTTACGACCCAATTTCAAAGTATTGTTTCGTACTGTATCATCAATCTAAATGAAAGTCACTGGAATATTAAACTTAACGATTCCTACTGAACCCAGCCTTATGCTGATTCAGAGGCCTTGCTTTCACTTTAAAAAACTTTGTAACTTTCTTCTTGTGGCAACCAGCAAAGGGTAAACTACCATATAAAACAATACCATAGATATAAGCAATCGTTACTCGAATAAAATATCTTATATTATATTCTCATAACGCTAATCGTCTCATTTTTTATTTCTACAACGGTTTGCTCTAATAAATCCTTGCGGAGTTATTTCTCTAAGAACTCCCTCTTGCTCTTAGAGAAATCCCTGCAACCATTTATTGGAACTCAAAGCAAACAAATTCTCTATTTAGGATCCCGAAATCCTCCCTAGCAAAACGCAATTCCCAGCGTTCTTCAGTATATTTACCCAAAAAATTATCCCAGAGCATTAAAATTTGCTACACGTTGTTCTTTTGTAGCTATAAATAGTTTGTGTAGAAATGAACCAAATCGGCCGACTAACACGCCTACCTTCCATATAACCGAAATCGGTAATCTTGTATATTTACCCAAAAAAATATCCTAGATCAATAAAATTTGGTACACATAGTTTCTTTTTTGAATGATGTTGAAGTCTTTCTTTGTATTTTAGACTTAAACCCATTTAAACAATAAGGTTGTTTTAACAAATTGATTTCACAATATTTTTGAAACGCATACCTACTAAATACAATTTAATTACAAATTCAAATTAAAAAAAAAAATAAATATTACTATTATTAGAGATAATACACAATAAAAACTAATCACTGAATGAGCTTTCATCACTTCTATAAAATTCTAGAAAATTCTATATGTGGGAGAATTATATTATTAGCCTCCTCTATTTCTCTCTCTTTTGGCAATTTATAGTTTTCTATTTCACTGCCTTGCCATGTTTTAATTGATTTTTCTTGTCTATTTTTTACACTTTTTTACACTTAGAGTACAATAAAACGGATGGTGATTTCTCGTGCTAAGACGAGAAAAAACTTGTATGGGTGGAGCTAGTCGTCAATGCCCCCTTAGGGTGGTAGGTAGAAAAACGGTAGAAAAACGAAAAAATAGGTGGCACTGCATTTTAATTCATAATTAAATTTTAAAAAAAAAAATTGTTTTTGTTTTTGTAAAACTTTTTTTTTATTTTTTCATACAAAATTGCTAATTTTCGCCAAAACATGCTCTACAAAAGTGGGCGTAAGGTCGTTATTATTAAGTTTCGGCAAACTTTGGGAATGTGTTGAGGAAGTGTTGATATTAAAGATATTAAAATTAAAAATTAAAAAAAAAATCTAATTAATATTTAATAAATTATAATTAAATAAATGAGAATAAATTTTTAATTCTCAAAGTTTTCGTTTTTACAGATTTCCAAGGCTTGTCCTTAGTTACACACAATTTTTTTATGTTTGACTTTAATTAAATATTTTTTACTAAAACATACAAAATATACACAAGATAATTTTTTGCATATTTTTATACCCCAATGCGTACTGCGTAATGGGTATATTAACTTTGCCATTCCGTATAGAAAAGTATATATATGTTTGATCAGCATCACTTCCTGTGTCGATTTCCGAGTGTCCGTCTGTCTGTCCGTCTGTCCCTCTGTGATCACGATTACAGCCGTAATTTTAACGTTATCGCGATGAAATTAAAAATATAAGCTCCTTTTTCAAAAATAGAGATCAAGTTCGAGAATAAGTCAAATCGGATGAAAACCACGCCTACCTCCCATACAAAGTGACTTTATTTTAACAGTAAAATCTCTTAAAAATCCACAAAAACTAATTAAATGCCTTGAAATTGTGCACATAGGCTTTGATATATAATATAAACCCTCTCTATGCTATTTGGCAAAATCAGATGAAAAGCACACCTACTTCTAATGCAAAATGGCTTTATTTTTTTTTTTTATTTATTTTTTATTTATTATTATTAGTAGTACTGTAAGAACTAAGTTAATACAGCGTCAATACAAAGACAATATTATTTATGATAACATATTTTGTTAATATCAAAAATAATAGTAAATTAAATGATGAGTTTAACCTGAAATTCTTAAATGAGAGAAGCAAAAAAAAAAAGAAATAAAGAAGTTTGAAGATACCAGAAAAATTTATGAAAATTGAAAATAAGAGAGGGCCAAGAACGGGACTTTGAGGTACCCCACTGCAAACAGACGCACACTCCGAAAATTTTTCGCCGACTTTTACTCTCTGTACTCTATTTGAAAGATAGTTATTCAGAAAGGACACATCCAAAAACCGTACAAAAATTTCAAGGGGGTGACCAATGCATCCCCTTTTCCCCCCGAAATATTTTCCTGGATCCGCCCCTGGGCAGTTTTGTTTGATTTTGTTACTATATAAAATAAACATTCTGTAAACAGAATACCGAACACGACTGGAATGAGAATGGTTTCACCAAGATATCTTTACTATAGATAAGCGCTTTGACGGTAAAAATAAAATCAATATGATGACAACTTACTTCTGGTCACTTTAACGAGGAACCGATGATGATCAGTTAAAAAGAAAAAGATCGAATAAACATTTTTGAGTAGCATTTCCAAAAACGGTGTACTTAAAGTTCAACAAATGCCTTTGGACTGTCACAAAACATGCTAAAATATTATATAAATAAATTGAAGTAGCTTGATATGCTTTTATTTAATGTTGCAGTACTTGAGACATTCTTATTCTAAAAAACAAAATTCTTTAAAAACTGACTATAAAGTGCTCAACAATTTTATATATTATTTTAAATACTAGGAGGACCCAGTGGTCTGCGGCTTCACCACAGACGTTCCAGCAACCATACTCTTTTATTTGTGGGCGATGGAAGCAGGTATGGCAAACATTTTATCCCGCAAACCATCTCGTAATCGAAAACAATCTACTGCCAAAACTTCAGGGCATTAGGCCTAAAAGTTATGAAGTCTTAATGATTTCTTAAAAGTGGACATAATTATCGTTCCACCACGCCCATTTTTAATGCAGTTGCCGATGGTAAGCACACAAACTTAATTACCAAATTTCAGTCTTATACGACCAAAACCATCTGGAATATAGTATTTTCATTGATTTGTGGGCGGTAAAAGGGGGCGTGAAAACCCTTTTTTGGTATAATTGCTGAAAGTAACCATACAAATGAAATTACCAAATTTTAGTATCATACAATAGAAACTGTAAGAAATATCGCATTTTTATTGATTTGTGGGCGGTAAAAGGAGGCATGGTTAAAACTTAGTATGCAAAAACCTAATCAAGGATGCAAGTAATACATGTTTTAAGTTTGAGCGAAATCCTTTAGATTTGTATAAAAGTCAAACAAACAAACAAACACAGAAATGAATAAACAAACAGAAAATTATTTTTAGTAATATAGATTATATAATTATATATTATTGACCGATTTTAGAAAAAAGACACACATTTTACTCGTGAAAATGTGATATTTTTAAATAATAGAACAAATTTACGGGGTTTTAAACAAAATAGTGTTTAAAAACATCACCAAAGTCAAGAAATTTTAAAAAAATCCCAAAAAAAAATGGTTTACCTAGCAAATACTACAATATAGAAAATGAAACCTGTTAAGTCATGTATAGCTTGTTTAAAGACTTAAATTTAAAAATTGGGCCAATTTGACGTTAATAGGGGTTTTAGTTTTAAAAAGTGGCAATTCAATATTGAAGACTTTCTATTTGGGCACACGGTCATGCCATGGTCTCACAAATACCACCCTTTTTAATAATCTCAACAAGTCCAGTTAATTTTTGGTAAAAATAGTCGAAATTTCGAATTCACAGTTTTGGGAAATCAAAAAACTTTAACTTTTTCGTGTTTTATTTCGTTTGTGCTGTTTAAGTCGAACATGGAAGGAAGTTCTTGGTTGATCACAAAAATAGCACACTCTAATTTAAATGATTATATTAAATTATTTTACGCATTATTTGTGTCAAAATTTTTTTTTTAATTAAAAAAATGTAAAAAAAACTCTTTAGATAGATGGAGTATTGCATATATCTGAACAACCAGGGAAGTTTTTCTACTAAAATTTTGAGAGATTCTTCACTGTTGGTGGTCCATGCTCCGTCTTCTTGGTTGTTAGAATTTTTCTAAGCCTTGACGCCTAGGAGGTCTGTGATATATTTTCACAGAAGGTTCTCCAGGACTGCCTTTGTGCTTTCCGCAATTCTTTCTCATATTCTTTAAGAGCCACTTTGTAGTTGGTCCATGCATCGATGGAACCTGTGGCTTTAGCTTTGTTGAAGAGTTTTCTGCTCTTATTTTGGAGCTTCCACCTTCAAGTCCGGTCTTCCACCAAGGTGGCTTTTGTTTCCCCTTTGGGGTTTTGAGCGGACATGCGATATCTGGAGCTTTGTTCACGGACTCAGTCAGATTAACAACCAAGTTGTCCAAGTATTTTTACAGGTAGGGCGATTCGATAATCCATATGCGAGATCTGTTTCTAATGTATCTATGTAGAGACTCCAGTTGACTTGTTTAAGATTACGAAAGCTTCGTGGTCTCGGGTCAAATTCATCAATGTCAAAGAGAATAGAACTCTCCAGTTTCTAATCCTGTCAGATATACGGTGAAAGGCCGTATAGCCGTATATAAGTGTAATGTCTAAAACTTCCTACCTATTGCTTATAATGAAGGTGGGTTCATTGCCTACATTACTTAAAATAAGATTGGTAGAGAGGATATAATCAGAAAGTGACTTACCTCGTTCATTGGTGTCTGAGCTGCCCCAGATCCCATTATGAGCGTTCGCATCGCATCCAATAATCAAGCCCTTCGATTGCGATGCCGCTGGGGAGACCAGTTGTCTAACGTTTTCCTCAGGAAGGACTTCATGGTCATGAGCCAGGTAAGCTGAGGTAAGCCACAAACTAATTTGGCCTATCTCGACGCTTATAGCCACGGCGTACTTGTTGCTGAAATTAGAATTAGAATAGAATACACGCTCTTAGTTTACGTTGAGATTTGGTGTACAATAGCATGTAATTTGGAGTCCTGAGTCCGCATACCAGGCCGCAGACTACCCACGGCTCCTGGATCAGAACGACGTCTTCTCCGTCTTTACTAAGCCGGAGGATGAGACTGGCGGACGCAGCCTTTGAGTGGTGGAGGTTAATCTGCACTACTCTCAGCTTTAAGGTTGCTAGTAGTGGGATTCGCCTTCACGATAGTTATGTCGGACTTACTGTCCGAATTTAGGACGTCATCCTCCAGGGAGGATATCCGAAGTGACTGTGCAAGTTCAGTATCGGAGCATGCGTCTTCCGATTCTGGTGCAGGGGTGCAGAATCTGGTGCAAAATTGATTAATTTGTATGTATATTGTGGCATTGTCAGGACTACGATGGAGCCTTTAGGGTTCGCTCTTTTCATATAACTTGGAAAACAAACTTGATTTCTAGTCGAGATTACTAAAAAGTATGCTTTATATGTGATATTGGCTGTATAAAACGAAACTTATTTTAATGAGAACATTTAAAAAGGCGATAGGAATATAGACTTTGAATAAAAATCACCCAAAATGTCTCCATACAAAATTAGGTTAATTTTCGTTTAGAAACCGCCAAAAAAATTATTCGGTTTTGCACGTTTTTGGGCGAAATTTCGTTTTTTGATTCGGCTATTTGCCATACAAAAATCAACTAATTTTTTAGGACTAAATTTCACTTTCACTTCACGATATTTCCTACCTCCAAATTTAAAATTTTGTAGAACGATGGCATAGATGGAACCATTAAACTTTTCTTGTTAAAAATTGCAATTATTTTTTTGGGTCAAATTTTTTCAAAACAGCCTAAAACGATTAAAAAGGACTTCGGGGCTTTTACAATTAAAAAGGGCTTAAAAAAAGCCCTAAAAGCCCCCAAATATCATCCCTACCAGAGAAATATTGTCATGCGACTTTAATAACGAGTTAATGAAGATTAGAAAACGAATTGAGTACAGATCCTTGTGGAAAATTATTTCTTAAGTTGAGCTCATAAAAGCGCCCATCTTGACCCTTTGCGTTCGAGAACTTATATTTATATGATTTAAACCAATCGTGCATAAATCCTCTAAAACCGCATTTAACAAGCTTTGACAGTAACATTTTATGGTATCAAATGGTATCAAACGCCTTAGTAAGATCAACGAAAAGCGCGGCTGTGAACTTCGTGTAATTTAAACCTTTCTAAATTTTAGAGCAAAAATTTAGCAACGCTCCTTCTGTAGACAGACCTTTGCGAAAACCATATTGACATTCACTAAAAAACTTAAATTTTCCAAGGAAGCTAAGCATCCGAGATTTTATTCCTTTTCAATAACTTTGCTAAAAACTGGCAAAAGCGAGATCGGTCTGTAATTATTAAGCAATGTTATGGACCCTTTTTTAAACAAAACAATGACGCCAGCAGCCTTTAATTGAAGCGGAAAGTTACCATCAAGAATAGTCTTATTAAACAGAAAAGTCAAAATATCTGCAACGTTAAAGAAAATATTTTTTATTCAATTGCTTGAAAAACTGTTTAGATTTGCTGAATAGGAACCTTTTAAGAATCTGATGATATTAAAAACCTCAATAGACAATAGTGCAGGAACATCTACTAACTGTTCAGAAACATTTTGATTTGCGACATTTTTACCTACAGAAACAAAAAACTGAATGGGCGTATAAGTGAGCGCATGTGCGAAAACCCCGTTCTTTTACCGTTATTGCACCTAAAAATTGTAGTATGCCACAAAAATATTTTTAACTATACCAACAACCGACGCTATGTCCCATCCCAAAAAATATAGTTTCATTTTTTTTTTGTCACAGTGTGTAATTCACGCTCTAATAGTCAGACTGACCTCCATTATTCAGTTTAAATTTCAAGGTTGATCATTTGGATGGCTTTAACCCCCAAAAGTCCCTGTATGTGTCCCTGTCAAACGATACTAACTCTTTTTTTTTGTGCCTTTTCAGTTTCGACGAGCTCCATTACGGCAAATTCATATCGCTGTACTTGCGCAACATATTCTTCTTCGACCAACATCCGCCACTTGGCAAGCAACTTATAGCTGGAGTGGCCAGTATAGCGGGCTATGATGGCAACTACACGTACCCGCGCATCGGAGCTGAGTACAGCCCTAGTGTGCCCATATTTTGGTTGCGTTTTGTTCCAGCACTCTGTGGCAGTCTACTAGCACCGGCCGTCTATAAGCTCTTGCTCGAAGTGCGTCTAAATCGTTGGACTTCGCTACTGGGTGGCTTGCTGATCGTACTCGATAATGCGTTACTCACGCAATCGCGCTTCATACTCATGGAATCCATGCTGCTGTTGTTCTGTACGCTAGGTATCTACTTTTTGCTAAAATTCCAACGCTGTCATTTCGGTGGGTTGATTTGGCTTGTTTTTGGGCTGGCAGCTGCTTCGTTTCTTACTTTTGCGGCAAGCGTGAAATACGCTGGTTTTTTGTCCAGCTGTCTGGCGGCATATTTGCTGTGTCGCTATATGTGGGATCTACTGTACGATGCTACAGTCACAGGTAAGGGGTTATACTTAGCGGTGTGTTTAATGCCCTTATCGAGGTAATTTGCTATTTTTTGCAGACTTCCAGATAGTGCTTCAGACCTTGGCGCGTTTCTTGCTTTTCGGACTAGTGCCGTTGGCCATATATGTGGGCATATTTTATATGCATCTGCAGACACTTTATCGCGCTGGACCGCACGATAGCATTATGACGAGTGCCTTTCAAGCTTCACTCGAAGGCGGCCTTGCTTCTATAACAAAGGGTCAGCCGGTAAAAGTAGTACATGGCTCGCAAATCACGCTGCGGCACACACACGGCCGAACCTGCTGGCTGCACTCACATGCTCACGTCTATCCGGTGCGTTATCCAGATAAACGTGGCTCATCACATCAGCAGCAGGTAACGTGCTACTCCTTCAAGGACGTCAACAACTGGTGGATCGTCAAGCGTCCGGAACGTGACGATTTAGTGGTTGGCGATGAGCTGGATGTTATACACGATGGAGATGTGATACAGCTGGTGCATGGAATCACGAGTCGTGCGCTCAATTCACACGATGTGGCTGCACCAATAACGCCACAGTGTCAGGAGGTGACGTGCTACATAGACTACGAGATTAAGATGCCACCTGATCTGCTCTGGCGCGTGGAGATTCTAAACAAGGATACGGTAAGTGTGAAAGAAAAGAGGTTTAATTTCTTTCATTTATGTCAACTGTTCATTCTTACAGCAAGGATCCGTTTGGCACGCAATCAAATCGGAAATACGTCTCATACACGACTCCTCTGGCACAGCGCTACGTTATAGCGGTCGTCAGTTGCCCGAATGGGGCTTTAATCAACACGAAGTGGTAGCGGATCGTGTAGTTGAGCAGATGGACACGATATGGAATGTTGAGGAACATCGCTATACAAAGAGTAAGCTTTTGGAATTCACGCTTTCACTTGGTGGTTTGCTCTTACACATGCTATTTCTCTCTCTCTTTCTCTTTTTACTGCAAAATAGCACAAAATCAGCGCGAACGTGAACGTCAGCTGCTGGATGCAGAAATGATACCCACTCAACAGACGCAACTCTCCTTTTGGGAGAAATTCATCGAGTTGCAGATGAAAATGCTATGGAACTCACGCCAACCAGACAGTCATATGTACAGCTCGATACCTCTTGAATGGCCGCTGCTAGACAAAGGTATCGCCTACTGGGTGGATAAAGATACAAATGGACAAATTCATCTTCTTGGCAATGTGTTGATTTGGTACACCGGAACTTTGAGTCTGCTCGTCTATGCCTGTTTATATGTTTTCTATCAACTGCGCCGGCAAAGACTTTGCTATGATTTGCCACCACGCGAGTGGCAACGTTTTTGCGAAGCTGGCGACATATTCTTTGTCGGCTACCTCATACATTATGTACCGTATTTCTTTGTCGATCGCACTTTGTTTCTGCACAATTATTTTCCGGCGCTATTATTTAAGCTTTGGCTACTTTGTTTTGTGGTGGAACATGTGGATTATTTGTTGAAACACAAGTGTGGCAAAGTTGTATTGTGGGTGCTAGGCTATCGCGCGATCATTTTGCTCTGGCTGCTAGCTGTTGCTGTAATATTCAGCAAGTTTCTGGCATTGAGCTATGGCATCGATAAATTAAGCGCTGCCGATGTTATCAGTCTGCGCTGGAAGGACACGTGGGATTTTTTACTGCGCAAAGATGTAAAGCTCGACTGAGCAGAGCAACGTGCAGCCAATTGTAGAAAATATTTATAAATTAAGATATAATAAACTCAAAAATTAGCTTAAATATTTTATATACTTATAAATTAAATTTAATTGAAGTAAATAAAACATTTTCTGCTTGTCAGATTAATAACACAGATCTGTATGGGGTTTTTGCCCAAATAAATGATTCCGAATTTTTACGACGCATGTGGCTCAAGAAAGAATTAAATCCATTGGCCAAAATATCTATATTTTGTGGTAACCGATTTATACAATTTTTGTAGTAAACATATCCAAAGTTAGGTAGCAAAAAATGTAGGTCAAAATATCCAAAATTGTGGGCGTGGCATGAGGTTAAGCACAACTGTTTTTGCTAATTTCAAAAAAAAAGTGTTTTTTTTTTATTTTTACATCGAAAATGAATGGCCATTTCTAGCAATCTACAATCAATAGAGGCTTGAATCTTTTTTTGTTATGTTGGTTGGACTATTATCGTTAAATTATTGAGTGAGGTTGTAGCTGCACTATTTATATTTTGGATGTAACGAAATGCTTTCAAAATTACTGTTTTTGGTATCAATTTTAACTTTAGTGGAATAGAACTTCTAAGGCTCAAAATGGATCAAAAAAATGAAAGCATCCAGTTAAAGGTAAAAGTTTCCTCTTTCACCGCATATATACTTTCATACCTCCCACGATCCCCCAGTAGAAGCTTTTTTCGTTTTACTGAAACTACTCACACAAATATTCAAATGACGCTAATTTAAACTCATCCCTATAAGTATGCAATGTATTCTATTTAAACTTTAGGTATTTTATTGCATGCAATTTAAAGGATTTTTCAGTTTTATTTATCCTTTTTATTCCAACTCTATAAGACAGGTGCATATACAAAATATATATGCAGGTTATGGTTATTAAAATAGTGCCTAGAGTTTTTTAATTAACCCATTTCATTCTACCTCTATGAAACATCTGGAGTGCTGGAGTTTTAAATTTTATCTTTATATATCTGGTGCAGGTTATAAGTAAATAGATACAGGTACTGATACTTAATATAGGGCTTAGGAAAGCACTACGGTATGGAAAGTCTTATAAGGAAGTGTTATTTGGTATGATCTCAGTTGCTATAATATCTCAGCCATTGCAATTGGAAATAAATAAATTGATTCAAAGCCCATGGAAAGTTTCAGTTATAAACAGTTGACTGCGGAGAGTGTAAACTTGACTGCCGACGTGCACGCGTGACAATTTTCGTTTCCATGTGCATTTATTGTAAAGCAAGTATTTCGCTGCGTTATTGTTATAACAAAAATATAAATTTGTTCCGGTTTTCTTTATATTATCATAAGAGAAATAGACTCTTCAAAAAACAATTAAAATTATTAAAAAATGTATGAGCTGTATGCTCATGCATCAGATTCTAATGTTCTAAAAAACAATGTTAATGTAACAGTGATTCCAAATAATGCTAAAATCGATCATGATAGAAAAAGAAAAAGCATCATGTCCAACGATTCAATTAGCAAACAACTTAAAAATAATTATTATTCAATTCTTGATAATGATGAAGAATGCAATCAAGAAGTGTTAAATAAATTTGCAAAACATGTGCAGGCTCATAAAGAGCTAACGGCACCTAAAAACTCTACACCAATAAATAATATAAACAAAGAGATCAACGCGAATACAGAAAATAAAACAAATAATAAGCAAAACAATAATAAAAAAATTCCACCTCTAATCATATTTGATGTGGCATCCAATGAACTCATTGACTTTGTTAAAAATGATATTAAAATCAACGAGTTTAAAATTAAAGAAACTAATAAGAATAAAATATCATTGTTTATGTCTTCTATAGACGACTACACTCGTGCTAAAGCTTATTTAGAAAAAACAAAAACTAAATTTTTCACGTTTACCCCAAAAAATATCAAAACAAAAACTTACTTACTTAAAGGGCTTAGTGCAGACATTGACACCAGTGAGATTTTTAATGAACTATGCAAATTCCAAAATGAGACTTTAAAATTCTTAAAAGTGAGCCAATTCACTACTAAAAAATCTCTGAATGGTGGTTACAACCTACCAATATACTTAGTTCAAGTAAGCGGAGAAAGCAATGTAAATGAACTCAAAACAATCAGAGGTCTTCTCTATCGTTGTGTGGTTTGGGAACCCTTGAGAAAACCAGAAATCCCCCAATGCAGGAACTGCCAAAGCTTCTTTCACAGCGCATCAAATTGTTTCTTACCACCTAGATGTGTAAAATGCAACGAAACACATGAAATTGGAAAATGTTCACTAACATTAGTGGCAGAAGGCGAAAGAGATAAACTATACTGCGTCCTCTGCAGTAAATATGGCCATCCAGCATCTTATAAAGGTTGTCCAAAATATAAAGAACTACAGCAGAAGCTACGAAATAGAAAACAGGAATTGGCTCAAAGTAGACAAATTAAATCACCAAGAAATGTTGATCTTAAAATGAGTTACGCGGATATCTTGCAGAACAACACCACTCAGAATGAAAATATTTCTAACCCAATTCACCTTGCATTAAAAGAACTCAACAACTCTATGCTTAATTTATCCAACCAAATAATAAATTTACAAAACCAACTCCAAATACAAACATCTAGAATTGATACCGTTTTTTCGATGATAGAAAATTAAGTTATTTTTATGGGCGAAGCAATTGTAAAAAATCTTAATATAATTGAAATTAATGTTAATTCCTTAATCAGATTAAACAGAAGATACGACTTATGTAATTTTTTAGATAAATATAATCCAGACATAGCTCTTATTTGCGAAACCAAACTAATTGCTCGTCACAGAGTTAACTTTAAAGACTATTTCTTAGTTCGTAAGGATAGAGTGGAGTCAGTAAGAGGTGGTGGAACAGCAATCTTAATCAAGAAAAATATTAAATACAAACACTATACTAATAATATTATTTCCTCTTTCAAATGCTTGGAAACATGCATCGTAAATATACCATTATTAGCAAATAAATCTTTATTTGTTATATCTGCGTATTATCCCTCGGGAAATAACAATAGTCCCTTAAAGCAAGAATTACAACAACTTTTTCGATCCTTAAATTTACAAAACCCTGACTACTTCTATTTAATCGCAGGAGATCTTAACTGCAAACATATAGATTGGGGCAATACTTCAAATAACACAAAAGGAAATATGCTCAAAGATTGGCTTTCTTGTAATGAAATAAGTTATAGATGCAGTTTATATGCTTCTGTTATACCTTCATACCCTCGTTGTGGATCTTTTTTAGACATATGTATAGCTGATTCCCGATTAGAAATATATAAAGAGAACAATACAAAGAATTGTCTTAAAACTCTAGATTACGATAGCGATCACAACGCTCTACACATAATAGTTTTAAATAAAGAGCATGATCATCCACTGGCATTTTTTAGCGAAGTACCAGTTTCAAAATTTAACTTTAGAAAATCCAATTGGAAAAAATTTAAAACCAATAGTTTACATGAACGTAACAAAAACGTTATTATTCCAAATAACAGAAATCTCACTAATTCCGAAATAGAATTTTATCTACTTAAAACGAACGACCTTATCATTCGAGCAATAGAAGAATCTGTACCAAAATACAAAGATTTTAATTCAGCTGAAAAATTTTCAAATTCGACCATTAAAAAACTTTATTTAGAAAAAAGTAAAATTTTGACTACTATTAAAAGATATAATAGAATGGAATGTTCCTAACAATTGCAGAAATATACTTACTCAAAACAAAATTAAAACTAGTTAAGAAGCTTATTCAAGAAAACATTGTTCTAGCTGTAAATTTACATTTTCAGGAAAAACTGAGTAACGTCGATAACAAAAATCCCTCTCATATGTTCAGTGAAGTCAAAAAGCAATTTAAAACGTCACAACCTTTTAATATAAATGTCTTAAAAATCCCAAAAGAAGAAGAAATGCTGTTAAGAAGTGCAGAAATAAACTCGGATGAACTTGAAACCGAAAATAATAATTTTTTTATGGTAAAAGATTCAGTTCAAATATTAAATGTAATTGGTGCTTATCTAGAGTCAGTTCACACTTTCAAAGTGATTGATACTGAGAATAGTTTGCACCGAGATGTTGATAACTTTTTCTCCATGTTTTTGGATACAAAAACTGAGTATGAATTCAATCAATCAACTATCACCACATTCAATGAAACTAAAAAATCGAATGAACTTAATGATTCAATCGCAGAAGATTATTTTATTACAAAAGATTCAATTCTGTATATTTTTAGCAATCTCAGAAAAAAACTGTCTACAGGTATTGATAATATTCCAAATATAATCTTAAGAAACATTCCTGACTTAATTATACTTGACTACTGTACGCTTTTCAATAACATGCTAAATAATTCATATTTTCCTGATGCATGGAAAGTTGCTAAAGTAATAGTTTTTCCCAAAAAAGATAAAGATACAACAAACCCAAAAAATCTTCGTGCAATTAGCTTACTTCCAAACATTAGTAAAGTTTTTGAAGCTTGTGTTAACAATATAATATTCAAATTCTGTCAAAGACAAAATTTAGATAATGAAAGACAATTCGGTTTTAAATATAAACATTCCACAATCAATGCCATACACTTGCTTGTTTCAAACATTAACTGGAATTTAAACAAATCCTTGTATACTGGTGCCTGCTTAATAGATTTCGAAAAAGCTTTCGATAGCATTTGGATCCCAGGCTTAATATATAAGCTTTCTAAATACAAAGCCCCTTTACATATGATTATTTTAATACATAATATGTTGAGTAATAAATCTTTTTTTGTAACCAATAAGAACCTTAGTAGTACCAAGAAATTTACTATCGTAAATGGTTTACAACAAGGTACTGTAAATTCTCCTATTCTTTTTAATTTATTCATATTTGAACTTCTAAATAAAGTTGAAAACATTATTGGTTTTGCTGATGATATCATTATTTATCATGCTGACAACAATGTTGTAAAAATTAATGCGAAATTGCAAAATTACTTCAACATTGTAGAAAAATTTGCACAAGATTGGAAAATGAAAATAAATCATAATAAATGCGAAACTATTCTTTTCCGCCCTCCTGTCGGAAAATGTAACTATAATATTAAAAAAAATTGGAAAGATTTTGGTATTAAATCTAATAATAACGTTGCCATTCCAAATAGACAAATGGTTAAGTATTTGGGAATTAACCTGGACAAATTCTTATATTTTAATAGCCATATTAACTTGCAAATTACAAAAGCAAGGAATGCTTACTTTATGTACAGAAAACTCTTCTGTTCAAAATTCATTAAACCTAGGGTTAAAGTAATATTATATCAAGCTTTAATACGGCCCATATTAACGTACGGTTGCCAAATATGGTTCAATATATCTCCATCTTATATGGAAAAAATTAGAGTCTTTGAAAGAAAATGTCTTAGAGCATGCACATCTCTTTATAGATCTACAAGTAGTGAGTATACAAAATATATATCAAATAACCGATTATATAACACAGCCAAAGTAAGTAGGATTGATAATTTTATTATACACCTTATTAGAAACCATATCATCAGAAGCTTTGATTGCATTGAAAATAACCTTATTTTGGCTCCGTATTACGCCGATGATGAATACATAGTTTCAACTTTACAAACCGGTTACGTACCACCGGAGGCCTTTTTATATTTAGATAGAAATGGATTCATCCAAAACACATTAGGTATTCCTATATTCTACCACATATTCAGACGAGCCAATTGTAAAGCTATACTCAGTAATGTTATAACAGACGAAAATCGTAGATTTAACATGTGTGTCTACTTAGAAGACAAAAACATAGATAGAACTTTCAATATTAATAAGTATTGGTGGCTCACTTAAATTCAATTTAATTTTTTTATTTTTTTATTTTTTATCCCTTGACACTGAATCCAACTACTCTTAAAATATTAAAGTAAATTTTTTTGAACTTTTATTTACAGTAAATATATTAAAACACATTGTTATTATGTAAAAAATTTCGAATTAGTTATAAAAAAATAAAAAAATTCATTACATATTGTACTAGAGAGCTCGTATATGGGACAGGGTATTATAAGTTTATATTACTACTTTTTGTTTATTTAGAGTACATTTATAAAAATTTTTTTTGTAAATAAACACTATTAAAAAAAAAAAAAAAACAGTTGACTGCGGAGTATTTAAGAAACAAAAAACGGAAAAATGTTCTAAGCTACGTTCAAAGAATGTTATAAACTTTGAAATACCATTGAACTTAGAAGAGAAATTATCTAATTTTATCAAAAATTTAAAAAAGCGCTACAGCCAGTATAACTACACGAAAAAAAGGTTGTGAAAAAATGGCTGGAATGCGAGATTTCGGTAACAGATCAGCCAAAACATGGTTCAGGCAATACAAATGATGGAAACACAGCAAGAAGATTTTTCTCAGATCCGGAAAGAGCATCTGAGATAACAGGAGTTGATTTGAACCTTATTTCCAGATTTAAAATAATCATCGAAGTACTTGCATGCAATGAACAAATTAACGCGAAAAAATTTGGAGATTACGCTAAGAAACTGCAAAAATGTATATAACGAAATACACATGGTGAAATATGTCCCGAACAGTTCATAAAATCCTTTATCATGGAGAAGATGTCATTAAATATCATTTAGTACCACTTGGAGATCTATCAGAGGAAGCTCAGAAAAAAAGGAATAAGGATTACAGATTTTATAGAGAACACAACATCAGAAAAATGTCACGCAATTACACAACTGAAGATGTTTTTAATATATTATTGGCAACGTCAGATCCGCTCATCTCTAGCATGCGACATCAATGGAAATTGGAATACCTGTACTTAGATACAGAAGCGAAAGAGCTACTATATAATATTAAAGAAAAAAATTAAAAAACAAAGAATGTCCCAATGTAAAAAATAATATTAATAATTAATAATAAAATGTTTTATTTATCAACATATGACTTTTTTAATAAATAGAGAAGATTAAAAAAGTAAGAAAAGCATAAGTTCATGCTAAGAGTTCAAAATTTCAAAAGTTCAACTTTGACCTTGCATTTCTCAATAAGTACTCAATCGACTTTTACAAAATTTTAAACACAACAAATTCAAGGAACTATCTGTCAGCTAAAAAAAATACTCAAATATCTCAAACAGTTCAAAAGTTATGGAATTTTGGCCAATGAAAACCTATTCTGAGCCACTGTGCGACTTACTTAACACGATGGCGTCTGTTACTGTCATAATTTTAAGAAAACTTAAAATGCCATTTTGTCCATATTCGTGCCCTAACAATGCCCGCATCATGGTATAATGCGACAAGGTAGTGTTAGTAGTTAAAATGCTCTCTTGTGGTGGGTACCACACCTGTCAAAACCAGGTTTTTACGAATAAAACCAAAACAAATAACAAAATTTGGAAATTATAATATTGCATGTGTTTGGCAGCTGCTGTACCCGCCGCTCCGAGACGACACTACCTTGTTAAATATACCTTGGCCCGCAAGATACTTAATTTTTTTTTGTCCAATTTTAAAATCTGAAAACAAGTGGCGCGTGGGCAGGACAGACATATTTTGTTAGAAAAGGATAAACGTTGTTACTTTTTTAGATCTGGTGTTTTTGAGAGCAGCTGCATTAAATAAATTAATAGCCTTATTTTGTATTCCTAACGAAGCATTCAACGATCGATGGCTATGCGAACGATGTTGAATTCAAGCGGAAATATGTATTTCGAACGAAGCTTATCGTTGGCTCATTCGCCAAGCTTTTCTTTAATATGTACACTCAAACTGTTATACACAAGCCGTTGTCAAATGTGGCACTGCCATATCAAACACTAGGGAAGTTTTCTGTATTTTGTCAGAGATGTTTTTAATATGTTGCTTCGTTTCTTATATGTTGGCAGTGCTTTTTGGTTTTGTCCGGTTTGTGTATTCAATAAATAAACTTTGAGCAATGAAGAGGTTTGCGGACTTGCGTTTCATTAATTTTGTTTTCAGTGATTGTGTGTTTGCTTTTGACATAACAATATAAAATGTATGCAGCTATTGCAGTTTTTATTTTTATTTTATGTATTTCAAGTGCTTCACAGCCTTCAAACACTGTATATATTTTTATATTTCATAATTTATTTACCTTTAGGTTCAGAATTTTTAATTTTTTAACCATTCTTTTAACGTTTGCAACCACAACGATAGCATAAAAGTGTTCGATTGATTTTGACATTTGGATTCGTAGTTTCAGTGCTCGTTAGAAATACATATTGCAAATATGTAACTGTACTACGGCATTGTTCGTTGGCTGATCAGCTGTTATCGTTGTTTGATTCTGTTCGAATTACAAATTTCAAAAACACGAACGAACACTGTTTTGAACGAAACGATTGATCGGATAGGAATACAAAATGCCATAATATTAGCTACACACATCACTTCCAATTCAGCATACTTAATAGTTTTGTTTACTCTAAGAATGTCAAATTAATTATTAACAGCACAGTAAATATTAGATCGAAACTTAACGAAGAACGAATTGAAAGAACGGCAAAAAAAAATCCAAAGAAAATACAGTCCGTCCTACAAATTTTCTCCAATTCGTACCATATGCGTACTCACTCACGCCAATTGAATCCATGCATTCGTGCTATTTGAACTGCTCTAGTTATAATTTTCAATGATCAATTTAATTAAGTATCATACAGGCTTTAGCAAGAAATACTAGAATTTTTATCATGTGAATTATTGCACAGTTTCAAGCAAAAAAATCTCAGTTTAACGTAATATTTTGTCGAAAAGCCTTGATTTTCTATTACTACGCGTAATCGTGAAGGCATGGATTCTACTAAATTCCGGTTCATACCATTCTGTTCCTATTATCTCCTCATTAACTCCTTCATTATCCTTCACTCCTTCACTATCTACAAGCTCTCATAGATTTTCTATGGGGTTGGGATCAGGGAATTATACTGGCTGCTCCAAAACTTCCACACCATTGTTCAAACAAATGGTTATCAATGGTATCAAAGAATTTACAAACTATACCTGTATGATACTTTTTTTTTTTTTTGCTCAATTTTTGCCATTGAAAATGAAAACTAGAGCAGTTCAAATAGCTCGAATGCATGGATTCAAATGGTGTGAGTGAGTACGCATATAGTACGAATTGGAGAAAAATTTGTAGGACGGACTGTACTTTCTTTACATTTTTTTTGCCGTTTCTTTCAATTCGTTCTTCGTTAAGTTTCGATCAAATATTACTGTGGTGTTAATAATTAATTTGGCATTTTTAGAGTAAACCAAACTATTTAAGATAAATGTATGCTGAATTGGAAGTGAGGTGTGTAGCTAATATTAATTTATTGAATGCAGTTGCTCTTAAAAACACCAGAAATAAAAAAGTAACAACGTTTATCCTTTTCTTACAAAATATGTCTGTCCTGCCCATGCGCCACTTGTTTTCAGATTTTAAAATTGGACAAAAAGAATTAAGTATCATACGGGCTTAAGCGACTGGTGTACTTGGGGTCATTGTCGTGTTAAAAAGTATTGCCAGCTGGCATTTTTTATTAAAGATGGGGAAACATATGATCTTCGAGTTCTTGGCAGAACATCCCAGCAGGAAAGTGAGCGACTAGGTACGCGAAGTGGTAATCTATAGCTTGCATTCCTATTATTATATCCCTTACTGCATAGCACAGTTATTATAGAATTATTATATGACTTCGTAATGAATCGATATTTTTTGAAATAGCGATGTACATTTCGATACATCGAATCAAAGAAATACATCGAATTTCAGAAGAATCCTCAATTCAACGCAAGAAGATCAGAAAGAGTGGCGCACACATTACCTCTTCACTTACCCTGGTACGCATGATTTCTTCTATCAGGTTGGCAACTAAGTAATTGAGGATTTTTTTTAGAAAACAAAAAACAATTTTTTCATGGAACGAAATAATTTTATTCTGTAATGTATTGCCCATGTTGAGCAATGACCTTTTGCCATCTTTCAGGCAGCATCATAATTCCACGTTCATAAAACTTCTGGTTTTTATCAGCAAAAAACTGAACCAGGTACGATTTGACATCATCATTATTATTGAAATTTTTACCATTCAAGGAGTTTTGCAAAGATCGAAATAAAAAGTAATCAGATGGTGCAAGGTCAGGACCAAGCTACCAACCAAGCTCCAATAATTTTTGCCGAGTGACCAAAGATGTGTGTGGCCTTGCATTGTCATGGTGGAATACAACACGTTTTCGAATTGTCAATTCGGGCCGCTTTTCTTCAACTGCATTGTTCAATTTTGTTAGTTGTTCAATGTAGACATCTGAATTAATCGTTTGGTTGGGTGATAAATGTTCAAAGTAGACAATTCCTTTGTAATCCGACTAAAATGATAACATAACTTTCATTTGATGAATATCAGCTTTTGATGTTGTTTGAGCTGGTTCATCTGGCTTGCTCCACGATCTTTTCCGATTGACATTGTTGTAAACACAAAAAAATGTTCGTTTTGATTTTCCATTTTTCAACAGACGCCAAACAAAAACTACACAACCGATCAAAAAAATTTTTTTACTGATTGACAGTTGAAGTACCAACTATCAAATAACAAAATGTGTTTGATATTTCGATTACGTCAGCAAACCTAAAAATTCAACTAAAGCCATCTATGAGTGAAATCCGCAATTACTTAGTTGCCAACCCAAATATTATTTTCAATAAAGATTCTTCAAACAAAAATAAGATGCATTCCTAATTTTCCCTCTAGGATATTGGCATTAATTTTTCCATTTATTTTTGTAAGGGGACCCATTCTATTAAGGGAGAAGTCGCCTTTAAATATTGTCCAAAGAATGCTTTTTAAAAACACAAAATTAAAAATTGAATAAAAAAATATATAAAAAAGTGTATAAAAAAATATCATACAAAAAAATTAAAAAATTAAAAATAAAAAAATAAAAAAATACAACAAAAAAAAGAGACTTTTGAAATTGTCGACCTTCAGGCTGGTAAAAGTTGGGCAGCGTATATTAATTATATACCGCAGACAGGCGATATCAGATTCAACCGATTCATGATTCGTTTCGCATGATTCGCCCGCATCACGGACGCTTTTTTAAAACAAAAACAATAGACAAAGAAAGGGGTCTTATAATTAATTGTTATTAAATTATATTTATTATATACTTATACTAGCTGAATACCCGGCTTAACTCGGGAGTTGATATAAATAATTTTCGATTTCATTCGTCGACTTGAAAAAACTTTTCACAAACTTTAGAAGGGCTTTTGTGTGCATCTTTCAAACCGGTAACTTCGGCGAAATTAACAAAATGTAGCTTCAATATCTGAAAATTATGAGAAAAAGTTAGGGAAATCGTGATTTGTGTGTGCGTGCCGCCGATCGCTTGCAAAAATACATTTTGAAGTTTTATATTGTATTCGATAGATTGCACATTTTTGAAAAATGAATAGATAGATTGCGAATTTTTGGCAATTCGCGAGAAAACTGAAATTAAAATTTTAGAACAACGCCAACTTACGACGCAACTGACTTGCGCATGTGTTGATGCGTACTCAAATACCGCAGAATTCGGCATCAGCTGTCCTGATTTGCGAAAAAAGAAAGTGGAATATAAATACACATAAAGAAGAAAAGAAGATATTTATCACCCTTCGCGCTTTGCTACGCCTTGCTGTATTTTGGATGGTTTGAATGGTTTGAATTGTTTCGGAGACAAACTATAATAACAAAATTCGTGGAACCCGATCGCAGCGCCACCTACCGGGTCCAATTGCGAATCTGAACCATCCACGGATTCACTTAAAAACACATAAAAATTTCATCAAAATCGGTGCAGCCGTTTAGGAACAGTTTAATAACACACACACGTACAAATTGTACAACAGCGCCCTCTACTTTTCGAAGACAGAGCAAAAGAGATAACGCCAAATTAGTTGCCGTACACGAAAATCCTTTAGTAAAATTGTTCATCCAAATCGGATGAGCAGCTTTCTACTTTTTCACGATTTCTTAAGAGATTTGTACTACAGCGCCCTCTGGTGTTTGATATAGTACAAAAAAGATAAGTCCAAAATAGTCACCATATTAGAAACCCCCTATATACAAATTTTCATGAAAATCGGATAAACAGTTTAGAAGTTTTTTAAAATATTTGTACACAGCGCCCTCTAGTGTTCAAAGTAGAACAGAGCAGATAAGTCATAAAAACTTACCATATCCGAAAACCTCTATATACAAATGTTCGTGCACATCGGATAAACGGTTTTGGAGATAAACTATAAAAACAAAATGACTTAAACACGATCGCAGCGCCACCTACCGGGTCCAATTGTGAATCTGAACCATCCAGGGATCCACTCAAACAGACACAAAAAATGTCATCAAAATCAGTGCAGCCGTTAAGGAACAGTTTAATAACATCAACAACAAATTGTACAACAGCGCCCTCTAGTTTCGAGAAAAAGCAAAAAAGATAGCACCAAAACCCTTGCCGTACTCGAAAATCGCTATTTACAAATTTTGATCCAAATCGAATGAGCAGTTTTGGAGTTTTTCACGATTTCCTAAGATTTGTGCTAAAGCACAAAAAAGATAGTTCAAAACACTCATCGTATCATAAAACCCCTATTTCCCAATTTTCATACAAACCGGATGCACGGTTTAGGAGTTGTTCGAGGTTTTTCTAAATATTTGTACTACAGCGGCCCCTGGAGTTCAAAATAGAACAGAGTACATAAGCCAAAAAAACTCAGCTTATCCGAGAGCTTCTACATACAAATGTTCATGCAAATCGGATGAACGGTTTCGGAGATAAGCTGAAAAAATGAATGCCTGGAACCCGATCGCAGCGCCCCCTAACGGGTCCAACCTTTTTTACTGGATAAAAAGTAGCCTATATGTTGACCGAGGATATAAGGATCCTGGATGTCAAGTTTCATTTAAATCCATCCAGTGGTTTTCGCTTGATGCTTTAACAGACAGACAACAATTTTAAAAATGCGATTTTCGGGCTCAGCGTCATTCAAAATGTCCATCGCAAAAGGAATTTAAAAAAGTATTTCATGTACAGTTTTTTTTTTACAATTTTGACGGAGGAGTGGTAGTCAGAGATAAGAGTGTATTTTCAAGAAATAGGGACATTGGAAAAGGTTCGTTTACACATGATCGGTGAGTAATAAGAGGAAAAATTAGGGTGGGAAAAGGTGTTTAGAAAGGGAACGCCTGAATACGGATTTTGACATTGATGGTGAGTACACAGAAATAGTATGGTGCTGAGATTCACTCAAAAATCTTGTATGTCTAGTTCTCCTTATTGGTGCATCAAGAACAATCTTGCTGGAGATATATTCACTATCGATTTTACATATTTAATTGTTTAATCTGATCGGAAAAATATCGATCAAAAAATAACTTTTATTTCTGAAAAAATAACGAAATAACGAAATAAGGATTTTTATTACTGAAAGAAAAAATAACGATTAAATAATAACATTTATTTCTGATTGAAAAAAAATAACGATTACAAATAATTTTTATTTTTGATCGAAAAAATAACGATAATAAAAAAATAACTTTTAATTCTGATCGAAAAAATATTCATCAAGCGAATCGTTATTTGCGGTTCCTGAATAAAACACAATCAGCGTATTATTAATTATTTTATTTTTTATCGATAGAAGCCTATTCAAAATCGATCTCGAATCCTCTCTGAACATAACTTAGACCCTTGTCCGAATTTAAGGGCAAATCTGTTGATAAAATCATAAAAGTAGTCCAGTCCGCATACGAAGGATGCTGCAATAAAATACATATTGGAAGTAACGATTAAAATACATATTTTGAAAAAATCTAACAACTTATTAATAGAAAGAAGCTGAGTACACTGCTCCACAAAATGAAGGATAATATTTGCTCCAAGAAATTTGATAACTTTTTCGAATGTCCGCAATTATTTCAAAATGATATCTGTGGCCACAAGGAATAACGACTTTACTCGAAATATCGTAAAAAAGCGATATGGCATTTTCTTTATTGCCAATCTTTGGAAGGATAAAGAAATCCATTTTTGCACAGAATAGATAACCACTTATGTCTGCACATATTTTGTAGGTTTAAAAGTTCGTATATTTCAGAAAAAAAGGTCGTAGTTAGTACAATTAAAACATCGTTTTTTACGATATTTTAAGTTTAGTTGTTATTCCTTGTCGATAGATATAATCTTGATGATTTGAAAATGATCAATTTCATACGCGATTAAAAAAAGGTTCAATCATTAGACGCTTTAGAGTGGCGGCCGTGACGCAGTGGGTAGAGTGCGTGAACCATACGCCAGAGGACCCTGGTTCGATTCCCATCTGACACAGAAAGCTTTTCAATTGAATTAATTTTTCTGTTCGGCCGTTCCACCTCTCTGTAGTTAATGGCAAACCTCAGAGAGTAAAAACTGCAATGAAAAGCTTCTTAAGAACATAAGCGTTTCGGAGTTGACATAAAACTTGTAGGTCCAGTGCTCGATCATTTGTGTTACAACATTTTCACAACACGCACAACACAATTGATCATAGGAACCTCGGTCAAAGTCCTTTCAAGAGCTGAAATGACCATTTTGTGTTTTTTTCATTAGACGCTTTTATGCTTAAAAAGTGGTTTATCGAAAAAAAGGGGGTCTTTTGGAAACGGAAAATAAAATGAATTTTTGATTTTTTTCGCGTTTGTTTTAGGTATAAGTTTAAGCTTTTTTTTAGGTTAATGTTATTTAATTTTTTTATTTTTCAAAAATCTTAAAATCTTTTATTCGGTATTTACTACATAGCCGTCATATTACAAAAGGACGGACTCAGTTTTAGCTCGAGGTGAAGGACGTCGTCGTAGCGTGGTAGCAACAAAGACTTCAAAGAGTGGGTTCCAGTAACTTAATTAGAAGCAGACGAAATTAACATAACGACTTTAGAAAATGCTTTAAAATTACTCAAAAATTTTGTAGTTAATCGTATCGAAAATCACTAAAATTTATAAACATAAATGGCTCGGAAATGACAAAAAAACAGATTAAAAAATAACTCCAAAATTACTTCCAAAATGAGTGAAAACTGATCAAAAAAATTGGTAGCAAAAGACTCTCCATACTGAACCGCGTGCAGGGGTTTTAATCACGCAGGAGAGTCGTAAACGTATCCAATTTGTTCGGAAATTTCATAAAATGCAGGATTGGATAATTCGTACAAACACTTATGTACGTGTTATGTACGCACACATATATCAAAATTTTTGGAAATTTTTTTTAATAAATGACAGGTGTACATTTTTGCTTTTTCCGCGGAAGTTACCAACCAGTCAAATTTTTATGAAATGTAGAGATAAAAGATGTGCGCATCTTTATTTAAATAGCTGAAAAATAGTACAGAAAAATTGGATTAATTAATAAATTGCTAGAGGCCACCAAGTCAAGATTAAAAAAAAACCCGCAAATTAAAACTGCAACTATCACAAAAACGGCTTCGTCGATTTTCATGTAGTTGCGATTTTATACATTAACGAGCCAAAATACATAAGAAAAAGTTATCAAATCTCTTGGAGCAGAACAACTGTTGTGCAGTGCTAAACAAAAAAAGGATATAACCAAAAATTAACTAATTTTTCAAAACTTTTTAGATTAAAACTAAGCTAAAACATAGATCGTTGAAAACAGTCAGTACAACTGACTATCGTTACGAATTTGAATATACCTTTTCGATGCCATCTTCAATGCCAGTCATAGCATAGTAAACAGTCAAGAGCGGTTTTCGTTTTCCTTGAGTTCGCAAAGCATTCGTCGCTTTATGCAAGAATTCTTCATTGATTTTGTAACAGTACGAAACATCCAGATGCTCCAACTTCGTGCATGACACTACAATTTTTAGCAATGTTTCATTTGTCAGTTGTGACCAATGCCGACAGCACAACAAACGCAGCTCCTTCATGTCAGCGTACTTCTCCAACATGTCATCGTCATACTCATGATTACTAAACGCAAATTTTCTCAATTTATTGCATTCAAATATTTTTAAATTGTCATCCCAATGAGTCTTCAACGGCATGTAGTAGCTGTCCACAGCAATGCCGGTAATCTTATCCGACTTGTTTTCTAATATATAGTAGAATTCTTTAGTCTCATATATTTTATAATCATAAGAATCAACATTATCTATGCGGCTGACGTCGATAACGTTGTCCAGCATTACAGTGAGTGTCTTGAGCTTCGGCAATTCCAGCACCTTGGTCAACACCGGCTTTAAGGCATTCAGATTAAGTTTTAAAATCTGCAGCTGCCGGCATTTGTCAATGGCGGAGAGATCTAGGAAGCTCATTTCATAACTCCTTATGTCCAGCAAATTCAGCTGAGTTAAGTTTTCAAAGATTTCAGGCAGATACTGATTTTTCAGCTCATAAACCTTGTCATCGTCATGATACAAATGTAGCTCCTGCAATTGCTGGCATAACGCCAGATGACGCCCAGTCAGCGCCTGCGTCAGCTTGAGTATTTGTACGTTGGGTAGCAGCTTGATCAGCAATAATATGTCCGAGTCACTAGCATATAAATCCAAAACGTTGCTTGTCTCAAAGACTAGTACGTTCGGTAAGCACTCGATGTGCATCTCTTCTCGTACATTCTTAAGGAAATCAGTTAGCAGGAAACATATCAGCCTTATTTCACGTATGGCAGTGCGTACATTTTGTACAAAATACGAAAAATCTTCGGTACTCAATTCGAATGCCTGCCACTGTTCGATGCAGAAACAATGGTAGGCTTCATTGCGGCACCACATACGAGCGCATATATCCTGAAAACCTCGACATACTCTCGATATCTGTATCTGTGTTTTCAGATCGTCAACTTTATTAAAGATATATTCAAGGCAGTCATCGGGCAATGCATCCAGCGTAAGTTTATCTATGGCAAAAAAGTGAATCTTTCAATAATACTCTGCAAATTTCAGTAAACTTATTATTACTAACTACTACTTGAATTTTCCATCAGCTGCTGATATTTACCACTGACTTAAAAATAAATATCAACAAAACTATTTATTTTACTTAGAAAATAGAAAAAATAAACGAAGACTCTTGACCAGCTGCTTCTGTTTAGAATATCAAACCAAAGCAAACAGAGCAAAGTGCATACTGTGGAGAAGGCTAAGTGTCAAAAGCAAGTTGTTCTTAATGGCCGCATTCAGCGGAGTCAACAGTTGACAACAGTTGTGTAAAAATTAGATGAATGATGTTATTATAGGAGTGCTCACTCAAAAATTATATTTTTATTTTTAATATGAGTTTTATTTTCATTTGATTTTAAATTTGAAAAAATTTCGTTTTTTGTATGCTTCACGCACCATGTTGTGTGTGAAAAATAATTTTTTATATCCAAACGATAATGCGAATCATTATAAAATCGATTTTTTCGAGTTCCTTGATTCCAAATTAGCCTAAAACGATCACTTAAAAAAATCTGCCTCTTCTAACAAAATGTTGCTCGTGAAAGGGCTAACTAGAAAAAAAAAGTAATTTCTATAAACGTGACACGCACGATGGCCGATAATGGCTACGGTAATTATCGTTAACTTTTCAAAATCCAGCTACTGTATTAATACTCAAACTGTGTGTATCGGTGAGTTCCTAGGGTCCTCAACCCTCTCGTCTATTAATTTAAGATCAATAACCATTTCTTGTGGCGGCCGTGGTGCAATGGGTAGTGTATGTGACCCATACGCCAGAGAACCTTGATTCGAATTCCACCTGACACAAAATGTTTTTTCAATTGAATTAATTTCTCTGTTCGGCCATCACCTCTCTGCAGATAATGGCAAGTCTCAGGGAGTAAAAACTGCCGTGAAAAGCACAACACACACAACATTCACAACACACACAACACAATTGATCATAAGAAGCTCGGTCAAAGTACTTTCAAGAGCTGAAATAGCCATTTCGTGTTTTTTTTTCTTCTGTGACACTAGCATGAAAAAGAAAAAAAAAATACGAGCAAAAGAAACCTTGGAGCCCACATGAGGAGTAATTCCTTGTCGCAGCTGGGGAAGGAAAAAATAATGATCTCCGTGGCTACCGGAAAATTGGGCAAATTTTTTAAATGCCGTTTTCGCATTTTTTTTTTTAATATTTTAACACACAAGAAATAACCCAATTCTCACATTTATTTTCAATTCACAAAGTAATTTTTGTAAACAACTAAATAATGAAGTTTTCATAGTTACATGAAATCTAGATATCAGCATGTGAAATGAAATGGAAACACTTATAAATCATCTTCTCAAAATAGCAAGAGTTCGTGCAGGTGGAAACATGGTATTAGAATGTGTGGACTTTAAATATCGGAGAAATATAATAGAAAATTTTAAAAACTTATGTAGCTGTTTTAACTTTGGCATTTGAAATATAAACATCAATCGTCTCAGATACTAATTTTTGTAAGCTATCAACTTTTTACTGTAAATGGGCTTATATAAATACATATATCCGATATATATATATGTTATATATTTAAAAAATATACAATATATTTTAGTTATAAGTGGCTGTTATTCGCTACTAAAGAACTGCATCTGCATTAAGATAAAAGTTTCTATATTCAATTTAACATTTTGAAGAAAAACATTAACATTTTGAAAAATGCAAGGCGCATACCTGAGAGAAATGTATGTATAGAAACACTTTAATCCTGTATTCGTAATATACGTAAATTTTACGTGTAATCCGTATAAGAAGTAAACGTAGAGTAAAACTGTCTTACGATTCTAGGGTTAAGCAACGTAGCCCACAACGAATACATACAGAGGTAGTCAAAAATATTTACCCATTGCTCAATATTTTTACTTATTTTAAAGAAAGATAACAACTTTATTGTTGTTGGAAATAGTTTGCAAACACAGTTTTTGTTGTTGCATTTCTTTCTGAGCGAAAAAAAAATTAAGTAAGCTTATGTATATGCTGAACTGCTTACTAAAGAAAAGGATTTCAACTGTACAAAAGCCATTTATAATATAAATGAAAACAATAAGATATATATAGACCTCCAGCGTGACTTTTTATGTGCCTATGGCCAAATACTACTTAGGTTTTGGATCATAAATATATCATATTATTCATCAAACAAAGGTATCACAATTTTTTCAACACTATGACTCGTAATAAATGACATTTTTTCAGGATCAATTTTGTAACTTATTCAGCTATTTTTTCAATGACTCAAAAAACATAAACATGTCTCTAAAAATAACAAAGTTGGCTGTACTAAAAAATTATACATATAAGAAAATAATGATATACAATGACATTACAATTAGCTATGCAGTAGTATAATATCATTGTTTTCTTTTAAGTATAATTTTTTTAGTATAGCCAACTTTTTAATTTTACTTTTTAAAAACTGTTTAAAGAGAATTGAATAAATTAGATAAAAGTTGATTATAAAAAATAATTCCATTTATTACGCGAAATTCTGAGAAATTTGCACTAAAAATTGAAATCGAATGATTTCGTCTTCCCACGAGCACAGTTTGGTAACGGTTAAGTCGGTGGGGTTTGCGGACATACCGATAGAAAGGTGATTTTATCGCATTTGCATTGAGTTATCAAAATAAGTTTTCTGTGAGTTGGTTATCCTACTAGAAACAATAACGTGAATGAAAGTCGTGAAATATTAATTAACTCTGTAACTCCTAAGAATATAATAAAAGACCCCCCTCCCATACGATTTTTTGCTCAGCTCCATATAAACTTTCACTTCCGTAAATAGTAGCACACAGTTGCGGGACACCCTGTATATTTGGACTTAGGAGGTCCAAATACATATAACGAAAAAAAAAAATTGGTGCTTGCGACCTAGAGCGTAATTGTTAAAAAAATAGTTATTTATTAGTATTGTATTTAAATATATCTAATGTAGTATTGATTTAAAATTAAATGTAAACTTTTGTATACACTCTCCGAAAATTATTGTTGAAATTCAGCAATTGCGATTGTTAATAAATTTAACAATTGCACTGCTAAAATTTTGTATTGATTTTGAGTATTAATTTTTTTTTTTTAAAAATCGACAATTTTTATTGTGCGATTGTTAAATTTATTGCTGTTTTTTTATTGTCGAATTCAACAATTTGATTGTTAATAAATTGAATTAGAAAATTTTATTGTCAAACCAATACAAAATTCAGTGCAATATAAAATTTATTCATGTTCTGGTGACTGCAACATAAAGAATATAATTATATCGGTAAATATAACAAATACAACTATGTTTATTAAATAATTTAGTGGTTCAAATTCTTGCATCAAAACTAGCAAAAGCAACAAAAAGTTTGCAAACATTTTGTATTTCAAGAAAGAAAAGAGCAGAGAGTTATATTGAAGTATTTATACAGGTTTGAATGAAGACATGACAGTATTTCTGTGCATTTTTCTTACTATCTATATGCATTTGTTCTTTTTCTGAAGGCACTCTGGCTATAATCGCCATTGGCATCGTTGCAACGCTTTTAGGTCTGCGCATAAGGCCCGCAGGCGAATGCCGTTCCGTAAATTGTTACTGTCAACAACTGGTTGTGGCGGATCTATTGTATATAAATACAAAAGTGTTTTATATTCTGTTTTTACGCAGTTTTATGTTTTATGCAGTGAATGTAATAAAATTCCTATTTCAAATCGAAAAATTTTATTTTTATAATTTTTTGACAGTTAATTTGATTTTGACACTTAAGTTCTTATATTAAAATTTTTTGGCGTTTTGATTTTGACATATATGCATTTTTGACGTTGCATTTTAGACGTTTGATGGTTTTTGACATTTTAATTTTTTTTTGACAGTTATAAATGACAACTAATTTTTGTAACCATTGAAAATAAATTTCAAAAAATTAACAATTTCTATTCTTATTTTCAACAAGAAATCGACAATTGCTTATTGTTAATGCTATTTTAACCAAGATTATTGTTATTTTTTTGTTACAATTAACAATTTTTTTCTGAGAGTGTAGCAAATGAAAGGTGAAGTTTCAGGCTTTAAAAATAAAATATATTTTTTGCATCTTAGTGTTACAAAAAATAACTGTTTTATCAGTAAACTCAATATATTGCTATAGTAAATTGGATTTGTATATTTTCTCAGAGATAATTTAAATATCTTTCAAATATTTTGTCAATATTTAAGATCCATTGGATATTGGCAAAGATATGGATGTTTTTTGAACAAATTTTGTATGAAGAAAAACATTTTACAAATCGATAAGACAAAAACTAGTTGAGATATCGATTTTATGTTGGACCAAACCTATTATTTTGTTGTTTTGAACAAACAAACACTTTCAAATCGTGGCGCATATGAATAATAATCGTGCTCAATATCAAGATGTCCAAATACAATTCAAAATAATTGATAACCACAACGATTTTTATCGATATCTTCTGCGAATGCAGTTACAGAACAAATTTTGATGCTGTTATGGGCCACAACTAGCATATCGCTACCTTAATATAGAAAGGCCCTATCTCAAAAGGCCCTAAGTCAATAGGAGAAGGAGAAAACTTAATAAAAAATGAAGTTCTGTAGTTTAGAATTTTTTGTAAACAAATTTTTTTATTAAAAACTATAAGTGATGTAGCGATGTTACAATTCTTTTTACTGTAGAAATTGCAGAACTTTGTTTTTTATGAAGTTTTTTCTTCTCCTATAATGTAAAAAAAATTGAGTTAGGGCCTTTCTATATTAAGGTAGCGATATATTTCTGAACTTCTTGTTTCTATTATCTGAAGTATTAACTATCGATTAGTGAAAAAATTATGTGCAATATTGGTACTTTTATTTTTTTCGTTTTTATGTTAAATCTTTTCATTAAATCAGCCACTGAACAATAAGTGTTTTACTATATAGATTATTTATTGATATTTTTTTATTTAGTTATTAATGTGTAAGACTTTTAAATTTGTGATGAACAGTATTTTACCGAATTCAGCAGTTTTCAAGAATTTTAAAAAAACCGTACGTACCGTGCATGTTACGTTTATACTGTCGAAACGTAACACATACGTATTTGACATTTTGCTCTTCATATTTGCTTTGACTGAAACGTCAAAACATTTTATTCTATTTTTCAACAACTTTCGCTCGCTATTATTTCGCTCTAGTCTTCTGGCGTTTAACTTTTTTCTCAATTAATAATAAAGTCGAGTTCGACGCAGAATTTTTCGACATGATTAAATTTTTGGTAAGTTTATGCTGCATTAATAAAAGTAGTTTGCAATTATTGGGAAAATTAAGAGATTGAAATTTCATCAAGTGCATTTGCTATGGTGGTATTCCTAATTTGGGAGAAAGTGACACATTTGGATGACGACTCGCTGCTTTGTGGAAGAACTCAAAATGGCTCTTAATTTTTTAACAAATGCTCCATTTATAAATTTTCCGTGAATAATATTTCTTGTGTTCATCATTTATATTATTATACAATTAAGCTTAAACTTGCAATTTTTTATAATTAGGTTTCTTTGTGTTTATATAAAACAGAGCAGCTGATGCTTGTCTTAACAACGTTGCCACTTTTATCAAAGGTGTCTGAAGAATTCTTACAGTTGGGAAAAGTTTATAAACAGGATGAGAGTAAGAAAAAAAATTTAGATAGCTTATTATTTTAGAAATTGGGGAGATTACGATTTCCGGCGCTCCGCAATTTGACAATGGATTCGTGTAGTACTTTGAATAAAAATAAGAATTCCCGAAGGAAAATCGATTTATTTCCAAGTTATCGATTTTATATAAGATCTACAATACCTTGCTTTATTTTTCTTAGTGTATTACCAACAATCCCAACTATCCTTTTAGGAGGATCATCCTCCTATTGAAGCCAAAAATTGCGAAAACATCCGAACCTCATTTTTCAACTGAGTCCTCCTTTTATCTTCCAAACGTCCACCTTTTATATGCAAATTATAACAAATTTTTCATCAATAATAGCCAAAACACATTGAGCGCAAAAAGCCAGGAGCACCAATTGTTACTTTTAATTTACATATATACCTTATGGGACGCATTGTTGGAGACTTTGTAACAACATTATTGCGCGGCATTGTTGTCAGTTTCAATTTAATTCTAATGTGACAGGCGACAAAATAAAATTTCTTATTTTTTCCGAAAGAATCAAAAGGAATCCTTAAAAGTTTTCCGATTATTATTCTTTGATTACTTTTTATTCTCTTTGATTATTTTCGTAATCTCACGTTATAGTGATTATAATTTGATTATTTGTAATCATAATTAATTACTAATCTGAAAATTCTCTCTGAAGAGTTATATAATTATTACAATTCTTTTTAAAAATTAATCTAATTGATTACTAACTGTAATCACAATTAACTATATTTTTAATATACGTCTAAAAATGTTTGTGGATATATAACTATGCATTGAGTTTAAAGATCTGACAGTCACTTTAGGTTGAATTTTATTCTGAATTTTTGTTTTCTTTCATATCAAAACATAAAGAAGAATTGTCTGTAGAATAAAAATAAATATGTTTTATAGCCATTGCTTAAAGCCTACCAGCCTCTATCAAGCTTTTTAGCGCTGAGAAATAAGTACAATAATTTGAGTACAAAATTTTTATTGAATAAATAAAAAAATAAAATGAAAAAATCTTTAAGAATATGAATGTGCAAACAAAGTTTCTATTTATAACAATAATGTTATTATCTGAAAAGTTGTAAAATGTTGATATTAAAAATGTCATCATATGAATAATAAAGATGAGCAAAGAACAACATGACGATGAATAAAATTTAACCAGAATGCAGCTATTAAATGCTCATTATAAATAAACTCAAACCATACTCTAACTTCGCAAAATGCAAACAAAAATTATCTAAACAAATCTATTTTCAGCTAACTCTTGCGGCTGGTATTTACACTGGTATTTATATAAGTCAAAACTATGAGGTGAGCTCAAAAGAAAAACAATTTTTAAATACTTCTCTTGTTAACTTACTTCTCATTTTAGGTCCCGCGCGTCGATGAACCTTCGAAGATTATCGATAAAATCAAAGAATACGCTGATGAGCATCGCAAAAAGTAATTTTTAGTTGAATTTTCTTAAATTTATTTTATTTTTACCTCAACTTTAAAGTTAGTATTTTTATATTCAAGCTTGGTTTAATATTTTTATTCTGATTTATGTAACACTAAAATCATTTCTAATCGTTCACTTTTCATCTTTCATTTTAAATATATGCATATACAATCAATATAAAAGATACGTTGAATCGCGCCGTAAATTAGACGAAAGAAACAAAATTTAAGGTTAACTCAAAAAAAATTACATTCTATGACAAGTACACAAAAGTCGCTAGTGATTTCTATTCAGAGAGCATTATAAAATAAGGACAAAATGTTGAGTTAAAACTACAATAATAAATTTACAATATATGTCAATATGTTCTGAAATTAAGAAACATAATGTGCATTACAAAAATGATTTCTTTATTTTTTAACCAAACAAGCTAAATATATGAAATTATTATTGAAATATGATAATGTAAAAACATTCAGTTACTTTTCTATTTAAATATATTGAGATAAGAAATAAATAAAAAACTTACTACATTAGAATGTACATATTATTATTTTTAAAAAATTCTTAACAATTAATTTCAGCAGAACTTGAGAATATTTTATGCCAAAGGTAAAAATAAGCTGAAGAAAATTTTAGAACTGTTTTAAAATTTATAAAAAGTAATACGTTTAAACCTGCATATTTTGTATAAGTTATAACTTACCATCCCATCCATCCTACTTTTGGGAGGATCATACTGCTTTTTAAGCCAAAAATTTCAATAACCTCCCAACCTTCTTCGCCTTGAATCCTTTTTTTATCCTCCAATTATTCTCCTTTCATATCCAAATTATAACACAAATTTTTCAACTATAACAGCCCGAACACATACAACACAACAAGTCACGAGCACCAATTGACACTTAATTTACATGTATTAAAGAGCAGGTAAACAATACAATGCGAACCCCTATTTTAAAATCTACTTCAATTGCCTCGTTTCCAATTTTATTATTGTTTTTGACTAGACTGATCGTTAGCTAGCTTGATCGTTGAAAGAGTCTCAATAAACTCTATGTTGCTCTCTACTCTTCTCAGCTATGCTCAGCTGTCACAGCGCAACAAAAAAATGTTGTTTTTGTGTGTTTGAATATGTGCGCAGTCGCATCTTAGCCTTTGCTCATAGCTTGTATTAAAGTGCCCTTTTATTTTAACTGATAATAATATAAAAGCTTCTAGTGACAGATATCAAGAGTAAATACATCTGAAAGGGAATCTTGTGATAGATATCCAGAGTACACTGACGTTATGGAGGGAACACTTCTCTAGTCTTCTGAAAGGCGATGATGACAACAATCCCGCCAATAGAGATGATATCCCGGAAACTCCAATTATGGATGACAGCTTTGAAGTTCCACTGCCCGACTATAATGAAGTCTTGACAGCAATAACACGGCCTAAGAACAACAAAGCTGCGGGAGCCGATGGTCTACCCGCTGAGCTGTTTAAGAACGGAGGCGAAGCTTTATTTAAATGCATTCACGAGCTCCAACTACCGTGGGATAAGCCTCCTAAATATCGCCTATAAGGTCCTGTCAAGCGTATTATGTGAAAGACTGAAGCCCATCATAAACCAGCTGATTGGGCCTTATCAGTGTGGCTTCAGACCTGGAAAATCTACCACCGACCAGATATTCACTCTACGACAAATCTTTGAAAAGACCTCAGAGAAGCAATTCGACACCCACCATCTTTTTGTTGACTACAAAGCCGCTTTCGACAGTCCAATAGGGAATCGCCTATACTGTTCCGTCTGAATTTGGTATACCTGCAAAATTAATTCAAAAGTGATTCTTTATCATGCGACTTTTTTAATCTTATTATGGAGAAGATCATTCGAGCTGCTGATCTGAGACAAAGCGGCACAATATTCTATAAGAGTGTTATGCTGCTAGCGTATGCCGATGACATTGATATCATTGGCCATAACACACTCGAAGTCAGTGCAGCATTCTCCAAATTAGAAAAAGAGTCGAGTCGCATGGGCCTTGCAGTAAACGTAGATAAGACGAAATATCTGGTGTCAACAAACAAACAGTCCCAGCGTATTGGCACCCACGTCACTGTTGAAAACACCTCCTTCGAGGTTGTGAAGGACTTCGTCTACGTCGGTTCCAGCATTAACTCCACCAACGATATCAGTAGAGAGATAAAACGAAGGATAACTCTTGCCAACAGGTGTTTCTTTGCGCTCAGTAGGCAATTGAGAAGCAGAGCCCTCTCTCGACGAACAAAAGACTAGATATGGTTCCGATGTTCACGTATCATCGCACACTTTTTATTTTTTTTAAGAGCTTAGAAGTTTAGAATTTTGTCCCCATACTTCGGTCAAATCTCACACTGTGGAACGGTATAAGTTGCGACGATGTTCACAAAATGTCCACCTTGCATCTCAGAAAACACAATTCCATAGTTCATCTTTTATACGCATTCCAGAATAATTCCCAAACACGTCAATTTTCCACGTAGACCTTTGCTCCTCCCTAGGAAAAATCCTACGCATGCCCATGCCTGTACTGGTCATATCCTACTTCGGATAACAGACAAAGATTGATAAATTGATTTGAAAAATCTTAAGAAAATTGCGGAGTACGGTGAGCGCACCATGGAAAGTCATTTCTGTCGAGAAATCGTTTAATCAAGTCTAATGGATTCTATGCCACAAAGATGTGCATCAGTTCACGCGGTAACGACTTATTGAAATCAAACGCTTATATTTTTATTTTACTGAATTTATTTAACAAATTCTTGTGAAAGTGTAAGGTTGGGTAAGGTAAGAGGAACAAACAACACGTAGCAAACACGGAGCCTGTTCCATTATAGTTTCCTATGTTTGTAGACCAATTCAAACTAACTCGGAATATGTATCTGAATTATTTTTAGCAGATTTGATTGAACCAGCCGTACGAGTCGGAAAAAATCCATCAATAAAACATCTACAAGCTCCTACAGTTTTCTGTAAAGTCTGATTCCCGTATGGCGAATTCGACTTTGTTAAAGATTCGGGGCAATCGCGGAGTAAATATTTTATGATTTCTATTTCGACATTTTCACAGCTTCCGCTGAAGTCTAGATGAGGTATCTCTAGTTCCGTAAAAATCCCTAAGAGGATGTTATTTTAATTTGTATTCTTTGATAGTAGGGATTTACTCCTTTTTTAGCAGAATTTAGGCCAAAGGTAGCGGAAGATAACACAGTCGTGTTGGTCTCTATTAGATCAAGAGGTGTTTATATTATATCTAGCTGTGCTGTCTTTAATTCCCCAATAGGGATCGTAACCCACGTATGGGCAGTACTTCTTGCCAGTTCAGAGCCCTCTCTAACTCCCTCTATGTCGCCATGACCTGGAACCCAACAAATATTTACTCTGCAGGGATTATTAATCCTTACCACAGCTTGAGGAAAGTTCCAAACACATTTCGATTTGACCGATTTTCTGGGTTTTGTCCGGTTGTAAAAAAACATCCACAATATTTCAGTTTCAATTGTTTCCTTTACACGATATCGATAAAAATGTTCAAAAAAATCATTGATTACAGTTCCAATATTGTTTGCATACGTTCCAATATTGTTTGCATACTTAAAACTCTTTAAATTTTTAATGTCTATATGAAAATCTTTGCATATGTTTTTAATTAAGTTATATTTAAATTAACTAAAATGTTGCAAATACATGTTTAAACAAATTTATTATTATTTACCGATTTGCAGCGGTTAAAAGCAGTCAATATTATTTTTTCATATATTTTGCGAATCTGTGCATACACAAATAAATGTAATGCAAACATTCGCTCATGCTTTACGAAAATTAAATAAACGATACTCCGCCGCCATAGTACTCTAGACGCGTCTGCGGTTCTACAAATGCCAGCCAGTCTGAGGCATGTGTCGGCAGCAAGCCCATGCTATGGCACTTGTATAGCGCAAGTCCAACATTGGCCAGATTGCCTAGAAAGTATACCAGTTTTTGGCCGCTACCTTGTGCACCCTCTGCCATCTTCGATGTGACTTGCGTTGTAAACATTGCTTTAAGCGGCCGCAAGAGCATCATACCGACCATCATGATTGGAAATATAGAAATCGAGCTGCCCGACATATACATGATGAACAGATTCATGGGTATCTACACATAAAAGTAGCTTATAAAAATAAACCTCTAGCTAGCACAATATAATTTTACTTGTTTCAGTGGACCTAGCGCCAAGTCCCATGATTTTTTAATAACTAAACGCTGATCGCGCACCACTTCCGAGGGATTGACTAAGGCCGAAGGATTGTAGCCAGGCGGTGATGGTAAATCTGAACTTTTGCTGAAAATATGCAAAATTGTGTTTTTAATAATGTAGTTCCAAGTGCCATGAAAATAATTTGTCTAAATTTCCGTACCTTGTGTTAAAGTCCAGCGACCACTTGCATTTCTTTAAGGCTTGCTTTGATGACATTGTGGTTGATGGTGAATAACTTTGTTTCTTTATTTTTAATCTCTAAGTTTAATTTATATAGTTTTTGGCTTTAATTTATTTTATATTGATAAATAGAACACGCAAGAAATTCAGTTTACAGACAGCAAATTTTTTTTATTCATTCTAATTTGACAGCTAAGAGTGTTCTTAGCGAAAGAAGTGTTCTCAGCAGGGTTGTAAAAGATGTGAGCAGAGAATAGTATTTTTCACTAAAGTTTAATCTGTACTCACTAAGTACTTTTCGCATTATTTGCCGCGTCAACGGCGCGTAAGTTGGCGTCAACTTTATTCAAAACTATTCTCCTATGCTGTCAGTATATTTTCCCTAAAATTAAACATGTTGAGCGAAATTCAAGTGAATTAGTGTATTGATTTCAACAATAATAAATAACATAAAAAATAAACGAGTTCAGCCCTTGTTCCTGATTAGACCGACCTCACTCAAACTACTACCCATGGGACTGTCTAGAACAGTGATGTGATTCAGACCTTGTGAAAAATGTCGAATGTGTAAACCAAGGCCATAGCTAACGAAATATCGGTCGCAAGAGTAACAAATTTTTTTCAAAATTAGAAAACACTAAAATAATAATAAAAATGGAAACTTTAAGGGAGGGTTTCGAACTACTTTTTTTTTTAAATTATTTTTGTGATCATTTAACAAAAATGATGTCTATTAAACTCATCGTAAAATCATAAAAAAAATTTTGTCATTATCCGGGAAAGCATATTTATCAATAATTTGTCAATTTAAGCAAAACGTATCTTCAAAATTATTTATAAAAAACAATTTTTTTTTTAAAAAAAAAGTTTTCCTCTCTAAAAGTTTTCATTTTTATTATTATTTCACCGTTTTCTAATTTTGAAAAAAATTTGTTAGTTCTGGAAGCAAAATTTTTGTAGCTACGGCCCTGGTATAAACTTTATCCCGCCAGAGATACCTTAAAATCCCACTAAAAAAGTAAAAGTAAAAGCACTGTGAAATTAAACAAGGTGAACGTGGCGTTTACAAATTTTGTTACACTTGTCAAAAAATGTTGATAGAGAGGCATACTGTAGAAATGCATGATACAATGATAAGGTAGGCCCGCAGCGCTGAGTGCTCTCACGCGTCAACGAAGAGTGGATAATGAGAAGCAACATTAATGTCAAAACGACGAATTTCGTAGAAATTGCAAATGAAGAAAATATTTTATGTTTTGAAGTTGCAAACAGTGCGGTCGCGGGTGTTAAATTTGTGCTAATTTGAGTGAAAAGATTATATAAAAAGTGTAATAAAAACTATAAAATGTAAAAAAATTCTTAAAATTGCAAAAAAAATACCTGTAACAGTTTTAACCTAAAAACAACTGCGAAACTTGAGCATAAAGAAATTCGCGATTAACAGCTGATTTTGACATTAATGTAGCTTTATTCTGCTTTCTACTCCATTCCTCTCCGTGATGACCTTACCTTATAATTCTGCCATTTAGAAATGGAGGTCTGACTCCGCACATCATATGTTCTAAAGGAGCTTTATGCCGCGTTTCCATGTGATCTTTCAGTATCTTATCTTATCCCATATCACAAAACACATGCTATAAAGAGCGAGATGCATACATGTACATTTTCTTATAAAAATTTGACATTTGCAAAATTTGTAAACAAATCATAAATTTATCAATTTCTGCAAGTTTACTGATTGCACGACGTGCTTATTGAAATAACTTCTTGCCTACGTGCCCTAAATTGTTCTATATAATTATTATTGTGCAGACAGCATCAGGTGTTACAGGTAATCCAATTCGTGTGCCACAACTGCAGCAGCATCAGTGAAATACACACACAAACAAAAAAAAATATGAAAAATAAAAGTTTTAAAAAATAAGCTTTTATTTAAAACCAAAACGTGAACTGAAAAGAATAAAATAAATTTCAGTGACATTTGTCATATATGTATATTCTAGATTCAGAAGAACTTCTCTCTTGGTTACCCATTATCATAATAAAAGCGTACGTAAATAGGTAACTTCTAGGGACGTATATAAATTTAGAAATTTTCAAAATGTAAAATATACAAGTTTTCTACACAATATCAGTGGAATTGAATCTTTAAGTTTTTTTTATCTGTATATAAACCGCGATCCATTATACAGGTTTACTGCACAATATCAGTGCCTTAAGCTTTTAAAATTTAAATGTATTTTACATTTTGAAAGTTTCTAAATTTATATACATCCTTAGAACTTATCTATTTACGTACGCTTTTATTATGATGATGGGTAACCAAGGGAGAGGTTCTTCTGAATCTAGAATATACCTACTATATACATATATGACAAATGTCACTGAAATTTTTTTTTCTTTTCAGTTCACATTTTGGTTTTAAATAAAAGCTTATTTTTTAAAACTTTTTTATATTTTTTTTTTATTTTTTACTTTTTAAACTTAAAGGTTTATTATGATCATCTTTTATTTTGAAAGCCTCGATGCATTTTAATTTTTTAGACCATTAATCTTAACAGTACATATTAACATTATTTATACCATTTACATTATTTATTGCATTATATACTTTATTATGATATAGCATTTTTATTGATCTGTGGGCGGGAATAGGAGGTGTGGCCAAATTTAAACTCCTATCTCCTACTTGATGTAAATGTGCTGCCAAATTTTCAGCTGAATCGGCCTACTAGTTTTGGAGATATATCATTTTTATTGATTTGTGGGCGGTAAGACAGGGTCTGGCAACATTTTTTTTCTAACCCATGTAATACTTGAAGGACATTTACTGCCAAAATTTTAGTTGAAACAGCCAGGTAGTTTTGAAGATATATGAGTTTGTGGGCGGTAAAAGGGGGTGTGGTCAACTTTTTCTTACTTCTATTTACTCCTACTCTATTTCCTACTTCTATTTACTACGAAAATTACATCTGAATTGGCCTAGTACTTTTCGAGATATAGCATTTTTATTGATTTGTGGGCGGTAAAAGGGGATGTGGCAATTTTTTTTCATAATATTGCACTGTCATCGGGCTTACACATGTATGCTAAATTTCAGCTTGATCGGAGACCCACAAGCTGTCGAAAAATTGTTTGCAAGATTTGCGGACATACATACATATATACGAACGAAGCAAGTTAAAGAAAAGCTTATAATAATAAAAAGATGGACAATTTTGATGACGATGAAATTGCTGCAATGGAACTAATTTTTTCAAGCTCTTCCTCATCATCAGAAGACGACGAACCATTGCCTCCAAATCGAAAGCGTCGTTCATGGGTCCGGCAGTTTTACCAAAACCGCAACAGAGATGGTGCATTTACTACCCACTTTGTTCCCCTTAAAATTTCTGATCCACAGCTGCTCCATCAATACATTCGAATGAGTTCTTCCCAATTTGAAGTCCTGTTAAAAATCGTTGGAGAAGGAGCCTATTAGTGCAAGCTGTCGCCTTGCGATGACCCTCAGGTAATATTGCGTTTCTCTAAAAGATGGTCTTTTTAAGTTATAAATAATCTGTGTCTTTAGGTATTTGGCAAATGGCGAGTCTCAGCGCAGTATCGCGTTGAACTACAAATGCTCACCAAGGGTTGTGCACCGTATAGTTCCGGAAACATGCTCAGCGATAGGAGCAGCCTTAAAAGACATAGTTTTTAAGAAGGTGTCAAATGCTCCGTTCTTGAAAATTGCTAAGGAGTTCCAGGAGAAGTGGCAGTTTCCCCACTGTATTGGTGCCATAGACGGAAAACACATTCAAATACAGGTAAAATATAACAAAGTTTTTGCACTTTCATTTATCAATTAATTACAGGCACCACCATGTTCAGGGAGCGAGTTCTTCAATTACAAGAAAACGTTCTCAATTGTGCTAATGGCTATAAGTGACGCCAACTATTGTTTTGTGATGTGCGAAATAGGAGCAGCGGGTAAAGAAAGTGACAACGGAGTTTTTCAGCGTTGCAATTTGGGAAAGCTTTACTACTCCAGGAAACTACCGTGCATATAAATATTGAAGTTTATAATGCACCTATTTTAATGCTATGTCATTACAGAATTCCATTCCATTTATTATATTGCATATTTAATCACAAAACTGATATTATCCTAATGTTTAGACTAAGCCGTGCGCGCCGTGTTGTCGAAAACGCTTTCGGTATTTTGGTCTCGAAGTGGCGAATTTTCCGACAGCCAATAATAGCAAAGGTGGACACTGTGGAAAAAATTGTATCAGCAAGTGTTTGCCTACACAATTGGCTTCGCATGCAAAAGTGCCCAAAATACCTGACACCAAATCTTCTTGATAAGGAGATCAATGGTATTTTAAGACAGGGAGAATGGAGATCCTATTCTTCCAACATGACGGCGCTTTCTGCCAGTGGCAAACATAACTCCTACTCAGCTGTTTTAAGGAAACTAGAAAACAATACTTTGTTGGACCTGGAAGTGTTCCTTGGCAATGGGAGATCGTAAATGGCAGAGTGAGGCAGAGCTAAGCACTGCTAGGTTCACAACATTTAACAACATATCGGTGTTTAAGAGGTAAATATCAATTTAAAAATTGAATGAACAATGAACAAATCTTCATAAATTTCTTTTTTAACTGAATGTACAATCATGTTGATTTTAAAGTATATTACTTACTTAGGTGGCCGTGACAACCCGTGTCCGGGTCTCGGCCGACATCATCAGCTCTCGCCAGGCGCCTCTGCTTTGCGCGCGTCTTCTCCAATCGGACACACCAAGTGCGGTTAGGGCTTCCTCAGCCTGGTCCATCCATCGGAGGCATGGCCTCCGTCGTCGTCGTTGACCAGCGACCCTTGCCTCAACAACCTTTTTCGCTGGAGCTTTGTCGTCCATACGATGGACATGACCCAGCCAGCGTTGTCGCTGCACAGCTATACGCCGAACTACGTCAATGTCTTCGTAGAGCTCATACAGCTCGTTGTTCATTCGGATGCGATAGTCATCGCCGACTCGAACAGGACCGAAAATTTTGCGAAGAACTTTTCTCTCGAACACCCCCAGAGCGGCTGCGCCAGTTTGCGAAACTACCCATGCCTCAGCACCATAAAGCAGCACAGGTAGAAAGAGCGTCTTGTAGAGTGCTAGTTTTGTCGATCGAGAGAGGGCTCTGGAACTTAGTTGCTTACTGAGCCCGTAGTAGCACCTATTAGCAATTATTGTTCTTCGCTTTATCTCCAGGCTGATTTATTTTTTAAAGTATATAAAAACGTTAAAAATTCATTAAAATAATGAAAAGACGTCCAGTTATAAGTCCCTTAAAATTGATATTGATAAATTATAAAAAAAGTGTAGACCCCCATTATGTATTACAACTCAACTTAATTTGACTCGATTAAACTAGATTTTTTTCGTATAACGTATTATGTATATTTTAGTTGAGACGAACTAAGTGATTAAATTCAAATTAATGTTATAGTTATACGAACAAAATTTACTTCAATCTAGTCAACTTAAGTTAAGTTGGTTACATAATAGGGCCAGAAAATTTAACTGAACTTTGAAAATTTCGAAAAACATTTTGTAGAATAAAAAAATGCAATCTCTTCACATTATATTCTTTGGTGTATGTTCTTGTTTTCTTTTCGACTGCATTTTTCTAATTCGCTAACTTTGTATACAGTTCTTCGGTTTGTGCAAAAAAAATACCAAAATCGAGAAGCACAAGAGGCTCGTAACAAAGACTGTAGGCATTTTTGTTTGACAAACACACGTAAAAGCTCAAGAGTTCGTATAAATGCGGATTTATTGAACATGCTTCTCATCAGCTCTGATCCTTTGCTTGATTCCTGCCGCAAAAAGCCTCTAACTAATGTTAGAAAGTTGCATCCGGACGTATTAGTTTTTCTTATTCATGCTGATAAATCAGAAATAACAGCCATAAGGCAATCTCGCTTTCCTCCTGATGATGATTCAACTAGTGTTGAATGGTCTGATTCTGAGAGCGATTCTTTGTCATCGAATTTAAGTTTAAAATCCCATTCTGGATAATGCTAAAATAAGAAAAAATTTTTAACTTTAAATTTCGTTTTCGCAGCCTTTTCATTTCTTAGTTATGGATCACAATATATTTCTTGAATTTTTGTTTTTTTACAATCATAAAATAAAGCATTTAAGAACTATGATTAAAAATTACGTTCAAAAAACTACATATTATATTTTTGTACATAATATATATATTATAAATATATATATTTTTGCATATAATTTTTTAACCCTAAGTAACTGGTAAGTTTTGATTTTTATTTTTTAAGGAAAAATAGAAAGCAAAATTAGTATTTAAGTTTAATGCTGAAACAAAGTTAAACAATTACAATAAGGCGAATGATATAATTTCGTAGGTGCTTCGTAATCTCTCACCATATCCATAGTCTGTGAAGTGCATATGGAAACCAGCAACATTTTTATTATGATTCAAATTGTTCAAATACAAATGGGGGTTATATCTTTGATACCCCATGATTAATTTTATGACGAAAAATGCACACTCCACACTTATTTGAGTAGCAGGAACAGCGTGTGTAATTAAAACTAGTCGTCTAAGCCAAGGATTTTCATACTTATTTCGGTTCCAATACTCTAGCAAATTAGTCTCTACATCAACAAGAACTCTTTTGTAAATGTCTATTTTGTAACTTTGCTTCAACCTCAAACTTATATCCACATTTTGCCTTAAAAAATAAAAAGCAAAAATAATTATTATTTTTTGCTCAAAATTTTTAAAGTCAAAATTGTAAAATTCAATAGGAAAACATGTTCTACAATATGAGAGGAGTCTAATAGTACCTTCAAAAAGGCGGTACAATTTTTTCACACTGCTTTTTTGGTTTTAAAATCTTAAAATAATGATTACTTACAGTCTCTGTTATTAACAGACCTATTCTTGCAAATTTACAATAGTTAAGCAGTATTTTTCATATATCTATGTGTTTGTTGTAAGTTTTCGATTTCAAAACAAAATTGAAGCTCAAAAACAAAATGAAATTGCCAATATATGAAAAGCAGCTGACAATTTTTAGTAAAATTAATTATTTTTGAACTTCCAATTTTGTTTTGAAATCAAAAAATTACAACAAACACATAGAATATGAAAATTACTGCTATAATATTGTAAATTTGCAAGAATAAGTCTGTTAATCAGCGATTTATGCACATAAAAAATTATATTTGAGAATATCTTCATCTTAATTAATTTAGAATTAGGAAAACAACACCGTCACAGCCTCATGCATATTGCTGACCTGCCCAGCGGCATTTGAACATCCTAAAAAAAATCAATTTTTGGGTTCATATTTTATTTTTATAAAGCAAACTAACTCACAATCAAGATTAAATTTTTTGGTATTTTCTTCATCGACAATCTTTTGTATTTTGGCTCTTACAACATTAAACGCTGCCCTATCCATGTCTTTCATGTCTGCGTATAGCATATCGCAGAAAAGTCTTTTGCAGTCTAATGGATCAGTATACTTTCTGGAACTCATGAACTCCTTTTTTAGCTACAGCCCTTGTCTTTCAATATTGAGTTTTTCTAGAATATAAAAAAAGACATTAATTCTTTTTATAACTGACAAAAAATTAAAATATTTAAAACAAATAACTAGACCTCTGCACAAGTACGCTTGGGCTACGGGCCCAAAGCACTAAGTATCAAAACGTACAAAATGAAAACTCTGAAGCGACTACTGGAAAAGAAAGAAGTGCATTCATGCAGAGGTCTACTTTGGACACATCAAATAGTCTGAATATTTTCAGGTAACACTGCGGAATCCTACGAAATTTTTTCAGAATATTGTCAGAACAGAAGTGTTTCGGTTTATGAATGAATATAAATATTATAACTATTATATATATTAGAGAACTATATAAGCCTACTTGAACTTAACGCCTTTTCAAGCACTTGAAACCAAGTATGTATCCATACTTGAAAAAGCAAGCTCCAGCCTGTTTACAAAAATACCTTAATAAAAAAATTGAGGTATGTTGGCAGCTTTGCAGCATTCCAAAACTTTTTTTAACTAAAATCAGAAATACTTTTTAAAATTAATTAAAATTAAATTAAAATTAATAAATTAATTTTCAATTAGTTAATTAATTCATTTTAAAAGAAAAATATAGATTTTCCGATTTTTTTATAAATTTTTTTGTGTTCGAAATGCCAAAAACAGGCACTTTGGAGATTTTTGAAAAAAAAGTCAAGTTTCAAAAGCTATAACTTTTTTGCCCGATTTTTGTTTTTTTTTAATTTTTTGAAAAAACTAGCTAATACTATTTGACGTTTATTTCTTGTTTGCATTTTTCAAAATTTGAATTTTTGGGATTTTTTTTTTGTAAAAATACTCAAACTCAAATTTTCAAATAGGCATACTTCTATCTAAAAAAATTAGGTGTAGTTTTAAAAAATATTTTCATGACATCTCATTGCAACACAAATGAAATTGTTTTCCTAAAGTAAAAAATCATTACTTGCGTAATTTAAGTCTGATTATAGATCAATGATTTATATTTTTGATCGAAAAATTATCGATCAAAAAATAACTTTTATTTCTGATCAAAGAAATAACGACCACAAAATTCTTTTGAATTTTTTGAGTGAAAAAGCATGAGAAGAGCGAAAAAGCAATGAGTATATATATAGCAGAGAATTTTTTTCGCTCTTGAGTTTTAACTCAGTCAAATCGTGGTTAACAAATAAAGGGGCACCGAAAAATGTTCGAAAACAGCGCAGTCGGTATTTGTGCGTCGAAAGATTTTATCTTCGAAAACAGCGCTCTCGGTATGTGCGCATGCGCCGCCATTATTGTTGTGCGCTCTCAGAATCTATGAAAGTGGTTTGACTGCTTTTTTCCTTTTATTCAAATAGATTCTGCACAATGCTTACATTTTTGGCTGGACGGACTTGCATGGATTTATTTCAATATGCCTATTGGATATTTGCAAGATTCTGGCATTTGTGTGAACTTATGAAATGATTTTTTTTCAATATTTTTATGTAAATTCCTTTTTTTTAGGTCAAATAGGAAATTTTTCATTCATTTCAAGTCTAATTTTTGAAACATTTTTGAAAAACTATGTTCACAAAATATATATGTGAAATATGTACAAACTTTAGCTAAAGCAAAATTAAATGGAATCTAAAGTTAACATAAAAAAGTGCACTGAAAAAACAATTTTTCATCGATGAAACGTACGTGCTACTTGTAAGTAAAGTTTAGAGTAAAATTTGGGTGCTATTTGACCCAAATGTCAAATTATTGGCTTATTATACAATATAATAACTTAAAACTAAAATGGAATCTTATTATATCATATAATAACTTCCCAAGTGAAGTGCGTGAAATTCTTATTATATAATATAATAACTTACATGCTAACGTGAACTCTTATTATGTCATATAATAACTTCGAAAGTGAAGTGCATTCTTATTATATCATATAATAATTTCGATAACGAATGAAAATCTTATTATATAATATGATAACTTACAAACTAAATGAAAATCTTATTATATCATATAATAACTTGGGGTAATATGCGGCAAGCATTTCGACGGAAATTACTGTGAAAAAAATTAAAGCCAGAAGTAGATGATAGAAAATTTGGAAAAATAGAAGTCATTAATGTTTTGAAAATAATTTAAAACCAGAAATAGAAGATAGAAAATTTTGAAAATTATAAATAATTGTAACGAGCCCAAAGTTGAAAATGGTAATTGTAAACTGTTATTGACGAAGCTAAACGTCTAAAGAATAAAAGAGTGTTTAAAGAAATAAACAAAACTAACGAAGGAAACAAAGTTAGAAAATTTTTGGTTTCGATTTGGTTTGGATTTAGTTTAGTATAAATAATTAAAATTTGTTGTCAAAATTTGTTCGTTTAGATTTCAGATTTTTAGCTTAACAGTTTTTTTATGGCACAGTATATCATCAAGTCAATCACCTAAAGAACGGTTCGTAATCAACCTTCTGAAACATATTTTTTGCAAAATTCTTTTTTTACCGGCGCTGTTATTTCTGTCCGAATATCTCTCAGTATGAATGGGTGAATGTGTGTGTGTTTTAATTTGTGGATGCCTGTCTCTATGTATGCCTGTCTATCCTATTTTCGCTTCGAACGGCGGCACAAAATGGGTTAAACAAACATGTCTTTTAATTGAGGAACAGCAGAAAAAATCCACTTTAAGCATGCTACTGTGGGCAAAATATTCTGGAAAATTTGAATTAAAACTGTTTTGTGGATTCCGAAAGGAACAAATATTTTTTTGTTCAAGGTGGCACTACTGTCACTGATATTTGAGCCAAATTACACGTCAAAATATTCACTAACGTTTGAGTTATGCGTGCTTTTGTAAAGAGCTAAAAGTGTGTTTTTTCGTTTTTTATAATGTCTCAAACTATTGAATAACGCAGTTCAATTAATTTTTCTGTGCAGAATGAAATTTCTGGTGCCGAAATATTGAAAATGTTGCAGAAGGCCTTCGGTGAGCAAGCTGAAATAGAAAACAAGAGTTTATGATTGGTACATAATGTTCAAACAGGAACGAGAAAGCCCTGAAGACAAGGCACGGCCAGGACGACCATCAACATTAACTGATGAGCTACACGCCAACAAAATCAAAGAATTGGTGCTTCAAAATCGTCGATTGACAGTTCGAGACCTTACTGACCTTGTTGGAATATCGGAAGGACCACTGAAAACTATTTTGATTGACCGTTTGGGCCTCAGAAAAGTGAAATCTCAATTGGTAGCAAAAATACTCAATTTCATGGAAAAACAGCGCTGCGTTGATGTGTGTGAAACAATGTTTTCTGACTATCAAGACAAAATGAAACACATCATAAGTGGAGATAAGACTTGAGTGTACGCAACAGCCGATCAATCGGGTGAATACCGTGCCAAAAATGAGCCGAGACCGGAAAAACCACGTCAAAGCAAGTCAAAAATCAAGGTCACGTTGACAGTTTTTTTCGATTATCATGGTGTGGTGCATTTCAAATTCCTTCCAACCGGCCAACTGTCAACAGAGCATACTACTTGGTTGTTGTGGTCGTTTGCGTAATGGTGTGCATCAAAAAAGACTGGAATTGTGGAGAGGCAATTCTTGGTTTTTGCATCACGATAATGCACCATCTTACACTGCACTCGTAATTCGTGATTATTCCATATCATTCCACAACCACTGTATTTGCCTGACTTAGCACCATGTGAATTCTGGCTATTCGCTTAACTCAAAAGACCGTATTGCATCGGGGGGGTGGGAGTTAACTAGTTTGAGGGGGATGAACTGAATTTAGAAAAATAAAGATTTTTTGATTTATAAACAAATTCCCGATATTTTTTGCCCACAGTAGTAAGTGGCTTTTTTTCGATTCGGCATTTTCAACCATCACCGGACTCACTGACCAAAAATCACGGATTAAATATTACGTAAGCTTCCTTAAATAATACAAAAACTAAGAAATTACGTTTATATTTTGGCATTGTTACGTTTTGTAATTTATTAAAAACTTTTTATTGAATTCGACAATGAGTAGTATAAAAAATGGCTTGTACAAAAAAATAAAAGCTACAGATAAAAATGTATATGGCACTGTTTACACGTCATTCAAATTGAAGGATCATTCAAAATTTGTTGTTGTTTTTCCAGCGAAAAAAAGATTAACTCACTGCGGGAGTGGAAATTAACTTTCAACACTTCGTCGCATCAATCAAAATTTTGATGGAGCTTCAGACCTGCATCAATCAATCACAGGGTTGCATAATCAACTTTTCTGGTACTTACAACAACACTTTTAGTCGGCATCGGCCATTCAATCAAATATCTCGAAGAGAGTAAGAGAGAATAAAAAACGCGACATTCTTCATTCAATTTGAATGACGTGTGAACTCTGCCAATAGGCCCGGTCACATGACCAAATGTTTCATCCAACAAGTCATCGAAAAATTTGACCAACAGAAATATATATGGAATTTGACGAAAAATTTGACATGTGAACACTCATCAAATTGTTGGTCAAATCGTTTGACGAAAATCAAAATATTTTTATTTTTCGGTTGTTTGACCAACGATTTGATGAAAAATTTGACGTGTGAACACTCGTCATTTTCTTCAGATATGTTTGATCCTATTTGGGAAAAGAAAATATATTATTTTTTTAATTTTTAGGCACAACAGACTTATGCGAGAATTATTGGGTTGTGCGGAAATTAATTCGTCTTTTCCCAAGAGTGGTCTTAATTGTATTTTTTCACAACCAACTTCACATTTACGCCGCATAATCATATGTATTTCGACAACTGATATAGCGTGCCTGGCTTGTGCAAAAATTCGATCGATTCTGTACAGTAGTTTTTGGTTACAGCCTTTTGAATATGGAAACTGAAAAACAGCATTTTCTGCATATTTTACTTTCACATTTACATTCAATGCTATTCAAGCAAAAAGAAAAAAATATTCTATGTGAATGGAGAAGATGTGCTAAGTGACCGCCAGTGCCAAAACTGGTTTGCAAAATTTCGATCCGGCAATTATGATCTCAAAGATACACAACGTTCTGGAAGGCCAGTTGAAGACAAAATAAAGGCATTACTTGATGCAAACCGGCGAAAAACAACTCGTGAGATCACTGAAAGATTAAATTTATCGAATTTAAGCTCGACATAGAGTTTCCTCATCTGCTTACGGGAAAAAATTTGTATCGTCGCATTGACGTTTGTGATTTGCTTCTCAAACGCCAAGAAAATTTTTCATTTTTGAAGCGTATCGTCACTGGGGACGAAAAATGGGTTGTCTACAAGAATGTTAAGCACAAAAGATCCTGGAGTAAAAAGGTTAAACTGGCTTAAAACACGGCGAAAGCCAATTTTCATAAAAGAAGTTATGCTATTTGTTTGATAGGGTTTCAAAGGAATCGTTTGTTTTGAGCTTCTACCGAGTAATTCAACGATCAATTCTGAAGTGTACTGTCATCTGTTCGACAATTTGAATGATTCACTTAAAGAAAAAAAAGCCAGAATTGTTCAATAGGCAAGGTAATGTTCCAACAAGAGAATGCGAAATCATATACAAGTTTGACCACTCAGCAAAAGCTTTGAGCTTGGATGGGATATACTCTCCAGACCTAGCACCTTCCGATTATCATTTGTTCCGGTCTCTACAAAATTTCTTAAAGAGTTTAACGTTCAATTAAAATGAGGAAGTCAAAAATCACCTGGATTAGTATATTGCCTGCAAAGATCAAACATTTTATGAGCGTGGAATCATGCTACTGCCAAAAAGATGGCAAAGGGTATTGGATCAATGTGGACAATATTTAATTGAATTAAATATTAATTCACTAAAAGAAAATTGTCTTTAATTTTTATATAAAAAACGAAAATACTATGCTTTAATAAAAATATGACAAGAACTATAGCCGAGTACAAAATAGACAAAATTATTAACAAAGTGGAACAGCACGTGCAACAAAACTATCGAGGAAAAATATTGACGAAAAAAAGTATTGTTGTTATTGTGCAACATTGTGTTTTTTTTTTTTTGTCAATTATATTGTATTTTTTTTTTTAGAATCAACTCATTTACTCATTAAGAACAATTTGACATGTTTATCAAAAAATTTAACATGCCCAGTTCTTGGCATAAGCTACGTACATATGTATTTATATGTGAATAGAATATTTTGGGATGATTTTGAGCAATATTGAGCTCAGTTCTAGAAATTTCATTTACGAACGGTTTCGGCTTGATTTTAGCTCATTTTCTTCTACCTGAGTAGTCTTCTTCTACCTGTGCTGCACGTAGAGTGGTCCAGTATTCGTCGGGATGTGGCTACCTTGGTGCTTGGCACTCGGGGCGGACCACCCCCATCAACCCCCGCTTACGCCTCCACTGGTGCCATACTATTTTTCGCTAATTTTTTGACGAACCAAATGGAATATTTTCATTGCAATTTAATTTAAAATTATATGACTTTTAAACGAATTATGCGGGAAATTAATTTACCGGGGACGAATTATGGGTAAAATACACACACATTTATATGCAAAATTTTTTGGTTGAAGGTTTAGCTGAATTAAGCGGGAAAGCAACTTAACCGGTGACGGATTAAGCGGGGACTACTGTATTATAAAAGACACTACAATGAATGAAATGATTATAAAATTTTAAATTTTGATTTAACAACATACTTAAATCTTAACTTTGCTATTCGGTTTGATCGATTGGTACTCTGGCGCACCGGGTCTTAAGCGCTGTAGAATCTGTATTATAAGCGGGATTGATTTGAAATTTTTTTTGCATATTCTTGAATACTTGTCAAAAAAAATCGATTTTCAAAAAATTTTTTGGCTAAGATCTCCTATAATATCAGAAAACTTGAAAAGTTGGAGTCCGGGAATTTTACAATTTTTGAATCGGTAACAACGTGCTATTATTTCCTCTAATATTTACACTTAATAATTTGCATCTGCAAGCTCAGTTTAGATTGATTGGACTTTTTGTGAGGGCAGTTTTTTAATTTTTAAAATAGTATTTATGGTCTTATGTAAGCACACTCATTACATATGCGCCAAGTATAATGAACCCAAACTGTAAATATATATTGTGGTTTGGCAATTTAAAATATTGTGCCACTCAATTTGTCTTCAGCTGTCACTCATCATGCTCTGATCATTGCTAATTTATTGAAATATTCAAGGAAGCTTCTGGCTGCAAAATTATTCGCAGCTATTCGTTAATATTTTTGACTTTTCTGCTCTTGTCATCTGTACACTTATTAAGACATTCAACCACCCACTCAACCGTAACTAAAATTATAGTACACAGTAAAATATTTGAAAAGCTCTAAGCTAAAAACAATAAAAAATAATCTTGAATTCACATAAAATTCTTTAAACAAGAGTGAAATAAATTATTTTATATATACACATATATGCATACATATGTTTATATCTGTATGGTTTTATGGAAAAATGCTACACGCTTAATTTAATTGTATGATTAAAAATTCAAGCAAAGCAAAAGGTTTGCTTGCCGATGCAAGTCAGTGGGACATAAGATATATACATATTTTCAGTAACAGACTGACAAATATACAAGAGTTCTTAGTTTTTGTAGCAATTCTTCAGGCAATGAATAAAAAAATGTTTATGAATAACAATTTCAGCGCAAAGCCTTAAACAGTGCGTAACTAAACAAGCGTTGAACGATTGTTTAAGAAAATTTATTCAATAAGACCGAAGATATATAATAAAAGTATTGATTTTCAACAAAAGAATGAACAAAAGCTGTTTCCATTCAGCATTCATGATAAATTAAATGCGTAATTCTAATTACTACTAATAGCATGTTCTCACGGCACCCTGAACAACGTAATTCGGCTCTCATTCGTAATTCGAGGCTGAATTATGGTTCGAATTAAGTAATTGGCCATACAAAATTTGACAAGCGAGTTACCTCATTTGAAGGTAATTCAGTTTGATTTTAACATCTATAATTGTTATCGAAAATTAATCGAAAACCACATGCTAAACACAAGAAGAAATAAAAACAAGGCAAAACAAATAGTCAAATTTTCATAGTCAGCAGACAAAGTGAGTATCATTTCTTAAAAAAATAAATAATACAATAAACAAATATTTATTTTGCACATTTCTTCCCCATTTCATCCACAACAAATCAAATAAAATGAAAATAAAATACACAAAGAACAGCTGTCAAACCGAATTACGTTTGCGTCGTGAGAACAGGGTAACTCATATTCGCAATTCATAAGCCGAATTACTTAATTCAGACTGCCGTGAGAACATGCTATAAGCTACTAACTACTACTACGCATTATCGATTATAAATTTTTTTAAAAACTAATCGATAATTTGGTCTCTCAGCTCTAGCAAACGTTTGTTACGTTCTCCGTTAAATGCAACCGTGATAGGATTCCTTATAAGTACAGGGTGCTTAAGCGTTATTTAAATAAATACTTGTAGCAAGACTCCTGAAATGTTCAACTGTTCAATTTCTCATCATTTATACAATTATCGATTTACTTGAAAACGAAAAAGATTTAATATTTAACATTAGTCATACTAATGTTTTGTTTTTTTCAGCGTCTTGTGTACAGCTTTTTAATTTCAATAAAATTCAAAAAGTTTTTTATCACGTTTTGCTTTTTTTTAAAACGATAATTTTTTTTTTTTTTGTTATGCGTCTTCAATTAAATTGGCACCATATATGGTACATTAAAAAAAAACTCACTTTTGAAATTTTTGGAAGCTGCTAGTATTATCCAGCAACCAGTTAATTCAACGATCAATTCAGTCAGTGAATCATCACAATCAATAACAAAAATATTTTGTGTTACAACTAAAAAATATTTATATCTATCTATATATATAAAAATGAATGTATGTATGTGGGTATGTGGGTATGTGGGTATGTGGGTATGTGGATATGTGTGTATATCACGTATAGACTCCAAAACCACCGAACCAAACTCTATGAAATTTTGAGGGATACTGAAGCAACATTCGGGAAGTGTTCCTGTGAAGTTTGGTATTGATTGGGCAAGGGGGCGTGGTACCTCCCATACAACCCAAATTGGCTCTATCGTCCACACACCAAAAAAATTGCTATATATCAGACGGTTTTAATCATATAAAACTTAAATTTGGTTATTTTGTTCAGATGGTTACTTTCGGTGACTGTACAAGAAATGGGCGTGGTCACACTATATCTACGCCCACTTTTCAGCAATTATTTTAATTCCTAAAATGTTCAAGTTTTGATAGTGAATCTTGATATGCAGGTGCTATGCATACAAGTGGCAGTCACTATGTAAATATAAACGTTGTAACGCCCACTTTTACCGCCCACAAATAAGTAAAAATGCTTTATATCAGACGGTTTTTGCCATAGAAGGCTAAGATTTGATAATTTAGTTTATATGATTACTATCCGCCAATATACAAAAAATGGGCGTGGCCGAACTATATCTACGCCCACTTTATCGGAATCATGCTTATTCTTGAGTTGTACACGTTTTGATAGTGAATCTTAGTATGCAAGTGCTATGGATCTAAGTGGCAGTCACTATGTAAATATAAACGTTGTCACGCCCACTTTTACCGCCCACAAATCAGTAAAAATGCTTTATATCAGACGGATTTTGCCGTAGAAGACTACGATTTGGTAATTTAGATCGTATGGTTACTGTCGGCCAATGTATAAAAAATGGGCATGGCCGCACTATATCTACGCCCACTTTATCGAAATCATGCTTATTCCTGAGTTGTACACGTTTTCATAGCCAATCTTGGTATGCAGGTGCTCTGGGTGCAACTGGCAGTCATTATGTAAATAAAAATGTTGTCACGCCCCCTTTTACCGCCCACAAATCAGTAAGAATGGTTTATATCAGACGGCTCTTGCCGTAGATGACTAAGATTTGGTAATTTAGTTCATATGGTTACTGTCGGTCAATGTATAAAAAATGGGCATGGCCGCACTATATCTACGCCCACTTTAGCCTGCATAGCCAATCTTCGTATGCAGGTGCTAAGGGTGCAAGTGGCAGTCACTTTGTAAATATAAACGTTGTCACGCCTACTTTTACCGCCCACAAATCAGTAAAAATGCTTTATATCAGACGGCTTTTGCCGTAGAAGACTAAGATTTGGTAATTTAGTTCATATGGTCACTGTCGGCAACTGTTTAAAAATGGGCGTAGTCGCACCATATCTACGCCAACTTTTTCGAAATCATGCTTATTCCTGAGTTGCACACGTTTGATAGTAACACTTGATATGCAGGTGCTCTAAGTGGCAGTCAATATATATATATATAATTTGCCACGCCCACTTGTACCACCCACAAAAAAAACAAAACGAAATGGCCAATTTCAGTCCTTGAAAGTACTTTGACCGAGCTTCTTATGATCAATTGTGTTGTGAGTGTTGTGGAATGTTTGAACACAATTGATCGAGAACTGGACCTACATGTTTTATGCCGACTCCGAACGGCTTACGTTCTCAAGAAACTTTTCATGGCAGTTTTTATTCTCTGAGGTTTGCCATTGTCTGCAGAGAGATGACGGCCAAACAGAAAAATTAATTCAATCGAAAAACTTTCCGTGTCAGGTGGGATTCGGACCAGGGTTCCCTCGCGTATGGGCCACACACTCTACCCGCTACGCCACGGCCGCCACTTGGTTTCTTTTTACCCACAAATTAATAGAACTTCTATAAATCAGACGATTCTCATCGTTAAATACTAAAATATGGTTATTCATTTCATACGCTTACTCTCGACAGCTTTGCAAAAATTGTGCATGGTAGGACTATATCTGTGCCCACTTTTCAGAAATAATTTTATTTAATTTATTTATTTACTTATGTATTAATGTACTATAGTTCATTACAATTTAAAAATTATAACTAAGTTAGCTGCCTGGGCTATCGGTTAGAAATAATTTTAATTCCTGAGATGTGAACGTTTTGATAGACAAACTTGGTATGTAGGTGCTATGGGTCAAATTGGCGTTCACTTTATATATAAATGTTGCCACGCCTACTTTCAATGCCCACAAATCCATAAAAAGGATATATATCAGACTTTTTTTACAGTAAAAGACTAAAACTTGGTAGATTAGTTCATATGGATACTGCTAGAACTCTTAAAAAATGGGCGTGTCACACTTTATTTAAGACGACTTTTCAAAAATCATTGTAATATCTGAGCTGTACGCGTTTTGATAGTGGAACTTGGTATATAGGTGCAATGGGACCAAGTGGCGGTCACTTTATATATAAATGTTGCCATACCTACTTTTTCTGCTCATCTATCTATCTGTAAAAAATGTATGTATGTATACTAAGGCTGCTCACAAAAAAAGGTGTTCGGGTCGGTTCCTCAAAATAATGCTTTTTGTTATGATGATTCCCCAAATATTTCGACTGTAGCGATAGTCATCCGTGAGCTGGAATGGTTTGAAATAAAAAAAAAAAAAAAACAAAAAGGAAATGGCCATTTCAGACTTTGACCGAGCTTCTTATGCGTGCGTGTTGTAAAATGTTTGAACACAAATGATCGAGAACTGGATCTACAAGGCTTATGCCGACTCCGAACGGCTTATGTTCTCAAGAAGCTTTTAATGCCAGTTTTTACTCTCTGAGGTTTGCCATTGTCTGCATAGAGATGGCGGCCGAACAGAAAAATTAATTCAATTGAAAAAACTTTCTGTGTCAGATAGAATTCGAACCTGGGTTCTATGGTATACAAGCCTCGCACGTCAACCAGTATGCCACGGAATGGTTTGAAATATTCTGTAAAAATCGAGTTTTTTATAAAAATATTTACTGGCGCGGTAGTTAAAAATAACAAACGGTCAGAAATAATAGTTATTAAAAAGTTCTTCCAATCTGCACTAATAAATTTTAAATTTTTACTCTACTCTATAAATTTAAATTTTTTAACTTTTTTTTTTTTGTATTATTTTCACTAAAATGCAAATTAAATTTTTTTTTTGTTTTGCCATTTTACTTTTAGTCAAATAAATTGTCTATGGATGATAAAATAAAGTGTAAAGTGAATTGCTAAATTGAATGAAATTACAAAAAAATGTACACATTTTTTACATTGTACAATTTATTTGACTAAAATTAGTTTAGGAAAAGATTCGTTTGAATTTTAGTGAAAATAATATGAAAAAAGTTAAAACAATCCAAAAAATCCGCATTATCTTTGGTCCAACGGAAATATAAGACTTTTTGATGCAAAATTTTTTCCATTACTCTTATTTCTGATCGTTTGTTTTTTTCTAACTGCCATACCAGCCAATATTTTTAGTCGCAATATTTTGTGGATCATCAAAACATAAGCCATGGATTATTTTGAAGAACGAGACTGAACAAATTTTTTTCTAAAGAGCGTGAGGCGACTTAATGTATATACGTATGTGGGTATATGTGTATATCACGTAAAGGCTTCGAAACCGCTAAGCCAATTTTTATACCAAAGCGTTGAGAGGGTTCCTGTGAAGTCTGTTGCCGATCGTAAATACACCTAAAATTTTCGATTTCGAACAGTTTTGTAATTATAGGTCGCAAAGCCTCGGAATTCAGTATTCGACCTCAATTTACACATGCCGTTGCACAGGTAACATTTTATGGGTGTTGAACGAGGGGCGTGGTACTTTTTCCGCACCCAAAATTTTCGGTATAGCTTTCGAAATAAGTCACACATTAATAAAACTCGGTAAGAACTTACTATAAAAGCATGGCTTCACTAAAGCTACGCCCTCTTTTAGGGGATAAGCGCTGAGCGCAGCGAAGCGCGCCGGGTATAAGCTAGTTAATATATACAACACGCATTTCATATAACAAGAAATTTTGTCCGCGGGTAGTTATATTACCGCTCTCCAACATTGCAACCTGTTCACACCAGACATGACATGGTACGTTTTTATATTCCATCAAACAACGTGCTGTGCGCACTTTGATACAACACAATAAAAGCTGCAAAAATAACAATACGAATATTATCGGCTACATTTTGGCGTCACATTTTGCGAACTTGTTTTTATAAGTAAAGGGTGTTTTTAATCTGAAATTTCATTAAATAGCAATTTATTTGCATTCAATCGAGATAATACATTCTGCAATTAGTTTTTAAACACAACTTCAGGCATATGCCCAATACAGGTGGATCTTATAAATTTTATCCGATAGACAAAGTTTTCAGTGTCTTTTTTAAGCATTTGTGACTGTAAGTCTTCAATAACACGAATATTGTTGGCTTTCAATGCGTCGATTGTTATTGATTTGTCAGCGTAGATATGCGGGTTTACGTATTTGTAAAGAAAATAATCAAAAGGCGTCAAATCACAAGATTCTGGAGCTTAATATACAGATCTATCAGGCATGTTCTGAAATCTGATTCACTCCGGAATCGGATTTATATTCAATGGAATGTCATTGGAAGAAAATCCGATTCCGACGTGAATCTGATTTCAGAACATGCCTGTATAATTTGAAATTATGCGTTCATTGAATATTTCCTTCAATAAGTTGATTGTTTCGTTTGCTGTTTGACACGTAGCGTCATCCTGCTAGAACCACATCTTTTCCACATTCATGCTATTCAGACGAGGAACGAAAAAGTCATTAAATATGGCTCTACTGCAAATACCGTTGACACGCTGATTACCCCACAGACTGAATAAAGTTCCATATATTTCAGGATTGCATTTGCTGTCTCAAACTGTCTCAGCTAGAATGACCCTAATGAAAGAGAGACTGTAACGGAGGTGACTTTCGGCGACGACATCTAATTGAAAATACAACAAAAACTATTTTAACTAAAATTTCTGTTGGTTAGCGGATGTAAGCGGTGACGCCATCTTGTGGAGCGGCAGCCCTGTCAATCTGCTTTGAGGGAGCCCCATAATAGCTCCGCTTGAGTCCCTAATCTAGAGTCCATCTAACATGCCTGTATAATTTGAAATTATGCGTTCATTGAATATTTCCTTCAATAAGTTGATTGTTTCGTTTGCTGTTTGACACGTAGCGTCATCCTGCTAGAACCACATCTTTTCCACATTCATGCTATTCAGACGAGGAACGAAAAAGTCATTAAATATGGCTCTACTGCAAATACCGTTGACACGCTGATTACCCCACAGACTGAATAAAGTTCCATATATTTCAGGATTGCATTTGCTGTCTCAAACTGTCTCAGCTAGAATGACCCTAATGAAAGAGAGACTGTAACGGAGGTGACTTTCGGCGACGACATCTAATTGAAAATACAACAAAAACTATTTTAACTAAAATTTCTGTTGGTTAGCGGATGTAAGCGGTGACGCCATCTTGTGGAGCGGCAGCCCTGTCAATCTGCTTTGAGGGAGCCCCATAATAGCTCCGCTTGAGTCCCTAATCTAGACTGGTTCTAGGGCAACCACTTTCGCAAGGTGCCCCACCGCTAGAGTCAAGGTGACCCGCGGACTCTAGGTTGCCCACGGATGCACGTGCTGGTTTGCCATCGCTAGCAGTTCGGTAAAGTGTGGGTCAGGAGAGGGGTGTCCATGTAATTTTTTACAATAGGATTGCCACCTAATAACAGTCTACACAGTCTTACTAAGCGTTCACACATGCAAGTGAAAGTTCGAAAAACTCAATACATTTTATAATTTTTACACACTCACATTTTCGGACTTGCAGCGCTACTTGCAAGGAAATTTCAGAGGCAGTGAATTTTGGCACTTGCTGCAAGTAAATGTCAAAAAGGTGGATTCAAGTGATACTTTTGTGGAATTTTTCCGGGATTTCCGCAATTATATGCAAGAAGCAACTCTGGTAACATGTTCTCCTCGTTTCTGACTTCTTCATTTCAAGCAATACTGCAATTGCAGGGAGAATCTTCGCATTCGACGACATTTTTAAATTAACTTGCACTTGCACATGGAGAAGCTACTTGCAGCTAGTTTCGAACTTTTTCGAAGACAATACATATTGTCTACTTGCAAGTGATAACTTGCACGGGTGGACGCAGGGTTGGGGAGTCGCTGATTTCGAATCTGATGTCAGAATTTTAAAATTCTAACAAACAAACAGATTCGAATTCGAATCTGACATCACAGTTTTAAAATTCAATATGGCAGATAGGTTTGCAACTTAATCTTTTGTTTTTTTACGAATTCTTGTAATTTTGAAATTCTGACAATGGATTAGGATTCAGCAATCCATTTTTGCCTTGCGTTCGCCCTAGTATTGAAGTTGTAAAAATACAAAAAACTGAGGTGGCAATCCTATCCGCCACCTGTAATTTTTTGTTACTTCATACATTATTCCAAAATAATTTACAGTCAAACAGGTGTTGATGCTCTTGGTAGATGCGAAGATAAAGTTCCCATGATTCTCGGGGAGATTTTAACGTAAATTTTACATCAAATGATTGTTTACCATAAATAACAATCCCGAAAACGAATAAACAACAAAATCCGGAACTACAATAGATGCAATTTTTTCACGTTATCTCGAGTATTTTGAATCACGCACATATATCTCATATTTTATTTATCACAAGCCATTTATTTCTGCATGACCAATTGAAGCACAAATCAATTATAGTGTAAATCTTGAATAACTGGAATATTTTTAAAGAATTTTGTATTGCATTTCTTTTGAGATGCTCTCTCTTTCACTCTCTCTCACTCTCTCCCTTTCACTTTCCCTTCGTCTCTTACACATAAATCTTTCTTAACAACAATTCTTTGTGGATTGTACTCAAATCATTCATTTGAATAAAAAATTTAATGCATTATTCTGATTAACGACATGTGAATAATAAATAAATTTTTTAAAATTGAATGTGAATTGAAAAGTTTATTAAATATTTTATCTTGCGTTAATTGAGTAGTATTTCTATTTTATTATTAACTGATTAAAATTTTTGTAAATAAAATAAAATTTAATGCATTCTTTTAGAGCTCTACTCATAACATAATCTTTTTTGCTCAATTTCCTACTTCTATCTTATACGTATTGGAACTCTTACAAGTTAAGATAACTTTTTATCAAAAAAAGAACTTAGGCAAATACAAATCATTTCTGGTATTTTATAAAAACATTTCTTATAAAGACTTGAATACGACTGATGCAAAGGCGTTTCCTTAAAAGGTGCGCAAATCTTTAATTATCTAACTGATGTCTGATTTGTTTAAAACCCGGTAGATACAATGACTATCAACTTCTAGTTAGTTTTTGTTAAACATGTGGGTTGAAAACTGTTTTAAAATTTATGACTGACACGATTAAAGTTGTTAATTGAATTCGATTTTTTTTAGTAAATAATTAATTTTTAAAACTTTGTGCTGTGTAAGAGCATAAAATTACGTATCACGAATTACTTTGTTATCTCATCTGCTCGATGCCTTTTATTGAGCTTAGAACTACTCACTTGGTCACATCATTCAGTACAAATCAATTAAAAAAAAAAAAAAAATTGAGTCTATGATTTGCTTACCGTTATATAATAAATTCCATTGCAATATCGTGTATTTGTCTACTATAACGACACTTTGTAAGGCATTATTTGAATTAATTCAATTAAAATCTTTTTTTTGTTTATTGCTTATTTGTGTAACATTGGCAATAGTTACTATTTACTATGAATACGTTCAATGAATGGTAGCCAAATACATAAGTGGCATGAAAGTCAAGACGTGGGCTGTTAGCGTGACGAGTACGGGTTATATAGATTTGAGCTGCATCCTAAGCAACATGGTCAGCCCCAACACCTGCAATATGTGTGCGCAACGTTTTATGAATTAATTCAAGTTTATTTGGTTTTTCTTTTTAAAAATATATGTTTTTTTTTGTAAAAAAAATGTGTTTTAAATATTAATGATTTTTCAATATTTCTTTAAATTTTTCCCTTAATTAAGTTGGCAGAGTTTATCGTTGTTTGTGTTTCAAATTATTTATATTAATGGTTATTCTTCACTTTTGTTGTGTTCAGTGTTGTGTTCAACACCCACTCGTGCAGACCGAAACACTTGCGCTGATTTATCAACCACTTAAAAAGTATTCGTTAAATTTTGTAGATCTTTTATTTGAACAAAGTTTAAACATCTTTCTGGTTTTTTTTTATTTAATTAATATTCTTTAAAAAAATGGAAAACTTGGCAGAAATTTTTCTCATGTTTGCAACATTTTATTAAATTTAAAGCCTGTTGACAAAGTCTTAAAATCTGAAATAGCCCATAAATTATATGCTCCCATGAAATGCTTTAAAAAGTAATGTTTTTAGATTTTGGCAACGAGATTTCTATGTTTGGTTTTGAGTTCAGCATTTTTTTAAGGAAAATTTACAATTTTCATAGTCCGGCACAGTTCGGGTGTGGTATTGCATTTGAGTTGTGTGATATGCATGGGTGTGGTCAACGCCGTAGATAGGTATTTTACAAGGGTGGTGAGAGGAGAGGGAAGGACAGTTCACTAAATTAATAAGTAATGAAAATGAAATGAAGAACTGTCCTGTAGTTTTAGAATTCGCTGTCTGTGAAAAATTACCCATGGTGGGGATGAATACTTTAAAAATGGTATAGGAAGAGTTAATTGTGTTGTCTCATTAGAAATTTAAATAAAAAAGGAAGCATTACTTACTTTAAAAATAATGCTGTCGGGAACCAAAATCGAAACCGAAATTCAGACCTTTTTGTAATATTCGGCTGAAACTGAAACCTACACTGATTCAGAACAAGCTTTATCTTTTAGGAATTTTTTTAAAATTTCAGTAATTTATGTAACCAACTTCAGTAAACTACTAATCGGTAATCGGTTGGAAATCGCTTCGGTAATTGGTTCGGTAGTCGGTTGGTAATCGCCGGTTGGTCGGTTGGTAATAATAAAAAGAAGTGACCAAACATGTATGCCTAGCATAACCATAGCGTAAGTAATGCTGTACAATGCAACAAAAATTAACAGCTAAAAGCGTGATGATATCGCTAACAGCGTGATTTTGTTCTATACCTAAAAGTGCTCAACCTGAAAGCCTGAAAGTTTTCACTTCAAAAATATGAAAATATTTGTAGTTTTTTAAGTTCTATCGACATGCAAAGTACCAAATTTTCATACCATAAAGATGTGAGCTTCGAAAAGCACCCGATTTGCCATGGAATCACCGGTTTACAAAAGAAAACAAGCTAGATAACATAAGTATTATCCGGTGTCTACACTGTCAATAAAGATAATTCAAAAGTGGTTTTCTGATTTTCATTTTGGCAGTGCAAACAACGATAATGCCGAACGATTTGGACTCCCAAAAGACGTCAGTACCAGAGATCTGCATCAAGTACTTGAAAAATCAAGCTTTTTCAATTACTTGCAAAATTCACTTGGTTTGAACTTGAAAAAAACCAAGCAAAGCAAGCTCCGCGTCAAACTAATCAATCGCAAGCTTTACTGCTCTGCTCCGCACAAAAACTTGAAGCGCTTGAAATTTTTGGAAAAATACTTGAAAAGATTGATATGTTCGTCAAAAGCTTATAAGCTTGCAAGTAACCAAATAGTTCAAATAGTTCAAATTGGAAAAGCTTGTTGTATTGGGGGTCGCTGATTGCGATTCTGATGTCAGAATATAAAAGTTGTTTGGACACTTGGGTGGACCGCAACAATACTTTTTTGTGATTTTGACAGATTTTGCCCTTTTTTGCAATCTAAGCCGGATCAATAATTTGGATTCTGATGTTATGAAGATGATGTTCTTAGATTATAAAGTTCCATATTTCAAAGGGGAAGCAAAATAGGTAAAATCTAACCATTTTTTGGTGGTAACTATAGGGGGAAGCATTTTTGAGACACACAAATAGGGGACACACATAAGATTCCAAATAATTGGCCCGATTTACGATTTACAGCATTAAAGAAGATAAAACCATAACGTAGCGAGTTATACATCGTCGTTGGGCGTGCAATACCGTGTATCCGCCACTTGCACATACACACACACACGGTAATAGTAAAATTCTACAGAAGTGCAGAAAAATTGCTCTTTTAAACTATTGAATGGATTTTCAACTAAACTAAAAATATTTATTTAAAATAGATACTTGCTTTGTTCTAAAATCAGCATTTTGTGAAAAATCCGCCCTTTATTAATTAAATCAAATTGAATTAAAATCCAAATCCCAATTTTGGCCTTTTTGCAATATACGCGGTATTGCAAGTGGCTGATATACATTATTGCACGACCAACGACGACATTATTATTGGATCGTTTGAATATTGAAATAATGCAACCCAAGGGCCCTATAACCGAACGATCCGTGTTGTAGTCGACGGAATATCGTCCAGAGAGCACGGCATCAACGCAGGAGTACCACAGGGCTCAGTCCAATCGCCAACTTTGTTTCTGGCTCTTATCAACGCCCTTCTGTCGTTAACTCACAACCCAATTTATTCGTTTGCGGATATTCATTTATAAAACGCCCGAGCTCTTTTTAGTTGAGAGTAAGAGGCAACATATTAATGGCACACTTAACAATGACTTGAAAAAAATTTCCGAGTGGGGTCTTTGTAATAGAGTAGAATTTAATGCTGGTAAGACCCAGTGTTAACCCACAAGCGAATCAATTGTCCCTTAGCTCCCCTCAATATGAATATGTGTATATATGTCAATATGAGTGGTGTAGATCCTTTAGAGTCAGATGCTTTTGACGTTCTGGGCATATCAATACAATCAGATCTTCGGTGGAATTATCACATTTTTGATGTAACAAAAGAAGCAGCCAAGTGCCTTGGTTTTTTAAAACGGTGTAAGAAATACTTTACTCCATCTGATCTCCATTTGATCTATACCTCATATATTAGGCCGAAAATGGAGTGCAATTCGCACATTTAGGCAGAGGCTTCAATATCATATTTGGAGCTTCTGAACCGGATTCAACGACCTGCGATATATTTGATAGGGGATGAAAATAGTTCATCTTATCTCAACACTCTTGGGCAATTGTGGAACAATCTCCCTGCGAGCGTGTTTTCCGGCAGTTTCAATCTGTGTAAATTAAAATCAAATCTTTATCGATACTTTTCCATCTATCCACCCTCCAACTAAGTATCACCCGCTTTTCGAATCAATACTATGCTTTCGCATTTATAGGGGGCATCCCCTGAGTGCTGCCTTTATTGTTTTGAGGGCTTCCACCAGTTGGATAGTCGGGGGATAATGAGGTTCTTATCCGCGGCTGGTTTAGTTTTCATTGGGCCGCAGTAAATGTGGCGGGACCCAAACCCTGCGCACATTCCAGGATTAAGGTCCACGAAGCAACCCCTCAAGTTTAACGTCAAGAGGAAAACTAGAGAGTTTTGGATAAATTTGCTTTTTAGGCGACACGGACTTGCCTTGGCAGTGCCAGGTTATCGGAATATGTGGGTTTATCGATCAAGATGCAGCGCTTGTTCGACACCACCCCTTTCTACTCCCTCGCTGGTCACCCGCTGTATTGTCCGGGACCGTTTCTTTGTGGAATTTATTCGCGGCTAACCTTCATATTTGGAGACCGTCCACCACCCGCAACATGCAACCTGTCCGATGGCGTACAGCTAAGCCTCCGCAAAATACCCTTTTATTCCACGGAACACATATGAAATAACACCCAATGAAGTAGCCTCAATCAAATTTTATTTGGGCCTTATTTCATTATGGTTTTTTTTTTTGAGTGGCTGCCGTGGCGTAGTGGGTAGAGTGTGTGACTCTTATGCCAGAGCACCCAGGTTCGAATCCTCCATCCGACACAGAAAGTTTTTTCAATTGAATTAATTTTTCTGTTCGGCCGTCACCTCTCTGCAGACAATGGCAAACCTCAGAGAGTTAAAACTGCCATGAAAAACTTCTTGAGAACATAAGCCGTTCGGAGTCGGCGTAAAACATGTAGGTCCAGTTCTCGATCATTTGTGTGCAAACATTTCACATCTCACACAACACAATTGATCATAAGAAGCTCGGCCAAAGCCCTTTCAAGGGCTGAAATGGCTATTTCGTTTTTTTTTTTTTTTTGAGAACTATTTCAATTGGTTTGGGGCATATTTCATTCCAAAATTTGGAGGCTATTTCCTTTTATTTGGGGGTTATTTAATTTTCTTACATTTAGGTTATCGAAGAGGTGTAACTGGTTTCATATGCGCCTTTTACAGAATGAATAGTTTGTAAAGGGTGCAGCTACATGGAAAAGTAATGCCGAAAATGATCAAAATTTACAAAATGTTAAGCTATTCACAAAACTATCAAGTGTACAACTGAATTACAGTAGTAATTTAGTAAAAACTGAATAAATACAGTAAAAACTGAAATACAGTAGTATTCAATTAATTAATTAATTCAATTAATTCAATAAAATAAGTATTTTAGCATAAGAGATGCATGGCTTGGTTTCTTTATTGCTTCAATGTGAAAATCTAACTCGAATTGCTTGCCTGTCTGAATCTGTTATCACTATGGAGGTGTTCATACGTCAGTCAAATGATTGAATCAATCAAAATTTGCTGTTGCTTTCGTATGTAAAAAAAAATGAACTTTATCTCAGAGCGAAAATGAACTCCAAAATCTTCTCTCGTCAGTCAAAATTTTGATTGAGCTCCAGACCAGCATCAATCAGTCAAAGGGTTGCATTATATTACATGTTTGCTTTTTAGTAGGCAATTAAATCAAGAAGAGTAGTTAGCTGGAAACAAAGGTAGTTTCTTGAAGCGAAAAAGTGGTGTAGTTTCTTCAGTTTCTGCCATAATTTCATTAATTCCATTTATTTTTTATGATGTGCATTCTATGGTAATTCAAATAGGTATAATTTCCGGCGTATTGTATTCTAATATGATCAATTTTAATCCTAAAAGAACAATTATATTTCCGCTATTGTTTTCTATTTTGTAAAATTTTTATACACACAAAACAACTTAATTAAAGAAACACCCAAATAAAGTGATGCATACAGCACGATATGAATTCACAAAATAGTAGGTAGCAGAAAAGTAACAAATGCTTGCGTCGGAGCTTCAATCAAAAAATTGTGTGTGAGCAAGCGTCGATCAAAATTTTCAGAGAGAGTAAAAGAGATTAAAAAATCGCGATATACTTCAATTATTTGACTGATGTGTGAACACCTACTATGGCACTGCTTACACGTCATTCAAATTGAAGGATTATTCAAAATTTGTTGTTGTTTTCCCAGCGAAAAAAAAGATGAACTCTCTGCGAGAGCGGAAATGAACTTTCAACACTTCATCGCATCAATCAAAATGTTGATGGAGCTCAAGACCTGCATCAATCAATCACAGGGGTGCATAATCAACTTTTCTGGTACTTACAACAACACTTTTAGTCGGCATCGGCCATTCAATCAAAAAATCACGTGTGAGCATCTATTCAATCAAATATCTCGAAGAGAGTAAAAGAGAACCAAAAATGCGATATTCTTCATTCAATTTGAATGACGTATAAGCTCTGCCTATGTTTACAACCTAAGCAGCATCGATCTGAGCACCAGTGTTGCAACCAGTGTTGATGTAGAAGTAGTACTTTGCAAAACGAATAGTAGATGAGCTTGCAAAACGAAAAATACACAATAAAAAAACTGCTTAGAATATTACAACTAATATAAACAATGCTTTATAATTTATAATGGTCTAACTTCATACGTGTTATTCTATTTTTTTCGTTCAATTGGGAGCGGGTTTTAACCCACAGAATGAGAGAGCCCAGAGAATGTCCCTTGAATGCACTGCTCAAGAAGGAAAAGAGAACCACAATTGGATCCATGGAATGTCTTTTAGAAGCAGTATCCCCAAGAATATTTAGGCATAAAATTTATCAAACTTGAATTTCCAAATATTCACCTACAATATACGCATTGTTGCCCACTGTGCATTGCACACCTGTTCTACTGTTTGAACTTTATATTTTACTTTTATTCAATCACCACAAAATCAATACTGGAAATATTTATGGAAATTCAAAAATGGCGCAGTTTGACCAACATGCTGTCAAGTGTGTAAAACATTATTAAACGTTGATGAAGACCTTAAGTGAAGCTCTTGCTTGACATTTGGCTATCGTCATTTTTGTACACGTTTTATTTGATTTATTGTTGTTAATTGAATTTTATATGGTATATTGTTGTTGTTTTTTTTACTCACTATCAAATGTTATAAACTATGACTAATGCTCAGTGATTTCACGATTTGTTAAATGAAGTACAAACAAACATAACCATATGTATAGGAAAAATTAGGCACCGGCAAAATAATTTGCAGACATTTTGGTATTTAATATTCCGTTGATGTCGTTATAGATTTTTACTGTTTTTGTCACTCAACTATAGAATTCAACCTGCTGTTTTTTAGAAAGTCTTTAGTGGAGTGTGTGTGTTATAATGTAAGCGACCGACAGTTATTTATTAAGTTGAATTATTAAAATAATCACTTACTATAAATCATAGTCATTTATATAAATAGTATACATTCTCAGGTGTGTAAAAAGAATGGTTTTTTGCACATAAAAGTAAAAACTTGTTGCCACAGTGTGTTAAGTAGTGCTTTCTTTTTTTAGCTCTGTACTCTCTGACGCTGTGCCTTGAATCGTCATCGTCATCGTCATCATCATCGTCTCTATTTCTGTTACTTCCACAGAACAAATGACAAATTCAAATACACGTTTTTCTTGCTGTCTGTCTGTCTGTCCGACAGTCCTCTTGTCTGTTATTTCTAGTAATGCTTCTACATCTTTCCTCTACTGTCTGAAAATAGAAACAATAGAATCTTTTTTTTTTATTTTACTAAGATTTTAAAAAACAACACTTGAAAAACAGTGGAGCAAAAAGTATTGTAATGTTTTAAGTTCAAAGTTCACTGGCGCGAGAAATTGCAAAATATTCAATAAAAAAAATGAATCTTATCGGCAGCAGTAATAAAATGATTAGCACCAAATTATATGAATGGAAAAAAATGAGTCGAAAATTATTAATTTAAACTAAAAAGAGAGCAATAGAGAGTGTAGAGATGGAGAGAAATCTTCATTCAAAAGAAAACTTTTAAGCACTAATATTTAATTAGTTTTTCTTTTGTGTTTGCACACAAGACAGCAAAAAATCTTTTCGAATAAATTTTCCAAAATCCTCTGTTATGTTCGAGATACATCTAGAATCTTGTTGCTCTGTAGCTTTGCTCAGCAATATACGTCGCTTTTTTCTGCTCTTCTTAAATATCTAAACACTCATCCAAAAATAATCAACATATTTTTTTTCAATGTGACAAGTTTTTTTTTTATTTATACGAAAAAAGATACTATTGGCAAAATGTTCCAAAAAAAAAACTTTCGTATAAAACAAAAGTAAAAACCAAAAAGAAAATACATATAAAAAATAGCACCAAACAATGGTCACAAATCACTGCGCTATCAAGAGTAAAACACGAATTGTCGCTGTGTCGCCAGTTTATAGGAGAGCAAGAGCAACGTGCAATTAATGCTCTTTCTTCTATTGTTTGCTACTCTCAATATTAGCCCCCGTATGATATTTGCGACTGATACTTTCTCGATGTTTCGCAAACACAGTCAACAAAACGTTTCTTCAGTCCCACGTTTAAATCTATTTTTAAATCTGATGTGTATCTGAGCAAACGTCAATTTCTACAGGTTCTGACTACCGTTCGTTACGTACGATGCAAAATCGTCTGATCATGCGATCTATGTTGATCGAAGGTTTGCTATATTGAGAGATTTTTTTAGTATTTTGTTCGAACAAACAATGAGCATGAGACAATCTAAATAAACAGTGGAACAAAAATGAAATTTAACAAAAAAAAAAAGTAGGCACTGGGGAAACTGCCGATCGAAGTGATAACTTAAAGCTATGAAATAACATAGCTGTTATGAATTTCCGATGTAGCTAGAGTTGGCAAATCAGATGCGTTCTACTTCTTTAACTCTTTTTATCCATTTATGCGTTATTGAGTGTTATTTTTTAATGTTTATATATAATAACCGAAAAAAGCCCCTTGATTACATCTAAAGTTCTTAATCTCGTTTGCCTATTATGTCGAAACTGTTCGAGAAAGTCCTGCTTGAAAGACTTAAGCGAATCATTGATCACCATTTCACCATTGACCAAGTCCATACAATTACAGATATAATAGAAAAATCACTAGAAGACAAAACCGTCTGTTCTGCTGTTTTCCTAGATGTTGTCCAAGCCTTTGATAAGGTCTGGCATAAAGGGCTTCCATATAAATTGCAAAATGTTTTTCCAACACAATACACAGCTATATTAGAATTGTATCTTACACAGCGATTTTTTTCGAATCAAACAAGACAACTCTTATTCAGAGCCATGGCATAATTATAAGGTAGGGCCGAGTCGCTTAGTGCCCTCACGCCTCAACGAATAGTGAATAATGAGAATGCCGGCTAGTTGTAAAAACGACGAATTTCGTAGAAATTGCAAACGAAATTAATCAACAATATTTCCAATTTGTAAACTGTGCGTGTGTTAAATTTGTGATAATTTGAGTGAAAATACTATAAAATATGAATAAAAATTATAAAATGTGAAAGAAGTCTTGAAAATGCAAGAAACTTGTAGAAATTCTAATCTAAAATTAACTGCGAAACGTGAACACAAAGAAACTCGAGATGAACAGCTGATTTTGACAACTAGCCGGCATTTTCTCTGCTTTCTACTCCATTCTTCTCCGAGTCGGCCCTACCTTATAATTCTGCCATGTTCAGAGCTAGTGCCAACTAACGCTGGCGGAAGTATCCTGGGCCCAGTCTTGTATACCTTGTTCACTAGTGACTTACCAACCTCAACAGTAAGCTCCATTGCAACATTTGCCAATGACTACGCGATCCTCGCAGTTGGAAAGAACGAAGAAGAATCGGTACGAAAACTTCGGTACGACTTAATCGCAAAGTGGACATTGAAATGGCGAATGAAGCTGAACCACACGAAAGCAGTTCACTTAGATTTCACCAACAAAAAAATCCTGAAATTGCCAGTGATCGTTTTTGGTACACAAATTCCATACTCAAACGCAGCAAAATACTTTGGTGCAAAGCTGGAATGGAATGAGCATGTCAAAATGAAAAAAAAAAACAAGAGCTTAATATGAAATTCGTATACAACAAAATGCTAATTTATAGCTCTGTCTTGAAATCAGTATGGACCCTTTTGGGGCTGTGCTAGTAAAACAACCATAGACATCATTAAAAGATTCCAAAATAAGGATTCCAAATAAGCTAAGATGCATAGTAAATGCGCCTTGATACTCGAGGAACAATGACATCCTACGTGATCAACGGATGAACACTGTTGCACAAACTATACCCAAGTACGCAAGGGCCCAAAACACCAGACTTCGGCAGCACGTCAGTAATGAAGCAGCCATGCCTGCAGTCAACACCGGTGCAACTCGAAGATTAAAGCGTATCAAGCCAATCGATATACTTGGCAACAACTTAGGCTAGGAAAAATTTTTTCATTATTCCTTTTTTTCATTTAAATTAATGTTATGTTGATAAAACAATTCTCAAATCAAATTTAAATTGCTCGTTAGTATTTTTTACTAGTTGCAGTATAAGGAAATCGTAATAAAAAAAAAGTTATTTCAATATAAAAAAATATATATATATTAAGGTGGGTAAAAAAACACTTTTTTCGACACTCATATTCGGGGAGTTGAATTCAAGTAGATCTTAAATCCAAAAGGATATCGAAATCGGTGATTTAAAAAAATCACTTTTTCGCCAAAAATCAACGGTTTTTCGCTGTCAATTTATAAATTTGAAATAACTACCCAAAAGTAGGGTGCAAATGAAAGGTATCTAAGACCCCATAGTTCTGAATAGGAAGATTGTTAGAATCGATAATTTTTTTAGTTCAACAGTGTTCATTCAGAATTCTGTTCAAATTTTTGGTATTTTTCACAAAAAGCGCTATAAATCTGCTATTTTTAGGTAAATTTTAGAAAATTTAGTATGGTTCAATAACACTTGATGTAATATTGATGCAAATAAAAAAAAAATCAAAATAGTGGAATCACGAAGAGATTTCTTAAATTTAATTCAAAGACTTTCAAATGAGAGTTCATTAAAAAAATAAATTTCACTATTTTGAATTTTTTTTTTATATGAATAGATTACATCAAGTCTATACTAAACAATACTACATTTTCTAAAATTTACAGAAAATTAACAAATTTATAGCGATTTTTGAGAAAAATACTCAATCAAAAATAGTTTTTCAATGAAAATTCATTAAAAAATTAAATTCTGCTATTTTGATTTTTTTTTTATATGTATCAATAGATAACATCAAGTAATTTTTTTACAATTACTATTCTGATTTTTTTTTATATATATAAATAGATTACTTTAATAGATCAGATCAATAGATTTTTTAGCATTACTAAATTTTTTTAAATTTACCTAAAAATAGCAGATCTATAGCGCTTTTTGTGAAAAATACCCAAAATTTTGACCGAATACTGAACACAATTGCACTAAAAAAATTCTCGAATTTAACAATTTTCCTATTCACAACTTTGGGGCCATAGATACCTTTCGTTTGTACCCTACTTTTGGGTAGTTATTTCAGATTAATAAAAACTTACTCCGAAAAAACCGTTGATTTTTGGCGAAAAAGGATTTTTTTTTAAATCAAAACCGCTGGCAGACATTCAAACTGATTTTGATATCCTTTTGGATTTAAGATCATCTTGAATCCAGAATTTAGAATATCAGTGTGGAAAAAAACTCTTTCCTACCCCTGAACAAAACGATCCACCTTAATATATATATTAATATTTGTCACACAATTACAGGTAGCCCTCCTACAACGCGGATTTATATTACGCGTTTTCGCTCTAAAATGTTCCCAAAATGCGGACATTTTCTTACAACGCGCCTTCTACAACGCGCTTTCTACGAAAATTTTTTATGGATCTCAATTTTTTTCAAATATATACCATTTTTATTTAAAAAATGCACTTATTTCTCTGAGTATAATCGAAATTATTGTTTTTTTTCAAATTTATACAGCTTATTGTACATAAAAAGTATTTAATAAAAATATATATATATTTTTTTTTAAATAATTTTCAGTCATTTAAATAGAGGGCACTGAAAAGGACATTTAAAAAAAGAGATCCAAAACGGTTCGATGGATATCGCCTTTCCCATGCACCTGAAACAAAAAACTCAAATGTCATTTTAAAGTACAGGCCACTAATTTGGCATCCCCCTCTACGCACGACCCCCGGGTAGTTTTTATAAAATCATGGTGTAAGTTAGAGTATAAAGTTAAAAAAAGAGATAGATTTTGGTGCGCTTTTTTGTCTTAAAAAAAAAACGAAAACTAGTAGGTTCTTGAATTTAGGGGGCATTCTTAAAGGCCAAAATTTCGAACAAAATGCACTAAAATTCATTCAAATTGATCCAGATTTCGAGTTATCTATCGAACCGTTTTAAAAAAACTAGTTTCGAGGAAATCTCGTTTAAAGTTTTTGTTCTTCGAAATTTTGCATATATTTTTAAAATTATCGGATGATAAACTTACTATTATTTAATATGCAATGCCAGGTATCGTTTTAAAAAACATGAATGCATATTCTAGAAACTATAAAGAACACGGTAAACAAACAAAAAAAAATTTATTTTTAAATTTACAAGTATTTTACTTAAAACATCGCACAATGTTAGAACCGCGGGGAAAAACCTTTTTTGATCGAATATGTAACTAGCGATTTATGCTGTTTGCATTTAATGTAGCAAAAAAGCGAAAAAAATTCAAATCTAGTTTATGAAAATCAAATAATATTGAATAAGTAAGTTCTTTTAAGCCTTATTTACATATATGTATGTTTGTAATACCAAAAAATACCGAATAAAAAAAATTCGGCCTTTAAAACAAAAATTTATTTATTTATCATTGAATACATTATACAAAATCCAATTTTTCTGTTTGGAACCAAACTCTGATTTTTTTGTGTGGAGTTAACATCTCCTGCAACGCGATTTCTTACAAGGCGGCATATCTTAGGAACCTAACCCCGCCTTGTTGAAGGGTTACCTGTACTTCAGTTGGGTAATCGGTAATTGGCTTGGTAATCGGTTGGTAATCGCTTCGGTCATTGGCTGGTAATCCCTTTGGTGATTTGCAATCGGTTGGTAATTGCTTCGGTATTCGGTTGGTAACCACTTTGGTAATTGGTAATCCCTACGGTAATCGGTTGGTAATCGCGTCGGTAATTGGTTGGTAATCGCTTCGGTAATTGGTTCAGTAATCGATTGGTAATCCTCCATCTGACATAGAAAGTTTTTTGAATTGAATTAATTTTTCTATTCGGCCTTCACGTCGCTGCAGACAATGGCAAACCTCAGAGAGTAAAAACTGCCATGAAAAGCTTCTTGAGAACATAATCCGTTCGGAGTCGGCGTAAAACATGTAGATCCAGTTCAGGATCATTTGTGTGCAAACATTTCACATCACGCTCACATCCTTTCATGAGCTGAGATGGCCATTTCGTTTTTTTTTTTTAATCGATTGGTAATCGCTTCGGTAGTCGGTAATTGGTTCAGTAATCGGTTAGTAATCGCTTAGGTAATTGGCCTGGTAATCAGTAATCAGTTCGGTAATCGCTTCGGTCTTCGGCTTTGTCGATGGTAGGTAATCCCTAAAAAGGAATGCTGTACAGCAGTGAAAGGCATTTTCGAATTTCCTATGCACATGTGCATAGGATCTGATGGTTCTGAAAAGGTGCTCAACGTGCCTAATACTACGTTTGCATTGCTGTTTAGTTTTGAGATTTTGCTGGAAAAGGTTCCGTAACCTCTAAACCAAGGTAGTGTTAGTAGTTACCGCATCTGTCAAAACCAGGGTTTTACGATTAAAAGCAAAACAATTAACACAATTTACAAATTAAGATCTTATATGTGTTTGGCAGCTGCGGTACCCACCGCTCCGAGACGACACTACCTTGTTAAATATACCTTGGCGCACTCCTGCTCTAAACAGTCTACACTGTCTGTTGGGGGTTAAGTCTGACGTTTTCCGAAATCAACTTGCAACATTTAATGATTTGGACATTTTTTAATCTGACATTCCGTCGTCGTTATTTCGATGAAACCTCTAAGCTTAGAAGGTTTAAATTTATATGCGAAACCCTAAAGTTACCGTATTAACCCTATTAACCTCCAGATTTGGCTGCAATGTAAACGTAGTATAAAGAAGGGCATAATTTACTTTTAGCTAAAACTAATTTTTTTACTTTTTTTTTGTGGATTATATGTATTAAGCCCTTCTCATGCCAAATCTGGAAAAATTAATGGCCGCTCTTAATTGTTTAGATTGGTTATAGGGCTCGAAAATTGGAAAAATGGACATAAAAATCTTGTGATTTACCTACGAAACCTAGCATTATTGGTATTCAATAAGGTATTAAATATAAAATTCTATGCATTACTTTCGAAGATATAACACTTTTTGTGTCCCAGCTATTAAGTTTCAAATATGTCCCGAGAGTCCCAAAAATATAAATTCAGTTTTTTTTTTTAATTAATATGGATTTCAAAAAATTTCGAAAAATCATGAAAAATTGTTAAAAAAAATCGTTTTTTTATAACAATTTTTCCCCTGCGACGCTTTTTTTTATGATTCATCCTTTTACACAATAACAAAGACATGGACAATTTTTATAATAATTTTTCGTCTGCGGCGCTTTTCTTTAACTATTCATGCATGGATTTTAATGGCCAATACCTCGTTGTATAGGTAATACCATAACCTTTCTTTTGATACCCATAACGCTAAAACTAAAAAAATCACAAGTTTCCACACACCTATATTCCCAACTATAATCGCCTATTACTTCTAATATACTTGAGAGCGGGTCGAAATTTTTTCACCATTAGCGCTTTTAGCTCAAAACACACAAAATAAAAAAAAAATAAATAAAAAAAGGTGAATTTAGCTGAAAGTAAATTATTCCTAAAGAAGTTTTCACTTCAAAAAGAAAACAAATTGAAAAATATTAAAATAATTTATTTCAAACACAATGAGGTATACTTGTCCCACTGTACTAAACACCTCTCGTTAAGCTCAACGCCCCAAGCTTATTTTAGCCAAGCAAAAATATAAAAAAAAAACAGAAAAGCTCTCACCTCCTCCAAATTCAACACAGAGTAGTGTCGAGTGAGAGCGTAAAATCTATGCAGCAAAAAACAGCAACAACTTAAAACTTGGCCAATGAATAAGCGAACAGTTCGAATTCAACGCTGAAGCGGTTAGCAACGCATTGTTACACATAAGAAAAACATCAGCTCTACAATAATATTTAACAAAACTGGCAACTAGAACGAGCAAGTGTCGGTTGTGTGAGCGAGACAAAAAACAAAATACCAAAAGTATTTAAAAAAGAAATACTCGAAATTGTTTTAAGAAAATTTTAAATTTCGAGGTGCTACGCAGCAGAACGACCAAGTGACGTCACATAACAAACACCACCCGAAAAATTGTTGCAGTCAAAATTAACGAGCGATTATTACACGAAATATGCAAAAAAATAAAATACAACATTGTAGCTAGAAGTGAAACTGAAACGTCATAATCTAGGTGAACATAAAATCAACTTCACGCTAAAGTATTCGCGTAGCTTTTAATAATCTGTATTTTAAGATATTTTTATGCATATGATGCATAGAAATATTGTCGCAAAGTAGAAAGTAAAAAAAAAATATCTCAAAAATCGATCGATTTAAATATCAAGTAATTCAAAATTCAAAAAAAAATATTTGTACATATAACAAAAAAACACCTTCTCGATTATACAAGAGAAGGCAGCAAAAATCTAGAGAAACAACAACAAAAATAAATTCAAAAGTGTACTCAAAATTTCCTCAACAAAATCTACAGTAAAGAAAGCGGCAATAAAAAAAAAAAACAAAACCAACACATCATCAACAAAACAATCAGGGACGAACAACGACGAATATAGCCGCCACAGCGCAGTTTAGCAACATTTTTCGTAGCTGCAAGAACAACCGTTAAGAGAAGAATTTAAAAAATTTTGTAAATAAAAAAACAAAAAAAGCAAAATCAGTGAAAACAACAAATATAACAGAGATAAAAAAGTTAAATTCACACAAATATAGTGAAAAACTACAAAGCTATACGCCGTAGATATAAAGAAGAAATTGTGGAAAATATTAAATACTCATTCTAGCTATAAATAAAAATCCTTGTGCTGTTGTCGCTCATAAAAAAAGCATAAAATATCACATTAAAAAAAAGATACTAAACGAGAACAAAAACACAACAACACAAAAAGAAAATAATATTGTTATTTCGTGTAAATAATTTTTTTGAAATAATCTAAAAATCAAAAGAAATTCATTCAAGAACTGCATAGTTCAGCATGAAACCCACTGTAATGACAAATACAGCTGCCAGTGCCTCTGCTGGGGGTGGGCCTGGCAGTGCGCCTCATGCGACTGGCGCCACTGCAACGAACGGCATCACGATTCCCATTAATCATCAATATGGAACACAACAACCACAACAGCAGCCTCAGCAGCAGCAGTATCCACAGCAACAACAACAACCACAACAGCAATATGTTGATCCCAGTGCAGCAGGATACGGTTCACCATCGGGTAGCCGTCAATTTCCAGCACATTTTCAGGTTAGTTAAGCAAATTCACATTACGCTCTCACACCGTGTGAAACAAACAAAAATATTGCATGTTTATACATATATATGTGTACCAAATATTGTATATAGCTGAAGGTCGTTTGAAATTTTCATTCACCTATTACAACTCTGCGTGTACAGTGGTTAAAATCAACAAAAATATTCGACACAATTGGAAATTCGGCCATGAAAGTTGACTTAGAAACTTGAATTTTTCGCTGAAAAGAAGCTTTTCGTGTAAGGATTATATTACAATTTTGCTTTAGGATATCCTGGTTTTGTTTTTACAGTGAAAAATGTTTGGCCGACTACATCCTTGCAGTCATACTTTTCGAATTTGCAAAACGTATTGTATTTGCTTCCAACACCAAATTTATTACGTTCCAGATTTCCACCCTAAAAACTTTTTTGAATTTATGGAAATTCACTTAGCTGCTGTTTGAAAATTTTTGGCATACTGCCAAAGTTTTCTGCTAATACATAAATTTTAAGTGATACATTAACATCCATTCCCACTTTTTTCGTGAGAATTCTTTGGCGAATCATTCTGTACACAAATTTTTTTTGTATTTTCTTTGTTCTGTCTTAGAAACGTATATTATCTGCAGCATAACATTTTAATAATTTCTGTACTTTTTGTATGTTTTTGTGGAGCACCATTTGAAGACCACACAATAATTGTAAATTTAGTTTTGTAGGTTAGTGGATAGTTAGGTTTTAACTCAAATTATTACTCGTAATTTCTCTTTTTAAGAATAGATATCAATCAGGCCCGTAGCCAGGACTTACCTTTGGCGAGATTTTGATAAAAAAAATCTATAAGTAGATACCAGTAAAAAACCATAAGCAAAGATATGGAAAAATAAATAATCATAATATAAGCTTGAAAGGTAAAAATAGGTAAGATTTCTTGCAGTTTCTTAAAATCAAAATTAAAATAAGCTATGAAAAATTGCAACTTTTTTTCTTAAGTTCACAGGTGTTTCACAGGTGTTTATGTGAAACCTGTTGAAGTTTCACATAAACAAGAGATAAAAAAATATTTTAGTCTTAAGATTTGGTTTCTTTTTGTTGGCCTTCTTACGCTTTTATTGATCCCCATCTTGTGTACAAGTATTTGGAACTATGTGAACCCTTGTACGAAATTATCGTTAAAGGCTAAAATATTACTGTTCTGGAAAACGATTTCGACAATTTAAATAATATTCAAATGAAAATATTTTAAGATTAATTAATATTTTAATTTAATATTTTTCTTTTTAATAAAATTTTTTGAGCACAGGAATCGGCTCCGATAAAAGTCATATTTAAATTTCAGACTATTTTTTTGAAACTGAAAATAAGTTCCTGTAAATATTAAAATAATTACTCAGCTAGATAAATCGGTCTTGGATTTATATTTAAGTTATTTGCAAATTAAAAAAAAACTGAAAACAAAATTTTTTGACCTTCCAAATTGTTTTTTAATTTTTTAATATAATAAAAATAATTTTAAAAACGCTGAATCTTAAAAACTGTAATTGTCAATTTTTTTTATGAAAATTTGGTAACATGATTAAAAATCATGAAATTACAATAGAATTGGACATAAAATGTTTTACAAAAATTTTTTCTATTGAGAATTTTTTTCGAAAAAAGGCATATTTAGATTTAGGGTGATTTTCCGAAACCGGTTATTTGGAAAAGACTTCGCACAGAGCTAAATTTTTGTGCCAAGTTGAAAATTTTAGATGTCTTATATACCAAGAAAACAACAAAATAAAATAGTCAAACTTTTTAGTCATTCGCTTTACTTAGAATACCCCATAATGTACCCCGACACTTTTAAATATACTTTTAAATATGAAAAAAAACCCATTCAAATGAATGCTTTTCCAAAAGTTTTGGGTCCAATAAGCTTACCCAGCAAACCATAGTTGACGACTTTGTCGAAATGCCGACTAATTCATAACTTAAATCTCAAAGAAATCGTTACAATTTCTTAACGCAAATATCGGAACAGTTTCACTTTTTATACGAATTTATATAGAATTTCGTTATGTGACTGTTAGTAAAACATATCGAAATGCAAACAGATTCAAATTTCCTTTCTTTCGAACTGTCTGAACGAAATCGTAACTTTATCGTAACATTTTCGTTAAGGCTCGTTACGAAATCGTTACGACATTTTGTTACCAAGTCGTGTCAACCGCTTCATACGATATTCTTGACGATTTCCTAACGAAATCGGATTCCGAAATCGGAAAGATTTTGAAATGTTTGGTTAGAATATTCCGATATTTGCGTAACGAAATTGTAACGATTTCTGTAAGACAGCTCGAAATAGTTATGAATTAGTCGGAATTTCGACATAGTCGTCAACTATTGTTTGCTGGGTAGATATGGCATAAAAAATGTCAAGCTAATGTTCTTCAATTTACGAAATTATATTCGTTCTAGGTATAATTTCATATATATATTTTACTAGATATCAGGGACTTTTTGAGCATTGAAACTGATTTTTAATATACACACTCCTTGGAGATGAATTCCAATATAATAATTTAGATTCTAATAAGTAAAGTTAATCTTTCTCTTGGCCAAAAAAATTTTTCAAAAATTAAGTGAAGTTTTTAAGAAAATTAACATCATTATCGCAGTTTATCTTAAGAAAAATCACATTTTGAATTTAATAGTGTCATTTGTGTTATTTCTTTATACTTTCTGGACCCTAAGGGGGGAGGGTTTGAACACCTAAATAGAACGCAAAAGTCTGATCCTTAAAACAAAAAATAAGCAAGATTTCGATTTATAAATAATAATAAAAAATAGGAACATTAGTCTAAAACGGTGAAGGGCATTTTCTAATTTCCTATGCACATGAGCATATGCTGCTTTTCGCTGCCGACGCAATGCTATCACACCTACGCTCAGTGTTACCGTTGACAAATTTTAAAAGGTGGCAGAAAAGGGGATTTCAAAAATAAAAGGGACAATATGAATCAAACAACAAAATGTTTTTTTAATGTGTAATAAGTTATTAACACATTTAATTAACAATGTTAATAATGAACAAAAAAAAAAACAAACATATAAGTAAATGTATAAAAAATTTAATTCACATAAATTCAAATTAAAAATATATAAAGAATATGAGCAAATTAAAAACAAACATTTAAGAAAGTTTAAGACAGTGGTGTCCAACCGAATTTGTATTAAGTGATACTTTGAAACCATGACCATGCTTCGCGGTCACCGATCCTAATAAAAATATTTTTTTATTTAACACACACACAAATCTGAAAAAGTTTATTAATTTGACATTACTAACGTCAGAAAAGCTTTTTTGTTTGCTTTGCGTTGAATCCATGGTGAAATAATTATTTTGAATTTATTCCACCATGGTTGAATGTAAAGAAAGCCTTAAAATTTTACACTTTAATGTAAACAAATGAATTTTTCGAATATACAACAGGTCATTCAATAAGTCCGTAGGATAAGTAAGAAAAAAACAAAATTTTGATAAAAGTCGATTATATTATTGAACATAGTTGCCTTCGAGAGCGATACAACGAGTATAGCGATTTTCCAACTTTTCGATACCACTTTTATAGTACGATTTCTCTTTCTCATCAAAATAGGCCTCAGTTTCAACGATTACTTCATCATTGGAGTTGAAGTTTTGTCCAGCAAGCATTCTCTTGATATCTGAAAACAGGAAAAAGTCGCTGGGGGCTAAATCTGGAAAATACGGTGGGTGGGTAAGCAATTCGAAGCCCAATTCATTAAATTTTGTCATCGTTTTCATCGATTTGTGACACGGTGCATTGTCTTTGTGAAACAACACTGTTTTCTTTTGCAAATGTGGCCGTTTCTTGGCGATTTCAGCCTTCAATCGATCCAAAAGTGCATAGTAATAGTCGCTGTTGATGGTGGTTCCTTTCCCATCACAAAATACAGACGCCATCACCTTACAAGCCGACTGTTAGGTCTTTGCTCACTTTGGATTCATTTCGTCGACTGATGTCCACTAAGCTGACTATATTATGGATTCTGGTGTGTAATAGTAAGCCATGTTTGATCCATTGTCACATATCGACGATAGAATTCGATTTTATTGCGGTTTAACAGCGCCAAACAATCCTCTGAAGCATCAATTCGTTGTTGTTTTTGGTCGTCTGTGAGCTCACGAGGCACCCACTTTGCACAGGGCTTTCGCACACCCAAATATTCGTGTAAAATGGTAAAAACACTACCATCTGATATCTTTATAATAGGTGTGTTTCCGTATTATAGACTATGTAAGATTTGTGCAAGTTCAAACTGAGAGAGTAAAAATGAAATATGAGAATAGTTGCAAAAGTACGGAAACAGCTTCTAGTAACTGTTAAGCACAAAACAACTGATTTTGACTGCAGACATGTCAAACGTAAATTACGCCAATTAAATTTATCGTCAATTTGTTTGTGAAGTTGATGCTTGTTCTTCTTGATGCTTGTTCTTACTTTACTCGGAGTCTTGAGTTCTAGCACTCTCTGTGCAAGGTTCATTAATATAGGTTAAGTCACTTGAGAGAAAAGCACTCTTTTTTCGCCTTTGCTCGAACTGTCAGAGTAGCTATTAGCTAAAAATTGTACAGATTCAGATTTGTTTTTCTTGATTTTCTTTCATCCATTTTGACAGTTCGACCGAGCTTCTCTCAAGTGACTTAACCTATATTAATCAACCTTGTCTCTGTGCACTATGTGTGCTCGAGAGAGCGGTTTTATGCTTGTTCTTCTTCTCCCGGAGTACGGAAACACACCTAATGTCAGCTAGCTCGTGCACCTTCAATTTGCGATCGTTCATAACCAATTTGTGGATTTTTTTGATGTTTTGTGGAATAACAGTCTGATTTGGGCGTCCACTGCGCTCTGCATCATTTGTACTGGTACAACCATGTTTAAATTCAGCAATCCACTTCTCTACCATTTGTCTAGATGGAGCAGAGTCCAGATAATGTTTATCAAGCCATTGTTTGGTTTCCACTGTATTTTTTTGTATCAGAAAGCAATACTTTATCAAAACTCGAAATTCACTTTTTTCCATTTTTTTTTTTTTTCAATAACAATAGTTGCACACAAAATGCTATAACTCAAGAATCTATTGTCAGATTGTTGTCAAATTTTTATACGTATCGTTTAGATTTTGAAGCAAAATGAAAAATAGAAAAGCAAGATGTTCTGGTCTCTTCCATATCAGTACACAATTGTGCAAGTATCTGAAGGATTTATTCACGGCATGAGTGGCACAAAAAAGAATGGTAGCGTCTGCAAAGAAATAGCTCTGCAGATGCAAAGCCGCTGTCGCTGCCAATTTGAAACTAGTACAGGCAATGTGAACGACCGTGTTAAATTAAAAGCTCTATTTTTGTTTAATATGTTAAGCTAAGTCGGTTTGAACATGTTATAAGCATGCTTGTACAAATCGCCGATTCTATTATTCTGTGTATCATCACATCATTTTGCTTGCGGGCGCCATAAGGTCGCGAGCTACCAGGCGCCCGCGAACTACCGGTTGGATACCCCTGCTTTAAGGTAACATCATCGATTTCATAAAAAAAAGTGTTTAACCAATTTTACTTAAAACTCCTTCCTATTAAGCAGGGTGCACCAGAATTACATCGGGGGTGCTGATTGTCAATGATGGTGGGAGGAAAACATTGTACGGGTTGAATTCATTTCGTTTTACTCCAATTGCCAATTACTTAATAGCTTTTTCAAAAATCAATTAAATTTTTCGCCATAAAATCACAAAGTCTAACTAAAGTCTAATCTAATGATTTCTTTTCAAACAAATGTTTCTGGCTTATTTTGTCTTCTAAACTTTGCTCTCATCTGTGCAATTTTTACATTATTGATGACGCCTACCTTCCATACGAAGTGACGTCGAATCGACGGGAGTTTCCATTAGATTTTTCCAAATTTAATAGTGAGAGTTCATATTAAATATCAAAGCCTATGTGCAAAATTTCAAGACATTTCTGTAATTTTTGTGGATTTTTAAGAGATTTTACTTTTAAAATAAATCCACTTTGTATGGGAGGGAGGCATGGTTTTCATACGATTTTTCCAACTATCATAGCAAAAGTTTATGTTAAATATCAAAGCATATGTGCAAAATTTCATGGTATTTCCTTAATTTTCGTGGATTTTTAAGAGATTTCACGGTTAAAATAAAGTCACTTTGTATGGGAGGTAGGCGTGGTTTTCATCCGATATAGCTCATTATCGAACTTGATCTTTATTTTTAAGAAGAAAGCTTATAATTTGAATTTCATAGCGACAGCTTCAAAATTACGGCTGTTATCGTAATCACAGACGGACAGACAGGACAGTAAATCGACTCAGGTGGTGATGCTGATCAAAAATATATATGAAATATAAAAATGCCTATACTTGCCAAGCCTCTTTATTGGCGTTACAAAGAGAATCACAAAGTTAATATACCCCTTACGCAGTACGCGTTTTGGTATAAAAATTACAGCTGAACATAAATACAAGTAGCTCAAATTCTATGCAACAGAATTGCGCAAGGCATGAGTCAGCAATGAATTTCAATTTGTTCTACGAAGCAACCCGCAAACAGCACTCAAGGGTGTGAAATTGCAAAACAACCCCCAACACTGCAATACAATCAGCAAACAATCAGCAATAAAAGCAAAAATAACCACTTATGTAATAATAGCTAAGCTTTAACTGTCCGTTTTACGTGGCGTTACATGATTTTGTAATTAACAACAGTTCAATAACGTCACTTAACCTGCGAGCAATACTTAACACCAGAACATTTTGTATGTAGAAAGTTTTGCCAATGCAAGAAAACAAAAAAAAAAAACCTTTTAATTTAATTGCCAAACAATTAGCAAAAAACCTATTTAAGCGTTTTCGAGGATGGAGATGGCTAGATAGAACATGTGTTGCCAGACTTTCGTAAGGGGCTCAGGGCACTACACAACTGAAATTGGTTGCCCTTGTCCAATCAGCCAAATATACAGTGGCACACAGCTTATTTTATGCAGTGCATACTTTCAACTTTAAGGCTCTATAACAGTTGTGTCCAACCGAATTTGTACTAAGGGCTACTTTGAAACCATGACCATACTTCGCGGTCACAAATCCTAATAAAAATAATTTTTTTTTTGTTAAACACACCCAAATCTGTAAAAGTTCCTAAATTTGAAATTACTAGCGTCAGGAAACCTTTAAAATTTGACACTTTTAATGTAGACAAATTAGATTTTGAAGCAAAATAAAAAGTCATAAACAATGATAAATAGAAAAGCAAGATGTCCTGGTCTCTTTCATATCAGTACACAATTGTGCAAGTATCTGGAGAATTTATTGATGGCTTGAGTGGCACAGAAAAGAACGGAAGCGTCTACAAAAAAATAGCTCTGCCTCTGCAAAGCTGATGTCGCTGTCAATTCGAAACTAGTTCAGGCAATGTGAACGACCGTGTTAAATGAAAAGCTCTTGTTTTGTTTAAGATGTTAAGCTATGTCGATTTGAACATATAATTCGCATGCTTGTAAAAACCGCCGATTTTAAGTATTATTCTGTGCATCATTTTGTTTGCGGGCGCCTAAAAATACGGTTGCGAGCTACTAGGCGCCCGTGAACCACCGGTTGAACACCACAGCTCTTTAACAACGAAACTAACAGGAATATAAATAAAAAATGTGGCATATTCAATAATAAAAGGCATATTCATTTATTTTGAAAATATTCATTAAAAAAAGCTTAAAATGAAGAAAACAAGCAATATGCTTAGTTTCATCTCACAGCTTATTTTATGCACATACTAAATTCACTCTTCGACAACTAACTGTAAATCCTCAGATCTCCTATGAGCTTACTTTGTATGGTTCACTTTTAATTTAGTCTTATCGCAAAAGTCAAAGGGTCAGTACGTGTATTTTCTAATATGGGTCGCTGTACAAAGATTGAGCAGCGTGAATGAACTGTCGCTGCGTAAAATTGCTAAAATTGTTAATATAAATTATCTACGGTACAAAAAATTATTAAGAGCTTCGTAATTGGAAATCGCGTCGAAAATAAAGGCAGAATTGCTCCAAATAAAATATTTAACTGACTACTGAAATATTTAACTGTATGAAAAATAAGGACTTATTCTAAATTTTCAGCTCCTAAGTTGGTCACTGAAGTCGAAAAAGAATTGGATAAGTCATGTAGTGCTGTTTGAAACTGTTCGAAGAGTACTGCGTGAACCCGACTTCAAGGGCCGAGTAGCTTGAAAGAAGCCATTTATCAGCAAAAAAATAATATCACTACCTAACATATTTCGAAGCCATCTGACTTCTGGAACAGTGTTTGTTAAGACTTCGTTCTTCTTAACTCGTTTTGCCATAGGTTCCAAACCAAGCTATGAGCAGCAGCGCCCGCTAAATTGAAAGTCCCCTTTTCCACACATCAAGTTTTCTTGAAAGCAAGTCGAGTTTGTGGGATAACGGAACATAAGGAAAGGGGAAGGAACAGACTTGAATGTACCTTCAAGTTTTTGTTCTATTTCACTTGCACACATATCTTTTTTATGTGTAACTCTTTCTTATTCTTTCGGACTTGATCGTTAACTCTTGATGCGTGTAAACTGAATCGTCAAGTTTAAAAGGGAATGTCAAAAACTTGACGGTCAAGACTTGACGAGTGGAAACCGGGACAAACACTTTAGTTGAATTCAATTTAATTTATTCAGCGCAGCTCGGCTCGCATAAAGCTTGCTTTTAAGTACTATAAAATAATAAAGTTCAAATAATATATATATATATAAAATTAGTTTGGTTATCTTACAGTGATTTTGAGCGCGTGTTCAATTTACAAATGAGTTAGTACAATTAGTTTTTTTATAACAACGAATTTCAACTAAAGTAAAGAAAAGTATCCGAGTGGAAATCAGTTAAGGAACACCTTATTTATGTACTGATACAATCCGGATATAATATGGATAGCCCTTTTAAGGAAACCTTATCAATATCTAATGAGGTGCATATAAGGTTTTCTTGAAGCTATCCCTTCTTAAGGAGTATATATCAAATACTGATCCGGTTATTATCAGGAACAGGTGACCAGATCAGGATGAATATCAAAAAGTGCGTCACGTTTTAAATCAGTTCCTTACCAAAATAAGGTTTTCCTGATCATTTTCTGGCTCAGTCCTTAGAAAAATTTCCACTCGGGTAGTTATGACAAATGTCAAAAATATAATAATAAAAGAGCTGATGCTGCCACCTCATGCTTATGGCTGAGTTGCCAACAGTGTTATTTCGCAGACGAGTCAAAATTTAATGTATTTGGCTCGGATGGTATGACCTATGTTTGGCACAAGCCGAATACTGAGCTTCAAAATGAAAATATAAAAGCCACACTAAAGGATGGTGGCGGTAGTGTGATGGTTTGGGCCTGTATGTCTGCAGGGGGGGGTTGGAAATCTAATATTTATTCACAATAATATGAACAAAATGATGTACATTGATATATTAAAAGAAAATTTTTCTGCACAGTTCCGAAAAATTAGGAATCCGCCACAATTTTCGTTTCTATCAGGACAATGATCCTAAGCACAAATCAGAAATTGTGCAGTCCTGGCTAATATGGAACTGTAGAATCCTGACGACCTGCTTAGAGTCCTGACTTGAATGTCATATAGAATTTGTGGTCAACGTTAGCAAACGATATCCCAAATCATCCAATATCAAGCAAAGACCATGATAAAAGCAATTTTAAAAGAATGCAGCAAAGTCCTACCAGAAACGACACAAAAATTAGTGGAATCGATGCCAAAACGACTAGATGCTGTAATTTAAGGGGAGGATTAGGTGTGTTTCGTCTAAAAAGACCTTTTTTTATGAATTCTTTTAGAAAAAATTATTACTGTAGGTTTATTTTTTATATATTATTATATAAAAGTACATTTGAAGAATATTTAAAAAAATTTTTGTTCAAAAATAGAGAGAAATAACGTATTTATTGTAGATCTCCGCAGGCGCCTCGAAAAAGAGTTTTTGTGCGGTGACCAGCATCACTGCAGCATCACTGGATCATCTGAAAACAAAAAATCAATATGCTTTCTTTAGTTTCTTGCTTTATCTCTCCAGTCTCGTCAAGTTTTTTTTTAATTTTTCAATTTTTGGCACCATTTTAAAGCCAAAATGACGTTTTTGACAAAAAAATCGACCTATTTGTTATTGTGAAATTGTTAGTAATTAAAAAATTTGAAAAAATTCTACGTAACTAGGGAGCTATTTACATGTAGAATATGTGTACAAAACTTCAAAACGATCGGTTCAGTAGTTTTTTCTGTAAGCTGGTCACCGACTTTAAAAATTACATGTTTGGGAAAATCGATTTAAAGTATTGTAGACTGAAAAAATTAAAATACCTTGAAAAAAACAGATTTTCTTATAAAATACGTACATGTCATTATCGATTCCGGGTCCATACAGTATATCACTATCATCCACGTTATCTAAGGCATCTTTTTGCTCCTGTCTACGTAAAACTCTGCCTTCTTTGGTCTCGTATGCAGCTTGTTGGTCCGCTCTGCTGATCCGCAAAGAGTCTGTCGCGCGCGCCCTTTCATGCGCACTTGGTCCTGATGACCAAGTGATGCACAAATTTTGCATGAAGGTCAGAAAAGCAGTAGAGCCTTGTTTAAAAAGTGATGCTGCTACATATGCTGCAATTTCAACGACAGTTGCGGTACCACTCACTGATTTGGGACTAATTTTCCATATGAGTTGGTTGTAGCTTGCGTTCTTGTTCTGCGTGAAACCACCCAGACAACGTTACAAATTTTATTTACCTGATATTTACGAAATCGGAGCAAAACTGAAATCGTTCAATTTTAGACTGAAATATATATTCTACTGTATATATAATATATAGTATATACTATATACTGTATACTATATATACTATATACTGTATATATAGTACTGATACAATGTACTTTACACATTTTATTTACCGGAAGATATTAAGACGAAAAGAGGGGATTAAAGTAATACAATAGTTCCCGCTCGCCGCTCAGCGCAGGTAGCTAAAAGGCGCGCAAACTAAGTTATAGGTATGGTCAATCAACGTACTGACTCTTCGTTAGTTTTGCCCCGACTGACCTACAATATTCTTCAGATGTTGTACTTTCAGAAACAGAAATAAAAAAATATGGAAAAAAAATTGTCAAACCTTACCTCCCCCTTCAGCCAAAGGCTATCACACTGAGTACTTATATCTAAAAGAAATACACAGAAAAAAGTTTTATTTTTAAGAAGTGCATAAATAAGCTGTGACATGAAATTAAGCAGTATTTTTTGATTTCTTAGTTTTAAGCTATTTTAATGTATATTTTATCAAAAAACTGAATTCAATTGTTAAACAAGACTTTTTGATATTTTAAATGATTGCACATTTTTTTTAAAAATTCCTGTTAGTTTTGTTGTTATAGAGCCTTAAAGTTGAAAGTATGCACTGCATAAAATAAGCTGTGAGCCACTGTATATTAAACACGAAATTGCTACTTAACATGAAAGGCACAAAAAGCTTTTGTTTTCTAAACGTTTTTAAAGAAATAAATCAGAAAGATAACGACTAGCTAGTTAAGAAGATATCGTCGTTCGTGCTGATAAGCTGCTGCTGTAGTTGATATATGTACAGAAATATTTTTAACCTTCACTCTTTGTGTTAATAAGGCTAATTAACTTCATACATAAGTTTCAGTTAAGTAAAATAGAGGCAGTTATAGATAAAAATTTATATTTGCGATAAGTGACTCTATGTCTACAAGTCTTGAATATAGTAAACGTTGGTTTACACAATATTCAAGTCTGCCCAAATAAATTAATATTAACCAGGTACCAAAAATAACGGTTATTTACAATGTTCAAATACAAAAGGCAGAACGAATAAGTTAAATGTTAAAAAAGTAAAACTTTTTCAAATATACCATTATGATTATAATGGTCACAGCTTCACAAATATTAAATACCTGTTAAATTTTCGACTATTACTATAAAAGTAAAAATTACAATAACTATTATTTTGTGTTTTTTATGTTGTTTTCAGGCAAAAATAACGGTTACTGTAAACTTTTATTTATTGGTTCATATTTTATTTATTTATTTAAAGCTCAAATGTGCGCGCTGATACGTTCAAGCGGCATTTGAAAAAATACAAATTATCTGATATTTTTGACCGATAAAATACAAGTAAAAAAAACAACCGTGATTTTTACCCGAAAAAATATAAGCAACAAAACAACAATTTTTCGAGAAAATTCGTATTCTTTCGGGAAAAATAAAAGTCCACAGATAGCTGTTAATATCTAACTTTTTGATAAAACCCATAACCAGTACGGTCACTGATGTTAACATTTATCAAAAGTACTAACTTACACTTTTTTCGAAAATTTATCATATTCTCTTAAAAGGAAGAAATAAAAACTTTTTTTAAAAAAAAACAGCCGACTACAAAATCACTACAAAGTAAAAAATAATTTTAAAAATACTTTTCCTTTTAATTTCTTGGTCATATTTGATAATTTATTTAAACATATTATTATATATGAAATGTTATTATCTTAATTTTTTTCTTATTTATTTTATTATCATAAATATATTATTTTCTTTATGAATACAAACGCTTTGAACTTGGCGCTTCTGATTAAAAGTCTGATTATAGTAGCGCCGACCTTAAAAGCTTTATATTAATAAAGATTTTAATATATTTATGATAGTAAAACAAATTAGAAAAAATTAAAATAATAAGTTTTCCAATGTAATAATATGTTTAAATAAATTATCAAATATGACCAAGAAATTAAAAGGAAAAGTTATTTTAACATTATTTTTTACTTTGTAGTGATTTTGTAGTCGGTTTTTTTTTTAAAAAAGAAAGTTTTTATACATAACATCGCCACATGCTTTTATACGCGCGTTTTCTACTTTATTCAGATGAGCTCAAAGTTTTTAAAAAAATATCTTGTATGACAGACGTCTCTGACTTGCAGTCTGATTTGAGCAGGGTTGTCAAGTGGAGTGAAATAAATGGTCTGGCTCTGAATTTTTTAAAGTGTTTGTCACTTTACGTACCCTCTTCAATGTTTTCCACGAAGTGACAATTTGAGTTTGGCCAATTGGAAAAAGTCACACAGGGCAGCATCTGGCAAAGATGGTGCTTGTGTAACGATATTGACATTGTTTTTGATCAAATATCGTGATGCAAAAAGCATGAATTGTCCTCTGGCCTCAAAAAACACTCAAATAATATTGAGCGTTGTCCACATCATCTTAATTTTTTAACGATTTTGTCTTGGTTGTTTGTGTTTCGGCTCATGTGAATAGCGCCACTCTGCATATTGTTGAGCTGTTTCGACGTCATACTCATACTATCAAGTCTCGTCACCAGTAATGATGTACTGAATGTCCGTATCGTCTATTAAAACCGTCTCCTGAGCGACAGTTTTGCGAAACTCTTTTTAAAGTCGCGCTGGAACCGTCGCATGCCTAGAACATCATATAAAATGGTGTGCGCCAATCCAGTCAATATATTAGGCTGCCAGCTATAACTCTCACGGTCCCGCGACGATTTCGATCACAATTTCCTTTACTTTTTTGACATTTTCATCGTTTATTGATGTTGCTGGGTGAGAAGGGTGAGGCAAGTTGTCAACTGATGTAGGACCCTCTTAAAACAATTTCTACCACTCAAATGCCTGCGTACGTCGTAGAGCAGACTCCCCATAGGTTTCCTGCAACATTTTCAATGCATCCAAAGAAGGAATTCCGTTGGTAAAACACAATTTCAAATACTCTCTTTGCTCAACTTTTTTCCATTATGAAATTCGCGGTTAGACTTGAGGTGAACTTGTTTACAAAGCAATAAGAAAGTAACTACGTGACAGATCGCGCTATAAATTAACGTCCAAGCCTATAACAGTGTTATCAGTCTTCAAAAAGAAAACTTATTAATTTTATGAGAACTGTTGTTGTTTCATTCGCACAGTCCGATTCAATTTTGAATAGAAGATATTATACAAAACTTTCGGTAAGTAAGCTGTAATCCGTTTTTTTTTTAAATTTTTGATTTTCAGCATCTAAAATTTTATTTCCAAAATCCATTCCTGGCGCTGTTTCATCTCAATACATTCTTTATTTTTAATTTGGCAAAAACCGCATCAGCATGAATAAATTCCGGGATTTTGCTGAGAATCACCTGAGATAAACTGTGATATCTTGCTTTTTATGAATTTCAAGCAAACATTTGTTTATTTATTTAGATAATAACAAATTTAGGGTAAAATATTTTGTAGCTTTGTAGCCGGCGCTGTCACACTGCATTAGTAATTAATGTTAATTTCCTCTCTGATTTTGTTTTTTTTTATGTTATATATTTATAGTAAAGCTCCCTTGCTACGCTCTTTCGTGTGCTTTTCAAAGTCTCTGCTCAAAAAGCACTGATTACTTTATTTGAGAAAATTATTTCTTAAGTTTTTTTTATATGTTTATTGTTGCTTTTGCTGCAATTTTGTTGTTCTGTTGCGTTCTTTGCTTTGCTAGTAGGTGGTTAATTTTTTTTTTAATAATTAATTAAACTGCATGTGGGTGCCAGCGACTGAATTTTTATATATATTAAAAAATTTTAAACTGAAAAATAAACCTATATAATATAGACTTAACATTTTAGCATAAATTAAATTATTTACACAGTTTAGGCAGCACTAAAATATAGTATAAGCTTTGACAGTATTTGTTTAGCTTTGTTAAGAGTCTAGCAACAAAAATATTTGGATAAGATAAGATTTAAAATTTTAAAATCAAAATTTTAAAACTATTGCATTGGTTTGGTTCGTTTGTTTTAACCCTAGAACGGCCATGTTGTTTTTTTTTACCTATTCCTGTAACGTGGGTAGAGAAAACAACCCACATCTTGTAAATTCCATCTCTCAGTTGCATCATAGTGTTGAAAATCTTATAGCGCATAACTTAATGCTAAACTTTTAATAGAAAATCACAGTCAAAACCAAGGTTGATTTATAAGGTTGTCGCAGGGCTGTTTGCACTCTCTTCTCAGTACCCATAATTGTCAAGACAATTTTGCGAATGACTACGAAAGAAAAACAGATGATAATAGAGAGCACTTGCAGATTTTCTATGAGCTGTCAACTTCGATTTGACAATTATGGGTACTCGCTCTTTCCCTTGCGAAAACCTTATAAATCAACCTTGGTCAAAACACTTTTTTAACAAGTTCCAAAAAAACTCTCAAAAGTAAATCAGAAATGTGAAAAACGTAAAAAACTTCAAAAATTATTTTTCTTATAAATTTTTGATTTCTCATCCTTGCGCTCGATATCGGTTTAATGCCTTAAAAGTTTCCATATTAAGTTGATATTAAATTGATATACGTTACAATATCATCAAATATTGTTCTTTAATCCATATGGTATTCATAACGAAAGATATATGAAGGAAAAAAAGAAGATAAAAAGCCGTTTTGTTTCAACAGAAAATAGTTATAAATTAAAATCTTAAAAGTTTACAAAAGAAAAATATGTTTAACTTATATAGTACTTAAAAAAAGGAATAATTAAAACAATATTACAATTTTTCGCATATTTGGTGATGTTGACGTTATCTGTTATATGAACAAAATTATAGCTCACATTTTGATAAAAAAAAAAAAAAAATATAAAATAAATGCATATGAAAAAATACACTGACAAGTAAGTGCGAAATGCGCGATCAACCGTAAATAAACCCGATATAATTAAGAAACATACAGAAAAAATTCAATTAAAATTTTAAATTAAATCTGAACAAAGCAAGTTATTGTCATTGCATGACGCAGACATGACGTCATAAGCCGTCACATGCTGTCAATCGTGATATTTCATTTCGAAATCTTGTTTGAGTTGGTGCATCGGTTTGGTTTGTTTAGTATATGTATGTCAAGTTCATTAAAAATGCACTTAAATGGAGGTGTTCGAATAAATATTGTTAGTGTCAATTTTGTATTTTACAGTAAAATGGTTCTAGAATAATTAATAACCCAATCAAACCAAATAAGCTTGGAATAAGCTTGTAGTAAGCTTTCAAGCGTAAGCATTGTGCTTGGAAAAAGCTTGCTAAAAATGTTGTAAAATACTTACAATTAATTTATAGAATAAACAAAAGGAAACCCTTGAAAAAATATTTACTACAATTTAAATGTAAGCGTTTCCTATTCAATTCGAAATATTGGAAATAATTGGAAATATTTTCTAAAATTCAAGCGAACACCCCACTTAGGGTTTTTTTTTTGTCTGGCAATAAATTTGACTGCATCTTTATGCATAACGAAACGAACGTTGAACATCGTGCGAGACACGGTAAGCAATACATTCTTTCATACCAAAAAATATTGTTGCTCGTTTTTTTTTTTTTTTTACGTTCAGCGTTTATTTCGTTACACATAAAGACGCAGTAAGTATACAATTTCAGTGAGAGAAAGAGAGTTTGCTTTACGGTACCGTTAGGTTGATATTCATCGATTCTTAGCTTCTTTCTTAGATTCTTAGATTCTTAACCTCGCCTACCCCCCTCCTACCACCTCCTATTGTACAAATCTTTGTGTCCCTACGTTTTTCAACAATCTCTTGATTTAAGTAAGTTTTGATTTATCCTTAAGAAATACTTGCAATTTTTGTTTTTTTTTTTTTTATATATTTTCATTTCTTTAAGAAAGTATCCGTGAATTATAAATATTGTGAAGCCTTAAAAACAAAGCTTACTTCAGTAACAATAACACATGAACTCCTGTGCACAAGTTTATTAGCCTGAACCAGAGCTGTAAAAGGATACAATCATTTGTGATTTAAAATCATTTAAATCCCAATCAATGATTTGAAAAAATTAATGCAATAATTTTTTTTCATAATTTAATTTCTTTAATAAAGTCACAAATAGCAAAATCTAAGAAAAAAAAATTAAATTTCAAGTCCAAATCAATGATTTGAAAAAATGAATGAAGTTAATAATGTTGCATTCATTTTTCCAAATCATTGATTGGGTCTTGTCAAAGCAACAAAATAACAACATTTAATTTAGAAAAGCTTATTAAAAATTAATTGCATGGTTTGAACTCTTCTCTGAACAAGTAAAAAAGATAAAATGTACAACTAATTATTTTCGCATATGAATTTCCAATACTCGTTCAACATAGATATCAATACCTTTGATAATAAGATATGTTAAAAAAACTAGACCCACTTCTACACAATTTTTTTTTTGTCATCTTGGCCCAAGGCATCAACCGATACCGGATTAGAGTATTGATACAAACACACTGTTTAATAAAAAATATCTTACTCAATTCACACTAATATTTTAAAACATAATTTTTTTGGGATCAAAATGATTGTTTTCAATGATTTGAATGAATGAATGATCAATCACGTGAATGCAATCAATAATCTTCAATCAATGATTTGAAAAAATGATTGTATTCATGGAGCCCCAATCAATGATTTGAAAAAATGAATGCAATGAATGATTGGGACTTGAAATTTCAAATCACATTCAATGTTTTAAAAAAAAAATGCATTCATTTTGGATATAAATCACATGATTTAAAATCACAAATGATAGCATTCTTTTAGAGCTCTGGCCTGAACACATTGGACGCTACAGCAACATTACTGCACGAGTCCAAAAGAGAGCATTTATGTATGAGAAAGTATAATTTCTTGGTAATGTCCAATCCATCGAATAGAAGTGAAGTGAAGTTAAGTAAAGTAAAGTAAAGTAAAGTAAAGTAAAGTAAAGTAAAGTAAAGTAAAGTAAAGTAAAGTAAAGTAAAGTAAAGTAAAGTAAAGTAAAGTAAAGTAAAGTAAAGTAAAGTAAAGTAAAGTAAAGTAAAGTAAAGTAAAGTAAAGTAAAGTAAAGTAAAGTAAAGTAAAGTAAAGTAAAGTAAAGTAAAGTAAAGTAAAGTAAAGTAAAGTAAAGTAAAGTAAAGTAAAGTAAAGTAAAGTAAAGTAAAGTAAAGTAAAGTAAAGTAAAGTAAAGTAAAGTAAAGTAAAGTAAAGTAAAGTAAAGTAAAGTAAAGTAAAGTAAAGTAAAGTAAAGTAAAGTAAAGTAAAGTAAAGTAAAGTAAAGTAAAGTAAAGTAAAGTAAAGTAAAGTAAAGTAAAGTAAAGTAAAGTAAAGTAAAGTAAAGTAAAGTAAAGTAAAGTAAAGTAAAGTAAAGTAAAGTAAAGTAAAGTAAAGTAAAGTAAAGTAAAGTAAAGTAAAGTAAAGTAAAGTAAAGTAAAGTAAAGTAAAGTAAAGTAAAGTAAAGTAAAGTAAAGTAAAGTAAAGTAAAGTAAAGTAAAGTAAAGTAAAGTAAAGTAAAGTAAAGTAAAGTAAAGTAAAGTAAAGTAAAGTAAAGTAAAGTAAAGTAAAGTAAAGTAAAGTAAAGTAAAGTAAAGTAAAGTAAAGTAAAGTAAAGTAAAGTAAAGTAAAGTAAAGTAAAGTAAAGTAAAGTAAAGTAAAGTAAAGTAAAGTAAAGTAAAGTAAAGTAAAGTAAAGTAAAGTAAAGTAAAGTAAAGTAAAGTAAAGTAAAGTAAAGTAAAGTAAAGTAAAGTAAAGTAAAGTAAAGTAAAGTAAAGTAAAGTAAAGTAAAGTAAAGTAAAGTAAAGTAAAGTAAAGTAAAGTAAAGTAAAGTAAAGTAAAGTAAAGTAAATTAAAGTAAAGTAAAGTAAATTAAAGTAAAGTAAAGTAAAGTAAAGTAAAGTAAAGTAAAGTAAAGTTCATTTGCAAGTCATAGGTTTTAAGTTATAAATAACAAGTTAGAAGTAAAAACTAAGATGTAAAAAGAAAAAAACCAAAATGTTAAATGTATACTGTAAAATGTGAAATACAATAAATCGTTCACAATACGTTCTAAATTAAGCTTGCATTGTAAGTATTTCACAAATTCACCGCCATATATTTTGATATATTAAAACATATATAGTGTGCATTAGAGCGTATCACCGAAACTAACCTATATTTGGCTCTACCTCAACTGCTAGATATTTGAAAGACATTTTCAAATAAAATATTTTGTTTTTTTTTAAATGGTCCCCTTGGTGCTTTTTTCGTTAAATCTTCGCTGTTTCTTGTCCGATCCTGAAAAATTATATACGTATTTATAAACGATAGAATTTTTTTCTGGTCAATTTCATTCGTTTTCCTATGGTTTTAATGATTTTTTTTTTTTGTGAGCTTTCATTTCGAATTTTTAGAATTTCATTATAAAGTAAGAACTGAGATAAGGTGGGTGATTATTCTAAAAAAAAAGAGATTCGAGGACTAAAGAATCAGAAAACAATTGCCAAAAATCAACAAACACATACATACTTTTTTACGGATCCATAGGGACCATTTGAAAGAAGGTATACATATTTTTATTGAAAATGCCTTTCAAATTTCTAACGATTGAGGAGGGGTCGCAAATAGGTTTACAGTTCTGCCATACAAGGTGATATGGTTTTGTGTTCATTTAACTTTTTCTGTGAATTTTGAGTATATTTCTATAAATTCTATATTGATTGATCTTGAATACGTCAATGTCATATAATGAACTATACAAATATTTTTCTTAATAAACTTCATACAAATCTCTTTTCATATAGTCTATTTTTATTAACAATATATTAGCTTTCAGCACATTCAAAACTGACAGCCATTTTGACAAACGGAAATACCGCAACAATATTAAAAACAAGCTGCCCACATGTTAAAATTTTATTTGAAAATATTGAAATAATATTACGTTTCCAATGAATCATTTACAGAAGAAAAAAAAGATATTAAAAAATACACACGCAAACATTTTAAATCAAAATGTAACCCAGTCAAAAATAAGCCATAAAATCAAAAATTTAAATATCAAATTTATTCAGTTTTCTTTTTGCTTGTAGGCAATTATTACTGGCACAGCGACTCACATCGAAAATAATATATGCATAAGTCGAGCAACGTTATAACTTAATGACGTCATGACACGTTGATTTGTTTTTTTTTTTTATTCTGTTGAATAAAATAAGTATTGTGTACGAGTTAAATTAATGCGCTGCGTGAAAATTTAACCTGCGGTTGACACACGCGTCAAAGGCGTTTGTCATACATACAATATTTATGTATACACATCATAGAGCAGTCATAGATTACAATGACGCGTTGCGTAGGTCGTTCCGCCTGTATTAAATTGCATAAATTAGCATACGTTTTTTTGTTGAGCTTCAATCGATTGAGTTGCGGTAGTCTTTTATGGCAAAAGGCACCCCGACGAAGCGGGTTTTTAAAAAAAATAACATCTCAGTTGTTGACTAATCTTTACATTTGAGACTTTATACTATTCTATATTAGACGATTTACATACATAATTCTCTTAATTGATGTACATTTTTTATGATTTACTTTAATGAAAGAAATAAGCTTTTTATAAGCGGATTACAATTTTTTTGAAGTGAAACTTTTAAAGCCGCGTATACAACAATACGGCGAGCTATATGGGGGTAAAACCAAGGTAACGAAGTGTTTCTTATGAAAACAACAACACAGCAATTCGCCGCACTAGTTGTATAAAAACGGAAAAATGGCCTATTTAAAAATGTTCGTATTTTTGCTTTCACCGAGGATTGAACACACTACGTTTGGATCAATAGTCGGCTGTTCTACACACTGAACCACGGAGACATATCTATTTGAGTAGCTCATATTTATGTTAAGGCCTTGCATTGTTTGATTTGGAAACAGCACATTCTGCAATATTTCACACTGGTCAAGCATTGAATTCAATTTTCAGAGTTTGTGGGCAATTCGCTGCAAATCGGAAGCGACGAAAGGGAGAAAAATTGACGGTACCAATGTCTCTGTACCGTCAATTTTTTCGTGTTCCCTTTTGTTCTCACTTTCATTGCTTTCAATTCTTAACCAATGTGAAAGGGGTCTATCGATGTCTCTGTACCGTAAATTTGTTCGTGTTCCCTTTTGTTCTTTTCGCATTTTTCTCAGATTACTTCATTTTATTTTTTGTATATCTTCGTGCGTCTCTCTCTCTTTTTAATTTGTTTGCTTCAGTCGCTTTCACTTGATTGCTTTAAATTTTAAGACAACAAGCAAAAAAGATATGAAATTGCAAGGTTGATTTATAAGGTTGTCGCAAGGGAGAGAGCGAGTACCCATAACTGTCAAATCGAAGCTGACAGCTCATAGAAAATCTGCAAGTGCTCTCTTTTATCATCCATTTTTCTTTCGTAGTCATTCGCAAAATTGGCTGGTTTTGACAATTATGGGTATTGAGAAGAGAGTACGATCAGCCCTGCGACAACCTTATAAATCAACCTTGTGAAATTGAATTCAACTCTTGACAAATGTAAAAGCTTTCTTCAAGTCCAAAAGAGAACGTCAAAAAAAATTGCTTTCAATTCTTGACCAATGTGAAATGGAACTTTGAATCTAAAATTTGTTTTATTCTTAGATCTGTAAATTTTCATATAAATACCCTATCTTTCATATGTTTAATTCAAATGCAGTGCTAATGTGTGTTAAAAACATTAAAACGAAATTAAAAAAATCGCATGCTGTGGTATTTGAATAAACAACCTAATGGTTACAAATTCTTCTATTACCAACTGAGTTAGCGGACTACCTTCTCTGCTTTTAAATAAATTAAAGAAACTTGCTGCATAAGCCAGATTTGTATTGTATTTGTATTGCATTTTATTTGTCAATAACAGACGTGCAGAATATTCATTTAACTCATCTGTATTGGTTTCGTCAATATTAGAAAAAACAAACAGAACAAGGAAACAACGAAAGCAGTAGAACACGCGATAACCGATAACTCTTATATCTTCTATTTCTTGTCGAAAATTCTTTAACGCGTCCGGCTTGTGTTGGTTCATTAAAAAATTTGTCGAAAATTCTTGAACCTTTCTGCTTTGTGCTCGTTAATGTTTTCCCTTCAAAGACTTACATTTCGGGGTAATATTTTCGTTAAAAGTTACAATGTATATCGTTTTGAAACATAGTGTATTAATGGACTGTATGACTGATATATCAAAGATAACAAATCGGAAATAAACTGATCCAAAAAAACATGTAAAAAAAAAATAAGTGAATATATAAAAATGGAAAAAATTTGTTTTCATATTTCTGTCTTGTTTATTGAAGAAACTTCCGCAACGATTCAGTAATATATACATGCACGAAAAATCTCAACATTTCTGTATTGCGTTCGTGAGAATTTTATATGGGATTTTCGTCAATAAAATGTATAGCTGAATCAGCATGTTTCGTCAAAGATGAAGAAAAATCATTCATGATTCGTCTATCAATTCTTTAAGACTTGAACTACTGGGAAATGCTATTGGGTAAGTCTTGTACCGATCAACATTTTTAACTGAGGAGGCACGATAAAATAAACGTAAACAAGTATGCCCGGTAGCATAAGGTCAGTGCTTCTGATCACGAAGCAAAGGTTTATTTTTAATTATAATTTTTTAATTATAAATATTCACAATTATATTGGCCATTTTTTGTTTTTAACCTACTTCAAAAAGGAGGAGGTTCTCAAGTTCGTCGGTTTCTCTGTTTTTTTCTTTTTTTAAGTGTATGTACATCGATAAACCATATGCTTGATTGCCATAATTTTTGGTGAACGGATAGATATCATAAACACGGAGGTGTCCATTTAAAAAAGAGGGCGATATTCGAGAAAGGGGCGTGGAAATACTAGAAAAACACTATCTCGAATAATATTGACACTAGGGTACTGCAATTTTGTGTAGTGGTAGGCACAATTATTACAAATTACGGTCAAGAAAATGGGCATAATTCGCTAAAAGGGCGTGGCAATATTATAAAAAGAGTGTATGCCGAATAATATTGATACTATGGTACTGCAATGTAGTATAGGGGTAGGCATTATTATTATAAATTACGGTTAAGAAAGTGGGCGGTATTCGACAATTGGGCGCGGCAATATTAGACAAATAGTGTATCTTGAATAATATTGGCACTAGGGCACTGAAATTTATTGTAGTACAGGCGTAGGCAGAATTATTAAAAATTACGCTTAATAAAATAGGCGTTATTCGACAAATGGGCGCGGCAATACTATAAAAACACTATCTCAGTTAATATTGACGCTGGGGTATTGAAATAAGGTACAGGGGTAGGCACAATTATTGCAAATAACGCTCAAGAAAGTAGACGCTTATTCAACAAAGCGGCGTGGCAATATTAGAAAAACACTATATCTCGGATAATATTGACACTAGGGTAATAAAATTCGTTACAAGAATGGGTATAATTATTTCAAAACACGTGACATCTAATTTAAAATTAAGAGACAGATATTTGAAATAACCAAAAAACTATCAGAATTTATTAGAATAAATTTTTTAAAAACAGTTGTATTTATTTAGTTTATACACTTTTTTCGAAAATTTATCATATTCTCTAAAAAGGAAGGAATTAAAACTTTTTTTTTAAAAAAAAACCGACTACAAAGTCACTACAAAGTAAAAAATAATTTTAAAATAACTTTTCCTCTTAATTTCTTGGTCATAGTTGATAATTTATTTAAACATATTATTACATTGGAAAAGCTACTTTTTTAATTGTTTTCTAATTTTTTTTTATATCATAGATATATTAATTTCTTTATGAATACAAAAGCTTTGAAGTTGGCGCTTCTGATTAAAAGTCTGATTATATTAGCGCCGACCCTTCTTTCGGGTTTTTAAGAACAAGGGAGGCAACGATGCGATGGTAGCACCTTCAACTTGCAGCCGAATTATACACGGTTCGATGCGAGTACGGAAAAGGAAAAATGCATTATTCTCGCCATAGGTTTTTCGACAAATTTTTTCTTTTTAATATTTATAAATTAAAAAATTAATATTAAAAAATAAAACAGCAAGATCTGTCATATGCGCTATTAGGATCGAGCCTGGGTACTACTAAAGTCATCAAATTAAAATAATAAATCCTCTTGATAACCAACTGTGTCACGAAAATAAAAAACAAACAACAATCGAGTTCTGTAAGCGAATATTGAAGTTTACAGTAACTGTCAATAAAAAAAAGGGACAATTGATATTTCCCATGATATCGCCATGTTGAAAATACTAGTTGGCTTTATGAAAAAAAAAAGTTCTTGAACTAATACTGGTATGAAGGCAGACTGCTTTTTAACCATTTGGTCTTAATTTATTAACAGGAGGGAATGTTAATAAATTAAATTGACAATCTTCCCAGAAATTAATTTTTGGGTAAAAGTTTCACTTCTATCGAACGTGGCGGCCACACACATCTTTTTTTTTAATGAAGAATTTTTTGATCCATATTTATATAATGTATATTGTAAGGATCGGGACTCCAATTCAACTGGAAACCTTCGTGGTGGGGGTCGTATTGATTACTGTGAATCGGACTCTATTATCATCCATTATTTCATTACATAATACTGAAAACTAAAAAACCTTGATACTTTCGCATTTCAGCCAAGCACCTTACCCACTGTGTCATAACTCGGTTTATAAATTAGTTTAAAAAACTAGCAAAAAACATTTTATAAAATCGCACGTGGTTCAGCCAACATTTGCTGATTTGCACTTAAGGGGGGGCATGACATTGGCAGTTTTTTGAAATCGAAATTTGAAATTATTTTTTTTTTTAATAATTTTGTATTTTAAAAAAATTTCATGGAAAAATTCCTACGGGTTCAAAAGTTACGGCTGGATTAGTGAGAGCGTATTTTTAATTTTTGCGCTACCTACGTACGGCAGCTGGTATATACTTGTTTTACTTGCTACCTGACTTTTGGTAGTTGTTATTTCGTACCTACTTGAAGGGTGGGCTTAAGTTATTTGCAAATGTTTCAACTACTTGGTATCACCATAGGAGCTACAGCATTGAATTTTTCCAAAGGAAATGATGCAAATCGTTTGAAATGCGCCAGAGTGAAGGCATATGAAGCTTCAAAAGAAGCCCGAATTGCTAAACGATTGCAAAAACTATAAGAAACAGCACAACACAAGATAACAAAGGCATACAGTACGAAGCAGGCATGGCAGATTGAAGGTAACCTTTTTTTCTTTGTTCACAAACTTTGAACGCGTTTATCTCGAAACCATGTTTTTCGTACTGGTTGCGGCCTAGCGGGTTCATTTTTTTACGAAATTTTTTTTTTGTATTTTTTTAAACTTGATTCGCTATCGTATGACACGAGCTTTTCTTAAATTTTTTTTTCGATTTTTTATGAATTTTTAAAGTCAATATTTTTTTCGAAAAAACACAGTTTCAAATTTGGAACATCACCAAAAATTGAAAAAAAATTTAAAAAAAAAAGCTCGTGTCATACGATATCCAATTTTGTTAAGATTTAAAAAAGTCATTTTTTTCCCAGATCGGACAATTTTTGCAACTCCCAGCGCTGCAACCACGAGGCTCCGTTTTTTTCTCTGCCGCCAGTTTGGAGCTCTATAAAACCATGTTGGAGTGAAAAATATATTTTTTTGAATTTTTTTTTTTTTGTAATTTGTTCAATCCTCTACAATAATAAAAAAATTTTGGAAAGATGTTTGTTTTTGACTGAGTTATGAATTTTTAAAAAAAGGTCTGTTTTCTCTGCCGCGAATGTCGTGTCCCTCCTTAATTCAAGGAAAATAAATTTCTCCGTGGATAAATAAATACATACAGTCAGCGAAGTAGCTATATGTGCCAACCTTTTTTGTCATCCTGAAATAGCCATAACATTTGAAAAAAATTATTATACGGCACCATTTGTAGGCTCATTTTGAGGGAAAAAAGTAGTACTAAATGATAAAATAAGTAGATAAAAATTACCGAAATGTTGTGCAGTCTTTATCTAAACTCAAAAATAGCTATTTTTCGTGTACATAATCTCAAATATCTCAAAATCCTGACACGATGCACCAATTCTGAGCTCGGATTCGAATTTTACGCAAAAAATTAATTCGGAAACGACCCTCAGCTGGCCAATACAATCGCAACCCTATTATTTGCAGATCTTTGTTACTGATGCCAGGCCCGTAGCCAGGATTTACCGTAGGGGGGAGAGGTTTTGGTAAAAAATCTGTAAGTAGATACCAGTAATAACTGAAAGAAAGGATAGGAAAATTTTTAAGCAAATCCGTTTTCTTTTAAGACTATTTGTGAATATGCCTGTTTTTAAATGGCCATGAGAGATGAGATTTTTTTTTACAAATCAATTTTGAGTACTAACTTTTAGGATTTTTATCTATGGTTTGTTGAAAAATGGTCCAAATTGAGAATTTTGAATTTCTTTAAAAAAGTATTATTCCGAAAATTAGCACAAAAAGTAAAAATGTGTGGGACAGAATTTTACTAAATCAACAATATTAATGTGAACGGTAAAAATAGGTTAGATTTCTTGCAGTTTATTTAAATCAAAATAAAAATCAGCTATGAAAAATGCAAACATTTTGTAATAAGTTCAGCTGGCGAAGCTGTATTCACAACTTTTATGGACATTTCATATAAACGGGAGAAAAAAAAATTTTAGTCTTTAAATTTGGTTTCTTTTTGGCTATCTTACGCCTTTATTGATCCCCACCTTGTGTACAACTATTTGAACCTGTGTGAACCCTAGTTCGAGTTATTGTTAAGAGCTAAAATATTACTGTTCTCGAAAACGATTTCGACAATTTAAATAAATTAATAAGAATATATTTTAAGATCTTTAAAAATTTAACAGTTTCATTTTCTCATGATTCAATTTCAATAACAATTACTATATATATATATTTTTTTTAATAAAATTTTTTGAGCAGAGGAATCGACTCCGATAAAGTCATATTTAAATTTCAGACTATTTTTCAAAAACCGTTATTCGAAAACTGGTTTTTGCACAGCACCAGTATCTTATACCCAATTTATTATATAATATATCACATGAAAATAAGTTCGTGTTAATATTAAAATATTACTCATCCAGATAAAATTTTATAAAAAGAATGAAACAGCAACTTTTTTTGGATATTTAAGAATGTAATCAGTAGTGGATTTATATTTAAATTATTTGCAACTTAAAAATACTAAAAACAACATTTTTTAACTTCCAAATTGTTTTGTAATTTTTTAATATAATAAAAATAATTTTAAAAAAACGCAAATTAAAAAAAACTTAAATAAAAAAGCTTAAAAAACTGTAATAGTTAATTTTTTTTTATGAAAATTTGGTAACATGATTAAAAAGTCATCAAATAACTATAGAATTGGACTGTATAAAATGTTTTACAAACACTTTTTCTATTGAGAATTTTTTTCGAAAAAAAGCATATTTAGATTTAACGTGATTTTCCGAAACCTGTTATTTGGAAAAGGCTTCGCACAGGGCTAAATTTTTGTGCCAAGTTGAAAATTTTACATGTCTTATATACCAAGAAAACAACAAAATAAAATAGTCAAACTTTTTAGTCATTCGCTTTACGTGGAATACCAATAATGTGTTAAATTTTGTGGTTCATGTCACTTTATTCTTTTAAAAATTAAAAAAAAACCCTCTCAAATAAATGCTTTTTCAAAAATTTTGGGTCTAATAAGCTTACCCAGCAGCAAATCATAGTTGACGACTTTGTCGAAATTCCGACGAATTCATAACTATATCGAGCTGTGTGCAAGAGTTTCGTTATGCGACTGTTTGTAAAACATATTGAAATGCAAACTTTCCTTTCTTTTGAACTGTCTGAACGAAATCGTAACTTCTTCGTAACGTTTTCGTTAAGACTCGTTATGACATCGTTACGACATTTCGTTACGAAGTCGTGTCAACCGCTTCATACGATATTCTTTACGATTTCGTTACGAAATCGGATTCCGAAATCGGAAAGATTGCAAATTGTTTGTTACGATTTCGTTAAAAATATTTTGCGTTAAAAATATTGCGAAATCGTAACGAAAATCGTATGAAGGGGTTGACACCACTTCGTAACGAAATATCGTAACGATTTCGTAACGAGTCCTAACGAAAATGTTACGATTTCGTTCAGACAGTTCGAAAAAAAGGAAATTTTACTCGAATAGTTACGAATTAGTCGGAATTTCAACATAGTCGTCAACTATGGTTTGCTGGGTAAATGTGGCATAAAAAATGTCAAGCTAATTTTCTTCAATTTACAAAATTATATTCGTTGTAGGCATAATTTCATATATATATTTTACTGGATATCAGGGACTTTTTGAGCATTGAAACTGATTTTTAATATACAATCTCCTTGCAGATGAACTCCAATATAATGATTATGACTCTTATAACCAAAATTAATCATTCACTTGGCCAAAAAAATTTTTCAATAATTAAGCGAAGTTTTCATGAAAATTCACATCACAGTTTCATCATTATCACAGTTTATCTAAAAAAAAATCACATTTTGAATTTAATAGTCTCATTTGTGTTATTTCTTTATACTTTCTGGACCCTAAGGGGGGATGGGAGTTTAAACACCTAAAACCCCCACTTGTCTACGGGCCTGTCTGATGCACATAATAGTGGAAATAAGGCTTTGCTTCAAGTTTTTTAGGTAATGGTATATTTTGAGAGCAAATGACAAGCAAATTCTTAGTGCACCAATTAAATAGACAACCACCAATTTTCTGCATACTCACATTTTACCGTTACCGAAATCTACACTGTTGTTCGTATACTAGTTTTTAACCCTATACATTATATTACTCGTAAGGAGGAAGTAAATTTTACGTAGGTTAGTACTCTAGGGTTACATGTAAACTCCCAAAAAACTTTTCTATGTGCGCCCCTGAAAACTTGCATGCATTCGTGTACAATCTTTAAATTTGAGCAGGTTTCAAAAGTAAGATTTTAATGCCATCTACAAAACATTTAAATTTATTATTCTTCTATGAACTTATTTGCTCAAATGCTGCTTTAGTAGTTTAAGTTTAGTAGTTTAAGCTAATCCATACAAATTGCTTTTTAAACTGTTTCGTTTAAGAAATCTTAAATCTTGTTGCCATTAACTTGAACGCATTTCAAAGAGATAAGAACTAGAAACTTCCACAAAAATGCGTGCAAAACGTTCAATAAATTTCAACTAAAAGCAAAGTTTTCTAGCAAAACAACTCAGAATGAAAAACTATACTAATGAGCTAAAATTAGAAAAACACTAAAGATAAAATAAAAAAAAGGGAAGCCAAACAAAATAAAAAAAAATCAATTCGAAGCAAAGCAACTTTATTTGAAGAGCATAAAAACCTTGTTTTTAAAAGAAATCAAATGAAATTCAGCTGCTGGGAGTGTTGTGTGGGCTTTTTTTCATGCATACAACTTTTAGATATTATTTATTGGCTCTTGAACAAAAAAAAAAAAAATAATATATTAAAAAAGTAGTTAAAGTGCTGCATTAGGCCGACACACACTCATACATGTATCAGTCATACGCACGCCCACTTAAGTTTTGCAGCTTTTGATGCAGGCAATAAACAAAAATTAAAATCTAAACTGAGTCTTTAAACCGCGTAGGTATTTATTTTTCATTTATTTTTCTATTTCTCTAATAGTTCAATAGACTCTTTGTTGCTGAGGTTTGATTTCCGTTGTTGTTGTTGCTATTTTATTTTTGTTTTATGTAAATTGCACGAAGTGCTTGAATGATTGCCACCGTATGTTTTATTATTGGCTCCAACGTCAGTGGCACCAAGCAGCAGCATTTTGAAACAAAGCGTATGTTTATAATATAGAGCACTATTTTATAGAAAATTAAAACAAAAAAGTGTGGGCAATAATGCGATAAAATAAAAAGCAACCCTGCACTCTTGTTGTTTCTAGTGATGAGACTACGAGTAGCGCTGTGCAGTCCATAAGTAATATACTCGATAGTTTTCATACTACACTTTTACAAACAACTTATATGAGAACCATTTAATATTATATTAACATATTATATACCTGGAAGCCCTGCGTCATTTCTAGATCCTCTACTTCCTCCAAAAGTCAAATTGCCATTGAACTCTTGTGCAGACACTGAGAGCAGATATGTCTTTCTCGTCTAAGGGAGAACGGTGTGTACAACAACGTTCGTTTGTATCTCGCTTATATGCATGAGGCCCCAGATTTAAGATGCATTGAAGGCAAGACCAAAACTAATCTGAGAGTATTAATTAAGCAAGAAGGGCTACCTACCGATGTTGTTGACTTACCTATTTGTTTGCTTTCACGAGCAACTTGGCGTAATGATCAAGATCAAGTCAAGGCGGATCTAGACACATATGGCGCTCACGTCAGAACTCTTCAAAAATCACGCAAAGAGCAGCAACAATATTATCGTCTCTAACTCAAATTTCTTAAACATATTTTACCATAACTGTGGTGGCATGAGAAGCAAATTACAAAACTATTACAGAACTAGTATTCACTGAGACATGGTTAAACGATACTTTCAATAATGAGGAAGTTCTTGACAGTAATTGGACTGTCTTCAGAAATTATCGGGACTGCTCCTCAACAGGTATTTCTCAAGGAGGAGGAGTCCTGATAGCATCTCACAATTCTTTCTCAAGTGAGCTTATAGATACACCTTCCCACAAGCTCTTCGATCACCGAATAATTAGAATTTGCTTAGGAAATAGTCTATATATGTACATTGGTCGTTTACATTCCTCCCTGCTCAAGTGAAACAACATACAACGAGCTATGTGAAACACTGTCCGCCTTTATCTCTACTCTAAAAGAGGAAGATACGGTTGTTATTCTTGGTGACTTTAATCATCCAAATATATCTTTTGTCGCCGATGAAAATGACGGCGTTCCTGTTAACCTTTCAAATATCATAGATTTCACATTGCTAAGTACCTTTTATGGCAGCGACTAATCTTTACTAACGCATATGAGGAAATGTAAGTTAGTCCATGCAGGGATGCAGAAAATTTGTTAGCTAACTCTGTGCTCCATACAGCCTTAATTTTTGCTTTTTCTTCTAATAAAGTTACCTTAACCCAATCTTATAATAATTCCATTGCGTACGATTACCTCAACGCCGATGACGAAAGCATAAAATGTTATCTTAATGCCCTAAACTGGAATTATTTCTTTCCAACTTAGACGTAGACAGCGCTGTCTCTAGATTTTATCACCAAATTTTTACAGCTATCGAAAGTTATGTGCCAAAAATAAAGAAAAAGAATAAGTTTTCAGAGCCATGGCTAGATAGAAATGTCAGATTTTTAAGGAATCAAAGAAATAAAATCCATAAACTTCTCAAAAACACCAATAATGTAAGCGATGAACTTAAGCCAAGGTATGACGAGCTATCAAAAGAGTTCTCTTTCCAGTCAGAAGAAGCGTACAAGTTGTACACTAACCTAATCGGTGAGAAAATCATCCAAGAACCCAAAAAATTCTTTGACTTTGTTAACTTGAAGCGTAAATCTAGCGGCTATCCATCGTCTATGTTTAAAGGTATTGTCAATTCGTCCAACCCTCATGAAATCAGCAACTTATATGCGGCTCATTTTAAGGAGGTCTTTTGTCAATCTACTACCCAATTTAAAGTCTCTTCTCCCAGCTCAAATATTGTGGTGGATAGTATTAATTTAACGCAGGAAGAGATTTCTAATGCCATAAAAGAACTGGATTTATTTAAGGGACCTGGACCGGATCTTATACCTAAAAGCTTCCTGGTGCGAGACCAACTAATTCTGCCATTATACATAATTTTTAACGAATCACTGTCTTGTGGGACGTTTGCTTCATATTGAAAACCATCCCATCTAACACCAATTTACAAGAGTGGTGATAAAAGGTCTGTTGAAAATTATAGAGGCAAAGCAATTTTATCAGCCATTCTAAAACTTTTTGAATAAAATATTTGTGATAAGCTAAGAAGTATAATCAACCCATGTCTAAATGAGCAGCAACACGGCTTCCGTAAGGGACGATCTACAACATCCAATCTCATGATCATGGTATCGGATGTTTTAATAAATATGGAAAAAGGGCACCAAATAGATGCTGTTTATACAGATTTCAGTAAAGCCTTCGATAGAGTTGATTACAACATGCTAATATGTAAATTAGAAAAATACGGTATTACGGGACCCATACTAATTTGGCTAAAATCATATCTCGACGGCAGATATGTTAAATTCCAAGGAATTTTGTCAAAAAAAATTGCAGTCTACACAGGAGTTCCACAAGGCAGCCACTTTGGTCCTCTTCTTTTTAACATATTTATATCAGACTTGTCAGCAGTCCTGAACGATATCCCACACCTTATGTATGCAGATGATTTAAAAATGTACTATGCAATCAAATCAGAGATAGATGTAAACTTTTTAAAGTCAAAACTGTTGTCTCTGAAGCAATGGTGCATCCAAAATAAACTGCATCTTAATGTCAATAAATGCAATGTTATAAGTTTTTCTCGTAAGAACAACATGGCACTACATACCTACTACCTCAATAGCACCGAGCTTAAAAGAGTCAATCATGTAGTGAATCTTGGAGTAGTCTTGGATTGCAAGATGCGCTTTAATTTGCACTATGACAAAATTTTGTCCAGAGCCAGCAAAAAGCTTGGTTTTATAAAAAGGCGAGCAAATGAATTCAAGAATATTTGGGTCACTACATTCTTATACTGTGCGTTAGTGCGGCCAATACTTGAATATGCCTGCATAATTTGGAGTCCGTCCTTCGATCCCCATAGCGAAAGAATCGAGTCTATTCAAAAGCAATTCTTACTATACACGTTGAGAGACATGTACGACCCCCGTGATAATAATAGCCTTCCTTCATATGAATACAGACTCAGCCTTTTAAACTTGATGCCATTATCATCAAGAAGATCATTATTGGGCTCATGTTTCACATTCGATGTTATTAATGGTGCTATTGACAGCGAATATATTTTTTTAGTATGATATGCCTCAACGAACCAATAAGACGTACTAGGCATACTCGGCTGTTAACTGAATATCAGCACCAAACCACATACGCAAACAATGAACCCATTTCAATCAATGCTGTAGAGAATTCGATAACGTTTCTGTATACTTCTCACTTTCCATGTCCAAATCCTCTTTCAAGCAAACCCTGTCTAAGTTCCTCGTTAACCAAAATTAACCCAGGCTTAAGTTAAATTACCTGTATATAGTTACTCGTATGTATACCACATTTAAGCATGCCCTCTCTAAATTTATTGGATATAACTACTATCCAAGTCTCTCTCTCTTCCTAGTTAACCCAGCTTTTTATCTGCTCTCTTTTCTTCTCCTCTTTCTAGTATGTAAGTACCTTATACATACTCTTACTTTTAATTTTCTTTCTGCACTCCTTTTTGACGTGTTCGTGAAATCATGTCATTTAGGTGGGCGGATTACGCCCACTTCCATTCGTACATCTTCGATCACCAAAACAAGGAAAGAGGAGAAGAAATAAAATAAAAATAAAATAAAATACATTTAAATTTAAATTAAGTTAGAATAAATAAATTGCCTTGTTTGGCCAATAAATAAATAAATAAATAAATATTGCTTGTAGTTATTGTTAATAGTAGTTATATGATGCCCCGAAACGAATCTGTGAACCATTAAAGATACCTTCCTTTAATTTAGTTTCACTAATTCAAGGAAATTTCTCCTCTTCCTTGAAATCATGAGAACAAGTTTCAAATGAAGCTGTGGAAGGTGTATGCAAACAAAACTAGAAATGTGCTTTTCCTGAAAAATCGTTTTTTTTAAGGCTTACACTTATTTGGTGCTTAGGAGTCAACAAACATAGAAATTTTTTTTTTTTCTATTTTTTTTTTTTAACTTTTTGTAAAATATATAATTTTTTGTTTTTTTTTTCCTTGTCTCATTTCAGCAGGGCTTTGGCTTTGAACCCGACATGGACGATATGTTCTCGGGCAGTCGTCTCGGACGAATGCATGATCCTTTTGCAGGCTTTACTACACGTAAGCGTTGCGGCAACGATCCACACGCAACTGCAGCTGATGGATTTTCTCGTTATTTTGAGGATGATCCAGATTTTGCTTTTCCACAGTTCGGTACACTTGGTCGCCGTCGTGCCGCCGCTGCTGCTGCAGCAGCATCTGGCACTTCTATTGACCCTCATGCCAGCATAGGCCATGATGAGCACGATTTCTTCAATCGAATGCCTTCAGAATTTAGGCAATATATACCTGAAGGTTTCGGTCACACTAGACGTTCAGCTCCTGCGCATCCACCAAATATGACACCGGCACAGAGTCAAGCTTACTATGCACAACCACAGCAGCAACAGCATTTTGTGCAAACAAGCCAGACGCCACCCGCAAATGCTGTTCCACAATCACCTTCGAAGAAACTTTGCGATGCCGCCATACAAACTGAAGATCCATTAACTGTTGGTCATGAGTCGGTACAAGCGCAGACAACGGATCAATTGAATCAACATGGCTTGCGCAACACCGTCGACATGGGTGTCAAATCAATGCCAGAGGGCGAAGATCATGGTATGCGTGCCCAATCGGCACCACCAAACGAGCAGCTGCAACAACAGCAACAAATGAATGGAAAACGTCCAACACCGCCACCTGCAGGCCAATTTGCCACACAAACTAGTCCACCGGTGGGACCACAGCCATCGTTCCAAAAGGTTTACTACCCGCCGCAGCAGCAGGCGCATCCACAGCAAAAGCAACAAACACCGCCGCCACCACAGACGCCAGGCGGCACATACATTCGCACCATACCGATATTTGTTGAGGGTCGCTCTGAGCCAATAATAAATTCACACAAGGAGATACCGAATCAAAATGTTGGAACAACTGGTGCAACTGGTACTGCAACGGCGCGTGTCAATGTGCCACATCCACAGCAACCACAGCAGCAGCAGCAACACTATCAGTCACAGCAGCAGTATCCACAACAACAACAACATCCACAACATCAGCAACAACACCGTCCAACTCCACTCAATACTCAGCAACAGGAGTCCACAGGCACACCAGTGAATGTCACTTCCGGTATGCCACCACAAACACCACACACGCTGGACAGCATCAACAAAATCCAAGACATTCAACGTGATGTGCTCGATCTCATGAGTAAAGTAGAGAGATTCGCCGGCAGGCGTCAAGACAAAGAATACGCCTATTTAGACGAAATGCTGACACGCAATCTGCTCAAACTGGACACAATCGATACAAACGGCAAGGACAGCATTCGTCTGGCACGCAAAGAAGCTATTAAATGCATTCAAGCCTCCATCAATGTGCTCGAGGCCAAAGCGGAGGAAAATGCCAGAATGGCTGTGACGGCAGTGGCAGAACAGCAAGAACAGGAACAGCCATCAGAAGAGGATAACGAGCTAAGAGCTTGGGGAGGACAAATGGATGTAACCAAAGAAGCAGAAATGCTACCGGATGACAGGAAAGCTATACCACTTGAGGATGCGCAACCAGTTGATGCTACTAAGATACAGGAGCCGATACCTCTGCCAGCGCCCGAAGGCATGCAGATGAGCAACGAAGAGTTATCAGCAGAGGTCAATACAGAACAACAGCCAGCAAGAGCAGCCAGTCCTGAGACACAGGAATCGACTGTGTCAGAGTCAAAGACCGAATGATGAACACAGCGTGGCCGTTTCATGTCCTCCTATACGGCGTCGAGCTTCTCCAAGCAATTGCGAAAAATAACCAAACGAAAATCTTGAAAGAAATACTAATAAAAATACACACACACACACACACTCTGAATCTTATTGATAATTAAGTGAAAACAAATAAAGGGACGAAAAAATTAGAGTTCGATATTATTTAACTAATTAAAATATTTGTCTTTTTTTTTTGGACTGTGCCCAAGTGGATTTGAAGCGCAGGTTGGGTCATATCTGCAGATTCACTCAAAATTGTAAGAAAAAACTTCGTATTACTTTGTAAATTTAAAATTTAAACGTTTAAAAATCTGGAGACATGAAACTTAAATTTTAAAATAGAGCTCGGTGTTAGGCTTAGGCTGGATTCACTGAGTACCTTCAGCAAGTTTTTTACTTTTTTTTTATATGAAGTTTTTGCACTCTCCGCTGAGTAAGAGAGATTTGCTGCACGCTCTGCAACTTGATTAACATTATTTTAATTTTCGCAAAAACATGCTGAAGGTGGTCAGTGAATCCAGCCTTAGAGCAGTAGTTAAAAATAATAATATTATTCGAAGTAAATGGGTCTTGTATTAAATATATGAAAAATACAAAATTTCATGTGCAAAAAAATGTATGTGCTGTGATGTGCTCGTTGTGTGCTATGATGTGCCGCGTTTGAAAAATACATTTATTTTAATAGTATGATTTTCATGGAATTTAAAAATTTGACAGTTGTGCTACAATGTGCTATTATATTTATGAATTTTAACGTTCTAAATATTTTCAAAATGTCAGTCTTGCTTATTTCTGTCTCAAATATTTCACAAATTTGGAAAGGCAACTTTCCTAAAATCATTATTTAAGCATTTTATATATTAGCACATCACAGCACAACTGCTAAATTTTTGAAACAAGTTAAAAATACGCTTCATATTTAATAAGGAATACCTAGAAAATGCTTACCATTAGAATACATTAGTTTTGCAATGCGGCACACGATAGCACACAACGGGCACAACACAGCACATACTATTTTATAACAAAACAAATCAAAAATAACGAAACTAGCTTTACACACATGAACAAAACGAAAAGTTGCTTTAAGCCAAGACGTAAGCTAAAAAAAAAAAATAGAACTCTCTAAGGTCGCGTTAGAGTAATGGCTTATGCCGAAGCTTATTTGAGTTTTCGCCTAAAGTAGCTTTATTTTGAGTTTATTGTTTTCATAGTGCGCGCTTATTGCTTACAGATTAAAGTAGCTTATTGAGCTTATTGATGTTCATAGCGCGCGCTTATTACTTGCATTTTGCGAACACAAAGCATAAATATGGTTGAAAGTTAAAAAAAAATTAAACTGGTACAGCAAGAATAAGTGTTAAATCTATCTTGAATAGCACCACAAAACGAAACAACAACAACGATGGAAATTTTTTCAGAAAAAAATATCAAAGAAATTAAACAAACACGACGAAAATGATGTAAGCAAGCGAAACTGAAGAATTGAAGAAAAAAAAAGCGAAAATCATAAAAAATGCAGAATGACAAAACATAAACAATAAACAAAAAAAATAAAAATGCAAACTGTGAGAGCGAGTGAGTTAGAGATATATAGTAAGTGCTGAAAACCAATTAATAAGTAGGGTGAGGTGGGGTAATGTGTAACATAGGCTGATGTGTAACATGACAATTTTTCGTACAAAATGTTGACATATGAGTGAATGAATAACTTTAATATGTTTCTTTTGACAACATCTAGTTTTTCATAAGTGTTGGAAGTAGGCAGACACACATTTCATTAGAGTTCTTAAGCCAGAAAAATTTTTGTTGAATTTTTTTTTTAATTTTACAAAAAAAAACGTTTTTGTACAAAATGTTCTTCAGATTTTAGAAATGAGCAGATGTAAAATGTGGGATTGTTTAATATCTTAAAATATAACAAAAGATTTTACATTTTTTCACGTTATGCTAAAATTTCATCAATGAGAAAAAAGTGACTTACATTGAGGTGATGTGTAACACTAAAGGTGGGGTGATGTGTAACACATCATACATATAATTACCATTAAAGAGGCAACAACGTTAAACTCTGAAATGCAATCACATCGAGCCTAGTTCATACTATTCAGTACAGACCAAAATCCAATCGTGGTTGGAAGTCAATGAAAAGCTGTGTTCTAACAACAACACAGAAATATGTACAATTGCAGTAGATGGCAAAAAAAAAAGATGGAAAAGAAAACCAAATAAACGACAAAGAAACTGCAGGTGCTCGGACACAAAACCGCTCCTCGTCGTCATCCGAAGAAGATCAAGATTTTTGCATGATTTTTTGCGATTTACACAAAAATTCACTTGAATGCAACAAATCCAAGCTGCTTTTTTATGAGCCATTTTATTTGTGAGAATTGCACTTCGATATGGATATTTCCAACAAATAATTATTTTATATTTGAAATGTATTGTTTTGATAAAGCCATTCATATAGTCTATTAAAGTTAACGAACAGTTTTTAATTTCAAAGTTTGTGTGTGTGTGTATTGAGAATATTATAGATTTACAAGATATTATTTCACTTTATTACTTTCACTAAACATAAAAAGTCAAAATAGACATAAAAATTAAAGTTACTGGTCCTTAAACCAACATTTTGTCGGTGTTACACATCACCCCACCGATTTGAAAATGACCAAAAAAACCATATTTGAACACAGCCATGAAAACACTCACCTCGAATTGGTTCTTCTGCAAGGAATAGGCCTTTAAACCACTCAAAAATTCAATTTCATAACACTTTTATTGGAGCAAATAAAAACGTGTTACACATCACCCCACTACAGCCTACCTTAAAGTTCGAAATAAGCTTGCACTATGAACACTTTCAGCTTTTTCCATATGATTATACATAATTCATTTTTCATGCGTTTTTCAGCTTCAACAATAAGCTATATGTCGTACGAACAGTCGCATAACGAAATTCTACATAAATTCGTATAAAAAGTAAAGCTGTTCCGATATTTGCGTAACGAAATTGTAACGATTTTTTGAAGACAGCTCGAAATAGTTACGAATTAGTCGGAGTTTCGACAAAGTCATCAACTATGGTTTGCTGGGATGTCTTTAGTAAAGTCCAAAAATAAAAAATTAAGGCCCATTTCAAACTTAAATATGAAATAAGGCTTAAACTGATGTAATTTAAAACAGCTTCTTAGTCTTAAGCACTTAAATTTTATTATTGAAAAGATTCGACAAAATAAATGAGAACTCATTGTGGAGGTTCAGACGATACAACATGCAGTCAAACCTTGCGTGATGGCCTTGAAATTAAAAAAATTGTTATTAGAATTTATACTACGTTCCCACTGAGGGCTAAATGCGCATTTAACGAAATGCGCATTAGCAATTTAGAATAAGTGGCCAATATTCTCTTTGCTGGAGTAAAAGGGACAAATAATTATATTGCATTTCGTAAATGCGCATTTAGCTCTCAGTGTGAACGTAGTATTAACTGTCGACATGCTTGCTGTCTCGATCGTTTGAACGATCAAACAGACAACATGCTTTATCGTCTGAACTCCGCTATTTATGTAAATTCCTTTATTTAATCAGTTTTGTTTTTTGTAATTAATAACAATTTTATTTGAAAAATAAAACTTATATCAACTGTACATTTAAAATAAGTTTTTAAAAAAACAGAACACTCGATTTTTTTTTTTTTGTGTACTAGCGCGTTTTTGCTTCAATTCTTCTAAATTTATTTACATTTCAACTGAAAACTCAACCATGTATAAATTAAATTGTTTTTAACTATTTATTAACTATAACTTTGATTGTATTATTAGGGAATTATTTATGCAATTGATTAAGTGAGTAAAAAGTAACTAAGAGTATAAAAAAAATACTTAAAAAAATAAATAAGCTAATAATACTAAGCGTTAGTCCTGAGATAAGCAGCAAAATTTTATAAAAACTTTAGTCAAAAAGAAGTGTGCCTTAAATTGTACTTATGTACTAAATTGTACAATAAACACATTTCTAAAAAAAACTCCAAGAAATGTGGCTTAATTTATTTAAAAACAAATAACTTTTCTGCTGCATAAATATTAATAAAAATGTTAATGAACAGCACTAATTAGTTATTGAAATTTTGTATAAAAAATTAAAATTTTTTGTTTATTTATTTTATAAAAAAAAAAAACCTTTTTTCAAAAAGTACTAAATAAATTTCTGTACTGTACAGAAATGTTACCATCAAAATCTTGTACATTTTTTCGAGTTCTGATATTTTAACTAGACTCTATAAAAATAAAATAAAATAAAATTTTGAATATAACAGTATCTATTCGTATCGAGCTATTTATTATTATTACTATTTTTTTAACCCTCTCTTGTGCTCCTTTAACATCTTTCACATTTTTCCATTTATAAATTTAACGTAATCTCTTAAAAAAAGCATTGTTAAAAATTATTTTTTTTATAATAGGTTTTAGCTAAAAAGTGGTATCTTAAAATTTCTGATTGTAATAATTAAGTTAAGTCATTAAAAAATTAGTCAATATATTTTTATTCTAAATACAACGCTATGTACGTGTATCGTAATTTGAAGTATCGAAGTATGAAGTATTTGAAGTATCGTTATTTGAAGTCTATTATATTAGCGTTTGCAATAAAAAAAAAGAAAAACTAGTTATGGCTTAATACTTAAATAAATTTTAAATATTGTTGAACACAAACAAATTAAATTGTTGAGTTTTATTTTAAAGCAGGACTTGCAGGCTCGATTTTAACAGGATATTTTTGTGACATAGTTTTCATATGATTTTTACAGATGTACTAAGTGATTTAGAAATTATTTCACTGCTCGAAAAGAAAATTTTTTCCATACATACGGAATGTTTTGCATTTATCACATTCCATTTTGTTGTTTTTGCATTTGCCCAGGTTTTTTATGTTGCTTGGAACAGTTCCCACCAACTCCTGTGCCAAATATTAATACCATTTACTGAGATAAGGTATTCAAATCAAAGTACCACGCCTACTTGACTAATCCCACCCACTTTTTTAAACTACGGACTACTCATTATTCCAAAGAAAATATGAACAAAATTTGGTGTAAGTCGAAAAAAACGGTTTTAACTGGGTTGAAGTCGAAAAAATGTTGTAGAGGAAGTTCGATTAAAATTAAAGCGCTACATCCGATGACGTATCCAGCCTACTTTTCTGGACTAAGGACTGCACATTATTCCAAAAAACTATTGGGAAAAATTTGTTTGAAGTCGAACAAACCCTAAAGAAGTTTGTTTTAATTTAAAGTGCCACGCCCAATTTTATAGAATACAGAATACTGTAAAAGAATTTAATTTAAAATTAAAGTGTCACGCCCCCTGTTTAATTGTACCCAATTTTCTAGATTGCTGACTGCTCATTATTCCAAAGAACAAAAGGTTGAGGTCGGACAAAGGCTATAGAAGAAGTTCGATCAAAATCAAATTTCCACGCCCCTGTTGCCAAATTTCAATCAATGCACTACTCATTACACCAAAGAATATATTTACAAAATTTGGTAGAAATCAAAATACTGATGGGGATGGAGTTCAATTTAAATTAAAGTGTCACGCCTCCTGTCTGATTCCGTCCAATTTTATAGACTAATCACTGCTCATTATTCCCAAGATTATATTTGGAAAATTTAGTTGAAGTTGGACAAACGATATAGAAGAAGTTCGTTTTAAATTAAAGTGCCACACGCCCTATCTAATTGCTTCCACTTTTATAAACTACGGACTGCTCCTTATGCCAAAGAATATAAGTATAAAATTTGGTTTAAATTGGACATATGGTGTAGGAGCAGTTCGATTTGGATAAAATTGACACGCCCCCTTGTTCAATCCCACCCACTTTTGCTTAAGACTTCTCATTTTACTTAACAATATACGCGAAATTTTGTTGAAATCGGACAGACGGTGTAGATGGAGTTAGATTAAAAATAATGTACCTCGCCCCCTGTCTAGTAACGTCCAATATTTTAACCCACTTTTTTAAACTACGGACTACTCATTATTCCAAAGAAAATATGAACAAAATTTGGTGTAAGTCGAAAAAAACGGTTTTAACTGGGTTGAAGTCGAAAAAATGTTGTAGAGGAAGTTCGACTAAAGACTGTTCGAATTACCAAGGATTATGTGTGCAAAATTTGATTGAAGTCAGACACACTGTGTAACAAATATTGGTTAAAAGTAAAATGCCACGCCTACTTTTCTAGACTTTCAATTATACCGGAGAATATATATGCAAAATTTAGTATGAAATCGCTAGCAAAATCGGAACAAGTCAAAACGTAGTATGCAATTTTTTGAAAATAAAATCGGCTGTGGAAAAAACATAAAGGGTGTACATATTCTGCTGCATCAAATGCAGATAAGAGAGCAATTATTCGGAAACCCTCCAACTCTTACCTTTCAGCATGAAAAATTAGACAAAAAGCTGGGTTAAGCGCCAGTCTTTCAACCGTGTGACAGGTAATTAATAGCGCTTAGCACCTAATACGACGTAAGATTAAGAAAAAACCTCCACTTACCCTTAACGGAAGGAACACGGTTGCATTTTTGTAAGAATCACATGACTTGGAAGAGAGAATGGCAGTACGTAGTTTTCTCAGACGAAAATAAATTCAATTTGGATGGACCGGATGGTTATAACTATTACTTTCAAGATCTACGAAAAAAGAGACTTTTTTTAACTCGTAAAAAAGCCGCGAGGGACTATTACATATCTTGAAACCATTGAAAGAGCGATTTTGTATAGAGTGATACTAGAACAAGCTTTTCCAAAGTTTTAGAATATTTTTGAACCCCTGGAATGGATTTATCAACAGAATAATGATCCTTTTCTTACGGCACGTATCGTTACAAGCTGGATTAGTGAAAAAAATGTTCAACTGTTGTCATGATGTCCATGTTCTCCGGATCTAAACATTATTAATAATATGTGGGGTTGATTAGTTCGGAAAGTGTATGACTCCAGTCGACAATTTGAGTCACTCATTTCTGCCATTAAAGTGGCTTGGAGTAAAATTTCTTTGAACTACTTGAAGCAACTTTATGTTTCCATTCCAAATCGGATTTACGAAACTATCTTAAATAAAGAAGGTGGCCCTCGTTAATAAAAATTAGTTTAATAAAACAAAAAAAAAAAAAATATATTAAGATAAAAAAAATATTTTCGATTCCCTTTCTTCAAATTAATGAGTTGACCCTATTCGACTGACTAAAACAACAACAGAAAATTAAGGGCTCCTTTATGTACAATTTTTCTTTACCTAACTTTTTATAATAAAACTTACTTACTTAGGTGGCCGTAACAACTCGTGTCCGGGTTTCGGCCGACCTCATCAGATCTCGCCAGGCGCCTCTGCTTTGCGCGCGCCTTCTCCAATCGGATACACCAAGTGCGGTAAGGGCTTCCTCGGCCTGGTCCATCCATCGGAGACATGGTCTCCCTCGTTGTCATTGGCCAGCGACCCTCGCCTCGAGCACCTTTTTCGCTGAAGCTTCGTCGTCCATACGATGGACATGACCCAGCCAGCGTAGTCGCTGCACAGTTATAAGCCGAAATACGTCAATGTCTTCGTAGAGCTCATACAGCTCGTGATTTATTCGGATGCAATAGTCATCGCCGACTCGAATAGGACCGAAGATTTTGCGAAGAACTTTTCTCTCGAACACGCCCAGAGCAGCTGCGTCAGTTTGCGAAACTACCCATGCCTCAGCGCCATAAAGCAGCACAGGTAGAACGAGCGTCTTGTAGAGTGTTAGTTTTGTCGATCGAGAGAGGGCTCTGGAACTTAGATGCTTACTGAGCCCGTAGTAGCACCTATTAGCAATTATTGTTCTTCGCTTTATCTCCAGGCTAATTTCGTTGTTAGTATTAATGGCGGTGCCAAGGTATACGAACTCCTTGACTACTTCAAAGTTATAGCTGCCGGATGAAACGTGGGAGTCTAAACGCCGCGCTCCCTTGTTTGTAGACAGCATATACTTTGTTTTACCCTCATTTATCGTCAAACCTACTTTGGCTGATTCCTTTTCGATAGCGGCGAAAGCAGCGGTAACATCTCTCTTGGTTCTGCCGACAATATCAATATCATCAGCGTACGCAAGGAGCTGGACGCCTTTGTAGAAAATGGTGCCATTACGATGCACACCGGCCTTTCGTACGATCCCCTCCATGACGATGTTGAAGAGATCGCATGACAGTGGATCGCCTTGTCTAAAACCTCTTTCGGTATTGAAGGTTTCGGAGAGGTCATTTCCTACCTTGACGGAGCTGCGTGTGTTGCTCAACGTCATTCTGCAAAGTCTAATCAACTTTGCAGGTATACCGAACTCAGACATTGTTGCGTATATGCAATCCCTTCTCGGGCTATCGAACGCAGGTTTGTAATTGACAAAGAGATGATGTGTGTCAATTTAATTTCGTGGGTTTTCTCCAGGATTTGTCGTTGCGTGAAAATCTAGTCTATGGCAGGGCTTTACTGTAAAAGGGCCAAAATTCATATAAAAATAGGGCCAATTTGACATTAATAGGGCTTTAAGATTTAAAAAATTGTAACTCAATATCAGAAACCGTACCAATTATGCATTTTATAATAAAAAGCAAAAAATAATAATTATATTTTGACTTTTAAAATTTTGAGCAAAAAGTAATAATTATTGCTGCTTTTTATTTGTTAAGGCAAAAATGAAAAACAAAATCTAACCGATAATTTTTGAACACTACTTAAATAACTTGTAAGAATTGATTTTTATTTTTTAAGGCAAAAATTAAAAGCAAAATGTGGATCTAAGGTTACGGTTGAACCAAAGTTTTACTAATTTTAACTAATTTTAAGGCAGAAAATGCACGCTCCACGCATGATGATGATGATGATGATGACTCATTTAGAACTGTTATTAAAATGATTAAATGAAATCACTTCCATCTTAAATCAAAAATTTTGGGTGAAAGTGATATGGTTTAAGGTTATACTTTCAAAAAGATTTTTTTCACGCTTTGTTTGTAAACGTTAAAAAGACGCCAAATATAATCTAAAGATAAAGTGTTTCTACAAGAAAATTTTTAACAAAAACATTATTCTGATAAGTCAATCCTAAATTAGATAAATAAAAATTGTAAAGCTTTTCCACAAAAACAACACACCAGAGATTTCCATCTTGAAATAGTCGTAGAATGGCAGAACTAAATAAGCAATTTAATGCAGACTCTCTGTTAAGTCTTGCAAGAAGTCTATTTAATGAAGCGGGACTAGGGTTCACTCTTTTCATCTAAACTCAACTTGGGAAATAAACTAAGCTTGTTGAAATTACTAAAAAGTATGCTCTTAATGGGACAATGACTGTATATACCAAAACTTGTTTTACTGAGAACATTTTTAAAGGCGATAGGAAATATCGCCTTTACATAAAATACAAACAATAAAAATTAACATAACAAATGAAATGAAAAATCACCCAACATTTTACAAAATTGGGGTGAATGAAATAAAAAATGAATAGGATTTTCAAAAGAAAAATCACCGAAAAAATTTGACTTTTGCTGAGGGTTTTTTTATAAAAAAATCACCTACTTTTTTGGATGCAATTTCGATTTCTTTTTTTAACTGATAGTTCACATTGTCCACTAGTGAAATGGTAATTATATCTCTTTTTTATTTTTATCACTCGATTATCATGTTTTTTTAAAATTTCAAATAATTAACTAAAATCAGTCGAGGGCTATCCGTCACCTCTCTCCCCCCGCGGTCGTCTTACCTTTTCATAATCGCTAAAAGATAATTTTTTTTCTTTCTCCAGATATTTCTATTTACGAAATAAATCATAGATAGCTTACAATTGGCTTCCAGAAATTACGAACGAAAAAAAATTACAAAAAAACCCAAAATTTTCCATACAAAATCGGGCTTAATTCGTCCAAAAACAATGACCGAAATTTCTACCGATTATGTAATTTTTTCGGGTGTTTATACCAATTAAATTAGGATCTTTTTTGCAAATACTTAAAAAGGAAGAAAGGCCCGAAAAATAAGCTTGGAATTTAGGATTTACGATTTACGATTTACGGATTTACGATAAAATGGTTCGCTCTTGTAGGGAAGGTACAAAACATTATTACGTAAAAGAGCAAATCATTTTATCATAAAAAAAAACACCAACTGGACCTTATCCGTACATAATGTCCATGCACCCCTTGTTCATAAATTACATCAAAAAACAAATAAAATTAATGAAATCTTTGCAGATATTTTTACAGGGGAATATTAATTAATTTACTACTAAATTATACCCGAAAAATGATACCCTTCGTGACGGCGGATATTGTTTGTTTTATTTTATTTTTGTCAAGCACTACAACGCCGCTGAATTGCATTTTGGAACATTTTACCAAAAAAAATTTTGGACATTTTTTCGTTTTTATTGTGTAAAAAATTTTTATTCTTTTCGTTTGGGGGATTTTTCATTTTATTTTTTCGGCGATTTTTCTTTGGCATATTGAAAGCATATACTTTAACCAATCATATTCTTTTCTTTTAAAAAATTCCGATTTTTTTTTTTTTTGGTAGAATTTTCCAAAAGGGCCTAAAATGAATAACAAGGGCCTCAGGGCTTTTGAAATGAAAAAGGGCCCAATAAAGCCCTAAAAGCCCCCAAATATCATCCCTGGTCTATTGTGGACTTTCCAGGTCGAAAGCCACACTGATAAGCCACACTGTTAAAAAAAACTTAAGAAAAAAAAACAACAAAAAGTTTTCCCTCATTTTAAGAGAATAAATGGTTTGTATTTCATTGAAGCAGTGAACCTATTCTGCTGACGCGAAGTGTATTTTGCAACTGCATTGCAAATAATAGGAAGGAGTGAGAAATCAAATTGACCATTAAATTAATCTGACCGGAAATTAATTTTTTAACTCTCCACTTGCTATAAAAAATTATTTTCGGGGTACGTTGTTGCACAACTTGAGAGCTTATATTTACAAGAGGCAGTTTTTCGAATGTTGAATGTTTCGCATTTAATAAATGAAAATTAAATTTAAAATTTTTCATTAATTAAATTCCCAAATAGAGAAACTAATTCAGAATATAACAAGTGGGGTATATTACTAGTTTTGAACATGCAAAAGTCTTTAGATACAATATTCAACAATGCAACTTGTACACCACATTACCCGAACTAGGTCTTTTTTTTCAATAAAATTTATTTTAACGATAAAAACAGTTTAAAAATGCAAAACAACTAACAACATCCTTAACACACACATTGACGGCAACTCAAATATTATTGTTATCACTTTCATTGCCTGGCGCCGAACCAAAAAACTTCTCGTACGCCTCACGCTGTTTGCGAGCACGTGCCTCACGTTCCACCTGGCGTTTCTTGGCGAAACGTTCATGTATGCGTTTCATTTCCTGCACCTCTTTCATTTCCTCTTTGTCTTCATCCTTGCAAGAAACGGAAATAAGAAAACAATTACCTCGACAATTTTGGAATAAAATCCAGACTTACGCTCATATTCAAACGCAACACCAAAGCACGTCTTCCGTCCGACATTGGTTGACTGTATTGCATAAAATTTTTCAGACGTTCCGCAGGAGGCACACTACGTTCAACCACAAGCACAATGCGAGCCCACTGACGTTGCCATTCATTGCGTATTTCCGCAATCTTCTGGTACGTGTTACCCATCATAGCAATCAACATGTTCACCAGCAATACGCTGACAATCACCATGAAAAGAAAAAAAAGTATCTTGGCCTCGTACTCATGTTGCGTGGAAACCATGGCACCATAATAGTCGCCAAAATTGGTCAAGGACATCAGAAACATGGCCACAATCGACTCCATAGGTGAGGGCATCGGATTCGACTGCGAGTCATCGATTTCTTCGGGTGTGGCAGGATTATCGAAGGTTAAAAAAATTATGTAGTATGCTTGAGAGAAGCCCATCACAAACACCAGATAAATAGAAACGAAACGTATGAGATCGCCCATCACCATGCGATATATCATCACAACGAAGGGACCAACTGTTTTAAAACCACTGTAAAACAACAAAAAGTTCTAATTAATTGAACAAACAAATGGTACATTATAGAGGAACGAACTTACCGGCAAAAAAATAAAAAATATGGCGCAGTTGTTAGCATTATCATTACAGCTACATGATCATCGATTTCAGTTAAGCAGGTCAAGCGTACCCATGGTATAATCATCATGAGGCAACAGGAGAAGAGAAACATTACACGTGAGGGCGCTGTCATCTAGAGCAGGAGAGATGCATTAAAATGAATTAGAATTCATATAATTTGCAGATTCCAAAAGCAGCTTACAAGATTTTCCACAAACATTTTGTAACCCAAGAAGCGTGCCTCTCTTATTGCAGCCAAGAGGTAGAGAATGGCACCAAAGAATATCACAATTTCGGCAATAATGCGCATCTATTAAGTGGTTCGATAAAAAAAAAAAGATAAAAATTAAGGCACAAATGAACTGAATTTTTGGCTGGTTACATTTGGTTACAATTAAACATTGACCAGAATTTTGTACAAATCGGTTAAAAACGGAGAAAGTTTCATATTTATGCTCAGAACATATTAAAAAAACAAAATCAATCGAAATACTAGCTACCGCGAGCAAATGTGTTTCTTTTAGTAGTCTTGATCTTAAAAAAAAGCCCTTTAAAACCTCCTCAAAAAAAAAAAACCCCCAAAATTGTCGATGCAATAATGGGTATTTTTGAATACTAAATGATGTACCCGGTCTTACTCGTTAAGTATCTAAGTTACAGATTCACAGCTTCAGATTTAATTTAACCCTTTTCCAGACCAAAGATTAAATCCAGACTGTTAAAAGGATTTAAATGATCACTGATTACGAGCCCAGCAAAACCAAAGTGGACGACTTTGTCAAAATTCAGACTAATTCGTAACTAATTCGAGTTGTCTTAAAGAACTCATTACTATTTCGTTACAGTAAATTTCGAATAAGTTTCGATTTATATACAAATTTATATTGAGTTTCTATATCTGTAGATTTGTACGATTAATTTAAGCGCAAGCAGAGAGAAATTTACACAAATAATAATACACAATAATACACAAAAAAATTAAAAACTAAAAAAAAATTTAAATTTTAAAAACTTTGCAAAATGGTAGAGGGGGGAGGGGTGCCTTCATTTTGATGATTTCAACCCATCTAGCCATCTGAAAAATAAAATTTTCTTAATTAGTAAGAATATCCCGGACTAGGGAAAGAAAAATAAATATTTTTTCCGCGAAATGACTTACTTACTTACTTAGGTGGTCTTAACAACCCGTGTCCGGGTTTCAGCCAACCTCATCAGCTCTCGCCAGGCGCCTCTGCTTTGCGCGCGCCTTCTCCAATCGGATACACCAAGTGCGGTTAGGGCTTCCTCAGCCTGGTCCATCCATCGGAGGCATGGTCTCCCTCGTCGTCGTTGACCAGCGACCCTCGCCTCGAGCACCTTTTTTGCTGGAGCTTCGTCGTCCATCGATGGACATGACCCAGCCAGCGTAGTCGCTGCACAGTTATACGCCGAACTACGTCAATGTCATCGTAGAGCTCATACAGCTCGTGGTTCATTCGGATGCGATAGTCATCGCCGACTCGAACAGGACCGAAGATTTTGCGAAGAACTTTTCTCTCGAACACCCCCAGAGCGGCTGCGTCAGTTTGCGAAACTACCCATGCCTCAGCGCCATAAAGCAGCACAGGTAGAGCGAGCGTCTTGTAGTGTGTTAGTTTTGTCGATCGAGAGAGGGCTCTGGAACTTAGTTGCTTACTGAGCCCGTAGTAGCACCTATTAGCAATTATTGTTCTTCGCTTTATCTCCAGGCTGATTTCGTTGTTAGTATTAATGGCGGTGCCGCGAAATGACTACTGTTGAAAAAAAGCCGTAATTTTTTGGCATTTTTTTAAAGCTTTCAATTTTTAAAAAATATTAAATAATAACATTTTTGAATAATTCTAGTCTGGGTTATTGGGGAATATATAAAAAAGATCCAAACCAAATTTTGAGTTAATCGGTCCATAAGAACTTGAGATATCATGTTAAAAGTGTTGGAAAAAGTAGTTTCAAGAAAAACACGTTTAATGATTTGAGTTCTGGTCGCACTGCATTAGATGCCGCACCAAAAAAAGGCTATAGCTCGTCAAATAAGTGGAACGTTCAAAAAGTCTTTCAACGGCATATTCTTGAATATCTAAACGTCGAAAATATGAATTAAAATTTAGATTTATTCAGAATTCTACACTAGGGAAATACCTTAAAACGTAAATCAATAGTTAATCCATGGAGAGCATATTTAGTAATCCGAATTGCACCGTCAATTTTTAATCCTTAATATATTGTTGTTTGTAATCGTAATTCGAAGGGAAAAGTAATCATTTAAGGGAAAATTTTCCGAGGAATTCAATAAAATAATTGAAATGTGAAAAAAATTTATTTTGTCGTTGTAAAATCCATTTTTTCATAATGCTTTCTTTTTTAATGAGGCGATCACCCCCCCCCTCTCCCCCACACTTACTTTTCTAGTCTAAAGACTATACCATTATACCGAAGAATATTCTACTGTAGATAAGAAGTATCGGAAATATGTTTATAAATCAAAAAATCTTTATTTATTCTTCAAAATTCATTTCATCCCCCTCAAAGTAGTCCCTTCCGAATGCAACACACTTATGCCAACGTTTTTTTCAATTTTCAAAACATGCTGCAAAATACTCTTCAATAGAGTTCAGCTACTACAGCTTTTTCGCACTTCCTCATCATTAACCCACGACCCAGCAATCACTGAAATATAGTTAGCGTCAAAACAAAGTGTACACTTTTTGTACACGAGATATACCATATATAAGTCTTTAATATTGAAATTAGTCCCAAAACTTCTTATGTTTTGAATTATTGTAAAAGTATCTCTTAATATATGCATAAAGTCTTGCAAATAATTTACCACTACAATAAAATATTTAATAACAAACAAAAATAGTCCATATATATCGCGTCAAAACAAAGTGTACACCTGCATAGAAAGCTTAGCTATTTCAATATTTCAAATATTTAAAACAAATGTAACGGTATCTCTCCCAAATTGGTTAATTATGTTGTTAGTTAATGTTTCTGCATTATTCGCGTTTTTCAAAGTGAGGAAGTAAGTTGTAAGAAAACTATTTTAAAATGCGTTGTCAAACTTCTATTGAAACACGGGAAGAAAATTACTTCGCGAAATCGCTTCAATTAATGATAGAGGTCATATTACCATAAAAAAAAATCATTGACTAATACAAAAAATTTGATGCACTAGAAAATCGACTATGTGCTGACAGACCAAAAAAACTCTATGAACCCGCAATGCGATAAGTAGTCAGAAGAGTGCGAAAAGATCCAACCGCATGCGCAGGGAAAAAAGCGGATGATCTGTCCGCATCGTCAGGAAACAACGTTAGTGCCAGTACAATACGACGTGCATTAAATGCATATGGTCTATTTGGAAGAGTCCATAAAAAAAACAGTTTGTATAAAGGAAAAATCAAAGGCTACGCATGGACTTCGCTTAAAAGTGTGAAAAACATGAAAATTCACTTTGGAAAAACATAGTTTTTTGAGACGAAAGCAAATTCGAAATTTTTGGAAAGAAAAAATCTTCAAATATATGGAGAAGCTAAAATCAGGAGATTCAGGAGCAAAATATTATTTCTACAGTAAAGAATGGTGGGGACTCGGTGATGATGTGGAGGTGTATGGCGGCAAACAGAGTAGAAAATTTAACGTTTATTAGCAGAACAATAAATAAATTCGATTACCTTAGTATTTTAAAAGAACATTTGCCGGACAGTGTTTCCAAATTAGGAGTGGATCGCTTGTGGATGTTTCAGCAGGACAACGATCCGAAACATACAGCCAAGGTATTGAAGGAATAGTTGCTGTACAATGCTCCAAAACAGCTGGATCACCCTCCCATAGTCACCGGAGCTTAACCCGATAGGACATTTGTGGGAACATCTGAATAGGCAAATAAGAAAGAGGACGATAACCAGCAGGGACTCACTGAAAGTCGTTATACTTCAAGAATGGCAAAAAATTTTATCAGACGTAACAAAGAAATTGGTGGAATGAATGCCTAGACGGTTGAAAGCAGTCATTTCAGCACGAGGAAGACAAACAAAATATTAATAATTGGACTGAAACTATTTTTTCTTATTTTCAACTTTACGTGTACACTTTGTTTTGACTCGAAGGAAATGGAGTATTTTTCGAATTATGTGAATTTTTGCTGTAAAATAATTTATAGTTTTAGTTAGTGTATAATAAGAGCATAAAATATTAATTGCAAAAATAATAAAATTTTTTATAAAATAACTTACTAAAATATTGTAATTAAGTAAAAAGTATTCAAAAATATGGTGTACACTTTGTTTTGACGCTCACTGTATATCAATGTTATGGATACTAGTGACCACAGATAAGTTAATGTGGGGAAAATTTATCTATCAATAAATGGGTCGGGCTCAGGGACAACACAAGACCTAACAAGTAACCATGCATATATAAATCAAATAGCACAATTGTTTTTAATCTACTTTTGAGTTGACCTTTAACAAGTTAACATCAAATACGCTACAATTGTTAACAAAGGTACTCATGCGGTTTAAAGCAGCAGTAGCCATATAATTTGTTCTACTGAATGGTAAAGAAATTAAATTGTTAGCGTTTCTACTGCTTCTAGGGTTAGTGTTAAAACTTATACGAGAAAGAAGTTCTGGAGAATCGAATACACTTGTTATGAGTTGGTGTAAATATACGATATCTGCAGATTTCCTTCGCTTACTTAAACACTGCATTTTTAACAATTTTAAACGATCCTCATAAGGAGAAAGGTCTAAAATGTCAGTTCCACTTAAGCCTCTTAGAGCAAACCGAACAAAACGTTTTTGGACTCACTCTATTCGATCAACATGCACATTGTAACTTGGAGACCAAACTTGACTTGCATACTCTAAGCGAGGTCGCACGATTGCATAATACAACGTTGTAGTTGTAGTTATGCTAATAAATTCTTTGGCCCAGCGTTTTACTAATCCAAGCATTGGAGATGCTTTCTTACAAATATAATCAATATGAATGTTAAACGACAACTTAGAATCCATGCATATACCTAGGTCTTTGACGGTGTTCACACGACGACTCTTTAATTTTATAATCAAAAATAACATTATTCCTTTTTCGCGAAAAGATCATAGTTTGGCTTTATCTGGATTATATTGTCTTTAGAACACCAAACTTCAAAGGATTTCAGATCAGACTGGAGTAGATCTGAATTGTGTTTAGAATCAACCGTTCTGTATATTTTCATATCATCCGCATAGATAAGCAGATGAGAGTGTTCTATGATGTGAGTTACATCATTGATTACTAAAATAAACAGAAGTGGTCCAAGGTGACTACCCTGAGGAACACCTGATTCAGCAATAAATTCAAAAGACAATACGCCTCGGAAACGCATTTTATAAGATCGCTCCATCGAATACGATATGATTCAGTTCACAAAATATTGTGGAAATCCCATTAACTCAAGTTCAAATAAGATTAGATTGTGTGATAGTTTATCAAATGCCTTACTAAAGTCAGTGTAAGCATAATCGTCCTGGTTACCAGAATTAATCGAATTTAAACAGAATGTTGTGAAATCGAGAAGATTAGACACAGTAAATCTGCCATTCACAAAACCATGCTGACGAGTTGTTATTACTTCCCCACAGTATATTTCCCCCCAATCATACACGATCCGTTCAAAAAGTTTTGGAATCGATGAGCTTAGCGATAGGCCTATAGTTATTAACATCATTCCTGCAACATTTTTTATATATAGGACTTCTAAATGATATTTTCCAAAAAAATTGGAAAATAACTTTCGTTAATTGATTTATTGAATAATAAAGCAAGAGGTTGACTCAAAACGGAACCGCATTGTGTTAACACTGCGGCAGGAATTCCATCAGGCTCAACGCCAAAATCCTCATCGATCGATTCAATATACTTTAAAATATGCTCAGAAGTGAAGGATATAGATTTCAAAGATACTCTGGGTACAGAATTCATATATTCAAAGTACTCTCTATCAGGATTAAAAGCTTCTGAACAGAATGAGTCTTTGAAAAGGTTGGCAAATAGGCCACAAATTATGACGGGAACATCAGTAAATCCATCAAGAGTTCTGAATGAAGAAGGAAATCCATCGAATTTCTTCTTTGTATTTATGAATCCCAAAAATTTTCATGAATCAGACAATATTCTCAGCTTACTTACTTACTTACTTAGGTGGTCTTAACAACCCGTGTCCGGATTTCGACCGACCTCATCAGCTCTCGCCAGGCGCCTCTGCTTTGCGCGCGCCTTCTCCAATCGGATACACCAAGCGCGGTTAGGGCTTCCTCAGCCTGGTCCATCCATCGGAGGCATGGTCTCCCTCGTCGTCGTTGACCAGCGACCCTCGCCTCGAGCACCTTTTTCGCTGGAGCTTCGTCGTCCATACGATGGACATGACCCAGCCAGCGTAGTCGCTGCACAGTTATACGCCGAACTACGTCAATGTCTCCGTAGAGCTCATACAGCTCGTGGTTCATTCGGATGCGATAGTCATCGCCGACTCGAACAGGACCGAAGATTTTGCGAAGAACTTTTCTCTCGAACACCCCCAGAGCGGCTGCGTCAGTTTGCGAAACTACCCATGCCTCAGCGCCATAAAGCAGCACAGGTAGAACGAGCGTCTTGTAGAGTGTTAGTTTTGTCGATCGAGAGAGGGCTCTGGAACTTAGTTGCTTACTGAGCCCGTAGTAGCACCTATTAGCAATTATTGTTCTTCGCTTTATCTCCAGGCTGATTTCGTTGTTAGTGTTAATGGCGGTGCCAAGGTAAACGAACTCCTTGACTACTTCAAAGTTATAGCTGCCGGATGAAACGTGGGAGTCTAAACGCCGCGCTCCCTTGTTTGTAGACAGCATATACTTTGTTTTACCCTCATTTATCGACAAACCCACTTTGGCTGATTCCTTTTCGATAGCGGCGAAAGCAGCGGTAACATCTCTCTTGGTTCTGCCAACAATATCAATATCATCAGCGTACGCAAGGAGCTGGACACCTTTATAGAAAATGGTGCCATTACGATGCACACCGGCCTTTCGTACGATCCCCTCCATGATGATGTTGAAGAGATCGCAAGACAGTGGATCGCCTTGCCTGAAACCTCTTTCGGTATTGAAGGTTTCGGAGAGGTCATTTCCTACCTTGACGGAGCTGCGTGTGTTGCTCAACGTCATTCTGCAAAGTCTAATCAACTTTGCAGGTATACCGAACTCAGACATTGTTGCGTATAGGCAATCCCTTCTCGGGCTATCGAACGCAGCTTTAAAATCGACAAAGAGATGGTGTGTGTCAATTTGATTTTCGTGGGTTTTCTCCAGGATTTGTCGTAGCGTGAAAATCTGGTCTATGGTGGACTTACCAGGTCGAAAGCCACACTGATAAGGTCCAATCAGTGTTTTTGTAATCGGCTTTAATCTTTCACACAGTACGCTTGAGAGAACCTTATATGCGATGGAAATAAGACTGATACCTCTATAACTAGCGCAGATTGTAGGGTCTCCTTTCTTTAGTATAGGGCACAGTACACTGAGGTTCCAATCGTCGGGCATGCTTTCTGCTAGCCATATTTTGCTGATGAGCTGATGCATGCGCCTTATCAATTCATCGCCGCCGGTTTTAAACAATTCAGCTGACAGGCCGTCAGCACCCGCTGCTTTATTGTTTTTGAGTCGTTGGATAGCAACTCGAACCTCTTCATGGCTAGGTGGTGATACTTCCACTCCGTCATCGTCGATTGGTGGCACTGCACTGCGCTCTTGATGGGCGGCATTGGTGGAATCGTCGCCAGTAAATAAATTGGAGAAGTGCTGTCTCCACAATCTAAGCACACACTGTGTATCCGTATTCAGATCTCCATTTTCGTCTCTGCAAGTGGATATTCTCAGCTTAACATCATTTAAATATTCGTCATATAATATAGCTGAGCGATTTTCAAATTCCAGAAACAAACACTTATAAGTCTCTAGGTCATTTGAGTCTAGGCTACATACGGTATTTCTTCCATGCCCAATTCCTTTTGTTGCGAAGAGTTTTTAAATCCTTTGTTTACCAGGGGTATGCAGAATTTTTTGCAAATTTGAGACTATATGGTGCAGACTGAGAAAACACAGCAAAAAGTTCCATATTAAAAAAACTAATTTAATTAAAAGTTCCATATTAAAAAAACTAATGTAATCATCAAGACTATTTTCATTTAAGTATTCTAAAATTGCATTAAGCTTATCATGAATTAAATGATTCAACTTCAAAAAGTCAGCTTTTGTGAAAATTGAGTTCATAAACTTTGTCTAATAAGTTCGAATTTACAATATTTTCCCTGTCGGATTTGTACCAAATACTCAATGGTCGATGGTATTCATCAACAGTAGTCAGAGCACGAAAGGCCCTCTTAACAATCACATTGTTAGTGTCTGTAGTTAAGATCAGGTCAAGAAGTCTTTCAAGACTATTATAAATACAACTCACTTGTTGTAAGTTAGAACATATATTGTCAACAAATATATGTTTTTGACAAGTTTCCGAATAAGATGCACAAAAATATGTATCATCGTCTGAAGTACGCCATTTCAAGTCAGGCAGATTGAAATCGCCCAACAATAAAATGTCGTCATTAACGTCAAGTTAATTCATAATATATTCTATGCAATCAGCAAGGCTTGCATAAACCTCCGCACTACTCTTAGGCGGAATATACGCATTCATAACATATACATTTGAACTACAATAGATAATTTTAATACATATGAGTTCGATATTAGTAGAGCCGGGAATATCAATAAACGAGCTTAAATAAGAGTTCCTTACAGCTAATAGGACTCCACCACCGACAGACAGAATCTGGTTTAATAAGTACACCTGCCGCAAAGCTTAAGTACTTGGGTCTCCAGACCTAGGGTAATAGTTCATGAAACAGACAACCAGAACTTATGTGTTGTACCACAACACGGACCCGTTTATGCTTTAACCAGTAAAACATACGGGGCATCCGGTGTAGCAACACGAACAAACACAAAGCATCACCCAGTGCTCTGCTGATTAGGAGCATTATGCAATAAATTACATACTGCCCGTAATAACAGTACCAGTTTAGATTTCAGTAGTGTCGTACTTACAATCCATCTACTGGTGAAGACGAGACCTATCCAATCTCTTGCATATTAAGACAGATATGCCAGCCCAGTCGTACCACTGCGCGACCCCGCCGGTCAATCTAGACCCTGTGTAGCATTCACACAACCACAACCAGTACGAGTCTTCCCGAAGGGGCAGCCTACGACAATCATCTGGGCAACTCGATCCCGTCAATGAGGATCCACAACATCCCCGCAAAGAGACCAAAAATGCACTAATGCAATTTCGAAGAAGTGCATTTTTATGCGTGACCGTGCTCAATGATCACTGAAAGGGCCATTTTAATAGTTCACAGCTGCCGGTTCAGTTGCAAACTATTACACATGACTGGTCCATGTGTCCGGACAATTCATGTGTCCATGACAGTCCGGGTGATCTAAGCATCTCAACATCCAGACAGAGTATTGGCCTTGTTCTCAGGGACTGTCGTGCTCAGTATGAGAACCCAAGTTTAAGCAACCATTTCTACACTTACCTCAGTGACCGCCGTGCCAGTTTGAGGGTCCAAGTCAAACGTCGACGAGCAAACCCCTAAGGAAAGCCCGAGCGTCGACATGTAAAGCACGCATGCCAAAACACTCAACACCAACATTGTTATCGGCCATTTAAGGTCTCAGTGCGGTGGATTGATAGGATCTACCCCATTTGACGGGTAAGACTGTCCCCGTACTAACAAGTTTTAAGGTCAATTGCTATACCCTCGCAGGCTTGTTTCATATCGATATGCCGAATATGACCTGCTACCAAGATGGGCGCCACCCCGAGCTCTTGGTTGGCCCTATCAGTTTTTACGTTTGCAGGACGTATCCTACAAACAACCATCCTCCTTTATCCTGGCTTTGGACAGGCAGGCGCAACTAAGTTACTAGCCTGGCGGAGTTCCACCACCGACAGCAGAAGTATTGTCAGCGTGCCTGTCCTTTCTTTAAACTTCAAAACTATTATCAAACAGTTCCAAGTCAGTAATGCTTCCATTCAGCCAAGTTTCAGTTAACGCGATAATATCATCAGAGAAGTTCTGAGTTGACAAAAATAAATCTCGCGTCTTTAAACGTAATCCCCCTTACATTTTGATAGTAAAGGGATAGCCTATTTAGTTTTTTGAGCCTGACAGACAAGTTCAGTCTTCCTTCGAGATCTATTCTTAGGCTCAAACTCAGCAACGAGAACATTATCGGCCCACAAATTAGAGTTAATAACAGTTGCGAACTCATCATCTGCAACTGAGAGAATAAAGGAGGCGTGGGAAGGTTTATTACTAATTTTTTTGCATGAACAAAATGCATTACAATATAATAGATTATTCTGTTTGACAAACGTCAATACATTTTCAATTGTTGTGTCGGGCTGAAGACTTGAAATAAAAATATTTTTTCTTCTCGACACTGCTCTTAGTTTACCACGATAATCGAAGAAAACTGTCAACATAACCTTGATTTTTGAGTTGCCTTGACGTGATTTTTACGGTCTCGGCTCATCTTTGGCACGGTATTCATCCGATTGATCGGCTTTTTCCGGGTCGTAAACGTACACCCAATTCTCATCTCCAGTTATGATGCGTTGCGTTTTGTCAACGCGGCGCTGTTTTCCCATGAAATTGAGCGTTTTTGGCACCAATCGACATTTCACTTTTCTGAGACCCAAACGGTCACTAAAAACAGTTTTCACTGATTCTTTCGATATTCCAACAAGGTCAGTAAGGTCTCGGACTGTCAATCATTTCATTCCGAACACAAAATTTAATGGAACTGCATTGTTAAATAGTTTCAGACATTATAAAAAACGAAAAATTCACTTTTAGCTATTTACAAAAGCACGCATAATTCAAACACTAAAGAATATTTTGACGTGTAATTTGGCACAGATGTCAGTGACAGTAGTGCCACGTTGAAAATAAAAAACGTTTGTCCCTATCGGAGTCCCCAAAAAATTTTAATTCAAATTTCGCGGTATTTTTTGCCCACAGTAGTACGCATGGGTTGGATACACGATGTAGGAGCAATTTGGGTACATACAGACACGAGGTCATTCAGTTTAACACGTTGACTGCCACAGCAAATTTCAGAAAACTGGCCAAAAATGACAATTTGATTTTTTCAATTTATATTACTAAAAACTCTATTTCTAGATCACAGGTATCATCAAAAAGCAAAAATTATGTTTTTTTAGGAGAAAAAAGACCTACGAATTATCCCGAAGTTGGCTTCTGTAACAGAAATCGCTACGCAAAAGCCAACTAGGAGTTAATTCGTAGGTCCTTTTTCTTTTTCGTACGTCTTTCTTTAATATTTTGTTTTATAGTTATTATTATTTATTATAAATATCAAAATTTTATTATTACTTTCTTTCTTTTTAGTTTTAATTATCAAGAACCCAATATGGATAACAAAACGTCACTGACTGAAAATGAAATTGATTACAACGCAAATCTAAGTGATTCAGAATATGACGGGATTTTTAGCGATGATAGTAACAACATTTATGAACCTTCTGAGCATACAAGTGATAGTGAAGATGAAGTCATCTCCGAACCTGAAGACGTCTCCGAACCTGATAATAATGACGATGATTTCCAAGCAACAACGTCAAATGCGAATGATGATTTGTGGACAGAAGTTCAACACAATCCTGAATTATTTCTTTTTCAAGAAAATGTTGGTGTGAAATTTGATACATCAAATTTTACAGTACAAACGCTGGTGGATTTATTTTTTTCGGATGAGTTTCTTGCATTACTGGTAGCACAAACTAATTTATATGCAACGCAAGAAATTGCAAAAGAGGAAAATGGGAATGGAAATGGTATAAAAAAATCTAAAAGGTTATCAAATTGGCAAGAAGTAAGTGCTGCAGAGCAGAGAACTGCAAAACTCACTTTTTGCTTGATTAAATCATTCACAGGAATTCTTACTCAACTCAACTCATTCAACAAAGTTCAGCGTTGAATAAAATCACCACACTACTGGCGAACGCATCTTTTGTGTCAGTTTGAGTTTGAGTTCGTCTGATCGAACTCACATGGTTGAGTGAACGAGTCTTGGGGTTGAATAAAATAAAATGATACTGCTGAAGGCATCGTTTGTGTGAGCTGATTGACGGATTGAATTCACATGTTTGAGTATTGGCGTTGAAGTGTATACGGATATGTGTTTCGTAAATGAGAACTCAAAGAAATATTTAAATTTAGTTGTTTGCAGTCAATCGTTATAAAAACTTCACCCTTCTTCTTCTTGTTCTCTTTTTCTCTCTATCTCTGTCTGCACACGAACAAACTCATACGTGTTGATTTTTGCTTTTTGCGTTTCATTCTTGATGAAAATAATCGTTGTTGAGCCCAACGAACAAGCATGAAATACGTATCCGAAGACGTCCGTTGATTAAAATCACTGAGCCAACACGAAGCACATGGTTTGATTGGATTTAACTCAACAGCGAGTGTATGCATTCGAGCAAGTCTGATCCATTGAACGCAGAGGCATGATTTTTACAGTGTTGATTACGTATGAATATTTTTATGTGAGTTTTGCAGTTCTCTGCTGCAGAGATGAAAGTTTTTATTGCACTTTTATTGCAAATGGGACCTTGTACTTTTCCATCAATCAATACAACATTACTGGAGCACAAAGAAGCTATATAATGTAAACTTTTGGCACTCACATATGAGCCGAAATCGGTTCCAGTTGCTACTTCGTTATTTTCATTTGGTTGATAACTCAATACCATCTGCCGACAGAATATGCAAGGTGAGACCAATCCTAAATCATTTCAACAATATTCTGCGTGAAAACTATGTACCAAGTAAAAATATTTGTATTGACGAATCCATGATGCTATGACGGGGAAGATTGCTTTTCCGCCAATACATAAAAAATAAAAAAACACAAATATGGTATCAAACTATATGAACTATGTGAGTCCGATGGTCTTGTAATGAAAATAAAAATTTACTACCAATAATGTTGGTCACATTGCTGACGTTGTTTAACATTTACTTGAGGACTAGCTCGATAAAGGCTACACGCTTTACATGGATAATTTTTATAATTCAGTTAGTCTTACAAAACTGTTATATACACTAAAAACTTATGTGTGTGGAACCCTGCGAAATAACAGAAAAGGAAACCCCATAGATGTGGTAAATCGTAAACTGAAAAAAGGGGAGTGTTTTTGGCAGCAAAATGGTCCTGTTACTGTATGCAAATGGAAAGACAAACGAGATGTCCTTACCATTTCAAACATGCATGCTGTTGAAATGGTAGAGGTTCCCAATCGCAATGGAAAAATTTCTGTGAAACCGAATATAATTCGAGATTACAATAAAGGAATGTCTGGCATTGACCGATCAGATCAAATGATTTCCTACTACACATCTCTAAAAAAGACTATTAGATGGTGATGGAAACCAAAAAGGTTTCACTACATATTATAGAGTTATATATACAAAATGCTCAGAATTTTTCAAAAAGTAACTTTATCTAAAATAAAACTGATAAAGTTCAGAGAAGAATTCGTCATCGCGTTGGTTGGAGAAGAGATTCAACCAGTTTTGAAAAAAAAAAATAGATTGCAAGAGCTCCATTATTTAGAGTGTTTACCACCAACCGAAAAAAACAGCGCCCGACAAAGCCATGTCGTATATGTACCCAAGCAAAAAAACGCCGAGAACCGCGTTACTTCTGTCCAGCCTGTGAAGAGAAGCCAGCCCTTTCTGTGGAAAATTGTTTTAAGAACTTCCACAAACAATAAAATAAAAAATAAAAACTTTATTTCTTGTATTTGAGTTAATTTTCCCATTGTATTGAATGAATTTTCCGATTATAGTTTTTTTATTTGTTTTTAATAAATCTTCAGTTCACGCAAGCCAACATTGACTTTTTGTTCTATTACCAGAAGCTATTTATCGATACTAGCACTGATATAATACGGTTTTATTCGTAGCTACACAAAAATGGCAGGTTTAGTGAGTACGAGATAACTCGTAGTTGGCAGTCAACGTGTTAATATATTAACAAAAATTTTTCTATTTTGATGACATCACTTTGTATAGGAGGTAGGCGTGGTTTTCAACCGATTTCGCCAAATATCATAGAGATGTTTTCTATTATATATCAAAACTTATGTGCAAAATTTCAAGATATTTCTTAAACTTTTGTGGATTTGAAGGGGTTTTAAGTTTTAAATAAAGCCACTTTGTATGGGAAGTAGGCGTGGTTTTCATACGATTTTGCCAAATATCATAGAGATGGTTTATACTAAATACCAAAGCTTATGTGCAAAATATCAAGACATTTCTTTAATTTTTGCAGATTTTTAAGAGATTTTACGTTTTAAATAGTCACTTTGTATGGGAAGTAGGTGTGGTTTTCATACGATATTGCCAAATAATATAGTGATGGTCTATATCATATATCAAAGCATATGTGTCAAATTTTAAGACATTTCTGTAATTTGAGCAGATTTTTAAAAGATTTTCCGGTTAGTATAAAGCCACTTTGTATGGGAGGTAGGCGTGGATTTCATCCGGTTTGACTCATTCTCGAACTTGAGGCTTTATTTATATTTTTAATTTGATCGCGATTACTTTAAAATTACTGCTGTAATCGTGATCACAGACGGACAAACAGACGGACACACGGGAAACAACTCAGGTTGTGATGCTGATCAAAAATATATATACTTTTCTTTACCTGCCACGCCTCCTTATTGGCGTTACAAATGGAATGAGAAAGTTTATAGACCCCTTACGCAGGTGGGAAATAAAAATAACGCGTCTGATTTGTCGACTCTAGCTAAATTTTAGCGGAGATATAAAATAAAAAATTAAAAATCTCAGCGGAAATTTATAACAGCTATGTTATTTCATAGCCATATACTACGCTTACACTGAGAGCTTAATGCGCATTTGTTAAATGTTATATTTAGTTTTCACTTCGGTCGGTAGTCCCCTCATTGCCTACCACTTTTTTTATCACTTTCTTGAGAATTACAATACATATGTTTTCACCACTACCCTACACAACACCACAACACTAAAAAGTTGCTACTCACTTAAAAGATATCTCACTTAAGACCACTCCTAATCATGGTGCAATTTTTTAGCCGCAACTGTACTTACTCTTGCCAAATTTGTTTCCATATTCATCAAAGGACATTCACCATAGCTTTCCCACCATGAAGGTAACAACTCAACCTCACTCTCATCCACAAAATCCGTCAAGTTTAGCCAAAATGTTTCTGTTTGGAATACAATGAAAATATTACACGTTTTAATAATAGAATTAATTAAAAAAAAAAAAATATTTTTAAAATTTACTACTCGTATATGCCTCTTTCAAGACACGGCGGTAAATACTATCCGAATGTGCCAATAATTTTGCCATAGCTGTTAAATTTGTTGACTCATTTTCGACTGAATCGCCTTCTTCGTCCTCTTCTGTAGGTCCTGGACGTAGTATGAAACCTACCAGAGAGAACAAAAAGTAAAAAACAAACATATAGAATTCCTTATAGAAACGACGCTTCACAAAGGTGTCCCATTTGGTTTTAAGCAAGTCGATGACAACACCATCAAGTAATTCCAAATGCTCCAATTTATCCTGAGCAGGATAGCAAAAAAGGGAATTAACTAATATACACTTAGACCACACTACTTGCTTCCAACTCACCCCAAACACCACGAAATTGAGTGCCGAATCCTTGTTAATATTACCCGTCTTATCATCGATGGTATCAATTTTAGACAGCGGATACGCTGCACACGTAATGCTGCCTAATTGCCAATAGATTTCACGCTCTATGCTCATTATATGAAAGAACATCTCGACACGCCCCAATTTGGCAGCCAATGTCAACGGCGTCAAATTCAGCATATTGCGTATGTGTATATTTGAGCCCACCTCGTAGCCAACATCGAACATTTCGACTTTCTCATAAATGACCAACATATGTAGAGCTGTATTGCCGTTGGTATCTTGAAGATCTGGATCGGCGCCTCGTGCCAGCACAAGGCGGAAACAGTCCTCCTGACTTAAACAGGCCGCAAAGTTCAGTGGATACTCTCCCCAGTAGACGTAACCATCGTAATTGGTCATCGGTTGAATGCCAACGTACTCGTGATCGGGTGAGTCATAGCGTGAGGCTTTTGTATCCTCGGCGCTCATGAAGGCGCCACAGCAGCTGTGAATAGATAAAAAAAAATCTAGTTAAAAATACCCATAGGTAGTAAAATACAACACACCGTTCCTGCACATCGGCACCCGCATCTAATAAATACTTCACCATAGCTGGATCCTCATTGACGATGGCTATGTGCAGCACGCTCTCACCATAGTACTCATCACTCAGATATATGTCGAGTATAAGTTTGGGATAAAACTTAAGCAGCCGCTTGGCCAGATCTGCATGCAGCGAACTGGCATTCAGAAGACATAGATGCAAGATTGTCTCACCCACAGCGCCACGTTCCTGAGAGTTTAAATAATGAATGTAATAAGTTGCTTAAACTTTTCGAAAGCCCCTCATCTTACATTCAAGTTCCAAACCACAAAACGATACGCGGTGGGATTAGCTATATACTCCGCTTCCGACACCTCTGGGCAGTAGTCGTGTATGTTGAAATCTTCATCGGGATTTTCAAGTGCACGTATCTCCGGTAGCTGCTTGGTGCGCGCTCTTTCTTTATTGCGCAACAGCACCAGTTTTGATATAGGAAAATAACGCCCAGCCCCCTTATTATACAGGAACGGCTCTACTTTTGTCTTGATAGCATGATCAATCTCGGCAAACTGTTTGGTTTGACAGGCGCGTTTCATCATGTCAACCAAAAGACCACCACCTTTAAGATTGACAAACTTGTAGAGTGCTTGTGTAGAGACGCCCGCCTGTTTCTTGACTCCACTTGTAACATTACTCTCCGTATTTCCCATTTTGAGTGGGTCTTCTATTCGAAGCTATCCGTTTGGTGGTATCCGTAGGTTTGCTCACACTTCTTTTATGCACACTTTAAACATAATGGTCATTATATTAACCACTATGGTTATAACATTTCATAGATTAACACTGGGCTTAAGACCGTTTTTATTAACACAAAAAAGAATATGAAATTGGATTCATACAATTTATTACACAAAACTTTTCTTATTTGCAACAAAATTTGTTATTTCTTAAAATTTCCACACCAGGTTAATCGATTAAACAATAGCGTTTCTATGTTGAAACCTGCAGCTGATGGCTGTTGTTGTTTTAGTTTTGTTATCATCACCACTTTCTCCATTGTTATCATTGTTCTAACAGGTTTGGTAATAATAAGGTAAGTCAAGGCTTTCTTTCACCTTTGAGCATTGCAGTCATGTAAAATTGAATAAATTTTTTTCTTTCCTGTATATACTCTTCTAAAAAGGTGCTGGACGAAGACATAACTTTCATATACTAGGCCGCAGCAGCCGCTTAGCATTTACTTTAATTTGTAGTAAATACAGCCTAGTACAATAAGTCCCAAATGAAATAAGTCCTCAAAAAAAAAAAAAACAAAAACTAAATGACTCCCAAATCAGATAATAAAAAAAATCCTTAAATAAAGAAAACATCTCCAAAAACAAAAAAAAAATTAAATAAGTTCCCATATTTGGGAGTTATTTAGGTGAAACTTTTATAGCCGCGTATACAACAATACGGCGAGCTAGATGAAGGGTAAAACCAATGTAACGAAATGGTTCTTATGAAAACAACAACACAGCAATTTGCCGCACTAGTTGTATAAAAACGAAAACATACTAAAGGGTCCGCCAAATAACTTTTTTTTTTTTTGACAATGCAAAAAAAAAAACTACTGAATATTTTCTCAAATTTCTGTTTTTATTTGAATGTACAATCCTTCCGGTTAATAATGGAAAATAATTTCATTCAAATGTCTGCCTCGGCTGGCCATGCAGTAGCCTACACGATCGGTCCAATTTTTAAGCACATTATCGATTGTGTGCAGCTGTATTTCACCAATGGCTTCACGAATATTGTCCTTTAAAGCCTCAATTGTCTCTGGCTTGTCAGCGTAACACTTATTTTTGAGGGCACCCCACAAATAATAGTCCAACGGTGTCAAATCGCAGCTCCGAGGTGGCCAAACGACATCAGCTCTGCGGCTGATAATGCGATCTTCAAAAACAGGGCGCAAAACATCGAGTGTAGCTTCGGCTGTGGGGCACGTAGCGCCATCCTGTTGAAACCAAATGTTGCCAATATCATCCTCTTCAATTTTTGTGAACGCACCAAATAGTGACTCGTTTTGGGTGCATCGGCTTTTCAATGTATGCGTGCGGGTTTTCTGTGCCCCAAATGCGACAATTTTGCTTGTTTACATACCCGCCAAGATCAAAATGAGCTTCATCTGAAAAGATGATTTTTTTGGCAAAATCGGCATCTTCTGTAAGTCGCAGGCAATATTTCCCAGCGTTGTTCAAACGTATACACAACCATAATCCTTCAGCGGAAGGATAAAACTAATTATCTGTCAAATCAGACATGTGCTAAGTGTTACCATTCATGAAATAAGCACTAGTTGAAAAAAAAAACGTTAGATGGCGGACCCTTTATCTAAATTTGTTTATATTTTTGCTCCCACTGAGGATTGAACACAGTACAATGTGATCCATAGTCGGCTGTTCTAACCACTCGATCACGTAGACATATCTAGTTGAGTAGCTCATACTTATGTTAAATCAACAATCCGTAGTTCTCTCTTCTTTTATGATTGAATTGAGTCTTTCGTTCAATCTGAAAGTACAGTACGGTCTAAAAATTTCAATCTGAACGTAGCTTTTTTTCAGAACATTAACATACTTTTAGGCATTTCTCAAATTGAGTTTTGATAAATTCAGATTGATTGCATTGATTGATTTGGAAACAGCACATGTTGCAATATTAACGAATGCAACTTTAAATCTAAAATTTGTTTTATTCTTAGATCTCTGAATTTCCATATAAATATCGTATCTTTTATATAATTCAAATAAAGTTTTTAACTCACATTTATATCACATTTAATACACAAAATACTGGTTACAAGTTCTTCGATTTCCGAGCTGTCAGATTACGTACGATAATGTTGGTCAAAACTATAAGAATCGTAAGAAGGATATGTTACTAAAATATTGATAAGAAATCGAAAGTTATATCATACCAGTGTTATCGCGTCAGTAATAATAAAAGTAATTCTGAAAGTGCCAAAAAAGTTATCCGAAAGTATCCACCTTATAGCATGTTCTCACGGCAGTCTGAATTAAGTAATTTGGCCTATGAATTACGAATGTGAATTACCCTGTTTTCACGAAGCAATCGTAATTTATTGTGGAGAACGGAAATGGGGAAAAAATGTGCAAAATAAATATTTGTTTATTATATTATTTATTTTTTTAAGCAATAAGAGTATTTGTTTTGTCTTGTTTTTATTTCTTCTTGTGTTTTGCTTGTGGTTTTCGATTAATTTTCTATAAAAATTAGAGATGAAACCGATTTCTACGTAATTCGGATGTTAATTAAGTGAAATTAATTATGTGCATTTTTGGAGACTTCAACCGTCCCAATATAACTTTTGTGCACGATGATGATGACAATCATCTCCTTCCAATTAACCTGTCCAATGCGGTCGACTTCGATTTATTAAGTACTTTTTATAGTAATGATTGTCAGCAAGTAGCTCCAGTTCCAAACCGAAACAATCGCTGGATAGATTTGATTTTTACTAACTCATATGACGAAGTAAAGGTTAGTCTAACCCGTGAGGCCGAGCAGATATTTTCCAATACCCTCCACCATACTGCTTTTACTACTAAAAATGACTTAAATTGTTTGGACTGGAACCACTTGTCTGCACTAGAATTGGACGATGCTGTATCGTCTTTCTATCAAAAAGTCTTTTCTGTATTTGAGACTCATGTTTCAAAAATAAAAAAAAAAAAATAAACTATCGCAACCGTGGCTTGATTCAAATCTTAGAAATTTAAGAAATCAAAGAAATAACTTTTACAGAGTCATTAAAAATTGCGTCATTGTAAGTGATGAGGTAAAGGTTAGATACGAAGAGCTGTCTTAGGAGTTCTTCATTAAGTCCGAACACCAATTTAATTGGAGAAAGGATTATTGATGACCCGAAAAAATTCTTCAATTTTGTAAATGTAAAACGAAAATCGACCGTATACCCAAATTTCATGTTTAAAGGCAATGTTACTTCATCTAACTCACAGGAAATTTGTAATCTCTTTGCGGATCATTTTAAAGAAGTCTTTTGTTCAACTACTTTCCAAAATCAACCTACATTTGCCAGTATAACTGGTAGACCGGCATTGGTTTGTGAAATTAATATAACACGGACTGACATAACCTATTCCATTAAAGAATTAGATTCAAATCAATCTCCAGGTCCAGACCTTATACCACCAAATTTACTTGTTCAATGTGTAGACCAATTAATTACGCCGTTACATATGATTTTTAACAATTCCTTGCATACAGGTATATTCCTAACTTTTTGGAATCTTGTCATCTTACGCCAATTTATAAAAATGGCGACAAGAGATCAGTTGAAAATTATAGGGGTATTGCAATCTTGCCAGCTATTCCAAAGCTATTTGAAAAAATTATATGTTCCAAACTCACGAGCGTAACAAATCCGTGTTTAAACGAGCAGCAACATAGTTTCCGTAAAGGACGATCAACAACCACAAATCTTACAATCATGGCATCAGATATTCTTACTTAACTGAAAAAGGGCCACCAAATGCAGTCTATACAGATTTTAGTAAAGCCTTTGATCGTATTGATCACGAAATCCTAGCTAAGAAACTAGAAAAATTTGGTATATCAGTTAAATATAAATAAGTGCTACGTTATAAGTTTTGCCCGTAAAAACGTAATAACATATAGCAGATACATGCTAAATAAGGTGGAACTTAAAAGGGTCAGCCACATAGCAGATCTTGGAATAATTCTTGATAGTAAGATGCGCTTTAACCTTCACTACGATCATATCATATCCAGGGCAAACAAAATGCTCGGATTCATAAAAAGACGTGCAAAAGAATTCAAAAAACTTTGGGTAACTAAAACCTTATACTGCGCATTAGTGCGATCAATCTTAGAATACTGTTGCATAATTTGGAACAAAGCTTTTGTAGTGCATAGTGAAAGGCTAGAATCTATTCAAAGACAATTCTTGCTTTTTGCATTGAGAGACCTATACGAACCTCGTGACTATACAAATTTACCACCATACGAGAGTAGACTGAAAAAACCTCAATTTAATGTCGGTGTCATCAAGGAGAATATTACTTTGCTCATGCTTTACATTTGATGTTATTACTGGTAACATCGGTAGCGAATACTTCTCGAGCAAGGTACTATTTAATGAACCAATAAGGCGAACAAGGTATACAAAATTGTTAAAAGAATCGCATCACAACACTGCTTACGCATTGAACGAGCCCTTGAATAGATGTTGTAAAATATTTAATAATATCAGCGAGCATTATACACTGCTAATATCGAAATTCAGATTCAAGTGTTCCCTTTCCAAATCACTTTTCTTTACATAACTATTCCCTTATTAAACACCAATTCACGTCCTATGCCCAATGGTACATATAAGCGAATCTTCTCCAATTCCTTTTCAGCATTCTGATCCCTCTTCTATTTCCTTGATCTAGCATTTGTAGAAAAATTGTAAATGAAAAATTTTAATGTTAAATAAGTAAAACACGGCATTGTAATATTAACTCTATTCTCCCATATCCAAATGCCTCTTTTTACATTACCGTCTACCACCCATATCTAAACAAAATTGAGTTGTTCTCCCATTTAGCTTTCCATCTTAACATTTTAGCATAGTATTGAAAATTAGTACATATTTTTACTATGTGTATAAAATCTGTTAGTATGTAAGCTTCGTTTATAAGTTCCCCCTTCGTTCTTCTTCTTGTCTTTTATTTTTGACGTGTTTTTGAAAATGTGTCGATTCATGTGGGCGATTTACGCCCACTGAGAATTGCATATCTTCTAAAAAAACATAAATAAAACAACAACTAAATAAACAAATAAATAAATAAATAGTTCAAACTGAATTACCTTCAAATGAGGTAATTCACTTGTCAAATTTTGTATGGCGAATTACTTAATTCGGAACATAATTCAGCCTCGACTTACGAATGAGAGCCGAATTAAGTTGTTCAGGGTGCCGTGAGAGAATGCTTTTACATTAAAAAAGTAGAAAATATAATTATCTTCGCATTTGTGTTGATGAATTAATCGCTTTGGAATTGTAAACGAATAATTTTTGACACATAAGCAAACTTTCTTTTACGAAGTAACCTTTACGTCCGCCAAGCTTATCTTTTTCGAATCGAAATCGATATCGAATTCGATTGTTAGCATCGCGAACTATTCGCAAATTTTTAAATTTTCGATATCGAAGTCGGATTTTGTGCCGTATGGGAAATAGCACAATTTTTGTGATAATGTTGCAGTTTCTTCTATATATATACAGTAGGCCGGGTCGATTTGTGGGGAGGCAAAAAAATTGCCCATTGCTCTGTGAAAATCGTATTCTAGGGATCAAAATAAGAAACTTTGCCGAAGCAACCATACCTCTAAAACGAATTCTGATGTCCCCCAATTTGGGTCGAACTTTTGGGTAGGGGCAAATTGTGAAAAATCCCACTTTGACCCATTTAGAGTGCTCCAATCGAGTCCAAATGTATGACCGACCCCCACTAACTTTAAAGGCCCGACCCACCCATGTCAGTGGTACACCCCCTGGAACCCCCCTGGGGGTTCCCCATACAAACATTTCAAAAAATCGCCAGTTTTGGCACTTTACATGAAAAAATCAGCGAAATGCCTATGTTTTTTTCTTTTTGGAGTTTTTTTTCTCTTTAGAAATTTATTCAACCCTTTTAAAAAATGAAGTTATCACTGTGAAACAATTGCAAATCGGAAAATTGCTTGTGTGCGTTTTTTAAGGCACCACAAGACACAGCTGCATGTCGTAAACTTACTTGTGTAGTTTTTTTATAGCACCTACTTAAGAAATGAAGGTTGTTTTTACAACCCTTTTTGTGGGTATTTTATGGCACCTTCTTAAGAAATGCGCGGTGTATGCAACCATTTTAACAATTAAGGTATCACTGGAATGCATCGCAACCCTTTTAAAAAATTAAGGTATCACTGTGACACAATTGCAGATCCTAAAATTGCTTGTGTGCGTTTTTAAGCCACCACAAGACACAGCAGGTAGAATTGAAATTACCATTTCATTCTTATTACCTCGTCTCGTAGACCATATATAACGCAACAGTTTTTGTGAATGCATTAAGTCGTTGTGAAGAACTCAAAGTGTGAAGTGCTACTTTCAGATAAAAAGATATTTAAAAAAAAATAATAAGTGAAGTTGACCATTCCAAATCAAAAAGTTTACAATGAATCCACCATCCTCTACACCGCAAGATGAAGCAACAACATCAACAACTTTCGAAAACCCAATGAGTCATATACCTAAGCACGATGTTACTCTTTTTGGTGTGTCTACTGATTTGACTGATCTTAATTTACCAACCCATCTGGATATCTTGAGATATTATTTTTACTTAAGCGAACGTGCTAAAACAGAACAAAAAAAGTTTTCCCATAAATCATTCACTATTCAAGTACAAGATAAGTTGAATGGAATTTGGGAAAAACTTGGTATGGAAATAATGCTGAAAAAAGTGTATTTAATAAATTGAATAAATTGCTTGACAAGTATCAAGAGCAAATCAAGAGAAGAAACAAACCCCAACAATTTACAGAGTATGTAAAATCTCTGGAAACAATTTTTTACATTGGAACATGTAAATGCGATTTGAAGGCAGCTCCATGTGCATGCGGCTGTGTTCCCGAACGCCTAATCAGAGAAGACTAACAATGGATGCAGTTGTGATCGAAACTGAAGAGCAAGGAGCAACGTCTATGTCATCAATGCCAACATACCAAAATCCCGATGATTCAACATACGCACCGCCACCGGTTCAAGAAGATATGGATAGAAACACAAGTTCACAATACACAGATAGATACGATTGTTTTAAATTTGCCTTGGTATGTGACAGATTTGGTGTGCCTGATAGAGTAGCATCGGCATTGGTAACCGCTCTTTTCCAAGATTTTAAAATGAAAGATAAGCATGGCAAACCTCTCATCATGGATAAATCGAAAGTTCGCAGAGAAAAAGAGAAATGCAGACAAGAAGTGGTTCGCAAACGGTTAGATCATACCAATTTGTTAGCGTTTTCATTCGATGGCAGAAAAGATGATACTTTAACGACAGCTAAAGTTGATGAGAAGTATCATACTAGGATGGTAAAAGAACCTCATCTTGCTAGCGTTTCCAAACGGGTTATACCGGAAAATGTAGAGGCTGTTATGGCGACGACATTAAAGAGCCGTGAGAAATTGCCCAGACTTGAAAGTAAAAAAGACTTCAAACAATTATTTTTTTAGTTTCTTTTCTATAACTAACTTAAATTAATTTTTTCATTTACATACATATGTATGTTCTGACTAAATAAATTTCAAAAGAGAAAAAATAGATATTATTATAAATAAATAATAAATATTATTATAAATAAATAAATAAAAATAAAGAAAAAACATAGCCATTTCGCTGATTTTTTCATGTAAAGTGCCAAAACTGGTGATTTTTTGAAATGTTTGTATGGGGAACCCCACAGGGGGGTTCCAGGGGGTGTGCCACTGGCATGGGTGGGTCATGCCTCCAAAGTTAGTGGGGGTCGGTCATACATTTGGACTCGATTGGAGCACTCTAAATGGGTCAAAGTGGGATTTTTCAAAATTTGCCCCTACCCAAAAGTTCGACCCAAATTGGGGGACATCAGAATTCGTTTTAGAGGTATGGTTCCTTCGGCAAAGTTTCTTATTTTGATCCCTAGAATACGATTTTCACAGAGCATTGAGCGATTTTTAAATCGACCCGCCCTAATATACAGGGTGTCCCGCAATTCAGTGCAACTATTTACGAAGCTGAAAGGTTATGTCGAGCTGAGCAAAAAATCGTGTGGGAGGGGGGGGGGTCTATTTTCACATTCTTAGGAGCTACGGGGTTAATTAATATTTCACGACTTTGATTCACGTTATTGTTTCTAGCAAAAAAACTCACTTATATAAAACTTATTTTGATAGCTCACTTTAAAGGCAATGAAATCACCTTTCCAACAGAATATCAACAAACTCCACCAACTTAACCGTTTCCAAGCTGTGCTCTAGTGAACATGAAATCAATCGATTGAAACTACCAAATTTCAATTTTGAGTGCACATTTCTCAGAATTTCGCGTAATAAATGAAATTTTTTTTTGGATCAATTTTGTAATTTATTCAATTTTCTTTTCAATGACACTAAAACTATAATCATATCTTAAAAAATAAAAAAGTTGGCTGTACTAAGAAAATTATACTTATTAGAAAACAATGATATTATCTACTGCATAGCTAATTGTACTGTCATTGCTTTCTTATAAGTATAATTTTTTAGCACATCCAACTTTTTTATTTTTTAAGATATGTTTATGTTTTTGGTGTCATTGAAAAAAGAATTGAATAGATTACAAAATTGATCTTAAAGAAAAATTTCATTTATTACGCAAAGTTCTGAGAAATTTGCACTCAAAGTTGAAATTTGGTCATTTCAACCGATTGATTTCTTCTTCACACAATCACAGCGCGGTAACGGTTAAGTTGGTGGGGTTTGTTGATATACCGTTGGAAAGGTGATTTGATTGCCTTTAAAGTGAGCTATCAAAATAAGTTTTATGTAAGTGAGTTTTTTTGCTAGAAACAATAACGTGAATCACAGTTTCACATTTTACGGTTAATATAAAGTCACTTTGTATGGGAGGTACGCGTGGTTTTCATCCGATTCCGCCCATTTTCGAACTTGATCTTCCTTTTTTCAGACAGACAGACGGACACGCGAAAATCGACTCAGGAGATGATACTGATCAAAAATATATACAATTTTCTATACCTGCCACGTCTCCTTCTTGGCGTTACAAACGGAATGACAAAGTTAATATACCCCTTACGCAGTACACGTTGGGGTATAAAATCCTCTTTATAACCAACTGTCACGAAGGTAAAAAAAAACTGCGATCTAATTCTGTATGTGAATATTAAACTTTTCAATAACTGTCCATAAACAAAAGAGACAATTGATATTTTCCATGATATCACCATGTTGAAATACTAGCTGACTTTATGAAAAAAAGACAGTTCTTGAACCAATTCTGTTATGAAGGCAGACTACTTGTTAACCATTTGGTTCCACTGAAGGAGGAAATGTTAATAAAATAAATTAGCAATCTCCCAGAAATTTCATTTTTGGGTAAAAGTTTCACTTCTACCGTGCGTGACGGCCACACACAACTTTTTTTTTTTTTTGTCATTTTTAACATTTCCGGCGAATGGAAACTTTTTGGATTGAAGTTTATGACGAATTCAAAAGTTGAGCTGAGTGAAAAATTTGGGATAAAGATTTTGGGCTAAATTCACAACCGGTCTTGATTGCAACGCGTAGTGGAGATTGTTTGTGGTATCCATTCCAGATTATAATTTTTCAATGACAGTACGTTAAAGTACTTTTTCAGGAATTTTATGTAAACTCTAATAATATAGCCAAGACGCAATACATTAGATAAGAAAAAAAGGAGGAACCAATACTTCATAGTTAATCCACAACTTTAACGTGAGTGTGTGGATCAGAGGATAGAACATCCGTCTGAGGATCGAGAAGTAGTGAGTTCCAGCCGTACAATATGCAGAAATATTTTTAAAATAACAATTTTGTAGTTTTTTTACTACCGAGTGCTTCGAGTTTTTGTTGACGTTTGTTGTTATTAAAACTTTTCGTTACATCGGTTTTACCCATCTAATGCGCTGTGTTGTTATATACTTGGCTAAAGAAGTTTTAGTACAATAAAAATTGCGTAATCTTCTATTTATGGTATTGTTTGGAATATACATAAGAGCGTTTAACTTGTTTATTCTCGCAGTAAGGATCTTACAATCCCTGCTCTAATAAAGTGGGCAAAAATTTTTTATTAATTATAAACAATTTGATTTTTTTTCGTTTCAGAAAGCAAATGTATTCTTTATATTTTACTTATGCTTAACAGCACTTTATTCCGGTAAGTATTGCTGTAAAATAACATTTTCAAAAACTTGTAACCGAACGCGAAGATCTTAAAATATTAACAATTTGATCTCCTATATTAATCCACTTTTGGGTTCAAACACCTACGACGTCATTTTTGGAATTTCTAGAACCGTAAGAAACATCAGTTATTGGAGTACAAAAACAAGAATGAGAATGAATGTACAAAAATGTACACAACAATTGTTAAATTAATGTTATATTGTCAAAATTTAAGTATTATATATTTAATAATAATTTTATTATTGAATTTTTATTGTTTTACATTTAAGTAGATGTAAGGAGTTATGATTTTTTGTTAGTTTAAATCATACATCGTCAGTTCAAAGTTTTGATTTTGAAAATATGCACAAACATTTGCAATAAGTATAATTTTTTTTAGTAGTTGGACAATTTTTTATCGAAAATCAAGGTAGATGTTTTTTATATTTTGTTGATGCATTGAAAAAACTCTGTTAACATGTTGTTTTCATAATAATTTATATAACTTTTCAATTAAGCAAGTGCATAATAAAATTAATATAAAATATTTATCAAACTAAACAGGCCTGGGTAGAGGTTTAAAATAAAGTTTAAGGGTACATAATTTCTAAATTGATTGATATAATGATATTTACTAAACTCTAAGAACATAAAAGGACAACCAGCTATTACAAAATAAAAATCGCTTAAATTACGTATACATAAATTAAACCACATTGTTTTTATCAAAATGTTGAATTTGTTCAAAATTTAAATACTTTCGATTTGTTAGTTCTCCACAAAACATCTATTTGTTTGTTAATATTATAAATAGACAATCTTTCAATATATCTTATAATGCATTAATACTTATATTCCTATATAATATATATAATATATTTATGTAAAAAGGACGCAATTAATGAAGTAAAATTTGAGCCAAATGAATTAAAAGTAAATCGTTTTAATTAAAAAAAAATCTTTCAACAGAAAATTCAAAAAAGTATTTCAACAAAAACAAGCTAATTAGAAAAATGCTTGGCACAAATGGTAAAGTAGGATTTATGGAAATTTAAGGCTTAAAAATTAACAAACAATAAAAAAAATGCTGACTTGTTAGAAATCAAGTTTTTGTATAAAAATATTAGAATGATAAAATATATAAAAACTACGTGTGAAAAAAGTGCAACTTGTTGCAATTTGTTACTTGCTGAATGTACACAATTACATATATATATATATATATATATATAAATGTTTATGCCATGACTTGATTTGCTGTATGCAATATTCTTTGTATAAATATGTGGAAAATTTTAATTGATTTTAAATTTAAGAGCTATACGTGTTAAATTTTTTTTTAAATTGCATTATAAATTCCCATTATTTGTTTAAGCTTGGCTTTCTTTTTTATTTTATTGTTATTAATTGATTATTTCGACATAATTTGCCGGAAACAGTCCATAAGTTCCATCGGGTGCCAAGCCTTGCCACCAGCCTTCATCGATTTGATCAACATGTGTAATAATATCGCCTGGATCAAAAGTGATTTCCGATTCATCGGCTAGATGTCAAGAAAAATAAATACTGTAATTAACGAAAACTTAAGGATTGTACTACCATAACGTACCTGCTTGATAGTCGTATAGAGCTTGCGCTTTCAAGCCCACATCGCCCAAAGCATCCTGACAAATGAAGTCATCCTCGTTAACAATATCAGTCACTGAAATATGAATTGAATTATATTAATATTGTACGCATAACAAGATGTACATGCTACTTACAATCATTGCGCTCTAGCGCAGTAAGCAGCCCATTCTTGGCGGACTGCGGCTGCTGTACAGTTATTGATACCTTTGTGCGCACCTCTTCTTCGTCGTCGTCATCCACTTCATTATCCTGAAAGACTGCAGTATCGGTAGCATTGGATGAGGACGTTTCATCAGGTGATTGCAGAGAATTGGTTTTGCTGTGCGGTGAACGTTTAATGGTCGAGTATTGCTCCTCAGTATCGATGACATAATCATCAGCCGACGGTTGGATGTCATCATTATTTGCAATTGCAGTGACTTCAGGCGTGACAGGCTGTTCTTGTTCCTGCACAGCAATGGCAACGGCTGCGGCAGTAACAGTTGTAGCAGCAGCAGCAACAAAAGTCTCAGCAGCAACAGTTGGCGGTGTTGGTGAAACGGCAGCGGGTTTGGGCTCGAGTTGTGCTTTGGGTTGTTCGATTTTTATTTCTGCTGACTTTTGCTGTGGTACCTGCTGCACTGTTGGCTGCTGCTGTTGCGGTTGATTGAAAGCATTGATGCGCTGAGCAATAGAGGTGCGCGCTGGTTTAGCAGGTGGTGCAGTATTTAATCTGGACAATTTAATAAAGCAAATCATTATTTGTTATACAATGCGTTTCAAAAATGTAAGATTACTTTATGAAGATCACTTATTTCTAAGTGGAAATTTTTTTCAAGAAGTTATATTTTCTCCTGATTATGCTGTTAGACGTATACATGTTTATAAACATTTTTGAAACGTTTTTGTTTATAAACAGGTAACAGCACAGTGGAAAATATTGTATATGAGCACGTACAATGTATATAAGCGCTGCCTAAGGTTGCAAACATAGTGAAAGCTTGTTGCTGATCATATCAGATAAGATCAGGCACGAATCGCAGCTTCCGTGAACGTACAACTCGTCACGGAATCGTCTTTAACTCCAGTACTAAAACTTTTTTTTCAAAATATCGCGTGTAGTACCTTTATTAAAAATTAATGCAAATAATTTTTTTTTCTATGAATCTGACGTTTGGTTGCTGTTCACATCACTATGTTCGTAACCTAAGAGAGACACCGTGGTTGACAGTTTTAGGGGATCGCTGATTTCGAATCTTATATCACGAGTTTAAAATTCAAGATGGTGGAAATGGTTGACACATGGAATTTTTTGTATTTTTCCAAATTCTTGTAATTTTGAAAATCTAACAACAGATTTGATTTCGAATCTGATATCAGTTTTGAAATTCAAGATGGTGGTGAGAGTTGCCACCTAAATTTTTATATTTTTACGAATTTTGTGCTGGAAAGAATACTATCCGTTGTCAAACTTTCAGTTATGTAATTTTTTTTTCAATAGAACTGCCACCTAATAAGAAGTATTTTTAAGAGTTTTAAACATTATCTAACAGCGAAATCAAGGGTCGCTGATTTCGAGTCTCTTAGAATTTTAGAATTCAAGATAGCGGTTAGGATTGCCACCTAAATTTTTTTATGTTTACGAATTCGGTTCTGGAGCGAGCACAAGCTAGAAATGTGTCGCTGAGTCCGAAACTGTTGTCAGAATTTCAATATACTGTCATTTTTATACAATAGAGTTGCCACATAACAAAATGTATTCTTAAGAGTTTTAAACATCGTCTTAAACAGTTTTAGGGGTTCGCTGATTTCGAATCTGATGTCAAAATTTGAAAATTCAAGATGGCGAAGAGGCCTGCCACCTAACTTTTTTGTTCTTATGGATTCCATGCTGTGGAATGCACACTAGTTAAAAATGCGCCGCTGAATCCGAATCCGTTGTCAGAATTTTAAAATTATGTAATTGTTTCACAATAGGATTGCCACCTAATAAAATGTATTTTTAAGAGTTGTAAACATCATCTAACATGGGTCGCTGATTTCGAATCTGATGTCAGAATTTTAAAATTCAAGATGGCGGAATGGGTGCCACCTGATTTTTCTTTGTATTTTTGCGAATTTTTGAAATTTGAAATTTGTCTGATATCTTACTTACTTACTTACTTAGGTGGCCGTAACAACCCGTGTTCGGGTTTCGGCCGACCTCATCAGCCAGGCGCCTCTGCTTTGCGCGCGCTTTCTCCAATCGGATACACCAAGTGCGGTTAGGGCTTCCTCAGCCTGGTCCATCCATCGAAGGTATGGTCTCCCTCGTCGTCGTTGACCAGCGACCCTCGCCTCGAGCACCTTTTTCGCTGGAGCTTCGTCGTCCAAACGATGGACCCAACCAGCGTAGTCGCTGCACAGTTATACGCCGAACTACGTCAATGTCTTCGTAGAGCTCATACAGCTCGTGGTTCATTCGGATGCGATAGTCATCGGCGACTCGAACAGAACCGAAGATTTTGCCGAAGAACTTTTCTCTCGAACACCCCCAGAGCGGCCGCGTCAGTTTGCGAAACTACCCATGCCTCAGCGCCATAAAGCAGCACAGGTAGAACGAGCGTCTAGTAGAGTGTTAGTTTTATCGATCGAGAGAGGGCTCAGGAACTTAGTTGCTTACTGAGCCCGTAGTAGCACCTATTAGCAATTATTGTTCTTCGCTTTATCTCCAGGCTGATTTCGTTTTTGGTATTAATGGCGGTGCCAAGGTAAACGAACTCCTTGACTACTTCAAAGTTATAGCTGCCGGATGAAACGTGGGAGTCTAAACGCCGCGCTCCTTTGTTTGTAGACAGCATATACTTTGTTTTACCCTCATTTATCGTCAAACCCACTTTGGCTGATTCCTTTTCGATAGCGGCGAAAGCAGCGAAAACATCTCTCTTGGTTCTGCCGACAATATCAATATCATCAGCGTACGCAAGGAGCTGGACTTACTTACTTACTTAGTTGGTCGTAACAACCCGTGTCCGGGTTTCAACCGACCTCATCAGCTCTCGCCAGGCGCCTCTGCTTTGCGCGCGCCTTCTCCAATCGGATACACCAAGTGCGGTTAGGGCTTCCTCAGCCTGGTCCATCCATCGGAGGCATGGTCTCCCTCGTCGTCGTTGACCAGCGACCCTCGCCTCGAGCACCTTTTTCGCTGGAGCTTCGTCGTTCATACGATGGACATGACCCAGCCAGCGTAGTCGCTGCACAGTTATACGCCGAACTACGTCAATGTCATCGTAGAGCTCATACAGCTCGTGGTTCATTCGGATGCGATAGTCATCGCCGACTCGAACAGGACCGAAGATTTTGCGAAGAACTTTTCTCTCGAACACCCCCAGAGCGGCTGCGTCAGTTTGCGAAACTACCCATGCCTCAGCGCCATAAAGCAGCACAGGTAGAACGAGCGTCTTGTAGAGTGTTAGTTTTGTCGATCGAGAGAGGGCTCTGGAACTTAGTTGCTTACTGAGCCCGTAGTAGCACCTATTAGCAATTATTGTTCTTCGCTTTATCTCCAGGCTGATTTCGTTTTTGGTATTAATGGCGGTGCCAAGGTAAACGAACTCCTTGACTACTTCAAAGTTATAGCTGCCGGATGAAACGTGGGAGTCTAAACGCCGAGCTCCCTTGTTTGTAGACAGCATATATTTTGTTTTGCCCTCATTTATCGTCAAACCCACTTTGGCTGATTCCTTTTCGATAGCGGCGAAAGCAGCGGTAACATCTCTCTTGGTTCTGCCGACAATATCAATATCATCAGCGTACGCAAGGAGCTGGACGCCTTTGTAGAAAATGGTGCCATTACGATGCACACCGGCCTTTCGTACGATCCCCTCCATGATGATGTTAAAGAGATCGCAAGACAGTGGATCGCCTTGCCTGAAACCTCTTTCGGTATTGAAGGTTTCGGAGAGGTCAATTTCCTACCTTTGTCTAATCAACTTTGTAGGTATACCGAACTCAGACATTGTTGCGTATAGGCAATCCCTTCTCGGGCTATCGAACACAGCTTTAAAATCGACAAAGAGTTGGTGTGTGTCAATTTGATTTTCGTGGGTTTTCTCCAGGATTTGTCGTAGCGTGAAAATCTGGTCTGTGGTGGACACACTGATAAGGTCTGTGTGTAATTTGTCTGATATCACGGTTTCAAAATTCAAGATGGAGGATAGGGTTGCCACCTAAATTTTTTATTTTTACGAATTCGTGGCTGGGACGAATACTAGGTAAAAATAGGTGGCTGAAATCGTTGTCAAATTTCTAAAATGATGTCATTTTTTACAATAGGGTTGTTACCTAATAAAATGTGTTTTTAAGAGTTTAAAACATCAGCTAACAGCTTTAGTCTGACTTTAGACTTCGAACCAGCATTGCCAATTTGTAGATAATTTCTCAAAATATGAGTGTATTCATGTGGCTTTGAGGAATTTTTGAGAAATTTCGTTACTCATAACATAACTGAAAATGTTAAAAAATAATATGGCGCTGCAAGCTTATTTAATGTCGTTTGTGGACATGTACATTAGGGGACTCAAAAAAGTCGACCATATTTTTTTCAAAATCACCTACATAATAGATTCAGGAAGGTGAGAAGAGACGCCTGTAAAAACCCTAACTCTTAATATTAATATTTAGAGGTCGCGCATCGCAATTTTCTATTTTCAATATATGTAAATTACGTGGGAAAAATTATTTTTTAACTTATATTCTCATATTCTTATATCTTAGAGACCAATTGACAATTGACGGATGTAAATGACTGAAACATATCTTATAGGAAATCGAACGCTCTATAAAAATGCCCCTTATCAAATGGCTACCCTTATTAAATGGTTTTTGCAGGCATCTTTTCTCACCTCTGAATCTATTTCACAGGAGATTTTGAAAAAAATAACACCTAATGTACATGCACCCTAAAGGATTTGTTTCTAATTCGCATGCGATGGCAGCTATCGCGATTTAGGCATGCAAGTAAAAAAAAAATATCGATGTTTTTTTCGAAGTGATGTATCGAAATATTGCATCGATGTATTCCGATGCATTGTTAAAAAAACATCGGATTTTTCGATGCATCGAATAAAAATATCAACATTTTCCTTGAGTTATAAATATACAACAAGAAAATAAAACACAACACAGTTGCAGTTTATTTGTCGATTTTATGAATTACGAATCTTAATTATTCTTATCAAACCTTTGTAAAAATAAAATTCTGTTCACACTTTTTTCTTGCAATCGCTGCTGGTTTAAAACTTGTCAAGCCTTTGGAAAAAGTTTTTCAGGTGGTACTGAACTGGCTACTATAGTAAAATATTTAAAAGCTATGCAATACAATTTTGGAAATTGTACAAATTAACATAAAATTTTTACTTAACCAACCAACTGTTCAGTTCCGATGAACTAATTTCTGATGATCCCTCCATAGACTGAAATCTTCTTCACTACTACAGAACTTGTAACCCTCTTCAAAATTATTTAAAGAACTGTATTAAATAAACTGTTATGCAATGTGGTCTGAAATTCTTTGTACAACGTTATCTAAAAATTTTGACGGAATTTCCTCTCTGAAGAATTTCGAAGCACGGCAAATAATTTGAGAATTGTTACATCAACAATCAATTGTTACAACAAGTTATTCGATTTGTTATCGAATAACAAACATCGATATTTCCGATGCATCGATGTTTACATCCCTATCGCGATTTGCTGGAGTCGATTTTTATTCATAATTGTTGTCTAGTGGAGATTTTAAGATTGGCCAAAGCTCACACTGTGCGCCACCAGCACGAATCAGAAGTGGCTACAAAAATGTTTTTTGTATTCTTGAGGTATAATAATGTACAAAAACAAAGTTTTCAATAAGTAGGTACATAGAATTGATTTTTCTATGTAAATCAATTTTAATTTTTCAGCAAAAATTTCTAGTGTTTTTTTTAAATTCTGAAAACGACTGCCCCCTAAGTTCAGAAAGCTACGCTAGAATTGTAGAGCCCAATACGCTAGTCCCATTTTTCCCTACCTTTATATGAGCATTGAAAAAATTAATAACTCTGGTTTATGCTTACTTGGTCTGCAGCTGACCCTCGCTGGTGTTCTTGGTGAAGATCGCTTTTGCAGCCCCAACACGCGAGCCAATTAATTCGCGCGCCTCTTGATTACGTTCCTGACGCATGCGTTCCGCTTCAGACATGCAAGCATTGAAACTAGCTGCAGTTTTCTCCGGACTCAAAGGTTGCGGAGATCTGTACATAAAAATTTGAAATTTATTTCCAAACAAGATTGAAAACCTTAAAATCTAAGTACGTCTTAATAGGCACATGCGCTGGCTGCAGCTTCGCCAAACTAACTACTTTTTTCTCGCGCTCCTGGTGTTCCTTTTCCTCACGCATGCGTTGCTCCTGCTCCAACTTTAAGAGTTCTAGACGCTTGGCTTCCTTTTCAGCGGCAAGTCGACGTTTTTCTTCAGCTTCTTCTTTCTTCCAAAAGTCTTGCATGACACTGGCATTAAGCTCCTTGGTAGGTATAACGCGTGTATAGTTAGTGCCCACAGGTGTCTTTTGCTCCTCTTGCACACCACGCGGTTCCTTAAAGCTATAGGCCGAGCTAACAGTACTGAGTTTCTTCAAAAGACGTTCCAAATCGATGTCATCCTCGTTGCGTGCATTAATTGTAAGATGAGCGCCATGCAAAAACTTGGCCACGGAATGTATGTGATTGGCGCAGGTGCCCTTGCGCAGCACAGGAGCACCCTCACCCTAAATGATGAAAAAAAAAAATAAGATATCGAGTTGTTAGTCAATAAATATAGATAAAGACCAATAATTTTAATCAGCTTCAAGCAAATAAACGAAGCCAACTTAAACATGTTGAAGAAGAGATAAGATAAGCTTTCAAAGTATGGACATTTATAAGCAGCACTTTGTTCGGCTGGATACAAGAAGCTACTGGGGCGGAAATATTTGAAATCAATAAATATTATTTCTTTGTTAATATTATTAACAAAAGAAGTCGTAAACATGGGGGTGAAGGCAGGTCTTATGTCAAATAGTGCATTTTTAATATAAAAGTTAACTCTTTGTCAAGACAGGTCATCAGCAAAAATGGAGTGTTTTTAAAATATCTGTTTACTCACTACCAACACCATCGGTGCTATCTTTAAGCACAGAATCAATAGGCTAGAGCGTAGGGAACGCAATGCAAGTATCCATATCCAATCTATATCCGATCCATATCTTTTAATGAACATTTTAGTCATTCATTGACCAACATACCGATATTTCGTGGATCTTGGTAAAATAATTAAATTTTTTAATGTTTTTTGGAGATTACAAAGATGGTAATGAGGATATGATTCGAAGTTTTACAGCTCTACGAAAGGATGTTTGCAGAAACCATGCGATCGAACTAGAAATAGCAACCAAAAAATTCCCACCAACCCTACAACCACGGTACTATAGTTACATCAAAATAATTACACGGTCCTTAGGCGGACATGCATGCTACTAACCTGCCAATTGATCAGAAGAAACTTCTTGAGGCCAGTCTTTGGATCTTCGATGCGCACGAATGCATACATAATCTTGCCGCTATTCAGATCTTCGCATAGTTCTTCCAAGCCGCACTCACCGCTGCCAATGACTTTCAGTTCATTAGTTTGACCCTCATAACCATAGAGTGACCTTTAGTATAGAAAAAAAAAAGAGTTCCAGCAATTGGAATTAGTAAATAAACATGAATTTCAATCAAACAATGGAACATTTGTTACCAATTCGTGCTGCTCTTGTCATCCAAGACATCCTTCCAAGCGGCAATAATCTGCTCGCGATGTTTCTCGAAGCTAATGGCCATAGCTATTTGCACCCTTCTTCCTTCCTTCGTTTCTATCCAATTTTAACAATGCAAACCAACAGCCACTTGTTTGTGGTGACGAAGCTTTCAAGTGCTACGACCTTGAGTGTAATACTTTTGGAAAAGCAACTTGTTATTGCCGTTTAGTCCACGAATTTCGTGTGAACACCTGCCAATCTACCGGTTTTGGTGATTTCCACTCTCGTCGCTAATTCACACGCTTTCCTCTTTTTATTTTTGGATTTAAGCTCGTGCGACTTCTTCGCCACTTTCTATCTTGTGTTCAGTTCATTAAATTCTTTACCCTCTTTTTTTCATTCACACATTATTTCTATGCAATTGCTTCCACAGCGGGTGCTCCGGCAGCAAACAGCAACAAAAGAATTGATTTTTTTTCCGTCAGTTGTATAAATTTTTGCACAGTTTTTGAGTTATTTATGTTTTTCTTTTTTTTTTCTTTTCGCTTGTTATGTATAAAATCAATTCCTTGTTATTAATTGCACTTTAATATTATTTATTTCTTTTAATTAACAATTTTTTAAAGTTTTTTGTCTTGTAATGCTCCGCCTTATATCGTATTTCTTAATTCGTTAATGCGTTGGAGACAAAAATCCCGATCTGATTAATAGCGAAAAAATTCTTATTGGAGCCGTCGATGCATTTGAAGACAAGAGAGCTCCACAGCAGCGCAGTCCGCATAATTTATTTGACGTTCCCCAATCTTGTTGTTTTTGTACATTACTGATATTTTATTTAGAGCTGGCAGTGCTGTCCATTCTTTTTGACGGAAGATGGCGCTAATAGGGCGTCCACACGTGCATGGCAGAATTATAAGGACGGACCCAAGGTATATTTAACAAGGTAGTGTCGTCTCGGAGCGGTGGGTACCGCAGCTGTCAAACACATAGAATATCATAATCTGCAAATTTTGTTATTTGTTTTGCTTTTATTCGTAAAAACCTGGTTTTGGCAGATGCGGTACCCAGCACAAGAGAGAATTTTAACTACTTACACTACCTTGTCTTATTCTACCATGGACGGACCGATTAGCTCAGTGTCCTCACGCGTCTATGACAGGGGTTGGGTAGTTGTCAAAACGACAAATTTCGTAAAAATTGCAAACAAAGAAAATATTTTATGTTTCCAAGTTGTAAACAGTGTGGCCTCGTGTTTTAAATTTTTGATAATTTGAGTGAAAATATTATAAAAACTTTAATAAAAACTATAAAAAGTGAAAAAGTCTTAAATTGACAAAAAAAACCTATAACACTTTTAACAAATCATCTGCAAAACATGAGTGGTATTCAATTAACGCCGTATTTGTGGTGTAAATAGCGTGTGTGCCGTAAGTTCATACAACTTACCACAAATACGCAGTTTACATCACAAATACGTCGTTCATTGAATACTTCCTTATTTCGCTTTAGACATCTCACTTCCTCATTCATATTCGAGCTAGTTCGTGTCTTAAGTCTTTTTGGCATTTTTTCAACTTTAAACGCTCATATCTGCCAAACGCTACTACTTTTCAAATATCTAATAATTTTCGGCTTACCTACACTTCAAGAACTTTCTAATGATTTATCAAGTGTTGCTGAAGCGTTGTAATGTTGGTGGAAATTTCCCAAAATTTTTCATTACTTATATCGCGAAAAACTTAATAATGTGAACTCCGCTATAGACACTCATATAATATCGATACCATCGTGTTAAAACCATATCAATATAATTGCTAGATCAAAATAAAAATCGGATGAAGACGTTCCTAAATTGTTGTCAGAAGCTTCTAACATTAATATCAGAATCAACATTCAAAATCTTTTGAATTTAGTGACTAAACAAAATAAATATAACTGTAGAAATGTTATTGTTTTAAAGAAGATAGGAGGGATAATCCAACTTCGTACTTTTCATTCCGATTGGTAATATATGGTAAAATATGTTTTTTGTCCCCAACTGATATTTTGGGCACAGAAAAAATATTTGCGGGAAAGGTGCAACATTCTTGAAATAATTTCTTTCTTGCGACAACTTTAAATCACTCATATCGCACACTATCTACAAAAGAGACACAACTCAAAATTTTAAAATAATTTAAATTGCCCCTCCGGGACAAGGATTGACAATTGTAAATTTATTGACAACTGTAAAAATTTCTTATTCTAAAATGTAATCAACGGCTCATAATATGACAAAAATGTCACTACAATAAAAAAAATATTCAAAACAAATAAATGTGCGAAACACTTAGAAAGTTTTCAACTCCTTGGACCAAAAATAGCACATGAACGACTAGCTTACAGTTGTCAATCACTAGAATAAGGCTATTAATATGTTTTCTTGTTTAATTGTTATTTTCAAAAATTTTCCATTTACGAGTATTAATAAACAACATGATAACATGCATTTCGATGAATTTTTTATCGCACTGGCAAATTGGCACTGAAATCAATAAGAAATATAGCAATATTGGGGTTGCAAGTCGAAAAATTATTTGTTAGTATAACGAATCCACAAATATTTGTAAATAATTGTTTTGTTTCGTTTATTATGGAAATTGTGCTATATTAGGTTAATGGGTGTATTTTATTACCTATGAATGTTGCTTGTTTAAGGTTTCTAGCGACATCTGGCTGGAATTAATTTCTTATACAACAATCTGATTTGGTAGCACTTTCATTGGATGACAGTTGCTGTTTCTACTACTCACCACCACTGAAATCTAGTGCTAGTATCAACGCTGCTTGACAGCATTCCATTCGCATTCCTCGGATTCCGCTTGACACATAAGATAAAGCAAAAATTTTCGATTTTCTCTACTGTTGAAGACGACTTTCGTAGGTCGCCGCGTCTAAATCAGAATTAAATACATGTTAAATACTCAAAAAAAACCATTTATACAAGACTTAAGTGAAAAATTATTGAAGTGTAGCATAAATCGTATAGCCGCAACATAAAAAGTGTGCAAAATTCTTGAAAAGCGAAAAAAGGTGTTTGAAAAGTGTTCTCAAGCCAAATTGCAAGTTTTTTGGTGAATTGAAATAAAGCGATCGTCGCAAAAAATTAATTACAGGCCATTCCTTCTTCGGTAAGTTCATGCAATAAGATAATTGTGCACTCAAGTTGAAAATTAATGAAATTCAAAACTCGTCGAAATTTATGAAAATAAAAGAACAGCTGCTGCGCGGTTGGGGTCGGTAGCGATTTAGATTAGCGTTGCCACACTTTGTGAGTCTATCCCAATCTCACTGTTTCCAATATACAGGTCTTTTGCTCAGAATTGGGGGAAAAATGCAGGAAAATCCTCAACTAACTAGTTTATATATGACAAAGTGAAGACAGATACAATAAACTGCAGTTCAATTTCTAAGCTTTGACCAAACTTCTTCCTAACTCCTCCGCTGGCTGTTTGCCACAGCAAAGGTTTCCCCAGTGTCTGCAGAGAGCTGATAGCTGCAGGAAATCGCTTTTGTTTTGTTGTTTTTCTGCACAGCATCCAGACTCCTAAACACTGGCGTTCCAGAGTTGTCTGTCGCATAATATTTGCACGTCAGTCTACCCCATATGCGGGTGTAGAATCAGCTAAGATAATAGTTGGTGGTCGCTGTTTTGTTTGCCAATTTTGAAAAGATGCCTAAATAGTCGTCGCATCAAATCGATAGGAAACAATTTATTGTCAATATGTGACGACCTTGCATGGAGCAAAACCGATGTTTTTAATTATAAACCTATCAACTATAACGTTAACCGATTTTACCCAAGATAACCTTTCCCTTTTTCCCCTATGTTTTTTAACAGCGTCTTGCCACTTAACATAAGTTTTTTCCAAGCATTATTTGAGGTTAAGTTTTATTTTTAATATTATTTTTGCAATTTTCTCTAGTTAATTTTACTGTTTTGCAGTAATAAACAAATATTGCCATATTTTGACGCGCTTTAAATAATTATTTACATTGCAAAAAATTTGCAACAAATATTTGACAAAAAAAGAAAAAAAAAAGTATTTTATTACTTATTCATCAACATCTGCTGCACTGTCTTTCTCGTCTGCCTTGCTGAACACAAAGATTTGCTGCCATCTTCATAAAAAGTTTGAGTTCTGATATTTCTTTGTTGCTTTTTTAAATTATTTGCTGCTTTCATCAACAACCAGGCTGCCTGCCATCGAGCCAACTCGTCCAGCAACGTCGTGCCATAGCTTCGTTTACCATCCGCCTGCAACGCATTAAAGTTGTTGCCACTCATCTTTATCGTGGTGGTTTTTTTTTATCTTTATTGTTATTTTTATTTTGTTGGTATTTCGGATTTGTGTTTTTTTTCTTTCTTTTGTTGTTTCTTATGCTGTGTTTGTTTCTTATATTATTGTAAGTTTTTGGTCAGACTTAAGGTATTTAAAGTCTACCCAAAAAGCATGACATGTGCTGGCGAAGCGCTTCAGTTAGGCAGTTATGGCCAGTGGCCTGTGTGGGAAGTTTCGGCTGTCGTTTAGCGTTATTGTTGCCGCAAAGTATGTCTAGATAAGTTTCTCCAACAGATGCCTAAAAGTATGCCAGAAAATATAAAAAAACCTGCACAACATGTCTGTTGCATAGAAAAACGAAACAAAGGCGCTAAAGCAAGATTAACTTACCACCTACAGCAAGATTTTTGCTAAAATTAAAATAAAGATCATCAAGACCATGATACAATTATTAGGTATGGTAAGGAAGTTCACCACGCCGACTTCGAATGTCAAAATGTATTTTTAGAAAGGTGGCAATCTTTCTGTATAATTGATAAATGTGGGACAAATATTAAGAAAGGAAATTATTTGTAGGATAAATAGAATAAATTTGGACAAACGTGTTTAAAATAAAATAAATCGCAGTTTTGTGAGGTTAAATTTTTAGGTTAACAGGACACTAGTTAATAGTGTCTTAGTGTTAGGGTGATTTCTATCATAAAAATCATAAAAAAAATCATGTTAAAAACGTGATCCCTGAATCCCTAGCGTCATATTGCTACATTTAAAATAATTTTAAAATAACTTTTTATACATGATCTTTTGATCTGAAAATTAAAAAATAATCGTTATTTTTCATCCCTGATTTTTAGTGTTAGTCACTGTAATTATATTTTGTTGCATTTTCGAGATATTTTTCAAAGATTTAAATATTTTAATTTTGTAAAATTTTTCAAAGATTTTCTACTATATCAAATTTTGCATTCCCTCAATAGTATCCTAAAGCCTGTCCCAATAAGCAATTGCACTGGAGAAAGCTTTCACCTCAAATAGAGCTCTAGCCCTTTTCTCCATTTTCCATGCTGGATCTCTACGTATCCTCAACTTGAGATCATAGCATATCTCCAGCAAAATAGTCCTTAGTTCTCTATTGGAGAAAAGGCCTCATCTCTTATTTGAGCTCCTGCCTTTTCTCCAACCGGTCTCCAGTTTGCTTGGCACAGCGGTAGAGTGTCTGTCTCTCATCCGAGAGGTCTTGGATGCTCCGGTATTGCCAGTTCTAAAAAAAAGAGTTGATTTCGTTTATTGGGTTTGAGATGTAATCGAGGTTGAACACTTTCTCCACATTCTTAGAAAAATATATTTTTATTGCATATTGGGTGTATGATACTTAATTGTTTTTGCTCAATTTTTATCATTGAAAATTAAAATTAGAGCAGTTCAAATAGTACGAATGCATGGATTCAATTGGTGTGAGTGAGTACGCATATAGTACGAATTGGAGAAAAATTTGTAGGACGGACTGTATTTTCTTTGCATTTTTTTTTGCCGTTTCTTTCAATTCGTTCTTCGTTAAGTTTCGATCAAATATTTACTGTGCTGTTAATTATTAATTTGACATTTTTAGAGTAAACAAAACTATTTAAGATAAATGTATGCTGCATTGGAAGTGATGTGTGTAGCTTGTATTAATTTATTAAATGCAGCTGCTCTTCAAAACACCAGAAATAAAAAAGTAACAACGTTTATCCTTTTTTTACAAAATATGTCTGTCCTGCCCACGCGCCAATTGTTGTCAGATTTTAAAAATGGACAAAAAGAAATGAAGTATCATACGGGCTTATACAAGGTTTATTAATACAGGTTAAGTCACTTGAGAGAAGCTCGGTCGAACTGTCAGAATGGATAAGAGGAAATCAAGAAAAAAAAAAACCTGAATCTGTACAATTTTTAGCTAACAGCTACTTTGACAGTTCGAGCAAAGGCAGAAAAAGAGTGCTTTTCTCTCAAGTGAATTAACCTATATTAATGAACATTGGGCTTAAAACTCTTTTTATTTTATTTAAATAAACATTAAACTAACTTTTTCTCTTTTTATCTTTTTCAGTTCACCAACTCTTGTGCTCGCGTTTGGTCTTAAACATACCCGCTCTCTTTTCTCTCTCTTTGGCTATTCAAGTGCAATATCGACCATATTTCTGCACAGCTGCACAACACAAAAGTAGACAACACGACGACAACGTTTTTTTTGTTCTCTGCGCGCTTTTATTTTTGTTTTGGCTACGTTTCGCTGCATTTTTTGTAAAACTTTTTTTTTCAATATTTCTTGTAATTTGTGCTCTTTTTTTTTCTTGTGCCACACAAATTTTCACTTTGTAGCAGAAAAAGCCGGTAGACTCGAGTCGTATATATACACACAGGTCGGCAATCACGGTTCGGTTTAGCATTGTCGTCACTGAAATTTAATAGAAATTAAAATTTTAACGAATAAAATACCTCAAAGATAACATATAAAAATACAAAATATCAAAACACAGAATATTGCTAAATTTACGCAATTTATCAGTGTAATAATCACCTTATTGTCTTGCTTATTAAAACTTAGTTTTTTGTTGTTTTTGTCGTACTACAGCAACAGGAATTTGTTTATCTTTAAAATAAATATATTTTTTTTTTATTAATAAATAATAACGAAAAGTGAAAATAATGGAATCCGCACTTGATGTTCTCTCCAGAGCTGCAACTATGGTACAGGATAATGCAAATGGTAAGTTAAAGTTTTACTTTTAAATTGTTAAGGCATTTATTTATCGGCAGCTGTGAAGATGAAAAAGAAATGGCCTTAAATATAAATGAAAAAAGATCTCACAATTTGGTGTATAATTCCATTGGGAAAAGAGGCCCCAATTTTATTAAATCCAATGCCAAAATAAAGTGATAAATTAACCCCCCAGAAAAAATGAAATAACACTCCAAAATGGTTATTATTTCAATTTTGTATTTATAAACATAAATTCAATGATATGAGTATCTTTAGGATTTCATTTAGCAATTCAAGAATTCGAGAAGAAATAATATTTGCCTTGTACAAAATGTTTTTATAAATTTTTAATCGGAATTCGAATTAAGTTGAAATGGGTCTACAATTCCTGCAATCGCGTTCAATTCGTACAAGGAGAAAGTACAGATGCCTTAATGGTAGAATCATTGAATAATTACAAATAGAAGGTGACACTATTTTTTACCACTAAATTTTAACAGTACGTTCAAAAAGTCCATAGGATGACACATAGATGGCGTTAATATATTTTTTCCATATGATTTTTAGTTAGTACCAACCTTCAAACGATACGTATAACAATTTGACAACAATCTGATAATTGATTCGTGAGGTTTAGCATTTTGTTAGCAAAAAAAAAATGGAAAAAGCGAATTTCGAGTTTTGATAAAGCATTACTTTTGGATGAAAAAAAAAATACATTGGACACCAAACAATGGCTTGATAAACATTATCCGGACTCCTCTCTATCGAGACAAATGGTAGAAAAGTGGATTGCTGAATTTAAACGTAATCGTACCAGCACAAATGATGCAGAGCGCAGTAGACGCCCAAATCAGACTGTTATTCCACAAAACATCAAAAAAATCCACAAATTGGTTATGAACAATTGCAAATTGAAGGTGCACGAGCTAGCTGACATTGTAAAGATATCAGATGGTAGTGTTTTTACCATTTTACACGAACATTTGGGTATGCTAAAGCTCTGTGCAAAGTGAGTGCCGCGTGAGCTCACAGTTGACCAAAAACAACAACGAATTAATGCTTCAGAGGAGTGTTTGGCGTTGTTAAACCGCAATAAAATCGAATTCTATCGTCGATATGTGACAGTGGATGAAACATGGCTTCACTATTATACACCAGAACCCAAAAGACACTGAGCTGAGTGGACAGCAGTCGACGAATCGAATCCAAGGCGGGCAAAGACCCAACAGTCGGCTTGTAAGGTGATGGCGTCTGTATTTTGGGATGCAAAAGGAATAATATAATATTCATCGACTTTCTCCAAAAAGGAACCACCATCAACAGCGACTATTACGGTGTACTTTTGGGCAGGATAAAGGAGGACGGTTGGTTATGGGATACGTCCCATGCCGTAAAAGGGTAGAGCCAACCAAGAGCTCGGGGTGGCGCCCATCTTGGTAGCAGGTCAATATGTATATCATTTTGAAAAAAGCCTGCGATGGAATAGCAATGGTCCATAAAACTTGTTAGCACGGGGATAGTCAAACCCGTCGAAAAAATGAGGTGACCTTATCTATCCACGGCATTGAGGCATGGCTTATATGGTCAACAAAGAGTGGAAAAAAGGGTGTCTTAGGGCACAAGGAAAATGTGTGGAGACCTGTGGCGCTGGGCACAGGTCAAATTAAATCGTAGGCACTTCGCTTAGGGTATGGTGATTAAACCATGCCTTGAATGGAAGTGCCAGTCATATACGAAACAGTGCTATGTGCACAGTCAAAAACAAAAATTCTTTATATGCATATAAGAATTTTTTGTCTCTTTGCTGGGATGTTGTAGAACCTCATTTTCGACGGGACCGAGTTGCCCAGGTGACTATCATGGGTTGGCCCTTCGGGGAGACTCGTGTTGGCTGTGGTTTGTGCACATCGCTTGCACAGGTCTAGATTGACCGGCGGGGTCGCGCAGTAGTACGACCGGGCTGGCATACCTGCTTAGTATGCAAGAGATTGGATAGGTCTCGTGGTCTCAACCAGTAGATGGTAATGAAGGTGCGCCATCTACCGGTAGCTAAACTGGTACTATTAAGGGCAGTATGGAATTCTTATTGCATACTGCTTTTACAGAATAGGGCACAAGGTAATGCTTTTGTGTTTATGAATGTGACATTTAGTACGTGGTTGCTTTTCTAGTGTCACTTGTATAATACAGGTCTGTGAAGAGTATTTCAGGTGCACATCCTTTTTGGATGTGCATTTTTTAATACTATATGTTCATTCATGAACTATAACTCCAAGGTCTGTGGACCCAGAGGAATTGCGCCTTAACTGGCAGGGGTCCTCTATAAAAACACAAATGAAGGATTTCTGTGTACTTTTGGATCGATTGAAGGCTGGTATCGCCAAGAAACGGCCACATTTGCAAAAGAAAGAAAGTTGTTTCACCAAGACAATGCACCGTGTTACAAATCGATGAAAACGATGGCGAAACTGAATGATTTGGGCTTCGAATTCCTTACCCACCCACCGTATTCTCCAGATTTATCCCCCAGCGACTTTTTCCTGTTTTCAGATCTGAAGAGAATGCTTGCTGGAAAGAAATTCAAGTCCAATGATGAAGTATTCGCTGTAACTGAGGCCTATTTTGACGAGAAAGAGAAATCGAAATACATATTAATGGTAATGCAAATTTATTTTAATAATCACTAGGTTCAATAATTCAATGCATTATGTCCATCTACAGTAACGAGAAATGAAAAGTCGATTTTCCCCAAATATTTAGTCAGATAGTAATGGTAACTAAAAAACATGTTCAACCTTTTGTCATCTGCACAAAATGAAAATTTTACCATCTCATAGGTTCGAAACATAGGTAGAAGATAATAACATAGTATTAGTATATACAGGTAAAAAATTCAATATACGAATTTTGAAAAATAAGTATTTTATTAAATGTTAAATCGGGATTTAAAAGAAAAGGATTATGTGAAATGATTTCTTAAATATAAAAAATTTATATAAAAATAATTTTAATATTTGGTTGTCCCCCCCTCCCCCTTTGCTCAATAACTGCTGTGATTCTGCTAGGTATGGAAGATATTCCTCTGTTATTTCCTCGTACCAAACTTTTTCTATGACGCTAAGTAATATTTTTTTTGGCGAAGGCTTGCAGTTATTAATATTCGCCCCCATGATGTGCGACAAGTTCTCAATTGGGTTTAAGTCTGGCGAATTCCCTGGCCAGTCCAATAAAAGATTTTATCTGAGGAGTAAGAAAAGGAATTTGTTAAATATTTCTTGCTCATCTTATAAACAATTAATAGAACTTTAATTTTTTATTACAATTACCATTTTTGACCTTTGAAATGGGGCACTGTCGTCCTGGAAAATGACGATAACACACACAGATAAACGATTTTCCAACGATGGCAGTAAATAGCTGAACAAAATATTTTTATAAACTTCTGAGTTCACAGTTCCTATAATAACGCATATTTCTCTTTTTCCATAATACGAAAAACAATCCCATATTATTTATCCAGCTGGATGCTTCACTGTTTTCTGAAGGCAATTTTCTTTCGACGCCTCACATATTGAATGCCATCTGAGTCGAACAGGTTAAATTGACTCTCGTCAGTATAACCCATCGCCCATTGATTGGCTTAATTTAGTCGCGAAATCTTAGTTTTTGGAGTCAGTAATGGTTTTTTTGCTGGTCACCGTACAAGACCCATGTCACGAACCTTCCACGGATTGTATTGGCCCCGACTTCACTTCCGTCACCTAACAAAAATTCTGTCCGAGAATCGATTTCGTAGACTTATTCTTTTAATCATCTGCTTTTGTCGTCTTCCTGACTGCTCCCGATCCCATTTTGCGCATCTTAAACTTTTTTATTAGTCTGTTAATGACTGAACTGCTGCAACCAATTTCTTTGCTGATTTTCCTAGCAGACATTCCCGCTGTTTCTGAAAGTGCCAGAATCCTGCTTTTGTCGTCATTGCTTAATTTTTGAAAATTTGAGATTTTTCAAACTTTGACTGTTTTATTGCTACATTTATTAATTGTCAAAAAGCTGGTCATTTCGTTAAAAGTCTATATACAAGGTTGATTTATAAGGTTGTCGCAAGGGAGAGAGCGAGTACCCATAATTGTCAAATCGAAGTTGACAGCTCATAGAAAATCTGCAAGTGCTCTCTTTTATCATCCATTTTTCTTTCGTAGTCATTCGCAAAATTGGCTGGTTTTGACAATTATGGGTACTGAGAAGAGAGTTCGATCAGCCCTGCGACAACCTTATAAATCAACCTTGTCTATATACATTAAATAAAAAAATGTTGCATAAAATTCCCCTGCCTACCATATAAAGACCGATTAATCGGTTTTTTTTTTGTGACCTTTTAATTTCTAGTTACTGTATTATTTGAAGCAAAACATATTGATATTTTTTAAATTACCCAATTTTACCCCTTAAAACAATTTTGGAAAAAATTTAGTTCCATGACCCCCTCTCCCTCTCCCCCCAATAAAGTTTTCATTATTATTAAAGTTTTAATGTTTTCTTATTTTGAAAAAAAATTGTTAGGGTAAGTGTGTTCAGAAGAAATGTTGAGGGGCAAAAAATGACAGGACCAGCTCATATATTTGACTCCTCTAGGAGACCAGCTATGGCCGATATAAGCTATGTTTATGTGTGGTGCATGGGGACCAAAAAAAAGGTGCCAGAAAGGGAGTAGGTGAGAAACATTAAATGAATTATTCGCAACCACAATTAAATTGCATTCGCTCTCTGCTTTCTTTGTCTCTCAAAAACCGCAACACATACATTTCTTTTAGTGTAGCTACGCAACGAAATGATAATAATTATGCTAATTTTTATGCAATCGTAGTGTATTGTTTGTGTTTGCGCTCAAGCAAGCATAAAATCATTGGAATCTTGAAGAAAACTGCACTCAATTCTGTTTATTCATGATATTGTATCTGGTAAAATTGGCATTCCATTATTGCTGCTGTTAATTGATTTTAAGGCGGGACATGACATTCGCGGCAGAGAAAACAGACCTTTTTTTAAGAATTCATAACTCAGTCAAAAACAAACATTTTTCCAAAATTTTATTATTGTAGAGAATTGAACAAATGACAAGAAAAAAATTAAAAAAAATATATTTTTCACTCCAACATGGTTTTATAGAGCGCCAAACTGGCGGCAGAGAAAAAAACGGGGCCTCGTGGTTGCAGCGCTGGGAGTTGCAAAAATTGTCCGATCTGGAAAAAAATGACTTTGTTTAAATCTTAACAAAATTGGTTATCGTATGACACGAGCTTTTTTTAAAATTCTTTTTTCCATTTTTGGTGATGTTCTAAATTTGAAAGTGTGGATTTTTGAAAAAAATATTGACTTTAAAAATTCATAAAAAATCGAAAAAAAATTTAAAAAAAGCTCGTCATACGATAGCAAATCAAGTTTAAAAATATACAAAAAAAAAAATTTCGTCATAAAATGAACCCGCTAGTGCCGCAACCAGTACGAAAAACATGGTTTCGAGATAAACGCGTTCAAAGTTTGTGAACAAAGAAAAAAAAGGTTACCTTCAATCTGCCATGCCTGCTTCGTACTGTATGCCTTCGTTATCTCGTGTTGTGCTGTTTCTTATAGTTTTTTGCAACTGTTTAGCAATTCGGGCTTCACCCTTCAAGTAGTTACGAAATAACAACCACCAAAAGTCAGGTAGGTACGTAGGTAGCGCAAAAATTAAAAATGCGCTCTCACTAATCCGGCTGTAACTTTTGAACCCGTAGGAACTTTTCCATGAAATTTTCTTAGAATCTTAAGAATATTTACTAAAATACAAAATTATTAAAAAAAACTGCGATTTCAAAAAACTAGAAATGTCATGTAACCCCTTAATACTCCGTCTAGACAGTTGCGTTATTTTAAAGTATTTTTTATCAAACAACATCGAACAAATTATGCTATATGAGCCTATTAAGTCAGCCCTAATGTTATGTAATGACCTGTCCCTAAAGCATTGTTATTATTTAAAAAAACATTCTGTCATTTATCTTATAAGCTTGCAATGTAATTGAAATCAATGTTTACTTTTTCCGTTTCTTTTTTTCGTATGCAAACATTTTTTATGTAGTTTTTTTAATTAATTTTGTATTTACTTATGTCCGTAAGAATTTATAATTCATAGAGTCAACATAAATAAATATGTATTATCGTAATTTTCCAAGATTACATATATTCTCTACTTGGAAGTGCCCGGTTGGGTTGCAGGGTTAAGATTAGGTTTGAGTATATAAGGCCTTTTTAACCCTTAAATGCCTGATTTTTTGATTGGCTGGAAAAAATTGTGTGTAATGTAGCTTTGAATTCTGAACTACTTTTGTTGTACGACTTTTTACAGGTGCGTTTTACTCCCTGTACATACAAATTACCTGGTCGTACCATTTTTTTTATAAACTTTTTCTTTTTAAATCTTTTGCAAAAGATTTATTTTATTTATATATTCAATACTTACGTTGGTTATTAAATACACTATTGAAAAAATAAATTAATTTTTCTATCTCGAAAACGCCAAATTTTATAAAAGAAATAACTTCTCGAAAAATTTAAAATATACTAAAATTCGTTTTTTGGAGCTGTTATCTCTTAACCGACTAAAACACTAATCAAACGAAATAAAAGCACGTGTCTTCAAATCAAAAATGATGGCACTTAGATCATAGAACAATAGCATACAACAAAATTAACAAAAATTACCTCGTAAAAAGGTACCTCGCGGTACCACCAGTTGATGATCATTTGAACGGCGTTAAAAAGTTTTTGTTGCTTTCTATGGAAACTGTCAAAAAAAATTGGGAGTGAGAGCGGATAAACACATTGTAGAGCGATCAAAATTTATTAGTTCTGAAGGCAAGGTAATTTACTAGGTGGCCAGTGTTAAGGATTAAAAAAAAAAAGCCTCCGTGGCAAAGCCGCGGACCACTGTGGCCTGCTAGTTGGTATTTATAAATCTTGCTTGTTCGCTTTGTACGCAATATAAAATATGCTTAATAAGCGGTTACTATGAACGCAGCCGAACAAATATTTATTTAGCAAAATTTTGCACTTAAACTAAAGTAAACGGTATAATAGGCCAAAGCAATAAACTAAATTTATTAAAAAAATTTTTTTATCAGCTCACGCTTATGACAATTACGCAAACTGACAAATATTCTTGAACTTTACACTAAATTTGAATATTTCCAAGTCACTGAGGGATTAACTTATTAAGTTTTGAGATAAGATGATTCTAATAAATTACGTTTAAAAAAGTATAAAAGAAATAAGAAACTTTAGATTTTATTCAGTTTCTTCGCATATTTGATATAACAACAATCTTAAAAATGAAAGTGTTCGCTGTTGTTTTCCTGATGTTCGCTGTGATTGCTTCCGTTTTGGCTGTCAAGAATGGTAAGAATGGTAATTTTTTTAAGTTGCAATCAAATTTATTTCAATTGCTGCAATTCCTCCTAGCCATATGTGATTTGGAGCACGCAAAGAACGGTGATGGCCTAAGAGCTTGCTTGGCAGAGATGCCATCCTGGTCATACAATAAGGCTACAAATCAATGCACCTTTTTCACCTATGGTGGATGTCTTGGAAACGAAAACCGCTTCGACACTCAAGTAGAATGCGAGAACTTGTGCAAAGAATAGATGATTGAAAATGATTATAATAAAGATAAAATACATATAATACAAATAAATCAGTTTTTTGTTGAATGTGAATTTTTTTTTTTATATTGGAACAGTTTAGACTTTAGTAAAATATTGAAACAACAGGCTTACAGTTATTGAGCATTAATTAATAAGATTGTTTGTGTTCCTATTGTTACTTAAGGATACTATATAATTCTAATCACCAATTCTGTTACGACTCTTACATAATTTCGAATTTAAGGACCATGGTTATATATAATAGTTGTCTTTTTGGTGTTGGATGTATTATATGGGGTTGACAATTTTATCATAAAAAAGTCGTCGTAAAAAATCGGGGTGTCATAGTTGGGACTGATATAGAATCAGCTTATCTACCCTATGATCCATTTTACATTTTCTTCGAGGAAACTAATGAGATC